>CM055910.1:44332743-45755243 GCA_029582155.1 Panopea generosa | reverse complement strand
GATCGATGGATTTAGCTAGCCGGGCCCTGCGGACAGTATAGAAACATTACATACATACATTTTTTAAATGATGCACACAATGAAATGACTTGGCATAAAACTAAGAAAACGCTGTAAGGAATTTCATTACACTATTTAAACGTATTAAAACTTTTCTTAGTAAAAATAACTAAGAATATGTGATTTATCACAATTCGAACCTTTTGGTCCTGTTCTTTCAACATGAATATACTTTTTTTTACCTGTCATTTTCAAAACAATCTATTCATTTTGCCTCGAGTGTGCAAAGTTATTTCAACTAAGACAAATCAAGCTCCTTGGTACTAGTACTATACTACTTGGTATGATATGTTGGTATAACTAGTATTTTGAAACTCCAAGTTGGTCTTCCTACGTTGAACCAGTACTATACTTCTTGGTGAAACCAGAACTATACTTTTTGGTATGAAATTTTGGTATAACCAGTATTTTGAAACTCCAAGTTGATTTCCAGATTTTTATGTTGTCAAAACACCCCGAATGAAACCTATTTCCTATTATCTAAGCGTACATATATAACTATATGTCGTGGCATATATTTCATTTATACAGTTTACAATTTTACACCAATCATTCAAAACATGTTTTTTTTATATTTCATCGCGTGCGACTAACTCAGTCGGCCATTGGACTCCCACCTTTGAATAAAGAAGTTGTCTGCCACTTTCACAGAGATAAGGCTTGCCTAGTGCACGTAACTGGTTAAGCCTAACGAATCACAGTTAACGATGATTAGAATTCGGACCATCTCGGCGATTATCCTAAATGAGGATGACGGAATTGGCCGAGTATGTACGATTGGATGATTAGGTGCAATGAGTGGAAATACTGTTGCAAAAGACGTAAAACCTCACACAAACAAACTGTTCTGTCAAGAGGCAAAGTGCCTCTTGACTCCGTATACAATGAGTATCCCGTCTTTAATAACATTTTCAGATATAAAAAATGAAACTGACCGATATGAAAACAAATTAATGGCACTCATTGTATCAAATCAACAAAAATGTTCTTATCTAAAATGCATCTAGGTGGCAAAGTAACCGACCCTGCATACATCCGGCATGCAGAAACCAAACCTAGTTTCCACCTAGTCTAGCCCAGTCTCGAGAGCATTTTCGCTCCGACAGCCATAGTGTAACGAACATCGGATTACTCCAGATGTATTCCATGATAACTGTCACCTTAGGGAGTTTGCAAACGTAATCACAGAATAGCAGACGACAATTAGATACATGTATATGATTGATTCAACTGCACCCACACTGACACTGGACCGATATTCCTCGTTATCGTCTTCATATCTTAGAAAGCATAGAACAGAAACATGATGATGTCAACGATTCGGTTTAAACATAGTGAGTGAGTGAGTGAGTGAGTGAGTGAGTGAGTGAGTGAGTGAGTGAGTGAGTGAGTGAGTGAGTGAGTGAGTGAGTGAGTGAGTGAGTGAGTGAGTGAGTGAGTGAGTGAGTGAGTGAGTGAGTGAGTGAGTGAGTGAGTGAGTGAGTGAGTGAGTGAGTGAGTGAGTGAGTGAGTGAGTGAGTGAAATTAAATTCATTCAGATCTCACAGAGAGCCAAATTAAGCTCGTTGTATTTCAAAGGATAGTCAAGCTAAACACATCTTACCAAGCATGATGCATGTAAGATGAATATTTTCCTTTGAAATTTCGGAGAAATAATATGCTAACTGAAAGCCTTAAGCATTTACAGTGTAAGCCTTTGAATGTATTCAACATAATTGATAGTTTTTTAAAACCTCGAGTCGTTTTTTTTCTTTCACCGGTTTTATTAATCACTAAACGTGAACCATAACATATCCATACAAACAACTGCAAGAGATCCCATTATGTTTATATACATATGATAACGACTGTGTCCTATGATAACACAAGACTAACACTAAAGCTGTCGTTTTTACGATCGCGGAAGACGCCATAAAACAAGAGTCGCAAACAATGCTTTTATGTTTTCTTGTACGAAGTGTGGAATTTCGACAATTGTGTTATAACTATCATTAACGAGCAATTGTGCGGTATTTTTTGTTTGTTTCTTTCAGTTATCTTTTTTTACGGAAGCAAGCAATTTTAATATTGCGATGGGTTACTGGGGAGGGGAGGGGAGGGGAGAGTATCCTAGTCTTAATCATATGCAACGCTTGCTTTTATAAAAGACAACATCTTGGCATATTGTGCAGACATAAAACGTTTACGGGGATGGAGTACATGCCCTGGGACCCCTTTACTTTAGATGGGAAAAGGCCTCCTGCGTTTTAATGTTTGGTTGCGGCACTGGTCATACTATTACAACGAAAATGTCATGCAATGTTTGAAACCTCAACGGGACTTCTTAGTTCTGAAGTACCATTCCACAGTGAGTTCCAGCCATATTATACTGGCATTGGACCGACCAGTTTTATAAATATCTCTAAATTCTGTGCATTAAGCAACACAGGCAAATCCTCATTATTTGATAATATATAATATTACTATATGTTTTGTTACGTTTCCCTGCGCTAAGCAAGCTAGCGTATATTTGAATCTTAGTTTATGACCTGGCCGCACTTGTGTTATTTAATATTGGCATCGCTGCATCCTTGAATAATCTACTGCACTTATATAACACAATTATTGTTATTCCATATGGAATTATAACGTAGAACTACTGTGTGAGTGAAATATTGATGAACTTGATAATTTCCATAAATTCAACACATTTGCGTTAATTGAATCTGTGGTCCTGGTAATCTTATCTATCAATGGGAAACTGAAAGATCATAGTTTGCAGATTTCGGGCCGGTTCTCCGTACATAGCGTGTCAGAGAACCAGATTCTGGACTGATTCTCGGTCTCATGCGATTGATGTCCATCTCGTTCTCAGTAAATAGTGTGTCAGAGAACCAGATTCTCGACTGATCATTCTCGGTCTCATATGATTGATGTCGAGCTGGTTCTCAGAACATAGTATGTCAGAGAACCAGATTCTGAACTGATTCTCGGTCTCATGCGATTATCTAATTGGGAAGGCAACAAAAGTCGGTGAATAGAAGTAGACAAATTGTAGGTCACGCACATGAGACTGAGAACCAGACCAATTTCTCAATTTAAGTGTGTCTCATTCCACATAATGGATTCGCCGATGATTGTCGAATAGCACCCAATCAGAGACATTGGTACAAGCCAAAATCCATTTATATGGATACAGAATCGATTTCGAGAAAACAAATCTTCTTTTTTTTTTTTTGCAATAAAGTAATAACATTAGTTTGGAGAAACATTGGGGATAGAAATCGAATACTTTCATTTCTTTAAGGGTGTTTTTTTCTGTAGATGTATCACATTTATATATACCGAGACGGGATAAAACTATGCAGTTCAAGTAAAATTATCACAAAACGAAAATAAACACCATTCACGATGCACTTGCTGACTGACCTACTGGTTAACATAATTTAACTTAAAAGTGATTTAACTGATTTTTTTTTATCTTTTTGTAACTAAAACTTCTTTAAACTGAAGCATGTCTTAAACTAATTTTTAAAATTTATTAGTTAAACTATATTTACCTATTTTAAGTTTCTACTTATGAAACATTCTCGTTTTTGGAACGCCTTAAAATTAGCCTCTAACAGAACTTTTAGCAACATTATTTTCTGGGGTATATTTTCTTATTTTCTTATTGAACATTTTGAAAATGTTCTAATAGGAACTTTGAAACACTCTCTGTCTGGACTTATTGAACCATCATACTTTTAGAACACTTTTTATTTGGACTTTTGGAGTAGTCTCAGATTGGACTTCTCTCTAAGTGGATTTTTGGAACATTCTCTCTAAGTAGATTTTTGTAACAGTCTTTCTATCTAAACTATTAGTACATCAGTGCTCTCTAATTCAATTTTGGGAACATTATCTCTGTTTATACTGTCGAAAAAAATATTTCTTTAATTCGACTTTTGGAACTGGGTAAATGCTAATCTAACAACTGTATAGTCGTACACTGTCACAGTTCACATGGCAATTAGAGACCTCGGGGACTTGAGAACTAATTGGGTATGCAACAGCTCTGATAATTAGCAAACACTATTAAAGATAAACCGCAGTGTATGAAAGTCACAGAATTCATCCAGGGAAACTATTGTTTGTCAGTCATGATTGTGGAATTAATTTAACAAATTATGGAGCTTTTATCTTTGACAAAGATTGCATGGACGTTTAAAAAACTTTGACTTTTTTTTTCTATTTTGAGTTGACAGTGCATATAAGTCAGGAATTGAAAACTGGCATTCCTCTGTTCTGCTTTGGCACTGCTCAGCTTGGCAATTGACAATGTTTATATGTAAAAAATCAAACCGAATCGAATTGGAATCATTGGTTATAATTAATCTCAATTATCTTTGAATAGTTGCGGATTTTTTTTAAAGCAAGTGTGTGAATATGGGGGGGAAACACTTGACACCAATGTAACGTTCCATTGTAAATTGTTACTGTCAGGCACAGCGTGGGATTTAATACATATAAATCGAATTTGTGTGATAGATTTTTCCCCCTGTATACCTAGAAAAACCGTTCTTGTGGTGATTAAATCTTGATACGTTGTGAAAGACATTTGTTATTTTAAAATGGAGTGTACGTCTGTAAACGTGCGGCAAATGGAGTTGTCGGAAAAGAGAAAAATTATGTTACGTCGTCGGAGTGCTATAGTTATTCGACCAAAAGGCATACTTAAGAAAGGTAAGTGTTTTCTGTTATATCTACGCCATTTTGGATGGAATATGGTGACCGGTTACATTTTACTACTTGACATCAGGGGCGTAGCTAGCCTAAGTAAGATGTATAGGCCCGCCGAATCTAGGGGGTCCAGGGGCATGCCCCCTCCCCCTACACGGAAAAAAATTGTACTAAGATGAGCGTTGGTACGTTTTGGTGTATATCTGAGAGTGATATCTATAGTGATAATTCTCAGTAATTGTGTACGTTTTTTTTTAAAAAATATATATATACCAGCTAAGGCATTTAACAAAATTATAGAAACGTTTTGTTAATACGTGTCAAATTGATTTTAATTATTTTGTGATCACTTAAATTTAAAGCGGTTTCATGAAATCAATGCACATAGTTCAATACTGGTACAGTGTGCATTGTTTTCATGAAACCGAAATGCACACTGTTTAATACTGGTACACCGGGCCCCGTGGCGCAGTGGATAGCGCTCAGGTCTGTCGGTCAGATGGGGTTGTTCCCGCATGGGTTTGAGTCGTTCACTGGGGCTGCTTCTGAACGCTTTCTCTTTGCCCTGCGGTGGTCCAAACAATAGGCATGGCGCACAAAATACTGCGTCTTTAGCCACCGAATAACGCAGCCATACGAAGTCAGACATCCAACTGGCATTTCTTTGCCGCCAATCAGTCGGTAATAGATAAAAAAAATGTTATTTCTTGATTATATAAAAAAATATAAAAAAATGGTTGCATCCCAGGATCGATCCCGGGTCGCCAGAGCGTGAAGCGAATATTCTACCACTGAGCTATAATGACGTTGCTAATTATGAACGTTTAATTAATGCATTTTATACTTATCATTATAAATTTTAAGCTAAAAAAATAGTAGAAATATATTTTATTTATCCTTCAAAAATTAAACACAGACTATAGCGACTACTGTAAATTAATCAGATCTATATTTATTAAAATCTTAACAAAGTTTCATAACTTCAACCAAGAATAAATGCATTTATGATGCACAATAAATTCTTTCGTTCGTTACCTGGAAGGGAAACGATAGTCTTTGACCAATGTCCATTTCTCCGTCAATAAACGCATCTTACTTTCGTCATCCCAAACCCGGGGTTCACCTGGATCCGGATAGGGGGATCATTAATTGTAGACATTTTTTAATTTTAGCGCGATGTAAACAATAATCTGGATCATGCAGGCGATTGCGTTACAAAATAACCGGTGTACCGTGATAGTGTCACCATCATAACCATCAGAACGAGTGGGATAGGATTTATAGAAATTGCACGATTTAAAAAATATATATATTTCAATAGTTTTTTTACACATTTTTCAGCCTTACCCCACTTCGCTACTGGTTTTTATTGCATATTTCGACTTTAAAGGCCTTTTTATTTATTACATTTTTCAAAATGATGTATAGGCCCGGGCCTGTATGGCCTAATAGTAGCTACTGCTTGTGGAAAATTTCGAGACCTTAAAGGTTAGTCAATCCAAGAACTTGATATCTCCAGAATCTGGTCTATCAACCACCAATGAAAAAAGCAGGGAATTCTATGCCTGTCCCACAGCAATTGATCGCTTACTAAATTATGACGTCATTCAAACTTCCCCATAGCAGCTGACCAATCAGCGTGCCCGTAACAATTGTTATTATATATCATCATGAATGATTCAGTCTGATTGGGTGAAACCCGAACTAATCAGGTCAAATAAAATAAACTATTGACCACATATTCCTTCGAAAATGAACTATTGACCACTTATTCTGTCGAAACCGGTTTCACCCGGTTACCGAGTCAATAGTTTAAACGAAACATTCTTCCGTTCTCATGCTGATAGTCCGTCCAAACATCATTTGCCCTACTCGATAAAACAACAGTTAAACTGAACTGTTTACTTTTATTCCGTAAATTAAAACTGACACTGTATTACGACATTTAACGGTAAAATACAATTAAACCATTTTCCACAACTGATATTTTATATAATGACGTCAGGTTGTAACGTATTGGCGTTGATGGCGTTATTTTGATCAAGAGCGGATCCAGCATGTAGTTAAATACTGGTGACATTGTACTTTGAATAGTTAGAAATATTTTAAGTCAGAGAATATAATTATGAAGGTTAGGAATGTAATCCTATTAGTTGAATTTGTTAGTGGAGAACAGACATACAAAGGCTACGAAAAAAAATGCTTTTCACACCTCTGTTAAAAAATGCAGTGAAAGTGTGTGAAGTGAGGTGAAAAACTTTTACTTCTTGACTTATCTTTTTTATTGTTATTTAATATAATAAATGAACTCTCTACCTTTATGGCGGTCAATGGTTAAAATTATTTATCCAAGGAAAGTGACTATTGACACAAAGCAGGAAACTATTGACCGAGGCGCAGTCGAGGTTAATAGTCCACTGCTTTTGGGTCAATAGTCATTTTCCGAGCATAAATAATTTTAACCTTTGACCGCTAAAAAGGTAGATAGTTGTATACTATTTAACGGACCGAATCATGAGAGCTGGGTTCGTTCTACAGACTACCTTAAAGGTACAAGTGGCAAATTTGAAAATCGATTTTACTGATGTCCGCACATCAATTTAATCTTTACGCCTTTGGACGTACAACCACTTGGATATATCAATATCTTAGTGTAACTATCTTAACCCTTTACTTCATATAAACGCATTTGGACACATCTAATATTGAAAGCATTAATTCACCACATATCAGCAATGGGTAAATTATGTTTATATTAACTGACAGAGTGTAACGAGCAATCTGAACACTTCCTGCACTGTTTTCAAAGGCTTTCTGTGATTGGTGCGGGAAAACGCGTATCTATGGAGTAAATGGTTAAACTTTGTGTTTAAGTAAGATTTATTACAATTGGTATTTTATAAAACTAGTGAGGTCACATTAGTTTTGGAAATACTTTCGTGAGAGTAAACAGCACTGAAATGCATATTTTTTATTTTCTCAAGTTGAGATGAGAGTGTAAAAAAGAGGTTATTTTACCTACAATTAACATTTTGGAAAATCACCCCCATTTCACTCAAGTCTCTCTTATAAGGAAACTCTTTTTTTTTTAATTTCATAATTACCTCATTTTTGCTAAGTACTACCAATTTGAAGTAATACTGTCAAGTTGCAGGCATTAAATACTGAAACTTTTGTCAAAATACCACTTTTTACATGATTATTATATACAGGCGCGAGATGTTGACCGACATGCAATTTTGATGTGTTTGACTAATTTTACCAAAAAATTTTTTTTTTTACCTAATTCCATTAAATTTTTTACACCAAAACAGTCTCATGATACACTGAAGACATTATCTTACCAAAATACATTATTCAATACAATGTACATGCTAAAAATTGCACATTTAAATCATCCAAAATAAAAAATCTTCAAAATTTTGTGATTTTTCATGAAATTTCAATGTAAATATGCACATATATGCTTTATTTGAGGCATACACTTGCCAAAATGTGTTTTATTATGAAGCAAATGTCTCCAATTTGTCATTTAATACTATGAGAGTGTAAAAAAGAGGTTATTTTACCTACAATTAACATTTTGGAAAATCACCCCCATTTCACTCAAGTCTCTCTTATAGGTGTAACCCCACCATTGATTTTTGTTCTTTATTCTGTAGTAAATAATAAAAGTTTGAAGGCTTGTCATTCATAGAGGGTCCCAAATGAAAGAAGTGAAATCTACATTTTACTGTTTGTCAACCTCTGCACTATCAAAATATGATGAGAAAAGTAGGGGTCATGTGTCATATAAGAGATTTTTTTTCCTGCTCACTGTGTACACTGGTGACAAAGTGAAAGTAGACTTCCGAAATCATGAATTCATACCCCAATTTCCAAGCATCATTTTTTTTTTCTAAATTTACAATTCAATCATGACAATGCTATCAAAATGTTCAAAATACATCAATAATGCCATTCAAATAAAAAAATGAGCATTAAAAATAGGAAAATGCATTTTTAAAGAAGAAGAATTGAGGATTATTTACAACCGCCTTTTTGCAATGGTGGCACTATGCCTTCTAGCATGCCCATAAAAACTGATTAAACTTGAATATTTATGCCACATTTTGTCACAAATAACAGCAACTTTGCCAAAGAGAAGACTTTCAAGCATTTACCGGAGTATTTACCCCTTTTCCAAACTACGATAGTAGCGACATTAAAGGTATGCCTGCATACTGGGATATTCTAATTTCACATTTGCACAAGTACATGTATATATGTAATTTTAATATAGTTTAAAGTGATATTCTATAAAAAGCTGCACTGTGTCCTTTTGCTGGTTGTTTTCTCCTATAGGCCTCCTTAGGTTATAAACGTGTTACCCATGCACCGCCCGCCCGCCTGCTTTTTTGTATTTTTGTCTATTTCGCCAATATATCATTCGGAACACTTCGCGAAATTGTCCGAGGAGTTTCGAATGACCAATATATATGAAATAACCAAGTGATAACAAATGGGATATTTATGAGAGAAAAAGATCTTCCTATTGAAACTTGATAGTTGACGAGTGGCGAAGCTCGCTGTTTTATATACTCTAGGTTAAATTATGAATGAGGTGTATTACAAAAGTGGATGTAACTGTTTATATGTGTCACGGTGATGGATGGCTATAAAACTATATACTGAAAAAAAAAAAACTTTATCAAGGTTGGCTAGTTAGTTGGGTTTATGGTGTTTAGCATCGCTTACAACAGTTTTTCAGTTATATCGCGACGTTGTCTACACGAGACAGTATTCTTATAGCACCGCCACACATGCCGCAGACACGTGGTATGACACCCCACCCAGTCACATTATATTGACACCGGGGTCGACCAGACCTAGAACTATCCTCTAATTGCTGAGCGCCAGGCGAAGAAACTTCTAGCACCATTTTCAAGCCTTTGGTTTGATCCGGTCGGTGATCGAACCCACGACCTTTTGTATGCGAGGCGGTAGCTCTATCCGTAGATCTGCTGTGGTTAGTTTAGCAAGGATAGTACATGTAAACTTACATAGCCAATTAGGGGTCATTGAATGCCCTACATCTAGAACTAATCATGTTTAATCACGACTGTTAAAATAAAACTGAATCGGAGTCGTCGACAAACCGATTTTTTTTAAAAAAAAAAAAACACCATTTATTCGTGTTGCGACTCATTCATTGAATCTGGATCTGTACAAAATGTTGTCATTTATTTTTGCGTCCAGGCTTTTGTGTTGATTGCTGCATCATAGACTTAAATTATCGCACGAAGATGATAAATTTATTTACATACATGTATATTTATAAATAGCAAGTGTAAAAGAAAATATCGCAATGCAATGCAAATTATTAATTACGAAATCCATATATCATCACGGCCAAGTTGTTAAAAAATAATGAATAAGAATAATAAATCTTGATATTTTGAAAGTTTAAACGTTCGATGTGAATATGTGTTAGATCTACACAAAAACAGGTGATTATATTTTTAAAAAAATATTTAGAAATTATTTTTTTTTAGAAAATATTGCACTCACGAAATCCCGTTTAACCAAAGTTAAGCGGACTGAGCTGTCCTGTAAAGAGTATATCGCACACACGAATTGATATTTAAGTGTCCAGGGTTTAGGGTCAGTAGTTCTTTCTGGACTATTGAAAACAGTTGGTTGCGGTTATAAATAGTCCTTGTTTCTTCTTATTTAAAAATGCATTTTCCTTATTTATATGCTCATTTTTTTATTTGAATGACATTATTGATGTATTTTGTATGCATTGTTCTGTTTGAATTGTGAATTTAGAAATAATTGATGCTTGGAAATTTGGGTATGAGTACATGATTTCGGAAGTCTACTTTCACTTTGTCAACAGTGTAACCTGAGCAGAAAATAAATCTATATCATATTTTGGTAGCACAGACGTTGACAAACAGTAAAATGTAAGTTTGGGTCTCTCTATGAATGACAAGCCTTCAAACTTTTTATTATTTACTATAGAATAAAGAACAAAAATCAATAGTGGGTTTACACCCTAAATCTAACCCAGACACTAATACAATGTAATAAGAAAGATAACTCTTACCGACAAAATTATATAATGGTAGAGTTATTGATCTTTATCGATATGTGACCGAATACGCCACAAACTGTCAATTATATATCATGATACACGTATACCCCTTATTCCTTGTGATTGCTAGATAGTCTTCAAATATTACTTTCAGAAAGGAGAAAAAATAGCAAGACTGGAAAACAATAGCAACAATATAAAAGAGATATAGGGAGATTATAAACAAAACAGTTTTAACTTTTTTTATTACTTTATTATGTGCAATTAAGTCGGGTCACATTTGTCAAACTATTCGTGAAATAAAATACAAAATGCACGTTTAAATAAAAGATTGCTTAACATAATGAAACTTGATCTAGTGGCGGAACATTGGACACGTCAGAGTAATGCGTAAATTGTCCTTGAACCAAACCTGTCAAAACCTACCATCATACATTTTTAAACTAAATTGAAATTGATAGTTTTCGTTTAAAAGTCCTGAAATATGCATGCAATACGCCGGTTAAATTTTGTTTTGCAACATGCACAGTGCCGGCGGCAAATAACAACAGATTCCAGAGAGCTTTGATAAGATGCAGTCAATTGAATTGAATTGATTGAGTGAATATTTAGCGTCATTTTTATGCCATCGAGGGTTCACCTCACCACTGTTTTCTGGGATCCTGGAAGGTAGTAACCCGTACTCGAGCACACCCAATCTCCGCATGTAACTGATAACTTTCCCACTTGAATCAGCGGTGAGAGACGAATGATTATGAGACGCAATGTCGTATATCAACCTTCACGGAGACTGTGGCAGGGCGGGGATTCGAACTCACGGCTCCTGGATTGATAGCCAGACGCGCTAACGACTGTGATGATCGGGCCCTACACTAGCAGTTAAACAAGACATATATAATTTATATATTAACTTAATAAACTGATAAGAAAAAGAACAGCATATCTGTCTACTTGAGACAGTATTCTAAGCGCTTCCACACTGAAATATCATGCCGCAGACACATGCTATGACATTGTCTACTTGAGACAGTTTCACACTGGAATATCATGCCGCAGACACATGCTTTGACAGTGTCTACCTGAGACAGTTTCATACTGGAATATCATGCCTCAGACACATGCTTTGACAGTGTCTACCTGAGACAGTTTCACACTGGAATATCATGCCGCCGACACATGCTATGACAGTGTCTACTTGAGACAGTTTCACACTGGAATATCATGCCGCAGACATATGCTTTGACAGTGTCTACATGAGACAGTTTCACATTGGAATATCATGCCGCAGACACATGCTTTTGGAATATCATGCCGCAGACACATGCTTTGACAGTGTCTACCTGAGACAGTTTCACACTGGAATATCATGCCGCAGACACATGCTTTGACAGTGTCTACCTGAGACAGTTTCACACTAGAATATCATGCCGCAGACACTTGGTATGACAGTGTCTACCTGAGACAGTTTCACACTGGAATAACATGCCGCATACACATTCTTTGACAGTGTCTACCTGAGACAGTTTCACACTGGAATATCATGCCGCAGACACATGTTATGACAGTGTCTACCTGAGACAGTTTCACACTGGAATATCATGCCACAGACACATGCTTTGACAGTGTCTACTTGAGACAGTTTCACACTGGAAGATCATGCTGCAGACACATGGTATGACATTGTCTACTTGAGACAGTTTCACACTGGAATATCATTCCGCAGACACATGCTTTGCAAGTGTCTACCTGAGACAGTCACACTGAAATATTATGCCGCAGACACATGCTTTGACAGTGTCTACCTGAGACAGTTTCACACTGGAATATCATGCCGCAGACACATGGTATGACAGTGTCTACCTGAGACAGTTTCACACTGGAATATCATGCCGCAGACACATGCTTTGACAGTGTCTACTTGAAACAGTTTCACACTGGAATAACATGCCGCAGACACATGCTTTGACAGTGTTTACTTGAAACAGTATTCTAAGCGCTTCCACACAGGAATAGCATGCAGCAGACACATGGTATGATACACAGTCAGATAATCGCCATTATACCGACACCGAGCTGACCAGACCTAGAAAGTTCCTCTAAATGCTGAACGCCAAGCGAGGAAGCTTATGGTACCATTTTGTAAAGTCTTTAGTATGACTCAGCCGGGTATCGACCGAACCCACAACCTTCCACATGCCAGGCAGACATTTTACCTCTAGATTACCGCTGCGGATATATTTCGAAAACAAAAGAAAAGAAAGTAGGATATGCATACATACAATCTTAAAAGTAAAAGTATTTATCGAAAATGCTTATGATGATGCTCCAAATTTTTTCTCTAAATTGGTGGAATATTCTATTGGATACATGTATGTATACTCGTATACTCTTTTACTGTTCTTCATATATATATATATATATATATATATATATATATATATATATATATATATATATATATATATATATCCCTATGGGCTTTAGCCTACTGGATTTGAAATGAATTGCTACTACATATATATAATAAATATAATTAATGAAACAGATTTTGCAGTTATTACACGTATAAATGCAACGTACAAACACACATCCGCGCGCACGCACACGCACGTACGCACACACACGCATACACGTACTCAACCACACACTATTATTTTTCGTCATATCCGTTCCATTTAGTCAGGACAATATGTCATAGGTATCGTACAAGCAATGAGGAGAAGGTGGCTCGTAGTTTACGGTTCATAATGTAAGATAATCCAATAAGATGATTACGCTTATACTGATTAACGGAAATATGTCAAATACCATCGAGTTAATTAGACATGAACGGTTATAAATTACTGCATGTGTCCATTATATCTAACGGCGAATTTAGAAATAAAAGATCATGTAAATCAATAAAGATATGGGGAAAAAACATTATTGTGACAAAGGTCATTTGTTTTGAAAGTTTATTGATATCAACTCGTACATACGACCGGTCGATTTTTTATCGATAATTGCAACGATTGCAACCAATGATAAGTTTGGAATACCGACGTACTGCCCATAACGAGGTATGGCTCATATCGCTCATAACAGCGTCGTTGCAACTCATGTAAGTATTGTGTGGTAGAAGCGGGGATCATATACGCCTCGGGGTAAATCGTTAATCAATAAACCAGCACCAATATTTGCCAAACAACAGTATGCAGTTGCGTTCTGATGTAAGTAAATTTCCTCGCTATGTGCATCGACGAATTCACGATCTCATGATGGTGGTGGTAATGGTGAGTGTGTGAATGGTGAACGTTTGGTGGGGTCGGTAGTTTTCGGTAAATTTTTCAACACGTGGTGATTGGTGTGTAGGTAATCAGGGTGTCTGAAAAATTCTAAGACTTTGCTGTCAAGTAAAATTGATGTTATAACTCTAGTTTATGTCTGTGTTTCATAGGTGTGTGCGGTATTTGTTTGCAATATGCATTGTCAAGAGTCATCTCCATAGCAACATGTGTAGCGCTACATGGCTAATATACGATAGGGGTGCAGATTTTCAGTCCATTTTACTACACTTAAGTCGTTGACTTTTTTGTGAGGTGATGGGCCGCACTCCTGTGTTCATTAGTGTTATGTTCTAAAGAGATAAATTCAGTTTGCACTTGACATACTTTAATGATTAGCAAATAGTTTACTGTGATTGTACAAAATAAAAAACATACCTGGTTTGGGCCAGCAAGTCCGTGCCGCGGCTAGCTCTTTAAATTGCACATGGTACTGGTAAAAATGCAAGACGGACGACCGACTTACAACCAATTTGCAATGTTCTGTCTGTTTGATTTACCTGTATTTGTTCTACCTGTATTGACGGTTGTTTTCCTGGCCGTTACGTTATCGTTAAACTTGTGGATAGCGAACGCTTAATGATTCTATGTTTGAATAAAACAGCTTAAATTTAAAATTCAAATAACAACAACAACAATATGAAACATTGGCTGTAATCGATTCAAAGTTAATAGATAATCTTTGCACGGTTTAGGTAAGGCGTCAAGCGAACCAATCATAATTGAGTGCCTGTATACCTGTCTTACCTGTATCGAAAAAAAATGAAGCTGATAAAATCTTTGTAACTTTTCTAAAGTAAACAAAAACAACAATACAATCGTATCTATATAGACCTGAACTCGATAACATAGTGTCGCTGGTAGACGGTATATCGGATTACTCTATAAGCGCTGTATAATTGAATAAAGGCACAGGAAATACTAATTCTAACGTAATAAGTCAACCAATAACAACGGCATCTGTCAGCTCCCATATACCACTGATCAATCTTGTAGGTCTAACGGTGAATACTTCACACGTTCAGTGGACATACATCGCTAATTCAAACTATCCAAGAACACCGCTAAGGGTTAATGATAGCGCGATGTTGCTTCGTGATTTGTTGTAACGTAACATCGGTTGTCTATGTTATTTGGCCGTTCGTTCAACCGTCCGTCCATAGACTGTTCGCTGTTTGAAAGTCGCCAGGATTTAATTATTACAGGAGACCTCTTTTCCAGGGAAGTTTTGGTGGTGAGATTTATGAAGCGCGCGGCCCAGTGTTAGGCCATCGGTCCCAGGATTGGAGGATCGTGGGTTCGATCCTCCGCCACGGCTATGTGAAGTGGGCTTGAGCAAGACACATGTTTATCTGCATATGCACAGTACTGGTTCTACCCTGGAAGACTTTGAGTGTGATTTGTTGTTAGAACTTGTTTCACAATCAATGGTCATTAAATAGGTTTATTCAAATAAAAAAGGATGATACTTGAATCACTGTTCAGTGAGATAATCTACGTGCACTGGATATGAATATCAACCCAGAAGAGTGGTATACATATACAGTGCTCATTTTGTTTGAATTATAATTGAACCAAGGATCTTAGGTTTTTTAAGCTAACATGCTCAACACTAGGCCGCAACCATAACTCATTCAGAGACTACACTTATTACAGTTGACACGAGATACTGTGTGACTCGCCTCCTACAGTTGCAGATCCGTCTCTCTGACACATTCGACTCATTCAATTTATTTGAATGAGTGTAACGAACGATAACTCTGCGAAGGAGTTTGCTGCGAATCCCTGTACTTATGTAGACATAAAAACAAGTATCTCACTCCCGGCACGAACGCATGCTGAATGCTAAGTATTGACACCTTATTGCAATAAAGACATTCATTAAAACATGTAAAAAATATTTATTGAAAAGGGGTTTCCTAACTTTACCTACGTGCCAAGGTTTCAACTAAGAATGATATAAGTTTCGCGCATTGAATGACAGCGGATATTATGACGTATCAAATAAGTCACGAGACTTCAATTTGATTTCGCTTTGCTCTATTATACTCACAGGGAAAAATGATAAAAAACAAAGTACACAAGCACCGAAACCTGGCTAAACAACATTTCAATAGATTTAAAATAATAAAGATTGTGTCTGAAAAAGTATATAAGCATACTGATGGAAAGCGATTTATTAGAAATTACTATTTACAAACCACTGTTTGTTGTATGGGTACAACAAAATACATAAGACAGGATAATATTCTATTTAACTTATTTTTATTTGAATTTTTAACTATATATTTCAAAGAAAATCTTATCTCCAAGTTAAATGCTATATTTCAAAGATAGTTAAATCTCCAATATGATCTACATTTCTGTGTATATTTAAAAAACAACAAGAAGATCTAAATGTAAATTCAGTCTTTAAATTAGATTATACTTTTTTAAAAGAATGTCTACAAGTTCAATTAACTATTTGAAAAACTCATCTCCAAGTTACATTATGTATTTCAAAAACAATCATAAAAACTTCGTTCTTCAAAATGATTTTGATGTATATAGTTGTAAAAAGAGAAAAAAAAGTGCAATATCCAACATATTTTAAAGAATGTTAAATCAATCTCCCAGATGGTCAATATGTATTTATATTTCTACATTAAAAATTGAACCATTACCTCCGAGAGCTAAAATTTTAAATATAAAATTGAAGTTGAAATAGACCCTATATATTTCAAAGAAATATAAACCCAACATGACATATTTAAAATAAGTTCAATCTCCAATTTCATTTTTGACGCTCAGCAAACCGCTCAAAGTAATAGACATATATTATAAAAAATCGGAAGGCATTATACAATAAACAGTACTTATATTTAGCGAATTAGAGAGAGGCTTGATTAAAGGAAATGTTATGAAAAAGAGAGTAAGAACGTAACTTATATACCAATAATGAAGCAGGAAAGTAAAGAAAGTTAACAATAATCAGATAGGTATGGAAAGAAATTAATATATAAAAATTGGAGTAAGTACGTAAAGAAAACAAGATGGGAGTATGAAGTCAGAATGGAAAGTCAGCACGGACAGAAAAAAACAAGATTGGAGTATAAAGTCAGAATGGAAAGTCAGCACGGACAGAAAAAAACAAGATTGGAGTATAAAGTCAGAATGGAAAGTCAGCACGGACAGAAAAAATCAAGATTGGATTATGAAGTCAGAATGGAAAGTCAGCACGGACAGAAAAAAAAAACAAGATTGGAGTATAAAGTCAGAATGGAAAGTCAGCACGGACAGAAAAAAACAAGATTGGAGTATGAAGTCGGAATGGAAAGTCAGCACGGACAGAAAAAAAAACAAAATTGGAGTATAAAGTCAGAATGGAAAGTCAGCACGGACAGAAAAAAAACAAGATTGGAGTATGAAGTCAGAATGGAAAGTCAGCACGGACAGAAAAAAAACAAGACTGGAGTATGATATCAGAATGGAAAGTCAGCACGGACAGAAAAAACAACAACATTGGAGTATAAAGTCAGAATGGAAAGTCAACACGGACAGAAAAAAACAAGATTGGAGTATGAAGTCAGAATGGAAAGTCAGCACGGACAGAAAAAAACAAGATTGGAGTATGAAGTCAGAATGGAAAGTCAGCACGGACAGAAAAAAAACAAGATTGGAGTATGAAGTCAGAATGGAAAGTCAGCACGGACAGAAAAAAAACAAGATTGGAGTATGAAGTCAGAATGGAAAGTCAGCACGGACAGAAAAAAAAAAAAGATTGGAGTATGAAGTCAGAATGGAAAGTCAGCACGGACAGAAAAATAACAAGATTGGAGTATGAAGTCAGAATGGAAAGTCAACACGGACAGAAAAAAACAAGATTGGAGTATAAAGTCAGAATGGAAAGTCAACACGGACAGAAAAAAAAACAAGATTGGAGTATGAAGTCAGAATGGAAAGTCAACACGGACAGAAAAAAAAACAAGATTGGAGTATGAAGTCAGAATGGAAAGTCAGCACGGACAGAAAAAAACAAGACTGGAGTATGAAGTCAGAATGGAAAGTCAGCACGGACAGAAAAAAAAACAAGATTGGAGTATGAAGTCAGAATGGAAAGTCAACACGGACAGAAAAAAAACAAGATTGAAGTATAAAGTCAGCGTGGAAAGTCAGCACGGACAGAAAAAAACAAGATTGGAGTATGAAGTCAGCACGGACAGAAAAACAAGATTGGAGTATGATGTCAGCACAGAAAGAAAAACAAGATTGGAGTATTAAGTCAGCATGGACAGAAAAACAAGACTGGAGTATGATGTCAGCACAGAAAGAAAAACAAGATTGGAATATGATGTCAGCACAGAAAGAAAAACAAGATTGGAGTATTAAGTCAACACGGACAGAAAAAAAACAAGATTGGAGTATGAAGTCAGCACGGACAGAAAAACAAGATTGGAGTATGATGTCAGCACAGAAAGAAAAACAAGATTGGAGTATGAAGTCAGCATGGACAGAAAAACAAGATTGGAGTATTAAGTCAGCATGGACAGAAAAACAAGATTGGAGTATTAAGTCAGCATGGACAGAAAAACAAGATTGGAGTATGATGTCAGCACAGAAAGAAAAACAAGATTGGAGTATTAAGTCAGCATGGACAGAAAAACAAGATTGGAGTATGAAGTCAGCATGGACAGAAAAACAAGATTGGAGTATGAAGTCAGCACGGACAGAAAAACAAGATTCGAGTATAAAGTCAGCACGGACAGAAAAACAAGACTGGAGTATGATGTCAGCACAGAAAGAAAAACAAGATTGGAGTATGAAGTCAGCATGGACAGAAAAACAAGATTGGAGTATTAAGTCAGCACGGACAGAAAAACAAGATTGGAGTATGATGTCAGCACAGAAAGAAAAACAAGATTGGAGTATGAAGTCAGCATGGACAGAAAAACAAGATTGGAGTATTAAGTCAGCATGGACAGAAAAACAAGATTGGAGTATTAAGTCAGCACGGACAGAAAAACAAGATTCGAGTATAAAGTCAGCATGGACAGAAAAACAAGATTGGAGTATGAAGTCAGCACGGACAGAAAAACAAGATCGGAGTATTAAGTCAGCACGGACAGAAAAACAAGATCGGAGTATTAAGTCAGCACGGACAGAAAAACAAGATTCGAGTATTAAGTCAGCATGGACAGAAAAACAAGATCGGAGTATTAAGTCAGCACGGACAGAAAAACAAGATTCGAGTATTAAGTCAGCATGGACAGAAAAACAAGATTGGAGTATGAAGTCAGCACGGACAGAAAAACAAGATTCGAGTATAAAGTCAGCACGGACAGAAAAACAAGACTGGAGTATGATGTCAGCACAGAAAGAAAAACAAGATTGGAGTATGAAGTCAGCATGGACAGAAAAACAAGATTCGAGTATAAAGTCAGCACGGACAGAAAAACAAGATTGGAGTATGATGTCAGCACAGAAAGAAAAACAAGATTGGAGTATGAAGTCAGCATGGACAGAAAAACAAGATTGGAGTATTAAGTCAGCATGGACAGAAAAACAAGATTGGAGTATTAAGTCAGCAGGGACAGAAAAACAAGATTGGAGTATGATGTCAGCACAGAAAGAAAAACAAGATTGGAGTATTAAGTCAGCATGGACAGAAAAACAAGATTGGAGTATGAAGTCAGCATGGACAGAAAAACAAGATTGGAGTATGAAGTCAGCACGGACAGAAAAACAAGATTCGAGTATAAAGTCAGCACGGACAGAAAAACAAGACTGGAGTATGATGTCAGCACAGAAAGAAAAACAAGATTGGAGTATGAAGTCAGCACAGAAAGAAAAACAAGATTGGAGTATGAAGTCAGCACGGACAGAAAAACAAGATTGGAGTATTAAGTCAGCACGGACAGAAAAAAACAAGATCGGAGTATTAAGTCAGCACGGACACTCGGAAAAGACAAGATTGGAGTATTAAGTCACTGTATGTCTCTGCGCCAGGTGACTTAAATGTTTATATGTCTCTGGGTACAATATTGTAACAGAATAAGATCCTGATTATACTAACTATCTATTTAAATAAGACTTATTTGTGAATACTGCCATTACCAATAGTCTAGTAGATGACTAAATGTGACTGCGCAATAGAGTGTTACGAATAGTTGATAGTTGGGCGTCGACATAGTAGACACACTGTTTCCATCTAGATGTTAGAAGCCGCTGACATCCAAAGATGTACAACCACTGATGGCCACGTTTCCAAGATGGTCAGAGGCAACATTCATTTGTGAGTGTAATATTCAATTATGAGATATCTTCAAAGAAAACAGTTCAATAATAATGACAATACAAGTTCTAGTACATAACATTTACTTAAATAAATCTGGAGATTTACCCTTTTTTATGTAAGGTGGGATGAGTGTAACAGAAAAAGAATCTGTTTATACTAACTATCTGTCTAATAAGACTTACTTGTGAATACGGCCATTACCAGTAACACTGTCCGCAGTGGGGTAATTCATAATCTATCATATTAAAAGAATATGACATTAATAAGACTATTTCTACATGGAACAGCAAGATTATATACATAATCATCCATATTTACTATATATGAACTCACCTTATGCCTATAGATTGAAATAACAACATAAATCCAAATATTGATTCGACATGAAATCTGGCACTGGGTAGGGTAAACAAAAATATCTAGTATTCAGTTATTATATCTGCATAGTTTAATACTATGTGTAAATTAAATAATACTTTAAATTTACTTGTTACTTTTAACATAAGTATAATCAGTCTAAACATGTTCCATTGCCATTGATTTTAAGGATAAATGAAAGTATCCTTGAATGACCTTCCAAAAACTCTGTTGCAAGATTTCTGCCGTCAACAAATCACATTGAATATCTGTTTCAGGACTAGTGTAAAGCTTTCCCAACCTATAAATACAAATTATGATGCTTACTATTCACTAAGAATAATTATAATAATGTCTTACCTTCAAATAATGCTGTGCATGTTCAAATAGGAAATCGTATTTAAATTTCTCTCCTTTAAAGTTGCCAGAATGATAAGATTTGAAATTCTGTCCAACTCAAATCTGGCATCTTCATTTCTACTTTATTTCAAGTTTTAATATTAACTTGCATGATTTGCATCTGAACAATGACATTGTGCCATTCTTTTCATGCTAACTTATGATATGGAAATTGTGTTTTTATTGTGTTAAATGAACTTTTCGTGTATCAAATCTGGCAACATGGCGGACATTTGCCAGATCAACTAGATTCTGGGAACACGTGTTACGAAATGCACAGTTTTGATTGGTTTACAAGTGCCAGAATCCAGACTTTTTGTCTATATAAACGCTTAGAAACTTTAGATTTGAGCTTTTCAAGTTCCAGACTTGAAACATCAAAGTTCATCATCACTTCCGGTACATTTTAAATCTTATTATCGTACAACAGTAACATGTATTCATTGTGTATATATACTCTTACCTTATTGGAGACATTGAGGGTTAATTAGTTGTCTATATAAATCAGCTTTGACATCCAATCTTGTTGTTTTCATATTTTGCTCGCCATCTATCTAATAATACGACATGGAGTGTAACAATATCATTAACATCGTATCCTCAAGAACGGTTTTGAAGATCGTGTACTTTAGTCAGATTTTCTCTGGGTATTTCCTTTACGCGCCAATCTAAAAGTTGTAGATGTAAATAAATTTACAGTTGTGTCTCAGTTGTTTCCCTTTACTACTCAATCTCCACCCTTCCCCGCCATTCGTGCAGTGTGCTTGCTGGCGTGCGCAAACAGTAAAGGTTTAACAATATTTATATATTATACGTCCATATTGTAGCACTTGTAACATTAATTAATGCTTGTACTTTTTAATTAGTACTTGTTTTTAGCATGTCATGTTTCCACTTAATTTAAAACAAAATATTACAGATGGTAGCGGTGTGTTTCGCCACATGTAGTTTCGACCTGCCATAACGCGTAATCATTTTATCAGTCTGTTAAAGAAGCGCTTTGTCTCCTATATCGCCCACAGGCTGGAGTAACGTACCTTGTTTAGTCCCTTATCTGACCTTATTTTTGTTTTTCAATATTTTTTCCAAATAATTGTTCAATCCATCAAATATAATAAAAAAATAATGAAAAAAAATGTGACGAATACAAAGTTTAGTAAAGGCCTTTTACTTCTAATTCAGATACCCGTTGTGCAAAACTATAATTAAAGTTAGGGAGTATGTGGCCGTTCTTAGTAGTAAAAGGCTTTTACTCAACTTCATGTTCATCACATTTTTTTCTTCTTTCTTTAATTTTTTTTCTATATCTATATGATGGATTGAACATACTGTATATTCCCTTATTAACACCCCTGGAGGAGTTACATTTTACAGGGTGGGGGCATTTATTAAAGATAAAAAAATATATAAATTTAACAACAGTTAAAAGTAAAATAAAGCCCTGGAAAACCCCTTAAATCTGGTTTAAATCCGCGAAAAAGTGGCTCAGAATTATTTGAGAGTGAATGAAATAATCGACATAGGATGAAAAAAAGCTGAAAATCTGTATGAAAATACTAGTCCAGTGTTTTTTTCACCATTTTGGGAAGATGACCCATACCCTTGGAATTGGGAATTTTAGCGGCATTTTCATTAACATTGGGAATTTTTTTTGCATTAAATATATTTATATATTTATAAAAAGTGTACACTTGCTTATCAGGCCATTTAATTAAATAATCAATGTCATAATAAATCCAGAATGGGGAAAACTTTCTTTATTTTATCAAGGAAGTATGGCAAGTTTCAATTTACATTTTTGAAGCTTTCAGTTGGGAATTTTTACCATTCATTTGGGAAAAAAAGATACTATTTGCCATTGGGAATATGACTTAATAACGGCTATAAAAATGGCCGAAAAAAAACACTGTAGTCCGTGTACTGGAATATCCGAATTTATGGTCAGTGTACTCTTCACTTTAAATCACTTGGACGCTTGCTCTAATCAACGTAGAACAATGAGCTTTCAGCGTACACAGACTAACCGCATCGGAAAGTTAATCGACAGACGGCATTTTTACTAGTTTTGGGGAAGTGTATATTCAACCAAAAGTGGTTAAGTGACCCAAGATATAAACAATGGGTTAGAGAGTTCAAAGGTGATAAACACTCCGCTAATTGTTGTCTGTGTAACAAAATAATCGATCTGGGAAAGATGGGCTAATACGCACTCAACTCGCATATACGTTTTATTTTTTAATTTTCCAGAAAAATAGGTGGGGGCATTTATTAGAGGGAGTGCGTTGATAAGGGAATAGACGGTAGATTTGAAAAAAAAATTAGAAAAAAAAGTCAGATGGGTTATGGGTCCGTTACTCCTGTGATATCGCCGATATGTTTTTCGATCTTGGCACTAAAACTGCACATTTACATCAAACATCATATATTATGGATATTCTGTTCAAAAACCTATGTAGTATTGTGTTTCTGTAGTGTAAATCTTGTTGACCAAATACTAAGTTGTGTCCCACTCTAGCACCCGCCACCTATAAAACATTTAGCCAGTTTCTCGATAAAATAGTTGAGTTAGTAAACTCTTGTAAACAGTTGACTATATTATAAAGACTTCCAATGCAAAAGTTCACCTTCCGAGCGGGTTATATACAAATTCATCAAAGCTCCTTTCATATTCATGTGTCAATACAGGGTTGCCATTCTTACTTTTCTGTTTATATGCATGGTGGAGGGAGTGTCCCCCACCATATGTCTTAAGTGGGCTGGGTGTCGTTCCCAAAGAAAAAAAATGATTTTAATATCAAGCAGAATTTTCAGTTATTAATTTGTAACTTCATTTTAACAAGGTATTATATAGCGAAGGAAAGGCAAATGCATGATTGAGATTTTGTGAAGTTAAGATCACTCGCGTAATCACGCAAAAGCTCGCAATATATTGTTTTTAATTATCTTAACTTCCATTCATCTTGGGAACACAAATCAAAATTCTTACATTGCAGAATAAAATTCTCATTAAAACAATACCATTCCCAGCAGTTTTTGTTTAAAATTGTTGAAGTACATTCGAATACTGCAGCTAAAATAAGGACAAATTACGAGAAATTTTCCTTCAAACCTCAATATCTTTAGTTTAAGATCTGACATGTTGTGGTGTCGAAACCTGTTTAAACATCTAAGATTACAACTTAAAGTTAATGTAAAAGAAATCAGTTGCCTGTGAATTATGCTGGTTAATTGCCAAATAATTAATTCTTTGTGTGCATAAATAAACATTTAGCCAGGAGAAGCAAGTTTCCTAACCTTCTATACAAGTCCTTGATTTTAATTAAGATTTTTTTCTTCAAAATTTAGACCTATATAGTAAGTGTAACAGTCTATGACTGTCTTCCCAAGATTGGTCCTTACATTTTACATGTGGAAATAAAGGAAGTAACAAAACAAAAGTAGGGGAACATGAATTTTTTTTCTTCTTTTTAGTAGAATAATTAAATGTATTTCAATAACTATATTTTGAAGATATTACTATTAAAAATTACTATTTGAAAGAGAAAGATTAGAAAGAGGGAGAGAGATAGAGAGACTTAGCTCGCTGACTAGGAAGGTGGAAGTTGCCTTTAGCATCTGTGAAACTAAGTGCAGTATACACATTTATTCTGGCTTTTATAGCCAACCAAGACAAAGTATCACAGATGTTGTTGTTGTATGGTGTTTAGCGTCGCTTTCAAAAACTTTTCAGTCATATCGCGACGATGTCTACTTGAGACAGTATTCTAAGCGCTGTCACACTGGAGTATCATGCCGCAGACACATGGTATGATACCCCACCAAGTCACATTATACTGACACCAGGCCGACCAGACCTAGAACTCTCCTCTAAATGCTGAGCGTAAGCGAGGAAGCTTCTAATACCATTTATAAAGTCTTTGGTATGACCCGGCCGGGGATCGAACCCACGACCTTCCACATGTGAGGCGAACGCTCTACCACTAGACCACGCCGCGGTCTCTACTTTTTAAGAAATATATTTTTATAAGTAGTAATAAATAATGTTATACATACATGTTTAAACATATTTAAAATGAAACAGAAAGAGAACTTCGAAATATGTAATAAGAACTGTAATTAATTAGTTATACTAATTTCTTTATTTTACCTTTAAATGTCCAAGATGTCAAGTGGACAGTATATGCTAGCACAACAATAGAAGTATATTATCTATAAATAGTTTTTAAGGTAATGAATAACCTAAAGGTAGTATCAAAATGTATGAACACACACATGCGCGCGCGCGCACACACACACACACACACATACACACTGTATTTTGACACACACTGGTAACTTGTACTGCTGAATCACATTTTTTCAATTATTTTTAAAAATGTGTCCTATACAAATTTTAATATCGCTTCTCAATATTTTGATGAAGAAAAATGGCGGGTTAGCTGTTCCGTTTAGTATATCTCTTGTCCTTGATTCCTGTACTTATATTATTGACTCCTAGATGATGGAAGCATGCTGAGCACTTGTTGCAATAAAGACATATTAACCCTTAACTTCATATAGACGCCTTTGGACACCTCTAATGTAGACGCCTTTGGACACCTAATCTAGACGCCTTTGGGCACCTCTAATATAGACGCCTTTGGACACCTCTAATATAGACGCCTTTGGGCACCTCTAATATAGACGCCTTTGGGCACCTCTAATATAAAAGCCTTTGGGCACCTCTAATATAGACGCCTTTGGGCACCTCTAATATAGATGCCTTTTGACACTTCTAATATAGATGCCTTTGGGCACCTCTGATATAGACGCCTTTGGGCACCTGTTATATAAACGCCTTTGAACACCTCTGATATAGACACCTTTTGACACCTCTGATATAGACGCCTTTGGGCACCTGTTATATAGACGCTTTTGGGCACCTCTAATATAGATGCCTTTGGACACCTCTAATATAGACGCCTTTGGACACCTCTAATAAAGATGCCTTATGACACTAATATAGACGCCTTTTGACACCTCTAATATAGACGCCTTTGGACACCTAATATAGATGCCTTTGGACACCTCTAATATAGATGCCTTTGGACACCTCTAATATAGAAGGCTTTTGAATTATTGGGTGAAATATGTTTATATTAACTGACAGAGTGGAAAACAGTGCAGGAAGTGTTCAGATTGCTCGTTACAAGCAATCTGAACTCTTCCTGCACTGTTTTCAAAGGTCTCATGTGATTGGTGCGGGAAAACACATATCTATGGAGTAAAGGGTTAAAATATGCAAAAATAATATATTGAAAAGAGATTTCACAACTTGGCCAGATAAGAGTGAAATAAGTTTCAAGTTTAAAATTACAAAGCATTTTATGAAGTTTCAAATTAGTCAAGTGGCTTCAGTTTGATTTCGATTTGATCTGTCATAATGGTGACATTATTGTAGAATATGACATATCTGCAACCGAGTCCACATGTTCTGGCAAAGGTTGTCTGATAATGCAATGCGTATGTTTACTAATTTACGTATATTAATTTTTTTATTCAAGATTCGATTTTGATTTCACTCCAATTAATAATATATTGATAAATTTGTATCTTCTTTCGGTGGATTTTAAACTCCAAATCATTTGTATTTTAATTATAAAATATAATTAGATGTTTTTTATTCATTTTTAAATTTAAGAATGTGGAACCAGCTTCAATGTCTTGCTGGAGAAAAATAAGTTTTCAGCTCGACCTTTGAAAAAAAGGAGCTATTGTACTCACCTCTGTGTCCGTGTCGGTTTTTTGAAAGAAAAAAATGTGGGCTCATATAATAAATTATTACCCTTTTGATTTTAGGCAAAATTATGACCCCTTTAATAATTCTATCAATAGTCTTAAATGTATCTAGAATCTGTTACAAATAAAAATCAGTCAGTAACGGTCAATCCAGGTTACGAGTTTGAATCCTCACTGTGATGATCGGCCATAAAATTTGTTCAATGGTCATGACTCTCCCATCTCTGAACATGTGGGGAAGTAGTATGAATTCCAGAACCTAACACCTAGCTGTTCCCAGGAATGATGATTAGGCTAAATATTTGACTTACTGTTGAAAAAGAAAGAAAGAAAGAAAAAAAAAAACATGCGAACATCATTCACATGTAAGTTAATTCATTTTGATGGGAAGTTTCAATACATTATCGATCATGCATTTGATAATGAAAATAAAGATTAAGTATGGTCGAAAATTAAATTATCTGCAAACGATGATACATTGTTGCTAGGAAACTCACTTTGATGTTGCAAAATTGACCCAAACGATTCCAAAACTGCAATTTAACACATATCTGTAAGTGTTATAGTCGATGCTATGCAAGTC
This sequence comes from Panopea generosa, assembly GCA_029582155.1. Classification (NCBI taxonomy): domain Eukaryota; kingdom Metazoa; phylum Mollusca; class Bivalvia; order Adapedonta; family Hiatellidae; genus Panopea; species Panopea generosa. The sequence goes on along the minus strand of CM055910.1, from coordinate 45,727,689 downwards.
AATATTTTATTTCTGTCTGTTCAGTTTCTTGCACTAAAGTCGCTAGTGAATATTAGATTATAGCGAGATGGTAACTTGATATCATAAACAGTGTTTTTTTTCTCACCATTTTGGGAAGATGACCCATACCCTTGGAATTTGGATTTTTAGCAGCATTTTAATTTAGATTAAGATTAAAATTTATTTGTCCAACTTTATAAAAATTGTACACTTGCTTAACAGACCACTTAATTGAAGAAGTAATGTTATAATTAATTCTGAACAGGGAAAACTTTGTTTATTCTACAAAGGAATTATGACAAGTTTCAGTTTACAATTATCGAAGCTTTTAATTGGGATTTTTTACCACTCAATTGGGAAAAAATATACTATTTGCCATTGGGAATATGACCCAATAATGGCTATGAAAATTTCCCCCCAAAAAACACTGATCCATACTAGTTTGGTAATAACAATTCAATTATACTATAATTAAATCTATCAAGGGCTTGAAATAATGGATTTTTTCTGGTAGGTCTGGGATATTCTAACAACATCTTTGAAAGGTCCGCAAGAATTTTAGAAAGGTCCAAACTTTACTGATAAAATCTTTGCATTGTGTATTTCATTTTTAGCTCTCCAAGACGAAGTCCAAGGAGAGCTATTGCCATGACCCCTGCATCATCGTCGTAGGCGTCGGTGTTGTCTGTAGACACTCAGGTTAAACTTTTGCGTTTAAGTTTAAGATATCTATTCAACCCTCATTGGATGTGAATGAAACTTTGCATGTATGTTCACCACCATCAATGGAACACACACAGCCAAGAACCATAGCTCTGGGTTGCATTTTGGCACAGTTATAGTCCTTTTTGGACTTAGACACCCAGGTTAAACTTTTGCGTTTAGTTACGTTTAAGTTTAAAATATCATTGCAGCCACTCATTGGATATTAATGAAACTTTTCATGTGTGTTCATCATCATCAATGGAACACACAGAGACAAGAACCGTAACTCTGAATTGCATTTTGGCACAGTTATGGCCCTTTTTCGACTTAATTTTTCAGGTTAGTTTTTTTATCAGGTAAGATATCTATGCAACCACTCATTGGATGTGAATGAAACTTTGCATGTGTGTTCACCATCATCAATGGGACACACGGAGACAAGAACACTAACTGGGGGTTGCATTTTGGCACAGTTTTAGCCCTTTTTGGACTAAGACATCCAGGTTAAACTTTTGCGTTTAGTTGGTTTTAAGTTTAAGATATCAATGCAACCACTCATTGGATATTAATGAAACTTTTCATTTATGTTCACCATCATAGATTGAACACACACAGACAAGAAACATAACTCTGGATTGCATTTTGGCACAGTTATGGCCCTTTTTCGACTTAATGTATCGGGTTAAAGTTTTTTTTATCAGGTAAGATTATCTATGCAACCATTCATTGGATATGATTGAAACCTTGCATGTGTGTTCACCATAATAGATTAAGTTTAAGTTTAAGTTTAAGATATCTATGCAACCACTCATTGGATATTAATGAAACTTTGCATGTGTGTTCATCATCATCAATGGAACACACAGAGACAAGAACCATAACTCGGGTTGCATTGTGGCAGAGTTATGGCCCTTTTGGACATAATTTTTCTTCTGTAGACACTCAGGTTAAACTTTTGCGTTTAGTTGCATTTAAGTTTTGGTGTTTGCCTCCAATCTCAATCTTTGCATGGGTGGTGAGTTTTATCTCATCGGCAAGCTTTGTTGTCTTTTGACAACTCTTGTTGATAGTTTCGATTAACCTGTGGGCCTTTAAAGGTCTCACTTAAGAATTATCTCCCTTACATGACGGAAGCAAGATTCTTACAACCAAGAAATTAGAGCTGTGAAAAGCGATTGGGCATTATTTTTGTTGAAAATGCATAAAATTGTCTTATTTCTTTGTGCATATGAGAACATTGGAACATTTTCATGATTTCTGGCAAGTTTAGATGACATTGGGTACTGTTTAATGAAGCTATACCAATTAAAAGATGTGTAGTGATACACTTCAACAAATGGGCAGATTGGTCAAAAATGAAGGGGTGCTATCAAACCATAGAAATTGTGAAAAAGCTTTCCAAACTTGAGCTACACGCCTAGGTTAGACTAAAGTAGATTTCCTGCTTAAAATTGCAACATATTTTATGATGTATTAAATGAGTGACATGATTTCATTTTGATTTCAAATTGATCTGTCATACAAACCTAAAATTTGTTTCATCTTAGGAAGAGTCAGAATGACGATATGAAGATTGTATAGGATACACAAAACTTGCATTTCTCTACCTCAGTGATAATAAAATAGCACACAAAGAATTAATAAGTTGGCAAATCAACAATCTCATTAAAATCAGGTAAACTTTTAAGCTTCCATTTTCTATGCAGAGTAGATCTGACAGCATTGCATTAAAGGTCACCTCAGATTGACCTTTCATATAATTAATATTCATAACATTTCAGCCAGTCCGATTAATCGTTACATTGGCAGTTGGTTGAGATTTACATGAAGTTGATTGATACATTTTTACAAAGTGCTGTGTCCTGGACATTGATTCAGCCATGTTGTTCCTAAATAAAACAAAGTCTCAGTATCATACCTGGTATCTATAATTTACATTTAACATGGGTGCAGCCATTATGTTTTCATTGTAACAATTATAATCGCGGGATTCCAGCTCTATATTTAGATTTTATTTTCAGTTAAAATAGACTTCTACTTTGTTTTCAAAACCTTGAAAGCAATGCTCTGATTGGTTGGCAGAAAGGTCAATCTGAGGTGACCTTCTAGATTTACTGTGCATAAAAAGCTTAAAAATTGATCTGATTTTAATGAGATTGGCAAATTCATCATTTTTGTTTCACAGGCAATTTATTTCTTATACATAAAATGTAAGCTCTAGTAAACTTAGATGTTTTAAAACGTTTTAAACATGCAAAATGATCTTGAAATTAAAAGCATTGCAGATTGAAGTAACATTTCAAACATTCTTGCTGTTATGTCATTTGCAGTATACAAATTTTGTAACCATTAGCTCTTCAACAATTTGAGACTCAGTTTGCCGGGAACAGTTTTGTTTTTAAGAGAATTTCATAGTGCAAAGAAAGAATTTTGATGAGCGCTCATAAAATGTCAATCAGTTGCCTATTCTCCTCTATATAAGCCCATGGTGTGACTTAGTAATAGAGCTCTTTATTCCAGATTCTAATAATGCAGAGCATAACTTGTGAATTTTAATTCTGGCAATGTAGTCATATACAAGTTTATATTCAAGCAATTGACCTGACGCGGGCTGTTGGTCGAACAAGTCGATAATCCAATCGGTGTTGGTTGCTACTCTGCCATTTTCCTTAGACAAACAATGTCGAAGTAAACGCTACATTGTTTACACATGACGAACAATGCTATGTGGCCAGTGGGTGGAGCAGTAGTTGTTCTCGCACCAGGTCAATTATGCAGTGTTAAGTTAGTGTATATATATTCCAGCAATACAGTCTTTATGTACTCACAGACAAATATAACTTAGGAATAGTGCACTTGTTGACAATATAACTCATCAATGCAGTCACTTGTTTCCTATTCTGGCAATGCTGTCACAGGAATAGTGCAGTTGTAAACAATATAACTCAGCAATGCAGTCACTTGTTTTCTGTTCTGGCAATGCTGTCCCAGGAATAGTGCAGTTGTTAACAATATAACTCAGCAATGCAGTCACTTGTTTCCTGTTCTGGCAATGCTGTCCCAGAAAAAGTGCAGTTGTTAACAATATGACTCAGCAATGCAGTCACTTGTTTTCTGTTCTGGCAATGCTGTCCCAGGAAAAGTGCAGTTGTTAACAATATGACTCAGCAATGCAGTCACTTGTTTTCTGTTCTGGCAATGCTATCCCAGGAAAAGTGCAGTTGTTAACAATATGACTTACCAATGCAGTCACTTGTTTTCTGTTCTGGCAATGCTGTCCAAGGAATAGTGCAGTTGTTAGTGATATAACTAAGCAATGCAGTCACTTGTTTTCTGTACTGGCAATGCTGTCCCAGGAATAGTGCAGTTGTTAACAATATAACTCAGCAATGCAGTCACTTGTTTTCTGTTCTGGCAATGCTGTCCCAGGTATAGTGCAGTTGTTAACAATATAACTTAGCAATGCAGTCAGTTGTTTTCTGTACTGTTAATGCTGTCCCAGGTATAGTGCAGTTGTTTACAATATGACTTAGCAATGCAGTCACATGTTTTCTGTTCTGGCAATGCTGTCCCAGGAAAAGTGCAGTTGTTAACAATATGACTCAGCAATGCAGTCACTTGTTTTCTGTTCTGGCAATGCTGTCCCAGGAAAAGTGCAGTTGTTAACAATATGACTCAGCAATGCAGTCACTTGTTTTCTGTTCTGGCAATGCTATCCCAGGAAAAGTGCAGTTGTTAACAATATGACTTACCAATGCAGTCACTTGTTTTCTGTTCTGGCAATGCTGTCCAAGGAATAGTGCAGTTGTTAGTGATATAACTAAGCAATGCAGTCACTTGTTTTCTGTACTGGCAATGCTGTCCCAGGAATAGTGCAGTTGTTAACAATATAACTCAGCAATGCAGTCACTTGTTTTCTGTTCTGGCAATGCTGTCCCAGGTATAGTGCAGTTGTTAACAATATAACTTAGCAATGCAGTCAGTTGTTTTCTGTACTGTTAATGCTGTCCCAGGTATAGTGCAGTTGTTTACAATATGACTTAGCAATGCAGTCACTTGTTTTCTGTTCTGGTAATGCTGTCCCAGGAATAGTGCAGTTGTTAACAATATAACTTAGCAATGCAGTCAGTTGTTTTCTGTACTGTTAATGCTGTCCCAGGTATAGTGCAGTTGTTTACAATATGACTTAGCAATGCAGTCACTTGTTTTCTGTTCTGGTAATGCTGTCCCAGGAATAGTGCAGTTGTTAACAATATAACTTAGCAATGCAGTTACTTGTTTTCTGTTCTGGCAATGCTGTCCCATGTACAGTGTAGTTGTTAACAATATAACTTAGCAATGCAGTCACTTGTTTTCTGTTTTGGCAATGCTGTCCCAGGAATAGTGCAGTTGTAAACAATATAACTTAGCAATGCAGTCAGTTGTTTTCTGTTCTGGCAACGTGGCAATGCTATCCCAGGAATAGTGCAGTTGTTAACAATATAACTTAGCAATGCAGTTACTTGTTTTCTGTTCTGGCAATGCTGTCCCAGGTATAGTGCAGTTGTTAACAATATAACTTAGCAATGCAGTCACTTGTTTTCTGTTCTGGCAATGCTGTCCTAGGTATAGTGCAGTTGTAAACAATATAACTCAGTAATGCAGTCACTTGTTTTCTGTTAAAAATCGGACTACCAGCGGTGAATGTAGATTTTAGCAATTCTATAAAAAGTTTGAGTCATTGCAGTCACATATTTCATATTTTAATATATGATTCTAAGAAGGGTCCTTCATGGCCGAGTGATATAAGGCATCGTCTAAAGTTCACTTAACCGCTCACCGCTAAGGTCGTAGGGTCGAGTCCCGCTTACTCCAAATACTTTACATAAGAAATTTAGACAGTAACTTGAGGAAGGAAGTTCATTCTACTTCGATTCGTTCATTCATTTCCTCCATTATTTAAACTGGATATGCCATATATAACCTGAAATGTGTTGAAAATGACATATTTCCTATAAGACCAGATTTGTTTTATGCATATTTCCTAAAAAATTAATCGATAGAAGGTTGAAAAAAAAAACGAAACGATTCTGTTATTAAAAATAGGAGAAATAATTTATAAAGGATGATCGAACGCAGAGGTTAAATTTGATTACTTTGTAACTTCAAGATGTTAATCTTCATAACAACTGTTTTATGGTGTACAATTGTGGTTGTGTGGGCAAAATCTGCAGTTTAATATCAATGTGGGAATGAAATAAAAATGATAAAAATTGAACACATTTTTTTTCTTGCACACTGGGTAAGGATATTTGTTTTTTAACCAGGGTTATATATTTATCTCACTCTAGGGCAGAGATAAAATTCTCATGCTATGACGTTAGACTCATTTATGATGTTACGTATACAATATAATGATGTAACATATACAATATATGATATAACGTATACAACATATGATGTAATGTATACAATATATGATGTAATGTAAACAATATAATGATGTAACGTATACAATATAATGATGTAACGTATACAATATATGATGTAATGTATACAATAAATGATGTAACATATACAACATATGATGTAACGTATACAATAAATAAATTATATGATGTAACATATACAACATATGATGTAACATATACAATATAATGATGTAATGTATACAATATAATGATGTAACATATACAATATATGATGTAACGTATACAACATATGATGTAACGTATACAATATAATGATGTAATGTATACAATATAATGATGTAACATATACAATATATGATGTAACGTATACAATATAATGATGTAACGTATACAATATAATGATGTAACATATACAATATATAATGTAATGTATACAACATATTATGTAACGTATACAACATATGATGTAATGTATACAACATATGATGTAACGTATACAATAAATGATGTAAATCATATGCTATAACGTCTTAAAAAATATAATGATAAATTAAGTTATAATAAGTATTTTATTTATTTTGGTATGCAAGAAAAAGAATCATTCACAGCTTTTTCTGTTCAGATAAAAAATTCCATCCTTTGGGATAACTGTTTTCGCAGGAACTCTGCAGAGCCTTGTTCCTGCCAAATCAGTTATCCCTAGGGACGGAATTTTCTATCTGAACCTCAAACCCATGTAAGATTCTTATAATCTCGCCTTTTCGAAGATTGTTGGGAGTGACAGCTTCAATTTAAAAACGCTTTTGGGTTGAACTCTGTTTGTTAGCAGCTGTTTGACCCAGTCATTAAATTTAGTCCGAAGTTGTTTTATGGGTAGTCATGCTCTGAATCATGCAGTTTTTTATTAGGTGACCTCGATGTTTATGGATGTAACGTATACAAGAAGTGAATACCTAAAACCTCATAAGTGTTCAGCTAAAAGTCGCCAAATCGGGTCTATAGTTGTGTTATACATAATAATGCTCAGAACCATGCATAATATTTTTGTGACCTTGACCACTAAGGATGAATAATAAGTAAGCCTACACAGTGGTTAATTTTTTGCTATGAGATCTAATTCTCAAGAACTATCTGGTCTAGATTCACCAAATTATCAAAAAATATGGTTAAAAATTGTGTTATTGATAGTTTAAATGTGCTACTCAAATAATGCAGCATTCTTTTGGATGACCTTGATCTGTTTCTCAAAAACTTGTTTGTCCTAATGTCCCCAAATGTTTCTCAAAATTACGCAGACTTATTTCAGATGACCTTGACTTCTACGAATAATTAAGTTGCCTACAAAATGTTAAGATTTTATGTTTTACCTTTGTTTCTTAGAAACTGTTTAACCAAGAGACTTAAGTTACCTAGTTTGGTTGTGCTGTATCATATAGTTGTGTTATGGCTAAATACTACTCAAAAGGTTATATACTTTCTTTAAATGACCTTGACCTCTAGTGTTGTTGTTTTTTCGGCCATTTTTATAGCCACTTTTGGGTCATATTCTCAATGGCAAATATCTTTTTTCCCCAAATGAGTGGTAAAAATTCCAAACTGAAAGCTTCAATAATTCTTAATTGAAACTTGCCATAATTCCTTGATAAAATAAACAAAGTTTTCCCAATTCTGAATTGAGTATGACAATGATTCTTGAATTAAATGACTAGAGAAGCAATGTACACATTTTTATGAAGTTGAACAAATATATTTAATGCAAACGTTTTCCCAGTGTTGATGAAACTGCTGCTAAAATTCCCAATTCAAAGAGTATGGGTTGGTGAAAAAAAACGGGTGTCATTTAGGGCGCTGGGAATACTACGTGGGCCGGCTCTAGTGTCGCCTGTTTCCAATCGATTGCCCTGCCTAATACATGTTTTTTTTATGTTTAGCTCCATTTCTTTTAAACTGCTTGACCCAAAGCCACTGAATTTGGTCTATTGTTGTGTTATGGGTAGTGCTACTCAAAACATACAGTATTTTCTAGTTAACATTTAGATGACCTTGACCACTTCAGATAACTAAATTGGCCTACAAAATGTTAAAACATTGTTCAAATGTTGAGACTGTTTTCATTTGAGTCACCAAATTTTGTTTATAGTTGTGTTATGGGTAGAACTGTATTTTGGGCTTCTTCATTGCCTCACTTTTTAGCTCGACTATTCGTAGAATAAAACTCACCCGGGTGTTAGCGTCACTTTGGTTAAAGTTTTGCATGCAAGTCCCTATCTCAGTAACCATTGCATGTATTGACTTGAAACTTTAAACAAGACTTCCCAGTCATCAAACCTACTACAATAGCTAAGTTAGATAACTCTTGTATGAATACAATGCATATTATTGCCCTTGTTTGGCTTAGAAAATCTGGTTAAAGTTTTGCGTGCAAATACCATGGAGTCCATATCTCACCAACCACTCAATTGATTTGATTAAAACTCCACACAAGACTTCCCATTTATCAAACTTACTAAAATAATGAAGTTAGATAACTTTTGCATGAATATAATGCAAGTTATTGCCCTTGTTTAACTTAGAAATTCTGGTTTTGCATGCAAGTACCATCAAGTCATTATCTCACCAACCACTCAATGTATCTGATTGAAACTTTACATGTGACTTTATAGTCATGAAACCAACTAACTTAATCAAGTGGGATAGACCAACAAATAAAGAATAATGGCCTCATTGGTGCAAAAATATACCAAGTGTATTATGAAATAAGAATGCACTTGGTACCTTTTTGCACCAATGTGGCGAATAGCCTTACTTGATTCCATTTAAACACTGAGGTGAGTCATGTTGGATCATGGAAATGAGGTCGGTAAATATCCTTAAAATCACTTGAGATCTAACCAGACTTCTATAAATCTTAAATTTCTAGGTTTTAATTTTAATATTGAGCCCTTTGCGCACTGTGTTTAATTATTGTTTTAGTTTAGATTAATTGCTTTGATTTCACTGTAATGGCTTTACAGTGAGATGGATTAGGAATAATAAAGAATATTTGCTGGCATGCGGCATGGTATTCATAGATTTCCTGTCAGGAAGGAAGCACTGACTCTATTATTAAGGTGCTACCACGGCCAGATTAAAATACAAGTACAGTCTTGGGAGCTGTAGGTCAAAGCATGTAGAAAGTGCTGACAGGAACCAGCTAGGACCAGAATAATGGCCTTTATGCTTACAATTGACTTCACAAGAAGTTGGCAAAGAAAAATGCTTGAATTGCATTCAGTAACTGCTTGTAAATGTGAGTAGGCAGGGCTTATTTAAATTGGTTAGAGCCCTAAGCCTTTGAGATTGGGGAAAAGAGCGCGATTAAGGGGATATTGTTTTTTTGTTTTTTTAAACTTTAGCAAACTGGAAATTTAAGCATAACACTGTTAAGATCATTTCTAATCATTAATTTTTATGCAGCTATGACAATAATATTTGTATTAATCCAGTGTTTTTATCTCCTTATGTAAGAAAAAAAATCACAAAATTTCAATTTTTGTGGACCTCAATTAGGAAAAAAATATAATTTGTGAATTGGTCTCTGTATAATAAAGTAAAAAGTCCTGGTAGGGGACGTAAATATACAAAGTATTTTAACTTCCTCAAGAAATATTGGGCTGCTATTGCATAAATTTTGGTCACAGATAAAATGTGCCATATATTTATATGTGAATTGAATTTGCATATAAAAACGGCCAAAGCTTCAAAAACTGATTTTTGATGGGATACATGTCTACAGATCTTATCTTTAAAAATACAAGCACACACCTCTCCTAAACTCCCATATATTATTAAATTCACTATATTTCTGCTGAAAAAAAACATGAGTGTCCATTCAGATTTTGTGTTGCTCCCCCTAAGTATGACCCCCTTCTAAACTGAAATTGTGGATCCGCCCCTGAGTTATATGATATGAATGATAATTCTTATCACAGTTGATATTTTTTTTTAACCAATCAGAAATGGCATAATAGGGTTGACCCACTGACTCCTGGTATAATTCTAACTTGATTAACAGACTAAAGATTAACATACTATTGCATTCATCTTGACTTAATCCTTTATTGGATTACAGGCTTTAATTACAAATCTATTTTTAGAAAATGGAGGCGTGAATTTTAAAGACTGAATCATTAAAAATGTAACAACGTAAGTTCAAAACAATATTGCCTTATAAACCGTGCAAACTTCGTCTACTTAATAATTAAAAAAAAAAAATAATAATAACATTTGTTTATAATGACTTGTCTTTAAATAATAAAAATGAGATATTTTGAAATGTTGACTTGCTAACTGTATATGTACAATAATGGACGACAGACATTGTTTATGATCTTTATCTCCAATAGTTAAATACACATGATATTATTGCTAAAGATAAGATCACTGGGAGCCGTGCTTTTCTTTCAAAATTTAGGATTACAATAGTAAGCTATACGCTTTATCCTAGCTGTATTTTAAGATTGAAAAGCTAATGAGATTTTGTCGGGTTGTTTTTAAAAGTATTAATAACAAAATATCCAGATTTAACATGGTGAAAATCAAGAGATTATGTTCTTTGTACTGGTAGGATTATTAAAAAGTAAGTATAATTTTTAAGCTTGATTGTGTGTTTTTTTGGTTTTTTTTTGTCAAAACTGTTTATGTAGAGATTGTATTGGTATTATGTTGTGTTGCACTGAACTCTGTCACATGTTGAAGGCTGTGAGTTTGATCCCCAACTGTGTTGTACCAAAAACTTGAAAAATGGTACAAGAAGCTTTCTCGCTTAACGCTCAGCACTCAGAGGACAGTTCAAGGTCTGGTCAACCAAGTGTCAGTATAATGTGTGACTGGGTTGGGCATCATAACATGTGTCTGCAGCATGATGCTCCAGTATGGCATACACAGTAGACTACATTGTAGTAACTGCAGTGTAGTACAGTACACAGTAGACTACATTGTAGTAACTGCAGTGTAGTACAGTACAAAGTAGACTACATTGTAGTAACTGCAGTGTAGTACAGTACACAGTAGACTACATTGTAGTAACTGCAGTGTAGAACAGTACACAGTAGTCTAAAGTGTAGTAACTGCAGTGTAGTACAGTACACAATAGACTACATTGTAGTAACTGCAGTGTAGTACAGTACACAGTAGCCTACAGTGTAGTAACTGCCGTGTAGTACAGTACTCAGTAGCCTACATTGTAGTAACTGCAGTGTAGTATAGTAGCAAACAGTGTAGTTACTGCAGTGTAGTACAGTACAAAGTAGACTACAGTGTAGTAACTGCAGTGTAGTACAGTACACAGTAGCCTGCAGTGTAGTAACTGCAGTGTAGTACAGTACACAGTAGCCTACAGTCTAGTAACTGCAGTGTAGTACAGTACACAGTAGACTACATTGTAGTAACTGCAGTGTAGTACAGTACACAGTAGCCTACAGTGTAGTAACTGCAGTGTAGTACAGTACACAGTAAACTGCAGTGTAGTAACTGCAGTGTAGTACAGTAAACAGTAGCCTGCAGTGTAGTACAGTACACAGTAGCCTACATTGTAGTAGCTGCAGTGTAGTACAGTACACAGCAGACTAAATTGTAGTAACTGCAGTGTAGTACAGTACACAGTAGACTACATTGTAGTAACTGCAGTGTAATACGGTACACAGTAGCCTACAGTGTAGTTACTGCCTTGTAGTACAGTACTCAGTAGCCTACAGTGTAGTAACTGCAGTGTAGTACAGTACACAGTAGCCTACATTGTAGTAACTGCCTTGTAGTACAGTACTCAGTAGCCTACAGTGTAGTAACTGCCTTTAGTACAGTACACAGTAGACGACATTGTAGTAACTGTAGTGTAGTACAGTACACAGTAGACTACATTGTAGTAACTGCAGTGTAATATAGTAGCAAACAGTGTAGTTACTGCCTTGTAGTACAGTACACAGTAGACTACAGTGTAGTAGCTGCAGTATGGTACAGTACACAGTAGCCTACAGTGTAGTAACTGTCGTGTAGTACAGTACTCAGTAGCCTACATTGTAGTAACTGCATTGTAGTACAGTACACAGTAACCTACAGTATAGTAACTGCAGTGTAGTACAGTACACAGTAGCCTACATTGTAGTAACTGCATTGTAGTACAATACACAGTAGACTACATTGTAGAAACTGCAGTGTAGTACAGTACACAGTAGACTACAGTATAGTAACTGCAGTGTAGTACAGTACACAGTAGTATACACTGAAGTATACTGCACACTGTACTACACTGCAGTTACTAGGCTGTATGCTTCTGTACTAAACTGCAGTTACTACACTGTAGGCTACTGCATACAGAACTACACTGGAGTTACTACACTGTAGTCTACTGTGTACTGTTCTACACTGCAGTTACTTCACTGTAGGCTACTACACTGTAGGCTACTGTACTACACTGCAGTTACTACACTGAAGGCTACTGCATACTGTACTGCACTGCAGTTACTACACTGAAGGCTACTGCATACTGTACTGCACTGCAGTTACAACACTGTAGACTACTACAATGTCGGCTACTGTACTATATTGCAGTTACTACACTGTAGGCTACTGTACTACACTGAAGTTACTACACTGCAGGCTACTGTGTACTGTTTTACACTGCAGTTACTACACTGTAGGTAACTGTGTACTGTACTACACTGCAGTTACTACACTGTAGGCTACTGTACTATACTGCAGTTACAACACTAGACTACTGTGTACCGTATTACACTGCAGTTACTACACTGTAGGCTACTATACTACACTGCAGTTACTACACTGTAGGCTACTGTGTAATGTTTTACACTGCAGTTACTACACTGTAGGTTACTGTGTACTGTACTACGCTGCAGTAACTACACTGTAGGCTACTGTGTACTGTTTTACACTGCAGTTACTACACTGTAGGTTACTGTGTATTGTACTACACTGCAGTTACTACACTGTAGGCTACTGTGTACTATACTACACTGCAGTTACTACAATGTAGGCTACTGTGTACTGTACTACACTGCAGGCTGCTGTGTACTGTACTACACTGCAGTAACTGCACTGTAGGCTACTGTGTACTGTACTACACTGCAGTTACTACACTGTAGTCTACTATGTACTGTACTACACTGCAGTTACTACACTGTAGGTTACTGTGTACTGTACTACACTGCAGGCTACTGTGTACTGTACTACACTGCAGTTACTACACTGTAGGCTACTGTGTACTGTACTACACTGCAGTTACTGCACTGTAGTCTACTGTGTACTTTACTACACTGCAGTTACTACACTGTAGGCTACTATGTACTGTACTACACTGCAGTTACTACACTGTAGGTTACTGTGTACTGTACTACACTGCAGTTACTACACTGTAGGTTACTGTGTACTGTACTACACTGCAGTTACTACACTGTAGGTTACTGTGTACTGTACTACACTGCAGTTACTACACTGTAGGCTACTGTGTACTGTACTACACTGCAGTTACTACACTGTAGGTTACTGTGTACTGTACTACACTGCAGTTACTACACTGTAGTCTACTGTGTACTGTACTACACTGCAGTTATTGCACTGTAGGTTACTGTGTACCATCCTACACTGCAGTTATTACACTGCAGTTACTACACTGTATGCTACTGTGTACTGTACTACACTGCAGTTACTACACTGTAGGCTACTATGTACTGTACTACACTGCAGTAACTACACTGTAGGCTACTTTGTACTGTTCTACACTGCAGCAACTACACTGTAGGCTACTTTGTACTGTACTACACTGCAGTTACTACAATGTAGCCTACTTTGTACTGTACTACACTGCAGTTACTACAATGTAGGCTACTGTGTACTGTACTACACTGCAGGCTGCTGTGTACTGTACTACACTGCAGTTACTACACTGTAGTCTACTATGTACTGTACTACACTGCAGTTACTACACTGTAGGTTACTGTGTACTGTACTACACTGCAGGCTACTGTGTACTGTACTACACTGCAGTTACTACACTAGGCTACTGTGTACTGTACTACACTGCAGTTACTGCACTGTAGTCTACTGTGTACTGTACTACACTGCAGTTACTGCACTGTAGGCTACTATGTACTGTACTACACTGCAGTTACTACACTGTAGGTTACTGTGTACTGTACTACACTGCAGTTACTACACTGTAGGTTACTGTATACTGTACTACACTGCAGTTACTACACTGTAGGTTACTGTGTACTGTACTACACTGCAGTTACTACACAGTAGGTTACTGTGTACTGTACTACACTGCAGTTACTACACTGTAGGCTACTGTGTACTGTACTACACTGCAGTTACTACACTGTAGTCTACTATGTACTGTACTACACTGCAGTTACTACACTGTAGGTTACTGTGTACTGTACTACACTGCAGGCTACTGTGTACTGTACTACACTGCAGTTACTACACTAGGCTACTGTGTACTGTACTACACTGCAGTTACTGCACTGTAGTCTACTGTGTACTGTACTACACTGCAGTTACTGCACTGTAGGCTACTGTGTACTGTACTACACTGCAGTTACTACACTGTAGGTTACTGTGTACTGTACTACACTGCAGTTATTACACTGTAGGTTACTGTATACTGTACTACACTGCAGTTACTACACTGTAGGTTACTGTGTACTGTACTACACTGCAGTTACTACACAGTAGGTTACTGTGTACTGTACTACACTGCAGTTACTACACTGTAGGCTACTGTGTACTGTACTACACTGCAGTTACTACACTGTAGGTTACTGTGTACTGTACTACACTGCAGTTACTACACTGTAGGCTACTGTGTACTGTACTACTCTGCAGTTATTGCACTGTAGGTTACTGTGTACCGTCCTACGCTGCAGTTACTACACTGCAGTTACTACACTGTAGGCTACTGTGTACTGTACTACACTGCAGTTACTGCACTGTAGGGTACTACACTGTAGGCTACCGTCCTACACTGCAGCTACTACACTGTAGGCTACTATGTACTGTACTACACTGCAGTAACTACACTGAAGGCTACTTTGTACTGTACTATATTGTATTGCACTCTTCTATATTTTTGTATTGTGTTGCACAGTATTCAATGTTAAATTGTAATGTATTGGATTTGACTGTGTACTGTACTATATTGTATTCTACTGTAATCTACTGTATTCTACTGAACTGTACTGTATTCTATTGTTCTGTATAGTATTGTATTGTTCTGTACTCTACTGAACTGTATAGTTTTGTATTGTACTATATTCTACTGTACTGTATAGTTTTGTATTGTAATGTATTCTACTTTACTACATAGTATTGTATTGTACTATATTCTATTGTACTGTATAGTATTGTATTGTACTGTATTCTACTGTACTGTATAGTTTTGTATTGTAATGTATTCTACTTTACTGTATAGTATTGTATTGTAATGTATTCTACTTTACTTTATAGTATTGTATTGTACTGCATTCTACTGAGCTGTATAGTATTGTATTGTACTATTGTACTGAACTGTATAGTATTGTATTGTACTGTTTTCTACTGAGCTATATAGTATTGTATTGTACTGTATTCTGCTATACTGTTCTGTATTCTAATGTGTTAAATTGTATTGTACTGGACTTTACTGTGTACTGTACTATATTGTATTCTACTGTATTCTACTGTATTCTACTGTACTGTACTGTAGTCTGATGTATTGTATTGTACTGTGTGCTGTACTTTACAGTGTACTGTACTGTACTATATTCTGATGTATTATATTGTACTGTGTGCTGTACTATACAGTATACTGTACTGTATTCTGATGTATTGTATTGTACTGTGTGCTGTACTATACAGTATACTGTACTGTATTCTGATGTATTGTATTGTACCATGTGCTGTACTTTACAGTGTATTGTACTGTACTGTATTCTGATGTATTGTATTGTACTGTGTGCTGTACTTTACACTGTACTGTACTGTATTCTGATGTATTGTATTGTACTGTGTGCAGTACTATACAGTGTACTGTACTGTATTATGATGTATTGTATTGTACTGTGTGCTGTACTTTACAGTGTACTTTACTGTACTATATTCTGATGTATTGTATTGTACTGTGTGCTGTTCTTTACAGTGTACTGTACTGTACTGTATTCTGATGTATTGTATTGTACTGTGTGCTGTACTTTACAGTGTACTGTACTGTACTGTATTCTGATGTATTGTATTGTACTGTGTGCTGTACTTTACAGTGTATTTTACTGTACTGTATTCTGATGTATTGTATTGTACTGTGTGTTGTACTTTACAGTGTACTTTACTGTACTGTACTGTACTGTATTCTGATGTATTGTATTGTACTGTGTGCTGTACTTTACAGTGTATTTTACTGTACTGTATTCTGATGTATTGTATTGTACTGTGTGCTGTACTTTACAGTGTACTGTACTGTACTGTATTCTGATGTATTGTATTGTACTGTGTGCTGTACTTTACAGTGTACTTTACTGTACTGTATTCTGATGTATTGTATTGTACTGTGTGCTGTACTGTACAGAATTCTACTTTATTCTACATTCTCCTGCATTGTATTACACTATATTCGACTATGTGCTCAGAGCATTTTCCCTGGAAATTGGGAAGAGGCTCAATGCGTCGAGATTGGGAAAAAACAGCGTGGTTGAGGGGTAATTTGGATTTTTTAAGGCTCTGGCAAACTGGAAAGTAAAATATAACCCAGTTAGATTATGTTAACCTTGTGTTAACCTTTAATAAACAGATTTTACAGTAACTTTTTTTTTACGGAGGGAGTGGGGATGGGGATGGGGGTAGTGAGAGATTTCACTACCACATAATACGTTCACATTTGAATTCCCAATAAACACAATTGTAAATCATCTATATAATTATTTCCATCATATGGACTGGGAATAGATCTGTATAACATGATTTATTATACAACAAATTTTAATAACAGTTTTGACATTTTTGTACAGTCGCAGCTTGTCAATAGCGTGGTAATAAATAAATCTGATAATGCTGTTCTATTGTTAAAGATCTCGCTGATGTTCGCTTCCATGCCTACATTGTCTGTTTTCTATGTTTAATTAGTGGGACAAGTAGGACATTGTATGAATATACGTTGGATTTAGCGTGGATATTGGATGTAGTTCAGGGAAAAAACACTGCTTAGGTCAACATTATAATATTGTTTGTTTGCTGTGGTTTTTAGCTCTACTGGCCAAAGGCCAGAAGTGCTGATGCGATGGCGCTTTGTCTGTCGTCTGTCGTCTCTGAAGGGTGTTAGCAGCACTTTCTCTGAAACCACTAGACCAATTAAACTGAAACATCACATGGATGTTTCTATTGAATAGGAGACTATACAGAATACTTTAAAACTTAAAAAATCTTCTTCTCATGAACTGCCCAACAGATTTTCAAAATGTTTATGTAGTAATGATAACCAACTATAGATTTGTTAGATTTGTTCAAATGGTGTCCCTAGGGTTAAAAATGACCCCGCCCTGAGTGTTCAATTAGGGGACACGTGTCATTACAATAAAAAATTATTATTTTTTTAAAAAATGGAAATGATTTTGCCAATATCATCAAAGAAGCATTGTTTGGTGAAGGAGGTTCAGATTTGTAAAAATGACTGGGTTCCACTGTCTTAAGGAGTCAGGAGGGGCCCCAAAAAAGGTAAAAATTGGGAATTACAAAAATCTTTTTCTTAAGAACTGGTTTGTCAGATTTGTTCATATTTGGCATAAATTATCTGTATGTGTAGGGGTTTGATTGCAGATAAGAATTTAGGGGCTAAAATTTATAGGGGCCCTATTAGGGGACTTAGCATTTTACATAGGGATACTATGGGAAAACAGGAAATTCTCTTTTTTTCATCTATTCTGAAACCACAAGGCCAATTAAACTGAAACTTCACATGGATGATTCTATTGCATAGGAAATTATACAGAAGATTTTTTTTTCTCTATCTGAAATTCAAGATGGCCGCCACTACTAAAAATACACCAAAAATTAAAAAATCTTCTTCTTAAGAACGGCCCAACAGATTTTCAAAATGTTTGTGTAATAATGATAACCAACTAAAGATTTGTTACATTTGTTCAAATGGTGTCTCTAGGGTTAAAAATGACCCCGCCCCGAGGGTTCAATTAGGGGACATGTTATTATAATAAATATTTTTTTTTTTTAAAATGGAAATGATTTTGCCTTTATCTTCACTGAAGCATTGTTTGGTGAAGGAGGTTCAGTTTTGTAAAAATGAATGGGTTCCACTGTCTTAGGGGGTCAGGAGGGGCCCCAAAAGGGTAAAAATTGGGATTTACAAAAAATGTTTTCTTAAGAACTGGTATATCAGATTTGTTCATATTTGACATAAATTATCTGTATGTGTAGGGGTTTGATTGCAAGTAAGAATTTAGGGGCTGAAATTTATAGGGGCCCTGTAAGGGGACTTTGAAATTTACAGAGGAATAATGTGGGAAAACAAAAAATTCTCTTTTTTTTCGTCTATTTAGGCAAAATTATTATTCAGTTGTTCTAAAATATCATTCTAATCATATGAAATACGATTTGGTTCAATAAGGAGAACTGACTTCTATAATGGGCCAAGGTGGGTAAAAAAAAAGGGTTAAAATAGAAAATTTTCAAAAATCTTCTTCTCAAAAACCGGTCAGACAAATTTGTTCAATTTGATATGGATTTTCCCTATGAGTATGGGTTTAATGTTTGTACAAATCAAGGGTCTTGTATTTATAGGGCCATGTAAGGGGATTTCGAGTTTTATATAGGAATATTATTTGAAAATGGAAAATTCTCTGTTTTATCATTCATTTATATTTTTTTTATTCAGTTTGAGTTTTGAAGTAACTTCTAGTCATAACAAATATGATTTTGTTCAATACGAAGGATTGACTTTCTAAAAGGGGCCAGGAGGGGTCACAAAATGCTTAAAATTGAACATTGTCATAAATCTTATTTTCAACAACCGGTCAGTTAAATTTGTTCATATTTTATATAAATTATCCCTCAGGCATTCTTGGGCCTCTTGTTGACTGAGAGACACACAATGAAGTTACTGATTGACTGAGAGACACACAATGTAGACACTGATTGACTGAGAGACACACAATGTAGACACTGATTGACTGAGAGATACACAATGAAGTTACTGATTGACTGAGAGACACACAATGTAGACACTGATTGACTGAGAGATGCACAATGTAGACACTGATTGACTGAGAGACACAATGTAGACAATAATTGACTGAGAGACATGCAATGTAGACACTGACTGACTGAGAGACACACAATGTAGACACTGATTGACTGAGAGATACAAAATGTAGACACTGATTGAAAACGAGACACAATGTAGACAATAATTGACTGAGAAACACACAATGTAGACACTGATTGACTGAGAGACACACAATGTAGACAATAATTGACTGAGAGACACACAATGTAGACACTGATTGACTGAGAGACACACAATGTAGACACTGATTGACTGAGAGATACATAATGTAAACACTGATTGACTGATCGACACACAATGTAGACAATAATTGACTGAGAGACACACAATGTAGACACTGATTGACTGAGAGACACACAATGAAGTTACTGATTGACTGAGAGACACACAATGTAGACACTGATTGACTGAAAGACACACAATGTAGACAATACTTGACTGAGAGACACAAAATGTAGACAATAACTGACTGAGAGACACACCATGTAGACACTGATTGACTGAGAGACACACCATGTAGACAATAATTGACTGAATGACACACCTTGTAGACACTGATTGACTGAGAGACACACAATGTAGAAACTGACTGACTGAGAGACACACCATGTAGACACGGATTGACAAAGAGATTCACCATGTAGACACTGATTTACTGAGAGACACACCATTAAGACACTGATTGACTGAGAGACACACCATGTAGACACTGATTTACTGAGAGACACAAAATGTAGACAATAACTGACTGAGAGACGAACCATGTAGACACTGATTGACTGAGAGAGACAAAATGTAGACATTGGTTGACTGAGAGGCACACAATGTAGACAATAATTGACTGAGTGACACACCTTGTAGACACTGATTGACTGAGAGACACAAAATGTAGACACTGACTGACTGAGAGACACACCATGTAGACATGGATTGACAAAGATATTCACCATGTAGACACTGATTTACTGAGAGACACACCATGTAGACACTGATTGACTGAGAGACACACCATGTAGACACTGACTGACTGAGAGACACACTATGTAGACACTGATTGACAAAGAGATTCACCATGTAGACACCGATTTACTGAGAGACACACCATGTAGACACTGATTGACTGAGAGACACACAATGTAGACACTGACTGACTGAGAGACACACCATGTAGACACGAATTGACAAAGAGATTCACCATGTAGACACTGATTTACTGAGAGACACACCATTAAGACACTGATTGACTGAGAGACACACCATGTAGACACTGATTGACTGAGAGACACACCATGTAGACACTGATTGACTGAGAAATACACCATGTAGACACTGATTGACTGAGAGACACACCATGTAGACACTGATTGACTGAGAGACACACTGTGAAGGCACTGATTTACTGAGAGACCCACCATGTAGACACTGATTTACTGAGAGACACACCATGTTAACACTGTTTGACTGAGACACACCATGAAGACAGTAATTTACTGAGAGACACACCATGTAGACTGATTGACTGAGAGACACACCATGAAGACAATAATTGACTTAGAGACACACCATGTAGACACTGATTGAGTGAGACACACACCATGTAGACGCTGATTGACTGAAAGACACAGCATGTACACTGATTGACTGAGAGACACACAATGTAGACACTGATTGAGATACAAAATATGAAGACAATAATTGACTGAGAGACACATCATGTAGACACTGATTGACTGAGAGACACAAAATGTAGACAATAACTGACCGAGAGAACACCATGTAGACACAGACTGACTAAGAGACATGATGTAGACACTGATTGACTGAGAGACACACCATGTAGACACTGATTGACTGAGAGACACACCATGTAGACACTGATTGACTGAGAGACACACCATAAGACACTGATTTACTGGGAGACTGATATATTTCCCTTTGATATTTTTTCTTGTCCGGAGCATAACTTGAAAAGTACCGGATGGAATTTCATCAAGCTTCATACAATGGTAGAATATAATGAGAGGAAGTGCAGTGTACAGGAAGCATAACTCTATTCTTGCTAATTACAGAGTTATTGCCCTTTGATATATTTCCCTTGTCCGGAGCATTACTTTTAAAGTACTGGATGGAATTTCATCAAACTTCATACAATGGTAGAATATAATGACAGGAAGTGCAGTGTACAAGAAACATAACTCTATTCTTGCTAATTACAGAGTTATTGCCCTTTGATATATTTCCCTTGTCTGGAGCATTACTTTTAAAGTACTTGATAGAATTTCATCAAACTTCATACAATGGTAGAATATAATGAGAGGAAGTGCAGTGTACAAGAAACATAACTCTATTATTGCTAATTACAGAGTTATTGCCCTTTGATATTTTTTCTTGTCCGGAGCATAACTTGAAAAGTACCTGATGGAATTTCATCAAGCTTCATACAATGGTAGAATATAATGAGAGGAAGTGCAGTGTACAAGAAACATAACTCTATTCTTGCTAATTACAGAGTTATTGTCCTTTGATATATTTTCCTTGTCCGGAGCATTACTTTTAAAGTACTGGATGGAATTTCATCAAACTTCATACAATGGTAGAATATAATGAGAGGAAGTGCAGTGTACAGGAAACATAACTCTATTCTTGCTAATTACAGAGTTGTTGCCCTTTGATATATTTCCCTTGTCCGGAGCATTACTTTTAAAGTACTGGATGGAATTTCATCAAACTTCATACAATGGTAGAATATAATGAGAGGAAGTGCAGTGTACAGGAAACATAACTCTATTCTTGCTAATTACAGAGTTATTGCCCTTTGATATATTTCCCTTGTCCAGAGCATTACTTTTAAAGTACTGGATGGAATTTCATCAAACTTCATACAATGGTAGAATATAATGAGAGGAAGTGCAGTGTACAAGAAACATAACTCTATTCTTGCTAATTACAGAGTTATTGCCCTTTGATATATTTCCCTTGTCTGGTGCAGTACTTTTAAAGTACTTTTAAAGCCATCAGTGATAACAGTTTAATAAAGTTCATGAAAGAACCAAGTTGATGAATACATGGAGTTCGAGCAAAGCAGGTTCAATATTGTATTCCTAGTGCTCTTGTTTGTTTCTTATCCATAAAATTGTTGTCCCTCAACATAACTCGAAAAAGTATAACATTTATTGATTGCCATGAAAGCTTGTACACTGCACAATAATTAAAAAGACCGTTTTTAATTTTAACAAAACCATAAAAAAATTAACAATACAAACAACTGAATCCATAACATTCTCTTTTATTAAGAATTTTTTTTGTCTGGAGCATAACTTTAAAACTACTGGATATAATTTGATAAAACTTCATACAATGGTTAACCATTTTCTGTCATGGTGGCGTTCGGGGGTATTCATCACTACAGTGATAGGTCTAGTTATTTTATGAAAATTCATGAAACAAAGATGTACGCTGTCGCTGTAGAGACAAACCGCTGGTTATACAACGTGACCATGCAAAACTTGTATTTTTTGCAAAAGGTCCAATGGTATTTTGTACTCAGTTGAGAGAGTTATGGTATGAGACCATGTAATTAACAGAAAAATGCTTTTGCACTTTTTAGCTCGCCTGTACGAAATCGAAGGAGAGTGATTGCCATGACCCTAGCTGCACCATTGGAGTCGTCTATAGACACCCAGGTTAAACCTTTATGTAACCACTCATTGGTTGGGAATGAAACTCACCTGTGTGTTCACCATCATCAATGGAACACACAGAGACATGAACCATAACTCAGGATTGCTTTATGGCACAGTTATGGCCCTATTTGGACAGCTAGAAATGTTATCATCAGGAAAAAATACTTGTACTTGACTAAACTTTCAAATAATATTAAACAATTCCTGTATGAAAAATCAAATTAAAGATTCAAATGAACATAAGCAACAAGTCTGTACACTTGAGAGATTTTGCACTGATTGTAGTTTTGTTCCAGGTTACAAATTCTATGTTCACATGTGTGAGATAATGTTATTTTACAGGCATTCGCGGTAATACATATATCGAGGTATTAGGTATACAAAGGATAATACATTTTTTTGCATGCACACTTGATATCACCGGTTGTTCAACTATACAGAGACGGTGTTCTTCTTTGTTTTTCGTGAATTTTCATGAAATATTAAGCCGCTATCTGCAAAAACGTTACATGAAGCAGGCACTTTTCCTCTGATTTTTGCACCACTCCATAGCATAAAGTCATGTGGGTTTGCCACCATAATCTCTTTTAACTTTACATTCCCGAATATGCAATGACGTATTGCAATCCCTGAAGGAGGCCCTTACTGTGGCGCTAATTTGTAGCACAAATTGTGCTAGTTGTGACCCTAAAAATATTTGATATCATTAAAGCAGTTTCAAAATTTAAATGCACATCCATAATGATATTTGCAATTTAATTTATCAATTTAAAACAAAATATATATAAAGATCATGTCATTATGTGTATGGTAACCAAATAACCTAAAATAAAAAATGGATAAAAGTTAAATTATGAAGTTAAATAATGAATTTTAAAATGTTTACTGGCTAAGAAGTAATAGTCATCGCGAAGTTATACCCGTCATATCCCTAAAACACTTGGTTTTCTTAGAAATATTGCGATATTTTTATTTAAATAACACGAACATGTTATTTTTTAGCAATCAACAGAAGAAATACAACAACCGGATAAGTTTTTACCTTGAAATTGACCCCTGACACATTTGTGTATTGAAAATGTAAACTTTATCTCTCGCTTGTTTGATTTTATAAATTACTTTTGGGAACAAGATGGGATATGAATAAAAGACCATCCGTGCCTTAGAATTAGATGAAGATGTCAATGAGAACAAAAGATTCACTTTTGACGATTCATGTAGAAACATAGCATGGTACTTCACCCAACCACATTAGGCCATTATAATGAATTGCTAGATTCTCTTCCAAATTATGCTTAAAAAAAGGGGGAGGAGTAGGGGGATTTTATTTTGCATTTTTTTTTTATATTATTCTTTTTATGAATAATAAGGAAGGGGGGAGGGGGCAGGGATGGTAATCTTAGTAGTGATTGGGAAGTGATTTTGAGGTGGCCCTTTTGACCACTCCTGCCACGGAGCAACCTCTTTTTAAAGAGACAACTTATACAACCTGTGGTTCCACATGCATATCACAGCTTAGCAGGCCTTCATTATTCAAACAATGTGTTTTTCACTGCATAAAAAAAAAAATCACGAAATCTTATATTAAGTGTACCGGTATGAATGCAATATTGATTATAAATGTCTATGCCATATCTAGGAAAAAACAGTGTTAAAACTTGATTATGGATTTCCCCCTCTACCTGAATGATGTTTGTCACCTATACCGCCTACATAATGGTTGAACATTCATTATTTGGACAGACGGTATATTGGTGGGAGTGCTAATAGGCCATCAGCATAGCTTTTAAATACCATATAAGGCCATTATAATAAATGCCCAGTTATTTTTTTATTTTTTTAGCTCTCCTGGCCGTTTAACTATGCTATGGTGCATTGTCCATTGTCCGTCATCTGTTGTCTGATGTCTGTTGTCCGTTAGCAGCCCTTTCTCTAAAACCACATGGCTAATCAAACTCAAACTTCACATGGATGTTTCTATTGCATAGGAGACTATACAGAAGTTGTTTTTTTTGGGGGGGGGGGGGGGGGTATCTAAAATTCAAAATGGCCACCATTACTAAAAATAGTAAAAAAACTCAAAAAATCTTCTCATGAACTGCCCAACACACGTTGAAAATTTTATGTAGTAATGATAACCAACTGCAGTTCTGTTACATTTGTACAAATGGTGTCCCAGGGGTAAAAAATGACTCTGCTCTGAGCGATACACATGTCATTATAATAAATATTAATATATATCAGGCCTTCTAAAATTCCAAAATGCAAATCGGTCCAGGTTTTTTACTACCGCAAGAATCGCACTTATTTTAAAAAAATCACTATGTGCCTTTACATATATGCATACCCCACCCACCATGTCAGCTGCACAGTGTATTTTCTCTGTTTATTCATTTATAGGGAACTATTTCAAGTTTATTTGTGTATTATTTATAACATATTTTATATCAATGTGTACATTTTAATGACTGACATGTTTCCGCTTTACTGAATAATTTAGGACTGCAGCATGGTCTAGTGGTAGAGTGTCGGCCTCCAATGTGGAAGGTCGTGGGTTCAATCCCCAGCCGGGTCATACCAAATACTTTAAAAATGGTACTAGAAGCATCCTCACTTGATGCTCAGCATTTAGAGGAGAGTTCTAGGTCTGGTCGGCCCGTTGTCAAGATAATGTGACTGGGTGGGGTATCATACCATGTGACTGCGGCATGATACTCTAGTGCAACAGCACTTAGAATACTGTCTCAAGTAGACACCGTCATGATATGACTGAAAAATTGTTGAAAGCGACACTAAACACCATACAACAAACAACAACTGAATAATTTTCATTATATTAAAATTGCTCGATCAAACCGAAAGTGTTGCAAGTACCAGAAGCTGCGTGAAATAATCACCGTGGAAACTAATGTAATGGTTCATTCATCTTTCTATTTTTGATATGCGTTGTGCTGTAGCTAGCCACTACGTACAATTACCAAAACCAGCTGGTATATATAATTAAAGTTATTTTTTAAAAAAATGAAAAAAACAAGTAACACTGCATGTTTATCAAATATTTTAATGATGCAAATAATATTCAGTCTGACTGTCCCAGCTTTAGCTAGCGGTATATAAATGTATTATAATTATAGTGTTTTACGATGGAACTAATTTTGTTTATATTTTCACAGAAGCATTGTTCAGTGGTAGAGCATTGAGCTCATGATCAGAGGGTTGAGTGTTTGATCCTCCGCCATGGCTATCTAGCAAATCCGTGTGAATTGGGTGATTGTAGTTTTGGCAAATCAACGGGCTCGGATGTATAAGGGTCTTATACGGGAACTATATTTTTTTTACAGATAAATGGTCATTTCCTTTTCATAGTAATTATTTTTTTGTTCAGTAAGGGTGTGGTGGGTGCATAAGGGGTTAAGACAATGCTCAGAGAGGGTTAATATTGTGAAATTTCAGTAAATGCAATGATCAGTCATATCCCATAACATGAAACAAACATTGATTAACCTCCATGTAAATGCTATACGAGTGTTTTAAAATAATATAACCAGTGTAAATAATTCTATTTGCACTAAGGCCATAGTATATTAATTGCTTGATTATCATCCCCGTCTGTCCCCTAATTTTCATGCCACCCCGACCCTTTTTATTTAAATTGAATTATTTTTTTAAAAACAATAAACCTCCCCCTTTTTACGAAAAATTTGGATGAGAACCTAGCAATCAATTTGTAAAGATATTATGTTTCTAAGTGATTGTTAGTTTAGAATTGCTTGCCTATTGTTAACTGGTCAGTGCAATGCTCAACTGACCTATTTGTCCACAGCTAACTAAATGCTGTTTAATGATTGCCTGTCTGCTCATCAATTAGAATTCACCAAAACTTACTGGGAAGGATTAGTCTAAGGCCTTAGTTAAGCTTATCTTCTTTGCATTCCAGTTCAGTGATTATTTGCCGAGTTATTGCCCTTTGCATTTTCTGAATGGAAATTCTTGCACAGCCTCTCTATGCTGATTGGTTGTAAGCACATCCTCACTATGCTGGTTGGATGTAAGCACAGGCTCTCTTTGCTGATTGGTTGTAAGCACATTCTCACTATGCTGATTGGTTGTAAGCATATTCTCACTATGCTGATTGGTTGTAAGCACATCCTCACTATGCTGATTGGTTGTAAGCACATTCTCTCTATGCTGATTGGTTGTAAGCATATTCTCACTATGCTGATTGGTTGTAAGCACATCCTCTCTATGCTGATTGGTTGTAAGCACATCCTCTCTATGCTGATTGGTTGTAGGCACATTCTCACTATGCTGATTGCTTGTAAGCACATTCTCACTATGCTGATTGCTTGTAAGCACAGCCTCTCTATGCTGATTGGTTGTAAGCAAATCTTCACTATGCTGATTGGTTGTAAGCACAACCTCACTATGCTAATTGGTTGTAAGCACAGCCTCTGTATGCTTATTGGTTGTAAGCACAGCCTCAGTATGCTAATTGGTTGTTAGCACAGCCTCACTATGCTGATGATAGTAAGCACATCCTCCCTATGCTGATTGGTTGTAACCACAGCCTCTCTATGCTGATTGATTGTAAGCACATCCTCACTTTGGTGATTGGTTGTAAGCATATCCTCACTATGCTGATGGTTGTAAGCACAGCCTTACTATGCTGATTGGTAGTAAGCACAGCCTCAGTAATGGGATTGGTTGTAAGCACAGGCTCACTGTACTAATTGGTTGTAAGTACACCCTTACTATTTTGACTGGTTGTTAGCACAGCTTCATTTTGGCTATTAGTTGTCAGTGTAGCCTCACTTTGGATATTGATTGTCAGTGAAGCCTCACTTTGGTTATATGTTGTCAGGGTAGCCTCACTTTAGTCATTGGTTGTCAGTCTAGCCTTATTTTAATAATTGGTTGTCAGTGTAGCCTCACTTTAGTAATTGGTTGTCATTGTAACCTCACTTTAGTAATTAGTTGTCAGTGAAGCCTAATTTTAGTGATTGGTTGTCAGTGTAACCTCACTTTAGTAATTGATTGTCAGTTAGTAATTGGCTGTCAGTGTAACTTCACTTAGTAATTGGCTGTCAGTGTAACCTTTTTTTAGTAATTGATTGTCAGTGTCACTTCACTTTAGTAATTGGTTGTCAGTGTAACCTCACTTTAGTACTTGGTTGTCAGTGTAACCTCACTTTAGTATTTGGTTGTCAGTGTAGCCTCATTTTAGTAATTGGTTGTCAGTGTAGCCTCACTTTAGTACTTGTAATTGGTTGTCAGTGTAGCCTCACTGTAGTACTTGGTTGTCAGTGTAGCCTAACTTAAGTACATGAATGTCAGTGTAACCTCACTTTAGTAATTGGTTGTCAGTGTAGCCTCACTTTAGTACTTGGTTGTCAGTGTAGCTTCACTTTAGTAATTGGTTGTCAGTGTAACCTCATTTTAGTAATTGGTTGTCAGTGTAACCTCACTTTAGTAATTGGTTGTCGGTGTAACCTCACTTTAGTAATTGGTTGTCAGTGTAACCTCACTTTAGTAATTGGTTGTCAGTGTAGTCTCACTTTGCTATCAGATTGTCAGTTCAACTTCACTTTGCCTCATTATTGTATTCATATGGAATCATCTTATTGAAAATAACTTTCTTTCTAAATTAGGTGGTGTAAAAATGACATAATAAAATAAAAATTGATAGTTTATAAAATTATTACATTTTAAAAGAAAAACAAATATGCTCGTTAAACATTTGTTTTTAAAAATCAATCTGAACAAATTATTTTAATTGTTCTATTGTTGACTTTGATACAGAAAAAAAGAGATAAATATTGTAACTAGTACCGGAAACACTTTTAATTGATCAGGCCTGCAGTAATTGAGTTGTTTAGGTTATTACTGATGCGACTGGAGAACGAATGTTTATGGTTAATTCCAACGCAAGGATATAACAAGAGAAATAGCAGCGGATTATTGATGTGACGGAGGATAGCTCTCTCTCTTTCACTGAGTTTTTGTACAGTCCTCGTAAAGTTTGTGTGTTAACGACAATGTGTTTTTGTGCGTCTTTTTTTTCTCTCTACCTTTGAGGGATAATTTGATACTGACGGATATGGGAAAGGATTAGTGTGTGTGTTTTTCTACATTGATTGCCAGTTTAAATGGTAATTGGAAGATCTCGAATGATTTTGATCATAATTACAGTTGCTTGAATGTCAAGTGGGTCTAACCTAGAGTAACATTATTGCTGATTGCATGCAATACTGCTTTATCTCCTTCAGTTTATATATATTTACAGCAGTTTTGCATTAAACCCTTGATGTGACATCTGTCTTGGTATTTATACTATCTAAAGTATTTTTAAAGTTTAACTGTTGTTGAAGTGGAATATTGTTTTCTGCATTATGATAAAATGTTATTTTGGCAGTATTAATTTGAAGATATTTTATCATGTCTACTGTAAAATTTAATTTTCGTTTTTTTTTTGCTAATAAGTTTGCAATGTTCTTCAAAATATCCCTGCAATAGAGCTAAGTGTTTCTGAAGGGTTATTGAAGTGTTATACATTCCTGCAAGATCGTTTAAAAGATATATATTTCTGGAGGGTTATTGAAATGTTATATATTTCTGTAGGATTGTTGACGTGTTATATATTTCTGCAGGATTGTTGATGTGTTATATATTTCTGCAGGATTGTTGACGTGTTATATATTTCTGCAGGACTGTTGATGTGTTATATATTTCTGCAGGATTGTTGATGTGTAATATATTTCTGCAGGACTGTTGATGTGTTATATATTTCTTCAGGACTGTTGATGTGTTATATATTTGGGCAGGACTGTTGAAGTGCTATATATATCTGCAGGACTTGAAGTGTAATATATTTCATCAGTATTGGTGAAGTGTTATGTATTTCTGCAGGATTCTTGATGTGTTATATATTTCTGCAGGACTGTTGAAGTGCTATATATATCTGCAGGACTGTTGACATGTTATATATTTCTGCAGGACTGTTGATGTGTTATATATTTCTGCAGGACTGTTGATGTGTTAAATATTTCTGCAGTACTGTTAATGTGTTATATATTTATGCAGGACTGTTGAAGTGCTATATATATCTGCAGGACTGTTGAAGTGTAATATATTTCTGCAGTATTGGTGAAGTGTTATGTATTTCTGCAGGATTGTTGATGTGTTATATATTTCTGCAGGATTGTTGATGTGTTATATATTTATGCAGGACAGTTGAAGTGATATATATATCTGCAGGACTGTTGAAGTGCTATATATATCTGCAGGACTGTTGAAGTGTAATATATTTCTGCAGTATTGGTGAAGTGTTATGTATTTCTGCAGGATTGTTGAAGAATACATGTAATACCTTTCTGCAGGACTGTTGAAGTACAATATATACTGCAAGACTGTTGAAGTGTTATATATTTCTGCAGGACTGTTGAAGTGTTATATATTTCTGTAGTATAGTTGAAGTGTTAAATATTTCTGCAATATTGTTGAAGTGTCATGTATTTTTGCAGTATTCTGGATTTGTTATATATTTCTGCAGTATTGTTGAAGTGTTATATATTTTTGCAGTATTGTTGAATCATTATATATTTCTGCAGTATAATTGAAGTATTCTAGATTTCTGCAGTATTGTTGAATCGTTATATATTTCTGCAATATTGTTGAAGTGTCATGTATTTATGCTGTATTGTTGAAGTGTTGTGTATTTCTGCACTATTGTTGAAGTGTTATTTCTTTCTGCAGTATTGTTGAATCGTTATATATTTCTGCAGTATTATTGAAGTATTCTAGATTTCTGCATTATTGTTGAAGTGATATATATTTCTGCAATAGTGTTGAAGTGTCATGTATTTATGCAGTGTTATTGAAGTGTCATGACTTTCTGCAGTATTGTTGAAGTGTTATATATTTCTGCAGTATTGTTGAATCGTTATATATTTCTGCAGTATTATTGAAGTGTTGTGTATATTTATGCAGTATGGTTGAAGTGTCATGTATTTCTGCAGTATTGTTGAAATGTTATATAATTATTTATGCAGTATTATTGAAGTGTTGTATATGTCTGCAGTATTATTGAAGTGTTGTGTATGTCTGCAGTAATATTGAAGTGTTGTATATTCTGCAGTATTATTGAAGTGTTGTATATGTCTGCAGTATTATTGAAGTGTTGTATATTTCTGCAGTATTATTGAAGTGTTATATATGTCTGCAGGACTGTTGAAGTGTCAGGTATTTCTGCACTATTGTTGAGGTGTTAAATACGTCTGCAATATGATTGAAGTGTTGTATATTTCTGCAGGACTGTTGAAGTGTCATGTATTTCTGCACTATTGTTTAAGTGTTATATATGTCTGCAGTATTATTGAAGTGTTGTATATGTCTGCAGGATTGTTGAAGAGTTATATATTTCTGCAGGACCGTTGAAGTATTATATATTTCTGTCATATTGTTGAAGTGTTATATAATAATAACTTGGTTTCTGAAGTATCATATATCCACATGGTACTCCCCAATGTGATGTAGTATCAAATGAGATCAAAGAAATGTGTTTCATTGGGCCATAAGAATTACAATTGGACTAAGGGCTTCGGAAGAGATTGTATTCTGAATTTTCCAGTTTTCAGTTATGTAAGGGGTTCAAGAAGCAGGAAAAACTGAAATGCCTGAGGTGCAGTAGTTCAGTTAATAAAGTGTCAGCCACTTACGACCAAGGTTGTAGTAGGTCAGTTAATAGAGTGTCGGCCACTTACGACCAAGGTTGCAGTAGTTCAGTTGATAGAGTGTGGGCCACTTACAACCAAGGTTGCGGTAGTTCAGTTAATAGAGTGTCGGCCACTTACGACCAAGGTTGCGGTAGTTCAGTTAATAGAGTGTCAGCCACTTACAAATGAGGTGCGGTAGTTCAGTTAATAGAGTGTCGGCCACTTACAAACGAGGTTGCAGTAGTTCAGTTAATAGAGTGTTGGCCACTTACGACCAAGGTTGCAGTAGTTCTGTTAATAGAGTGTCGGCCACTTACAATCAAGGTTGTGGTAGTTCAGTTAATAGAGTGTCGGCCACTTACGACCAACGTTGCGGTAGTTCAGTTAATAGATTGTCGGCCACTTACGACCAAGGTTGCAGTAGTTCAGTTAAAAGAGTGTCGGCCACTTACGACCAAGGTTGCAGTAGTTCAGTTAATAGAGTGTCGGCCACTTACAAACGAGGTGCGGTAGTTCAGTTAATAGATTGTTGGCCACTTACGACCAAGGTTGCAGTAGTTCAGTTAATAGAGTGTCTGCCACTTACAAACGAGGTGCGGTAGTTCAGTTACTAGATTGTCGGCCACTTACGACCAAGGTTGCCGTAGTTCAGTTAATAGAGTGTCGGCCACTTACAACCAAGGTTGCGGTAGTTCAGTTAATAGAGTGTCGGCCACTTACGACCAAGGTTGCGGTAGTTCAGGTAATAGAGTGTCAGCCACTTACAAACGAGGTGCGGTAGTTCAGTCGGCCACTTACGACCAAGGTTGCGGTAGTTCAGTTAATAGAGTGTCAGCCACTTACAAATGAGGTGCGGTAGTTCAGTTAATAGAGTGTAGGCCACTTACAAACGAGGTTGCAGTAGTTCAGTTAATAGAGTGTCGGCCAATTACGACCAAGGTTGCAGTAGTTCAGTTAATAGAGTGTCAGCCACTTACGACCAAGGTTGCAGTAGTTCAGTTAATAAAGTGTCGGCCACTTACAAACGAGGTGCGGTAGTTCAGTAAATTGATTGTCGGCCACTTACGA
Organism: Panopea generosa; assembly: GCA_029582155.1. Lineage (NCBI taxonomy): Eukaryota > Metazoa > Mollusca > Bivalvia > Adapedonta > Hiatellidae > Panopea > Panopea generosa. Next base: position 45,694,787 of record CM055910.1, on the reverse strand, counting down.
CCAAGGTTGCAGTAGTTCAGTTAATAGAGTGTCTGCCACTTACAAACGAGGTGCGGTACTTCAGTTAATAGATTGTCGGCCACTTACGACCAAGGTTGCAGTAGTTCAGTTAATAGAGTGTCGGCCACTTACAACCAAGGTTGCGGTAGTTCAGTTAATAGAGTGTCTGCCACTTACGACCAAGGTTGCGGTAGTTCAGTTAATAGAGTGTCAGCCACTTACAAATGAGGTGCGGTAGTTTAGTTAATAGAGTGTCGGCCACTTACAAACGAGGTTGCAGTAGTTCAGTTAATAGAGTGTCGGCCACTTACGACCAAGGTTGCAGTAGTTCAGTTAATAGAGTGTTGGCCACTTACGACCAAGGTTGCAGTAGCTCAGTTAATAGAGTGTAGGCCACTTACAAACGAGGTGCGGTAGTTCAGTTAACAGATTGTAGGCCACTTACGACCAAGGTTGCAGTAGTTCAGTTAATAGAGTGTCTGCCACTTACAAATGAGGTGCAGTAGTTCAGTTAATAGATTGTCGGCCACTTACGACCAAGGTTGCAGTAGTTCAGTTAATAGAGTATCTGCCACTTACAAACGAGGTGCGGTAGTTCAGTTAATAGATTGTCGGCCACTTACAACCAAGGTTGCGGTAGTTCAGTTAATAGATTGTCAGCCACTTACGAGCAAGGTTGCAGTAGTTCAGTTAATAGAGTGTCGGCCACTTACAAACGAGGTGCGGTAGTTCAGTTAATAGAGTGTCGGCCACTTACAACCAAGGTTGCGGTAGTTCAGTTAATAGAGTGTCGGCCACTTACGACCAAGGTTGCGGTAGTTCAGTTAATAGAGTGTCAGCCACTTACAAACGAGGTGCGGTAGTTCAGTTAATAGAGTGTCGGCCACTTACAAACGAGGTTGCAGTAGTTCAGTTAATAGATTGTCGGCCACTTACAATCAAGGTTGCGGTAGTTCAGTTAATAGATTGTCAGCCACTTACGAGCAAGGTTGCAGTAGTTCAGTTAATAGAGTGTCGGCCACTTACAAACGAGGTGCGGTAGTTCAGTTAATAGATTGTCGGCCACTTACGACCAAGGTTGCAGTAGTTCAGTTAATAGAGTATCTGCCACTTACAAACGAGGTGCGGTAGTTCAGTTAATAGATTGTCGGCCACTTACAACCAAGGTTGCGGTAGTTCAGTTAATAGATTGTCAGCCACTTACGAGCAAGGTTGCAGTAGTTCAGTTAATAGAGTGTCGGCCACTTACAAACGAGGTGCGGTAGTTCAGTTAATAGAGTGTCGGCCACTTACAACCAAGGTTGCGGTAGTTCAGTTAATAGAGTGTCGGCCACTTACGACCAAGGTTGCGGTAGTTCAGTTAATAGAGTGTCAGCCACTTACAAACGAGGTGCGGTAGTTCAGTTAATAGAGTGTCGGCCACTTACAAACGAGGTTGCAGTAGTTCAGTTAATAGAGTGTCGGCCACTTACGACCAAGGTTGCAGTAGTTCAGTTAATAGAGTGTCGGCCACTTACAAACGAGGTGCGGTAGTTCAGTTAATAGATTGTCTGCCACTTACGACCAAGGTTGCAGTAGTTCAGTTAATAGAGTGTCGGCCACTTACAAACGAGGTGCGGAAGTTCAGTTAATAGATTGTCGGCCACTTACAATCAAGGTTGCGGTAGTTCAGTTAATAGATTGTCAGCCACTTACGAGCAAGGTTGCAGTAGTTCAGTTAATAGAGTGTCGGCCACTTACAAACGAGGTGCGGTAGTTCAGTTAATAGAGTGTCGGCCACTTACAACCAAGGTTGCGGTAGTTCAGTTAATAGAGTGTCGGCCACTTACGACCAAGGTTGCGGTAGTTCAGTTAATAGAGTGTCAGCCACTTACAAACGAGGTGCGGTAGTTCAGTTAATAGAGTGTCGGCCACTTACAAATGAGGTTGCAGTAGTTCAGTTAATAGAGTGTCGGCCACTTACGACCAAGGTTGCAGTAGTTCAGTTAATAGAGTGTCGGCCACTTACAAACGAGGTGCGGTAGTTCAGTTAATAGATTGTCTGCCACTTATGACCAAGGTTGCAGTAGTTCAGTTAATAGAGTGTCAGCCACTTACAAACGAGGTTGCAGTAGTTCAGTTAATAGAGTGTCGGCCACTAACAAACGAGGTGCGGTAGTTCAGTTAATAGAGTGTCGGCCACTTACAAACGAGGTGCGGTAGTTCAGTTAATAGATTGTCTGCCACTTACGACCAAGGTTGCAGTAGTTCAGTTAATAGAGTGTCTGCCACTTACAAACGAGGTGCGGTAGTTCATTTAATAGATTGTCGGCCACTTACGACCAAGGTTGCGGTAGTTCAGTTAATAGAGTGTCAGCCACTTACAAATGAGGTTGCAGTAGTTCAGTTAATAGAGTGTCGGCCACTTACAAACGAGGTGCGGTAGTTCAGTTAATAGATTGTAGGCCACTTACCACCAAGGTTGCAGTAGTTCAGTTAATAGAGTATCTGCCACTTACAAACGAGGTGCGGTAGTTCATTTAATAGATTGTCGGCCACTTACGACCAAGGTTGCAGTAGTTCAGTTAATAGAGTGTCGGCCACTTACAAACGAGGTGCGGTAGTTCATTTAATAGATTGTCGGCCACTTACGACCAAGGTTGCGGTAGTTCAGTTAATAGAGTGTCGGCCACTTACGACCAAGGTTGCAGTAGTTCAGTTAATAGAGTGTTGGCCACTTACAAACGAGATGCAGTAGTTCAGTTAATAGATTGTCGGCCACTTATGACCAAGGTTGCGGTAGTTCAGTTAATAGAGTGTCAGCCACTTACAACCAAGGTTGCAGTAGTTCAGTTAATAGATTGTCGGCCACTTACGACCAAGGTTGCAGTAGTTCAGTTAATAGAGTGTCGGCCACTTGCAGCCAAGGTTGCAGTAGTTAAGTTAATAGAGTGTCGGCCACTGACGACTAAGGTTGCAGTAGTTCAGTTAATAGAGTGTCGGCCACTTGCAGCCAAGGTTGCAGTAGTTCAGTTAATAGATTGTCGGCCACTTATGACCAAGGTTGCAGTAGTTCAGTTAATAGAGAGTCGGCCACTTACAAACGAGGTGCGGTAGTTCAGTTAATAGATTGTCAACCACTTACGACCAAGGTTGCGGTAGTTCAGTTAATAGATTGTAGGCCACTTACCACCAAGGTTGCAGTAGTTCAGTTAATAGAGTTCGGCCACTTACAAACGAGGTGCGGTAGTTCAGTTAATAGATTGTCGGCCACTTACGACCAACGTTGCGGTAGTTCAGTTAATAGAGTGTCGGCCACTTATGACCAAGGTTGCAGTAGTTCAGTTAATAGAGTGTCGGCCACTTACAAACGAGGTGCGGTAGTTCAGTTAATAGATTGTCGACCACTTACGACCAAGGTTGCGGTAGTTCAGTTAATAGAGTGTCGACCACTTACGACCAAGGTTGCGGTAGTTCAGTTAATAGAGTTCGGCCACTTACAAACGAGGTGCGGTAGTTCAGTTAATAGATTGTCGGCCACTTACGACCAAGGTTGCGGTAGTTCAGTTAATAGAGTGTCGGCCACTTACGACCAAGGTTGCAGTAGTTCAGTTAATAGATTGTCGGCCACTTACGACCAAGGTTGCAGTAGTTCAGTTAATAGAGTGTCGGCCACTTGCAGCCAAGGTTGCAGTAGTTCAGTTAATAGATTGTCGGCCACTTACGACCAAGGTTGCAGTAGTTCAGTTAATAGAGTGCCTGCCACATACAAACAAGGTGTGGCGATTCAGTAAATAGAATGTCGGCCACTTACGATCGAGGTGCAGTAGTTCAGTTAATAGAGTGTCTGCCATTTATGACCAAGGTTACAGTAGTTCAGTTAATAGAGTGTCGGCCACATACAAACAAGGTATGGCGATTCAGTTAATAGAGTGTCGGCCACTTACGACCAAGGTTGCAGTAGTTCAGTTTATAGAATGTCTGCCACTTACGACCAATGTTGCAGTAGTTCAGTTAATAGAGTGTCCGCCACTGACGACCAAGGTTGCAGTAGTTCAGTTAATAGTGTAGACCACTTATGACCAAGGTTGTGGTAGTTCAGTTAATAGAGTGTCAGCCACTTACAAATGAGGTGCGGTTGTTCAGTTAATAGAGTGTCGGCCACTTACGAATGAGGTGCGGTTGTTCAGTTAATAGAGTGTCGGCCACTTACAAATGAGGTGCGGTAGTTCATTTAATAGAGTGTTGGCCATTTATGACAGAGGTTGCGGGTTCGTTCCCCAGCTTGATCAACACTCAGTTCTGGTTTTAGTCAGGAAGTGGACTCTAGAGCAGTTCATATATACAAGCTTTGAACTTTCTTCCCAATTGAGCTAAAATAAATTTGTGTAAGCTAAATGACTGTGACAAACCATTTGGGCCGCTTGGTTAAAATCCATCATCTACTTGTCAGTCATTTGATTAACCGCAGCAGTGGTTTAAGGGTAGAGCATCTGCCTCGCATGCTGAAAGTCATCGGGGTCGATATCTGGCCAGTACATATAATTCATACCAAAGACTTATAAAATGGTACTAATGTTTCCTTAGCTTGGCACTCAGCATTTGGAAGACTCTGATTCTAAGACTTGTGTTGATCCATTGTCAGGTTAATGTGCCTTGGTTTGGTAAAGCATTTAGAAATTACTGTCTTAAGATGACACCATAGCGATACGACTGAAAATATTTTGAAAGCAACACTAAACATCATACAATACAACAACAATATTTATTTGATATTCATAGACTTTAAACGTTAGTTATTGTAACCTTAATATCTTGGGCTCGTTTTTGAACTGGCAAACCAGACAATTTGTATATGTCAAAGTTATGGCCCTTGTATTGTTAAAAAATACAGTATTTTAACTGTATTCATGAGTGACTGTGCATTTAAGGTACTTACCAGATATTTGAATTACCCAATGTGGTCTTGTTATTAACCCTTTACTCCATAGATACGCGTTTTCCCACACCAATCACAGAAGGCCTTTGAAAACAGTGCAGGAAGAGTTCAGATTGCTTGTTACAAGCAATCTGAACACTTCCTGCACAGTTTTCCATTCTGTCAGTTAATATAAACATAATTCACCAAATAATTCAAAAGCCTTCTATATTACGTGTCCAAAGGTGTTAGAGGTGTCTAAAGGCGTCTATATGAAGTAAAGGGTAACAAGTCCAACGTTACAATTATTAAAAATAAAATAGTGTGCTCTTTGGGGGCAAATAAAAACGTGATGTCATTTTAAACTAGTGCAGAATGTAAAGAATTAATAGATTCGGCGAGAAAAAAAAGAGAAAAACTTTAAGTTACAGCAAAGTCAAGGTCTTTGCTCCAAAGAGGAGTAATTAATGTGTAAATATAGAAGGCGCTAAACAATAGATAATGAAAACTGTGGTTAAATCAGGGAAGTCAAGCTGCGTCATGACGCGGAGTTGCAGACGTGAAATAGATGTAAATCTTTTCTTAATTATTGATAAGGTCTGTTATTGGGTTGTTTCATGAATTATGTAAATAGAATGAGTGAATTAGATAGACAAAATATACAAACATTATAAATACTTCAAGAGGAAATATTTAAGAATTTGGGAGATGTCGTTTATAAAAAGAATAAAAAGATTTCGTTCATGGAAGATCCGTTCAGACCTAATTGTAAAATATATAATATTTAAATAGATTGACTGTATAAATAAAATGTGACATATGGAAAACACCATTCTTTCATTCATTTATTCGTTTACTCACTCACTCACTAACGAATGAACGAACAAACAAACAAAATACATTTTTTAGATGCAATAATTTATGTCGTTCAAATACAGTATCCAGAAATTTTAAATGAAATTTTAATATCCAATATGAAATATTTACGATAGTCAAACCTGCATAAGGTGTGTCATCTCTAATCATTAAACAGTCTGAAGTAGCCACATTTGCCTTAAGCACATTATAAGTACATAATTAAGAAATACACATTTCAATTGAAGTTATTTATTTTCTTCCTTTATTTAGGGGTCTACAGGAATGGTTTTAGCAATACTATAAACACATTTAATTGCAATCATTTTTGTTATTATCAAAAAGTGTGCATTTCGGAAGTTTAATGAGGCTTTAATAGGGGGGAGATTAATGAAAAAAAAATTGAAATGGTACTGATTTTTCCTAAATTTTCACAGAAGCATTATGTCAGGGTTAAGGAGATTCAGAATTGTTAAAATGACTGGGTTCAACAATTACTGTTATAAATGGTAGGCACAAGAGTAAAGAGTACCACAAGAGTAAAATATGAGAATTTTCGAAAATCTTTTTCTGAAGAAGCAGACTGTCAAATTTGTTTATAAAGAGTATGACATTTGTATAAAGCAAGGGGTTAGTACTTATAGGGGTCTTATAAGGGGACTGAGTTTTGCATAAGGATACTATAGGAAAACAGGGAAGTTTTCAATTTTACATCCATTTCTGTACACATTGAATTATTATTCAGTTTGAGATATGATTTATCGTCTAGTTAAAGCAAATTAGATTTGGTTCAATAAGGAGGGTTGAATTTCCATATAGGGTCTGACTATCACTCCAGGAGGGGTCCTCAGGTCCGAATCAGTGCTCAGCTGCTGTTTCAGTGATGATTGATATACTATATTGAGTCATTGCATTATCATTCGTCTGTTACTGCTGATTTAAGTGGGAAAGCTATCAGTAACTTGCGCCCGAGATTAACCTCCAAGGATCAGTTTAACTGATCGTCTGTTAGCCTTTGATGCCAAAACAATGATGCTAAATAGCGTTTCTACTTGTGTATAGTGCATATCCACATTTTAAGACCTAAAACCTCATGAAAATAAATAAATCTGCTATATCTGTATTATGTTATAACACGCATCAATAATTGAAAATCTTACCTTGTCATACAAGGGACTGGGGTTTAAGGGGCTGTAAGGGCTCTGATCAGTTTTACATAGGAATACTATCTAAAAATGGGAAATTATCCTTTCCTCATCCATTTGTGCAAAAATAATACTCAATTTGATATATGAAGCATTAACCAATTGGATTTGGTTCAATACCAAGGATTGAATTACCAGAAGTGGTCAGGACTGGCCCCAAAATGTTAAAATTGGGATTTTAAAAAAAAGTATGTCATATTATTTTGTTCATAATTGATAAATTATGCCCGATACTATTACAGGTGTTCGAAATTTTTACAGTCAAGGAGCAAGGTATAAAGGGTTGTATGTTTCTTGTTCTATTGTTTTAGTAACTGTTGATGAAACCCAATGATAAATCAACACACAATCATGACAATGGACTTAATTGCAACCAGGTGTTTGCTTGGCATATGTGAGTGTTCCAGTTATTAAAGTTTTCTTCCAACATCCATTATCATCCAAAAAAAATTTAAAAACGGGGATGGCAGGAGGATTTTATTTTTTATTGTTATTTTTAAGATTTTTGATGTTTTTTTTGTTGTTTTTTTATGAAATAAAAAGGATCGGATGGCATGAAAATTAGGGGGGAGGTGGGGGAGGCAAGCAAGCGGCTTTATCCCGTAGATACCGTGCACGAGTCCATTAACAGCACAGGAAAGTGTTGCTATCTGAAACTTTATATCCACTGGCAGATGCAGGGGGGTGGGGGGAAGGGAGTCCCGGACCTGTTCCACTATTCCCAAAGTATTACTAAATGCCAGCGTTTCAGCAAACACATTCAGTTTTACTATCTTGGATTCGCCCTGAAATTGTTGGGCCCTCACCTGATCAAAAGTCTTGCATCTGCCCATGATGTTTTATAAATAGATTTATAAACCTGCAGGCATAGATCTTGTAAGCCACAGAAGTATGAGTAAACAACTTTTGAAAAAATTAGATTATTATTTTCTTGGATTTCTTCTTATGATACATTAAACATTGTTGAAATTAAAATATATGATTTAATTATCAGTTCTGTCACAAATGACCACAAATTTGTGAAAAAGGGGATACCTTTTAAGTATTAACCAGAGTTTTACCCCTTTCCAAAATAGTAACAAAATTAAGGGTCTGAATACAATTATTGCTTGGGGTTATATATTTGCATCACATACTTAATTATCACAGTGGTGGTCTAGTGGAAGGTCGTGGGTTTGGTCCCCAGCCAGGTAATACCAAATACTTGAAAAATGGTACTTGAAGCTTCCTTCCTTCCTGTGGCAGCACTTAGAATACTGTCTCAAGTAGACACCGTCACAATATAACTGAAAAATTGTTGAAAGTAACGCTAAACATCATACAACAACAACAACAAAAACAACAACATGTACTTAATTATATAATTTTTAAAAATTACATCGAGTGAAAGTTCATGTGTACCTTTAAACATGCTCTGATTAATATGTAAATTATTCCTTATAGGGATTAAATAGAAGTAAGAACTGGCTTCTACAGTAATGGTGATTAACAATGGGATATTGTTTATGTACACAGCGGCTAGACATTCATTAGTTAAAATTTAATTTGTGCTTACAGAATTTGAGCTAATGTGGATATTTCTGGAATAATGTGCATGTAATATATCAGAATGTGCTATTGAGACTGGATTTGGAATTTAATGAAAACATGAACTTATTTTATTTAAGTCAGTAAACCATACTGGTTATACAGTGGGCCACACAGAAATAGCCTATCACTTGTTTAAACTATCCATACAGTCAACCCCGTGTAAGCGGTCACCTCTATTAAGCAGCCACTTGTCTTAAGCAGCCACATTTGCTATTTCCCATTTCGATGCTTTCAGAGCAAGTTAAGCTGTATTAAGCAACAACCTGTCTTAAAAGGCCATTTTCGTTCATTCCCTTGACTGGCTGCTTAAGACAAGTTTGACTGTTTATAGATTTTTAACTCTACTATTCAAAGAATAGGGGAGTTTTTGTACTCGCCCGGCATCTTCATCTGCGTCCCACCTGTGTTAAAGTTTAGGTGCAAGTTGTTCACAAGCATGCATCGCTTGTATTTATATTGATGGAATTTTGCATAACTGTGCATGCTTATACTCTGAGGCAGTATGTTACATGTTGGCCTCAATATCTGGCTCAGGCTAACATTGAAGTCAAGGTCATATTGCTGGGTGAAAAGGCTGCATTTGCCTTTAAGCTCTGCGTGAAAATTTTGGTGCAAGATATTAACAAATGTGCATTGCTTGCAGTTGTATAGATGGAACTTAGCATAAATATGCATGCTAATACTCTGAGGCAGTAAGAAACATATTGGGTTCCTAACTTGAGTGTCAAGATCATATTGCAGGGTTGAAAATGCCATATATTGTCAATAAACTCTGCATTAAAGTTTTTGTGCAAATTGTGGTTTACAGTACATGCTTACAGTAATGTGAATGTAACTTAGCCCAAGGGTGCATGCTTTTACTTTGAGGCATTTTGTACCATAAAAGGGCTGATGTTTTTAAATTCAAGGCGAAATATCAGAGTAAACATTGGGCTCATCATTCTATGTTAAAGTTTAGGTGCAAGTTGTATCTATAGACATTAGTTTCAGTTTCGTATTATAATACTATTCTTATATCATATATTAAATTTTCAAATGAATGTTTGCTCTATTTTTTTTATTAATGTGTGTTTATAATCATTTGGAACATTACATGTTTTGGGTTCAGTATCTTATTCACGCTGGACCCCAAACCTGTTAATGGATATTTCTATAAATTGTACATGTATCCAGATTGATAAATAGATCACAGATGGGAAATATTGGTATCATTGTTGAATATGCAAGTCCCATTTTCCCATATCTACTTGTTGTCTACCTGCCAGAGCCCAACCATTAGTTCATGCACCCTCCCCCCACCCGAGCTCCCCAACCCAAACTTCCCAGTCCAGATTGATAAATAGATCACAGATGGGAAATATTGGTGTCATTGTTTGAATGTGTAAGTCCCATTGTCCCATATCTACTTGTTGGCCACCTGCCTGAGACCAACCATTGGCACATGCACTCCGCCCCAATCCAGATTAGATAAATATACAGTCAAACCTGTATAAGTAGTTACCTCTGTTAAGCAGCCACTTGTCTTAAGAAGCCACATTTCTATTTCTCATTGCTATGCTTTCAGAGAAATTTAACCTATATTAAGTAACCACCTGTCTTGAAAGGCCACTTTTCCCCTTCCCTTGACTGGTTGCTTAACCCTATACTTCATATAGACACCTTTGGACACCTCTAATATAGACGCCTTTGGACACGTAATATAGAAGGCTTTTGAATTATTGGGTGAATTATGTTTATATTAACTGACAGAGTGGAAAACATTGCAGGAAGTGTTCAGATTGCTCGTTACGAGCGTTTTTCAAAGGCCTTCTGTGATTGGTGCAGGAAAACGCGTATCTATGGAGTAAAGGGTTAAGACAGGTTTGACTGTATACATATAGTGTATTGCACATACATATATCTGCTATTTTGCGGATACTTAATATGGTTTCATTGATACAGATATATCTGTTTTTCTGGTGGTACATATTAAATACTGGTATGTAATAAGGCTAGAATAGTCGAAGCTGTTCTTCAACAACTTTTGTTTTATTTGATTTATAATAATATTTAAAGCTTAAGCTTGATTTACTGAGGTAAGCTCAAAGCTTTTGTGATTGCTCTCGAGTTTATTTCCTGGGTAGAACCATAGCTTAGTGTTGTTTTTTGAGAGGCATTCTGATTGAACCCGGCGTGACCTCACTTTAGAATATGACTTTGATGTCTGTCCATCCATCTGTGTGCTCCATACCTTTTGAAGCATCATGGGATTTTTTTAATAACTTGGCGCAAATGTTTACCACAGGGGTGTTGACATATTGCTTTTAGCTTGGATGACTGGTCCATCACAAAATGTGTGATCATTTAGACTTTGATTTAGTGTAATTCTTTTTCATTCTCTTAATGTTTGTGGTGCCCTTACCAATATATTGCAAACAAAAAAACCTAGTTTTTATTTAATTTCCATATCTCTTGTTGGCGTTAATAAGATAAAGGTCAAGGACACAATAATTATGTATAATGGGTCTATGTTTCACAAAATAAATTCGATTACACTTCTTCATTGTATGTTCAAATTTTGATCGACTTTTAAAATGATTACTGTATATTTCCAGAAAATATGTCATTTTTTGCATGATTGAAGCAAACTTAATTAAATATTAAAAAAATTATGAATAGAAGTTGGTTTATGTTTTTGTTGTAAGATTTTTAGTGAAACACACTTCCGGTTATCTAGTGGAAGGTCTAGGTCACTGCTACTAAAAACGTAGACATGGGTATTTTCTAAATAAACTTTTCCTGTTATTAGATAAATCAAAGTCTCACTTGGTCATTATGTTTGTGGGACTGTCATTATGCAAATTTTTGTTGTTCAAGTGCATGTTTGCAGGACATAACCTGCATGTAGATGCATCAGTGAATCCAGTTATTGTTAATTAAATGCTGACAATTGTTTCTAGAGATAATTGGCAATTTACAGGACTGGTGTTGTGTTCAGGTGATATGTAACATATTTTGTTGAGATTCAGACCAGTACAATGGGAATAGTAATCGAATATCGATAGGAATAAACAGAAAGTCAATTTTATTTTGCCGAGTTATGTTTTTATTGTCAGGTTGAGTTCTTAATAAATATTTAAAACAAAACCATTTATCTGACACAGACAATGGGTCAACAGTTTATCTGACACTGAAAATGGGCAAACAATTTTCCTGACACAGAAAAAGGCCTTATAAGTTATTTGACACAGAAAATGGGCCAACTATTTATCTGTCACAGAAAAATGTGCAACACTTTATCTGACATAGAAAATTGGTAAACCATTTATCTGACACAGAAAATGGGCAACACTTTATATGACACAGAAAATTGGTCAACACTTTATCTGAAAAAGAAAATACGCAACACTTTATCTGACACAGACAATTGGTCAACACTTTATCTGAAAAAGAAAATGCGCAACACTTTATCTGACACAGACAATTGGTCAACACTTTATCTGACACAGAAAATGAGAAACACTTTATCTGACACAGAAAATTTGTCAACCATTCATCTGACACAGAAAATGGGCAACACTTTATCTGACACAGAAAATTTGTCAACCATTCATCTGACACAGAAAATGGGCAACACTTTATCTGACACAGAAAATGGGTCAACCATTCATCTGACACAGAAAATGGGCAACACTTTATCTGACACAGAAAATGGGTTAACTATTTATCTGACACAGAAAATGGACCAACCATTTATCTTACACATTTTTTGCAATAGATATTGGGCAAACAATTATTTCACACAGAAAAGGGGTCAATCATTTATCTGACACAGAAAATGGGCCAAACATTTATCTGACACAGAAAGTGAGCCAACAATTTTTACTCAGTACGAGGATGGACAATTCATCTATTACAGTAAATGGGCCAACAATTTATTTAAAACAAAATAATGGCTAACCATATATGATATTCTATTTAGTACTTGGGTACAGTAGAAGAAAATTCAATGTTCTTATTTTGATGATAGAAGGCACCTTAACTGCTACAGGGGACATGTTTTTACAAGAATGAAAGTATGTAGGAAGAAGTTACTATTTGGTTTTGCATGGACTTTGGTATTTGCATGTATCATAATGTTTACTTGTTTTTTTTCAAGCAGACTGATTCTGGGATGATACTTTTATAAGAAAGAATTTGAGTATCATTAAAACAAATGAGGTTATGGGTTTGAGCCAAGCTTATGTAGTAAAAAACTTCACTTGAGCCCAGCTTCGGTATTCAAAAAAAGTTTAGTTGAGCCCAGCTTAGGTTTTTAAAAACATCACTTGAACCTGGCTTAGGTAGTTAAAAACATCACTTGCACCTGGCTTAGGTAGTTAAAAACTTCACTTGAGCCCAGCTTAGGTAGTTAAAAACTTCACTTGAGTCTGGCTTAGGTAGTTAAAAACTTCACTTGAGCCTGGCTTAAGTAGTTAAAAATTTCACTTGAGCCTGGCTTAGATAGTTAAAAACTTCACTTGAGCCCAGCTTAGGTAGTTAAAAACATCACTTGAGCCTGGCTTAGATAGTTTAAAACATCACTTGAGCCTGGCTTAGATAGTCAAAACCTTCACTTGAGCCCAGCTTAGGTAGTTAAAAACTTCACTTGAGCCCAGCTTAGATAGTTAAAAACTTCACTTGAGCCCAGCTTAGGTAGTTAAAAACTTCACGTGAGCCAATCTTAGATAGTTAAATACTTCATTTGAGACTTCACTTGAGCCCAGCTTAGGTAGTTAAATACTTCACTTGAGTCTGGCTTAGGTAGTTAAAAACTTCACTTGAGCCCGTCTTAGATAGTTAAATACTTCACTTGAGTCTTCACTTGAGACTTCACTTGAGCCTAGCTTAGGTAGTTAAATACTTCACTTGATTCTGGTTTAGGTAGTTAAAAACTTCACTTGAGCCCAGCTTAGATAGTTAAAAACTTCACTTGAGCCCGGCTTAGGTAGTTAAAAACTTCACATGAGCCCAGCTTAGGTAGTTAAAAACTTCACTTGAGCCCAGCTTAGGTAATTAAATACTTCACTTGAGACTAAAGTTTGCCAGTCACTTTCAGAAAAATGGTGGTTCTACTCAGTTTCATTCTGAGATCTTTCTCCAGAAATAAAATTGAAACGCATTCCAAAATAAGAAAAAATAGGATGATGACAGTGTGAGTGAGGTACAATGATGTGTGTGTCTACAGCGCGACACTTCACTTCCACGAGGTTACTACCATTATTGTAGTGTCAACTAGACCATGGTACAACAATTGTCTCAGTGCCGGGAGGTAACTACCTTTATTGTAGTGTCAACTAGACCATGGTACAACAATTGTCTCAGTGCCGGGAGGTAACTACCTTTATTGTAGTGTCAACTAGACCATGGTACAACAATTGTCTCAGTGCCGGGAGGTAACTACCTTTATTGTAGTGTCAACTAGACCATGGTACAACAATTGTCTCAGTGCCGGGGACCAGGTTGCTGACATCCATTACGATTACAATACAATGTTTTATCTGTATGGAGTGCAAGCAACAGCAATCACCATCTATGCTAGATTACACATACTGAACAGTCAAGCTTCAGTTGTAATTGATTGGGTCTAAATAAAAAAAACTGGGTTTCTGCTAACATGCCCAAAACAATAAGGGTTGGTAGGCTTGAAATATTTTTTTTTTATCTTAGATTTTTATGTTGTTTTTTTTCCGAACCCCAAAACAACTTTCAAGTCGGTAGTAAAAAATAGGAACCGTCGGGTTAGCAGAAACACCGGTATTTTTTTAGGCAAATAGAAGTATGGCAATGGTATATTGGACAAGAAGTTGTGGGTTCAATCTAACGCTTGAGCAGACTGGTGGTCTTTAACCCCCTCCTCGGCTTAGAAATAATACATACCGTATATTTTTAAGTTTAGTGCTGGGCATGATAAGCTCAGTCAGTGACGCATCTGGCTATCAATCCAGGGGTCTAAGTTGGAATCCTGGCCCAGTAACAGTCTCTGTGATGATTGATATACGACATTGTATCTCATTATCATTTATCTTTCACTCACCGCTGATTCAAGTGGGAAAGTTATCAGTTACTTGGGGAGATCGGGTGTGCTATAGTACTGGTTCAACTTTCAAGATCCCTGGAAACAGTGGTTAGGTTAACTGACTGCCTGTTAGCCCGCGATGACATAAAAATGATTGTATATATTCAGTCAATCAGTCAATCTAAGTTAAGTGACAGGGTCCTCAGTGATCGATTGGTCTAAAGACCACTTTCCTTTCACAGCCGTGGACATGGGTTCGAGCCCATCTAGGTTTAAAGATGTTCATAGCTAGATATTACATCCAATAATTAGATAGCCTTCATTGTCTATGAATACCTATAGCATTACAGTACACCTGGGCTTTCAGCATTCCTGGAGACAACTTCAAAAATATGTCCTCTGAGGTTTCCATTGATGACACTTCGTAATCTTTTACGAAAACATATACAATATATGACTCCAGCGAGGATGTGTTTAAGAAGTTTGGCCTAGAGGTGGAACTATTTTTTTCCCCAGTAAATGGTATTTAGAGAATTTTTGTTGTGCGATAATTAAATAAATATCCATTGTCTAGAATTGATTGTAGATAATTACGAGAGACTTTATACTTACCCGCTGCTAGCTGATTAATGCTCTGTAAGGCGTGAGTGTATAATTATGACATGAGGAAATTAGTTTTGGACATGTATTATCTTTACTCTTTATGTATAGCGTAGTTTCTAGGGAATTTTTTTTACGTTATGCTTAGTCAGGAACTGGTGTACTGCATTTTTTTTAGCAAGTACCGTGGTATGTACCACAGTATACCATGTCATTTCTGATGGCCACAATGTCTCCAAATATCAGATTTGCCACACTTATTGTCAACAATTTCCCATTTGTTAGCCATTTCGATTACGTTCGATGTAGTCGATGGTGTCACAAGTGATGATTTATTTTCAATAGTATCATCACTTTGTCTGGTTACTTTTACAATTAAAGAGGCATGACCTGATTATGAGTCTGATAATTTTAGGATAAAATATTTTACACTGTTTATTTAAATGATATCATATAAAAAAGTTATTTTATGAATTTTTTGTTCAGAAACATGTGTTCTTTTCTGCTTGTGTAATGCCTGTTTTAGAGTCAGAATGTTCTTGTTGATTAAATCACGTTGTGCGATAAATTCAATAAAACAACTATCCTAAAACAACTTGCCAGAATGAATGGGCAGACCAAATATCAAAGACAATGCTATCGACATGACTGTCATGTTGATTATTTTCCTTATCGGCAAGATGGAATCATTTAAATTTACAAAAAAATTAGCACATGAGTGAGGAAAAATAAAGAATTGAGGGAATTAATATTAGACAAGACATGAAAGGAGTAAAGAAAAGGAAAATAGACAAGACATGATAGTACATGCAACCAAAAAATCAAAAGACAAGAAAGTATAATACAACATGCAGCAGACAAGACAACGCAAGACAATCCCTCTGACAATACCAGGAAGGCTGCCATATGAAGACATCAGAATAACTAGAATTGTTCTAGGCAAAACAGGGATTTTAGTCATACATAGCTGACATACACTTTTTTAAGAACAATAATTATTTGGTAAATTTTACAGCTGTAGTCAGGTTTTTATTGGAAACAAATTATGGAAATACAACAACATGGCCTCTAATACATATGACAGCTTTAATTCAGAGCATACATTTTTAACTGTTTACTCCATAGATAAGCGTTTTCCTGCACCAATCACAGAAGGCCTTTGGCAATCTGAACACTTCCTGCACTGTTTTCCACTCTGTCAGTTAATATAAACATAATTCACCCAATAATTCAAAAGCCTTCTATATTAGAGATGTCCAAAGGCATCTATATTAGAGGTGTGTCCAAAGGCGCCTATATGAAGTAAAGGGTTAATACAGTTGTTGTATGGTGTTTAGCATCACTTTCAACAATTTTTCAGTCATATTGCGATGGTGTCTTTGGTTAATACAGCAAAATAACTAAATCACAAGCATGTGAACAGTAAACATTTTGAAATATATAGTTTTATTTCCATGGAAACAATAAGGTTGTGTGGTCAGCTACTTTTAGTACCTGCATTCCGGAATATTTAAAAAAAATCTGATTGGTGCATTATTATAACAGTGTAGAGAAAGCCTCAAATTTCGAAACTGTGAAAAATCCATTAAATGAGTGAAGATTTTTCCGTCCCCCTCAAACATGTCCAAATTACTTTAAGACAAACTTCTTAACATCTGGATGGAAGCTCGAGCCAGCCTTGAAGGAAGAAGAGAGTAGAGGTAGGAAACACTGTATAAAGAGAAAGGAAACAGGATAAAACAAGCAATAACTCTCTCCGTTTCTTTCTCTGTACCTCACTAATCTCTCTCTTTTATTCATGTTTATTACATATCAACCCATGTTAACTATGTAATGCAACCATTACGTTTATTAAATAACACTCGTGTGTAGTACAACCATGAACGTCTTTGATTGGATGCCGAATCATAGGACCTTTGTAATAATTTGGGTATTTAAACAACTTCAGAATTTTATTAAACTTTGTCACCTATGGGTAAACTTCAAAAACACTTGGCTCAGTTTATCAGCATGACATAAAGGCATGTCTCATGTAAGATGCACCCTGTACCTCAAAGGTCAAGGTCACACTTTGAGTTTGTTTGACAATACTTTGAAACTGAGATTTCGTGTCCGACCTGTAACTTCGTCATATATAGATGGATTTTATAAATACTTGCTACAATGATCAGCATATAACATGACGATATGTCACGCATAACACCCAGGCTCCCGCTTCAAAGGTCAAGGTCACAAATTAACACTGTCAACACTTTCAGTCTACTTGAGATTTTGTGTCAAGTCTGTAGCTTTGTCACCTATGGATAATGTCAAAATTTCACTTTGCTCACTTGATCAACATGACATGATGAAATGTCACATGTTTCCTTAAAGGTCAAGGTCACACTTTCAATTTGTTTGATATTTCGTGTCTGGTCTGTAATGTTGTCTTTAACTTGGCTCAATTGATCAAGATGACATGAAGCTGTATTGACGTAAGACCTAGACCCGTACCTCAAAGGTCAAGGTCACACCACTTATCTATCTGCCATGACTTACTCCCTTGCTGAGCATGTGTCCTGTCTTGCCAGTAAGAAACAATGTCAGCATTGTGGCGTGCGGATAAGGGCAATAAGGGGCACGACCAGCATGCGGATAAAGACAATAATGGGCACGACTGTTGTGAGGATAAGAAAATAATGGGCATGACCGATAGACACTTCATTTTTCATGTCATGTGACAATAACAAATTCGGATTTCTAAATTCAGTCACGAATTATTATCATCATTATCAGCACTTCATTGTCCTTCCTATATTATTATTTTTTTCATTATGATCATCAATATTCATCATCAATATTACATTATAATAATTACTTTCATTTTCATTATTAATATCATTATCAGCATTTTATTGTACTTCTTTTATCATCATAATCATCATCACCACAATTGCCATCATTATCATTATTATATTTATAGTCATCATCATAATCAACATCATCACCATTATAATAATAATCATCATCATTACCATAATCATAATTGTCATCATCATCATCAAGATGATAATCGTTATTTCATTATCATTACCTTTATTCCGGGCTGAGCCGCACGTGTCTGAACATTTCACTATAAAGTCATGCATACACAGTTTAGGTGAATTTATGTGCATTTTATACACACTGGACCATGACAAATTTACAAATGTCATTCTTAAATACTTTTTAAACTGTTATACGAATTCTAAAAATAGACATAATACTTGACTTGTATGAAATTTGATGGGAAAATTCAATAATGGACACACAAGATTTGGAACAATAAATTGTGAGGAGAAACGTTCTATGAAGAATTTAATTTATGCAAGATTATGCAAATATAACTGATATATTAGTGTTGAAATTGATATTCGTTGTGAAACTAAAGTCTTTAATGCTCTAGTTATCTGAATTTACAACAGTTATGGATGTTATTATCAAAGGATCAGTAATTGTGGATCTTTGTAGATGGTTGGAAAGTTTATTATGGTTTGTGTGTTATTAAATAAATTGAAGTTCATCTGTTGAATTTGGATTCTGTTAAAAAACGTTAAATTTGGATTCAGTTTTAAGCAAGTTTTTATGTGTTAAATTTGGATTCAGTTTTAAGCAAGTTTATATGTGTTAAATTTGGATTCAGTTTTAAGCAAGTTTATATGTGTTAAATTTGGATGAGTTTATTTGTAAACAAGTTTATCTGTGATTTTGGATAAGGTTATTTTTATATATGAAACAAATAAGGTAATATTTAGTGCAAAAACATATTTTGTGGAAAATTATTATGCTTGATTTGGGTTTTAGAATATCACGGGAAAATGTTTCAAATGTCTAAAAATAAAATTATTTTTATAATGGATAAAAAGCATCCTATTAATCGTAAATAAATGAAATCCTAATGGCTTAGTATGTCAAATCCACCATAACGTGACAAAATTGATATTTAAATTGGAGTGGGAAACTTGAAACAAAATCCTCATTCTTAAAAAAGACAGCATTTAAATACTTTGCCTCATCAAAAGGACTATTTCTAGTATGAAACATTTTTTATGTTAAAATGTATAACCAATCAAATTAAAATAAAAATAAAACAGTCACATTGCTCATTTCAAATAACTTAAATCTTACCTAGGCACATAGCCCATGTTAGGAAATCCATTTTCATTATATTATTTTACCATATTTAATTAGATATTGGGTCAGTAAGTTTAATATAGGCATGGTTTATTGGAATAAAATGTTTTCAGTCAATTCCAAAATGTTGAAAAATCCTGATAATGTTATTTTCCTTTTAAGCTTTTTATTCTGGTATTGTAACAAATGTGTAATGAAATGATTGATAGCTTATTCATTATATTCATTATTGCATAAGTTTTTAATTAGTATAAATTATCTTTAATTTTGCAAAGAAAAAAGTCTGGCCAAGATTTGAGTCAGATGACAGAAAAAGTGTCCATAACGACTTTATCTGTATAATTGTGGTATCAGGTTCATGATGCTCTAGAAGGGTCCTCCGTGGTCGAGTGGTCTAGTAGGCGCTGTCTCAAGATCACTTACCTCTCACTGTTTAAAGGTCATAGGTTCGAACCGTGCTCATTCTAATAATCTTTTGTGAGAACGTTTGCCAGTTACTTGCAGAAAGGACAGTAGTTCTTCTCATATCCAGTCTGAGGTCTTTCTCCGGCAATAAAACTGGATGTGCCATAATCATATATCTTGATATGTGTTAACCCTTTACTTCATTTGGACGCCTTTGGACACCTCTAATATTGAAAGCATTAATTCACCACATATCAGCAATGGATGAATTATGTTTATATTAACTAACAGACCGGAAAACAGTGCAGGAAGTGTTCAGGTTGCTCGTTACGAGCAATCTGAACTCTTCCTGCACTGTTTTCAATGGCCTTCTGTGATTGGTGCGGGAAAACGCGTATCTATGAAGTAATGGGTTAAACCCCATTCATGGTGCTCTGCTGTTTCAGTCAATGAAAACATTTTTTATTAATATTGACCTAGGTCAACCTGCTTGTAATTTATAGTCCAATCTTGGTCTACATTGTTTGGCCAAATTTTTTTTATTGACACGTGTAAATGATGGTGATAGTCTTCCATTGTCCAGTATAAGATGTTGCCTGAAGGTCACTTACCTCTCATCATTGAGGTCATGGTTTTTAGCCCATTTCTGTCCAGAAAGCTGGGTCCAGCCACAATCTCCGCGATGGTTGATATACGACATTGCTTCACATTATCATTCGTCTTTCACCGCTGATTCAAGTGGGAAAGTTATCAGTTACTTGCGGAGATGGGATGTGCTCGAGTACTGGTTAATCTTCCAGGATCCCAGGAAACAGTGGTTAGGTTAACTGATCGTCTGTTAGCCCTCGATGGCATAAAAATGATGCTAAATATTCAATCAATCAATCAGTCCAGAAACCTTTATGTGAAACAAAACTACTCTGTTGGTCTAGGGGGTAGGGTGTCCTTCTCACATGCTAAAGGTAGTGGGTTCGATCCCAGGTAGGGTTATACCAAAGACTTGAAAAATGGTCCTAGAAGCTAATGCTCTCACTTGGCACTCAGCATTAAGAGGATAGTTCTAGGTCTGGTCTGCCCGATGTCATTTTAATGTGACCGGGTGGGGTATCATATGTGTCTGCAGCATGATACTCCAGTGTAGCAGCTTTCAAAATACTTATTGTCTCAAGTAGACACCATCACGATATAACTGAAAAATTGTTGAAAGTGATGCTTAAAACCATACAACAAAAGCAACAACAACATTTATGTTAGAAAGTCTGTTATGTGTGTATGGAGTTAGACACCATCAACTAAATGATAATTGGAAAACATTACTAATTGAAGATTAAAGATTTAGTTGGTAAAGGATTTAATCTTTTATGATCAGCAATTCACTTGCCTGCTTAAAGTAACACTATTGTGGGCACTACTGCCAATTTTTGTATTAAATCTATAAGTCAAGCAAGAATTTCTATATGTGGCATTATGAAAATAATGTTTATATTAATTTTGTCTTTTAACAATTTATTTAAATAATTTATATATGGAAGATGACGTTAACCTGCTTGGGTATTACCAAATAATGACAGCAAATGCAAAATTTTAAGGAATACTGGACTGGTGTTTGTGTTGCTGGTTTTGGGTGATATGCATATAATTTGTCACTCTCCCAAGCCGTGCCCAGTCAGTAGCACATCTGACCATCAATCCAGGGGTCGTGAGTTTGAATCTTCTCCTGGCCACATTCTCCGTAATAATTGATATACATTACGTCTCCTTGTCATTCGTTTCTCACCACTATTTTCAATGGGAAAGTTATCAGTTTCTTGCGAGATGGCTGTGTTGGAGTACTGGTTAGCCTTCTAGGATCCCAGGAAAGAGTAGTTAGGTTTACTGATCATTCATTAGCTCTTGATGGCATTAAAAGGACACTAAATATTCAAACAGTAAACAAACAAACAAATAATATGTCTCTTCCTTTTTGGAGTTGAATCTTAGTGTTTGCCCAGGCTTACATCACAACTGACAGTAGGGCGGGAAGAGGGGGATAGCGCGTGATTATGAACATTGTATTTCATCATTATTCAAACAATTCTTAGAAATGTTCTGTGCCCAATTTTTGCTGGAAATCCTGTTACTCTGCATATAAACAGAATGCAATATTCCCCCGCATTCTAAAAAATATTAATTATGAATTATCTGGATGAGAAAATTTTATTTCAGAGGAATTCAAATACATCATAATAGTAATGTTGCTCGCTTTAATTTTGTTTTATGTGTGTGAATATTGATAAAAAAATCCTCAATATGGCTTTGGCTGTTGTATGGGATTTTTTTGTTTTGAATTTGAATTTAAAGTATTATTGATATAATCGTGCAAGTGGAGAGAGTAAAATGAGCCGGAAGATAGGTTGTCATTTTACCCATGTAAAGAATACATTAGAGAATTTCTGTGGCTAAGGAAATTAAAGTGTTATGGATATTTCAATGCTGGTCTGTTTGCTGTAAGGGTCCTCAGTGGTCGAATGGTCAAAGATGTCATCTCATCAGACATCAGTTACCTCTCACTGCAGTGGTCGTGGGTTCGAGTCCAGCCCGGTTGCAAAAACAGTTTTTATGTGAGAACTTCTGGAACTGAAGTGGTTCTACACAGATTAATTTTTGTTTTCCAGTTCACCTTCACTTCCATTACATCCTCAGCCACTTTGGCTTCTTCCATTACATCCTCAGCAACTTTGGCTTCTTCCATTACATCCTCAGTCACTTTGGCTTCTTTATTTATATCCTCAGCTTCTTTGGCTTCCATCCACGAGAAGCCTTTCGCTTGAATTTATGTAGCCCGTGTAGTTCCGGCTAAGAATAGAATCACTGTCAATCTCTGCAGAGGGGTAGGAATCCTCCGAATGGGTGTCATGTTCATTTTATCATTTTTTGTCATGTTCACTATTGTGGTTAAATTATCAACCCCTGTTGGCATCGAATAACCTATAATGTGTTGGTACGCCGTAAAACCCTATTCATTCATTCAATTCAATTTATGTCTTTTTTTTTTAGCAACCATATTGGGTTTTGCATCATGATGGAAAAAACAGAATTGTATTTTGACTAGGTCTATTGTCATATCAGTGGCATGATACTCCAGTTTGACAATGCATTATTAAATTATAATACTGTCTTAACCAGACTGCTGTGTAGAGTGTCTCTCAAAATATTTTGCTGACTGGTGGGGGTATTATTGCACCCATATACCACAGTAATTATACATTGATGACGGATGGCTGACTGCTTATGCTTATTTATGTTCCTCAAACATCTCTTAATTGATTTCTTAATTGAACATAACAACTTTGATTGATGGATTGTTGTTTATGATGATTGTTCTGTGTTGTTCAACATATCTTCAGGCTGTGATCCCATGATTCCTCAACTCCCAAAATAGGCTGTGATCCCATGAGTCCTCAACTCCCAAAATAGGCAGTGCCCTTATGATTCCCAGCTCCCAAAATGGGCAGTGACCTTATGATTCTCCAACTCCCAAAACAGGCAATGACCATATGATTCTCCAACTCCCAAAATGGGCAGTGACCTTATGATTCTCCAACTCCCAAAACAGGCAGTGACCTTATGATTCTCAAACTCCAAAAACAGGCAGTGACCATATGATTCTCCAACTCCCAAAACAGGCAGTGACCTTATGATTCTCCAACTCCCAAAACAGGCAGTGACCTTATGATTCTCCAACTCCCAAAACAGGCAGTGACCATATGATTCTCCAACTCCCAAAATGGGCAGTGACCTTATGATTCTCAAACTCCAAAAACAGGCAGTGACCATATGATTCTCCAACTCCCAAAACAGGCAGTGACCTTATGATTCTCCAACTCCCAAAACAGGCAGTGACCTTATGATTCTCCAACTCCCAAAACAGGCAGTGACCATATGATTCTCCAACTCCCAAAATGGGCAGTGACCTTATGATTCTCCAACTCCCAAAACAGGCAGTGACCTTATGATTCTCCAACTCCCAAAACAGGCAGTGGCCATATGATTCTCCAACTCCCAAAACAGGCAGTGGCCATATGATTCTCCAGCTTTCAAAACAGGCAGTGACCATATAATGATTCTCCAACTCCCAAAACAAGCAGTAACCTTATGATTTCCAAACTCCCAAAACAGGCAGTGACCATATGATTCTCCAACTCCCAAAACAGGCAGTGACCTTATGATTCTCCAACTCCCAAAACAAGCAGTGACCATATGATTCTCCAACTCCCAAAACAGGCAGTGACCTTATGATTCTCGAACTCCCAAAACAGGCAGTGACCTTATTATTCTCCAACTCCCAAAACAGGCAGTGACCATATGATTCTCCAACTCCCAAAACAGGCAGTTACCATATGATTCTCCAGCTCCCTAAACAGGCAGTGACCATATGATTCTCCAACTCCCAAAACAGGCAGCTACCATATGATTCTCCAGCTCCCTAAACAGGCAGTGACCATATGATTCTCCAACTCCCAATATGGGCAGTGACCTTATGGTTCTCCAACTCCCAAAACAGGCAGTGACCTTATGATTTCCAATCTCCCAAAACAGGCAGTAACCATATGATTCTCAAACTCCCAAAATGGGCAGTGATCATATGATTCCCCAACTCCCAAAATAGGCATTGACCTTATGATTCCCAACTCCCAAAACAGGCACTACCAAAACAGGCAGTGACCTTATGATTCCCTAACTCCCAAAATGGGCAGTGACCTTATGACTCCCTAACTCCCAAAATGGGCAGTGACCTTATGATCTTGCATTTGAAATAACAAATTTGTCATTTCGGAGCAAAACGTCTATAACTGCCTATATATTTTATTTACCTTTTATTCAAGGTGACTTACACTTATGATAATTGTCTGCATATTTCTTGTCTATGCATTAATACCAGGAAGTTCATGCAGTAAGTTATAGTGTAGACGCCAGCAAGGTCATTTAATTAAATCATTGAAACACAATAAAACAGTAATTATAGTATCACATTGTCATCTCAGAGAATGGGGAATGATAATAGCACACTTGAGTCACCCCTATATACACTATACAAGGCCTTCCCTTCACTTTGGGGGAATTGGGCCAGGTGGGGAATGATAAAAGCACACTTGAGTCACCCCTATATACACTATACAGGGCCCTCCCTTCACTTTGGGGGAATTGGGCCAGGTGGGGAATGATAATAGCGCACTTGAGTCACCCCTATATACACTATACAGGGCCTTCCCTTCACTTTGGGGGAATTGGGCCAGGTGGGGAATGATAATAGCACACTTGAGTCACCCCTATATACACTATACAGGGCCCTCCCTTCACTTTGGGGGAATTGGGCCAGGGGGAAATTTCCGCATTCTTTTCGTGTCCCGATACCTTGGGTTATACAGAAAACTCATAACAAGTTGAAAAGAAGTGACATTTGTCTAATCAGTTGCAGGTTTCCATAGTTTCTTTAACCATAAAATTCTCCCCTGAGAATAATTGAGAAAAAAAAGAGTTATTTTTAGTAAAATTAGGGGTAAATGTATGTTCAAGGGCAGGGGGACTGAGGGAACATTTCAGCCCCAAAAGCGGCCAAATGGGGGCTCTTCTATAAAATAGTCAAACCTGTCATTAGTAGCCAGTGGCCTTTTAAGACAGGTTTTTGCTTAAGATAGGTTAATTTGCTTTGAAAGCATAGAATTTGGAAATATGAAATATGGTTGCTTAAAACAAGTGGCTGCTTAATAGAGGTGACCACTAATACAGGTTTGACTGTATATACTATTATAATAAAAGTTTAAGATGTAGCCTCACCCAGTCGAGTTCACAATTACACTCAGAAGAAGTATGATACATACAGTAGAGTATCATTATGTCCATATACCAATGGACGTTTTTTTTTATCTGTGAGAACATGGACTCACTCCAAGAGTACTGTCTTATAACTGCAATTTAAGTTTGAGCTAATGGCACTTGTACTTGCCTTTTTCTGCAAGAAAATTGATTAAACATTACTGCCTTTGTTTGTTGTGTGATTCTGTTTGCATTTAATTATTGCATAATAAGTGCACATTTTTACGTGTACGTGACTGTAATATATTGTACTCTGTGACAGTGCTGTGAGAAACATAGTGTAACAAACATAATTTATATGAAACTTTTAAGCTCATGTTTTTTGTTTTATGCACAAGAATTCCACTTTGAACTGTACACTACTCACTCAAACCTGCCGAGCGTGTTAGACCAAGCGGTTTGCTATTTAATTTTCATTAGTTACCTTAATTACCTTGTGCTGAAGTTAGATAATTGTACTATAGCGTGGACTTGCAGACAGCAGATGGAGATAAATAGTCTGGTTTTGATGTGAGAACTGCTGCCGGCACCCCATGTATACACAGGACTAAATCTGCATGTACAGAAACTACACAAATAAAGGATGAATCAGGACCATGAGGAAACCATTGGCACAACCCAATTTTTGACTCGAGAGATTTTGACATAACAAGATTCTATTGTACTACCTTATCCCAGTCAAACACTATTAAACTGTTGCAATCAGACACTGTCCAAATCAGACATTTTCAAGTAAGACATTGAAAAGCCAGCAGTCAGACACTGTCCAATACAGACATTGTCCAACAGTGTTGTTCAGACACTGTAAAACTGTCCCAAGTCAGACATTGTCCAAGTAAGACACTGTAAAACTGTTCCAATCAGACACTTTCCAAATCAGACATTGTCCAGTAAGACATTGACAAGCCAGCTGTCAGACACTGTCCAATACAGACATTGTCCAACAGTGTTGTTCAGACAATGTAAAACTGTCCAATACAGACATTGTGCAAGTCAGACATTATCCAAGTAAAACATTGTGCAAGTAAAACGTTGTCCAAATAAGACATTGTGCAAGTATAACATTGTCCAAGTAAGACACTGTGCAAGTCAGACATTGTCCAAGTAAGTCATTGTGCAAGTAAGACATTGTCCAAGTCGGACATTGTGCAAGTAAAACATTGTGCAAGTCAGACATTGTCAAAGTAAGTAATTGTGCAAGTAAAACATTGTCCAAGTCAGACATTGTGCAAGTTAAACATTGTGCAAGTCAGACATTGTCCAAGTCAGTCATTGTGCAAGTAAAACATTGTCCAAGTCAGACATTGTGCAAGTCAGACATTGTGCAAGTAAAACATTGTCCAAGTCAGACATTGTGTAAGTAAGACATTGTGCAAGTAAGACATTGTGCAAGTAAGTCATTGTGCAAGTAAGACATTGTGCAAGTAAGACATTGTCCAAGTAAGACATTGTGGAAGTAAGACATTGTGCAAGTAAGACATTGTGCAAGTAAGACATTGTCCAAGTAAGACATTGTGGAAGTAAGACATTGTGGAAGTAAGACATTGTGCAAGTAAGACATTGTCCAAGTTAAACATTGTCCAAGTAGGACATTATGCAAGTAAGACATTGTGCAAGTACAACATTGTGCAAGTACAACATTGTCCAAGTCAGACATTGTGCAAGTAAAACATTGTGCAAGTACAACATTGTCCAAGTCAGACATTGTCCAAGTAAGACATTGTTCAAGTTAGACATTGTCAAGCAAGCAGTCAGACACCGTCCAATACAGACATTGTCCACATAAGACATTGTCTATGACAGACATTGTTAAGTCAGACACTGTGCAAGTTGACAAACTCAAGTTAAACACAATCCCATTCAGATTCTCAGGCAGTGTCCAAGTCGTATATTGTCCAAGCAAAATTCTGTCTAAAGCCAACATTGTTCAAACCAAACTCTGTCTAAGGCCAACACTGTCCAAGCAAAACTCTGTCTAAAGCCAACATTGTTCAAACCAAACTCTGTCTAAGGTCAACACTGTCGAAGTCAAACACTGTCTCAGGCAAACTCTGTCAAAGCAAACTCTGTCTCAGGCCAACGCTGTCCAAGCCAAACACTGTCTCAGGCCAACTCTGTCTAAGGCCAACACTGTTCAAGCCAAACACTGTCTCAGGCCAACTCTGTCAAAGCAAACTCTGTCTAAGGCCAACACTGTCCAAGCCAAACACTGTCTCAGGCAAACTCTGTCAAAGCAAACTCTGTCTAAGGCCAACACTGTCCAAGCAAAACTCTGTCTAAAGCCAACATTGTTCAAACCAAACTCTGTCTAAGGCCAACATTGTCCAAGCCAAACACTGTCTCAGGCAAACTCTGTGAAAGCAAACTCTGTCTAAGGCCAATACTGTCCAAGCCAAACACTGTCTCAGGCCAACTCTGTCAAAGCAAACTCTGTCTAAGGCCAACACTGTCCAAGCCAAACACTGTCTCAGGCAAACTCTGTCAAAGCAAACTCTGTCTAAGGCTAACACTGTCCAAGCCAAACACTGTCTCAGGCCAACTCTGTCAAAGCAAACTCTGTCCAAGGCCAACACTGTCCAAGCCAAACACTGTCTCGGGCCAATTCTGTCAAAGCAAACTCTGTCTAAGGCCAACACTGTCCAAGCCAAACACTGTCTAAGGCTAACACTGTCCAAGCAAAACTCTGTCTTAAGCCAACATTGTTCAAACCAAACTCTGTCTAAGGCTAACACTGTCCGAGCCAAACACTGTCTCAGGCCAACTCTGTCAAAATAACCTCTGTCTAAGGCCAACACTGTCCAAGCCAAACACTGTCTCAGGCCGACTCTGTCCAAGCCAAACACTGTCTAAGGCCAACTCTGTCAAAGCAAACTCTGTCTAAGGCCAACACTGTCCAAGCCAAACACTGTCTAAGGTCAACACTGTCCAAGCAAAACTCTGTCTAAAGCCAACATTGTTCAAACCAAACTCTGTCTAAGGCCAACACTGTCCAAGCCAAACACTGTCTCAGGCCAACTCTGTCAAAGTAACCTCTGTCTAAGGCCAACACTGTCCAAGCCAAACACTGTCTCAGGCAAACTCTGTCCAAGCCAAACACTGTCTCAGGCCAACTCTGTCAAAGCAAACTCTGTCTAAGGCCAACACTGTCCAAGCCAAACACTGTCTCAGGCAAACTCTGTCCAAGCCAAACACTGTCTCAGGCAAACGTTGTCCAAGCTAAACTCTTGCAAAGGCCAACTCTGTCCAAGTCCATTACAACTCAGAAACTATCTTGAGTCCAAAGCTATCCAATTCAGTCTGCCAGAAAAGAGCAGCAGTCTGTCCATTCCAGACACTGTCAAAGTCCAACTTGAAGTCCAACAGTGCCAAAGTCAGAAAAAGCACATTTTACAAATAAGTAAAAATATACATACATGTATATATATATATATATATATATATATATATATATGAAAAAAACTGGAAAAAAGCTGAGACCTAAATTGGGGATGGGGAGGGGGATAAAAGATAAAAATATTCTCTGATTGAAAAAAAAACAAAAAAACGTACCAACCTACCTTAGTAATCCAACCCTAACTGGATGGATCTGAACTGGCAAACAAACATTTTTTTTTAAGGGTGGCCCTTTAAGCATGCAAGGAAAAGTAGGATCATGAAAACGCAGACAATCTATTTTTTACTTTAGGTCTGCCATTAGTTGGAATGACAAGTGCTGTAGTACTGGATAATCATGGTCGGTGAATTATGTATTGTATCTGCCTCGACTGATTGATATACTGATTAAACAATAATGGTGGAATTTGCCTCCTGGGATCAGTTTACATGCCAAGTCTCAACTTAAATCCCGTTTTTGAACCCTCTCAGAATTGCTGTTAAAATGGTTTCTATACACTTTTCGGCATTTTTTGCTTCAATGAATCGGTTGTAAAGTTCTCAATAATTCAGTGCTTTAAAGGTTTCCTGTTTTGTTTTTTTTAAAGGCAAATTCTTGTTTACTCGTATTAATAAATAATCATAGTCTGGGCCGTCTTTAGATATTCGATAGAGGAGATGAAGTTTTATAATATAAAATAGCTACCGTACCTGAAGAGGTTGACCATGATTAAGATTATATCGGAACTTGAATTGTTGCAATAAGTGGCATTAAATACAATCAAACCTGCCTTAGGTAGCCAGTCATTGGAAGGAGCAAAAGTGACCTCTTAAGACAGGTTGTTGCTTAATACAGGTTATTCCAGGGCAGGGGGATTGGGGCAGAATTTCAGCCCAAAAGCGGCCAAACAAGGGCCCTTTTATAATAGTCAAACCTGTCTTAACCCTTTACTCCATAAATACAAGTTTTCCTGCACCAATCACAGAAGGTCATTGAAAACAGTGCAGGAAGGGTTCAGATTGCTCGTAACGAGCAATCTGAACACTTCCAGTGCACTGTTTTCCACTCTGTCAGTTTATATAAACATAATTCACCCATTGCTGATATGTGGTGAACTAATGCTTTCAATAATAGAAGTGTCCAAAGGCGTCTATATACAGTAAAGGGTTAAGAAGTCAGTCGAAAGAAGGAGCATATGTGGCCTTTTTAAGAACTGAAAAAGTCATGAATTGTTCTTTTCTTTTACGTACCAAACACATTGAATAATCATTTTTAATGTTATTGATCATTATATTTTTTGCAACTATCACTTAATAAGACGCTAAATTATATAATATTTTATACATTACGTCATAGATGGTCCAACATGCCACAGCACGAGAATTTTATCTTGGCCGTAGGAGTGAGATAGAAATATCTAAACCATGTAAAAATACAGCTATCCTTACCCGGTATGCAAGAAAAATGAATAAATTTCTTTTTTCATTTAACATTTTTTTTAGATCATTATTCAATATATATAATTGTAGGATGTGATTCCAGGAGTATAATATTGTGGGCATAGTCTTTTGTTTATTTTTAATAAAGCGACTTTATATTTGTAAAGGATAATAATATTAAAATGATGTGATTTGATCCGGACTGGTTATCTACCTTTATATGTGAAAATTATGTTATTTGATCAGGTAAAGTACCATATATATGGAAATTATGTGATATGGTCAGGTAAAATACCTGCATATATGGAAATTATGTGATTTGATCAGGTAAAGTACCTGTATATATGGAAATTATGTGATTTTATCAGGTAAAGTACCTGTATATATGGAAAGTATGTGATTTGATCAGGTAAAGTACCTGTATATATGGAAATTATGTGATTCACTTGAATTATCACGTTTGTGTGTAGAATTGAAATTATGTGATTTTATTGAATTATGATGTTGTATGAAGGAATTAAGATAAGGAAATTTTGTGATTTGATAGTCTTAACACATTTGTATGAAGGAAACCATGGTTGTTTTTATGAAAATCGTGGGATTTGATCATTTTTTATATGAGATAATGTGATAATTAAATGAAAAGTCACACCGTATTTGATGGAAATTATGTGATTTAATTGATTAATAACGAGATTGTGATTCATGGAAAATTATGTGATTTCATTGGATTAAAATTACTTGCAACATGTTCTTCTCCGATCCTTTGATGATGTGGTTTAAGCAAGGGGAAAAAGGTGGTCGCACCCCACCCCCTGTGTTTTCTGCTCCACCAGGCTACATGAGAGGTA
Source organism: Panopea generosa (assembly GCA_029582155.1). NCBI lineage: Eukaryota > Metazoa > Mollusca > Bivalvia > Adapedonta > Hiatellidae > Panopea > Panopea generosa. Next base: position 45,663,527 of record CM055910.1, on the reverse strand, counting down.
AGTCTAAGTCTTTGTGGTAGTTTATACCAGAAGTGTCCACCTTACATGCTGGAGAACATGGGTTCTATTCCTGGCCAGGTTATACCAAAAAAAAAAAATGGTATTAGAAGCTTCCTCATTTGGCGCTCAGCATTGAGAGGATAGTTCTAGGTCTGGTTGGCCTGGTGTCAGTTTATTGTGACTGTGGGGTATCATACCATGTGTCTGGCATGATACCCCAGTGTGACAGCACTCAGAATACTGTCTATAGTAGACACCATTGCGATATAACTGAAAAATTGTTGAAAGCTTCACTAAGTACCATACAATGAAGGTCATTGAACTATAAGCTGGTACATGTATTAGAAATATCATAAAATGCGTTGGCAACGGCATTTATAATAAGAAATATTCTAACTTTATACGTATACTGTTACAGTGAGTGATAGCGTAATGAAGGTCATACTTGAAAGTCAAGGTCAGACATATATATCACTGTGTCTCATTTCAGATGGTGCCCGAGCAGCGAGCATGGACTCGCCCCTGATGTGCAAGAACCCCAGCTGTGATTGCCCCACCCCAGACGCTGTCAGAGTAAGTTAGGCTTTCTGTAACAAAGTAGCCCAAGTGTTAAGGAAAACTATAGTTTATCAAAGGTCAATGTTACTATAAATAAAAAGTGAATCCTATTATATATAAATCTATCGTATTAACTGTTAAAACTTCCTTTATAAGGATATGAAGACATATAAGAAGAAACTCATAATCTGGTGCTAAAATGTATGTATACCATGGTTATAAGGCTATTGAGGCCTTTATTCTTGTGTATACCGTGATAGGGCTATTTGAAGCCTTTATTCTTGTGTATACCATGATAGGACTATTTGAAGCCTTTATTCTTGTGTATACCATGATAGGACTATTTGAAGCCTTTATTCTTGTGTATACCATGATAGGACTATTTGAAGCCTTTATTCTTGTGTATACCATGATAGGGCTATTTGAAGCCTTTATTCTTGTGTATACCATGATAGGGCTATTTGAAGCCTTTTTTCTTGTGTATTCCATGAAAGCGTTATTTTGAAGCCTTTATTCTTGTGTATACCATGATAGGGCTATTTTGAAGCCTTTATTCTTGTGTGTACCATGATAGAGCTGTTTGAAGCCTTAATTCTTGTGTATACCATGATAGGACTATTTTGAAGCCTTTATTCTTGTATTTACCATGATAGGGCTGTTTTGAAGCCTTTATTCTTGTGTTTACCATGATAGAGCTATTTGAAGCCTTTATTCTTGTGTATACCATGATAGGGCTGTTTTGAAGCCTTTATTCTTGTGTTTATCATGATAGGGCTGTTTTGAAGCCTTTATTCTTGTGTTTATCATGATAGAGCTATTTTGAAGCCTTTATTCTTGTGTATACCATGATAGGACTATTTGAAGCCTTTATTCTTGTGTATACCATGATAGGGCTATTTGAAGCCTTTTTTCTTGTGTATTCCATGAAAGCGCTATTTTGAAGCCTTTATTCTTGTGTATACCATGATAGGGCTATTTTGAAGCCTTTATTCTTGTGTATACCATGATAGAGCTATTTGAAGCCTTTATTCTTGTGTATACCATGATAGAGCTATTTTGAAGCCTTTATTCTTGTGTATACCATGATAGGGCTGTTTGTTTTGAAGCCTTTATTCTTGTGTTTATCATGATAGGGCTGTTTTGAAGCCTTTATTTTTGTGTTTATCATGATAGAGCTATTTTGAAGCCTTTATTCTTGTGTATACCATGATAGGACTATTTGAAGCCTTTATTCTTGTGTATACCATGATAGGGCTATTTGAAGCCTTTTTTCTTGTGTATTCCATGAAAGCGCTATTTTGAAGCCTTTATTCTTGTGTATACCATGATAGGGCTATTTTGAAGCCTTTATTCTTGTGTATACCATGATAGAGCTATTTGAAGCCTTTATTCTTGTGTATACCATGATAGGACTATTTTGAAGCCTTTATTCTTGTATTTACCATGATAGGGCTATTTTGAAGCCCTTATTCTTGTGTTTACCATGATAGAGCTATTTGAAGCCTTTATTCTTGTGTATACCATGATAGAGCTGTTTTGAAACCTTTATTCTTGTGTTTGTCATGATAGGGCTGTTTTGAAGACTTTATTCTTGTGTTTATCATGATAGGGCTATTTTGAAGCCTTAATTCTTGTGTTTACCATGATAGGGCTGTTTTGAAGCCTTTATTCTTGTGTATACCATGATAGGGTTATTTTGAAGCCTTTTTTCTTGTGTATACCATGATAGAGCTATTTAAAGCCTTTATTCTTGTGTATACCATGATAGGACTATTTTGAAGCCTTTATTCTTGTGTATACCATGATAGAGCTATTTGAAGCCTATATTCTTGTGTTTACCGTGATAGGGCTGTTTTGAAGCCTTTATTCTTGTGTTTATCATGATAGGGCTGTTTTGAAGTCTTTATTCTTGTGTTTATCATGATAGGGCTATTTTGAAGCCTTTATTTTTGTGTTTACCATGATAGGGCTGTTTTGAAGCCTTTATTCTTGTGTTTACCATGATAGGGCTGTGTTGAAACCTTTATTCTTGTGTATACCATGATAGGGCTATTTTGAAGCCTTTATTCTTGTGTTTATCATGATAGGGCTGTTTTGAAGCCTTTATTCTTGTGTTTACCATGATAGGGCTGTTTTGAAGCCTTTATTATTGTGTTTACCATGATAGGGCTGTTTTGAAGCCTTTATTCTTGTGTATACCATGATAGGGCTATTTTGAAGCCTTTGTTCTTGCAAACAGTCCTGTCCTTTTGATTTTTTCTCTCCACTTAAAAGGAGTATTTACAATGAATTATTTTACTGAAAATCAGTGTATTAAAGGAAGTATGTAAACCAGAAATTATCAAAATTGGCAAAAAAAAAATTTTTCTTAATATATCATGACTATAATGATACAGACGGAATCCATATTGTCATAAGTGTATTTATTTAAACATGCCATAAAGGAATTTAATAGCTTTTGTTACAAGGCAGGTTAGATAAAAAAAGATTTGCAGCTCAAAATTGCAACATATTTTGTGATGTATCAAATGAGTGTGTGAGTTTAATTTCTATTTGATGTGTCGTATTGGTTGCATATTGTTGAATTAAGAGTCCAGATGATAAGGTGAAGGTCATCAAGCTGTGTGGGATATTTAATTTAAGAGCAGGGATTTTGTTTCAGATTCACCAAGTGCTCCTATTTTGTCTATGATTTGTGATGTTGGAGTACCGTATTGCCTGGTTTGAATTCCCCTCACCAATTTTAATCCAAAAATAAGTTATAATTAAATATATTATAATATTATAATATATAATTATATATATATATATATGAAAGTGTTATCAGTATAAAGAAACCTAATTGTAATGTGTATTTGCTTATGAAAAAATTATTTAACACAATAATGTCTGTAAAATAGTCTTGGACTCAAATAAATGTTCCCTTTTTTGATAAATGCATTAGGGCATTAATTTGGGTGAATATGGTAATTCTTATTAATGCCTGGGCATCTAATAGGACTATTATGGTAATAATGGGCTCATTGTTTATAGCTAATAACTGAGTTGTACCAAATTCACATATATTGATGCATATGTAGTACTGTAATTATTGACCAGTGAGAATTGTTTATAGCTGTTATTGGAGAGGTCTTCAAAGATCTGTATCTTCAGACCTCTGTAAAGTTGTTCACGAAGGCCTTCATTTAAAAAAAAAAAAAAAAAGGGCCCGATTAGCTCAGTCGGTTACACGTCTGACTATCAATCCAGGGGTTGTGAGTTTGAATCCCCTGCCCGGCAACAGTCTCCGTGATGATTGATATACTACATTGTGTCTCATTATCATTTGTCTTTCACCACTGATTCAAGTGGGAAAGTTATCAATTACTTGCAGAGATGGGTTGTGCTGGAGTACTGGTTAATCCCAGGAAACAGTGGTTAAGTTAACTGATCGTCTGTTAGCCCTCGATGGCATAAAAATGACGCTAAATATTCAATCAATCAATCAATCAATCAATCAATCAATCATTTTAAAAAAATATTTGATTGTTGAGCTCCTACCTACCCATTTAATGTGTAGCTTTCCAAACTTGTTATTTTTTCTGTTAAAATGTTGAATTTTTGTTTGATTCTTTTTGTGTCCATTTTAGCACAATTATTCGGAGATTAAAGAGAGCTATTCTACTAACCCAAGTGTCAGCGTAGGCGTCACACCTTGGCTAAAGTTTTGTATGCAAGTCCCCATCTCATGACCATTGCACATATTGACTTGAAACTTTACACAAGCTTTCCCAGTCATCAACCCAGATACAATAACTATGTTAGATAACTCTTGCATGAATATAATACAAATGATTGCCCTTGTTTGACTTAGAAACTCAGGTTAAAGTTTTGCATGGAAGAACCATCAAGTTCATATCTCACCAACCACTCAATGTATTTGAGTAAAACTTCACACAATACTTTCCAATCATCAAACCTACTACAATAACTAAGTTGGATAACTCTTGGATTTGTAATAATGCAAAATTATTACCCTTGTTCGACTTAGAAATTCTGGTTTAAGTTTTGCTTGCAAGTACCATCAAGTCAGTATCTTACCAACTACTTAATTTATTTTATTGAAAATTCACACAAAACTTCCCATCATCAAACATACTGCAAAAGCTAAGTAAGATAACTCTTGCATGAATATAATGCAAATGATTGCCCTTGTTTGCATTACAAATTCTGGTTAAAGTTTTGCATGCAAGTACAATCAAGTTCATATCTCACCAACCACTCAATGTATTTGATTAAAACTTCACAGAGGACTTCCCATCTTCAAACATATTACAATAACAAAGTTAGATAACTTTTGCATGAATATAATGCAAATTATTGCCATTGTTTGAGTTAGAAATTCTGGTTACAGTTTTACATGCAAATACCATCAAGTCCATATCTCACCACCACTCAATTCATTTGATTAAAACTTGATGTATGGCTTTGTAGTCATGAAACTAAATAAATTAATCAAGTGGAATAATTCTTATCAGATTTTCTTGCAAATTATGGCCTTTGTTTGACTTGGAAATTCAGCAGCCAATGCATGTATTGGATTGAAACTTCATACAAGGTGATGCAATTATAAGACCTGCTCAGTAATTTAGTAAGTTTAATAACACTTATTTGCTTGGATTAATCATCATTTTCAATCAAATTTGTACTTTTGTGACAAATATTCGAATAGTCAAGTGCGCTGTCCCTCCGACAGCTCTTGTTCAACTTAAAATTGTTTTGATCAGACTTGAAGTCTATATGTAATTGGGATTTATGCTATTCAGAGTTTGATATTTCTTCAATGTATATAAATCTATTAAAAATCTTTGTGTTTGTGTAATACACATGTTAATTGCTTTAAAATAAAAACAGTATTTTCAAGAGTAATTGGCAAATCTTGGAATGAACAATGACACAGGAGTTAAGGTTCCAAGTGAATCAACTGTAGTTTCGGTCAGATTTCGGTCTCAGGTAGAAGGAGTATTTTGTTAGTGTCTTGGGATGTTCTGATGTGTTTGTAGCGGACCTGAGTGTCCTTGGCATATTCTTACAGCTAGTTGGTATATTAGTGTTTTACTTGGTGGATATATATAGCAACAATATGATAGAACAATATGATTATTTGGCAAAATAATTATTTATTAAAAAGTCGTAGAAAAAGTCAGTTTTGAAGACTGACAAAGATTTGATAACCAAATATATTAACTTAAAAGTCTTCTCACAAAGTTTGAAGATTGGAATATTTTTGATTCTGTTATTATGACTGTTGCAGGATCTGTGAATGAATCTTTTGAGTTTAAAAATCTGATAGCAAACTGATTATTTAGTGCTTAATGAACGGCAAGGAAAATTAGATCCGGCAGACACTGAAAAAAAACTTAAACCGTGTGGAAACATACAAAGGTTAAGAAAGCAAACTTGATTGCCAATATCAAATTGATCACAAAAATCTTGAAGTATAAATCATTGCATTAATTAATGCATATCTAGGTATAAAGATTTCTACTTTCCATAAAAAATACTCAAATATTGACAGAATTATCTCCCCTTTTTTACTTTATTTTTTGTTATTTTTGAATGGTCGAAGCATATCTTCAAAAGTATGAAACAGAATGGAATGTGACTTAAAATATGGATCGAAGGAAATGATTGGAAGTTAGAGAGAAAAATTCATAATTCTATCTTGATTATATAATGACAGAATTATCTCAGCATTTGTTCTTCATTTTTGTCGAGCCCTATTGCAGTGAGTCGTCACATTGGCAGTTTCGTGTATGTGTGTGTATGTATGTGATCTTATATGGGCTATAATTTTCTCATGAATAGAAAGATTTAAAATAATATGGCATAAATGTCAACTATAATGAGATGAAGTGTTGCGCGCAACACCCAGGTCCATAGCTCTAAGATCAAGGTCACACTTGGAGGTTCAAGGTCAGAAATATGTATCAAATTTTGTGTCTTCTCCATATCTTGTAAACCTCTTGACATATTTTGAAATAATGAACATGCTACAAATTTTCACCAAAATGAGACTGTTTGCAGTTTGTACCGGTGGGCTAGACATTGTAGCCCATGGGCATCTAGACATTGTAGTCCATAGTTATCTAGACATTGTTGCCCTTGGGTTCAGCATTGTGGCCTGTGGGCATCTAAACATTGTAGCCCATGGTCATCTAGACATTGTAGCCCGTGGGCCATTAATTAATGGTCGTTTTACATAAATAACAGTTTTTACCACAACATCTGGCTATTTTGCTGCTGAACCTTTCAGTATTATCTTAGTTTAGTTAATGTTGGTGAAACTTGACGCTGCTTCCTTTGGTACCCCATCAGTGTTTCCGGTTTCATGATAATTGTTCTAATTTTCAAGAACCACAGTGGTGCGTCGCCTCCCATGTGGAAGGTTGTGGTCTTCGATCCCTGGCAGTGTCATACTAAATACTAATATGATCCAAGAAGCTTCCTCGCTGGGCGCTCAGCATTAAAAGGATAATTATCTAGGTCAGCCCTGTGGCAGTGTCATGTGACTGGGTGAGTTTTTATAATGTCGTATAATATTCAAGTGAAGCAGCAGAGAATATTGTCTCAAGCAGACACCAAAGTGGTATTTCAAATAAGTGAAAGCAGCCACACACCATACAGAATATATATAACAATACAACCTTAAATTATTTAGGACATACAACTCTTGGTGAAACTGGAGGGTTGTTGAGTTTGAGTTATCTCTCTTTATGTAATCTATGTTACCATTTATGGATGGATGGATGGATGGATACATGGATGGATTGAAACATGGATGGCTGCATGATGGAATCAAAGAAAGAATTGATAAAGAGGAAAGAATGTCATATGCATAAAGAGAATGAATGAAGAAGAAATTCTAAGGTGGATCATTAGAGCTGATTTAATAAAATAATGTTGTATGGTGTTTACTGTCGCTTTCAACAATTTTTCAGTCATATCGCGACGGTGTCTACTTGAGACAGTATTCTAAGCACCGTCACCCTGGAGTATCATGCCGCAGACACATGGTATGATACCCCACCCAGTCACATTATACTGACACCGGGCCGACCAGACCTAGAACTCTCCTGTAATGCTGAGCGTCAAGTGAGGAAGCTTCCAGTACCATTTTTAATGTCTTTGGTATGACCCTGCCGGGGATTGAACCCACAACCTTCTGCATGCGAGGCGGACGCTCTACCACTAGACCACGCCATGGTCTTATTAAGATAAACAACAACATTCCAAAACCTTTAACAAAATGACAATGACAGTGACAAATCTTTATTAAGCAATGAAGGCCTCTGGCCCTTAATACAAAATGTTTCAATGTAAACCCATCTATTGCTGCACCAATAGTTTGCTGTAGATGATATTGTTAAATTTTACGTTGTTACTGATGCAAATTCTAGTCTTCTTCGTTTCCTTGGAAATAAGATGGAAAATAATGCTCCCAGGTTCAAGGGTTCTGACTGACCCATTTCCAAGAATGCATACTAGAAAAAACCAAACATCTTTGGGGTTTTTTTTCTATTTTTTTTTTTTCAATTTTTTATTTCATGAAGAAAATGTCATAATAAAAGGAAATTGATTAACTTGTTTTTTTCTTTTCTAAAAAAACAACTAGTTATGACAGTAAAGCATTATAGTACAATACAAATATAATTTTCTTGACAAGTTTAGAATTATTTTTTTTTTTACTTTTACATTTAATAAAAAAATAGTGACTTTTTTTTTTAACTTTTTGAAATAAATATGTTTGGGTTGGAATTCAATTTTAGGGTTGGTCGGGGAACCCTAAACAAGGGTGTGTTTTTTTTTTTCTGGTCTTATGATATACCACACTTTTATCCCCCCCACTTATTTCTGAAGAATTAGAAGTTGGACTGAGCCTGAACGTCAGGAAGTGAATGCTGGAATATGAAACTCTTGAATCATTGTTTTATTGCCTTGTTTGGATTGAAGCAGAATAAGATAAAGATTTCATTTGATTTAAACTGGTTTTGTTAGACTTCTTGGAAACTGTGGTCCCTAATGGCAGGTCTGGATTTGTTAGACATCTCGGCAGCTGTAGTCCCTGATAAGATGTTACCTCTCACCGGCTATAGACAGAAATAGGATATAAAAGTTAAGTACCGAGAGCAGTGATCCAGTTATCTGCACAGACAAGTTCATATCTGAACAGCTACTACCCGACATCCATTGTTGTCTTGAGCCCGGCAAGCCTCAGTGATTATTGATATACAACATTTTGTCTCATTGTCATTTGTCTCTCACCACTGATACAAGTGGGGAAGTTATCAGTTACTTGCGGAGATGAGTACTGGTTAACCTTTCAGGATCCCAGGAAACAGTGGTTAGGTTAATTGAGCGTCTGTTAGCCCTCGATGGCATGAAAATGACACTAAATATTCAATCAATCAGTCAGTTGTTCTCTGGAACAGGCTCCCGCCTGAGCCAGCCCACCTTCGAAGGGTTCCAGTTGCCGTTGATGAAAAAGCTGATCTGACTGCTGCGAGTGCACAATATTTTAACCATGTTGGGAGAATACTAGAGATGATGATGATGACAATCAAATATAACAATTTGTTACAATAAATGAATAATATGAGGTTTTACAGCATACCAACACATAATGGTTTTATTACACTAACAGGAAGGAAGGTTCTAGGCTCACTCTTCATGAACAAAAGCAAATTAATGTACAGATTGAATTAAAAAGAATATTATGCAAAATATTCCCTCAAGAACCTTGATACCAGTAGAAACCACAGCGGTCATCTAGGGGTAGAGCATCTGCCTCGCATGCTGAAGGTCATGGGTCAATCCCTGGCAAGGTCATACCAAAGACTTGAAAAATGGTACAAGAAGCTTCCTGAGCCTGGCGCTCAGTATTTAGAGTGTCCTTCTTGCATGGTGATGGTCATGTGCTCGATCCCTGGCAGGGTCATATGGAAGACTTGAAAAATGGTACTAAAAGCTTCCTTAGCATTTTAGAGAATAGTTCTAGGTCTGGTTGGCCCAATGTCTGTATAATGCAACTTGGTAGGGTATCAAACCATGTGTCTGCGGCATGATACTCCCGTGTGGCAGCACTCAAAATACTGTCTCGGGTAGACACTGTCGCGATATGACTGAAAAATTGTTAAAAGCGATGCTGAACACCATACAACTTGTACAATTTGTATTTAGTTAATGTATCATTGTCAATTTGAATTTGGTTTGTATTTGTTGGCACATGAGGCAATGTCCTGTACTCCAGGTATTGCTTATCAACTCGTCTGTTTAAAATGTCCATCTTGACACTTGTCAGGTCATAAAGAATTTTACTGTACCATAAACCGGTCAGCACTTCAAACACGCCAGATTTATATAAATTGTTTTTCACACCCCAGATTGATATCTTTTAGATGTTATCGCATAATAAGCATTTAAAATCGCGCCCTATGGGTATAAATACACTTTTAACGAGTGATATGAACTTTCGGGGTGTATTAGGTCGTAATTGTTTGACCATCATAATGTTTAACAAAAAATGAAATTGTCAGTTTTATACATGGTACATTGTTATTATAATGAAATTAAATGTTATATGCATAATTTTTTATATTTATTAAAGATGGAAATGTTCTAAGGCAGTAACTGTTGCAAGGTCACTTATCTCTCATTGCTGCGGTTATGTGTTTGAGTCCAACTCAGTTCTAAGACTTTATGTGAGAAAATTTGTGGTGATATGAATGTTTTTTAGCTGAGCTCATGCAGCAGACATGATCAAGCTTTTCAGCATTGATCACCGCCAAATTGATCTTGCATGGCAGGAACTATTTTTTATTCCTGCGATTTCATTTTTTGTTCATTTATTTAAAGTAGAAATAAATCAGCCAATAAAAATATATTGTGGACCTTGTATTAATTGTCATTTTAAAAAAAAAAAAGTTGCATAAAATAAACAGAATGCAACAATAGCGTTATCCATATTAGGAAGGTGTATGAATATTTATTAAAGCTTGGTCATCAGTGCGTTCAAATATTAGGATAAAATTTTTTTTAAATAATGTTTAATTCCATTTTCAACATGCGGCACTGATCACATTTGGGATCCACTTTTATTCATGGTGGAGGAGGATCTTGGAGTAAACTGAGTAGTGCCGCCATTCTTCAACAAGTAACTCGCAACTTTTAAAGTTTTTGGACTAGACGTGTTTGAACCCACAACCTCAGTGGTGAGAGGTAAGTGGTCTTATATGACAGCTCCTAAAACTGGCTACAGAAGACTCCCACCTCAGTAATATGAAGAAGGAAATAGGTCACAGCTTACATGGATTCAGTCCGTCTCAGGAGCCCGGGTTCCTCCACCAATAACTGGATGTCATTATATAGCATGTCAATTTGGTATCCCCCATGGTCATGTATTTAAGGTGCGGTCAGGAAAGATACTTATTGGGTTATGGGTAGTGTGTGGTGCAGACCCAACTCCAGATTGGGTCTGATAATTAGCAAAATTGAATAAGCCACATTTGAGCACGCTTATTGGTCAGTTGCTTCAACAGGAAATTTGAATGATGGCACAGTTAAGTACACGTTCAATTGCTCTGAATTGTGGGACAGGCATTGTAAGAATTCCCTGCTTTTTCATTGGGAGTTTATATGCCTGATTGGGAAGATATCGGGTTCTGGGATAGACAATGGGTTATTCTTCTGTTAGTAAAAACAATCAGGGGTCAGTCTGGTGTCATTTATAATGATGAGTTCGTACTAATTAGTCACTGTTTAGACTTGTTCACACAATATAATCTCCAAGATAACAAAGCAAAAACAAATGAGATCGGTGACAAATCTTGAGCTATGGGTTCACATCCATCCATGTGTTTTATATGGGACATTAAAGGAAAACAGTTGTCACTTGTTAACATCAATCCTTCGTCTGTTTGAAACAGTAAGCATTAAATTTAGTTTAACCACCAAATTTGCATACTAAAGCAAACTAGAACAAAAGAAAAGATGGCAATGAGTTAAAATTCACTAAATATAATATATAAGTCTAAATGTTAAAAAACTAATAGTGCATGTTGAAGAAGATAGTGTTTACTCATTGTTCGTATTCAGAGGCGTTCCTAGGCATACTCCTTTATGCCTGAGTGTATAACTTGGAGTTTGTATTCAGGGGCGTTTTTATATTTGGCATACTCCTATATGCCTGAGCGTACAACTCAGAGTTGGTATTGAGGGGCCTTCCTAGGCATACTCCTATATGCCTGAGCGTATAACTCGGAGTTGGTATTCAGGGGCTTCCTAGGCATACTCCTATATGCCTGAGCATATAACTCGGAGTTGGTATTCAGGGGCTTCCTAGGCATAATCCTATATGCCTGATCATATAACTCGAAGTTGGTATTCAGGGGCTTCCTAGGCATACTCCTATATGCCTGAGCGTATAACTCGGGAGTTGTTATTCAGGGGCTTCCTAGGCATACTCCTATATGCCTGAGCATATAACTCGGAGTTGGTATTGAGGGGCTTCCTAGGCATATTCCTATATGCCTGATCATATAACTTGGAGTTGGTATTGAGGGGCTTCCTAGGTATATTCCTATATGCCTGAGCATATAACTCGGAGTTGGTATTCAGGGGCTTCCTAGGTATACTCCTATATGCCTGAGCATATAACTCGGGAGTTGGTATTGAGGGGCTTCCTAGGCATACTCCTATATGCCTGAGCATATAACTTGGGAGTTGTTATTCAGGGGCTTCCTAGGCATATTCCTATATGCCTGATCATATAACTCGGAGTTGGTATTGAGGGGCTTCCTAGGCATACTCCTATATGCCTGATCATATAACTCGGAGTTGGTATTGAGGGGCTTCCTAGGCATAATCCTATATGCCTGAGCATATAACTCGGAGTTGGTATTCAGGGGCTTCCTAGGCATACTCCTATATGCCTGAGCATATAACTCGGGAGTTGGTATTGAGGGGCTTCCTAGGCATACTCCTATATGCCTGACCATATAACTCGGAGTTGGTATTCAGGGGCTTCCTAGGCATATTCCTATATGCCTGAGCATATAACTCGAAGTTGGTATTGAGGGGCTTCCTAGGCATAATCCTATATGCCTGAGCATATAACTCGGAGTTGGTATTCAGGGGCTTCCTAGGCATACTCCTATATGCCTGAGCATATAACTCGGAGTTGGTATTCAGGGGCTTCCTAGGCATACTCCTATATGCCTGAGCATATAACTCGGGAGTTGGTATTGAGGGGCTTCCTAGGCATACTCCTATATGCCTGATCATATAACTCGGAGTTGGTATTCAGGGGCTTCCTAGGCATATTCCTATATGCCTGAGCATATAACTCGGAGTTGGTATTCAGGGGCTTCCTAGGCATAATCCTATATGCCTGAGCATATAACTCGGAGTTGGTATTCAGTGGCTTCCTAGGCATACTCCTATATGCCTGAGCATATAACTCGGAGTTGGTATTAAGGGGCTTCCTAGGCATACTCCTATATGCCTGAGCATATAACTCGGGAGTTGGTATTGAGGGGCTTCCTAGGCATACTCCTATATGCCTGAGCATATAACTCGGAGTTGGTATTCAGGGGCTTCCTAGGCATATTCCTATATGCCTGAGCATATAACTCGGAGTTGGTATTGAGGGGCTTCCTAGGCATATTCCTATATGCCTGAGCATATAACTCGGAGTTGGTATTGAGGGGCTTCCTAGGCATAATCCTATATGCCTGAGCATATAACTCGGAGTTGGTATTCAGGGGCTTCCTAGGCATACTCCTATATGCCTGAGCATATAACTCGGAGTTGGTATTGAGGGGCTTCCTAGGCATACTCCTATATGCCTGAGCATATAACTCGGGAGTTGGTATTGAGGGGCTTCCTAGGCATACTCCTATATGCCTGAGCATATAACTCGGAGTTGGTATTCAGGGGCTTCCTAGGCATATTCCTATATGCCTGAGCATATAACTCGGAGTTGGTATTAGGGGCTTCCTAGCATACTCCTATATGCCTGAGCATATAACTCGGGAGTTGGTATTGAGGGGCTTCCTAGGCATACTCCTATATGCCTGAGCATATAACTCGGAGTTGGTATTCAGGGGCTTCCTAGGCATATTCCTATATGCCTGAGCATATAACTCGGAGTTGGTATTGAGGGGCTTCCTAGGCATATTCCTATATGCCTGAGCATATAACTCGGAGTTGGTATTCAGGGGATTCCTAAGCATACTCCTATATGCCTGAGCATATAACTCGGGAGTTGGTATTGAGGGGCTTCCTAGGCATACTCCTATATGCCTGAGCATATAACTCGGGAGTTGTTATTCAGGGGCTTCCTAGGCATATTCCTATATGCCTGATCATATAACTCGGAGTTGGTATTGAGGGGCTTCCTAGGCATACTCCTATATGCCTGAGCGTATAACTTGGAGTTGGTATTCAGGGCTTCCTAGGCATAATCCTATATGCCTGAGCGTATAACTTGGAGTTGGTATTCAGGGGCTTCCTAGACATAATCCTATATGCCTGAGCGTATAACTCGGAGTTGGTATTCAGGGGCTTCCTAGGCATAATCCTATATGCCTGAGCATATAACTCCGAGTTGGTATTCAGGGGATTCCTAGGCATAATCCTATATGCCTGAGCGTATAAGTTGGAGTTGGTATTCAGGGGCTTCCTATGCATACTCCTATATGCCTGAGCATATAACTCGGAGTTGGTATTCAGGGGCTTCCTAGGCATATTCCTATATGCCTGAGCATATAACTCGGAGTTGGTATTCAGGGGCTTCCTAGGCATATTCCTATATGCCTGAGCATATAACTTGGAGTTGGTATTCAGGGGCTTCCTATGCATACTCCTATATGCTGGAGGGTATAACTCCCCTCCCACACCCCTCCCCGGATGTATACTAAAAAAACATAGGCACGCCTCTCGTATATATAGATCCGCCTCTGGTATATATAGATCTGCCTCTGGTATATATAGATCCAGCAGTATATTATGTTGTAACAATATGGTAACTTTTCAAGTATTCGATAGTCCATAATTTAAAGTCACAAACTATATTAAACAGGTCATGAAAAAAAAATACTGATTGGAGAAACATTTGAAATGACTGTCACACAAACAGAAACCATAGCAAGTTAGCAACCATGTCTTTACAATTAATGGAAATCAAGTTTTATCACCTTAGATGTTACACTATTTAGATCATTTTAGTTTTTATTTAGCTTAGCCTTAAATAAGAGAAAGTTAAATCATTAATTTAACTATTATAATTTATGTACAGAGGTGCCATATTTACATAAAATGATTAATTTAAACAATGTTTTGGCCTTTTAAAAGGAGGTGTTATGCTTTTATTATCATTGCTTTCTTCAAATTTTACTAATAAGTTTTTAATGTGAAATTTATTTTAGATGTTGTACTTTATACGTTGGTAGTAAGCCTGGATGCCCCTCGCAGCAGGAAGTTGTTAGGATATGGAATAGTGGTAAATGTCTGTAGATGTATCTCTGTACTTGATACAGATCTCTGTGTGTTCTGCAGGGATTTACCTCTGACTGACTGGACTCAAGATTCACTTACCTCTTTTGGGTGAGGTCATGGGTTTGAATCCAGATCAGAAAGTTTGGCCGTTGTGAAGGGACAGTGTATTGTTGCTACTCATGTTCATGTTTACACATCTGAGGTCCTCACCAACAATAAAACCGGATGCCATATGAATAAGTTCACATTCTGTTTTGAAAAACGGCATATTCATGTTCTTGTAGAAATATAGCCTAGCAGGCTGAGGTGTCTGGCCAAAATGAGCTCATTTTTTAAAGGTTTTTTATGCTCTTTCCCATTTGAAGAATTGTGAAGTACAAATGTATTGGGCTCAGAGCTTATGTGAATTGCTGTCAAGTATTTTTCTGGGTAAAATCAGTTCTGAGTGTTGCTTTTGAGGGGCTGAACCTGGGATCAAACCTGGGATCAAACCCGCAACCTCAGGTGTGAGTGGCCAACACTATTCAGTGTGCCATGTGACCTCAGGTGTGAGTGGCCAACATTGTTAAGTGTGCCATGTAACCTCAGGTGTGAGTGGCCAACACTGTTCAGTGTGCCATGTGACCTCAGGTGTGAGTGGCCAACATTGTTAAGTGTGCAATGTAACCTCAGGTGTGAGTGGCCAACATTGTTAAGTGTGCAATGTAACCTCAGGTGTGAGTGGCCAACACTGTTCAGTGTGCCATGTAACCTCACGTGTGAGTGGCCAACATTGTAAAGTGTGCCATGTAACCTCAGGTGTGAGTGGCCAACATTGTTAAGTGTGCCATGTAACCTCAGGTGTGAGTGGCCAACATTGTTAAGTGTGCCATGTAACCTCAGGTGTGAGTGGCCAACATTGTTAAGTGTGCCATGTAACCTCAGGTGTGAGTGGCCAACATTGTTAAGTGTGCCATGTAACCTCAGGTGTGAGTGGCCAACATTGTTAAGTGTGTCATGTAACCTCAGGTGTGAGTGGCCAACATTGTTAAGTGTGCAATGTAACCTCAGGTGTGAGTGGCCAACACTGTTCAGTGTGCCATGTAACCTCAGGTGTGAGTGGCCAACACTGTTCAGTGTGCCATGTAACCTCAGGTGTGAGTGGCCAACATTGTTAAGTGTGCCATGTAACCTCAGGTGTGAGTGGCCAACACTGTTCAGTGTGCCATGTAACCTCAGGTGAGAGTGGCCAACATTGTTCAGTGTGCCATGTGACCTCAGGTGAGAGTGGCCAACATTGTTCAGTGTGCCATGTGACCTCAGGTGTGAGTGGCCAACATTGTTTAGTGTGCCATGTGACCTCAGGTGTGAGTGGCCAACATTGTTGAGTGTGCCATGTGACCTTAGGTGAGAGTGGCCAACATTGTTGAGTGTGCCATGTGACCTCAGGTGTGAGTGGCCAACATTGTTTAGTATGCCATGTAACCTCAGGTGTGAGTGGCAGACACTGTTCAGTGTGCCATGTCGCCTCAGGTGAGAGTGACCAACATTGTTCAGTGTGCCATACGACCTCAGGTGTGAGTGACCAACATTGTTTAGTGTACCATGTGACCTCAGGAGTGAGTGGCCAACATTGTTTAGTGTGCCATGTGACCAGGTGTGAATGGCCAACATTGTTTAGTGTGACCTCAGGTGTGAGTGGCCAGCATTGTTAAGTGTGCCATGTGACCTCAGGTGTGAATGGCCAACATTGTTCAGTGTGCCATGTGACCTCAGATGTGAGTTGCCAACAATGTTTAGTGTGCCATGTGACCTCAGACGTGAGTGGCCAACACAGATCAATGTGCCATGTAACCTCAGGTGTGAATGGCCAACATTGTTTAGTGTGCCATGTGACCTCAGGTGTGAGTGGCCAACATTGTTTAGTGTGCCATGTGACCTCAGGTGTAAGTGGCCAACACTGTTCAGGGTGCCATGTGACCTCAGGTATGCGTGGCCAACACTGTTCAGTTTGCCATGTGACTTCAGGTGTGAGTGGCCAACATGGGTCAGTTTGCAATGTGACCTCAGGTGTGAGTGGCCAACATGGGTCAGTTTGCAATGTGACCTCAGGTGTGAGTGGCCAACATGGGTCAGTTTGCAATGTGACCTACTCTGAAAGATTGTTGAAAGCACCTGCTTAATATGACTCACTATCACAGAAATACCAGAAATGTAACACAAGATTATTGCTTTACCATACCTTTTTTTCAAGTCATAGGTTTGAGTCCCGCTCGCTCCGAAAACTTTATGTGAGAAAGTTTGCAGAAGGACTGAGGTTCTACAGTCTGAATAAGGGTGAGGTCTTCTTTCACCAGTAAAACTTGATGTGCCATATATTACCTGAAATTTGTTGAAAAGGGCATTAAACCCATTCAGATACGAAAAACAGTTTGATATTCTTAGGCTTGAGTTGTTCTGAATAAATGTAATACAACATTTCTACAGCAGATGAGAAAAAATGGTTGGTCTAATTTTCTTTAATGTTTCAATTAATAAAGACTTTGAACCTTGAACCCTATATTCTCTTTATTGTCCCATATTAAAAAGCTCCTATTTCACAACTGTGCTTCTAGTTGAAGATGCGGTCTTTATTGTTAAGTAAATAAAAAAAAAAACCTGAATAAATAAACAGTTTCACAAAGTGGTGTATCGTGGGCTCAGTGCAAAACTGGTCTATATGCCTTCCTTATCTATATTGGATTAGCCTTGTTCTGTGCTCAGTCCGCAATGTAACCCTTGTAAATATTCCCTACAGAAAAAGGAGTGTGAAATTAATTTATATAAAAGGAGAGTGCCCTGGTCACACACTTATATTTTGTCCTTTTGTATGAACTTATTGGCCAGGGTTAAATTTGTACACTTGCAAGAGATAGATTCTGATTATTGATAAGTTAAATGAGTTTCACATCCATTTTAACAGGTGTTTTATATCGGCATCCATTTATTGGAGGGAGCTATAGCAAGTCTGGTATTGTCCTGTGTCCATTTAGGTTTGTGCACAGTGCACTGGCACCTGCATTTTTCACTGAATCTTTACCAGATTCTGTAAATGTAGTTTATGATACAAGCATTAGCTCTCAGATGAGCTGCTGAAATGGTCCAGTTGAATAACTCTTGCCTTGTCCTCAAATATATGGGCGTTGTATCTTCAAAACAGAAATTACATTATTTGCATGGTCATGAGTTGTGGAAATGGTCAAATTGGGTAGTTAATGTCTTGGGCTTATATATATGGCTGTTGTATCTTCAAAAAAGAATTTGCATTATTTTTTTTGATCATGAGCTTCTGAAATGGTCAAACTGAATGATTCATGTCTTGAGCTTATATAAAATTTACTATATGACAATTGAATATTCAAAAACAAAAAAACTATTTACATGGTCATGAGTTGTTGAAATGGTCAAATCAAATACTTGATATGTTGGGCCATGACCGTTGAATATTCAAAAATAATATTTATATTATTTGCATGTTCTTATGTGCTCTATCTTTAGTACATGCTAAATACAGTAGTTTTATAGCCATAATGTCTAGGACACTTAATTACTCTTAAACATTAATCTGAGAAAAACAAGAATGTAACTGATCCACCTTCCTCACTTAGATAAAAAGATCCTGAACTGAACTGGGATCCAATCCTTGACCTCAGTTAACAAGCGCCATGTCCATCGAGCACCTGTTTTAAAAGAAGTAAAAAAGTGCACATACTATGGAAAATCATATTATCACTTGCTACTGTAAGTTGGGAATATCTGTACTAGGTTATCAGTGGGAGGTAGTAAAATGGCAGTCATTGACCTTCATTGTCCTTCAGTGACCTTGACCGTAACTTTGAATGTACCTGTGCCATTTTAAATCCGTTCTCTGAATGTTATCAAGAGAGTTTGTTTGTGGAGTTACATATCACTTTCAACAATTTGTTCCATCCATATCACAATGGGAAATTTTAGAGACAATATTCTTAAAGTGGGGTCACACTCGAGTATGATGCCATGGACACAATCATGGTGTGATACCCAGCCCAGTGACAGTATACTGGAACTGGGCCCATCAGACACAGACCTGTCAAAACGTTGGGCAATAATTGAGGAAGCATCTAATAACATTGTTCAAGTATTTTGTATAACCAGATATGGAATTGAGTCCACAACCTTCTACATGTGAGGCAAGGGTGGAGTTGAATAAAATTACTAATTACACTGTGTTGAAGAAATAACACGAGTGCATAATAAAGAGACAGTTTATTTTGTTCTGGCTTGACGCTCGCCATAACTCATGTTGCAAAAATCACTGACATATCATAATGAGGCCGTACTTGAAAAAGAATTGTTTTCAGTCTCCTACCTACTCACTCAAAATTGCATTTACTTTCATAGTGTTATTTTTTCATAATTTCTGTCCATTTTTGTTTGAAATGACTCAAACTCAAAATCTGGCGGGAAAAATGTAGTAACCTACATAAACAATACTGGGTCTGAGCACTGAAAACAAACATTTTTTTAAGGATGGCCTGATAGTAGAGAAGACATGCAGTGATAATTGCTATTAGTATTGACCTGTGTAAACAAGTCTGGTTGTCTAAATGCTTAATTACTTTTACCTGTCAAGTTCTGGGGTCATGCAGGGTGATACACTGTGTCTGCATTTATTCTCTATATAAATAATATAGATGAATTTTGATGTAACTGTTCAAACTGCAGGCAATTTCACCTGATAATAGATAAAAGACATTAAGTTATTGTCGGATTACATAAAAAGTTTAAGTACCTAATAACAACATTTCAGGACCTGATATAAGATAACAGAAAGCAAATTAGTGCCTGATAATAGATAACAGAAGCTTGTTAGTGCCATATAATACAAAATAGTGATAATAGATTGTTTATTATTTTTTGGCCATTTGTATGAGAAGTAATAAATGACTTTGGATTTGATGTTGGTCTAAAATAAGGCACAAAAATGGTTTGCATTTGCTTGAAAAATTAAAAGTATCAAGAATTAAATATAGAACCTTAAAACCAGCAAACCACAGCGGCTTCTTGGGGTAGAGCTTCCCCCTCGCAGAGTACTGTCTAAAGTATACACTGCCACGATATAACTGAACTTTTTTTGAAAGAGTTGCTTAACACAGTACAACAGCAACTACTTGCCATCCCATCAATCCCATAATACTTAATATATTTTGTTTAACAGACACATCTATATACTTAACATTTTATACTTTTGCAAAATTTAATGTTTATAATGGTCATATCTGTCATTTGCAAAATTATTGTCAATTGTATGTATAATGATGAGAAACTGTAAAGTTTAAGTCAATAAAGTATGTCTATGTCATAATACACCTCAGTGTTAGACAAATTACTGTCCCCTGCAATCCCCATGCCATTTAATTAATTAACTGTTTTAGTAGCAAACAAAATGAATACAGAAAACTAATTGTTTCATCCACTATATACTAGTATTAAATTAATGACTTCCCATAATATGTGATAATGGCCATAATGACATGTCTTGACACCTACAGGTCAGTTGACCTCACTCCTCGATGTCCCCCCAGGGGTCATTATTTATATGCTTTATGTGAAATATGAATACCGGTATATTGCCATGGAATGCAAGAGGAAGTAAATGTTGTGTAATATTTACATAATGGTTATATAAGTAATTGATTTACATCAGATTCTATATACAGTATTGACTACAGCATGTGTAAATCAAAATTTACATAGGCCATAATTGTCATGCCGCCCTGACACTTTTTATTTTCTTAAAAAAAGTCTACTCCCACCACTGAGTTCAGTTTGAAAAATGTATGTAAGAAAGTTTGCCAAGTGAATAAGAAACATGCAAGAAACATCTGAATTATCTCCCTCTATGATTTACTAGGTCATTGTATATGACCTAATTTGACCTTTAGTGTATTAAGAAGGGCGTAAAACCCAACCTAAATAAAATTTGATCAAATCTAACAATATTTGCACAATGAATAAGGAACTTCATTTCATGGATTATACGTTTCATAATATCGTAATTATTGGACGGATGGCTGACAAGTCGCTGGTCCGCAACAGTAATCAAACAGCTTCATTGATACATCTACACGCATCTGATGTCAGTGTACCCGATTACGATGTTACAAATTCAGGAGCCCTCTCGTTACAAAATTTCCTGTTTAATATTTGTTTTAACAAGGTTTAGCTTTAACTTAAAATCTCTTTAAGCCGTCCAGTTTATGAGGATCACCCAGTTTCACAGGTGAAATTTCAAATTTTCCTTTGATCCTGGGGTCATATTCACCAACCATTCTTGAGAATATTCTTAGACTTAAGTTTAAAAATCCAAGTGATCTAATTTACCATGATAGATATCTAGTTTACCATGATATATATCTAGTTTACCATTATAGATATCTAGTTTACCATGATAGATTACCATGATATATATCTAGTTTACCATGATAGATATCTAGTTTACCATGATATATATCTAGTTTACCATGATAGATATCTAGTTGACCATGATAGATATCTAGTTTACCATGATAGATTACCATGATATATATCTAGTTTACCATGATAGATATCTAGTTTACCATGATATATATCTAGTTTACCATGACAGATATCTAGTTTACCATGATATATAAGAATTGTTGGTGAATACCACCCAAGGTTTCCCACTAAGTTGATATTGAAATAGTTTCACCCATGTCATCAAGAGTGATTATGTATTGAGAAAGTGGTTTGCTGATCTGAATGAATTTC
The DNA here is from genome assembly GCA_029582155.1 of Panopea generosa. NCBI lineage: Eukaryota > Metazoa > Mollusca > Bivalvia > Adapedonta > Hiatellidae > Panopea > Panopea generosa. Next base: position 45,641,645 of record CM055910.1, on the reverse strand, counting down.
GGTTTCAATTTCACAAACAAATTTAAGTATATACTCAAATCAAAGAGATCATGACATAAGACTGCATTACATTTCTTCATGGATAGTCAAGTAACCAGTCAGAATTGAGTTAAGTACTTAAATTTTATGTAAAACTTACAAAAAATGTTAGAGGAATGGAAGCCTGGTGCACTGAGTGGCTTATCTCCTGTTATAAATTTGAGCGGCATTGTCTCCTTCAGTGGTCTTAAATCTAAGAAAAGCAGCCAGGTGAACATGATTTTAGACAGGTTCCAGTTAAACTGCATGTTGTTTCATTTATATTTATTTTATAATAAGTAAATAACCAGTCAAAACTAAGTTAAGGTTTTAAATAAAAGTAATTAAAATGTTGGTGAAAAAGAGACATGGTACCTCTCACTATGTAGGTTATGGGTTTGAGTCCAGCTTGGTCTAAAAAAAGATTTGCCAACTTCTTGCAAAAGACACTCATACTTGTCTGTATACGTTTGAGGTTTTCCTCCACCAATAAAAATGGATGCTAGGTTTACACTATGGTATGTTGAAAATGGTGTTATACCCCATTAAAAACTAAATTTGAGGGACATTGGTAATCTCCCAACAGGTACCACATCCACAACAATCAGCAAAGTACAGTACAACTTAGTACATCAATGAAAGAGGCGTACCTGGTCATGTGACCAGAAGATGTTGTAATTCTCTGCAATTTTTTGTAAGATTTTTTTCAGGAAGGCATAACAACCAGATAATCATTATTTAATGTATAATGATGACCATTTTAATCTACTTGTAGGTATATACTGTATGTACAATGTAGGTATAGGCTGGGGTATTGTTGTTGACATCTGTGAAAAGTTCAAGTGGGTCCTTATTGTGTGTGGCAACTGCGGGTAGGTCATTCTTTCTACTCAGCTGGAGATTATTTCAACATTCTTTATATGCCCTGAACTCAAACCATTTGTCCATTTATTACCCAAGTAAAAAACTGAAAATTGAACAAAAACAAAACATTCAATAAAAAACCTCAAAAAGGATTTGAATTCAAGCCATTAATAACCTCAAACAAATAATTGGACACACATGCAGTCCATAACCCCAAATCAAATAATTGGACACACATGCAGTCCATAACCCCAAATCAAATAATTGGACACACATGCAGTCCATAACCCCAAATCAAATAATTGGACACACATGCAGTCCATAACCCCAAATCAAATAATTGGACTTGCATACAGGCCGAACCAAATTTGCTGAGTCGGTTACGCATCTGACTATCAATCCAGGAGTTGTGAGTTCAAATCCCCGCCTGGCAACAGTCTCCGTGATGATTGATATACAACATTGTGTCTCATTGTCATTTGCCTCTCACCGCTGATTCAAGTGGGAAAGTAATCAATTACTTGCGGAGATGTGGTGTGCTCGAGTACTGGTTAACCTTTCAGGATCCCAGGAGACAGTGGTTCGGTTAACTGATCATCTGTTAGTTCTTGATGGCAAAGATTGATTCTAAATATTCAGTCAATCAATCAATCTTAAAACCGGTCCATATCCTCAAATTAAATGACAATCATAAAGTCCATAACCCCTAATCAACTAATGAACTCACACACATACGTATATATATGTATATATATATATCTTGCGCTGATTGAAGAATCCATTCATAATATGAAGGAAGAGGACAAAAACTTCTGTAATTCTGTAATATAGGAACATAATGATTTGTCCTTAGTGCAAAAAAGTACCAAGTTCAGTCCTACTTCATATAATTATAATTATACTTGGCACCTTTTTAGCTCCACTGGCCAAAGGCCAGCAGGGCTTATGTCATGGTAATTCGTCTCTTGTCCATCGTCGTCCTTCCCTCCATCCTTCCATAAACCTTTTTCTTGTAGACGCAATAGCACCTTTTTTCATTGAATCTTAACCAAACTTGCACAGCAGTTACATAGCCATAAGATCTTGGACAGGTTCTTAAACCAGCGTAATTCGACTACAAATGCCTCCACCACAGGGCTTATAGGCACATGTTAAGTAAAATTTTAAAAAACATTTTCTCTGAAAGATTAAGACCTAGACCTTAAATATTTTACATGTAGCATCTGTTGCCAGTAGAGCGATTCAGATCCTTTTGGGCCTCACTAATGCGCCACATTATTATATATCAAATATTAAAAAGGATGAGTGCTGTGTATTTGAGGTTAATGATCATTTTACAGATAGTCTTAGAATAGAAGACCACCTGTGCAGGTACAGCCTTTAGTTTAAAGGTCAGATTCATTTTCAATATAATTATCGATTCCATTGTTTTGTTTTTGTCCTTAGAATAGTCAATGAAAATAGGATAACCAGCTCTCATGTATAGTTATTGAGCAGTATAGAAGAGTAATCTGGAGCGTAGCTTGGTCAATTTAAATATGCTGGCCTAGAAACTTCTCCACGATTTATTTTAAACTGTAAATGACCAATGTTGCATTAGTCAGGGATTTTGTGTGCATTTTTATCCGGCCTGTAACTTTGTCATGCATCGATGGTCTTTATAAATACCTGTTACAAATGATCAACATAACATGACAATGTGTCATGTGTTAAAAATCAGACTCCCACTTCAGAGGTCAAGGTCACAATATAACTTTGTTTGACAACACTTTCAGTCTGTTTAAGATTTTGTGTCTGGTCTGTAACTTTGTCACCTATTGATAAATTACAAAAACACTTGGCTCTGTTGATCAACATGACATGATGAAGTGTTGCATCTAAGACCCAGAACCTTTCCTCAAAGGTCAAGGTCACACTTTCAATTTGTTTGATATTTCATGTCTGGTCTTTAACTTTGTCTTAAACTTGGCTCAATTGATCAAGATGACTTGAAGATGTGTCACATGTAAGACCCAGACCTGTACCTCAAAGGTCAACGTCACAGTCTTTGTTTGTTTGACAACGCTTCGAGTCTGTTTGAGATTTGAGATCACACATGGATGGATTTCACAAACACTTTGCTCAATTTATCAGTTGATCAACACGACATAATAAAGTGTTGCGTTAAGGCCCAAAACCTTACCTCAAAGGTCAAGGTCTCTCTTTCAGTTTGTTTGATATTTCATGTCTGGTCTGTAACTTTGTTTTACATGGAGGAATTTTGAAATAGCTTGACACAAGTGATCAACATGTCATGTTGATGTGTCACCTGCATTTGCCTGTAGAAATATCAAGACCTTTACATCAGATGTCAAGGTTACAGGGAGGTCACATTTTAATGTAAAAAAAAAAAAAAAAAAATGATATTGCGTGTCTAAGCTGAAACGTCAGTCCGTGACTCTTGATATTCATGGATACATCGCTACCTATTATAAAATAATTTGTTATTTTTCCTGACCATTTGGGTGGCATGTGACACTTACTAGTGATATTTCTTGTTTTCTATTTAAAACATACCAATTACTTAAATTTAATCAGATTTTTCTATTTTTTGGGGAAAAGTGTAGATGCTACACATTCTTCATGCATGTCCGCTATTGAACTATATAATTATAAATGGTTTTTGATGTCATGAAACAATGGGACATGTACATACAAGAGGCATAACGTTTACCGTTTCATTCATCTGACAATTTTAAGGATGAAATACGTACTTTAAATGTGTGTCAGTGCTAAACTTCATGAGCTCTCAATAAATAATTTCCATTTCTGAATAAGTGTTATTTCACATTTAAAAAAAAGCATTGTAGTTGTTAAAATTTTATGTTGTAGCTGGGAATCCCCGCCCGACAAGTCTCCGTGATGATTGATATACATCATTGTGTCTCATTGTCATTCATCTCTCACCGCTGATTCAAGTGGGAAAGTTATCAGTTACTTGCAGAGTTGGGGTGTGCTCGAGTACTGGTTAACCTTTCAGGATACCAGGAAACAATGGTTAGGTTAACTGATCGTCTCTTAGCCCTCGATGGCAAAAAATAATATTTAATCAATCAATCAATCATTTGAATCACTGTAGAGTCCGTTGCCACCAGGACTGAGTGTTGTTTTTTGAAGGTCAACCCTGGGATCAAACCTGTGTCTTCTTGCATGAGTGGCCAACACTTTATCCACTGCACTACCACCCCACTTAGTTGGTAACTTGAAACCTGATTTGGCCTGGGATTTAACCTGCAACCCCTGACATGAGTGGAAGACACTCTATCCACTGCACTACCACCCTACTTAGTTGGTAACTTGAAACCTGATTTGGCCTTAGATTTAACCTGCAACCCCTGACAAGAGCGGAATGTACTCTATCCACTGCACTACCACCCCACTTAGTTGGTAACTTGAAACCTGATTTGGCCTGGGATTTAACCTGCAACCCCTGACAAGAGCGGAATGTACTCTATCCTTTGCACTACCACCCCACTTAGTTGGTAACTTGAAACCTGATTTGGCCTGGGATTTAACCTGCAACCCCTGACAAGAGCGGAATGTACTCTATCCTTTGCACTACCACCCCACTTAGTTGGTAACTTGAAACCTAATTTGGCCTGGGATTTAACCTGCAACCCCTGACAAGAGCGGAATGTACTCTATCCTTTGCACTACCACCCCACTTAGTTGGTAGCTTGAAACCTGATTTGGCCTGGGATTTAACCTGCAACCCCTGACAAGAGCGGAATGTACTCTATCCTTTGCACTACCACCCCACTTAGTTGGTAGCTTGAAACCTGATTTGGCCTGGGATTTAACCTGCAACCCCTGACAAGAGCGGAATGTACTCTATCCTTTGCACTACCACCCAACTTAGTTGGTAACTTGAAACCTGATTTGGCCTGGGATTTAACCTGCAACCCCTGACAAGAGCGGAATGTACTCTATCCTTTGCACTACCACCCCACTTAGTTGGTTACTTGAAACCTGATTTGGCCTGGGATTTAACCTGCAACCCCTGACAAGAGCGGAATGTACTCTATCCTTTGCACTACCACCCCACTTAGTTGGTAACTTGAAACCTGATTTGGCCTGGGATTTAACCTGCAACCCCTGACAAGAGCGGAATGTACTCTATCCTTTGCACTACCACCCCACTTAGTTGGTAACTTGAAACCTGATTTGGCCTGGGATTGAACCTGCAACCCCTGACATGAGCGGAAGACACTATCCACTGAACTACCACCCCATTTAGTGGGGAAACTGATTGTAACGTTACTGTGTACAGAAAACTCCCAGTGAATGACACTAATGATACCAACAAAACTTGATAAATTACAGAGTAATTTTAATCAAAGTTAAATTTATCTATATCTTATTTCACCATTTTAAAATGTAAAAGAAGATTTGTAACTAATTCCTGGGCCTAGACAACTCTTGTGTAAATCTCTATTTTTCTTACCTGTACTCATTTATTTAAAGATTTAAACACAAGATACTAGTTAATATAGAAGATAGTGTATTACATATAAAAGAATTACGTCATTTCTTCTTTGTAATCTCCGAGGATCATGAAGATTTTAGCGTAAGGTTTTGAATAATGTTTAACTGAGCATGAAAAATGTCTTAATAAACGGAGATTGTATTTTACTACCTGTCGCAGGTATCACAAATCTCTCTGTAGTAGCAAGGTGTTGACAATCGGAGATTGGGTGTTATTAACGCAATCCTGGTTATCCCCGGGTGTTCTTTTACAGTATTGACTGGTTTACATTTGTGTTAACTAATAGGGACTCTTCAGGAGGAAGATAAAAAATGGTCTCGCATTAGTCAGAATGGTTATAGATTTTGAAAAAGGTAGTAAAGTGGATATAGTGTTGCATTTTTTTTTTTTTTTTTTTTGCAAATTGAATTAAACAAACCATTCAAGGACAGATTATATATTGAATGGATCTCGGATTGGTTTTACGGATGAGAGAGTTGATAATGTGAATTTTGTAATTCATGTTGTTGAGACTAAGTACACCATTGATGATTTTGTGAGAACTAAAAAAAAGTGCATGAAATTGGAGAAATGGATGATTTAGTGGATTGTGGAATAATTTTGTAGCAAAGTCAGTTTTTTTAACAAGTCTATACTTTGGTAATTAATATTGTGTGTTGATACTCTCATTTGGATAAAAAGTGGTGGTTAACTAGCTTAAAACCTAAATTATTTTTACATACTCAACATACTCAACATTTGAAGGGTGTAACATGCGTGTGGCACTGTAAAGCTTGTCCATCTTTTCTCCCACAAAAAATGTTGTTTTTTTACATATTCAAACGTCATTTTCAACGTACCAAGCATCCAGTTTTATTGGTGGAAGAAAACTTCCGATCTATATACATGTTTCTGAATATGAACCACTGTCTGCATGTTTTCTTACATAAAGTAACTTGACCAAACTGTGCTTGCGCCCACAACTTTGGCAGTAAGAGATAAGAGACCTTTAGATGGCATCCAAGGATCATAACGCTGAATCCCCGTCGGGGCCACAGTCACTGTGATGATTTGTTAGAAGTTTTGTTCTTCAGCAATAAGTCTCCCAACTCTGAATATGTGGGAAAGTAATCAGTGAATTGCAGATGTAAGGTATGCATAGTACTTGTTAACTGCCCAGCGGATCCTGGAAACAATGATTAGGTGCCATGACTAATTTTTAGTTTAAACTTATTTATTTTACTTCGATTGTGAAACAAGCTATTACAATTTAGACAAAGCATGATCGATGCCTTCCTGGATAGAACCAGTATTAAGTACTAAACATATGCGAAATAAATGTCTTGCTCAAAAACACTTAGACACATAGCTGTGGTGAAGAATCAAACCCACAGTCAGGGGGTTGTGGGCTCGATCCTCCACCATGGCTATGTGTGGTGCTCTACCACGGGACCTTGCTTACTGATACAATCGAAAATAAAACCTGAAATCTTGATACAAACTGTTAATAAAACTCGAGCAGAATCAAAATTAATTTAAAATGAAATCGATATAAAAAAAGATAATCATCACCACTTCAATATTTAATGATGCTTATTTGAAGAGCTTTGAAATAATTTGTTGAATCATTTTTACACGTCATCTGTGTAACATGTCTTCTGTAAATTATACGATGATTTTGATATCATTCATTAAATGCTACACTTCATGCATTTTCACATAGTTAAATGTATTTAAATATTATTTAAATTTAATGTATTGGTAAATTGTGTCTTGATCACAGCAATGTGCAAGTGTGGCTCATCTCTCTGCAAACCCAACAACAAATATCTCATTGTCGTTAATTTTCTTCATTCAAGGTAATCTAGTCCATAAACTAAATGTATTATAAATTTTAATGAATAAATTGTCAGTGATTTGCATATAGTAAAAAACTTGCATCTTTGAATCATTGAAATCCATTAAAAGGACATTTGGCAATTTTGATGGATTTTCTCTTATAATTCTCTTGCAGAAAACTTTGTAGTCCAAAGAATTGTTGCTTGGCATTGGGCTTCGCTGTCAACAATTTTTCAGTTATATTGCCACAGTGTCTCCTTGAGGCAGTATCTGGAGGAACATGCCGCAGGCACATGGTATGATACCCCATACTGACACTGGGGCGACCAGAACTAGCCTTTAAATGCTGAAGGCCAAACAAGGAAGCTTCTAGTGCTATTTTTCAAGTCATTGGCATGACCTGGCCAGGGATCGAACCCATGACTTTCTGCATGAATGCTCTACCACTAGATCACGCTGCGGGGACTTCAGAAAACTATATAAATCTATATTAATGATACAAATATTAAATTAGAATACCTCATTGCATGCAGACCATCAATTGCATTCACATATTGGAAAGGGACAAAACTCTTGTAAATTGTTGAAAGGCATCTTCTTGTGCATATTTGTGCTCATGTATGACAAAAAGTGTAACAAACATTTTTTGTTCGTCAGTGTCTTACGAACGTACATGTGCCATCGTTTTGGTACATCGGACTATTTTGACACTGAATTCTGAGGTTTGGCAAAAACAAACACCCATTAAACTTTGTGCAAGGTTGGGGAAAAATCTGCAGAAATTTGTATAAAATAAAATTCAGACAAAAATCCAATAAACCTTTGAAAAAATACTTATACCATGTGTTCATCCGCGTTATTGTACGATAGGATGTGGTGTGATATGACATCACTAAGTTTGTATTATGTATTAATACTTTCTTATAAATATGAGACCGCAGCAGTGGTCTAGTGGTAGAGCGTCTGCCTAACATGAGGGAAGTCATGGTTCGATCCCCAGTCAGGTCATACCAAAGAGACTAGAAGCTTTCTTGCATGGCGCTCAGTATTTATAGGATGGTTCTAGGCCTGGTCAGCCCGGTGTCAGTATAATGTGACTGGTTGGGGTATCTCACAGTGGGTCTGGGACATGATAGTCCAGTATGGCAGTGCTCAAGTAGATAATGTCCAGATATAGCTGAAATATTGTTGATAGCGAAGTTCAACACCATACAACGATAACAACATACATACAAAGTTTCATGTAGTATTACTTGAAGATTTCTAGACTAATAAGTGTTGAGATTGCGATAGTGTGTGAACATAAATAAGCAGGTCTTCTGCAGCAGATTGATCTAAAGTGATGTTTTCTAATGGCCTCTTACTTCTCACTGAGGTCAGGGGTTCATGCCCTCTTCTGTCCAATAACTTTTGCGAGAAAGTTTGCCAGTTACTTACCAAAGGATTGTGGTTATACTCAGATTCATTCTGAGATCTTCCGCCACCAATAAAGTTGCTGTGTCCCTTTAAATTTTACCTAGAAAAATTCCCAATAGTAATGTCATATTGTTATTCAGTATTCAATTATTTTTTCATATCATAGCATGTGGTTTTGTTTTTTGTTTTATATAGATGCTTTAATCTAATTTGCTATAGTGATTGTTTTTTGTGCTGATCCATTAGCAAACGGCCATAAATTTCAAATTCAATGGTATTATGGGATATACTTAAGTTGTTTTGTTTTGACTATGAAGAGCCTGTGGGGTTTTGTTTGAAATCTACCATCTTCATTTAAACACTGTCTGCATATGTCTTAATTTAAAATGAATCATAAAGTCCTGGTAATAAGTCACAATGTTCATTCGCTTTCCAATCAATAACTTTTGAAGGGGTTGATGTTTTTAATTATAATTTTGTGTACTTGTATATTTATAAAAAGCAGGCCAAGATGGATATAGGTCAACTTAGGTCAATTTTACAGGAGTTATCCTGGCCCCATTTCAACTTAATTTTCGGTAAAAAAAAACGGATTCTGATCAGTACCTCCTAAATGAGGAAAATCAGTTTGTTGTTATTTTTGTATGGTGTTAAGCATCACTTTCAACAATTTTTCATCAGTCATATCCTGGTGTCCACTTAAGACAGTATTTTGAGCTCTGCCACACTGGAGTATCATGCCAAAGACACATGGTATAATACTCCACCCAGTCATATATACTGTCATCGGGTCGACTAGACCTAGAACTTTACTCGAAATGCTGAGTGCCAAGCAAAGAAGCTTCTAGTACCATTTTTCAAATTTTCGGTACGGTATGGCTGGGAATCTTAACCACAACCTTCTGCATGCGTGTCTGACATTCTATCCCTAGACTACACTGCCGCAGGGGACAGTCTGATTCTATGCATCTTTTTATTATTACACAATTGTGTACCTGTATAATTATAAAAAAAGAGGTAAAGTTTAATGTTTTGTCCTCGTTTACTTTAGTTTCAGTAAAAAACTAGGTTTCTGATCAGTAGTGGGTCTATCCATGTCAACAGACGCATTTCTAGTTATTAATTTGTCTTGCGCAACAAATAGATGCAGACCATCAAACAAAATTTTAATTTATGTTCAACAATAATTGACTTCATTTGACACTAGAATTTGAACAAAATTTAGGCTTCCCTATCTATTTCCATTTAAAATCTTCAATTGACTGATCTCACAATCCAATGAAATAGGCGTGATTTAATTTAGATGCTGGGAATGGGGCATATCATTATAAACTTCACTATAGATCAAAACATAAATTCATTTCCATGCCGTTGATTGATTTTTTAACACCTTTGCAATTGATATTTTATGGCGAAGGTGTCACAGATGCTGTAAAATGAAGAGATGGGAGGGCGCCCGTTCTCACCTCCGTGAAGATTAAATCAGTAAGAGCAATAATTGAGGTTATTAACTTGAGTGCTATTGAAATCCTCAATATCATTGCAAAAGTTCTAATTTTACCCCAAAAAAATGAATTTCAGTTAGAGATATACTTTTTAGCTGTCTCGTTCAAACATCTAGGACTACTATCGTGGTTAATTGCACATTGTCTGTCGTCAGTCGTCCATCGTTTTACCTCTATATGCCATAAGCACCCACACTTTTAATTGAATCTTAATCAGATTTGCACATCATTTGTATAACCACAAGATCTTGGACTAGTTTTTGAAGCAGCCTGATTTGAACACTAATGCCCAGCCATAGGGTTTATTATGAAATCAATTTTTAAGCAAAATGTTCAAAAAATTCTTTGAAAGTTCAAGGCCTTGACCTAAGATATTTACAGGTAGTATTACCTGGTAGTCCTCTGAAAGGTTTGTGGAATCTAGGTTTCTGTCTTGTGTTGAAAATGGTCTTATACCCCATTCTGTTATGATGTGCCTGAAAGATTGGTGACAGTTATGCTAAACACCATGATATACATTCTAAAACATATTTTGTAAAAAATTAATTAATTGAAATTTATTTTTCCTCTTTTTCCCTATTTAACACCATGTCATCTTTGAATAAAAGTAGATCTAAATAAAATCATGACAAGTTGAAAGCTCAGTTCATAATTGAGATGCAGTACAGACCAAAATATGATAAATTAAAAGTTCAGTAGGTCATTGAGATATAATACAGACAAAAACCTTATAAGTTGAAAGCTCAGTACATAATTGAGATGCAGTACAGACCAAATTATGATAAATTAAAAGTTCAGTAGGTAATCGAGATATAATACAGACAAAAACCTTATAAGTTGAAAGCTCAGTACATAATTGAGATGCAGTACAGACCAAATTATGATAAATTAAAAGTTCAGTAGGTCATTGAGAGATAATATAGACAAAAACCTTATAAGTTGAAAGCTCAGTACATAATTGAGATGTAGTACAGACCAACATATGATAAATTAAAAGTTCAGTAGGTAATTGAGATATAATACAGACAAAAACCTTATAAGTTGAAACCTCTGTAAATAATTGAGATGCAGTACAGACCAAAATATGATAAATTAAAAGTTCAGTAGGTCATTGCGATATAATACAGACAAAAACCTTATAAGATGAAAGCTCAGTACATAATTGAGATGCAGTACTGACCAAAATATGATAAATTAAAAGTTCAGTAGGTCATTGAGATATAATACATACAAAAACCTTATAAGTTGAAAGCTCAGTACATAATTGAGATGCAGTACAGACCACAATTTGATAAATTAAAAGTTCAGTAGGTAATTGAGATATAATACAGACAAAAACCTTATAAGTTGAAACCTCTGTAAATAATTGAGATGCAGTACAGACCAAAATATGATAAATTAAAAGTTCAGTAGGTCATTGAGATATAATACAGACAAAAACCTTATAAGTTGAAAGCTCAGTACATAATTGAGATGCAGTACAGACCAAAATATGATAAATTAAAAGTTCAGTAGGTAATTGAGATGTAATACAGACAAAAACCTTATAAGTTGAAAGCTCAGTACATAATTGAGATGTAGTACAGACCAAAATATGATAAATTAAAAGTTTAGTAGGTAATTAAGATATAATACAGACAAAAACCTAATAAGTTGAAAGCTCTGTAAATAATTGAGATGCTGCAAGTGGGTACTCTGACCAAAACATAAGTTGAAAGCTCAGTACATAATTGAGATGTAGTAAAGACCAAAATATGATAAATTAAAAGTTCAGTAGGAAATTGAGATATAATACAGACAAAAACCTTATAAGTTGAAAGCTCTGTAAATAATTGAGATGCTGCGAGTGAGTAATCTGACCAAAACGTAAGTTGAAAGCTCAGTAAATAATTGAGATGCAATGCAGACCAAATTATGTTAAATTAAAAGTTCAGTAGATAATTGAGATATAATACAGAAAATAACATATAAATTCAAAGCTCTGTAAATGATTGAGATGCTGCGAGTGAGTAATCTGACCAAATCGTAAGTTGAAAGCTCAGTAAATAATTGAGATGCAATGCAGACCAAAATATGTTAAAGTAGATAATTGAGATATAATACAGACAAAACCATATAAGTTGAAAGGTCTGTAAATAATTGAGATGCAATACAGACTAAAATATGTTAAATTAAAAGTTCAGTAGGTTATTGAGATATAATACAGACAAAACCTTATAAATTGAAAGCTCAGTACATAATTGAGATGCAGAACAGACAAAAAGTTGATAAATTGAAACCACAGTAAATAAATTAGATGCAGTATAGAATCATTAAGATGTTTCCTGGTCGGTTAACATTTTAAACCCTACTTAATGCCTGTTATCATTGCTGATTATAGGTGATAAAGTCAACAAGTGTTTATGTCTCCCTGGTGATCAAGTACTAGATGCCCTTGAGCCTTTTTTTTTTTTTTTTTTTTTGCTGTATTAGGTTTTCCTCTACTAATAGATTTAACTGACAAAGTGTTGAAATTGGTGTCAGACCACATTTGATTTGATATTTTTTTTATTTTATTTTTTTAATGGGATTAAAAGTCTTTTTTATTATCAAACAAATCTGAGTAAACCGTTGTCCTTCAGCAATTAATCGGCAAAATTTCTCACAAAGTTTCTATACTGAGCTGGAGTCTTATCCACAACCTCAGCCGTGAGAGGCAAGACAACACCTTAGACCACTCGGCCAATGAGAACACTACAATTACTAAACATGTAGTCAGGCAGACTTATCAGCTGACTATCCCCACCCCTTCTGCAACTCATTGTGGCCAATCTGCCAACTTCAGAAACTCTTTGATTCAATCTCAGATAGTGGCTAAAATAAGTAACCCTGAAAATGAATCAGTGGATTCATGGTGTGTGTCAAATCACATGACGTGAGAGCGACTATCGCTCTGCCCACTGGCCACGTGGCGTGGTTTGTCTAAATAAACTCAATGTTATACAATGAAGTGTTTACTTAGAGACTGTTTCCTTGTCTAAGGAAAATGGCGGTATTGGATACAATATTGATCACTAATCGGATGATTGACATGTTTGATTGCATTTGTTCAATTGGAATGACAACTGGGCAGGCTCTTCGTCCCTGTTGATGTAACGTCATCCAAGACTGGTCCCTTAGCGATAAATAATAGAAGTGGCTTTTTTCCCATAGTTAGTTACAGTGATTGATTGATTGATTGAATAGTTAGCGTCATTTTTATGCCATCGAGGGCTAACAGACAATCATTAAACCTAACCAATGTTTCCTGGGATTAACCAGTACCCGAGCACACCCCATCTCCGCAAGTAACTGATAACTTTCCCACTTGAATCAGTGGTGAGAGACGAATGATAATGAGACACAGTGTCGTATATCAATCATCACGGAGACTGTTGCCGGGCAGGGATTCGAACTCACGACCCTGGATTGAAAGTCAGACGCGTAACCAACTGACCTAATCGGGCCCGACTTAGTTACAGTGACAATTTATATAAATCCCACTCCTGATACTGAGTAAGTTAATCCAGTTGTATATATATAGTATTGTAAGTATTCATATGCATAGAATGTATGTATTATGATAACTTTACAGTTGTTTTAAACTTAGATGGAATGCAGACGTGATTTTATCTATTGTTTCAATCAGCCATATTCTATATAAGAAACAAATGGCTACCAATAGACGCCTATTTATCATTTGCCATCTTTTGTAAGTTCCTGTCATTATTGTCCTATCATCAAAGAAGATTTTTGTGCAATCGGATTTTGAAGAAGATTGCTATCATTCTTGTCTTGTTGAAGAGATGGTAACCTTGCTCTTCAGTCAGTATGGCCTTTCCACTGTCCGTCAGGATTATGACGGGGAAAAATTGTCTGCAGGGAATATAAAATTGCTGATTTTGCTAAAAAAGAGAATATTTTATTTCAATTTTGGGACATATGAGTATGTTAAAAGTTTCAACAGGAAGTTATATAAGATTGTGAATTTTTGTGCTCTCTGTGAAAAGTTTAACAGAAAAACAACAAAATATGAGATTTTGTTGCAGTGATTTAAAGATATTCATTTTGTGTCTGTTTATATTTGCTGGAAGATTGCTTTTTGTCTGAGGATTTCTAACTGTCGAGTTGAAAAGTTAAAGTGTCAAGTAAGAAAATCGAATGTTGAGTAACAAAGTTGAGCGTCGAGTAAGAATAGTGAAGTAAGAAAAGTCAAGTGTTGAGTAAGAAAGTCAAGTGTCAAATAAGAAAGTCGAGTGTTGAGTTATATAAATCAAGTGAGAAAGTCAAGTGTCTAGTAAGAAAAGTCAAGTAAGAAGGTTGAGTGTCAAGTAAGAAAAGTCAAGTAAAAAGATTGAGTGTCAAGTAAGAAAAGTCAAGTAAGAAGGTATAAATAATAAAGTTCTGAGGTCTTCCTCCACCATTTAAAACGGGATATATGTTGAAAATGACTGTTAAACCATTCATTTGCACCAAGACCATCTTATTCCATATTATTCCGTGTTTAAGGTTTGGGTTTGGAAGATCAGTTGTTTATATTGGATATAAAAAGTTAAACCTACAAAAACTGTAAATCTTTCCATTCTTAACACAAATTGTCTATTATCTTTTAAAGCATGTGTATGTACATGCGAAAAAAAAAAAAAAACGTGACCAGTTACTCACATCTGATACATGCGTGTAATATGCGGACCTTTTGATAGATTATAATGAACTATCTGCTGTTATCTTTACAGTTACTTCCATCTAACTGACAGACAAGTTTAGGTGATTTCCCTGACCCTATATTGTATTTACCAGTGTTTTGGGGGGATTTCGATAAAATTGGGGAGAGTCCCTTCCATTTACAACAATGTGTGAGTAGCTCCTAGCCTGTCGAGGGTCTGCATTGTGTGGCTGCACGTATGTAGATTATTATAATCACATTTGTTTGAATGTCGTAATTTTTATGCCATCAGTTTGGTATTTGAATGGGGTTTAAGGATATATATGTCATTTCCCAAAATGGTGAGAGATGAATGACAATGAGTTGCAATGTTGTATAATGTCAATAATCATGGAGACTGTGGCTAGGCAGGGATTCAAACTTATGCCCCCAGGATTGATAGTCAGATGCACTACCGACTGAGCTAACCTTCTACATGAAAATGGAATGGTGAAAATAAGGATAGAAGTGGTGTCGATCATTTAATACAATAGTGAAGGGTCAGAGTTTTGCTCAAACTTTGAACCCTCAGAATACAAAACCTGAACCAGCTGCCCTCGGACAGCCTCGACTGACTGGTTGCCTTTTATTTTTCTCACAAGTCAACTTTATGAGTTTACAGATTTTAATGTGGAAGTGACTCAGATTTAAAGATACTTGGACGCACGTACATAACTTGTGACAGGTGTTATAAAATGATTGAAGAGGCAATAATGAAAATATCTCAATCATCATTGTGTGATCACAGGGTTGTAATTCTGGGTTAAGGGCTACCTGATAGCTTTATAATTTATATGATAATGTCTCTGTATTTGAATGTTATACCATTCTTATTGACAGATTTATAGTTGAGTAAGGGGTTCTCCTAATGGTCTTACAGGCACGATCTCAATATTACTTGCCTCTCACTGTAGAGGTATTGGGTTCGGTCCTCATTTAATAAAAAAAAATTTATATTAGAAAGTTTGCCAGTTACTCGAGGAAAGATGAGTATTCATTTCAAGGCTTTCCTAGACGAGTACAACTGGATGTTCTCGTATAAAACGGGAACATTATTACATCATTGGTATCTGTATATTTATTAAGTACAGGTAATTTGCATTATTTAGCATCTGTTGCTTTTGCGACATTGGTTAATTACAACACAGGTATAATATAGCCAGTTTGCATAAAGGTTTTTTTCTTAGCCATGCAGTCGTGTGTAATATATTCCGGTGGACTTCAATATTTTCTTGTTTATATCTATATTCTTGATCTTTGTATGCATGCTGCCGTTATTTATTAACTTGTTTGTGCTGTTTGTATTTAGAGGGGTCCTCTATGGTTGAGTGGTCTATGGCGTCATATCAAGAACACTTATCTTTCACCGCTAGGTTCGAGTCCCGCTCGCTCCAAAATCTTTATGTGAGAAAGTTTGACTGGTTATTTGCTGAAGGATGGTGGTTCTACTCAGTCTGACTCAATCTGGGGTCTTCCTCCACCAGTAAAAGTGAATATGCCGTATTTAACCTGAAATGTGTTAAAAATGGCATTAAACCTTGTTCAAAAAAAATAAAATAAAAAAATTGTATTTAGAGTGACAGCTTGAACATAACATAGATTTCATTGAGAAAAAGATAAAGAATATGAATAATGTATGAAGAACGGTTGGCTGGGTTAAAGTTTACATATGTAAATTATTGTCATCAGTATCAAGTTTGTAACGAGTTTGAGGTGTTAATTAAAATACATTGTACATTAAGATTGAATCACAAATTATTGTTTATTCGTCAGTTTATTTATGAGATAAATCAGACTAATGCTAAATTAGTTGGATTAGAGTTTTCTGGTATAATTTATATAGTATGTATGTATTTCTGTACTTTATAAGACACACCATGATACATTATAATTTTTGATATTACCAAGTTTATTTAACTCACCTTTTCTTTATTTTAAACATTAACCATTTAAGCTGGGTGGTAGCGCAGTGTACAGTGTTGGCATGTCATGCCGGAAGCCTTGAGATTGATCCTAGGCTCGGCCAGATGCCCTTAAAAAAAACCAATCAGTACTGGTTCTAAACAGGAAACGGACTTGAACTCTGAACTTACTTTGGAATCGTGCTAAAAATTAAATTAGAGTAAAAAAAGTAAAACAATAATTATCAGTCGTTGGAAACATTACTAGTTTCTGCGATTTATTTTTTTTTATCTGCTAAAATTATAAAATGGTTGCCAAATTAGTTTAAGTAATTAAGAGATACAGGGTAGTTGGTTGTTAGACAACAGCACCTCAGGCCACTTGGCCATGGAGGACTGCCCTATTTAGGTTATAATTCCTCCATAACATTTGGTACATAACCTGTTATATCCACCCCCACCCCCCCCATCCGCTATGAATCGGTTTCTCTCTTGTAATTAATGATATGTAAATAGTTACGGGTTTTTGATGGCACTTATTGCCATTGATTGCCCCTAGCACTAGGCCAACGGTAATTGTTGTTTATAAAACATAATATTTAATCTCAATAATTAACTCGATAAATCTTTCCTCAGATAAGTCCTTCATTCATTCATCAAGGTAGGTAGTGGCTACTGGTTAGCCTCTGCGTCGTCTTCAATTGTCAGATGTACATTGACAGTCAGGTGTATTGTGGGGGATCTATCGGGAACACATTGTCAAAATGTTTGATTAAGCATTTAATGTAATGGGTCGTAAGTTTGTATGTTCAGTGAAGCGTGGACTTGGACTGTCATCACTTCATTCGTTATGAACAGTAATATAATTGCAGGTTGATTAGGCATGGTGTGAAATCGGAAATCTTTTAAAAATCGTTAAATTGTTTAATTTCTCATCAGCTGTGCCGATGGGGACATGCTGGGAAATTTTATTAAGTGCTTGGATATAAATAAGTTAAAAAAGGAAGATTTGTGTCTCTTGTGACAGTTACAGGGGGGAAAGTGGATTTAAATGTAAATTATGTGACGGATAAACTGTGTTTATTGGTTAATTAAAATGACTTGTGCTAACTAAACAATGAATATTGAATTGTATCAAATGTAATGAATCTGTTATGAAAAGTGAGTTTATTGATTTTATTTTTTTTATTTATTTTTTTTTCTAGCTAGGAAACTCATTTATTCTCTCCGTCAAAGAGGTGTTGTGCGAAAAATGGAAAAAATTAAAGGGGTATGCAGGATAGATAATGTATAAAAGATTTAAAAATCAAATTGATAAGGGAGATTAAGAGAAAATTAATATAAGAAATTTGTAATTATAATAAAATGTGAATTTAAAAGAAAATGAAGTAAAGGTTGGAACATTGAATACAAGTTAAAAAGACAATTTAGGAAAAATTAAAAACATTTTTTAATTATAGTGAAAGTAAAAATAAAGAGAATATTAAACAATGAAAAAGTGAGTTCAAATGAAAATAGAAAGAATATTTAAATAAAATACCAAGTTCAAATGAACATTTAGGAAAGATTTAAAATAAAAAAAAAGTCCATAATAAACTTTACAAACTATTTTAATAATATAAGTGATTTTAAATTGAAAATGTTGGGGAAATGTAGAAAAATATTTAAGTAAAAATGTTCGGAAAATGTAGAAAAATATTTAAATAAAAAATGTTGGGAAAATATTGATAGTATGAATCATACTCAACAGTAAAAGTGTATCTTTAAATGGCTGTGAGGAGAATTATTTCTTGTTGTAATAATAAAAACACTTGTTTTAATTTTTACAGGACCTTAAATTAAGACTAACATTATAATATTGCTTCTGAGTACAGTTTCAGTTGTGTGGTTTGCAAGGAATTCAGTTTGCATAATCATCAGGCAAATAATATATTTTTTGAATGGAGTTCAATGCCATTATATCACACATGCCAGGTTAGCTGAGCTCTGAGTCACACATTAGACATCGATTCAGGGGTCATAGGTTCAGATCTTTCCTTGACACAGCTTCTGTGATTATTGCCTATGAACATTATTCTAGTCACCATTCTCCCACCTCGGAATATGTGGGGAAGCAGTCAGTCAATGATAAACAAAGATAAGGTGCATCTAGTACTTGAAGTAACTGTCTGGTGGATCCAAGGAACCATGGTTAGGTCCCTGACGGCTGCTACATAATTGATAATGAAATAATATAATGAAGTTATTGAAATATAAAAACCAACTCTAATATTTCAAGTAAATGAAATATTAGCTGTACAAATGATACATAACCTCTCATATTTTGACAATTTATTGTAATAGCTTTCATAATTGATTCTGTCTACTTCAAACGATTCAATATTCTTAACATTTCATTTATTACTGTTAGCGAACCACAAAATTAAAAATATTCCCTCTGAAAATAAATTACAATTTTATACACTCGAGCTTGCAAATACCGGTAAGTTGTGTTTACTGTAAGACAAAGTTTAAATAAGTTTGTGAATGAAGTACCCAGCTTTAAAAACAATTTTTCTTGCAATTTGAAAATTATAAAAGATAAATCCTCTTTAGGAGATCACCACACAATATTAATTAAGCCACTCGTGGTCAGTGTTCCAACATCGGTTTTGCAGAAATGAGGCCTGGTTAATATGTTACTGTGAAGAAATGACAGGAACTGAGTCAACAGTCAACTGTCAAATGTTAATAAACCGTATTTGACTCAACCTGTCCACACGTGGCTATAATTCTCTCTAACAGTTTGTTGACATTGTCGTCAGAACAGGAGCAAGTTTTGGCCACGTACTTCAGCAATCAGAAACACATTTAGTTTTAAATGAAAGCTGTGTTATTTAATATTATTCAGTTAAACCAGGAACTGTTAAATGCATTTCTTTCATTTGTATCTGAAAGCTTCTTATGATTATCATTTTTTTGTTCCACAAGATTAACAGACACAAATGGATTACCAGATGGACTTAATGTTAAAAATGAATGGCTCAGTATTATAATTATCAGGTCACGGAAGGGAGAAATAATGAAATCGGATCTGTTAGTGAATGGGTTTTAGCTTTGGTTGATATTTTATGTTTATTTCATTTCATTTTCATAAACAGAGTAAAAGATGGTTTATCTATTTTATTAAATGGAAAAAGGTGACAGTTAAAGAAAAAAAAAATATCGATTTGGATTTAATAAATTAAGCATTTCATGACAAAATTGGAATAAATGAACCTATAAGCGTTTCTTTTGGATATTTTTAATATTTTATCATGCACCTCCTCAGTTTTGAGAGAAAGAAATGTTTGTGATCATGCTGTCATGTAACTAACTGCATGTTGGGATTACCGGTTAAATCTTTTGACCAGTGGAAGTTAAAATTAATTGAATCTGTCAACATGCCTAAAAACAAGAACAAGAACATTGGAACCAGTTCCTTAAAAGTCAAACCAAAGAAGCGGCCAGGACTAATTAAACAGCTTTCGCAACCGTTCCTAACTTCAAACAAGAAAAACAAAAATGTTGCCAACTCTATACCTGTTGAACTCGTTCCTATGCGAAACAAGGATGAGCTGGGACTGTTTGGGGGTTATGATGACATGTTTCTGCCGGATAAAAGCCAACTTTCTGAAAATGTGTTCATGTCCCCCGAAAAAGAGATAGAGACTTTCCTCAAGTTTGAGAACTCGGCCCTGAGTTTGCAAATCAAGTCGCGCGAAAACTCATCACGTGAGAAGTGTTTGAGTGCCGATAGTGGTTACATATCGCCACCATGCCAGGGAGAGTTACTGTCCCCTCCAGCAAAAGGAATTTTGAAAAAGATGAGGTCTCTGTCTCCAGACGTTAGATTAGAGAGTCCAACATTTTCTTCAGTGTCAAATGATACAGTAACTAATTTAAATGAATCACATCTGTCACAAAGTAGACTTTCAATGGTTTCGCCAAACAAGAGACCAATGTCACCGGTCGAGCGACCCATTTCTCCTTTAGCTATGGAAGACTTAGAAAATGCTCTTGGAATATTAGACGACGTTATAGACCAAGAAGATGACAGAAAAACCGTAAAAAAGAGCGTCTCATTTGGAGAACTTGCAGAAGTTAAGAAATATTTTAGCGATTCCTCAGATAATGACATATGTGACGATTTCAAGCCGTTTAAGAAAAACGTATCTTTTGGCGATGTGGAAGATATCAAAAGAAAAAAGGACTCCTTAAACGAATGCAATAAATCTAACAAGAAAAGTGTTTCTTTCGAGGATGTGTCTGTATTGAATGAGTTTGACTTAGAGGCGGATATTAGAAAATCCATTTCCTTTGATGATATATCGGATTTTAAATTTGATCTGGAGAAGTCGGAAATGGAAACTGACTCCTCTGGGTGTGACTGTGAGGAAGTGTGTGAGTTTGAAGTCGAGGTCAAGGTCATTGATATCCAACCTATATCTCAAGGTCAAATTGACAAAAGTGAAGGTCAGGCAAACATGAGCATTGACCTAGATGAAGGGGTGTGTTGCACAGAATTGGACAAGTTTAATATTCTGGTAAGTAGGATGTCTATGTGGCCTGAAACACCTATGTGAAATATTTGTTATCATATCTTGTTATTTTGTTTTATAAGCTCGCCGGGACGAATGTCCACAGAAGCTATTGCCATGACACCAGCAGCATTGGCAGTGGTGTCTGTAGACACCCAGGTTAAACTTTTGTATTTAAATTGTGGTGTTTGCCTCCAATTTCAATCTTTGCATGAGTGGTGAGTTTTATCCCATAGGCCAGTTTTGTTTTACTTCTGACAACTCTTGTTTTATTTTTACCTATATATTGAAAACAATTGGATGTCTGGGAGAAGAAATGATAATTGTTTTCTCCTCTCCTTAGTGATATGATTTTCTGTCAATTAGAGCTATATGATGAGCGTTGCTTAATTACTCATAAATAGAGGAATTTACCTGCACTCCAGGGCATGTTGAAGTACATGTCCATGTTTACACATATTTATATGTATACATGTCATAAGATCATAATATGTAGAACTTTTATTTAGCACTTCAATTTAAGATTACAGTTATTGGTAGAAGTACTTATTTTGCATCAACAGAAGATTACTATTTGATAAAACTGTGTTAGTGAAGTAGTGGCCCTGTTGTATTGTTGTATTCAAATCACCCTGATCTTGTATGCTAGGTGCAGGTTTGATCTCTGGACAGGTATTGTTGTAGTATACAATTAAACATTTTACACTGGCTCCCAGGTACCAGTGGCTGAGTGGTTGAGCACTTTCAATTTTCATGCTGAAAAAAAAAAAAACTGGATTCCCCAACTGGTTATTCCGAAGAACTGTAAAATGGTATTGGTATATATTATTAGTATACTATGGCTGGTTGGGGTAATACACTTAAACATAAAGTCTTCAGACTGACTCCAAGGCTTAGTACCAAGTTGAGCACTTCCAATTTTCGTAGCAGAAAATATTGGGATTCCCCAGCAGATCATACCAAAGAACTGTAAACGGTATTGGATACTTCCACGCCCAGCGGTACTAAACATATCGAGAAAAGTTCTCTAGAATTGATAGATGACCAGTCATTAGTAGACTGTGGCTTGTGGTTTATTTTATACCATTTTTCTGCAGAATGATACTCCAGTGATATTGATTTGAGCAGACGGCACCACTGTGATTGGCTGAAAGATTGTTGGTAATAATGATAAACTTTGTACACATAAGCAGAGTGGTAGTGCAGTGGATAGAATATTGATTGCTTGCACTGGAGGTCACTTGTTCGATCCCAAACTCGACTTGATAGACTCCACTTAGTAGTGATTTCTCTGGTTCTAGTCAGGAAACAGTCAAGAATGATACGTATAAATTTTGAGCTTATTTCGTGGGAATTACTTTATTATGGAGTACATGATCCAGTGGTAGAGAATCAAACCCTGTGTTGCAATCAGAGGGATGTGGGTTTAATCCTCTGCCATGGCTATGTTTAGTGCCCTCGTACAAGACACATTTTCCGCATATGTTTTGTTCTGTTTCTATCCAGGAAGACTTCTAGCATGATTTGTATAAGTTGTTATAATCAAAATAAAATAAATAAGTTAAAAATAGTGAATTAGTAAAAACCAAACACCGTGCAACACAATTTAATTGAAAGTTACTACAACACAATACTGGCATTATAATTATAATGTTTGCAGTGCAGTACACAACCAGTATTAGTTCAGCAGTGCATTACATGTCCTTACATTTATCACCTTGTACTTTATTTTTATTGACATTAATCATAGTCCTATATACTAAAATTTGAACTTGTTCATATCTTTTCTAAGTATAACAAACTATGGTCTGAGGAGCTGCGGTGGTCTAGTGGTTAGCATGCATGCTCCAAGACCCAGAGGTCACCTGAGTTTAATTTGCATCAATGTTTTCATGTGTGTTTTTCAAGGCAAGGCAAGGAAGGGTAATACCCAGTGCACGTAAAATATCTCACTGAACTTTTATGTTAATCAGTGATGCAAATGCCCATAAAACCTCCTCCGGAAACGAGGCATCCTATAATAATGAGAAATTGATTGCTAGAAGTAACGCAAGAAATGCAAACATGGGTTAAAAATGAAAAGAGCAATTTTCTGGTGTCTGGCAATCTTCTTCACCAGTTGTAACATTTCAAATACCATATATGGATTTTCCATATCATCAATGTTTACAGTTCTGTTTAAATGATTCCACCATCGGCTCTCCCATAAAGATTGCAGATGAGATTTCTCAAAGTTGCCATTTTAAATTTAAAAGAAAGATGGTTTGCTCAGGCGTGTATTAGATAAGCACAGTCAGCAATTCACGTATTTGAATAAAAAGGTAGTTCTGTTGTGGTTCATATTGTATAGCAAAGGATGGCGGTTCTCCTGTTATTTATGTTTATGAAAGGATAGTAGTTAGTTAATGGATGTTTATGGAGGGACAGTCAGGTTGTTCTGTGATTCATGTTCATCAAAGGACAGAAGTGTTCCTGTAATTGATGTTTGTGTGTGTGTGAGGGGGGGGGACAATCTGGTTCTATTGTGATTTATGTTCATCAAAGGATAGTAGTTCTCCTGTAATGAATGTTTATGGAGGGACAGTCTTGTTCTAATGTGATTCATTTTCATCAAAGGATAGTAGTTCTCCTGTAATGAATGTTTATGGAAGGACAGTCTGGTTCTAATGTTATTAATATTCATCAAAGGATAGAAGTTCTCCTCTAATGAATGTTTATGGAGGGACAGTCTGGTTCTAATGTGATTCATTTTCATCAAAGTATAGTAGTTCTCCAGTAATGAATGTTTACGGAGGGACAGTCTGGTTCTAATGTGATTCATTTTCATCAAAGTACAGTAGTTCTCCTGTAATGAATGTTTACGGAGGGACAGTTTGGTTGTAATGTGATTCATTGTCATCAAAAGATAGAAGTTCTCCTGTAATGAATTTTCACGGAGGGACAGTCTGGTTCTAATGTGATTCATTTTCATCAAAGGATAGTAGTTCTCCAGTAATGAATGTTCACAGAGGGATTTTCTGGTTCTAATGTGATTCATTTTCATCAAAGGAAAGTAGTTCTCCTGTAATGAATGTTTACGGAGAGACAGTCTGGTTCTATTGTGATTAATGTTCATCAAAGATAGTAGTTCTCCTCTAATGAATGTTTACAAAGGGACTGTCTGGTTCTAATGTGATTCATATTCATCAAAAGATAGAAGTTCTCCTGTAATGAATGTTTATGGCGGGACAGTCTGGTTTTTATATGATTAATATTCATCAAAGGATAGTAGTTCTCCAGTAATGAATGTTTACAGAGGGACAGTCTTGTTCTTATGTGATTCATTTTCATCAAAATATAGTAGTTCTCCTGTAATGAATGTTTATGGAGGGACAGTCTGGTTATAATGTGATTCATATTCATCAAAAGATAGAATTTGTCCTGTAATGAATGTTTATGGAGGGACAGTCTGGTTCTTATATGATTCATATTCATCAAAGGATAGTAGTTCTCCTGTAATGAATGTTTACGGAGGGACAGTCTGGTTCTAATGTGATTCATTTTCATCAAAGTATAGTAGTTCTCCTGTAATGAATGTTTATGGAGGGACAGTTTGGTTCTAATGTGATTCATTTTCATCAAAGGATAGTAGTTCTCCAGTAATGAATGTTTACAGAGGAACAGTCTGGTTCTAATGTGATTCATTTTCATCAAAGGATAGTAATTGTTCTGTAATGAATGTTTATGGAGGGACAGTCTGGTTCTAAAGTGATTCAATTTTATCAGAGGATAGTAGTTCTCCTGTAATGAATGTTTACGGTCGACAGTCTGGTTCTAATATATGATTCATATTCATCAAAGGATAGTAGTTCTCCAGTAATGAATGTTTACGGAGGGACTGTCTGGTTCTAATGTGATTCATTTTCATCAAAGGATAGTAGTTCTCCTGTAATGAATGTTTATGGAGGGACCGTCTGGTTCTAATGTGATTCATTTTCATCAAAGGATAGTAGTTCTTCTGTAATGAATGTTTATGGAGGGACAGTCTGGTTATAATGTGATTCATTTTCATCAAAGGATAGTAGTTCTCCTGTAATGAATGTTTACGGTCGCAGTCTGGTTCTAATATATGATTCATATTCATCAAAGGATAGTAGTTCTCCAGTAATGAATTTTTACAAAGGGACAGTCTGGTTCTAATGTGAATCATATTTGTCAAAGGATAGTAGTTCTCCTGTAATGAATGTTTATGGAGGGACAGTCTGGTTATAATGTGATTCATTTTCATCAAAGGATAGTAGTTCTCCTGTTATGAATGTTTACGGAGGTTCTAATGTGATTCATTTTCATCAAAGGATAGTAGTTCTCCTGTAATGAATGTTTACAGAGGGACAGTCTGGTTATAATGCGAATCATATTCATCAAAGGATAGTAGTTCTCCTGTAATGAATGTTTATGGAGGGACAGTCTGATTATAATGTGATTCATTTTCATCAAAGGATAGTAGTTCTCCTGTAATGAATGTTTATGGTTGACAGTCTGGTTCTAATATATGATTCATATTCATCAAAGGATAGTAGTTCTCCTGTAATGAATGTTTATGGAGGGACAGTCTGGTTCTAATGTGATTCATTTTCATCAAAGGATAGTAGTTCTCCTGTAATGAATGTTTATGGAGGGACAATCTCGTTCTAATGTGATTAATTTTCATCAAAGGATAGTTATGTAGTTCTCCTGTAATGAATGTTTACGGAAGGACTGTCTGATTATAATGTGAATTATATTCATCAAAGGATAGTAGTTCTCCTGTAATGAATGTTTATGGAGAGACTGTCTGGTTATTATGTGAATTATATTTATCAAGGGATAGTAGTTCTCCTGTAATGAATGTTTATGGAGGGACAGTCTGGTTCTAATGTGTTTCATTTTCATCAAAGGATAGCTGTTTTCCTGTAATAAATGTTTACGGAAGGACAGTCTGGTTATAATGTGAATCATATTCATCAAAGGATAGTAGTTCTCCTGTAATGAATGTTTACAGAGGGACAGTCTGGTTCTAATGTGATTCATATTCATCAAAAGATAGAAGTTCTCATGTAATGAATGTTTATGGTGGGACAGTCTGGTTCTTATATGATTCATTTTCATCAAAGGATAGTAGTTCTCCTGTAATGAATGTTTACGGAGGGACAGTCTGGTTCTAATGTTATTCATATTCATCAAAGGATAGTAGTTCTCCTGTAATGAATGTTTATGGAGGTACAGTCTGGTTCTAATGTGATTCATTTTCATCAAAGGATAGTAGTTCTCCTGTAATGAATGTTTACAGAGGGACAGTCTGGTTCTTATGTTATTCATATTCATCAAAGGATAGTAGTTCTCCTGTAATGAATGTTTATGGAGGGAAAGTCTGGTTCTGATATGATTCATATTCATCAAAGGATAGTTACTGTAGTTCTCTTGTAATAAATGTTTATGGAGGGACAGTCTGGTTCTAATATGATCCATATTTATCAAAGGATAGTAGTTCTCCTGTAATGAATGTTTATGGAAGGACAGTCTGGTTATAATATGAATCATATTCATCAAAGGATAGTAGTTCTCCTGTAATGAATGTTTACAGAGGGACAGTCTGGTTCTAATATGATTCATATTCATCAAAGGATAGTAGTTCTCCTGTAATGAATGTTTACAGAGGGACTGTCTGGTTCTAATGTTATTCATATTCATCAAAGGATAGTATGTCTTCTGTAATGAATGTTTATGGAGGGACAGTCTGGTTCTAATATGATTCATATTCATCAATTGATATTTACAGAAGGAAATCTGGGTTCTAATATATGATTTATGGTTATCAAAGGATAGTAGTTCTCTTGTAATGAATGTTTACAGAGGGACATTTTAGTTCTAATACATGATTTATGTTTATCAAAGGATAGTAGTTCTCTTGTAATTGATGTTTACAGAGGGACATTTGGGTTCTAATATATGATTTATGTTTATCAAAGGATAGTAGTTCTTGTTATGGATGTTTACATAGGGACAGTTGGATTCTTAGATGTGATTCATGTTTATGCAAAATAACAATGTAACAAAATGTGGAAAATAAATGTATTGATTTTCCCATTGAAAGAAAGTGTTTTCGTATTCAGATTTTCACAATTGATACACTTTAAATTTGACTATTTTAATATTTACACCAGCTACCTTGTCATGTACTTTTTTTGCGTTAGTCATGACTGTTCAGTCGTTGAGCAAAAATCAGTGGTTATGTATTACTTAACAAGTTAATGACGCTTGAAAATTTGTGATGATCGAGTCTTGTCCTTGCTGGTAGCAAATTATCGTAAGTTTAATTCTTAAAAGAAAAATTTTGTCACCCAGATTTTTTATTTAACAATTTATTTATACTGAATTGGCTATTTAAAGTTATTGTAATAATATTCAGAGAGGGATGACTGTTTTTTGCCTTCCAGATAAGAATATCTGTTATTTTAATTATCATGGTGTAATGTTGAAACTGTAACATGACGTATAAAATATATATGATGTAAATCATGATTTGACGTCTGATAAAGTGATTGGGGAAAATTATTATGATGATTTAAATTAAAATCATTATTCAAATTATTTGGTGTGTAAGGGAAAGTATATTTTAATGGTTTTTTAGCTCGCAGGAATGAATGTCTAGGAGAGCTATTGGCATGACCCCGGCGTCATGTCATCTGTAGACACCCAGGTTAAACTTTTGAGTTTAATTGCGTTTAAGTTTTGGTGTTGGCCTCAAATCTCAATCTTTGCATGGGTGGTGAGTTTTATTCCATAGGCGAGGTTTGTTGTCTACTGACAACTCTTGTTCAGTTTGCAGTGGCGTGTTATTAGCCATTTTTATATTCGTTATTGGGTGATATTCCAAATGGCAAATAGTTTTTTTTTATTTTTTCCAAATTGAGTGGTAAAAAATCCCAATTGACAGCCTCAATAATTGTAGTGAAATTCCTTGATAAAATAAACAAAAGTTTTCCCCATTCTGAATTGAGTATGAAATTGCTTCCTCATTTAAATGGTCAATTAAGCAACTGTAGATGTTTTTATAAAGTTGAACAAACAAATTTAACCCAAAAGTTTTCCCAATTTTAATGAAAACACCACTAAAGTTCCCAATTCCAGGGTATATGGGTCCCGTTCCAGAAACGGTGCAAAAAAAATACTGTTTCGGAAAGAAAATTCTGTCCCAAATATCACGTTTTATGATCTGTATTATTGAACAACAGCTTACAATTTCCACTTTCAAAATAGAGTGACCGATATGTTTGTGATTCATACCTGCAGCGCCAGCTGTCTGATTGTGGTCAGTTGGCTAATCCTTGACCAACAGAAAAGAGACCATTAATCCGTGACCTATTAGTGGTCATTAAGGTGCATGACAAGTGTGCTCTAATCTGGTATTAGGAAGGGCATCTTTATTTTTAACCCTGGCATCATACTTCTAACAATTATTATTTTATTTCTGCGGTGATTCAATAGTGAGTCATAGTGATCAATTGGACTAGGTTTTGTGGTTTGGAGTGTTTACTGATTCTGAGTAATACATTGTACCGACAGTCATTCATTCATCCGCTTTAAAAATATGTATACTCTCCCCCCCACCCGAAGGGCTCATGTCATGGTAAATTGTCCGTCGATGTCCGTCTTGTCTCCTCGTCCTTCTGTTAACCTTTTTCTTGGAGACACATTAGCACCTTCATTTTCATTGAATTTAACCAAACTTGCACAGCACTTATATAACCACAAGATCTCAGATGAGTTCTTCAACCAGCTTGATTCGACCACAAATGCCCCCGCCACAGGGCTTATAAGCACATAAGCAAAATTTTAAAAAAACATTTTCTCTGAAAGTTCAAGGCCTAGACCTTAGATATTTTACATGTAGCATCTGTTGCCAGTAGAGCGATTCAGGTCTTCTTGGGCTTTTTGTTATGAGATCCCACTCTGAAAGTTGGGTCTTTATTTCAAGTCTGGTTTAAACATTTAAAAGTTGAATAAATACCTAATTAAATTACCAGTAGTGTGTTCACACACCCTCCTCATCCCCCTTTGCAAATTGCATCACCCTTGGGCATTTAACACATCACCCTTGGACATTTAACATAGGTTGTACGATAATATTATTAAGACACTTTCAAACTGTGATAAAATTGTTTTATTTCTTTTAAAATAAAACAAACAAAACTGCAAGACTTGAAAAATAGTGCCTAGAAGCATCCTCACTTGGTGCTTGAGAGTATAGTTTTAGGTCTGATCCTCCCGGTGTCATTAAAATGTGTTTGCGGCATGATACTCCAGCAGGGCTCGATTTGAATTATGTCTCAAGTAGACACCGTCTCAATATGACTGAAAAACTGTTCAAAGTGGCACTAAACACCACAACATTACAAAAACAACATTCCATCTACAAACAATGTAGAGTCAGATCAATTCATCAGTAACCATAGTGATCTGCATAGTTTGCAACTCAGTGACTGACTAATGATGATAATGAAAATGAACCAACCAATGATGGAAGAGAAGGTTAAAGGTTAGGGAATGAATGACTGGTGTTTCATGTCAAATTAACACAAATAAACAGGTCATTTTTTGCACCGTAATTTAATGAATGTGAAGATGATTGTTGGTGTTGTTTGGTGTTTAGTGTCACTTTCAACATTTTTTCAGTTACATCGTGTCCATTTCGCTTGAGGCAGTATTCTGAGTGCCACCACAGTGGAGAATGGTGCTGCAGACACATGGTATGATACCCAACCCAGTCACATTATACTGACACCAGGCCGCCTAGACCTTGAACACTGTCACACTAGAGTATCATGCTGCGGACACATGGTATGATAACCCATCCGGTCATATTATACTGACATTGGGCTGACCAGACCTAGAACACTGTCACACTGGAGTATCATGCTGCAGACACACGGTATGATACACCACTCAGTCACATTATACTGACACTGGTCTGACCAGACCTAGAACACTGTCACACTGGAGTATCATGCTGCAGACACACGGTATGATACCCCACCCAGTCACATTGTAGGGACACTGGTCCGACCAGACCTAGAACACTGTCACACTGGAGTATCATGCCGCAGACACATGGTATGATAACCCACCAAGTCACATTATAGTGACACTGGTCAGACCAGACCTAGAACACTGTCACACTGGAGTATCATGCCGCAGACACATGGTATGATAACCCACCAAGTCACATTATAGTGACACTGGTCCGACCAGACCTAGAACACTGTCACACTGGAGTATCATGCTGCAGACACATGGTATGATAACCCTTCCAGTCACATTATACTGACACGAGTCAGACAAGACCTAGAACACTGTCACACCAGAGTATCATGCTGCAGACACATGGTATGATAACCTATCCAATCACATTATACTGACACTGGTCTGACCAGACATAGAACACTGTCACACTGGAGTATCATGCTGCAGACACATGGTATGATAACCCATCCAGTCACATGATACTGACACGAGTCAGACCAGTCCTAGAACACTGTCACACTAGAGTATCATGCTGCAGACGCATGGTATGATAACCCATCTAGTCACATTATACTGACACTGGTCCGATCAGACATAGAACACTGTCACACTGAAGTATCATGCTGCAGACACATGGTATGATAACCCACCCAGTCCCATTATACTGACACGAGTCAGACCAGACCTAGAACACTGTCACACTGGAGTATCATGCTGCAGACACATGGTCAATAACCCATCCAGTCACATTATACTGACAGGAGTCAGACCAGACCTAGAACACTGTCACACTGGAGTATCATGCTGCAGACACATGGTACATAACCCATCCAGTCACATTATACTGACACGAGTTAGACCAGACCTAGAACACTGTCACACTGGAGTATCATGCTGCAGACACATGGTATGATAACCCATCCAGTCACATTATACTGACAGGAGTCAGACCAGACCTAGAACACTGTCACACTGGAGTATCATGCTGCAGACACACAGTATGATAACCCATCCAGTCACATTATACTGACACTGGTCCGACCAGACATAGAACACTGTCACACTGGAGTATCATGCTGCAGACACATGGTATGATAACCCATCCAGTCACATTTTACTGACACGAGTCAGACCAGACCTAGAACACTTTCACACTGGAGTATCATGCTGCAGACACATGGTATGATAACCCATCCAGTCACATTATACTGACACTGGTCCGATCAGACATAGAACACTGTCACACTGAAGTATCATGCTGCATACACCTGGTATGATAAACCACCCAGTCCCATTATACTGACACGAGTCAGACCAGATCTAGAACACTGTCACACTGGAGTATCATGCTGCAGACACATGGTCCATTACCCATCCAGTCACATTATACTGACAGGAGTCAGACCAGACCTAGAACACTGTCACACTGGAGTATCATGCTGCAGACACATGGTACATAACCCATCCAGTCACATTATACTGACACGAGTCAGACCAGATCTAGAACACTGTCACACTGGAGTATCATGCTGCAGACACATGGTATGATAACCCATCCA
This sequence comes from Panopea generosa, assembly GCA_029582155.1. Taxonomy (NCBI): domain Eukaryota; kingdom Metazoa; phylum Mollusca; class Bivalvia; order Adapedonta; family Hiatellidae; genus Panopea; species Panopea generosa. Next base: position 45,609,715 of record CM055910.1, on the reverse strand, counting down.
GTCACATTATACTGACACGAGTCAGACCAGACCTAGAACACTGTCACACTGGAGTATCATGCTGCAGACACACAATATGATAACCCATCCAGTCACATTATACTGACACTGGTCCGACCAGACATAGAACACTGTCACACTGGAGTATCATGCTGCGGACACATGCTATGATAACCCACCCAGTCACATTTTACTGACACCGGGCCGCCCAGACCTAGAACACTGTCACACTGGAGTATCATGCTGTAGACAAACGGTATAATAACCCATCCAGTTGTATTGGAGATTATACCTGAATGTGGTATTGGGGATTTTACTCTGAGTGTGGTATTGGAGATTTTACCCTGAGTGTGGTATTGAAGATTATACCTGATTGTGGTATTGGAGATTATACCTGTGTGTGGTATTGAATATTTTACCATGAGTGTAGAATTGGATTTTTACCCTGAGTGTTGTATTGGAGATTGCACCCCGAGTTTTGTATTTGAGGTTATACCTGAGTGTTGGTTTGGAGGTTATACCCAAATGTTGTATTGGAGATTATACCCGAATGATTTATTTGAGTTAATACCCAAGTTTTGTATTGGAAATTAAACTTAAGTGTTGTATTGGAGATTATACCTGAGTGTGGTATTGGAGATTATACCTGTGTGTGGTATTGGAGATTATACCTGAGTGTTGTATTAGTATAATATCCTGGATTCAGGGTTTTCATTTTGAAACAAGATGATCGAGCTTACTGATCTGGATCTACAGATACTTGACATAAATAGCGAGGTAAGAGGTCATGTATTTTACATATTTAGTTGAAAATTATTCATTTCACATCCATTACAAAACAAAGTTAATTAAATCTCAGCTTGTTCAGCTAATCTCTCTGTTTTAATTACCAGAGGCATCAGTCTTTTGGAGTAATGTCTCGAGCAGTCACCAATGTGATATGACTGGATTTTTAACTCGACTTTTTTATGAATAGGTGAGTTTTTGCAATACCAGTCATCGGCATCAGCGTCAGGCCGTCAGCAATCCACATGTAACATCTGATCAATTATTAAATTGAACTAAAGAGAGTCCTTTGCCAATCTACTAATCTTGTTGTCATCATTGCTGCTGCTGTAGTCTCCTCGTCATGCAAGGGTTTTTCAGTGGCTGAGTGGTCTAAGGCATTGATTGCTAAGGTCCTGGGTTTGAGCCCAGTTTAGTTATACAAAATATGAGACAGATTTGTGGTTCTACTTGGAAGCATTCTCAGTTTTCACTCTGTCAAAATAGGATTGTTCTCAAATGTGAGGAGAATATAGAAATGTTCTATAATGTGTCAGTTTTTATCAGCCTGAGTAAGTATTATGAAGCAAATTTGACTTCCAAATATTTCTGTCTTTACCTATAATATATCATACCATGTTTAATAACAAAATGGTTGTCTTTGTGTGCATGATGTAAATATTTAATCTTTAATTAGCAAAAGTTAACATATTACCATTATTTGTTAAATCTACAATTTATATTTTGTTAAAATTTCAAATATATCAATCAACTCAATATGTTCAAAGCAGGAAATTGTATTATTTGTTTAATCACTATTAATAATCACTTCCCCTTTGACATATGGTTTTACACCTTGATGAGAAGGAAGTCTTTGATGCCATGTTCACACCTTCAAAGTCAAACAATAACGTTGTTGGTATATATAGAAGATAAACATTAAAAAAAAAACAAAAAAACAATAATAGAATTTAGGAATTTAGGATAGCTTTGTGCAGAATATAGGATAAACTTTGTGTTATAACTTTGTGATTCAAAAATAATTTAATATCTTAACTTCGTGATAAACATAACTTTGTGACAACTGTGTGACTTCAGAATTATAATATAAAACTTTGTGAATATTTCTTTAGTAAAAACTTTGTGAGCCATAAACAGAACTTTGTGATTTTAAAGGCAGTGAATTGAAAATTAAGGACTTTGTAAACTAAGTGAATATTTAAAGTGAAATAAGGACTTCAAGTTTAGAATTAATTTAACTTAGTGATCATCTGATATCTGATATTTCTTTGTGTAACTTTATAACTTTCTTTGTGAATAATACATAACACTGTGCATACTTTTGTAAATATCATAGCTGACAGTTTTAAATATCTTACTAAAAATTGTTCACTTTCATTTGACATTTTGTTCATATCTACGACAACCGCACATCATGGATTACTGCTGTCCCAACATTATGAGGAGAGGACCGTTTTCCCTCATAATATAAGCAAACCAAAAATTAATGTAATTAGGTTCATTCACGACCAATTTCTGACCAATGAAAAAGTTTGACCTGCACCAGTACTGGCCGTGTCATTAGGTGCACTTCTAGTTAACATGCATATAAATATAGATAGTGAGTTGTAAATAATTTCATATCAAAATCTATCAACCTGTCACATTGTTTCTTGTCAGACATATTGAAACATAGTAACCAAGGTAACCGATGTTGTGACCGTCAGTAGCTTGATATTTGGAAGAAATAAACCAGAAGCAGTTAGATTATTTTAAGGGTTGGTTGGTTGTATGGTGTTTCGTGTCGCTTTCAACAAGTATTCTAATCGCTGTCACACTGCAGTATGACGCAGCCGACACGTGATACGATACCCCACCCAGTCACATTATACTGACACCAAGTAGTCTAGACCAAGAACTATCCTCTAAATGTTATGTGCCAAGCGAGGAAGCTTTTAGTACCATTTTTCAAGGCTTTGGTATGACCTGGCTGGGATTGAATTCATGACTTTCCACATGTGAGGCGGACACTACCTCTAAATCCTAATCATACTATGATGTACTGGTATCTAGGTTTACATTGTTTTAAATGTATGTTATCAATGAAGTGAACAGGAAGTTATTAGTTAGATACTAGGTACAGATAAATTTAATGATAATGACTATCTTTTGTTTATTATTCGTGCTGTGGATACGTACCGAGGGCTTAGCGCAAACATAATCTAACTCATTATAAAAAAAAAGGTAGATTATAAGGTTATTTTTTCACATAACTCTCATTATAAAAAAAAAAGGGGGTAGATAAGTTATTTTTTCACAAAAATCAAAATTATGTACATTATCTAATTATAAAAGTTTCTTATTGATACATCATGTGATTTAAATTCGCCAGGTGCAACTAGATCAGATAGTAACACATCATTTTGACTTAAACAGTCATGAGTTCAAATTCCCACCCAGCCACAGTCTCTGTGATGATTGGTCACGGCTGTGAGTCTTCTACCTTTAAATATGTTGAGAAGTAGTCAGTGACTTTCAGATATAAGATGTGTATACTACTGGTTAACCAACTGATGGATCTTGGGAACAATGATTAGTTGCGCTGACGTTAAGTAACTGACAAACTGTTGAAAGAAAAAACATACATACAAACGAAATAATATTATGATTTAAAATAAATATTTTTATGCTGTATAAAATGGTAAGGTGTGCATGCAAACAATTTTATAAAGATAATATTCATGGAAAAAATTATATAGGACAGCCTTCTTGCTCGTCTGCCTGTTCATCTGGAATTAAATCTTCAATGGTCAAGTGTTCAAACTAGCGCGGTCAGAGAGTGAGGATTGTATTTGTTTAGTCTACTGTTTGTTTTCTTTCCTCTCATGGCTATTTATTTCATTTTTAATCTGTTCTTTAAATTGAAAAATAAACTGTGTTGGTAGCTGTGCCCTATCCTCTTGAAGTAGCAGAAATGTTGATATAAAGATAGTTGAAAGTTAAAACACCTGAAAATTTAATCGGTAAAGGGCTGGATTTTAATTTGCCCTGAGAGAGAGAACTATTTATGTACTCTGACTAAACAGTGGACATAATTATTTACAATGACATAACAATGGACATATGCTAGCCATATGATTATGACATGACAGTGGATGATGTTTACTATGACATGACAGTGGATATATGCCACCATGACATGTCAGTGGACATGTGCTACCATTGCATGACAGTGGACATCTGCTACCATGGCATGACAGCGGACATCTGCTACCATAGCATGACAGTGGGCATATGCCACCATGGCATGACAGTGGGCATCTGCCACAATAACACGACAGTTGACATCTGCCACCATAGCATGGCAGTTGGCATCTGCCACCATGGCATGACAGTGGGCATCTGCCACCATGTCATGACAGTGGACATATGCCACCATGACATGATGGTGGACATATGCCACAATGACATGACAGTGGACATCTGCTACCATGACATGACAGTGGACATGTGCAACCATTATATGACTGGACATCTGCACCCATGTCATGACAGTGGACATCTGCCACCATGACATGACAGTGGACATCTGTCACCATGACTTGACAGTGGACATCTGCCACTATGAGATGACAGTGGACATCTGTCACCATGACTTGACAGTGGACAACTGCCACCATGACATGACAGTGAACATCTGCCACCATGACCTGACAGTGGATATATGCCACCATGACATGACAGGTGGACATCTGCGACCATGACATGACAGTGATTATGTGCCATCATGACTTGACAGTGGACATCTGCCATCATCACATGACATGGACATCTGCCACCAGAACATGACAGTGAACATGTGCTACCATGACATGACAGTTGATGTCTGCCACCATGTCATGACAGTGGATATCTGCCACCATGAAATGACAGTGGACATATGCCAGCATGACATGACAATGGACATCTGCCACCATGACATGACAGTGGGCATCTGCCACCATGACTTGACAGTGGACATCTGCCACCATGACATGACAGTGGGCATCTGCCACCATGACATGACAGTGGATATCTGCCACCAAGACATGACAGTGGGAATCTGCCACCATGACATGACAGTGGATATCTGCCACCAAGACATGACAGTGGGCATTTGCCACCATGACATGACAGTGGATATCTGTCACCAAGACATGATGGTGGACATCTGCATCCATGAAATGATGGTGGATATACATCACCATGACATGAAGGTGGATATCTGCCACCATGACATGACATTGGACATCTGCCACCAGAACATGATGGTGAACATGTGCCACCATGACATGACAGTGGATATGTCACCATGACATGACAGTGGACATGTGCCACCATGACATGACAGTTGACATCTGCCGCCATGACATGACAGTAAACATGTACTACCACCAAAACATCATAGTGGACATCTTACATTTAGTCGTTGATAATATAACCTTCTGATACTGTGATCTCCAAAGCTTGAATCCCGACTCTGTCCCAGAGAACACCCAACCCACATAGCCATCATGGCTCATTACTTGGTAGGAATGTTCCGAGCTAAGCCATCAGTCGGACATGTAACATTGTACAGTCTTTGACCTTTTTACACAAGAACCTTATAACTAAGCAGCTTGCCGATTAATCAGGGTTACTGCGAGCTGGAAACAACTTAAAACTGACAGAGGCGGTTACAAAGAGCATTTTTGATTCCCTCTCTTCATAAAGAATAATACTTGTTAGACAATTATACCCTGGTCATCTAGTAAACTGTAAGAGGATTACTTCATCACAGTTTGTGTGTGGTTTTGTAGATAGGTCATGTTAAAATGTACTAAAGGTTACTGCAACAGTTACTGTACAGGTCATGCACTTACCTTCATGTAAATTTTATTTCATGTTTTAATGTAATTGGAATAATCATTATATTATTGTATCCCTCCCCCACCTAAAAAAATAAAAAAAAGTTCCCATCTAATAAATTCCCCAACCCACTCAATTTTGGTCGTTAACTTTTTTTTAAAAAAATTGTTGCACCTAAATTGCCCCATTTTGGAATGTGATTACACCCGGTGACATACTTGAGGGAATAAGTATTTCTAAATTCATTACAAATACGATGAAAATACTTTATTTTGCTTAATAAATAAAAATACATGAATTCAAGAAGTTTAGAATGTATGAAGTCTGTCCATATGGTGTAGATGACACAGTGCTTTTAAGCACAACAAGCAATCAGTCAAGATGGTGTGGTTGAGTGTGTTTCAGCATCTCGATAATGCCAGTGATAGTTATTTAGCATGTGTCAGTCTCGATTGTGTGATCGAGTGTGTTTCAGCATCTCGATAATGCCGGTGATAGTTATTTAGCATGTGTCAGTCTAGATGGTGTGGTTGAGTGTGTTTCAGCATCTCAATAATGCTAGTGATAGTTATTTAGCATGTGTCAGTCTCGATGGTTGGTTGACTGTGTTTCAGCATCTCAATAATGCCAGTGATAGTTATTAAGCATGTGTCAGTCTCGATGGTGTGGTTGAATGTGTTTCAGCATCTCGATAATGCTAGTGATAGTTATTTAGCATGTGTCAGTCTCGATTGTGTGGTTGAGTGTGTTTCAGCATCTCAATAATGCCAGTGATAGTTATTTAGCATGTGTCAGTCTCAATGGTGTGGTTGAATGTGTTTCAGCATCTCGATAATGCTAGTGATAGTTATTTAGCATGTGTCAGTCTTGATGGTGTGGTTGAGTGTGTTTCAGCATCTCAATAATGCCAGTGATAGTTATTTAGCATGTGTCAGTCTCAATGGTGTGGTTGAGTGTGTTTCAGCATCTTGATAGTGCCAGTGATAGTTATTTAGCATGTGTCAGTCTCAATGGTGTGGTTGAGTGTGTTTCAGCATCTCGATAATGCCAGTGATAGTTATTTAGCATGAGTCAGATTCGATGGTGTGGTTGAGTGTGTTTCAGCATCTCGATAATGCTAGTGATAGTTATTTAGCATGTGTCAGTCTCGATTGTGTGGTTGAGTGTGTTTCAGCATCTCAATAATGCCAGTGATAGTTGTTTAGCATGTGTCAGTCTCGATGGTGTGGTTGAGTGTGTTTCAGCATCTCAATAATGCCAGTGATAGTTATTTAGCATGTGTCAGTCTCGATTGTGTGGTTGAGTGTGTTTCAGCATCTCGATAATGCCAGTGATAGTTGTTTAGCATGTGTCAGTCTCGATGGTGTGGTTGAGTGTGTTTCAGCATCTCGATAATGCCAGTGATAGTTATTTAGCATGTGTCAGTCTCGATGGTGTGGTTGAGTGTGTTTCAGCATCTCAATAATGCCAGTGATAGTTATTTAGCATGTGTCAGTCTCGATTGTGTGGTTGAGTGTGTTTCAGCATCTCGATAATGCCAGTGATAGTTGTTTAGCATGTGTCAGTCTCGATGGTGTGGTTGAGTGTGTTTCAGCATCTCGATAATGCCAGTGATAGTTGTTTAGCATGTGTCAGTCTCGATGGTGTGGTTGAGTGTGTTTCAGCATCTCGATAATGCCAGTGATAGTTATTTAGCATGTGTCAGTCTCGATGGTGTGGTTGAGTGTGTTTCAGCATCTCGATAATGCCAGTGATAGTTATTTAGCATGTGTCAGTCTCGATGGTGTGGTTGAGTGTGTTTCAGCATCTCGATAATGCCAGTGATAGTTATTTAGCATGTGTCAGTCTCGATGGTGTGGTTGAGTGTGTTTCAGCATCTCGATAATGCCAGTGATAGTTATTTAGCATGTGTCAGTCTCGATGGTGTGGTTGAGTGTGTTTCAGCATCTCGATAATGCCAGTGATAGTTATTTAGCATGAGTCAGTCTCGATGGTGTGGTTGATTGTGTTTCAGCATCTCAATAATGCCAGTGATAGTTATTTAGCATGTGTCAGTTTGGATGGTGTGGTTGAGTGTGTTTCAGCATCTCGATAATGCCAGTGATAGTTATTTAGCATGTGTCAGTCTCGATGGTGTGGTTGAGTGTGTTTCAGCATCTCGATAATGCCAGTGATAGTTATTTAGCATGAGTCAGTCTCGATGGTGTGGTTGAGTGTGTTTCAGCATCTCGATAATGCCAGTGATAGTTATTTAGCATGTGTCAGTCTCGATGGTGTGGTTGACTGTGTTTCAGCATCTCGATAATGCCAGTGATAGTTATTTAGCATGTGTCAGTCTCGATGGTGTGGTTCAGTGTGTTTCAGCATCTTGATAATGCCAGTAATAGTTATTTAGCATGAGTCAGTCAAAATGGTGTGGTTGAGTGTGTTTCAGCATCTCGATAATGCCAGTGATAGTTATTTAGCATGTGTCAGTCTCGATGGTGTGGTTGAGTGTGTTTCAGCATCTCGATAATGTCAGTGATAGTTATTTAGCATGTGTCAGTCTCGATGGTGTGGTTGAGTGTGTTTCAGCATCTTGATAATGCCGGTAATAGTTATTTAGCATGAGTCAGTCAAAATGGTGTGGTTGAGTGTGTTTCAGCATCTCGATAATGCCAGTGATAGTTATTTAGCATGTGTCAGTCTCAGTGGTGTGGTTGAGTGTGTTTCAGCATCTCGATAATGCTAGTGATAGTTATTTAGCATGTGTCAGTCTCAGTGGTGTGGTTGAGTGTGTTTCAGCATCTCGATAATGCCAGTGATAGTTATTTAGCATGTGTCAGTCTCGATGGTGTGGTTGACTGTGTTTCAGCATCTCGATAATGCCAGTGATAGTTATTAGCATGTGTCAGTCTCGATGGTGTGGTTGACTGTGTTTCAGCATCTCGATAATGCCAGTGATAGTTATTTAGCATGAGTCAGTCTCTATGGTGTGGTTGAGTGTGTTTCAGCATCTCGATAATGCCAGTGATAGTTATTAAGCATGAGTCAGTCTCAATGGTGTGGTTGAGTGTGTTTCAGCATCTCGATAATGCCAGTGATAGTTATTAAGCATGAGTCAGTCTCAATGGTGTGGTTGAGTGTGTTTCAGCATCTCGATAATGCCAGTGATAGTTATTAAGCATGAGTCAGTCTCGATGGTGTGGTTGAGTGTGTTTCAGCATCTCGATAATATCAGTGATAGTTATTAAGCATGAGTCAGTCTCGATGGTGTGGTTGACTGTGTTTCAGCATCTCGATAATGCCAGTGATAGTTATTAAGCATGAGTCAGTCTCGATGGTGTGGTTGAGTGTGTTTCAGCATCTCGATAATGCCAGTGATAGTTATTAAGCATGAGTCAGTCTCGATGGTGTGGTTGAGTGTGTTTCAGCATCTCGATAATGCCAGTGATAGTTATTTAGCATGAGTCAGTCTCGATGGTGTGGTTGAGTGTGTTTCAGCATCTCGATAATGCCAGTGATAGTTATTTAGCATGAGTCAGTCTCGATGGTGTGGTTGAGTGTGTTTCAGCATCTCGATAATGCCAGTGATAGTTATTTAGCATGAGTCAGTCTCGATGGTGTGGTTGAGTGTGTTTCAGCATCTCGATAATGCCAGTGATAGTTATTAAGCATGAGTCAGTCTCGATGGTGTGGTTGAGTGTGTTTCAGCATCTCGATAATGCCAGTGATAGTTATTAAGCATGAGTCAGTCTCGATGGTGTGGTTGAGTGTGTTTCAGCATCTCGATAATGCCAGTGATAGTTATTAAGCATGAGTCAGTCTCGATGGTGTGGTTGAGTGTGTTTCAGCATCTCGATAATGCCAGTGATAGTTATTTAGCATGAGTCAGTCTCGATGGTGTGGTTGAGTGTGTTTCAGCATCTCGATAATGCTAGTGATAGTTATTTAGCATGAGTCAGTCTCGGTGGTGTGGTTGAGTGTGTTTCAGCATCTTGATAATGCCGGTAATAGTTATTTAGCATGAGTCAGTCAAAATGGTGTGGTTGAGTGTGTTTCAGCATCTCGATAATGCCAGTGATAGTTATTTAGCATGTGTCAGTCTCAGTGGTGTGGTTGAGTGTGTTTCAGCATCTCGATAATGCCAGTGATAGTTATTTAGCATGTGTCAGTCTCAGTGGTGTGGTTGAGTGTGTTTCAGCATCTCGATAATGCCAGTGATAGTTATTTAGCATGTGTCAGTCTCGATGGTGTGGTTGACTGTGTTTCAGCATCTCGATAATGCCAGTGATAGTTATTTAGCATGTGTCAGTCTCGATGGTGTGGTTGACTGTGTTTCAGCATCTCGATAATGCCAGTGATAGTTATTTAGCATGAGTCAGTCTCTATGGTGTGGTTGAGTGTGTTTCAGCATCTCGATAATGCCAGTGATAGTTATTAAGCATGAGTCAGTCTCAATGGTGTGGTTGAGTGTGTTTCAGCATCTCGATAATGCCAGTGATAGTTATTTAGCATGAGTCAGTCTCAATGGTGTGGTTGAGTGTGTTTCAGCATCTCGATAATGCCAGTGATAGTTATTAAGCATGAGTCAGTCTCGATGGTGTGGTTGAGTGTGTTTCAGCATCTCGATAATGCCAGTGATAGTTATTAAGCATGAGTCAGTCTCAATGGTGTGGTTGAGTGTGTTTCAGCATCTCGATAATGCCAGTGATAGTTATTAAGCATGAGTCAGTCTCAATGGTGTGGTTGAGTGTGTTTCAGCATCTCGATAATGCCAGTGATAGTTATTAAGCATGAGTCAGTCTCTATGGTGTGGTTGAGTGTGTTTCAGCATCTCGATAATGCCAGTGATAGTTATTAAGCATGAGTCAGTCTCAATGGTGTGGTTGACTGTGTTTCAGCATCTCGATAATGCCAGTGATAGTTATTTAGCATGAGTCAGTCTCTATGGTGTGGTTGAGTGTGTTTCAGCATCTCGATAATGCCAGTGATAGTTATTAAGCATGAGTCAGTCTCAATGGTGTGGTTGAGTGTGTTTCAGCATCTCGATAATGCCAGTGATAGTTATTAAGCATGAGTCAGTCTCAATGGTGTGGTTGAGTGTGTTTCAGCATCTCGATAATGCCAGTGATAGTTATTAAGCATGAGTCAGTCTCGATGGTGTGGTTGAGTGTGTTTCAGCATCTCGATAATGCCAGTGATAGTTATTAAGCATGAGTCAGTCTCGATGGTGTGGTTGAGTGTGTTTCAGCATCTCGATAATGCCAGTGATAGTTATTTAGCATGTGTCAGTCTCGATGGTGTGGTTGAGTGTGTTTCAGCATCTCGATAATGCCAGTGATAGTTATTAAGCATGAGTCAGTCTCGATGGTGTGGTTGAGTGTGTTTCAGCATCTCAATAATGCCAGTGATAGTTATTAAGCATGAGTCAGTCTCAATGGTGTGGTTGAGTGTGTTTCAGCATCTCGATAATGTCAGTGATAGTTATTAAGCATGAGTCAGTCTCAATGGTGTGGTTGAGTGTGTTTCAGCATCTCGATAATGCCAGTGATAGTTATTAAGCATGAGTCAGTCTCGATGGTGTGGTTGAGTGTGTTTCAGCATCTCGATAATGCCAGTGATAGTTATTTAGCATGAGTCAGTCTCGATGGTGTGGTTGAGTGTGTTTCAGCATCTCGATAATGCCAGTGATAGTTATTTAGCATGTGTCAGTCTCGATGGTGTGGTTGACTGTGTTTCAGCATCTCGATAATGCCAGTGATAGTTATTAAGCATGAGTCAGTCTCGATGGTGTGGTTGAGTGTGTTTCAGCATCTCGATAATGCCAGTGATAGTTATTAAGCATGAGTCAGTCTCGATGGTGTGGTTGAGTGTGTTTCAGCATCTCGATAATGCCAGTGATAGTTATTAAGCATGAGTCAGTCTCGATGGTGTGGTTGAGTGTGTTTCAGCATCTCGATAATGCCAGTGATAGTTATTAAGCATGAGTCAGTCTCGATGGTGTGGTTGAGTGTGTTTCAGCATCTCGATAATGCCAGTGATAGTTATTAAGCATGTGTCAGTCTCAATGGTGTGGTTGAGTGTGTTTCAGCATCTCGATAATGCCAGTGATAGTTATTAAGCATGAGTCAGTCTCGATGGTGTGGTTGAGTGTGTTTCAGCATCTCGATAATGCCAGTGATAGTTATTAAGCATGAGTCAGTCTCGATGGTGTGGTTGAGTGTGTTTCAGCATCTCGATAATGCCAGTGATAGTTATTTAGCATGAGTCAGTCTCGATGGTGTGGTTGAGTGTGTTTCAGCATCTCGATAATGCCAGTGATAGTTATTTAGCATGTGTCAGTCTCGATGGTGTGGTTGACTGTGTTTCAGCATCTCGATAATGCCAGTGATAGTTATTAAGCATGAGTCAGTCTCGATGGTGTGGTTGAGTGTGTTTCAGCATCTCGATAATGCCAGTGATAGTTATTAAGCATGAGTCAGTCTCGATGGTGTGGTTGAGTGTGTTTCAGCATCTCGATAATGCCAGTGATAGTTATTAAGCATGAGTCAGTCTCGATGGTGTGGTTGAGTGTGTTTCAGCATCTCGATAATGCCAGTGATAGTTATTAAGCATGAGTCAGTCTCGATGGTGTGGTTGAGTGTGTTTCAGCATCTCGATAATGCCAGTGATAGTTATTAAGCATGAGTCAGTCTCGATGGTGTGGTTGAGTGTGTTTCAGCATCTCGATAATGCCAGTGATAGTTATTAAGCATGAGTCAGTCTCGATGGTGTGGTTGAGTGTGTTTCAGCATCTCGATAATGCCAGTGATAGTTATTAAGCATGAGTCAGTCTCGATGGTGTGGTTGAGTGTGTTTCAGCATCTCGATAATGCCAGTGATAGTTATTTAGCATGAGTCAGTCTCGATGGTGTGGTTGAGTGTGTTTCAGCATCTCGATAATGCCAGTGATAGTTATTTAGCATGTGTCAGTCTCGATGGTGTGGTTGACTGTGTTTCAGCATCTCGATAATGCCAGTGATAGTTATTTAGCATGTGTCAGTCTCGATGGTGTGGTTGAGTGTGTTTCAGCATCTCGATAATGCCAGTGATAGTTATTTAGCATGAGTCGGTCTCAATGGTGTGGTTGATTGTGTTTCAGCATCTCGATAATGCCAGTGATAGTTATTTAGCATGAGTCAGTCTCAATGGTGTGGTTGAGTGTGTTTCAGCATCTCGATAATGCCAGTGATAGTTATTAAGCATGAGTCAGTCTCGATGGTGTGGTTGAGTGTGTTTCAGCATCTCGATAATGCCAGTGATAGTTATTTAGCATGTGTCAGTCTCGATGGTGTGGTTGACTGTGTTTCAGCATCTCGATAATGCCAGTGATAGTTATTTAGCATGTGTCAGTCTCGATGGTGTGGTTGAGTGTGTTTCAGCATCTCGATAATGCCAGTGATAGTTATTTAGCATGAGTCAGTCTCAATGGTGTGGTTGATTGTGTTTCAGCATCTCGATAATGCCAGTGATAGTTATTTAGCATGAGTCAGTCTCAATGGTGTGGTTGACTGTGTTTCAGCATCTCGATAATGCCAGTGATAGTTATTAAGCATGAGTCAGTCTCGATGGTGTGGTTGAGTGTGTTTCAGCATCTCGATAATGCCAGTGATAGTTATTAAGCATGAGTCAGTCTCGATGGTGTGGTTGACTGTGTTTCAGCATCTCGATAATGCCAGTGATAGTTATTTAGCATGAGTCAGTCTCGATGGTGTGGTTGAGTGTGTTTCAGCATCTCGATAATGCCAGTGATAGTTATTAAGCATGAGTCAGTCTCGATGGTGTGGTTGAGTGTGTTTCAGCATCTCGATAATGCCAGTGATAGTTATTTAGCATGTGTCAGTCTCGATGGTGTGGTTGACTGTGTTTCAGCATCTCGATAATGCCATTGATAGTTATTTAGCATGAGTCAGTCTCAATGGTGTGGTTGACTGTGTTTCAGCATCTCGATAATGCCAGTAATAGTTATTTAGCATGTGTCAGTCTCGATGGTGTGGTTGAGTGTGTTTCAGCATCTCGATAATGCCAGTGATAGTTATTTAGCATGAGTCAGTCTCGATGGTGTGGTTGAGTGTGTTTCAGCATCTCGATAATGCCAGTGATAGTTATTAAGCATGAGTCAGTCTCGATGGTGTGGTTGAGTGTGTTTCAGCATCTCGATAATGCCAGTGATAGTTATTTAGCATGTGTCAGTCTCGATGGTGTGGTTGACTGTGTTTCAGCATCTCGATAATGCCATTGATAGTTATTTAGCATGAGTCAGTCTCAATGGTGTGGTTGACTGTGTTTCAGCATCTCGATAATGCCAGTGATAGTTATTTAGCATGAGTCAGTCTCGATGGTGTGGTTGACTGTGTTTCAGCATCTCGATAATGCCAGTGATAGTTATTAAGCATGAGTCAGTCTCGATGGTGTGGTTGAGTGTGTTTCAGCATCTCGATAATGCCAGTGATAGTTATTTAGCATGTGTCAGTCTCGATGGTGTGGTTGACTGTGTTTCAGCATCTCGATAATGCCAGTGATAGTTATTTAGCATGTGTCAGTCTCGATGGTGTGGTTGAGTGTGTTTCAGCATCTCAATAATGCCAGTGATAGTTATTAAGCATGAGTCAGTCTCGATGGTGTGGTTGAGTGTGTTTCAGCATCTCGATAATGCCAGTGATAGTTATTTAGCATGTGTCAGTCTCGATGGTGTGGTTGACTGTGTTTCAGCATCTCGATAATGCCAGTGATAGTTATTTAGCATGTGTCAGTCTCGATTGTGTGGTTGAGTGTGTTTCAGCATCTCGATAATGCCAGTGATAGTTATTAAGCATGAGTCAGTCAAAATGGTGTGGTTGAGTGTGTTTCAGCATCTCGATAATGCCAGTGATAGTTATTAAGCATGAGTCAGTCAAAATGGTGTGGTTGAGTGTGTTTCAGCATCTCGATAATGCCAGTGATAGTTATTTAGCATGAGTCAGTCTCGATGGTGTGGTTGAGTGTGTTTCAGCATCTCGATAATGCCAGTGATAGTTATTTAGCATGTGTCAGTCTCGATGGTGTGGTTGAGTGTGTTTCAGCATCTCGATAATGCCAGTGATAGTTATTTAGCATGTGTCAGTCTCGATGGTGTGGTTGAGTGTGTTTCAGCATCTCGATAATGCCAGTGATAGTTATTTAGCATGTGTCAGTCTCGATGGTGTGGTTGAGTGTGTTTCAGCATCTCGATAATGCCAGTGATAGTTATTTAGCATGTGTCAGTCTCGATGGTGTGGTTGAGTGTGTTTCAGCATCTCGATAATGCCAGTGATAGTTATTAAGCATGAGTCAGTTTCGATGGTGTGGTTGAGTGTGTTTCAGCATCTTGATAATGCCAGTGATAGTTATTTAGCATGTGTCAGTCTCGATGGTGTGGTTGAGTGTGTTTCAGCATCTCAATAATGCCAGTGATAGTTATTTAGCATGTGTCAGTCTCGATGGTGTGGTTCAGTGTGTTTCAGCATCTTGATAATGCCAGTGATAGTTATTTAGCATGAGTCAGTCAAAATGGTGTGGTTGAGTGTGTTTCAGCATCTCGATAATGCCAGTGATAGTTATTTAGCATGTGTCAGTCTCGATGGTGTGGTTGACTGTGTTTCAGCATCTCGATAATGCCAGTGATAGTTATTTAGCATGTGTCAGTCTCGATGGTGTGGTTGAGTGTGTTTCAGCATCTCAATAATGCCAGTGATAGTTATTTAGCATGTGTCAGTCTCGATGGTGTGGTTGAGTGTGTTTCAGCATCTCAATAATGCCAGTGATAGTTATTTAGCATGTGTCAGTCTCGATGGTGTGGTTGAGTGTGTTTCAGCATCTCGATAATGCCAGTGATAATTATTTAGCATGAGTCAGTCTCGATGGTGTGGTTGAGTGTGTGTCAGCATCTCTATAATGCCAGTGATAGTTATTTAGCATGTGTCAGTCTCGATGGTGTGGTTGAGTGTGTTTCAGCATCTCAATAATGCCAGTGATAGTTATTTAGCATGAATCAGACTCGATGGTGTGGTTGAGTGTGTGTCAGCATCTCTATAATGCCTGTGATAGTTATTTAGCATGTGTCAGTCTCGATGGTGTGGTTGAGTGTGTTTCAGCATCCCGATAATGCCAGTGATAGTTATTTAGCATGTGTTAGTCTCAATGGTGTGGTTGAGTGTGTGTCAGCATCTCTATAATGCCAGTGATAGTTGAATAGCATGTGTCAGTCTCGATGATGTGGTTGAGTGTGTTTCAGCATCTCAATAATGCCAGTGATAGTTTAATAGCATGTGTCAGTCTCGATGGTGTGTTTGAGTGTGTTTCAGCATCTCAATAATGCCAGTGATAGTTATTTAGCATGAGTCAGTCTCGATGGTGTGGTTGAGTGTGTTTCAGCATCTCGATAATGCCAGTGATAGTTATTTAGCATGTGTCAGTGTTGATGGTGTGGTTGAGTGTGTTTCAGCATCTCAATAATGCCAGTGATAGTTATTTAGCATGAGTCAGTCTCGATGGTGTGGTTGAGTGTGTTTCAGCATCTCGATAATGCCAGTGATAGTTATTTAGCATGTGTCAGTCTCGATGGTGTGGTTGAGTGTGTTTCAGCATCTCGATAATGCCAGTGATAGTTATTTAGCATGAGTCAGTCTCGATGGTGTGGTTGAGTGTGTTTCAGCATCTCGATAGTGCCAGTGATAGTTATTTAGCATGTGTCAGTCTCGATGGTGTGGTTCAGTGTGTTTCAGCATCTCGATAATGCCAGTGATAGTTATTTAGCATGTGTCAGTCTCGATGGTGTGGTTCAGTGTGTTTCAGCATCTTGATATTGCCAGTGATAGTTATTTAGCATGTGTCAGTCTCGATCGTGTGGTTGATTGTGTTTCAGCATCTCAATAATGCCAGTGATAGTTATTTAGCATGAGTCAGTCTCGATGGTGTGGTTGAGTGTGTGTCAGCATCTCTATAATGCCAGTGATAGTTATGTAGCATGTGTCAGTCTCGATCGTGTGGTTGAGTGTGTTTCAGCATCTCGATAATGCCAGTGATAGTTATTTAGCATGTGTCAGTCTCGATGGTGTGGTTGAGTGTGTTTAAGCATCTCGATAATGCCAGTGATAGTTATTTAGCATGTGTCAGTCTCGATCGTGTGGTTGATTGTGTTTCAGCATCTCGATAATGCCAGTGATAGTTATTTAGCATGTGTCAGTCTCGATGGTGTGGTTGAGTGTGTTTCAGCATCTCGATAATGCCAGTGATAGTTATTTAGCATGTGTCAGTCTCGATTGTGTGGTTGAGTGTGTTTCAGCATCTCGATAATGCCAGTGATAGTTATTAAGCATGAGTCAGTCAAAATGGTGTGGTTGAGTGTGTTTCAGCATCTCGATAATGCCAGTGATAGTTATTAAGCATGAGTCAGTCAAAATGGTGTGGTTGAGTGTGTTTCAGCATCTCGATAATGCCAGTGATAGTTATTTAGCATGAGTCAGTCTCGATGGTGTGGTTGAGTGTGTTTCAGCATCTCGATAATGCCAGTGATAGTTATTTAGCATGAGTCAGTCTCGATGGTGTGGTTGAGTGTGTTTCAGCATCTCGATAATGCCAGTGATAGTTATTTAGCATGTGTCAGTCTCGATGGTGTGGTTGAGTGTGTTTCAGCATCTCGATAATGCCAGTGATAGTTATTTAGCATGTGTCAGTCTCGATGGTGTGGTTGAGTGTGTTTCAGCATCTCGATAATGCCAGTGATAGTTATTTAGCATGTGTCAGTCTCGATGGTGTGGTTGAGTGTGTTTCAGCATCTCGATAATGCCAGTGATAGTTATTAAGCATGAGTCAGTTTCGATGGTGTGGTTGAGTGTGTTTCAGCATCTTGATAATGCCAGTGATAGTTATTTAGCATGTGTCAGTCTCGATGGTGTGGTTGAGTGTGTTTCAGCATCTCAATAATGCCAGTGATAGTTATTTAGCATGTGTCAGTCTCGATGGTGTGGTTCAGTGTGTTTCAGCATCTTGATAATGCCAGTGATAGTTATTTAGCATGAGTCAGTCAAAATGGTGTGGTTGAGTGTGTTTCAGCATCTCGATAATGCCAGTGATAGTTATTTAGCATGTGTCAGTCTCGATGGTGTGGTTGACTGTGTTTCAGCATCTCGATAATGCCAGTGATAGTTATTTAGCATGTGTCAGTCTCGATGGTGTGGTTGAGTGTGTTTCAGCATCTCAATAATGCCAGTGATAGTTATTTAGCATGTGTCAGTCTCGATGGTGTGGTTGAGTGTGTTTCAGCATCTCAATAATGCCAGTGATAGTTATTTAGCATGTGTCAGTCTCGATGGTGTGGTTGAGTGTGTTTCAGCATCTCGATAATGCCAGTGATAATTATTTAGCATGAGTCAGTCTCGATGGTGTGGTTGAGTGTGTGTCAGCATCTCTATAATGCCAGTGATAGTTATTTAGCATGTGTCAGTCTCGATGGTGTGGTTGAGTGTGTTTCAGCATCTCAATAATGCCAGTGATAGTTATTTAGCATGAATCAGACTCGATGGTGTGGTTGAGTGTGTGTCAGCATCTCTATAATGCCTGTGATAGTTATTTAGCATGTGTCAGTCTCGATGGTGTGGTTGAGTGTGTTTCAGCATCCCGATAATGCCAGTGATAGTTATTTAGCATGTGTTAGTCTCAATGGTGTGGTTGAGTGTGTGTCAGCATCTCTATAATGCCAGTGATAGTTGAATAGCATGTGTCAGTCTCGATGATGTGGTTGAGTGTGTTTCAGCATCTCAATAATGCCAGTGATAGTTTAATAGCATGTGTCAGTCTCGATGGTGTGTTTGAGTGTGTTTCAGCATCTCAATAATGCCAGTGATAGTTATTTAGCATGAGTCAGTCTCGATGGTGTGGTTGAGTGTGTTTCAGCATCTCGATAATGCCAGTGATAGTTATTTAGCATGTGTCAGTGTTGATGGTGTGGTTGAGTGTGTTTCAGCATCTCAATAATGCCAGTGATAGTTATTTAGCATGAGTCAGTCTCGATGGTGTGGTTGAGTGTGTTTCAGCATCTCGATAATGCCAGTGATAGTTATTTAGCATGTGTCAGTCTCGATGGTGTGGTTGAGTGTGTTTCAGCATCTCGATAATGCCAGTGATAGTTATTTAGCATGAGTCAGTCTCGATGGTGTGGTTGAGTGTGTTTCAGCATCTCGATAGTGCCAGTGATAGTTATTTAGCATGTGTCAGTCTCGATGGTGTGGTTCAGTGTGTTTCAGCATCTCGATAATGCCAGTGATAGTTATTTAGCATGTGTCAGTCTCGATGGTGTGGTTCAGTGTGTTTCAGCATCTTGATATTGCCAGTGATAGTTATTTAGCATGTGTCAGTCTCGATCGTGTGGTTGATTGTGTTTCAGCATCTCAATAATGCCAGTGATAGTTATTTAGCATGAGTCAGTCTCGATGGTGTGGTTGAGTGTGTGTCAGCATCTCTATAATGCCAGTGATAGTTATGTAGCATGTGTCAGTCTCGATCGTGTGGTTGAGTGTGTTTCAGCATCTCGATAATGCCAGTGATAGTTATTTAGCATGTGTCAGTCTCGATGGTGTGGTTGAGTGTGTTTAAGCATCTCGATAATGCCAGTGATAGTTATTTAGCATGTGTCAGTCTCGATCGTGTGGTTGATTGTGTTTCAGCATCTCGATAATGCCAGTGATAGTTATTTAGCATGTGTCAGTCTCGATGGTGTGGTTGAGTGTGTTTCAGCATCTCAATAATGCCAGTGATAGTTATTTAGCATGTGTCAGTCTCGATGGTGTGGTTGAGTGTGTTTCAGCATCTCAATAATGCCAGTGATAGTTGTTTAGCATGTGTCAGTCTCGATGGTGTGGTTGAGTGTGTTTCAGCATCTCAATAATGCCAGTGATAGTTATTTAGCATGAGTCAGTCAAAATGGTGTGGTTGAGTGTGTTTCAGCATCTCGATAATGCCAGTGATAGTTATTTAGCATGAGTCAGTCTCGATGGTGTGGTTGAGTGTGTTTCAGCATCTCAATAATGCCAGTGATAGTTATTTAGCATGAGTCAGTCAAAATGGTGTGGTTGAGTGTTTAACAAACGTGTGTGGTCTATGTTGCAATCTTAAGATCACCTACCGCTGATATCATGGATTTGAGCCTAGATCAGTACAAAAACTTTTCCTGGGACAGTTTTTGAGTTATTTGTAGAAGGATAGTTGGTTTTACTCTGAAGTCTTCCTCCACCAATGAAACTGGACATTAGATATATATACGTATATATATATATATATATACAAGCTGTAATGTGTTATGAATGGCGTTAAACCGAATTAATTTATTATTTTGTACAACTGAATTTTTCAGACAGTACATGGTATGTATAACAGCCATTAATTGTCAACAAACACACACTATCTATCATACAGTCAATTCATATTTAAAATACTATATTTTTTCCCAGCATATATTCTGTGCACATACCGGTAATTAAGATTTGAATCTTTTTGTTGTTTTTTTGGTTGTGTTGATTTGAATGAAATCCACTTAATGTAGTGAGTATGTGTAACTTGGCTGGTCTTCAAATATTTGTACTTTGTGAACAGACATATTGTTGTAGATTGTAAATATTAAAAAATCAGTCATTCATTGCATATCAGGAAAGACAACTGTGTCATATCTTATGCTGTAATTTGTTAAAGTTATCTCCCTTATTGATAAAAAAAAATGGATATTTTTATTATTTTGTGCACAATTTGTTTCTTTACTTGTTGAGTACTATTTTTATAGTCTGAGTGTACAATTATACTGAAATAATTTTCCACAGATTATTGTAAACAACCATTCATGTAATTAATGAATTTTTTTGGTAAATTCTTTGTGAATTGGAGTGGTGACAATTGCATCGACTAATTTTGATTTTGTTAAAACTTTACTTGTTTATTTATTACTGACTTGGATTTTCTTTAAATGCAATTTCCAATGTTGTTGGTGATATTTGGGATTGTTATTATTTTTCTAGGATAGTTGTAAGACTGGTTAGTCCTTTTGGTCAGGCCTGTGCAATTGTGGCACACTCTATTCCCCCATACAATCACACTCAATCACCGATTTTGGTATAATTAAAAACAAATAGTGATATATAGTGGATCCTGGATCTGCTAGTGAATTATATTGGATCCTGGACCTACTGGTGAATTATATTGGATCCTGGACCTACTGGTGAATTATATTGGATCCTCAACCTACTGGGTGAATTATATTGGATCCTGGACCTACTGGTGAATTATATTGGATACTAGGCCTACTGTGAATTATATTGGACCCTGAACCTACTGGTGCATTATATTGGATCCTGGACCTGCTGGTGAATGATATTGGATCCTGGACCTACTAGTGAATTATATTGTACCCTGGACCACCAAGTGAATTATATTGGATCCTGGACCTGCTAATGAATTATATTGGATCCTGGGCCTGCTAGTGAATTATATTAGATCCTGGGCCTGCTAGTGAATTATATTGGAACCTGGGCCTACTGGTGAATTATATTGGATCCTGGTCCTGCTAGTGAATTATATTGGATCCTGGTCCTGCTAGTGAATTATATTGGATCCTGGACCTACTAGTGAATTATATTGGATCCTGGTCCTGCTAGTGAATTATATTGGATCCTGGTCCTGCTAGTGAATTATATATGATCCTGGGTCTGCTAATGAATTATATTGGATCCTGGTCCTGCTAGTGAATTATATTGGATCCTTGTCTTGCTAGTGAATTATATTGGATCCTGGGCCTGCTAATGAATTATATTGGATCCTGGGCCTGCTAGTGAATTATATTAGATCCTGGGCCTGCTAGTGAATTATATTGGAACCTGGGCCTACTGGTGAATTATATTGGATCCTGGTCCTGCTAGTGAATTATATTGGATCCTGGTCCTGCTAGTGAATTATATTGGATCCTGGACCTACTAGTGAATTATATTGGATCCTGGTCCTGCTAGTGAATTATATTGGATCCTGGTCCTGCTAGTGAATTATATATGATCCTGGGTCTGCTAATGAATTATATTGGATCCTGGTCCTGCTAGTGAATTATATTGGATCCTTGTCTTGCTAGTGAATTATATTGGATCCTGGGCCTGCTAATGAATTATATTGGATACTGGTCCTGCTAGTGAATTATATTGGATCCTTGTCTTGCTAGTGAATTATATTGGACCCTGGGCCTGCTAATGAATTATATTGGATACTGGTCCTACTAGTGAATTTTATTGCTAATGAATTATATTGGATACTGGTCCTACTAGTGAATTTTATTGGATCCTTGTCTTGCTAGTGAATTATATTGGATCCTGGGCCTGCTAATGAATTATAATGGATACTTGTCTTGTTAGTGAATTATATTGGATCCTGGGCCTGCTAGTGAATTATATTGGATAATGGTCCTGCTAGTGAATTATATTTGATCCTGGGCCTGCTAATGAATTAAAATGGATACTTGTCCTGCTGGTGAATTATATTGGAACCTGGGCCTTCTGGTGAATTATATTGGATCCTGGGCCTGCTGGTGAATTATATTGGATACTGGTCCTGCTTGTGAATTATATTATATCTTTAGCCTGCTGGTGAAGTATATTGGTACCTGGGCCTGCTAGTGAACTATATTGGATCCTGGGCCGGCTGATGAATTATATTGGATACTGGTCCTGCTAGTGAATTATATTGGATCATGGGCCTGCTGGTGAATTATATTGGATCTTAGATCTGCTAGTGAATTATTTTGGATCCTGGGCCTGTTAGTGAATTATATTGGACATGGTCCTGCTAGTGAATTATATTGGATCCTGGGCCTATAGTGAACTTTATTGGATCCTTGGCATGTTAGTGAATGATATTGGATCATGGCCCTGCTAGTTAATTATATTGGATCATGGGCCTGCTGGTGAATTATATTGTATATTGGGCCTTCTGGTGAATTATATTGGGCTCTGGGCCTGCTGATGAATTATATTGGATAATAGGCCTACTGGTGAAATATATTGGATCCTGGACCTACTGGTGAATTATTTTGGATACTAAGCCTACTGATGAATTATATTGGATCCTGGGCCTACTGGTGAATTATATTGGATCCTGGGCCTGCTGATAAATTATATTGGATCCTGGACTTACTGGTGAGTTATATTGGATACTAGGCCTAATGGTGAATAATATTTTATCTAGGACCTGCTGATGAATTATATTTTATCCTGGGCCTGCTGGTGATTTATATTGGATCCTGGACCTCCTGATGAATTATATTTGATCCTGGACCTACTGGTGATTTATATTGGATACTAGGCCTATTAGTGAATTATATTGGATCATGGACATGCCGATGAATTTAATTGGATACTAGGCCTACTGGTAAAATATATTGGATCCTGGGCCGGCTGGTGAATTATATTGGATCCTGGACCTACTGGTGAATTATTTTGGATACTAGGCCTACTGATAAATTATATTTGCTCCTGGACCTGCTAGTGAATTATATTGGATCCTGGGCCTGCTGATGAATTATATTGGATCCTGGACCTGCTGGTGAAGTATTTTGGATCCTGGACCTACTGGTGAATTATATTGGATACTAGGCCTACTGATAAATTATATTTGCTCCTTGACCTGCTAGTGAATTATATTGGATCCTGGGCCTACTAGTGAATTATATTGGATCCTGGGCCTGCTGATGAATTATATTCGATCCTGGACTTTCTGGTGAATTATATTAGATACTGGGCCTTCTGGTGAATTATATTGGATACTGGGCCTTCTGGTAAATTATATTAGATCCTGGACCTGCTAGTGAATTATATTATATCTTTGGCCTGCTGAAGTATATTGGATCCTGGGCCTACTAGTGAATTATATTGGATCCTGGGTTGCTATTGAATTATATTAGATCCTGGGCCTGCTAGTGAATTATATTGGATCCTGGGCCTGCTAATAAATTATATTGTATTTTGGGCCTGCTGGTGAATTATATTGGATCCTGGGCCTGCTAGTGAATGATAATTGGATATTGGGTCTGCTTGTGAATTATATTGGATCTTGGGTTGCTATTGAATTATATTAGATCCTGGGCCTGCTAGTGTATTATATTGGATTCGGGCCTGCTAGTGAATTATATTGTATTTTGGGCCTGCTGGTAAATTATATTGGATCCCGTGCCTGCTAGTGAATGATAATTGGATATTGGGTCTGCTTGTGAATTATATTGGATACTGGGTCCACTAGTGAATTATGTTGGATCCTGGGCCTGCTGGTAAATTATACTAGATCCTGGACCTGCTGATAAATTATATTGGATATTAGGCCTGCTGGTGAATTATATAGGATCCTGGGTCTGCTAGTGAATTTTATTGAATAATAGGCCTGCTGATGAATTGTATTGGGTACTGGGCATGCTAGTGAATTATATTGGATCCTGGATAGCTTACGAATCACATTAAATCTGCTTTGATTGTTAGCAATGACAAAAATTATGTTGAATTAAATTAATTTTCAATACTACAACTTGGTGCTTACTGCAAGGCGTGCATTAGAATACCATGTATACAAAAGTTTCTGAGACTGGTTTATTAATTATTTCTTTAGGCAAATCATAAAACCATCCCAGGGAAACAAAAAGTATTACAAAGAGATCTGTCATTTCAACAATAACATGCTGTAAATAAGTAATACGAATGGGCAGCACATATATAGCTCTCCATTCCAGGTGTAGTATTCATTAAAAATCTCCCTGCAGTTAACACCTTTACATCATCTGTTTTCAACGACACTTCAATGGAATCACACTGCGATTCATAACAATTTAAATGAACTAGAAATTAGGGCCTCCAGTTTTTAGATAAACTTTTCTATATATATCTACGTATTCATATACTTCACAAGCTGTTTTTTGTTAAATATGTCAGCGTTATAGCTATATCTATCTTCTATTAAACAGTGCTGACTACCTAAGGTCCATTCCGACTCAAAGGCTGTCTATAAAAACACATTACGTCTTTAATAAGGTTTTAAGGTGAGGATAATTCAAGGTATAATAGCTTTCAATGGTTAATACAAGTATGAATGCCATAGCTGGCCAATCAAGCACACCGTTTTGACATTAATGCCTGTTTGGTTGGTGTTTGGATATGGCACTAATCCAAGATGAAGGCCACAAGTTCTTGTTCTTAATGTAAATCGGAGTAAAAAATTGTGAAAATTGTTCAAGGAGTAGATAGTGATGATTCAAAATGGATTTTTTGGGTGTGTTTGGTCGAAAAGGAGTAAAAAATGTGCCGAGAAAAAAGACGCGGAGTTACAGTTTGCCGGACAATCATTATGTTCCGCAGAACTATAATTACAGACCACAGGTTTGTCTGACCTTTTGTAATTTTCCACATTGTGAACAATTACCTAATGCAAAAACTGGAGTGTGGGGATGATAGTTAGAATACATCTTTATAAGAGAAATCTTCTTTTAAAACTTATTTGTACGATTTCAGTAAATATTAAATAGTAATAATTATTGTCAAAGATGATTTTAGATTTGCACAAAATAAGCATGCACATTTTACTTTATATTATGGAAGGGTAAGTATAAATTAATTGCAAGATTGTCATTCAAATTTTTTTTAAAAAATGGGGAGTGGGGGAGGATTTTATTTTTTATTTTTATTTTTTGATTTTTCTTGTTTTGTTTTTTTCTCTGAAAATATAAAGGGTTGGGGCGGCATGAAAATTAGGGAGCGGGCAGGGAAATAATCTAGAACTTTATTTATTATGGTCTTATGAAGTCATTTAAACATTAACAGTCTTATTCAAGTTTTCATCAAGTGATGAAATGTCTAAACTCGCCCTTTTCACTGCTTAGAGAGAGGTCATGGGTTCAAGCCTAGTTCAGTACACGGACAATAAGAGAATTTACCAGTTACTTTTAAAGGGACAGAGGTTCTGTTCAGATTTGTGTAGTATGCGCCTAGGGGTTATTCTCCACCAGTAAACCTCTGATTTTGGGATTGTGGGTTCTATCCTCCGCCACGGTCATATGTGGTGTCCTTAAGTAAGACACTTTATTTTATGCCCCACCCATGAAGCCTTCGGAGGTGATTTGTCTAAATTGTAAGACCTTGTTTCACAATCAATGTAAAAAAATAAGTTGAAAACAATGAAACTGGTTGCTATGTATGTACTCTATTGAAAAAAGTCTCAAAACTGTCTTTTCATTTAATTTGACTTTCTACCAACAAAATTAAATAAATGTATCTATTAATTAATCCAGTGATGCACTTACCTCTCACCACTGAGGTTGTTGGTTTGAGGCCCACTCGGTCTGAAAACTTTATATGAGAAAGTTTGCCGTGACATGCCATATATAATTTTCATGCCGCCCAGTCGCTGTTTATTTTCATAAAAAAAAAATAAAAAAATAAAAATAAAAAGTAAATCCTCCCACCCTCCCCGTTTTTAAGAAAAATTTGGATGATAATCTAGCAATTAATTTATAATGGCCTAAAGTTCTTGTCATTGACACCTGCAGCGGTGGTCTAGTGGCAGGGCATCCACCTCGCATGCGAAAGGTTGTGAGTTTGTTCCTCAAACTGGTCATATCATACACTTGAAAAATGGTGCTAGAAGCTTTCTCACTTGGCACTCAGCATTTAGTGGATAGTTCTGGGTCTGGTTGGCCCAGTGTCATTATAATTTGACTTGAAGGTTATATTATACATCTAAGTGATGAGATAACTTGCCAAAGGATAGTGCTTCTGCAATAGTACTGTCCCCTGTAATGTTTTATAGTTTGTGGAGTTTGTCTTAGGTCTTCTTTCACAAATATAGATGGCATACATAAAACCTATAAGGTCATTATAAATTCATTACTAGATTATCATCCAATTCTTAAAAAGGGGGAGGATGGGGGAGGATTTTATTCGTCTAATTTTAAAAAAAAAATATCTATTTAATTTTTTATGAAAATAAAAATGGTCAGGTTGGTATGAAAATTAGGGGGTGGGCAGCGGATGTTAACCTAGCAATTAATTTATTATGGCCTAACATGTTGAAAATTGCAACAAAAAAAAAGAAGGAAATGGATGAGATACTTTCATATTCAATTCAAAGTTATTTTGATTTTAAATGATAAACCACAAACTATCGTCATATGATTGAGTTTTGTTGTGTTTGTAAGTTAAATATTTTTTTACTACAATCAAAGATAACCCGGGAATGTAGAGCTCTTCTATTGTTTGATTATGTGGCAGATTGGTTTTTGTATTTTCTTAACGTTCAGAATTGTTTACACACATAATAGACTGGTTTTGTAATTTCATAATGTCCAGTTTGCGACATTAAACAAAATTATAACAATATCCTTAAAATGTATGGAAAGAATTTACCTGTATTGCAAAACCTTGTGGTTTGGTATCAGCCTACACACATATTTTCCGCATTTTATCATTGTGTAATGACTTGGTGTTATTGAACAATTCATATGTTAAATAGCTGAATTTTGGACGTTATTTCTAATGGTTGTAAGTATTTTTTATGGGATCTTATTTTATCTATGTTAAATAAGTGGGATACTGGAAATGAAGATGATAGTTATTGTACATGCAGACCATCATGAATGATAGTAAACTGTCATGGTCAAGATTTATGGCTTAGGTATAGTCAACCACGTGTGGTGATGTATTATTTTGTAAAGTAAATGTTTCTTACGTGTTATAGTCTCTTTGGCAAAGTGGACTAAGGGATAATTGATAGCATCTGTTTCGTAAAAGATACAAATGGGGGTTAATTATAAAAATGATGATTCCACGAAATCTGTTTGGATGACAATGATTGCTTATTTGATATCTTAGTAACAGAAATGCATCTTTTTAAATTTTTTTAGAAACTTTCCATTTGTTTAATGTATATCGTACACATTGAGTTTTGTTTAAAGTTGAAACATACAAGATACACAGTGATCTTGATGAAGATTCTTTCCACACCAATTTATATTAAAGAATTTTAGGCAAGGCAATGAACATGAGGAAAAAATATAAACATGAACACATATGTACATGTGTTATATTCAGAACACAGTCTGCGACTTTGGTGATTTTTAAAAAGGAAATTCATGTAAAAATTAGGGAAGTTTTATTATTGTATTTCAATGCGAGAAATTCAATAATTAAAAAATACGTTTATTGTAATGTTTGCACATAAAACTGTATATCATAAATTAAGGTAAATTATGAGCGTGTGTAAATTGATGCAACTTGAGCCAAATTTAGGCTCAAATGAGCTATGATTGTGGTCGCTTTTTTGTCCATTGTCTGTCCATCCATCCGTCTTATCAACGATTTCTTTAAACAACTTCTTAACTGAAACACAGGCCTTGATCTATTCAAGGGTACCCCACCCCCCTACTACCCAACCCCTCTGCCATAAATATGCATTAAACTACTCAAAAACAGTCATAAACTTTACAAAATAATTAATGATATAATTATAAAATATATAGATTTTTTTTGAAAACATTATATGGCAAGTGATGATTATTTTGTTATGTTTATGTTTAATACAGGGGCTAGGTAGTAGGGGTGTGGGTGGGGTACCCTTGATTTGATCCATGCTACGCGCTGGACACCTGTACTCTGAACCAGCTCGACAGATTTTCACCAAATTTGGTGTGATGCATTCTTAGATGAAGCTACAGCTACATGTTCAGTGGTACATCTCAGCCGACATCTATGGGCAACTATTATTGAACTGACCAGCGTACAAAACTTTTATAGATTGATAAGTGAATCACCTACTTATCAAGTTGTAGACCTTCTGACCACAAGCTTAAACACCATTGTCCAGTGGTTGATAATAGTGAAACAAATATGTTAGCCATGATGAAAGCATTCCGTGAGCTTAATTTGTAATAACTTAGTGAAGGGAAAAATGACTTATGTTGTTATATTCCAATAGGTTATTAAGTGCACTTTGATTGTACACCTACTTTGATCCTTGTGTTTCGATACAACAAGATTAATTGTTGGGTACAACGAAACTAGTTTTGAAAAAAACAAACACTTCCTTAATTTAATGCATGTATTATAACATGCTGTTTTCCCTCCAGTGGATAAAGATAATTATCTCTGTACGTTTGTAGTGTATTGTTTCCGCTGGACTCGGTAGTTAAAGAACATGTAAGATGAACTCTCGAACTCTGATTCAGAATTTTTTTGTCTCAGACCGCGGCGTGGTCTAGTGGTAGAGCGTCCGTCTCCAATGTGGAAAGTCATGGGTTCGATCCCCGGCTTGGTCATACCAAAGACTTTAAAAATGGTACTAAAAGCTTCCTCGCTTGACGCTCAGCATTTAGAGGAGAGTTCTAGGTCTGGTCGGCCCGGTGTCAGTATAATATGACTTGGTGGGGTATCATACCATGTGTCTGTGGCATGATACTCCAGTGTGACAGCACTTAGAATACTGTCTCAAGTAGACACTGTCGCGATATGAATGAAAAATTGTTGAAAGCGATGCTAAACACTATACAACAATTACAACTACTTTTTGTCTCGGATGGTGAGAGACACTGACGTTTATTTTATTTTATATACTTGCGTGGGTGACATAGTTTATGTTATCATACTCCGTCATTCAGATATCTTTGTGACATAAGTTTGTAATTAATAGGTGTAAATGCATACAGTTATGTAATACTTGTATAGATTTTGAGAATGTTCTGTTGTGATGAACATTTGTGAAGATTTCTGTGATTACTGGGAGCATTGGTGTTTATTATAGAATAAAAAATATATACATGTTATATCTGAGTAAAAAAGTATTCATTGTGCATAATAATAATGAAATATTGGAAAATGTGTTGTACATGGCAACGGTGTTGTTTCTGTTCAGGTGTGAATTAAGAACAAAATGCATAAACTAATTTGTAAGTCCTTAGCAAGGGTGTAAAAGTTGGACATTTACATAGATTTGGATTATTCATTATTCTTGTTGTTTTTTTTACCATCATTCTTAATTTTCTTGTATTTTTTAAACCAGTGATGGGTTTATTGAGGACCAAAGGTCATGGTCACAGAATCATTTTGTGATTAAAACTTGTCGACCTCTATGACCTTTGTCTTTTAAAAAGGATGTAGTTAGATGAAACTTAACTGACTGTGCTACATTAAAATTTGGGAAATATGACTTCACTAACTTGATATGCCGTAATAACTATTATTGATAAAAATCATGGATATAATTGATTGAGTTTTAAAGATGATGTTAAATCTCACCATTCTGATTTAAAGATTGAAACACTTGTTAAGTGAAGTCTCAAGTTACGGGACCCTCCCTTCACTTAGGGGGTAATGGGGCCAGGGTTTTTGTATTATTGGTTTTGCAGAAAAAATCATAATACATGTATAACAAGTTGAAAGGAATGAACATTAGCCTAACCAGTTCCTGGTTTCCTTAAAGCCTTTAACCAGAAAATTTACGAGTAATTAGAAAAAAAAATCTTTTTTTAGGGGGTGAATTTTCAGTAAAATTAATAGGGGAAAAAACTATATTCCAGGGCAGGGGAATTGGGCTGAATTCAGTTCCCAAAAACAGCCAAACGAGGGCCTTGTGATATTGGAAAATTTACCGGTGCTTACCTACCCCATCATACCTAGATCCAAGTCTCTGATAAAATATGATTAAAACAGAACCCATTACTCAAATGTAGTGCAGGTCTGAAAACAACAACACATTTTCCTAACTTAGTAGAATCTATTTCAAATTTACATTTTCCACCTGGCAATATAAAATACCTGAATTTTTTAAATTATATTTCACAGTTTGATCTTGAGTTTGATTCAAACAATTTTTCATTTATTTGGCATTCAAAAATTCACGTTTTACATACACGGTTTTAACCACATGTGTCATCCCATCCTCACATACTTTCTCCTTGATTGTCCTCGTGCCTAATATCTACCCGACAGTTTATATCTTTGACAATATTTATGAGTGTTTAAAATGATGTTTATATGATGAGCAAGGGAAAACAGGAGACATATTGATGTAAAAACTTGTCAAATATTTATTCTGTACATTTTCCCTGACAAATAAACAGATAAAAGGGTTATGGCCGAAATTCTTTTTGTACAAGATTAAGAAAGAGACATGGAGTGACTTTCTTTTAAGTACAAAAAACTGTTGCTAGAATACCTGCGGGTGACAGCGAATAAATATTGAAACTGGTAATTGGATATTATTGTGAATGTTCGGACGAATATTTGTGAAACTTTTGATAATAAAGGCTTTGTCGGAAGATATTTATCATCGATGTAGAAGCTGGATGGCATATCATGTTTTACTTTCATAAACGTCGGAGATTGAATAACCCAATGGTAGGTGGAGCAACAAGTTTATGTAGCAAAAAGTGAATTAATTCATTTTAATGGTAAATATTGATAAATTTATAAAAAAAAAAAAATTTGGATAATTGCTATGGTTGATGATGGATATACTTCTTGAATTATTCACGTGGTCTCTCTTAGGTCAGTATCGTTAAATGGTTTCATTTCATGGTCAGTATGACAATATAATTATCTCCTTTGGTTATTTCACAAGTGTGTGAGCATGTCAATTTCATGGTCAATTTTGTTATGTTCCATTGCTTTGTCATGGTCAGTTTGTTATGTTCTTTTGCTATGTCATGGTCAGTTTGTTATGTTCTTTTGCTATGTCATGGTCAGTTTATGTCCTATTGCTTTGTCATGGTCAGTTTGTTATGTTCTTTTGCTATGTCATGGTCAGTTTGTTATGTTCTTTTGCTTTGTCATTGTCAGTTTGTTATGTTCTTTTGCTATGTCATGGTCAGTTTGTTATGTTCTTTTGTTATGTCATGGTCAGTTTGTTATGTTCTATTGCTTTGTCATGGTCAGTTTGTTATGTTCTTTTGCTATGTCATGGTCAGTTTGTTATGTTCTATTGCTTTGTCATGGTCAGTTTGTTATGTCCTTTTGCTATGTCATGGTCAGTTTGTTATGTTATTTTGTTATGTCATGGTCAGTTTGTTATGTTCTTTTGCTTTGTCATGGTCAATTTGTTATGTTCTTTTGCTATGTCATGGTCAGTTTGTTATGTTCTATTGCCTTGTCATGGTCAGTTTGTTATGTTCTTTTGCTATGTCATGGTCAGTTTGTTATGTTCTATTGCTTTGTCATGGTAGTTTGTTATGTTCTGTTGCTTTGTCATGGTCAGTTTGTTATGTTCTTTTGCTATGTCATGGTCAGTTTGTTATGTTCTATTGCTTTGTCATGGTCAGTTTGTTATGTTCATTTGCTATGTCATGGTCAGTTTGTTATGTTCTTTTGCTGTGTTATAGTAGTTTGTTATGTTTTATTGCTTTGTCATGGTCAGTTTGTTATGTTCTTTTGCTATGTCATGGTCAGTTTGTTATGTTCTATTGCTTTGTCATGGTCAGTTTATTATGTTCATTTGCTTTGTCATGGTCAGTTTGCTATGTTCTTTTGCTATGTCATGGTCAGTTTGTTATGTTCTATTGCTTTGTCATGGTCAGTTTGTTATGTTGTTTTGCTATGTCATGGTCAGTTTGTTATGTTCTTTTGCTATGTCATGGTCAGTTTGTTATGTTCCATTGCTTTGTCATGGTCAGTATATTTTCTTATTTCATGGTCAGTTTGTTTTTTCATGGCTATGTAATGGTCAATTAATTGTCTTGTTCCATGTTCAGTTTGTTGTTTCATGGCTATGTCATGGTCAGTTTGTTGTCTTGTTTCATGGTCAGATTGTTTTCTTTTTTCATGGTCAGTTTGTTGTTTCCTTTCACGGTCAGTTTGTTGTCTTCTTTCGTGGTCAGTTTGTTATGTTCTATTGCTATGTCATGGTCAGTTTGTTATGTTCCATTGCTATGTCATGGTCAATTTATTATGTTCAGTTGAAATGTCTTGGTCCATTTGTTATGTTCTATTGCAATATCATTGTCAGTTTGTTATGTTCCATTGATATGTCGGGGTCCATTTGTTATATGTCATGGTCCATTTTTATGTTCCGTTGCTATGTCATTGTCAGTTTATTGCTTCTTTCATGGTCAACTTGTCATATGTTTATATTTGTGTGTAAGTTGTTTATCTGTTCATGGTTAGTTTATTGGTCATGTTGTCATGTTTCATGGTCAGTCTGTTGTCATGTTTCATGGTCAGTTTATTGTCATGTTTCATGGTCAAGTTATTGTCATGTTTCATGGTCAGTATGTTGTCAAGTTTCATGACCAGTCTGTTGTCATGTTTCATGGGCAGTTTATTGTCATGTTTCATGGTCAGTTTATTGTCATGTTTCATGGTCAGTTTATTGTCATGTTTCATTGTCAGGTTGCTTTATTATAAAATAAAATATTGACCACTTGATTTGCTAGTTAATTAGATTATTGAGTAATGTATCACTGTTGATAAGAAGAAAAGTTTACACTAACCCATTTACAGAATATCTGCCATATAAATTTATACTGTACATCTCACTTGACTTCATATAATGAAAAGCAACATTTAAGTAGATAAATGAGTTCATATAAATTCAGACAAGTTTTTGCTATAAAATTGTCAGATTGTAGTGAAGAAAGTATGTATGTTTTTGTAAAAGTTTGCATGTAAGTGTCACATAATTGATGTTAAATAAGTCACTTTTTATATGACTTAGTAAGTTCATTTTATACTTGAAAATTTCAATATTTAAAAAAATCATATAAAATACTAGTCTGTTGGACTGGACAGTACTTGATAATGAATGTCTAAATAGTGGCATTTGTATGTCCTCTCCTTGACCCGCACTGACTGTTGTGCACTGCTCCAGTAGTAATTGTCGTGACAGGATAGAAAATGTATCTTTCTATCCCATTTTGGTTACATTAGTTACGACTGAAAAAACTTTAAAAATTTAATAGTTAATAATGTGGAGATTAGGCTTATAGGTACTTGGTATAAAAACAAGTTTCGCAGATTCTGTATACCATAGAAGCCTGTTTGTGTGGGTAAATGGCAATAATTCATGGGTTGGTGGACATGTAAAGTTGTGTTAATAAGGCATTGTTAGTATCTCCATTGTACTGACAGAAATGAAGATATTATACTAACCTTTATTGTGAGAATAGTAGTATAGTTTATACTAGTTTATTATAGCTGGATTGTGATGTAAACTTGGGAGTTCATGTCGGACGTTGGTAGAAGAGACCATACTGAATGTTGATATTTGACAGGCTATCGGGCCAAATTCAGGATAAAACTCCCAACTTCTAGTGTGAGAGGCCAACACTCCATCCTCTGCACTTTCGCTCCACTTTGATTGCATATTATATGACATGTTTATACCAAGTCTTATGATTGATTGATTGAATATTTAGCTTCATTTTTATGCCATCGAGGGCTAACAAACGATCATTTAACCTAACAACTGTTTCCTGGGATCCTGAAAGGTTAACCACAAGTAAATGATAACTTTCCCACTTAAATCAATGGTGAGAGACGAATGATTATGAGACAAAATGTGGTATATCAGTCATCACAGAGACTGTTGTCAGGCAAGGATTCGAACTCACGACCCATGACTAGATAGTCAGATGTGTGACCACTGAGCGTATCGGGACCGGCCCAAGTCTTATATTGCATACACATAATTTTGCATGCACATTAAGTTGTCTCCCTTTGTTTTCAGGTTTCTTATAATTATCATCAATGTTGCATACATGTTTATAATGATGTTGGCTTGGTTTCCCGTAATCATTTTCAATTTTGCATATACAAAATAAAAAGTTGTCTGCCTTGATTTTCAGATTTAACATAATAATGAACATTGCATTTATTTTAACAGAAAATAAAAAGTTGTCTCCCTTTATTTTAGATTTTACATAATGATGGATATTGCATACACCGAATAAAAGTTGTCCCATTTTATTTACAGGTTAAAATTAATAATGAATATTGCAAATTTTTTTCCCTTTATTTTTAGATTTGACAGAATGATGGATATTGCATACCCAGAAAACAAATTGTTTCCCTTTATTTCTCAGTATTTTATAACAAGTTGTCTCCCTTTATTTTCAAATTTATTATAAATATCATTAAAGTTGCATGCACATAACAAGTTGTCTCCCTATATTTTCAAATTTTACATGATTATCAGTAATTTTGCATGCACATAATAACAAGTTATCTCCCTTTATTTACAGATTTGTCATCATCCAGGCTGCTCCCAACACAATGAAAGCCGGCCCATGTTGTTATGTAAAGAATGTGACAATAACATTCACCAGCGTCCCGAATATAATGGCCACCTTGTCTTAGATCTCCCCAAGCGTAAAAGTGAGTAAAATATGTGTAGAAAGTTTGCCATATAATTATTTAGAGGATATTTGTTTGTTTTGGTGTAAGGTCGAATAATATTTCATCATGTGATCACCAAAAGCTTGCCCCTGTTGAGAATATAATTTTTGGTGATCGCAGGATGAAATATGTTACACCAAAACAACAAATGTTCTCTTTATTTTATGCAGTTACATATTTTTTTGTTTATTTTTACCTCAATTCACCATTAGATATTATTGGATTAATAATAAAAATTAAAGATTTTTTTTTTTTTTAAATAATTTTTTTAAAATCGATACTTTTTCTTCATAATTTCACTATTTATAACAGTGGATTATCATTAATTATCCACTGAGAAATATCTATAACTCATCAAAGAGCATAAAATAAATATATTTAATCCATCTATATCTGTATGTGATAGTTCCTCTCACTTTTGAGGTTATGAGATTGAGCCCAGTTCTGTCCACAAACTTTATAGGAGCCAGTCACAGAATATAAGAATCTTACCTTGGTCAGAGGTTCAGATAGAAAGTTCTGTCCCCAGGGATAACTGTTTTGGCGGTAACAAGGCTCTTCTGTGTCCCGCGAAAACAGTATTTTGTACCTGGTACAATGGAAATCCTTGTCCGATATGCAAGGAGAGAGAGTACTTCTGCAAAGATTCATTGTGAATTCTTCCTATACATATTTATAACATTTGTTGAAAATACTGTTTAACCCAGTTCTATCTATGTACATTCTCTTAATTAAGGATTCTTAATTAAGGATATACAGTCAAACCTGTGTAAGTGGTCACCTCTATTGAGCAGCCACTTGTCCTAAGCAGCCACATTAACTATTTCCTATTTATATACTTTCAGTGCATATTAACCTATACTTAGCAACAACATATCTTAAAAGGCCACTTTTGTTCCTTCCCTTGACTGGCTGCTTAAAGGGTACCGCACGTCGGAATATAAATGGCTATTTATCGTTAAATAGACATGTAAATAACACAAAAATCAACAAAGTTTAATTGTACGAAATTTATCAAATGAGAAAAATGACATTAAATATCATGATTTCAAGCGTTTCCTAAATGCTATGGGCGCCGCCATTTTGTAGCTCTTTTGTGATGGAGGTATTCGGTGACGTCATAACTGCACTTCCGTTCTAGTTATCGCGCAAATTGTATTGTGTCGTTAGTGACTGCTCTCTACTGATACTCTTTTGTATATACACTAATTCACGTAAACAATTGATAGATAGATAAACAGTACATTAGTGAACATCGAAGGAAGACAATTAAACGCGAAAACTATTCTGAATTGAAGGACTTAACCATAAATATTGTTTTCTTCAGCGGAATAAGTGAGTGGAGTAATGCGATATGTTTTGTGGGCAGCGTTGTTTTTAGTTTTCCTAATATGTGATTTCACATTGCCTCAGTGTCAAGCTTCTGGTGACATCACGCGCAAAACACCTTTATACTTTGGGGTAGGACTTAAGATTGTAGAATGAAGCGTTCCAATGCCTTGGCGTACTACTACCCAAGGATACAATTTCTGATGATTTCAGTACGAAGATGACCATATGCGACATACATATAAACTTAGTGTATATTATCCAGTGGGAAGCTCTTAAAAATGTGCTAATAACATATAGCTCAGCTGATTTCTAAAATTTAATTTGTAATTTTATATACTCTTCCAAAATATTGCGAAATTGATATAGCAAACTTTCACAATATTATAATTGCAGTCTGTTTGAACAGGTGTGATAATCCAATTAACAATAAAAACAAGAGGTTAATGCCAAAACATAAGGTGTGAAAACGACATGGTATCTAAAAGTTATTATTAAAATACAAATTAAGGCCAATTAATTGTGACAGGCCCGATTAGCTCAGTCAGTTACGTGTCTAACTATCAATCCTGGTGTTTCGAGTTCGAATCCCAACCCGGCGACAGTCTCTGTGATGACTGACATACCACATTGTGTCTCAATATCATTTGTCTCTCACGGCTGATTCGAGTGGTAAAATTATCAGTTACTTGCGGTTGTTGGGTGTGCTCGAGTACTGGTTAACCTTTGCAGGAAACAGTGGTTAGGTTAACTGAACATCTGAACAGTAAACCCTCGATGACAAAAAATGATGCTAAATATTCAGTCA
This sequence comes from Panopea generosa, assembly GCA_029582155.1. Taxonomy (NCBI): domain Eukaryota; kingdom Metazoa; phylum Mollusca; class Bivalvia; order Adapedonta; family Hiatellidae; genus Panopea; species Panopea generosa. The sequence continues at coordinate 45,572,506 of CM055910.1, read as the reverse complement.
ACCATTAATTGTTCATAAACTCATTTTATTAATTTTATAATCAATAGGCAATTTAGTTTATTGATATATGGCTTTTTCACAGTCAACTAGGTCATTATTCTTGAATAGACATTTGAACTACCTCAACTTCGCAATGAAAAAAGATAAAGTAAAACCTTTCTTCCTTTATTTATTCATTAATACATGAAAAGTTTTTTTTACTGTTAAAATAGTGTTCAGGTATTCAATTTATGAAAAATATTCATAAAATCATATAACTTAATTTTTTTACTTGTAAGTTTGCATTAATATTGAAACCCTAATTAACTGAAAATGTTTAAATTAGTAATAAGGCATAATACTGTGTGATATAACATCCTGTCATAAACCCTGGGGTCATTAAACCTGGGGTGATCACGCTTATTAGGGTACAATATGCACAATGTGGCAGGGTATTTCTCATTACCACATGGTGTGAATGTGGTGTTGGTGAATTATGAAAGCTCAGCAGGGTGCCAGTAGCTGGACAGTAACATACACTTTGTGCAATATGCCTGTAGACATTATATTCCATATGACACTCCCTATAAAGGAGACACATTCATATATGTTCAGAGAACTGGTAGAATAGATAATCATCATATATCAAATTGGGTAGTAACACCATTTGAATAACCAAAAGACAGTGCCAGTTATGTAAAACAACACAAAAAAAACCCAACTCATTCATGCTTCATCTAAATTTACTAAAAAGGATATGAAATCAAAATTTTATCAGCCATTTCTCAGTACGCAACAATGGCCGCACCAGCTAAACACGATAAGAAAAGAGATATAATATTATTTCTTATTCTCTCTTAGACAGGTAAATATATGTAACAAAACATTTTCCCTTAATTCCATTCTTGGTCTAATTAGTGTTTTTTTTTGATAATGTATTGACTGAGTAGCAAACAGTATAAACCCTGATAGTACAGCATGAATGTGCAGGCTCGTCTGGATCTACATCAACACTGACGGCAATAATTACTTTTTTTATCAAGCTAAGGGTAATTTTACTATTTTGAAAAATTCAATCATCAATGTCAGGCTACATGATAAGATGTCAGAGTTGTGATTGATGGGTTTCGGGTTTGATCTCTGGTTCATGATCGGTGTGACTGTTTAACAGTTATCATCTTTTTGGGTGAAAACTTCATAAGACATTGCTGTGACATCTCTGTATTATTTCTGTGATACATTCTAAATCTTCTGAATTTCCAATAGTGTGAAATTGCATCTGCAGCACGTATTTTCGTCAGACGAAAGCATCATTACACTGTTTTTGCAGCTGCAAAAATCTTTCACGTGTGTGAACAACTGTGCCGTCTCACTATTTCTCTCGTCTTCTAATTCATTTAACTCTGCTTCTGAAAATTCTGGTTCAAAGTTGTAGGCAAAAAGTCCTTCTCCGTTACTAAAATCCATTTTATTAGTCTTGCGAGTACTTTTGCCGGTGACTATAATTGCACGTTTCTACATCTGCTGTAGCGTATAAATCAATTATGTTTTAAACCGGAAGTGCAGTTATGACGTCACGCAGGTATCCAATATGGCGACTTCCACCATAAAGTCGATGTGCGAAAATGACCGTTACAAAACGAGCTGATATATCTTTATGGACTCGAATTTATGCATAATAATACTATTAATAGAAAGCTGAACTCATAGCTATTCATATTATCCTGTTTTATACACAGGGTTGCGTTCCCCTTTAAGACGGGGTTGGTTTGTTCTAATGCAAATGGGCCAGCCCAAAACAGTTTATAGAAAAACTTCACCGAGATAATCAGTTTGCAAGCTTTCCCCAATATTTTCAATTTCTGTCAATGATTTATGCTTTGAAAACAGTGAACAGAGTTTCTTGAAACTTGGTCACAGTGATACTTAGGCAATTATAAATTAATTGCTAGATTATCATCCAATTTTTTTAAAAAAGGGGAGGGTGGGAGGATTTTATTTCTTATTGATATTTTTAAAAAATTTTACACTTTTTTAAAAAAAAACATTTTTTATTTTTTTTATTTTTTTTTTTATTTTTTTTTTTATTTTTTTTTTATAGAATAAAAATGGTTGGGGTGGCATGAAAATTAGGGGGCGGGCGGGGATGATGATCTAGCAATCAGTTTATTATGGCCTTACCCATAATCTAATATGCTGTCACAATAAATAGGTTGCCACTTTATTCAATGTTGACCAAACCTTGGGTCAGACTTTCTTATGTCTGTTTTTTGTTCTAATGAAATATCAAAGCTCTCTCTCTCTCTCTCTCTCTCTCTGAGTTACATCAGAAGATAATACAAGTTAAAGGTTGCCAACATAACAGATATGTTTAAAACATTTTAGATCATGGTTATACAGCCAGATTCGCTCACACAAACTCCACCCCTAACCTTCAAAACAAGTTCAACCAATCACAGACCAGTATGGACATAGAAGAGGAGGATCTTGGGGAGGAGGGGATTGATGAGGCAGATGGCCCAGTTCCAGTTACCATGGAAACAGATTATAAGCAGAAGAGGTGAAATATTTGAAATTACAATTTTCAGATTATTCATTGCATAGGTTAGAAGTTACACGGAATTTTTAACGCCATTACAAAATGCCTTGTAACTTATAACCAGATCAGATGTTGATCTACTTTCTGGAGCGATTTCATTGGCTGAGAAAGTAGGTCAACATTTAAGTTAAAGATAGCAATATCATGATGGTTGCAGCCCTAGTTTATATAAATGCTCTTCATTATAAACTTGAACACCAAATTTACGATTCTAAATACGTTGTACAAGTTAAGATTTATTATTGTTGACATTTGGACTGATTTCATGAGTTTGAATCCTAACCTGGCCACCGTCTCCATGATGATTGGCCATGTGCTTTGTTTTATGGCTTGAATCTCCCACCTCTAAATTTGTGGTGAAGTAGTCAGTTATTCATACAGAATAAAGTGTGTCTAGTACTCGCTTAATATCAACAGATCTACCAAGATAAGATTTGCTAGCCACTGTTAAATATTTAAATATTTACGAAAAAAGCACAAACACCACACTAACAAATAAACAACTGTTCTAGTTATTAGTCTTTAAGGCAAACACATATATGAACATGCATTTGGGTCGGCCAACCGACTCTTATTTATACTTCTCAGACTTTAAATGTGTTCAAAACAATTTATAAAAAAAAAAAAAATGTCCTAAGCAGACACTATTCTGAAATAGTTAAAAATGGTTAAAAAATTGTTGAAAGAGATGCTAAAAAGCATTCAGTTCAGGACAATAAATTGGAATTTTTTTAACTTTGTAAGTAATTTTTAGGCAAAAAAATGTAATAATACTGTTAATTTCTTGGAAAGATTGAATTAAGTAGTATTATGGAAATGAAAGTACTGATAGATTAATTGTGACATTGTTAACAATGTAATTAAAATACATTTATATCTAAGGCCATAATAAATTAATTGCTTGATTATCAACCCCGCCAGTACACTAATTTTCATGCCACTCCTACCCTTTTTATTTTTAAAAAAAAAAAAATAATAATAATAATTCCACCCCCCCCCCCCACCCCCCCCCCCCCCCCCCCCCCCCCCTCACCACCCAACTATTTGGATGAGAATCTACAAATTAATTTATAATGGCCTAATATATAGATTTATTTATTCATTGTTCCTGTGATCTGCTGGGTGGTTAACCAGAACTAGACATACTTTATCTCTGCAAGTAACTGACTACTTACCCACATATTCAGAGGTGGGAGCTTCATGGCCATGAAACAAAGCACATGGCCAATCATCACAGAGACTCAGTGGCCAGCAGTGGCTTCAAACTCATGAAATCTCCGCCCAGCCACAGTCTCCGTGATGATTGATATACGACATTGTGTCACATTATCATTCATCCCTCACCGCTGATTTAAGTGGGAAAATTATCAGCTACTTGCAAAGATGGGGTGTGTTCGAGTACTGGTTAACCTTTCAGGGTCCCAGGAAACAATTGTAAGGTTAACTGATTGTCTGTTAGCCCTCGATGACATAAAAATGACGTTAAATATTCAATCAATGAATCAATCTCATGAAATGTATCTCAATAATATATTGACATACACCTATGATAGATTGATTTGAATATTACTGTACCCCTGGGGAAAAAATCCTATCTACCCTATTGTTTCTACGAGGCCAACCAGAAGCCATGCCATATATATAACATATTATGTGTTGAAAATGGTGTTGGACCTCGATCAAATGTGAATACAAGAATTTAGTGTGCATCAAAATAGGCTATATTTATTAATGTGCCAAGCTGGGTGAGGAATGGGAAAAAATTGAGACGGAAATTATTATTTAATCTACATTACTTGTCATTTAATTGATATTCAGAAAAAAGTTATGACTCAGCAAATTTGCATAATGTTTGAAGTGATCATCGCGCCTATGGTTTCATCTTTCACACAGAAATACGAATGTGTCGTTCATCCCACCACTGTGATATCCAGCCGAACGGCACAGGAGTTAATGGCCTGGAAATTAATTTTTTATATTTTCTATTTCAGCATTTGATTTTTCATATAATGAAGCTTTTGTGGTTGGGGAAAACACAGCTGTAGCCAGGCTGTAGATAGGGTTTCAGGTCTCAGTTATCAATAATTCAACAAAATATTTATGTGATTTTGATGCGGGTTTACGTAAAAGTTGTATTGCACATCCTAAAGTGTCAATGTGGCAGTGCGTGGGTGTCTGGTTATAAGAGAAATGTATGTCACAGAGCAGTTTGACTAGCAATGATCTTCCAACGCCAATGGTCTGGGGCGGACTGACCTCCTGTTACAGGAAAGAATCTGAGCAGAACCACTGTCCTTCTGCAAGTAACTGGCAAATTTCTTCACATAAAGTTTTTGGATCAAGTGGGACTCAAACATATGACCTCAGTGGTGAGGGGTAAGTGATCTTGAGATGACACCTTACACCACTGTAATAAAGGTGATGCCTTACACCACTGTACCAGAGGTGACGCCTTACACCGCTGTACCAGAGGTGACGCCTTACACCGCTGTACCAGAGGTGACGCCTTACACCGCTGTACCAGAGGTGACGCCTTACACCGCTGTACCAGAGGTGACGCCTTACCCCGCTGTACCAGAGGTGACGCCTTACCCCGCTGTACCAGAGGTGACTCCTTACACCGCTGTACCAGAGGTGACGCCTTACACCGCTGTACCAGAGGTGACGCCTTACACCGCTGTACCAGAGGTGACGCCTTACACCGCTGTACCAGAGGTGACGCCTTACCCCGCTGTACCAGAGGTGACGCCTTACCCCGCTGTACCAGAGGTGACTCCTTACACCGCTGTACCAGAGGTGACGCCTTACACCGCTGTACCAGAGGTGACGCCTTACCCCGCTGTACCAGAGGTGACGCCTTACCCCGCTGTACCAGAGGTGACGCCTTACCCCGCTGTACCAGAGGTGACGGCTTACCCCGCTGTACCAGAGGTGACGCCTTACCCCGCTGTACCAGAGGTGACGCCTTACCCCGCTGTACCAGAGGTGACGCCTTACCCCGCTGTACCAGAGGTGACGTCTTAAACCGCTGTACCAGAGGTGACACCTTAAACCGCTGTACCAGAGGTGACGCCTTACACCGCTGTACCAGAGGTGAAGCCTTACACCGCTGTACCAGAGGTGACGCCTTACACCGCTGTACCAGTGGTGACGCCTTCCACCGCTGTACCAGAGGTTACGCCTTACACCGCTGTACCAGAGGTGACGGCTTACACCGCTGTACCAGAGGTGACGCCTTCCACCGCTGTACCAGAGGTTACGCCTTCCACCGCTGTACCAGAGGTTACGCCTTCCACCACTGTACCAGAGGTGACGCCTTCCACCACTGTACCAGAGGTTATGCCTTACACCACTGTACCAGAGGTGACGCCTTACACCACCACTGTACCAGAGATGACACCTTCGAAAAAAAAAAGAAGAGGGCATCAAAAGGTGTTGGTGTTGATTGTGTCAATAAATAAGGCTTACAGACATAAATATAAATGTACATAAGTGAAAATGTTGACATTACTGACTAAAATCCTTCAATCTGCTTGAAACATTTTAATCTTCTAATTTATGTATCGAAGTTAATCCTGCTTTAGATTGCCTGCATATTTGGCAAAAGAATGTTTTATATGTGAACTTCTGTATAATTATGATGTATAATGATTTTTTTTTTATTAAACCCCAGTTTTTGTCTCGCCGCGACGATGGAGAAACGAGATTAAGGTGTTGCTTTTCCGTCGATGGCGGCGGAGTCGAACATTTATATTCAGCTCCAAAGTTAAGTTTTCGTTTACAAGTGCTAGGACACTCATACTTGGATCATAGTTACAACTAACACCCTGCATCACATTATACACTGCAGATGCTGAGTTTGACCTACATTTCATGGTCCATTGACATTGTTTAATGCTGAATTTTGCATTTAGCTCAAACGTTAAGTTTTCGTTTTTACACTATTTCTCATTAAGTACTAGTGCTAGGACACTCATACTCATACTCGGTACTGGTTCTACCCAGGGAACAGACAATACTGGTTCTACCCAGGGAACAGACAGTACTGGTTCTACCCAAGAACCCAGGGAACAGACTCGGTTCTGGTTCTACCCAGGGAACAGATTCGGTACTGGTTCTACCCAGGGAACAGACACAGTACTGGTTCTACCCAAGAACCCAGGGAACAGACTCAGTACTGGTTCTACCCAGGGAACAGACTCGGTACTGGTTCTACCCAGGGAACAGACACAGTACTGGTTCTACCTAAGAACCCAGGGAACAGACTCGGTACTGGTTCTACCCAGGGAACAGACACAGTACTGGTTCTACCCAGGGAACAGACTCAGTACTGGTTCTACCAAGGGAACAGACTCAGTACTGTGTCTCAGTACTGGTTCTATCCAGGGAACAGACTCAATACTGGTTCTACCCAGGGAACAGACTCAATACAGGTTCTACCCAGGGAAAAGACTCAGTACTGGTTCTACCCAGGGAACAGACTCAGTACTGGTTCTACCCAGGGAACAGACAGTACTGGTTTAACCCAGGGAACAGACTCAGTACTGGTTCTACCCAGGGAACAGACTTAGTGCAGTTAATATAAGCTCTGAGCTTCCGTAACGCAATCAAACTGAAACAAATTAGTATATGCAGGCTTTATCTCTTTATGACACGTTGGTCTGTACAGAATTTTTACTCTAATGTTAGTCTGCTATTGTCTCCTTAGTTACCATATTCCCCTCCCCACCAATTTGTCCAAGAAATCAAACTTTTTTTTTTTCATTCTTGACCTAAATAAATACCACCTTTTGAAAAGGACATCACCACTGTGGGTGTTTATTTGAGGTAATACCATATAGGAATAGATTCAATTTTCACGATAACTTTTTCATTAAATGTATCTACTGAAAAGGGATTCAATTTAAATTTGTTATATTTTGATTTATTACTTAATATGCAACAATAATTATTGGTTAGGTCACTGAACTCTACCTAAGGAAGAAACTTCACTGAAATGTGACAGGGCATGAAGGCTGTATCTGGCAGTATCATAAGACAGATATAGATAACCTTTCTAATTTTAATAGGCCAAAATGGATGACTAGCTTTCTATTTTTTGTGATGGTTATTCACAGTCGAAATTTCAGCCAAATGTCTGGTTTAGAATTACATGGGGGGCCAACTTTGATGTGGAAGCTTTTGGACTAGAGCGTCTTTGTATCAATTCAAGGAAATCAGCAAAATCACAAATCATTTGCGATTTTTTTTATCTCCTCCACTCCCATTTGACATTTGTTGAACACAGATTGTAAAATTTGTAGTTTTGATGGGATACAGAATTGTTGCAGGGATGTAATGTGACATGGATTGCTGCACAGAGTCCCTATAACCTGCTACTGTTGATTTAAATACAGTCAAACCTGTATGAGTGGTCACCTCTATTAAGCAACCGCTTGTCTTAAGCGGACACATCCGCCCCTCCCCCCCACCCCCACACACACACAATTTACATGCTTTCAATGCAAATTAACCTGCATTTTAAAAGGCCATTTTTGCTCCTTCCCTTGACAGGCTGCTTAAGACAGATTTGACTGTATGTAAAAAATATATAAAAGACATCTAAAAATAATATTGGAGACAACGGCCGAACACCTCAATGGTAAAGATAGGCTTGAAAAGAGAACTGCTATCAGTTGATAAAAATATTAATACAAAGAACTTTAATATGAAACATAAATAAAGTTTAATAAATTTGTATAATTTAACACTTGTGGAGAAAGAGTTTAATAAAATAAACAAATTGTAAAGCGATTATTATCGTAATTCCTATTATTTTCTGGTGTTAAGTATTAACAAAATTAAATAACCACAATAACAGATGGCCACCTGCAGGATTATGGACAGTGCAAAGTCTCCACCTGTTAATATCATTAATCCTGACAGAAAATGAAAAGTCAGTACTCTTTGACACTGTCATATTAGATTAAAAAGTTTTTGGTCTTGTTTCTTAGTTTATAGTGGTCAAAGATTTTGTATCTTTTTTTGCAAACACTCAAATACGTTGTTATCTGGAAAAAAACACTATAACTAACCTAAAAAAAAGAATTCTTTTTAAAAAGCATCTCGTTATCATTAATTTATAAAATCTGAATGGTTTGGTTTGGCAAATCCACCAAAACGTGACAAAATCGATATTTGAATTTAAGTGGTAAACTTGAAATGAAATCCCCATTCTAATAATCGACAGAACTTAAATATTGCTTGACAACCTTTACATCATCATGCTGATTCTTTTCTTAGATGAATCAATTTTACTATGCGTTTAAAGGATCAAATTAAGATCAAAATGAAATAATGCCACTCATTTAATACATAATAACATATCTTGCAATTTTAAGCAGGTTATCTATTTTAGGCATATAGCCCAAGTTATCAGTATATTAGTTGACCCCGTATTGCTAAACATGCTAAACATAGGCATGATATATTGGAGAAAAAATGTTTTAAGCCAATTTTAGAATTTGACACATAGTTCAAGTTAGTAAATCTCTTTTCAATATATTATTATTTTAGCTCTTGATGAGATTGAGAGCTCATTTAGTATATGGACATGATATACAGTCAAACATGTGTAAGCGGTCATCTCTATTAAGCAGCCACTTGTCTTAAGCAGACATCATTTTTTCATATACAATTTCCTATGTATATGCTTTCAGAGCAACTTCACTTGTATTAAGCAACATGCCACTTTTGCTCCTTAGCTTGACTGGTTGCTTAAGACAGGTTTGACTGTATTAGACAAATCCTGACAAGGCCATAATAAATTAATTGCTAGATTATCATCCCTGCCCGCCACCTAATTTTCATGCCACCCTGATCCTTGTTATTTTCATTAAAGAAATTTTTTAAAAAATAATGAAATATATTAATACCTCACCCCTCTCCCCCTTTTTAAGAAAAATTTGGATGATAATCTAGCAATAATGGCTTATATACTGCCATTAAATTCATTATTACTCTTTACTTCCAGCACCGAGTCTCCAGAGATTGGGGAGATGGGGAAGAGGTTGAAGAGAAAAAAAGTAGTAAAGGCCAAACGAAGGCATACAACGGTGAGTAATTGACATTTCTATAAAGAATATTAATTAAGTTATTGAATGAAAAGTTAATTTGATTTTTGACAAAGTTTTTTTTTTACTTGAGATTAGAAATAAAAAGAGAAGAATATTTTATAAAAGTTTGTGTTTTTAAGTTCAGTATAATCGCTGATTTAGAACAGAATATCTAATCATAAATTGTAATTCTAAAAAAAAATGATGATATTCCTAAGTTAACTCCATCATGTCTCCTTTACCCTAATATGAGGAATGCTTTGTTGGTGTTTTTAGTTCATCTTAGCAGACAGAAAGGTCAATGGAGAGCTATTCTGTCTGTTGTTCATAAATTTTATATCTTTTGTGTTTGCGATCATAGCAAGGTCTTGAGGTAGAGTGGTCGCCTCACATATGAAAGGTCATGGGTTCAATCCCTGGTCGGATCAGACCAAGTACTTGAAAAATGGTACTGGAAGCTTCCTTGCTTGGTATTTAGAGGACTTCCTATGTTTGATTGGCCTAGTTTCAGTATGTGACTAGGTGGGGTATGCCGTGTGTCTGTGTCACGATACACAAGTGTGGCAGCGTCTAGACTTCTGTCTCGGGCAGACACCATCATGACATGACTGAAACATTGTTGAAAGTGTCACTAACCACTATACAACATTCAATAAATGTACAAAAATATTTCTCAGATTAAACTTGCCAAATCTGAACACTATTGGGAAATCAATCAGTTATTAAATTAAAAAATCCAAACACAAAAAGGCCATTACAATTGATAATTAACAGTGCTCCAGATAAGCACTATTTGGGGGTATTTAAGCATTGAATTTTCAATTAAGGCATTGAATTTTAACATTAGTGGTAAAATATGCATTGGAAACTGACAATGTCATTGTTGTTTGCTTTAAATTAAAATAATGATTTTTATCCATAACATTTGAAAAAAAGCATTGAAGGAAAAGATACTTATTTGAAGAAAAGTGAGTTATCCAGAGCACTGAATTAAACAACACCAACATAGCATTCTATAAAAACAACCTTATTTTCTATACAAACTTAGTTTTCATATGGATACGGCTATTTTGTTTTGTTTCGTTTTCAAATAATTATTCACATGTAGCTGCAAATACATGTACATGGAGGCCTACTGTTTGCTTACAATCATACAAGAAAAATAATAAAAAATGAAATGGTATGAATCAATACTGTCAAACCTGACTTTAGCAACCATGCAAGGGATATAGCAAAAAAGACTCCTTAAGGCAGATGGCTGCTTAATACAGGTTGATTTTAACATAAATTATGAAAATGGTAAATAGAAAATGTGGCTGTTTCAGACAAGTGATTGCTTAATAGAGGTGACCACTTACACAGGTTTGACTGTGTTCAGTCAACTATGGAATTAATTTTAATTGTTGCATGTTCATGAGACATGAACTTATAATTACAACATGTAAAGGAAGTGTTTTTAAATATTTAGCATCATTTTTCTGCTGTTGAGGGCTTACAGGGTGTGCATTCATGGATATGAATGACTAAGTTATGTAAAGGTTATTTCATGAATGTAATGTTACTGAATATCTGTATTATGATAACAGTCAAACCTGTAAAATCAACTACCCCTATTAAGCAGCTACTTGTCTTAGCAACCACATTTGATATTTTCCATTTACAGCCAAACCTGTAAAAGCAACTACCCCTATTAAGCAGCTACTTGTCTTAGCAACTGCATTTGATATTTCCCATTTACAGCCAAACCTGTAAAAGCAACTACCCCTATTTAGCAGCTACTTGACTAAGCAACTGCATTTGTTATTTCCCATTTACAATCAAACCTGTAAAAACAACTTTCCCTATTAAACAGCTACTTGTCTTAGCAACTGCATTTGTTATTGCCCATTTACAGTCAAACCTGTAAAAGCAACTACCCCTATTAAGCAGCTACTTGTCTTAGCAACTGCATTTGTTATTGCCCATTTACAGCCAAACCTGTAAAAGCAACTACCTTTATAAAGCAGCTACTTGTCTTAGCAACCACATTTGATATTTCCCATTTACAGTCAAACCTGTAAAAGCAACTACCCCTATTAAGCAGCTATTTGTCTTAGCAACCACATTTGTTATTTCCCATTTACAGTCAGACCTGTAAAAGCAACTACCCCTATTAAGCAGCTACTTGTCTTAGCAACCACATTTGTTATTTCCCATTTACAGCCAAACCTGTAAAAGCAACTACCCCTATTAAGCAGCTACTTGTCTTAGAAACCACATTTGTTATTTCCCATTTACAGTCAAACCTGTAAAAGCAACTACCCCTATTAAGCAGCTACTTGTCTTAGCAACCACATTTGTTATTTCCCATTTACAGCCAAACCTGTAAAAGCAACTACCCCTATTAAGCAGCTACTTGTCTTAGAAACCACATTTGTTATTTCCCATTTACAGTCAAACCTGTAAAAGCAACTACCCCTATTAAGCAGCTATTTGTCTTAGCAACCACATTTGTTATTTCCCATTTACAGTTAAACCTATAAAAGCAACTACCCCTATTAAGCAGCTACTTGTCTTAGCAACCACATTTGTAATTTCCCATTTACAGCCAAACCTGTAAAAGCAACTACCCCTATTAAGCAGCTACTTGTCTAAGAAACCACATTTGTTATTTCCCATTTACAGTCAAACCTGTAAAAGCAACTACCCCTATTAAGCAGCTACTTGTCTTAGCAACCACATTTGTAATTTCCCATTTACAGTCAAACCAGTAAAAGCAACTACCCCTATTAAGCAGCTACTTGTCTTAGCAACCACATTTGTTGTTTCCAATTTACAGCCAAACCTGTAAAAGCAACTACCCCTATTAAGCAGCTACTTGTCTTAGCAACCACATTTGTTATTTCCCATTTACAGTCAAACCTGTAAAAGCAACTACCCCTATTAAGCAGCTACTTGTCTTAGCAACCACATTTGTTGTTTCCAATTTACAGCCAAACCTGTAAAAGCAACTACCCCTATTAAGCAGCTACTTGTCTTAGCAACCACATTTGTTATTTCCAATTTACAGCCAAACCTGCAAAAGCAACTATATCTATTAGGCAGCTACTTGTCTTAGCAACCACATTTGTTATTTCCCATTTACAGCCAAACCTGTAAAAGCAACTACCCCTATTAAGCAGCTACTTGTCTTAGCAACCACATTTGTTGTTTCCAATTTACAGCCAAACCTGTAAAAGCAACTACCCCTATTAAGCAGCTACTTGTCTTAGCAACCACATTTGTTATTTCCAATTTACAGCCAAACCTGCAAAAGCAACTATATCTATTAGGCAGCTACTTGTCTTAGAAACCACATTTGTTATTTCCCATTTACAGCCAAACCTGTAAAAGCAACTACCCCTATTAAGCAGCTACTTGTCTTAGCAACCACATTTGTTATTTCCAATTTACTGTCAAACCTGTAAAAACAACTACCCCTATTAAGCAGCTACTTGTCTTAGCAACCACATTTCTTGTTTCCAATTTACAGCCAAACCTGTAAAAGCAACTACCCCTATTAAGCAGCTACTTGTTTTAGCAACCACATTTGTTGTTTCCAATTTACAGCCAAACCTGTAAAAGCAACTACCCCTATTAAGCAGCTACTTGTCTTAGCAACCACATTTGTTATTTCCAATTTACAGTCAAACCTGTAAAAGCAACTACCCCTATTAAGCAGCTACTTGTCTTAGCAACCACATTTGTTGTTTCCAATTTACAGCCAAACCTGTAAAAGCAACTACCCCTATTAAGCAGCTACTTGTCTTAGCAACCACATTTGTTATTTCCAATTTACAGCCAAACCTGCAAAAGCAACTATATCTATTAGGCAGCTACTTGTCTTAGAAACCACATTTGTTATTTCCCATTTACAGCCAAACCTGTAAAAGCAACTACCCCTATTAAGCAGCTACTTGTCTTAGCAACCACATTTGTTATTTCCAATTTACAGTCAAACCTGTAAAAACAACTACCCCTATTAAGCAGCTACTTGTTTTACCAACCACATTTGTAATTTCCAATTTACAGCCAAACCTGTAAAAGCGGTTACCTCTCTTAAGCAGCCACATTTCTTATTATTCATGTCTATGAATTCATAACAAACAAACAAGCATCAAATAACAACCTGTCTTAAAAGGATGCTTTGCTCTTTTCCTTGACTGGCTGCTTAAAACAGGTTTGACTTGTATTTATATAAAAAACACGGACAGTATTTAGATTTGTAACATACTTTGTATACCAACTGGCCATCTGTAGGGAGTCCGGAGTCACAGTGCAAGTGACATCTTTTCTGGTCATCATGTGACCTCTGATGATGAAGATGTGAAAGATCACCGATATAGTTACCATGGCAGTATAGATGAGAACTCTTTTAATGGGGCTAACGGCAGACGGTCGTCAACTTCTTCAAATCAAGCACAAAATGCTGGAAAGGTGTGATCTTTGTCATGTGGAGTCTTGTTTATTATCTTTAGACTGATACCCAGACTTATTCACCCCTTGTATATATCTAGACTGGTTGCATTCATTTTATTGTTTTAGATGTTAAATGTAGATACATGTAGTTTAGTTTATTTAATTTTTTTCTTTAATTTTATATATAGAACTGACTTGGGTTCAATAGCTATTCACTTTGTATATATTGTATTACCAGTATACAATAATTTTGCATTATATAGTTATTTTACTTACATAAATTCTCTCAGATTTCTCATTGATAAATTAACTCACTCCTAATGTCTGCATGCGAATAACAGCATTTCCATATTATAAATATAATAAATAATTTTGATGTTATACCTTAACTGAATTTTATAGAGATTATAATGGTCTACAGATACTGACTGCTACATTAATGGTGATCGCCAAGATAAAGAAAAGAAAGAAAAGTGATTGTAGCTACTCAGACAGCTACGTACTGTCATGAATATAGGACAAAATCCCCTTGGGTAAAAGCCCCAAGGTAAAAAAATGCACACATGGACAAAAGCCCCTTGGTGAAATTGACAAGGTGGACAAGAGCCTCTTGGTAGATTTTGTCTGCTGTTTTAAAATAATCAAGGGGCTTTTAGTTTACCTTTTCAAATCCACCTAAGGGCTTTTGTCCACCTTGTCAAATTCACCAAGGGGCTTTTGTCAGTGTGTACATTTTTTTGACCAAGAGGCTTTTGACCAACAGTCTTTTGTCCAAGAGGCTTTTGTCCAAGGGGCTTTTGTCCAAGGCACTTTTGTCAATGGGGCTTTTGTCCAAGGGGCTTTTGTCCAAGGGTCTCTTGACCAAGGGTCTTTTGACCAACGGTCTTTTGTCCAAGAGACTTTTGTCCAAGGGGCTTTTGTCCAAGGCACTTTTGTCAATGGGGCTTTTGTCCAATGGGCTTTTGTCCAAGGGTCTTTTGACCAAGAGGCTTTTGACCAAGAGGCTTTTATCCAAAGGGCTTTTGACCAAGAGGCTTTTGTCCTAGAGGCTTTTGTCCAAGGGGCTTTCTTTAAGCTTCCACTGTCACGGTGATCACTAAGAGCAAGGTAAAAGAAAAAGAATAGGATTAGGAATACATGTTCGACTGATAGACATTGGTGTTAATCAAATTTACATATTAGTTAAAAATTAAGAAACATGAAAAATGTGATTGCTGGCTTGAAGGTAAATTTTGACAGTGCAATTAGTGAGTAGATGACTGCAATACTACCAGTCCTGTTCTTATCACTTGTTATTACACAATCCGAGTTGTTAGCACTTCAAAATAATTTACACATGGTAATATGCACTGTTTTCATTGGTTGTTTATCACATGACTATATTCATTTTATCTTCTGTTTGTTGTCACTTTCACTGGCAGAACCATTGTGTGTCAAGGGAAACAAAAATGTTTATCAGATTTGTACTATGTTTGATGAATTCTAATTAAATTTATAAAATACATTTTTTTTATATTACATTGTAGTTATTTAGTATCTTTGAAACTGATTAAATTGAATTTTTTTTATATCTCACATTTTATGTAAATCAATAATTATGCATGTGAGGAGGAAAATTCAGCATAATACAGGTTATAAAGTGGTGATGGTTCAGTAAGTGTTACCCATGTCCGTCTGTTCATGTGTCCGTCCAAACATTCATCCTTTATATTGGTTCTGATGATTAACTTCTGAAATGGTCTAATTTTTTATATTTAATAATTGTTTGGTGTGTAGCTGTATAGTTAAAAAATACATGTTAAGATTGATATTTGTCAACAGAGGTCAAAATATACAGGAGTTATGGCTTTTTTTTTTACTTAAATTTTTATGTAATTTACTACTTATATAATATATGTATGCATATACATGGCTGAGTGGTCTGTGATGCTGTCTCAAAATCACTTACCTCTACGCACTAAGGTCATAGGATTGAGTCCAGCTGGCTCCAAAAACTAGATGTGAGAAAGTTTGCCAGTTACTTGCTGAAGGACAGTGGGTTTAGTAGTCTGTCTTTCTCTGGTAATAAAACTGGCTATGCCATATATACCCAGAAATATGTTGAACATGGCATGAAACCCCTTTTAAAAACCTACTGATATATAGCAAGAGCTTGCTTGCATCAGACCCTTGTTCCGATGCTCCTCCAATATACTCTGTGCTCCACACCACTTTAGAGGGACGAGAAATATTGAGATTTATTCAACAACAGCAAATGCTAAACTTTATTCTGAGGAATCCTGGGATGATTTAATTTATTCCAGAATAGCTGGACCCTCTAACAAGCATGACTTGATATGCAGATGCTTGGGCCATTATAAATTGGTGCATGTGCATGCCTTAGCCATAGTTATATTGATACAATCTTGATTTAATATTGATATAATCCTCTGATTTCAGTTTAATATTGATATAATCTCAGTTTAATATTGATACAATCTCAATTTAACATTAATATAATTTTAATTTATTTGTTATTGATATAATATCAGTTCAATGTACGTTTAACATTGATATAATATCAGTTTGATATTGATACAATCTCAGTTTAATATTGGTATAATTTTAGTTTATTTATAATTGATATAATCTTAGTTTAACATTGATAAAATGTCAGTTAAATATTGATAGGATCTCAATTTAACATTGATAAAATCTGAGTTTAATAGTAATATGATTTCAGTTTAATATTGATATAAATGTCAGTTTAATGTTGATATGATCTCAGTTGAACATTGATAAAATCTCAGTTTAATAGTGATATGATCTCAGTTAAATATCGATATAAATGCCAGTTTAATGTTGATATTATCTCAGTTTAACATTGATAAAATCTCAGTTTAATATTGATATGATCTCAATTTAACATTGATAAAATCTCAGTTTAATAGTGATATCATCTCAGTTTAATATTGATATAAATATCAGTTTAATGTTGATATGATCTCAGTTTAACATTGATAAAATCTCAGTTTAATAGTGATATGATCTCAGTTAAATATTGATATAAATGTCAGTTTAATGTTGATATAATGTCAGTTTAATGTTGATACAATATCAGTTTAATGATGATTCAATCTCAGTTTAACATTGATACAATGTCAGTTTAATGCTGATATAATCTCAATTCAATGTTGATACGTCAGTTTAATGTTGATATAATCTCAGTTTAATGTTGATATAATCTGAGTTTAACATTGATACAATGTGGGTTTAACGTTGATATGATCTCAGTTTAATATTGATTTGATCTCAGTTTAACGTTGATACAATGTCAGTTTAATATTGATTTAATCTCATTTAAATGTTGATATAATCTCAGTTTAACATTGATACAACGTCAGTTTAATGTTGATATAATCTCATTTTAATGTTGATATAATCTCAGTTTAACATTGATACGTCAGTTTAATGTTGATGTAATCTCAGCTTAATGTGGATATAATCTCATTTTAATGTTGATATAATCTTATGGTTTGTTATTAACATTATAATCAGAGACTCCTTTGGCTTTAAGTCTGTCTCGAAAACGAAATTTCAGATTTAGCCAAGATGAGTTAAATACATGTTACTCATATTGCATGACATTTCTAGTGTTTTAACTCGACATGCTCAATTTTTGTTTGTAAATTTGTATAGTTTTGTTGTTAATCTTATTTATTTATGGTAATTTTTTATGAACTTGTTCAAACTATGTAAATGGCTTTCAGAACTTATTCTGTAACAATAAAGAGTGCCTGTTTTATTTTAAATGGCAGTATGTGAAAGGTTCATAGATAATGTACATTGATCAAGTAAATATTTTATTTTTTTAAATTTATGACATAAAGGAGTTCTGTGCCAGGCATGCAAATAATTGCTCAAAAGTGAGAGCAAACTAAGATGTCCAAAATTAATGACTTTTTGCTTAATATTAGAAAAAAAGTTTGGTTTTCACCTAGCTTGTTTGTGTATATTAGCAGTACTTGGCTAGTTCAGTCGATAACGCATCTAATTGTTAATCAAAGGGTTGAAAGCTTGAATCCTTGTCCTGCAACCATCTCTGTGATGAATGGCCCTAAATTTTGTTGGGGTGGGGAGGAGGGAAGGGGGAGCAATTAGTCACTGATATAGTAACAAGTACATGTATATAGTAGTTTTAGGTAATTGTACTAACAAGGATAGTCTATTTGCTTTGTTAATTTTAAAATTATATTTTTGCTTTTAGATTATTTTTATTTTTTCTCGTAATTTACATTTGTTTTTATGTTTTCTTCAATATACAAATGTAGTGGAAGCTAAAATGAATTATATTTATTATTGTAACTTATTAAATTTGAATTAAAAGGTTTGTATAAAGATGTGTAGTGAATCATGTATTTTGTTATGTATCATTTTTGATTTATGATGTTATAGTATATATGTGTAAGTAGTAATGTGTATGCATTATTTTGTTTATCTTCACTATTGGTAAAAGTCAATAAAAACACTTAATGCTGATTTGCTTGGAGAAATGTCATTTTAGGTCAGTGGGTAATGTGTCTCACTCACAGACTGTCAATTCAGGGGTTCCTGCCCAGCCACAGTCTGTGGTGATTGGTCATGAACTTTTGTTTTATAGCCATAAATTGTCCACCTCTGAATGTGTATTAAGATAAGGTGTGTCTAGTACTGGTTAACCGCCTAGCAAATCCCAGGGAATCTATAGTCAGGTGCACTGACTGCCATTAAATAACTGAAATACCAATACGCCCAATATGTTTGCCAGCGGTACACTAATCTTGTACTGATGTTTAGTTATTTGTCAAGTAACTGCTGTCGTAATGTTTCTCTCTATGAAAATTTAGCTATAGATCTATATAAGTAAGCTGGTAAAAGATTGATTGATTGATTGATTGATTGATTGATTGATTGATTGATTGATTGATTATATATGTCATATAAAAAACAACAAGCACATTAACATAAAATAAATACAGAAGCATTACCATGTATTGTAATAAAATAATAATTTTAACATTTAAAATCATTATCAACTATCACAGATTAAAATTTGTATAATCTTGTTACGTAAGTATTCAGATTAGCTAAGTATATTGGTTAATTTAGAGGCATATATATTTACACAAACATGATAACCTGTAAAGTTTTACAACTTATTTCAAATGGGGTCCTTTGCAAGCAATATTTTTTTGTTATTAACTCACCGGGACGAAATCGAAGGAGAGCTATTGCCATGACCCCCAGCATCGTCGGCGTCTGTAGACACCTAGGTTAAACTTTTGCGTTTAAGTTTAAGATATCTATGCAACCACTCATTGGATGTGAATGAAACTTCCCATGTGTTTTCGCCATCATCAATGGAACACACAGAGACAAGAACCATAACTCTGGATCGCATTTTGGCACAGTTATGGCCCTTTTTGGACTTAGACACCCAGGGGCGAGCTTTGTTGTCTCCTGGCAACTCTTTTTTATTTCAATACTGATAAACTGAACAGAACAGCTAATCTACTACAGGATATTTTATGTGTTTTATTAAAGCAACACATCCACATTTGAACTTTTAAAAAAAAAATTTTAATTGAGTTATTAGCACATTTCCCATACAAACATATGATCAATTAGCTGTATATGAGCATATAAACACAATCCTGAACAAAATGATGCCCAAATTGTAATGCGTGACTAACACTTTATAAAACAAGCGTGTAACTCACCCGAGTCAAAAAAAATTGTCTAAATGACTTTCAAGGCAGGTAAAGTACACAACGCACTAAAACGTAAAGTTTTTTAATACGACTGGCATAATTCAATTTGAAGCCAAGTTGGAATCCTCGGCAATTTAAAAATAATTTATAAAGTGTTTGTCACGCTTTATAATTTGGACATCTTTTTTTATTATTCTAAAGCATTCTGGATAGTGTTTGTTAGCACATATACAGCTCACTGACCATATATTTATGTATGGGAAATGTGCTCACAACTCAATTGAAAAACTTTTTAAAAAAGTTTAAACGTGGATGTGTTGCTTTAAAACAAAATATCAGAGCAATCTCATTGAAATTTGCACTTGAACAAGAAAGATGATTTAGGATAGCATTGTACACACATTTAATAACACTAACTTAATATTTTGATGAAGATTTTGAAAATACAAATGTGGCATGTTAGCTGTTCTGTTCAGTATATTATGTTCTTTGTTTGCTTTATGAATTCTTGAAAATTATTATTGATCAATGAAAGGACTCTTTTTTCTTTTTTTTTGTTGATATTTTCCATATGAAAACCTTGGATTGAATTTATGATTCAAATTTTGATGATATAAACTGTAATCATTGATTTGCAGAATTGTTTCCTACCGGAGTGACAATATAAAGGTGCTGCAGCTTCTACAGTTTTTGAGAGAATTTTTTTTTTTTCAGGGTGCAATAAATCATGAGACTTTCACCATGAAAATTAAGGGTACCGGGGTTGATGAAGAGGTAGAAATAGTGGCTGCAGAGAAAAATGTCACACTCAGGTGAGTCCCAACTGTGAAGGTTACGACAATATGTAAATTATAACCTTCATCCCATTTCACCAACATTAATTTTTTTTTTTAAATGGGATTGAATGCCATTTTTTAACATATCAAGTTAACTTTTCTCTCACTGCTGAGGTTTTGCTTGAGCCCAACTAAGTCCAAAAAATTTCATGTCAGAAAGTTTGTCATTTATTTGTGGACATACATGTAGTTTTAATTGAGATCATTTTTGTGATGAATCTCTTTAACATAATACCATGTTATACAGAAACTGTTCATTGCGGTTTTCCTTCACATCAAACTTGATACCTTGTGTAGCCTACCAGCATCAGCCACTATTTAATTAAAGGATTATACACTGAAAAACTTTGAAAACGCACTGGTCATATATTTTATTCAATTTATATAATTTGTTCAATTCTAGCTAACGTATTTCATTCAAAATAGCAAGGTATAAAGTTGAATATCACCTGTATAATCTATGTAAATATCATTAATGAACTTTAAGAATTAACAAAAATACAGCATTATCAGTTGAATGGTCGAACTACTCAAGTCACACTTCTAATACTGTGTGTATGACTTATTTCCACATACACAGGCGATGTATCTGTGCCTCATACAGATAATGATTGCTGATATAGGTGTTGTGGGATGTTAGCCCACTGCTGTGCAAGAACCTGACACATCTCTGTAATTGTGGAGGTGATTGTTTGCATAAACCCTGCAACCGAGCTCAGCTCAGACATGCTCAATAGGAGACATGTCTGGAGACATAGCTGGCCAATCCATGGCAGTTACATGTTCTGCACCAAGAATTGTGTGGTTATAAGGGCGCTTTGTGCACGGATTTTATTGTGCTGAAAAACGTAACGTCCACAGGGGAAATTATGTTGTCGCAAAAATTGGAGGACCACTGGCTGCTGAACATTGTTAATGTATGATTGAGCATTCACATTTCCATTCAACACATCAAACTGTGTTCGAGGGAATTGTGTGATGCCAGTTCACGCGTGGACGCAACCACCACCCACCTGTGCTGCTTGAGAACACTCTGGTCCAGATGACGGTTAATTGTCTGTGTTTCTATACGAACAATTGTTGATGATGGCAATTACAGTGTCTTGCCACAGCGCTATAGTTCATCTCAGCGTGTAACATGCCAATGGTCTCCGATCTAACATGTTCTGGTAAGCGCTACATACAACCGGTGGGTCACAATAAACTTAGATGTAGTGTTTTCGAAATGTAAATGTAAATTGGTAGTGTACAATTTATCGATATTCAGGTCTCGCTATATGATTTACCTTGAGCGCCACGTGCAAAAAATGAGAAGTGAGCTCAACCGTGATGACACGCGATTTGCACGATATATTAAGTGCAACTCTATCGTAGTAGATAGCTTATAAACGCCGCACGTAATATCAGCATTACTTATTTTGTTTTTGAAATTTAGGGATCGGACTACCTGTGTGCGTTTTCAAAGCTATTCAGTGTATATATGTTTATATATACACAGGGAATCCTGCTGTTGAGCACTGGGAAAGTGTTGGGAATCATAAAAAGGGTGCAACAATTACTTACTTAAACAAATAATTATTGTTATTGCAAATATATTTGTGGCGGTTTATGTTTATCTATTTTCATTATTAGACTGGTTTTCTAGCAAAGATTTAGGAAGAAAATCAGTAAATTATTTCTTTTAATGTCACAAAAACACTACTTGTGAAACTTGTAGGACGAAATAGCATTTATGTTTTGCATTAAATTTAATCATCTAGCATAGTCTGTTATTTCTGTCATTGCATCTGATTCTCTTTTTTTATTTCTGTAATACTGGTATAACTATATATATATATCTGTTTTGCAGGGAAGCTATCCAGCCTATATTAGAACGACGTGGGCTTGTTTTAGAAGACACAAATATTTTCGTCGAGGCTTCAAAGACACCGTTGCCTCTTAACTGTGAAACATTCCTTCTTGGAGGAACAAACATGTTCATTAAACGTAAGTTATTGTTATTTTGTAATTTTATTTCAGTGTCATCCGTGGGTGAGTGATCTGAGCCCCATCTCAAGATTACTTACCTCTCACTGCTAAGGTTGTCAATTCCACTGATGGCATATCAATTCCACTGATGTCATATCAATTCCACTGATGTCATATCAGATCCACTGATGTCATATCAATTCCACTGATGTCATATCAGATCCACTGATGTCATATAAGTTCCACTGATGTCATATCAATTCCACTGATGTCATATCAATTCCACTGATGTCATATCAATTCCGCTGATGTCATATCAATTCTGCTGATGTCATATCAATTCCACTGATGTCATATCAGCTCCACTGATGTCATATCAATTCCACTGGTGTCATATCAGCTCCACTGATGTCATATCAATTCCACTGATGTCATATCAGCTCCACTGATGTCATATCAGTTCCACTGATGTCATATCAATTCCACTGATGTCATATCAATTCCACTGGTGTCATATCAGCTCCACTGATGTCATCATTTCCACTGATGTCATATCGATTCCACTGATGTCATATCAGCTCCAAGGTATTGATAAATGAAGTTCTGGGAATATTTTTATCCTTCACATTTGGTGGAGGGTGTTAGGTTTAATTTGAATTTGTTTATCCCTCTCTGAAGGCAGATGTCACAACTACTCAAATCAATTCCAAGTTGTTGCTTAATGAGGTTCTAGGAATATTTGTATCACCCACATTTGGCAGTGGGTTTAAGGTTTGATGTCATCCTTCATCTGTGTGTCCGCCCGTTCAAGACAATAAATAGGTTTTTGGGAATATTTTTATTCCCCACATTTGGCGGAGAGTTAGGTTTGACATCATCCTTTGTCTGTGTTCATCCATCCAGGGCAATGAATGAGGTACTTGGAATGTTCTTATCCCTCACCGAAGGCAGATAGATATAGATTTGGGAAAAGCGTCCTCTGTCCGTCTGTGTGTCCATCCTTCTAGAGCAATAGTGTTGTAATAGTTTGCCGGGTTTTAATAACAATTAGTACAAATGTTAATCTCCATAATGCGACATGTCATGCGAGGAATGGTCAGAGTAACTGCAGAGTTATTGCCCTTGAAGTGGTGAACTTTGACATTGATGAGTAGTTTGCGTTATATAAAGAATGTAAATAGTTTTATATATAAATTTAAATTATAGATAAGTAAAGAGTCTGCTATAGGATATTCAGACCAGTTGAGTTGTAAAGGCAAGTTGTGTATGGAATCATCATTTCAAGGGGTTGGATTCCAGTGCGTCTTTATACAAAAATGAGTATAATTGTTTCAGGTACAGTCATACCTGTGTAAGTTGTCACCTCTTTTAAGCAGTCACTTGTCTTAAGCAACCATATTTGCTATTTTTCATTCATATGCTTTCAGGACAAATTAACCTGTATTAAGCAACAACCTGTCTTAAAAGACTTACTCCATCCCTTGACTGGCTGCTTAAGACAGATTTGACTCTATATACACATTATAAGAATGTTCCAAGCAGTTGGGGTACAGTCAAACCTGTCTTAAGCAGCCAGTCAAGGGAAAAAGTAAATGTAGCCTTTTAAGACAGGCTGTTGCTTAATACATGTTAATTTGTTCTAACAGGAAAATGGGATATAACAAATGTGGCTGCTTAAAACAAGTGGCTGCTTAATAGAGGTGACCGCATACACAGGTTTGCCTGAATATGTAAAATCTTTGCCAGTCAGAACTAAGGCAGAATGATGGGTTTTATAGCAAAAGGGAGGCAACTGCGTAATTTGAAACAAAATGTAAAGAAAGACAACTGTGTGTATAAAGTTAAGAAATTTAAGAAAGGATTATCTCCCTTATTACATGTGAGTGATATTTATTTCAATACAGTTAATATGAACATCAAAATTAGTGATTTTCATAGTATGACCTATAACTGAGACCTATTTTAGTAAAAATCTGATAAAAAGTAAAATTAATTAAGATTGTGATGAATTACAAATAAATGTATGTGATGGCCAATCACAGTCTGTAGGAAGTTGTCTTCTGTTTACAAAACACAACACTTGAAAACAGTTGATAAACAAACAATTAATTTTACACAATGTACACTAAACCATATCAGTTTTTTCTTCCTGTCAAATATTTAACTTGGCATAAATATACTCTGATATAGCTTAACCATTGTTTGTTTTCTATTCTTATCAAATACACATACAACCGCTGTATTTGGTGTCGATTTTGGAATGGTTATTGACCTGTTGTACAGACTATAATTATGAATTATTGCCTAGCCTGGCAAGATGCTATCATCAGAAATTGATACCAAACAAAATTGAGTAAAATTGATTGTTTTCTAATTTGTCTGTGTTCCTGTACTTTGATATCTCTGCATGGTAAAAATTTGCAGTAGTGAATGTAGAATGGATATAAGAATTGACCTACTTACCTGCAACCCCTTGCTTACTTTCTCCCTCACCCTCACCCTTACCTTGACACCAACTTGTCTTGTCTCTCCATCATTGTCCCCTGACACACATATCCACATTTTCATTGTCATCTTCAATTTTACCCTCATCTTTCTAACCTCCCTGCAACATCCTCACCCGCATTTTCATCTTCATTTCCGCCCATGCTTCCATCCACATTTCTACCCACTTCTTTCTACATATCATCCCACATCCTAAACCTCACTTTCTCCCACATATTCAACCTCACTTCCTACTACACTTCCTCCAACATCCTCAACCTCACTTCCTCCCACATCCTCAACCACACATCCTCCCACATCCTCAACCTTACTTCCTCCCACACTTCCTCCCAAATTCTCAACCTCGCTTCCTTCCGCATCCTCAACCTTACTTCCTCCCACATCCTCAACCACACATCCTCCCTCATCCTCAACCTTACTTCCTCCCACACTACCTCCCATATCCTCAGCCTCACTTCCTCCCACATCCTCAACCTCACTTTCTCAAATACTTCTTCCAACATTTCCTCCAACACTTTTCAACCTCACTTCCTCCCACATATCAACCTCACTTCCTCCCTCACTCCTTCCTAACACTTCCTCCCACATCCTCAACCTCACTTTCTCAAACACTTCCTCCCACATCCTCAACCTCACTTCCTCCTACAACAGCAACCTCATTTCCTCTCACACTTCTTCCCACATCCTCAACCTCACTTCCTCCAGCCTTTCTTCCCAAATCCTCAACCTCACTTCCTCCTAGACTTCACCCCATCTCACCCCTCGGTTTTCCCATTTCAACCTTACCTTTATGCCTTCACTCTCACTCACATTTTCACCCAACACTTCACCCCATCTCACCCCTCAGTTCTATCCTCATTCAAACTGAAACTCCAAAGTTGTGATATATTTGGACGTTTTGATGTCATCTGAATACAGAGTTGCAAATTTCATTTCTTTTCATTAGCATTGATTCATTCAGTGGTCTAGATGATGTCTTGCAATCTCAAGGTTATATAACATTTTCAATGATTTTCTCTGCAACAGAAATGTGAACTAAATACTTGCATGCTGATGGATATAGATTTCACAGGTCATGATGTAGAACACAATTATGGATCTGGATAGTTGAGTTTTATTGCCTTCAAGTTGATGTAATCATATAAAACTTTTTTTCGTGTTCAAGTCAAAACTGTACTCAAAACTTACTTACAAAAGTACATTTTAAGCGCAAACACAAGACTTGGTCTTGACTTTGACAATGTTTAATGCGGATTTGAGGTAGTAAATTACAGATATTTACATTGTTTTGTAATAATGAGTCAATTCGTTTTTTAGTTGAGCATGAAGTCTTGAGTTGAACATGAAGTCTTGAGTTGAGCATGGGGTCTTTAGTTGAGCATGAAGTCTTGAGTTGAGCATGAACTCTTGAGTTGAACATGAAGTCTTGGGTTGAGCATGAACTCTTGAGTTGAGCATGAACTCTTGGGTTGAGCATGAACTCTTGAGTTGAGTTGAGCATAAAGTCTTGAGTTGAGCATGAACTCTTGAGTTAAGCATGAACTCTTGAGTTGAGCATGAGGTCTTGAATTGAGCATGAACTTTTGATTTGAACATGAAGTCTTGAGTTGAGCATGAACTCTTGAATTGAGCATGAGATCTTGAGTTGAGCATAAAGTCTTGAGTTGAGCATAAACTCTTGAGTTAAGCATGAACTCTTAAGTTGAGCATGAGGTCTTGAATTGAGCATGAACTTTTGAGTTGAACATGAAGTCTTGAGTTGAGCATGAAGTCTTGAATTGAGCATGAGATCTTGAGTTGAGAATGAACTCTCGAGTTGAGCATAAACTCTTGAGTTGAACATGAACTCTTGAGTTGAGCATGAAGTCTTGAGTTGAGCATGAACTCTTGAGTTGAGTATCAAGTTTTAAGTGAGCATAAAGTCTTGAGTTGAGCATGAACACTTGAGTTGAGCATGAGGTCTTGAATTGAGCATGAAGTCTTGAGTTGAGCATGATGTCTTGAGTTGAGCATGAAATCTTGTGTTGAGCATGAACTCTTGAGTTGAGCATGAGGTATTGAATTGAGCATGAATTTTTGAGTTGAACATGAAGTCTTGAGGTGAGCATGATGTCTTGAGTTGAGGATGAAATCTTGTGTTGAGCATGAACTCTTGAGTTGAGCATGAGGTCTTGCGTTGAGCATGAGGTCTTGAGTTGAGCATGAGGTATTGAGTTAAGCATGAAGTCTTAAGTTGAACATGAGGTCTTGAGTTGAGCATGAGGTCTTGAGTTGAGCATGGATCTTGAGTTGAGCATGAGGTCTTGAGTTGAACATGAAGTCTTGAGTTGAGCATGAAATCTTGAGTTTAGCATGAAGTCTTTAAAAAAAACACAACATACGCTCCCCTCCTCTCTAAACTCCAATATGTTATTACAATGCATAATATATCTACCAAAAACGTGTTTGCCCATTCAGATTTTGTGTTGCGCTCCCCTCTAAACTGAAATCCTTGGTCCACCCCTGTGTTTAACAGATCAGTTTGAAATTAAAATGAAATCATGTGACTCATTTAATATGTAAAATATGTTCCACTTTTAGGCAGGAAATTTATTTTAGTCTAACCTAGGTGCATAGCCCAAGTTAGGAAATCCTTTTAATATTATTTTGACAGGTTTAAATAAATTTTTGGGCAATATGGGGTCAGTCAGTATATATAGGCGTAATTTATTGGAAAAAAATATATTTAAGCCAATTTTAAAAAAACCTGATAAATTCCCTTTAAGTGGCAAAATAAAGAGACGTAGGATCTGAGAAATTGCAGAAAAAGGCACTAAACATCACATAACGCCATATACCAGCAATAAAACAAGAGGCATAGATAACTTGTGGCGTTAAACTCCATTCTGTTCTTTCATTAAATAGAAATTATTATATTGTTGGTACTAAAGTCTGTACAGTCATTATTATTATTGTTGGGTTGTAATGCTTATGATGATTTTCTTCATTCAGAAAGTATTGATAAACCCATACAGAAACATATACGTCATGGCATACATGCGTCGCGGTATGATATGTACATGTAGTGTGTCGTACATAGGTGTCAGCAGATGTTACAATTGTCTTACCTCCAACAATGTTACAAATTATCAACGTTGATCATTATGATCTAGATCTAGTTATAGAGAATTTGTATTTTGAATTTTGTGAAAATATAGGTTGAATTTTGTGGGATTTTGATGTACATTCAAACCTATCTTAAACAGCCAGTCAAGGGAAGGAACCAAAGTGGCCCTCTAATACAGGATGTTGCTTAATACAGGTTAATTTGCTCTGAAAGCATTGAAATTAGAAATGGTAAATTTTGCTGCTTAAGACAAATGGTTAATTAATAGAGGTGACCACTTGCACAGGTTTGACTGTATTCGGTTTTGGAGTTTCGGAATACTGTGTGCAGGATGTTGCAGTTACCAAGATCGGCCGATAACTACCAGGCAATTAACGCTTACTTAAATATATCTGAAGTCAGTGTTTGTCCAACAGTGCTGACTGCTTTGTGGCTGTGTTAGCAATTGTCTGATAGTCTATGTTTATTGCTGTATTGAATGGGTTTTGTTTACTCTGTATATTGAACTATGTTTACAAAACATGGGGCAGATGTGCTCCATGACAGACGAGTAATCGTGGATAGATGATAATACTATATTTAAAAAGAGTTGCCACGATAAAATGTAGCCCAGTGATAAAACGTAGCACAGTGATAAAATGTAGCACCGTGATAAAATGTAGCCCCGTGATAAAATGTAGCACCGTGATAAAATGTAGCCCGTGATAAAATGTAGCCCCGTGATAAAATGTAGCCCCGTGATAAAATGTAGCACCGTGATGAAATGTAGCCCCGTGATGAAATGTAGCACCGTGATGAAATGTAGCACCGTGATGAAATGTAGCCCCGTGATGAAATGTAGCACCGTGATGAAATGTAGCACCGTGATGAAATGTAGCACCGTGATGAAATGTAGCCCCGTGATGAAATGTAGCCCCGTGATAAAATGTAGCACCGTGATCAAATGTAGCCCCGTGATGAAATGTAGCCCCGTGATGAAATGTAGCACCGTGATAAAATGTAGCCCCGTGATAAAATGTAGCACCATGTTAACATGTATCACCATGTTAACATGTATTCCATGGTAAGTGTACTATAGTGTACAGTTCTGATAAAATGTAGCACCATGGTAACATGCACTGTCATGATAAGGTGTATTAATTGCCATGATAAGTGTACTAAAGTACACTGTCATGATAAAGTGCATTGTCATGTTAAAGAGCATTATCATGATAAATCTGTATTTCCATGATAAAGCTGTTTTACCATGATAAAGTTGTGTTGTCATGATAAAGCTATGAGGATTATTTAGCACTGTTACCATTCTAACTTCATTCTCCCCCATAAATTTTATATTGAATAGAGACCCTTGCAAGGTTTATGCATATGAAGGGTTTAAAGTACTGGTATTCAAACTCAGTTGTGAGGTCATCTGTTGCTGAGTAGTCTATGGTGCTGTTGCAAGATCACTTACCTATCACTGCTGATGTCGTTGGTTCGAGTCTGTCCCACTTGATTAAAAAACTTAGTGTGAGAAAGTTTGCAATATACGTGGAGACAGATGGTTATTTTTACCTGCAGATGTATTATATCAAAAAATGAATAGACTGGAATTCAAACTTGTACCAGCAGATATTTCATTAGACAATAAATAGACTGGAATTCAAACTTGTACCAGCAAAAATTTTATTAAACAATAAATAGACTGGAATTCAAGCTTACAAATACAGAATGATGCATTATATGCAACAGTTAAAGGATTGGAAATCAAACTTGCAAGTGTAGATGCGATTTATGAAACAATTGTGAGACTGTAATTTTATATACCAATGCACTTTGTAAAACAAAACTTGATAAAATGCAGCAACTATTGAATATTGTCTAGAATGGACATATAACTGGCGTTTTATCAAAGAATCATTTTATACAGTAAGACAAAATTGGCATGAAGGGAATAATAAATATGCAGCTAGTCTTAATTGAAAATTAGCGAGAGACCATGTTTGAGGCGATAAATCAATTGCAGATGCTGTTGAGGGCCCAACAAAAAATGAACTTTTGACATAGTTGATCATATCTGGTAATTTGCATAATAAATTATGTGGTTTGTTTTGCACCATGATCAGTTTTCTGGGAGTTTCGTGTTTATGTGGATTTACGTGGGCGATGGTTGTGGAATAATATACTTTATTATCTCAAAATTTATTAAGTTTTGTTTAAACGGTTTCGCGAGGTTGTAGTGCCCCAGTGGTTATGTGTATGGACATTCTCTTAAAGCTGGCTCGACGGAAACTCATGCGTATGAATGCAAAGTTCAACAAAGCAGAACTTTCGCGTGATTGTTGCAGTTACAGAGAGAATTCTTCCTCCGACCAAGAATTTAAGATAGGTTTGTTTTTTATTCGATCTCATTCACATTGTAACCTCGCATATAACGTTATTTCTTCAATTAATTATTACATTCGTTATTACACAAGTTATTACACAAGTTATGTCAATATTGTTAGTACATATATGTCAAATTTATTTATAGCAATTAACATTACCGTCACTGTAAAACACATTACTTTTACAATTATTATGCTCCCTGAAGGGGGGGGGGCATAATATTGTCGTCACTTCATCCTTGTAGGCCCTATTTCTCTGCAAACTTTGGTTGAAATTTCATGAAACTTGCCAGGAAGCATCAGAACCCCATAATCTTTGTGTTTTGGTTTCGCTGATTTTTTGCCAGAGTTATGGCCCTTTGACCCCTTCCATAACCAAATCCTAAGAAGTCCGCTCTGTTTGTAAGGAACTTCTTGTTAGAAATTCTGAAACTTGCTAGGATGCATCATGCAGAGTGGTGCATTTTGTCTTTGTGTTTCAGTTCTATGTAAAAGGAGTTATGGCCCTTTGATTTTAACTAATACAAAATCCTTATTATTTTGAGCTCGCCGGGATGAATGTCCAGGAGAGCTATTGCCATGATCGCGGCGGCGGTGGCGGTGGCGTCTGTAGACACCCAGGTTAAACTTTTGCATTTAGTTGCATTTAAGTTTTGGTGTTTGCCTTCAATCTCAATCTTTGCATGGGTAGTGAGTTTTATCCCATCGGCAAGCTTTGGTGTCTTCTGACAACTCTTGTTTGTCCAGAGCATATCTTCAAAAGTCTTGAAGAATTCTAATGTGACTTAATACATGGACTGAAGGCAATGTGTGGACATGCAAAATAAAAAAAAATCACATAACTATCTTGAACTGGCTAGCTATAATCCTAGACATGGCCACAATGACTGGTCCAATACAATCAGAACTGGGCAAATACAACCCTGAAATGGGTCAATTAATATACATATGATGTGAACTGTGCCAAAATGACCCTAAACTTGGCCAGTATGATCTTGAACTGTCTGTGGGTGAAAATGACCTTAAACTTGGTCAACATGATCCAGAAATGGGCCAATACGACCCAGAATTTGGACCAATACGACCCTAAGCTAGACCAGCATTATCTAGAACTGGGCCAATACAGCTACTTTCTGTGTCAATAAAATTATCATTTATCACAATATCATGTTTTAGATTTATCTTTGGACAGTCATATTGGCCCACAGTCTATGGCATTTGGTCAATATGACATTCCATCTAAACTTCAGCCAATATGACAATCATTGACCAATATCTTGGACAACTTAAATTCACATAAACAATAACATTACATGTATACATGTATTGTTTAAAGCTCATAAGTAATTAACTTCCAAGCTTCGAAACCGTAATTTGTCACTTTAGATAGATTTTGACATTAATCAACCTATAGTTGTGATCTAAAAGATCAGTGAACTCCGATACAGGTGTATTTAAGCCCCATTACGCTTTGCGTCTCAGGTTGGGTGTGTCGCGCTGAAAGCCCATCTAAGACCCTTAAATCTGCCAAGCCCTAAGTTATCTCTGTACATTGTAGAGGAGTGTCATTGACCTATCGGTTACAATATGGGTCACACTCGGGGCATGTACACATATTACACAATCCATAATAAAGTGACGGAGACATAGAAAAATAGTCTTTTGTGTAAGTATTAAATTTCATAAAACTGCCTTTGCCCACAAGAACTACTGAGCTGATAGGCAAACATAATGGTCAACTTTTAACTATTTCACTTGTTGTTGATTTAGGCTTACAAATATTTGATTTCGACTGAAAATTCTACCTGGAGCTGGCAAAGACTTGATCTGGCACAGAATTTCATTTAAAGTGACTATCGATAATTTTGATTAATTTTTTTTATGCCCCCCACAAAAAATTTTTGGGTGGCATATAGTTATCGCAGCGTCCATCCGTCCGTCCGTCCTTCCGTCCGGTATTTCGTTTCCAGCCTGTAACTTTGTCATGCATAGATGGATTTTGTTGATACTTGCAACAAATGATCAACAGAACATGATGATGTGTTTTGAGTAAGACCCACACCCGTACCTTAAAGGTCAAGGTCACTATTTTAGTTTGTTTGATAACACTTTTAGTTTATGTGAGATTTCGTTTCTGGCCTGTAACTTTGTCATGCATAGATGAATTTTAATGATACTTGCTACAAATGATCAACATAACATCATGACATGTTTGGGGGGCATGTGACACTTAACAGTGACATTTCTTGTTTATATAAACATAATTTTGGGAAATTTATTAAAACAATTCTCTATCCATTTTAAGAACAACAACATACACATGTATGTACAGTAGAACTTCGGTAGCTCGAACACCACTGATCGCTCTAACAACTAACCCAGTCCCTGCCAAATTCCTATTTAATTTCTTATGTTTTACCACCGATGGCTAGTACACTGATAGACAGAACAGTCAAACTAGTAATTGGGTCCCGACAACACACTTACCTGTGTTTTTCGCACCTTTCGGTCAAACAGCTGATCAAAGATAAAGAAAATCGGAGAAGTTTGCCATGTTTGTTCACGCATTCAAAGGTGTGAAGTAACTTCTACATGTCATAATATGCCCACGGTCTTAAAGAGCGAGAAGTTTGTTATGATAATTTGGCGAGTGTGTATTTAATTGGTTATACTGCATGTTGCATTAATTAAGTTAATTTGATATTTATTTGTAATTTAAGATGTAATCAAAATAAAACCATTGTATATTGCAAACATTGAAAAGCAAAGAGTGTCACATACAATTTTACCCTATATATCTTAGACATGGGAAGTTCAGTCTTATTGCATAATGTCGCATTTATCAACATTTACCTGAAGAAGAAACAGCTGATCAACTTCTTGACGGACCCAGTAACCGGGGGACAACTAAGTCAGTGTCTTTGACGATTGCCGAACAACCTGGTGAAGGACCGGGTAAAACCGGAGTGTGATTGTCATGTCATTTACATTGTCATGCATACCGAAAGCTAAATATAGCTATTTGTACATGAGTATATAAAATTGTGATGATAAAAGGAAAATTAAGTAATTATAGTGTGATACAATTAATTATATTTGGAAATAATCCTTTCTGGTACATTGGATTTTCTACATAAACAAGAAATACACATCATTCACATCATCTATTGCACCTGTTCAAAGCGTCCACATGGGATTCAGTAACACGCTCACAAACGTACTTGTACACCATGTACATGTACGATGGTTGTTGTACCAGGCTTGACTCGAACTACTGCTGACTCGAACTGTTTTGTCCAGTCCCATCGAGTTTGAGCGATCAAAGTTCGACTGTATATTAATAAAATATATATCATGAACTAAACTAAATGATTGAAAAAAATATATTGTTAACAGACTGAAAAAAACTGAAAGCTAGCTAATGAAAATTATTATTCATGTTTTAGTGCTGTAAAATGGTAAAACATTATTTTTTATCCAATATCAGTTTCAACAGATGGAACTATAGGTTTACTGTCTGGAAAGATTACTCAAGAAGTATCCAAGTTTGGTTTGTGAAACTTTGTGGATAAAGAGTAATAAGGAGATAACGCAGGTCATTTTATTTTTTCAGTCGGACAAAATTTAATGTTGCTGTGGCAACAAAATAGGTAAAGTTATAGATACAACCTGGATTCTGTGGTAACACTGGAAGTTTCTTAGCTACATTTGTGAAACTTAGCATGTTGATAGAGGGCAACAAGGAGATCATGCATATCATTTTATTTCTTTTTCAGTTTGACAAAAAAATATGGTTGCTATGGCAACTGGTAGGAGACTTATGTATTGTTTTCAACACCTCAGTGTCTTGTTTTTATCTATTGTATAAGGGGTATAGCTCAAATAGATCACTGAAAGGCAGCAGTGACAAAAATGATAAATATATTTAATTTTTATCAGTTTCTAGTGTTTTAATAGAAAGACTCTAGCCACTCCTTGAGTTTATTATGATTGCTATATTTGAATATGTTCATAGATGTAAAGATTGATTTTAGAAGGACTTATATAGAAAGATAAGTAACTTGCATCTCCTGATCAAGGACTTATATAGAAGGATAGGTAACTTACATTTCCTGACTAAATATTGATAAAAAAAACTTATTATTCAGAGCTCAAAGGCAACTGCTTTCTTGTACATAAAATGTAAGTTGTCTGTTATCCTAGATGTTTGACTATGTTTTGAGCACACAAAATGATGTTGAATTAAAGTTATTGATTTACAATTTGAAGTAAAAATTCTTGCAATTTTTTTTTTTTTTAGCTGCAGTATACACATTTTGCAATCAGAAGTACTTCATCAGTTTTACACACATATTTCTGGGAATGGCATTGTTTTGATGTGAATTTCATTCTGCAATGTAAGAATTTCGATTTGTATTCCTGAGATGAATGGAAGTTAAGATAATTTAAAATGAGATTTTGTGTGAATATGCGAGCGTCACAAAATCTCAGTTAGTTGCCTTTCCTTCTCTATATAATTCCTTGATTTTTTTTGTGAGCCCGTGTGGTTCTGGCTAAGAATAGAATCACTCAATCTCTGTAGAGGGGTAGGAATCCTCCGAATGGGTGTCATGTTCATTTTATCATTTTTTTTGTCATGTTCACTGTTGTGGTTAAATTATCAAACCCTGTGTGGTTCCAGTGAGCCATGGGTGGTGGCAAGAATAGGATTACTGTGGCTTATGCATGTCGTAAGAAGTGACAAATTGAGTAATACGATAGAATTTGCTGAAACTCTGCATAATGTGTTGGTATGCCGTAAAACCCTATTCATTATTCATTGATTTGCTGCAGATACGTTGGTGAAATGGATTTCATCATTGTCTTGTGTCTCTTTAATGTATACAATGTATACTTTATTAACAGTCTAGCATGGGTAAAAAAATGAATGAAAATTCCATTTAACTTGGAATGTTCTCTTTGGAAGTTTTGAGTGGAATTGGTGAAATATTTTTCTACGGGATTTAGATTTTGATATGTGAAGTTAGAAATGTCATTTTAAATTTGATTGCTTGTGATATATATTGAAAATTATGACAGTAATGTCGCTGATTGTACTTTATAAGCATTATTTTTAAAATTCATTTTGTGAATTTCATTGGAAAATAGGCTCTGTCCTGGCAACAGCAGAATATCATCGCCTGGTCTCGTAACGGTAAAATTAATGGCGATGATGTGGAACATATACTAATATTGGACGAGAATTGATTTTAAACATTATGTTGTGCACCAAGCGGTAAATGGAATTGTACTAGAATAGATGAAAGGATTTTATTACATGTGCGTGTGTAATGATTGAATTTGTTAAAAAAAAATTAATTTAAACTTAATTATACAGGACTGTAGGCAAACTCAGCTGTTATTTGAAATGCATGTTGTGTTGAATGAAATTGACTCAATATGTATGTTAGGATGAAATGAGATCTGTGCTCTGTATTGATATGATATGTATATTAGGATGAAATGAGATCTGTGCTCTGTATTGATATGATATTTATGTTAGGATGAAATGAGATCTGTGCTCTGTATTGATATGATATGTATGTTAGGATGAAATGAGATTTGTGCTCTGTATTGATTTGATATGTATGTTAGGATGAAATGAGATCTGTGCTCTGTATTAATATGATATATATGTTAGGATGAAATGAGATCTGTGCTCTGAATTGATATGATATATATGTTAGGATGAAATGAGATTTGTGCTCTGTATTGATATGATATATATGTTAGGATGAAATGAGATTTGTGCTCTGTATTGATTTGATATGTATGTTAGGATGAAATGAGATCTGTGCTCTGTATTGATATGCATGTTAAGATGAAATGAGATTTGTGCTCTGTATTGATATGTATGTTGGGATGAAATGAGATTTGTGCTCTGTATTGATATGTATGTTGGGATGAAATGAGATTTGTGCTCTGTATTGGTATGTATGTTGGGATGAAATGAGATTTGTGTTCTGTATTGATATGTATGTTGGGATGAAATGGGATTTGTGTTCTGTATTGATATGTATGTTGGGATGAAATGAGATTTGTGCTCTGTATTGGTATGTATGTTGGGATGAAATGAGATTTGTGCTCTGTATTGGTATGTATGTTGGGATGAAATGAGATTTGTGCTCTGTATTGATATGTATGTTGGGATGAAATGAGATTTGTGCTCTGTATTGATATGTTTGTTGGGATGAAATGGGATTTGTGTTCTGTATTGATATGTATGTTGGGATGAAATGAGATTTGTGCTCTGTATTGATATGTATGTTGGGATGAAATAAGATTTGTGCTCTGTATTGATATGTATGTTGGGATGAAATGAGATTTGTGCTCTGTATTGGTATGTATGTTGGGATGAAATGAGATTTGTGCTCTGTATTGATATGTATGTTGGGATGAAATGGGATTTGTGTTCTGTATTGATATGTATGTTGGGATGAAATGAGATTTGTGCTCTGTATTGGTATGTATGTTGGGATGAAATGAGATTTGTGCTCTGTATTGATAATTATGTAGGGATGAAATGAGATTTGTGTTCTGTATTGATATGTTTGTTAGGATGAAATGGGATTTGTGTTCTGTATTGATATGTATGTTGGGATGAAATGAGATTTGTGTTCTGTATTGATATGTTTGTTAGGATGAAATGGGATTTGTGTTCTGTATTGGTATGTATGTTGGGATGAAATGAGATTTGTGCTCTGTATTGATATGTATGTTGGGATGAAATGAGATTTGTGTTTTGTATTGATATGTTTGTTAGGATGAAATGAGATTTGTGCTCTGTATTGATATGATATGTATGTTAGGATGAAATGAGATTTGTGCTCTGTATTGATATAATATGCATGTTAGGATGAAATAAGACTTGTTTTCTGTATTGATATGTATGTGAGGATGAAATGAGACTTGTGTTCTGTATTGATATGTTTGTTAGGATAAATGGGATTTGTGTTCTGTATTGATATGTTTGTTAGGATGAAATGGGATTTGTGTTCTGTATTGGTATGTATGTTGGGATGAAATGAGATTTGTGTTCTGTATTGATATGTATGTTGGGATGAAATGCGATTTGTGTTCTGTATTGATATGTATGTTAGGATGAAATGAGATTTGTGCTCTGTATTGATATGATATGCATGTTAGGATGAAATAAGACTTGTTTTTTCTGTATTGATATGTATGTGAGGATGAAATGAGACTTGTGTTCTGTATTGATATGATATGTATGTTAGGATAAATGAGATTTGTGCTCTGTATTGATAGGCATGTTAGGATGAAATGAAATTTGTGTTCTGTATTGATATGTATTTTAGGATAAATGAGATTTGTGCTCTGTATTGATATGATATGTATGTTGGGATGAAATGAGATTTGTGCTCTGTATTGATATGATATGTATGTTAGGATGAAATGAGATTGTGCTCTGTATTGATATGATATGTATGTTAGGATGAAATGAGATTTGTGCTCTGTATTGATTTGCATGTTAGGATGAAATGAAATTTGTGTTCTGTATTGACATCCATGTTAGGCTGAAATTGTGTGCATTGATTGGTTTAAAGCGAGAATATTCAGCATGATGAACAATATTTTTAATGTTAAGTATACCCTTGCTGGGTACAGAATGCTCCCCTCCACACACATACACTTGACTCATGGGAGGCATAATTCTTTCACTAAACCAAATGTCCATATTTGGTTGGTTATATAATCTCTTATATTCATGTCCAATTTTGGTTTGTGTTGGATCTTTGTTTGCGACCAAAATCATTTTTTCAACTGGCATTAATTCCATTAGAAAAGCGAGTTTGACTATTTTTTTTATTTTTTACATAATATAATCAAATTCATGGAACTGAAATATTATTAATTATTGCAGATTTTGCACATTCTAATTTCAATTACTTCCAAGCAGACTAAGGTTGCTGCCAAATTCTTCTTGCAATGCAAAGGCATTTGAATACTGGAGATTAATTTGGAATCTGGAATTGGTGGTAATGGGATTTGATTTGATTTCGTAGGTTTCAATTGAGCTGTCTGAATTCAAATAAAGATATCACTATTGATTCCTTGTTGAA
Source organism: Panopea generosa (assembly GCA_029582155.1). Classification (NCBI taxonomy): domain Eukaryota; kingdom Metazoa; phylum Mollusca; class Bivalvia; order Adapedonta; family Hiatellidae; genus Panopea; species Panopea generosa. The sequence goes on along the minus strand of CM055910.1, from coordinate 45,533,767 downwards.
GTCTGCTAGGTTGCTCATGTGTGGAGAGCTGCTTGAGTAGACTGTTTCTTGTATGAGTAGTTCACAGTAACTTCTGGTCACTATTGTATTGTGACACCATACTGTTCTACTGCAGTAATAGCTGCATTGCTGTGGTTGTTACAGTGTTACATTTATGTCCACTGTTACATTGTTATAATTGTGTCCACTGCCACATTGTTACACTGATGTTTGCTGTTGCATTGATGTCAACTGTTACAATGTTATATTTATGTCAGCTGTTACATTGGTGACAGTTTCATTGATGCCCACTCTTACATTGGTGTCCAATGTTTCATTGATGCCACTGTTACAATGTCACATTTATGTCTGCTGTTGCATTGATAGCCACTTACAATGTCACATTTATGTCTGCTGTTGCATTGATAGCCACTTACAATGTCACATTTATGTTTGCTGTTGCATTGATAGCCACTGTTACAATGTCACATTTATGTCTGCTGTTGCATTGATAGCCACTTACAATGTCACATTTATGTCTGCTGTTGCATTGATAGCCACTTACAATGTCACATTTATGTCTGCTGTTGCATTGATAGCCACTTACAATGTCACATTTATGTCTGCTGTTGCATTGATAGCCACTTACAATGTCACATTTATGTTTGCTGTTGCATTGATGCCACTGTTACAATGTCACATTTATGTCTGCTGTTGCATTGATAGCCACTTACAATGTCACATTTATGTCTGCTGTTGCATTGATAGCCACTTACAATGTCACATTTATGTTTGCTGTTGCATTGATAGCCACTGTTACAATGTCACATTTATGTTTGCTGTTGCATTGATAGCCACTGTTACAATGTCACATTTATGTTTGTTGTTGCGTTGATAGCAACTGTTAAAATGTTACATTTATGTTTGCTGTTGCATTGATATCCCTTGTTACAATGTAACATTTGTGTTTGCTGTGATATCCACTGTTACAGTGTCACACTTATGTTTGCTGTTACATTGATATCCACTGTAACAATGTTACATTTATATATGTTGTTACATTAATATCCACTGTTACAATGTTACATTTATATATGTTGTTACATTAATATCCACTGTTACAATGTTACATTTATGTCGTATTTATATACATTGTTACATTTATATTAGCTGTTACATTGATATCCACTGTTACAATGTTACATTTATGTATGTTTTTACATTAATATCCACTGTTACAATGTTACATTTATGTCATATAATACATTGTTATATTTATGTTTGCTGTTACATTGATATCAACTGTTACAATGTTACATTTATGTATGTTGTTACATTAATATTCACTGTTACAATTTTACATTTTTGTTCTATAATATATTGTTATATTTATATTTACTGTAACATTGATGTCTTATGTTACAATATTCTAAGACTGACCAACAGTACTGAACTGGGCCCCTATTCGTTCTGTTTGTATTGAATGGACATACTAAACATAGGGTGTAAGTTTAACACTGTCACAAACTATTTGTCATGGAGCTTACTTCATCCTGCCTGGGCAGTCTCCGCCTTTATCTCAAAGTCAGTTCTCAGCAATGTGGTCATGGGTTTGAGCCTAGTTTAGTATAAAAACTTTTATTTGAGCAAGATTGTCCAGATGGGGATTCTATTTTGGTACATTATATGTATATATATATATATGGACATGAGGTCTTCCTCCACCAATCAAACTAATATGGTATCAAACTGAATATATGTTGCAGCTCCACTGGTCAGCAGGGTTTATGTCTTAGTAAATTGACTGTTGTCTGTATGTTAACTTTTTTTCTTGGAGATGCAATAGCACCCGCTTTTTTCAGCGAATCTTAACCAAACTTGCACAGCAGTTATATAACCACTATATCTCAGACTAGTTCTTGAACCAGTGTGAACTGACACCCCCCAAATGCCCCGCCACAGGGCTTATAAGCACATTTTAAAAGAAACATGAAAAAACATTTTCTCTTAAAGTTCAAGCCGTACACCTTAGATATTTTACATGTATCATTGTATGGGGGTCCCCATAAAGGGTGTTGAAGTTGTATTGCTGGGGTCAAATTTGGGGCCACCACTAGGTTTTACATAGACTTACAGGGAACATGCTAAAATTTCCGTGTAGACACGATGTTACCCCCATTTTTCATTGAATTTTAATCGAGAACTTACCCCCAAAAAAATTCTTCTAGCAGTTTGTTTCCAGTAGAGCAATTCAGACCCTCTTGGGACTCTTGTTTGTAATTTTTTGTTTTAACCTCAGATGAACATGTTTGGGCGATCTGGGTCCTCTTGTTTTTTCTCTCACCAGTATGATGTAGAGAAAGCCTGCTGATGGCCATTATGTGGGTTTTAAACGCACTCATCTAAAACTGAAAATCAATACAATGTTGCAGGTGACCAATTTTTCATAAACACGAAAAAGATTCATATATCCTGTGTTAAAATCCAATTTTTATCATTCGATGTAATAATACTGACATTGCTATCAAGCATGGTTCGTGGGTAGTGACGGATAGGTTCTCTACCATTAACCGTTAAAGCACCTGTGCACTGGTAGAGATAATGGCATGATTGTAAAAAGTAATGTTTAAATACGGTGTATAATCTTTGTGTATATGTGTATAACTAAGACACAATAAATTGTTTTAATATATATGATATAAGTATGTTTGATAGTAGATTTTATTGATTCGCACATGTAAAACTAGTTGAATCGGTGGTTGAATTACGTGTTCAAGGAGTAAATTAAGTTGACTGTCTAAATAATTGGGTAGATTTATGGATGACCATTAGTAAAGAATGATATGATAATGTTTGTAAGTTTATTTACGATACAAGTGTACTGGAGTATTTGGTTTTTGTAGTTTTGGATGGATTATGTACAGCCAAACATGTGTAAGCAATCACCTCTATTATGTGACCGCTTGTCTTGAACAGCCACATTTGCTTTCTCCCATTATATGGTTTTAGAGCAAATTCACCTGTATTAAGCAACAGCCTGTATCAAAATGCCACTTTTGCTCCCTTCCTTGACTGGCTGTTGAAGGCAGTTTTTTACTGTATTTTAGTTAATCATTTGTAATATAATTGCCTTATTAAATACTGCATGTTGGTGATTAAAGTGAAGTCTGTAGAAGAAGTTTACACATGAGAAACTGAAGGGTGTTAATCTTGATATCTTTAAAGGGACTATAATTTTTATATTTTATTATATTGTAAACTGAGCCTTTTATACTGGTGTTGTTTATGGCAACTTCCGGCTTCTAAAACCATGAGCGACTAATTTCATTTTAGTTCTGAGGAGGGCCTAATTTTTGGTAAATATTGAAATTGAGAGGAGGGTAAACGCCCCACACACATACACTACACCATAACCCCCTACTCTGAATCTGCTTGTGTATCAAGTGACTTGGTATCAATACCAAGTGACTTTGCAGAACTATTTCACTTTCACAATCATGTTGAGAAAATTAGGATTTTGAGGATTAAGCGTTAATTTTTAAGCACAAATAGACAATCAGTTTACCTGCTCTTTCTCGGGTTCCTGGAAAATTTACCACAAACACACCCATATCTGCAAATATCTCATGACTTCACACTTGAATCAGTGGTGAAAGACAAACGATAATGAGAGGAATGTTGTTTGGTAATCGTCACAGAGACTGTAAAGACAAGGGTTCAAACTTACAACACCTTGATTGATAAGCAGATGCATAACTGACCTTGGTGACAGGGTCTGGCTTCTGGCTTCAAGTTGTGTTTCCTGTGGATTTCCTAGATGATATTTGCTGCTTCAAGTTGTGTTTCCTGTGGATTTCTTACATGATATTTGCTGCTTCAAGTTGTGTTTCCTGTGGATTTCCTAGATGATATTTGCTGCTTGAAGTTGTGTTTCCTGTGGATTTCCTATATGATATTTGCTGCTTCAAGTTGTGTTTCCTGTGGATTTCTTATATGATATTTGCTGCTTCAAGTTGTGTTTCCTGTGAATTTCCTATATGATATTTGCTGCTTCAAGTTGTGTTTCCTGTGGATTACCTGGATGATATTTGCTGCTTCAAGTTGTGTTTCCTGTGGATTTCCTAGATGATATTTGCTGCTTCAAGTTGTGTTTCCTGTGGATTTCCTAGATGATATTTGCTGCTTCAAGTTCGGTTTCCTGTGGATTTCCTATATGATATTTGCTGCTTCAAGTTGTGTTTCCTGTGGATTTCCTAGATGATATTTGCTGCTTGAAGTTGTGTTTCCTGTGGATTTTCTAGATGATATTTGCTGCTTCAAGTTGTGTTTCCTGTGGATTTCTTATATGATATTTGCTGCTTCAAGTTGTGTTTCCTGTGAATTTCCTATATGATATTTGCTGCTTCAAGTTGTGTTTCCTGTGGATTACCTGGATGATATTTGCTGCTTCAAGTTGTGTTTCCTGTGGATTTCCTAGATGATATTTGCTACTTCAAGTTGTGTTTCCTGTGGATTTTCTAGATGATATTTGCTGCTCGAAGTTGTGTTTCCTGTGGATTTCTTATATGATATTTGCTACTTCAAGTTGTGTTTCCTGTGGATTTTCTAGATGATATTTGCTGCTTGAAGTTGTGTTTCCTGTGGATTTCTTATATGATATTTGCTACTTCAAGTTGTGTTTCCTGTGAATTTCCTATATGATATTTGCTACTTCAAGTTGTGTTTCCTGTGGATTTTCTAGATGATATTTGCTACTTCAAGTTGTGTTTCCTGTGGATTTCTTATATGATATTTGCTACTTCAAGTTGTGTTTCCTGTGAATTTCCTATATGATATTTGCTACTTCAAGTTGTGTTTCCTGTGGATTTTCTAGATGATATTTGCTGCTTGAAGTTGTGTTTCCTGTGGATTTCTTATATGATATTTGCTACTTCAAGTTGTGTTTCCTGTGGATTTCTTATATGATATTTGCTGCTTCAAGTTGTGTTTCCTGTGGATTTCTTATATGATATTTGCTACTTCAAGTTGTGTTTCCTGTGGATTTTCTAGATGATATTTGCTACTTCAAGTTGTGTTTCCTGTGGATTTCTTATATGATATTTGCTACTTCAAGTTGTGTTTCCTGTGGATTTTCTAGATGATATTTGCTGCTTCAAGTTGTGTTTCCTGTGGATTTCCTATATGATATTTGCTGCTTCAAGTTGTGTTTCCTGTGGATTTCTTATATGATATTTGCTGCTTCAAGTTGTGTTTCCTGTGAATTTCCTATATGATATTTGCTGCTTCAAGTTGTGTTTCCTGTGGATTACCTGGATGATATTTGCTGCTTCAAGTTGTGTTTCCTGTGGATTTCCTAGATGATATTTGCTGCTTCAAGTTCGGTTTCCTGTGGATTTCCTATATGATATTTGCTGCTTCAAGTTGTGTTTCCTGTGGATTTCTTATATGATATTTGCTGCTTCAAGTTGTGTTTCCTGTGAATTTCCTATATGATATTTGCTGCTTCAAGTTGTGTTTCCTGTGGATTACCTGGATGATATTTGCTGCTTCAAGTTGTGTTTCCTGTGGATTTCCTAGATGATATTTGCTGCTTGAAGTTGTGTTTCCTGTGGATTTTCTAGATGATATTTGCTGCTTCAAGTTGTGTTTCCTGTGGATTTCTTATATGATATTTGCTGCTTCAAGTTGTGTTTCCTGTGGATTTCCTAGATGATATTTGCTGCTTCAAGTTGTGTTTCCTGTGGATTTCCTAGATGATATTTGCTGCTTCAAGTTCGGTTTCCTGTGGATTTCCTATATGATATTTGCTGCTTCAAGTTGTGTTTCCTGTGGATTTCCTAGATGATATTTGCTGCTTGAAGTTGTGTTTCCTGTGGATTTTCTAGATGATATTTGCTGCTTCAAGTTGTGTTTCCTGTGGATTTCTTATATGATATTTGCTGCTTCAAGTTGTGTTTCCTGTGAATTTCCTATATGATATTTGCTGCTTCAAGTTGTGTTTCCTGTGGATTACCTGGATGATATTTGCTGCTTCAAGTTGTGTTTCCTGTGGATTTCCTAGATGATATTTGCTACTTCAAGTTGTGTTTCCTGTGGATTTTCTAGATGATATTTGCTGCTCGAAGTTGTGTTTCCTGTGGATTTCTTATATGATATTTGCTACTTCAAGTTGTGTTTCCTGTGGATTTTCTAGATGATATTTGCTGCTTGAAGTTGTGTTTCCTGTGGATTTCTTATATGATATTTGCTACTTCAAGTTGTGTTTCCTGTGAATTTCCTATATGATATTTGCTACTTCAAGTTGTGTTTCCTGTGGATTTTCTAGATGATATTTGCTACTTCAAGTTGTGTTTCCTGTGGATTTCTTATATGATATTTGCTACTTCAAGTTGTGTTTCCTGTGAATTTCCTATATGATATTTGCTACTTCAAGTTGTGTTTCCTGTGGATTTTCTAGATGATATTTGCTGCTTGAAGTTGTGTTTCCTGTGGATTTCTTATATGATATTTGCTACTTCAAGTTGTGTTTCCTGTGGATTTCTTTTATGATATTTGCTGCTTCAAGTTGTGTTTCCTGTGGATTTCTTATATGATATTTGCTACTTCAAGTTGTGTTTCCTGTGGATTTTCTAGATGATATTTGCTACTTCAAGTTGTGTTTCCTGTGGATTTCTTATATGATATTTGCTACTTCAAGTTGTGTTTCCTGTGGATTTTCTAGATGATATTTGCTGCTTCAAGTTGTGTTTCCTGTGGATTTCCTATATGATATTTGCTGCTTCAAGTTGTGTTTCCTGTGGATTTCTTATATGATATTTGCTGCTTCAAGTTGTGTTTCCTGTGAATTTCCTATATGATATTTGCTGCTTCAAGTTGTGTTTCCTGTGGATTACCTGGATGATATTTGCTGCTTCAAGTTGTGTTTCCTGTGGATTTCCTAGATGATATTTGCTGCTTCAAGTTCGGTTTCCTGTGGATTTCCTATATGATATTTGCTGCTTCAAGTTGTGTTTCCTGTGGATTTCTTATATGATATTTGCTGCTTCAAGTTGTGTTTCCTGTGAATTTCCTATATGATATTTGCTGCTTCAAGTTGTGTTTCCTGTGGATTACCTGGATGATATTTGCTGCTTCAAGTTGTGTTTCCTGTGGATTTCCTAGATGATATTTGCTGCTTGAAGTTGTGTTTCCTGTGGATTTTCTAGATGATATTTGCTGCTTCAAGTTGTGTTTCCTGTGGATTTCTTATATGATATTTGCTGCTTCAAGTTGTGTTTCCTGTGAATTTCCTATATGATATTTGCTGCTTCAAGTTGTGTTTCCTGTGGATTACCTGGATGATATTTGCTGCTTCAAGTTGTGTTTCCTGTGGATTTCCTAGATGATATTTGCTGCTTGAAGTTGTGTTTCCTGTGGATTTTCTAGATGATATTTGCTACTTCAAGTTGTGTTTCCTGTGGATTTCTTATATGATATTTGCTACTTCAAGTTGTGTTTCCTGTGGATTTTCTAGATGATATTTGCTGCTTGAAGTTGTGTTTCCTGTGGATTTTCTAGATGATATTTGCTGCTTCAAGTTGTGTTTCCTGTGGATTACCTAGATGATATTTGCTGCTTCAAGTTGTGTTTCCTGTGGATTTTCTAGATGATATTTGCTGCTTCAAGTTGTGTTTCCTGTGGATTACCTAGATGATATTTGCTACTTCAAGTTGTGTTTCCTGTGGATTACCTAGATGATATTTGCTACTTCAAGTTGTGTTTCCTGTGGATTTTCTAGATGATATTTGCTGCTTGAAGTTGTGTTTCCTGTGGATTTTCTAGATGATATTTGCTACTTCAAGTTGTGTTTCCTGTGGATTTCTTATATGATATTTGCTACTTCAAGTTGTGTTTCCTGTGGATTTTCTAGATGATATTTGCTGCTTGAAGTTGTGTTTCCTGTGGATTTTCTAGATGATATTTGCTACTTCAAGTTGTGTTTCCTGTGGATTTCTTATATGATATTTGCTACTTCAAGTTGTGTTTCCTGTGGATTTTCTAGATGATATTTGCTGCTTGAAGTTGTGTTTCCTGTGGATTTTCTAGATGATATTTGCTACTTCAAGTTGTGTTTCCTGTGGATTTCTTATATGATATTTGCTACTTCAAGTTGTGTTTCCTGTGGATTTTCTAGATGATATTTGCTGCTTGAAGTTGTGTTTCCTGTGGATTTCCTATATGATATTTGCTGCTTCAAGTTGTGTTTCCTGTGGATTTCTTATATGATATTTGCTGCTTCAAGTTGTGTTTCCTGTGGATTTCTTATATGATATTTGCTGCTTCAAGTTGTGTTTCCTGTGGATTTCTTATATGATATTTGCTGCTTCAAGTTGTGTTTCCTGTGGGTTTCTTATATGATATTTGCTGCTTCAAGTTGTGTTTCCTGTGGGTTTCTTATATGATATTTGCTGCTTCAAGTTGTGTTTCCTGTGGATTTCCTAGATGATATTTGCTGCTTCAAGTTGTGTTTCCTGTGGGTTTCTTATATGATATTTGCTGCTTCAAGTTGTGTTTCCTGTGGATTTCTTATATGATATTTGCTGCTTCAAGTTGTGTTTCCTGTGGATTTCTTAGTCGATATTCCCTACTTCAAGTTGTGTTGCCCGTGGATTTCTTAGTAAATATTTGCTGCTTCAAGTTGTGTTGCCTGTGGATTTCTAGTCGATATTTGCTAATTCAAGTAGTGTTGCTCGTGGATTTCTTAGTCGATATTCCCTACTTCAAGTTGTGTTGTTTGTGGATTTCTTAGTAAATATTTAATACTACAAGTTGTGTTGTCTGTGGATTTTTTAATTGATATTTGCTACTTCAAGTTGTGTTGTCTGTGGATTTCTTAATTGATATTTGCTACTTCAAGTTGTGTTGTCTGTGGATTTCTTAATTGATATTTGCTACTTTTAAGTTGTGTTGTCTGTGGATTTCTTAGTTGATATTTAATACTTCAAGTTGTGTTGTCTGTGGATTTCTTAGTTGATATTTGCTACTTCAAATTGTGTTGTCTGTGGATTTCCTAGATGATATTTGCTGCTTCAAGTTGTGTTGTCCGTGGATTTCTAAGTCTGTATTTGCTGCTTCAAGTTGTGTTGTCCGTGGATTTCTTAGTCGATAAATACTTCTTAAAACTGTGTTTTCTGTGGATTTCTTAGACAGTAATTGCTGCGTCAAGTTGTGTTGTCCGTGGATTTCTTAGTCAGTATTTGCTGCTTCAAGTTGTGTTGTCCGTGGATTTCTTAGTCGATAAATACTTCTTAAAATTGTGTTTTCTGTGGATTTCTTAGTTGATATTTGCTACTTCAAGTTGTGTTGTCTGTGGATTTTTAGTCGGTATTTGCTGCTTCAAGTTGTGTTGTCCGTGGATTTCTTACTTGATATATGCTACTGCAAATTGTGTTGTCTGTGGATTTCTTAGTTGATATATGCTACTGTAAGTTGTGTTGTCTGTTGGATTCCTTAGCATACATATTTTGATAAAAATATCTGTAATATTTATATCCAATCTGGTGTGGAATATGTTTTCAATAAATAAAACTGTTACGTTAAAGTGAAAAATTGAGATTAAATTAAAGATACACAAACTCATTTGTGTGTAATTATAAGTGATTCTTTATTTTAGTTTGTAGTTTTAAAATAAACTACAATTATTGACTGATAGTAGAATGGTGTGTGGACTGGTAGTATAACTTCATGGTAGTTTTAAAATAAACTACAGTGTATTAATTGATAGTAGAACAGTTTGTAGACTAATAGTAGAACTTCATGGTAGTTTTAAAAAAACTACAGCATGTAGACTGATAGTAGAATGGTGTGCAGACTGATAGTAGAACTTCATGGTAGTTTTAAAATAAACTACAGTGTATCAACTGATAGTTGAAAGGTGTGCAGACTGATAGTAAAACAGTGTGTAGACTGATAGTAGAACTTCATATGAAGGTAGTCTTAAAATAAACTACAGTGTATCAACTGATAGTAGAACGGTATGTATACTGATAGCAGAGCTTTGTGGTAGATTTAAATTAAACTACAGTGTATTGACTGGTAGTAGAACAGTGTGTAGGCTGATAGTAGAACTTCATGGTAGTTTTAAAAAAAATACAGTGTGTAGACTGATAATAGAACAGTTTGTTGACTAATAGTAGAACTTCATCGTAATTTTGATACACGATAGTAGAACAGTGTGTTGACTGATAGTAGAACTTCATGGTAGTTTTAAAATTAACTACAGTGTATCAAATGATAGTTGAACAGTGTGTAGACTGACAGTAGAACTTCATGATAGTTTTAAAATAAACTACAGTGTATCAACTGATAGTAGAACAGTGTGTAGATTGATAGTAGACAGTGTGTAGACTGATAGTAGAATTTTGAGGTAGTTTTAAAAAAAACTACAGTGTGTAGACTGATAATAGAACAGTGTGTAGACTAATAGTAGAACTTCATGGTTGTTTTGAAATAAACTACAGTGTATCAACTGATAGTAGAACAGTGTGTAGACTGATAGTAGAAGTTTATTGTAATTTTAAAATAAACTACAGTGTATCAACTGATAGTAGAACAGTGTGTAGACTGACAGTAGAACTTCATAGTAGTTTTAAAATAAACTACAGTGTATCGACTGATAGTAGAACAGTGTGTAGACTGATAATAGAACTTTGTTGTAGTTTTAAAAAAAACTACAGTGTGTAGACTGATAGTAGATGGTGTGTAGACTGAAAGTAGAACTTCATGGTAGTTTTAAAAAAAACTACAGTGAGTACACTGATAATAGAACAGTATGTAGACTAATAGTAGAATTTCATGTAGTTTTAAAATAAACTACCGTGTATTGACTGATAATAGAACAGTGTGTAGACTAATAGTAGAACTTCATGGTAATTTTGAAATAAACTACCGTGTATCAGCTGATAGCAGAACAGTATGTAGACTGATAGTAGAACTTCATGGTAGTTTTAAAATAAACTACAGTGAGTACACTGATAATAAAACAGTGTGTAGACTAATAGTAGAATTTCATGTAGTTTTAAAATAAACTACCGTGTATTGACTGATAATAGAACAGTGTGTAGACTAATAGTAGAACTTCATGGTAATTTTGAAATAAACTACCGTGTATCAGCTGATAGCAGAACAGTATGTAGACTGATAGTAGAACTTCATGGTAGTTTTGAAATAAACTACAGTGTATCAACTGATAGTAGAACAGTGTGTAGACTGATAGTAGAAGTTTATTGTAGTTTTAAAATAAACTACAGTGTATCAACTGATAGTAGAACAGTGTGTAGACTGACAGTAGAACTTCATGGTAGTTTTAAAATAAACTACAGTGTATCGACTGATAGTAGACGGTGTGTAGACCGATAATAGAACTTTGTTGTAGTTTTAAAAAAAACTACAGTGTGTAGACTGATAGTAGATGGTGTGTAGACTGAAAGTAGAACTTCATGGTAGTTTTAAAAAAAACTACAGTGAGTACACTGATAATAGAACAGTGTGTAGACTAATAGTAGAATTTCATGTAGTTTTAAAATAAACTACCGTGTATTGACTGATGATAGAACAGTGTGTAGACTAATAGTAGAACTTCATGGTAATTTTGAAATAAACTACCGTGTATCAGCTGATAGCAGAACAGTATGTAGACTGATAGTAGAACTTCATGGTAGTTTTAAAATAAACTACAGTGAGTACACTGATAATAGAACAGTGTGTAGACTAATAGTAGAATTTCATGTAGTTTTAAAATAAACTACCGTGTATTGACTGATAATAGAACAGTGTGTAGACTAATAGTAGAACTTCATGGTAATTTTGAAATAAACTACCGTGTATCAGCTGATAGCAGAACAGTATGTAGACTGATAGTAGAACTTCATGGTAGTTTTAAAATAAAATACAGTGTACCAACTGATAGTAAGGCAGTGTGTAGACTGATAGTAGAACTTCATGGTATTTTTAGATAAACTACAGTGTATCAACTGATAGTAGAACAGTGTGTAGACTGATAGTAGAACTTTGTATTAGTTTTAAAATAAACTACAGTGTATCAACTGATAGTAGAAGGGTGTGTAGACTGATAGTAGAACTTTGTGGTAGTTTAAATAATATACAGTGTATCGACTGATAGCAGAATGGTGTGTAGACTGATAGTAGAACTTTGTGGTAGTTTTAAAATAAATTTCAGTGTTTTGACTGATAGTAGAACAGTGTGTAGACTGATAGTAGAACTTTGTGATAGTTTTAAAATGAACTACAGTGTATCAACTGATAGTAGAACAGTGTGTAGACTAATAGTAGAATGGTGTGTAGACTAATAGCATAACTTCATGGAATTCCAAGCTTCCGCCAATTGTTATCTATCTGCAACTTGACTATCAGTATTTTAAGTGAATTTAATGTTTCAATTATTTGATATTAGTAAATTTAACTACAAGTAATAAAACTACTTGATGATAATGATTTGAACTATAGAAGAAAATTGTTACTATAATTTACAGGTATATTGATAAATTGCGTACTGTGCCCAATGAAATGGAAATCATGAGTATGTGACAATGTTTTTTAAAAGAGAATTATAAATCAAAATGTTTGTGGATTTTTCCGGATCAAGCTTTCTTCAAACTGTCCAGAAGAAAAAAGGTATTTATTTATATTACATTTTATATTCATAATTTATGTTTCCATCTCTCTACATGTAGTTTTAATTTTAGCTATAGGAATCTTTGCATACTTTAAGAGTGGGATTTGTGAGTCCTGGGTATGCATTTTCCTAGATTTATACCTAAGGGTACTCAAATGTCAAATTCCAAGGTTTTGAGGGGAAAAAAACATGGACCTTTAATTGTACAAGTGTGGAAAATGTCTGCAGAAATTGACATAAAAAACACAGAAATATTTGTAAACCTAGGAGTAGTTAAACATTCCTTGTTTTTGTTTTTTATAATCTTTGGATTATGTTATACACAGCTTGTAAAATGTATACCCAAGATATTATATAGGTTCTGAACCTAATTGCAATCAAACAAATTAATATACAGTCAAGCCTGTGTAAGTGGCCACCTCTGTTTAGCAGCCACTTCTATAAGCAGCCACACTTACTATTTCCCATTTCCATGCTTTCATAGCAAATTTCCTTAAACATATCTTAACCCTTTACTTCATAGATACGTGTTTTCCTGCACCAATCACAGAAGGCCTTTGAAAACAGTGCAGGAAGAGTTCAGATTGCTTGTAACGAGCAATCTGAACACTTCCTGCACTGTTTACCACTCTGTCAGTTAGTATAAACATAATTCACCCAATAATTCAAAAGCCTTCTATATTAGGTGTCCAAAGGCGTCTATATGAAGTAAAGGGTTAAAAGGCCACTTATGCTCCTTCCCCTGATTGGCTGCTTAAGAGAGGTTCATCTGTAGGTACATATACAATTAATGAAATCAGATATTGAGAGCCATCACAAGCTATTATTGCATGTACAATCAATCACCAGGCAGAATTGAAATATTCTGCGTGTGGTTGATCATTTTAATGGTATATCTGCGTATATATCACATTGTTCTCTCTACCTTTGATACCCAGGTGTTCACACGATTAGCGACTATTGATCCGAGCATCCTCGACAATGGAAAAAACAATATCGTGATATTTCCAAATATGGTCAAATACGTGGTAATCCAGGTCTTTCTCATTCTATCTTGGTTCTATCTCCAAGCTTTAATGATCTTATCAGTAACAGTTTAATGTACATGTGTGATGTACGATCGATGTCTAGGATCTAATATCAATACTCGATTATATACGAACACAAAACATGTAGAGTTACAGCACGCAGCTTTTCATATTCAGTTTTGTGTGAATGTGTTAAGAAAAAAGTCTTTTGACCTATAATTTTATGGTACTGAAAATGACTTTTGTTTGTTTGTTTGTTTGAATATTTTTTGAGTCATTTTTATGCCTTTGAGAGCTATTAGACTATCAGTCACCAAACCACGTTTTTCTGGGATCATGGAAGATTAATCAATTTTGCCAGTATTCAGGCATACACATCTCTGCAAGAGACTAATAACCTGCCCTTTTAATATTCAGTGATGGAAGATGATTGATTGATTGATTGATTGATTGAATATTTAGCGTTATTTTTATGCCATCGAGGGCTAACAGACAAATATTTAACCTAACCACTGATTCCTGGGATCCTGAAAGGTTAACCGGTACCTGAGCACACCCCATCTCTGCAAGCTACTGATAACTTTTCCACTTGAATCAGCGGTGAGAGACAAATGATAATGCGACACGATGTCTTATATCAGTCATCACAGAGACTGTTGCCAGGGATTTGAACTCACGACCCCCCAGATTGATAGTCATACGCCTTACTGACTAAGTTATTCAAGTCCGAAAATTTGAAAAATCCTGACATTGCTGTTAATAAATCATTTATAATTAAATATTAAATTGATTTTAAAAACTGACAAATAAAACAAGTATGGTATATATTTATTCACCAGTTTACTGGCACACAAAAACTGTCAGTGTGACTGCCCATCTGACATGAAAGACAAATAGATTTGGGAGTCAGTGTTCCCTCAGCTGTTTATCTATGACAAATATAAAACAGAGGTTGTCTTACAATACTTGTAGCTACTAATACTTGTATATCAGTATATTGGAATCATTTGGGTACATATCATTAACAAATTTTGAAACTTTTTATTAAATAGCACTTTTGGTCATTCTTCGTCTCTTGACTTCTCCTTGGGTCATTCTTCATCTCTTGTCTGCTGTCTTTGGGTCATTTTTCATCTTTTGTCTGCTGTCCTTCTTTATTCTTCGTCTCTCATCTGCTTGTCTTTGGTGCTTCTTCATTTGTGTCTGCTGTCCTTTGTTATTCTTCATCTCTTATCTGCTGTCCTTCATTATTACTCATCTCTCCTCTGCTATTCTTTGGTCATTTTTTGTCTTGTCTGCTGCCCTTTGGTAATTCTCGTCTCTCGTCTGCTGTCCTTCGTTATTCTTCATCTCTTGTCTGCTCTCCTTGGGTCATTCTTCATCTCTTGTCTGCTGTCCTTTGGTCATTCTTCATCTTTTGTCTGCTGCCCTATATTATTCTTCATCTCTCGTCTGCTGTCCTTCATAATTCTTCATCTCTCATCTGCTGTCCTTCGTTATTCTTCATCTCTCGTCTTCTCTCCTTTGGTCATTTTTTGTCTTGTCTGCTGTCCTTTGGTCATTTTTTGTCTTGTCTGATGTCCTTTGATCTTAATTCTTCATCTCTTGTCTGCTGTGCTGTATTAATTATTTACCCTGCCGTCATCTAAATGTCAAACTACGCCTGGATTGATTTTTAACCCTCCATTGCAGCTGTCACAATGTGTTAATAATTATTTCTTTTGTATATGTAACCTGACTTCATTTATATAGGCATAAAGCCACATATTTACTAGGGAGATTAAGAAAATATTATTATGGCATGATAAATAATTCACACAAATCTTACCTAGCCGCCGCATATGAAATATTCTGAAACAAAAAAACTGGATTGATTAATGCAGTACAATAACCTGTTGTTTGTTAAATAATAGGAGATTGTTTGCTCTGGTTTCTCACCTGTATCGTGCATTCAAGATGGCTGCCAGGTGATGGGAGGGAACATTAACATTCATTGAGATTTATAGGAAATATTAATATTGCTATTTGACCAAATACAGTCTGCATGTTTGATTTGAGTAAACGATATGTGTTTTGGTCGTTGACTTTTCAGGTTTCTTTCAGTACCATAAGGTCTTAGTTTGATCCAAAAACCAAGATGGCTGCTGTTGCCTAAAATAGAAAAAAAAAAATTTGATTTTTTTTGAAAATCATTAAAGCTCCATATTGAGTGACAAGTGACAAGCACAAGCCACAGTGACAAGTTATTTATGCATGTGACTTGGAGATTGGATTCTGTTATATAATTTGCAGATACATCAGCTTTCAATATGGATGCCTTCATCAATGTCAAATTTTGATAAAGTTTTGCAAAGACAGACGTATAAGCTGAAAACTTTTAATAAGTGTTTTATATCAAATTTTGATCGACTGGTATTAAAGTTAATAAATACCAAAGAAGATTAAATAAATCTGAATTGGACATATTGGATTACGGTTGTTGGTGGGTATAGGCAACTTGCAGACACAAGCGGAGCTATGTCAGAGGGGTATCGACTCCTTGATTCCGATTACTGTAAGGAACTTTATCTTTGTTTAGGTAAGGCTTATCAGTATTGTCTGCTGATTTATGGTTTGGAGACTAACATTTAGCCTGGCTTTATGTCAAAATGGCCCTACAATGATTAAGCTTTGCAGTGATCGTCTCCCCCAAAATGATCATAAGCGACAAGGACTTATTTTTCATGTACTTTATATATGCATGCAGAAACAAATCAAATAATAAAAACGTATTGCAGATATTGTATTACATGTTCATTATTTAAGAGAAATGTTGCATAAAATGAACCAAACACAACAGTGTTGATCTCCCTCAAAATGATCATACCCAACAGGGACTATTTTTCATGTATTTAATATATGCATGCAGAAACAAACCAAACAATAAAAATATATTGCAGATATTGTATTATGTCATTTTTAAAAAACGGTGCATAAAATATATTGACTGCTACAATAAAATTAATCAAATTAAAAGGGCGTATGAATATTTATTAAAGACTATCTGGACTTTCACGTACTTGGATTTATCCCTTTACTTCATATAGACACCATCATATAGAAGGCTTTTGAATTATTGGGTGAATTATGTTTATATTAACTGACAGAGTGGAAAACAGTGCTGGAAGTGTTCAGATTGCTCGTTATGAGCAATCTGAACTCTTCCTGCACTGTTTTCAAAGGCCTTCTGTGATTGGTGCGGGAAAACGCGTATCTATGAAGTTATGATATAACTACAAACTTCATGTTTTTTTTAAAAATTAATTTATTTGACAACAATTCCGAAAAACATTACTGTGTACCCAGAAATAAACACCCCAGGTGGATGATTCATTTTGCAAAAGAGGATGCATTTACTTTAGCCAGAGACATAGAAATTTAATGTTTTTAAAGGATTTTTAACCAGATTTGTTCAGGAATGTGAAGTATGAATTCCAGTCGTTATTGTCATAATCACATTTTGCTCCATTGGCTTATGGTGGCTGGAGATTAAGCCCTTTTAATATTTTAACTGGTTATTCTTGTCAGCACTGCTCCTTAAATTCTCAACTGATTATCGTCAAACTTGCTAGCAAATATCAGGGCGAAGTTCATCTATGCATCTTGTCATCTCTGTAGTAGTACTTCTATCATTACTCAAAACTCATTAGTCAAATGGTATTGATACAATAATGCTACAGGACACAGTGGGGGCATTCATGTTGACAGGCACATTTTAAGTGTTTTTATCACAGATTGGATAAAAAATTGTTTAATTATACAGATTGGATTAAAAAAATTATTGAGGTTATTTACACAAGTTGTAAGAACTTCAAATTCAACTTCACCTTGCCGCAAATCGTATTGACCCCCAGAGATTAGCTGAGAAGGTGACAATCTGCTGATAGGGACAACCAACAAGTAGATTAATTCTATTCTACATTTTGCTTTCAGCTTAAACTGTGCAAATATTGGTGATTGAAAATTATGTCAACATTGGAAATCTCCTATTTCTATAGTAAAGGACAGGGGCTGGTTTCACTTAACACCTCAAGCTGAGATATTTCTCAACTAAAAAAACAACAAAATTTCTCTACATCAATACTTAAACTCATTACACCTTAAATGACCTCACATAATCCAAGTTGGAACACATCGTAACTCATTAGTATAAGATAACTTGCAAATTGTAAATGAAGTTGTAATATTTAAAAAAGTTTTAGTTGAGGAAAATCTCAAGTTGAGATGAATATTAAAGTAAGGCTAGTACAGTCAAGCCTGTCATAAGTAGCCAGTTAACCCTTTATTTCATATAGACGCCTTTGGACACCTCTTATATAGAAGGCTTTTGAATTATTGGGTGAATTATCTTTATATTAACTGACAGAGTGGGAAACAGTGCAGGAAGTGTTCAGACTGCTCGTTACGAGCAATTTGAACTCTTCCTACACTGTTTTCAAAGGCCTTCTGATATTGATGCAGGAAAACGCGTATCTATGAGGTAAAGGGTTATGGGAAGGAGCAAAAGTGGCCATTTAAGACATGTTGTCGCTTAATACAGGTAAATTTGCTCTGAAAGCATAGAAATGGGAAATTGCAAATGTGGCTGCTTGCGACAAGTGGCTCCTTAATAGAGGTAACCACTTATACAGGTTTGATGGTAGTTATTATACACAGTGTCCGCTGTTGCTGCAACGTTCAGTTTCATTTACATTTATTGAACTAGTTTAGGTAGATGCTTAGAAACTCAAAAGTGGTAATTATTATGTACAGTAAAACCTGTGTAGGCAGTCACTTCTAATAAGCGGCCACTTCTCTTGAGCAGGCACATTTGCTATTTCCCATTTCTATGCTTTCAGAGCAAATTGACCTGTATTAAGCAACATTATGTCTTAAATGGCCACTTTTGCTCCTTCTCTTGACTGGCTGCTTAAGACAGGTTTGACTGTAGTTTGAATATTTAGTATCATTTTTGTGGCATAAATGGTTAATAAATGATCAGTTATTAGATTAATCAGTACTCGAGATTTTACTGTACATTCTTTACTTGAGTACTTTTAATTTCATATTTGCATGATGTACTTAACCATATCATTTTTCAAATATTGTGTAAAGTGAAGTTTTATGAAAATTGCTATGTGTCCCTTTAATTTGAATTGCCCTGTGACTCTTTAATTGGACATATCTGAAAATCACATTTATAGCTCAAGTGTTCGCTTGTACAGAGCAAGTGAGCCAATTGTACTTTTATGCTTAAATTTTGGGGAGGAGGGTGGAGATGATTTTAAAATAGTTTTATGTGCCAGCGGAAATGCATGTGCTTCATTGTAAATTAGTTTTAATAAATTCTAGAAAAAATGTAATGAGATTCATTTTATTCTGAAGTGTTTAATGGTTAAACAGAGTGTACTGTGAACACCCAAAAAACAGTAAAAGTGATGAAAGTATCCATACAGCCATATCACTTAATGACTTTTATACTTTAAAACCCATTAAAACTATTAACTGTATTGTTTAATTGCACTATTATGACAGTTATGTGATGTGTGTTGCATTCTGTAAAAGGGGGGTAACTCTTATAGGTTTAATGTGTTTTTGTATAGGGGTGTTACTCCTGTCTGCCAGTAACCTACGCGTACTGGGGCAGCCTCATAGGTACTGGTTAAACTTGACAAAAATCTGGTTAAATTATTTTGCAGTCTGTATCCCTACTTCTCATGAATTATTTCTTGGCGTCTATAAATAATGGGATGTCAGTCGATTATGTCTGTGTCTCAGAAAATTACATTAAAGTGATCAGTATCTTGAAGCTAAAAGAAATGAAAAAAAAACAGATATCTTTCTCGAGTCTATCTCACACATGAGATATATTTAAGCTGATGGCTATTTGACTGATATAGATTCATAAAGCATTACTCCATCAAGGATAATCAGGTGACCGTTAAGACCCATGGGCCTCTTGTTTTGTATGGGTTTTCAATAGATTTCAGTTATTTAATTGCAGCAAGCACAGCTTGTCATCTTTCCTCGAATCCATAGGAAATCCCCCCCCCCCACCATATTGAGAGTTGAGAGATAGATTATCTCCTAAGGTCAAAGTTCACCATAGCATGACACAATGTCACTCAGCACAGATCAATACAGCACAGCACAGCACAGCACACCACACCACACCACACCACAGCACAATACAGTATAACACAGCACAGCACAGCGCAATACAGTATAACACAGCACAGCACAATACAGTATAACACAGTACAGCACAATACAGTATAACAGCACAGCACAGCACAGCACAATACAGTATAACACAGCACAGCACAGCACAATACAGTATACCAAAGCACAATACAGTATCACACAGCACAGCATAATACAGTATAGTACAGCACAGCACAATACAGTATAACACAGCACAGCATAATACAGTATAGCACAGCACAGCACAGCACAATACAGTATAACACAGCACAGCACACCACAGCACAATACAGTATAACACAGCACAGCACAATACAGTATAACACAGCACAGCACAGTATAATACAGCACAATACAGTATAACACAGCATAGCACAATACAGTATAACACAGCACAGCAATATACAGTATATCACAGCACAGTATAATACATCACAGCACAATACAGTATAACACAGCACAATACAGTATCACACAGCACAGCACAATACATTATAACGCAGCACAGCACAGCACAACACAGTATAACACAGCACAATACAGTATAACACAGCACAATGCAGTATAACACAGGACAGTACAATACAATATAACACAGCACAACACAAAACAGCACTGTATAACACAGCACAGCACAATACAGTATAACACAGCACAGTTTAATGCACCACAGTATAATACAGCACAACACAGTATAAAACAGCAAAGCACAATACAGTATAACACAGCACAGCACACCACAGCACAATACAGTATAACACAGCACAGCACAGTATAATACAGCACAATACAGTATAACACAGCATAGCACAATACAGTATAACACAGCACAGCAAAATACAGTATATCACAGCACAATACAGTATAACACAGCACAGCACAATACAGTATAATAAAGCACAGCACAATACAGTATAACACAGCACAGCACAATACATTATACCACAGCACAGCACAACACAGTATAACACAGCACAATACAGTATAACACAGCACAGCAATATACAGTATATCACAGCACAGTATAATACATCACAGCACAATACAGTATAACACAGCACAATACAGTATCACACAGCACAGCACAATACATTATAACGCAGCACAGCACAACACAGTATAACACAGCACAATACAGTATAACACAGCACAATACAGTATAACACAGCACAATACAGTATAACACAGGACAGTACAATACAATATAACACAGCACAACACAATACATTATACCACAGCACAGCACAATACAGTATAACACAGCACAATACAGTATAACACAGCACAATACAGTATAACACAGCACAGCACAACACAGTATAACACAGCACAATACAGTATAACACAGCACAATACAGTATAACACAGGACAGTACAATACAATATAACACAGCACAACACAAAACAAAACAGCACTGTATAACACAGCACAGCACAGCATAACTCAATATAACACAGCACAGCACAGCACAGTATAATACAGCACAATACAGTATAACACAGCATAGCACAATACAGTATAACACAGCACAGCAAGATACAGTATATCACAGCACATGATAATACAGTATAATACAGCACAGCACAATACATTATAACACAGCACAGCACAACACAGTATAACACAGTATAACATAGGACAGTACAATACAATATAACACAGCACAAAACAAAACAGCACTGTATAACACAGCACAGCATAACTCAATATAACAGCGCAGCACACTACAGTATAACAAAGCACAGCATAATACAGTATCACAAAGCACAGCACAATACAGTAAAACACAGCACAACACAGCACAGAACAGTACAACTCAATATAACACAGCATAGCACAGCATAACTCAATATAACACAGCACAGCACAATACAGTATAACACAGTACAGCACAGCACAGCTCAACACAACACATCACAGCACAGAACAACTAAACACAACACAATGTAACATAGTACAGCACAATACAGTACAGCACAACACAATATAACACAACACAGCACAGCACAGCACAAAACAGCTCAGCTCAACACAGCACAACAGAGTTCAACACAACACAGCACAGAACAACACAACACAACACAATGTAACCTAATACAGCACATACATTACAGCACAACACAGTTTAACACAACACAGCACAGCACAATACAGTATAACACAGCACAGTATAACCAACACAAACACAGTTTAACACAACACAGCACAGCACAATACAGTATAACACAGCACAGTATAACCAACACAAACACAGCTCAACACAGCATAAAACAACACTACACAATGTTCAACAGTTCAGCACAACACAACACAGAACAACACAACACAAACACAGCTCAACACAACACAGCACAGAGCAACACAACAAAATGTAACATAGTACAGTATAATACAGCACAACACAGTATAACACAGCAAAGCATAATACAGTATAACACAGCACAGCATAACACAGCAATGAACAACACAACACATCACAACACAGTATAGCATAGCACAGCACAACACAGTATAATACAGCACAGCACAATACAGTATAACACAGCACAGTTTAATGCACCACAGTATAACACAGCACAAAACTACACAGCACAACACAGTATAAAACAGCAAAGCACAATACAGTATAACACAGCACAGAATAACACAACAATGAACAACACAACACAGCATAATACAGTATAACACAGCACAACATAACACAGCACAGCATAACACAGCACAACACAACACAATATAACACAGCAAAGCACAACACAGTATAACACAGCACAGTATAATGCAGCACAGTATAACACAACACAGTATAACACAGCAATGAACGACACTACACAGCATAATACAGTATAACACAGCACAGCATAACACTGCACAACACAACAAAGCACAATACAGTATAACACAGCACAGAATAACACAACAATGAACAACACAACATAGCATAATACAGTATAACACAGCACAACATAACACAGCACAGCATTACACAGTACAACACAACACAGTATAACACAGCAAAGCACAACACAGTATAACACAGCACAGTATAACACAACACAGTATAACACAGCAATGAACAACACAACACAGCATAATACAGTATAACACAGCACAGCATAACACTGCACAACACAACACAGCACAACACAGTATAACTCAGCACAGCACAATACAGTATAACACAGCAATGAACAACACAACACAGCATAAAACAGGTTAACACAGCACAACTCAGCACAGTTTAACACAGCACAGTATAACACAGCACAGTATAATGCAGCACAGTATAACACAACACAGTTTAGCACAGCACAGCATAACACAACACAGTATAACACAACACAGTTTAACACAGCACAACTCAGCACAGTTTAACACAGGACAGTATAATGCAGCACAGTATAACACAACACAGTATAATACAGCACAACTCAGCACAGTTTGACACAGCACAGTATAATGCAGCACAGTGTAACACAACACAGCACAGTATAACACAGTACAGTATAACACAACACAGCATTATACAGTATAACGCAGCAATGAACAACACAACACAGCATAAAACAGTTTAACACAGCACAACTCAGCACAGTTTAACACAGCACAGTATAACACAGCACAGTATAACACAGCACAGTATAATGCAGCACAGTATAACACAACACAGTTTAGCACAGCACAGCATAACACAACACAGTATAACACAACACAGTTTAACACAGCACAACTCAGCACAGTTTAACACAGCACAGTATAATGCAGCAAAGTATAACACAACACAGTATAATACAGCACAACTCAGCACAGTTTAACACAGCACAGTATAATGCAGCACAGTATAACACAACACAGTATAATACAGCACAACTCAGCACAGTTTAACACAGCACAGTATAATGCAGCACAGTATAACACAACACAGTATAACACAGCACAGTATAACACAGTACAGTATAACACAACACAGTATAACACAGCAATGAACAACACAACACAGCATTATACAGTATAACGCAGCACAGTATAACACAGCACAGTGTAATGCAGCACAGTATAACACAACACAGTATATTACAGCACAGCTCATAACAGCATATCACACAAAATGAAACACAGCACTTTTAATAATTATGAAATGAATAAATACCAAATAAAAAATGTTCACCTACTCAATGACATTTTGAAACTGAGGAACTGTCTGTAATATGGTTCAACCCATAAACATTTCATACCAAGAGGTCAGTGAACTTGGACCCATACAAAGGTTTGATATTTTTTCAACTTCATGCATGTATTCAGGTTGTTTGTGCCTACAAGCATACACAGATAACCTACAGTCACATTATTTATCTGTAACTTTAATCTAATGTGTCATTTTTTCTTTTTTTTTTAAAAAAAGCTTAGGCCATTAAAAATTAATTAATCTACATTTTTCTTAACAACATAATATATATATATTTTTTTATATAAAAATAAAATGGCCGGGGTGGCATGAAAAACGGGGGCAGGCAGAGATGATTATCTAGCAATTGATTTATTATGGCCTACTCTAGGTATTGTCAGTATGTTTGTACAGAGAACCGGCACATAAAGGTTACATGGAACCAACAGGGAGAGTGATTGCAGGCTTACTCAGTATGAAAACAACAAAATAACATACAGATTGATAAAAAAAAAAAAAAAAACGTAAATGAGAATTTGTAGAATGGACCTGGAACCTTCATACCTTCAGAACTGCAGAGTATTAGCAAGTTATATACAATACTCAACTTGTAACTTCTTACAAAATACATAAGCTAGTCTGAGTGATCCTATTCTTGCCATCACTCATTTGACATCCTGGGGTTGATAGTTTAACCACTAAAATGAACATGATATAAATTGGACGGAAATCAACAGTCTGCCAAACAAGTTGATAATTCTTTCAGCGATCAATATTGGTTACCGTGCCGTCATTTTCCTTTGACAAGCAAACTGTCTGTCTGACTTCATAGTATTTACTTGGACATGCAATGTCACATGGCCAATGGGCAGAGCAATAAGTCGATAGTCATTCTTATTTCATGTAAATTCTTACCACAGAGGTCACCATAGTATATTCATCACCATCATGGGGGAAGAGAAAAGGATGGGATGGTATGATTGATTGAGCTTCTATAATCTCTGACATGTTTCCCTGGAGAGAAGTTTTGTCAGTTAGATTGGCATGCTGTGCAGTGTTTCCATGCAGATTTTACCTGTTGTGCAGCTTCTTCTTGTAGCATGTTGTAATTTTAACGAATTGGATATCAATTATATATTTTTTTTATATTTCACAATCACTCCATCTAACTTCTGAGTTTAGGGAACATGAATCAAAGATTTCAATTGAAATCTCTTTTTTTTTTTTGAATGGAGTTTAACGTCATTTTCAACACATTTCAGGTTATATATGGCATATCCAGTTTTACTGGTGGAGGAAGACCTCAGACTGAGTAGAACCACCGTTCTTCCGCAAGTAACTGGCATCTTCTCTCACAAAGTTTTTGGAGCGAGCAGGACTCGAATCCTGGGGTCGTGAGTTTGACCCCTGCCCGGCCACAGTCTCCATAATGATTGATGTATATGATTGTTTCTCATTGTCATTTGTTACTCATCGCTGATTCAAGTGTGAAGGTAATCATTCACTTGCGGAGATAAAGTACTAGTTAACCTTCCAGGATTCCAAGTAAGAGTGGTTAGTTCAACTAATTGTAAATTATGTTGGCCCTAGATGACGTAAAATAACGCTAAATACTTGACCAAAACCAAATGTTTTACAGTTGAGTAAAGGCCACATTACCTATGATGAGTTCTGTGACATTTTACACACCTGTCATATATAATTATGATTTCCATTTCTTTGGCCCTAATATCCTCCCCAATTTCGCAAAATAATCTCCTCCAGTAGGAATTTATCTCTTTAAGTATACTGTATGCATTTTCTTGCTATGTTGCCAATAAAACTTTATCTGGATTGCCAATAAATTTGTATTTCGTTTTTCGCCTTTTTTCCAACAGTATTTCAGTTACATAACGTCAGTCTGTTCATCTAATCATTGTTTCTGGTATCCACTTGGCAGTTACTTATCTCTGCAGTTCACTGACTACTACCCCACATATTCAGAGGTTGGAGACTCACGCCC
Organism: Panopea generosa; assembly: GCA_029582155.1. Classification (NCBI taxonomy): domain Eukaryota; kingdom Metazoa; phylum Mollusca; class Bivalvia; order Adapedonta; family Hiatellidae; genus Panopea; species Panopea generosa. Next base: position 45,507,697 of record CM055910.1, on the reverse strand, counting down.
GTGGAACAAAGTTCACTACCAGTCACCACAGAGATTGTGCATTGTATAAGGTGCTAGCCTCATTCTGCATACTATTTGTTGGTGTTTTTTTATTAGCCGGACTTTATATGGCAAAGGTATAACCCTGCTTATATAACGTCCCCGTGATAAAGCTTTGCAGTGTTTGATCACAGCCAAAATGATCATTCATGAAGGGGACTACTTTTTATTCCTCGAATTTCATTTTATCAAAAGCAAGCAGAAACAAGTCAATCAATAGAAATATTTTGTCGAAATTAATTTTGTATTATGTCATTTTAAAAAAAAGTTGCATAAAATAAACCAAACACTGCAATAAAATCAATCAAATTAGGACAGCGTATGAATATTTATTAAAGAGCGGCTATAAGTACTTTCAAGTGCTTTGATTTCTTTGTGAGTGTAGAAATTGTTTTGGAAATTTTACTTTACATTTTTTTGTTAGTATGTCTTCAAATTTTAATTAATTCATTAGTTGAAAATATCTTAGTAATGTAGCATGATGTTGCAGTACAGTTATACGAGAAGATTTATATGTGAGAATAGTTGACCAGTGAATGCAACAACAGTTTAATATACAGTAAAACCTGTTTAAGTGGTCACCTCTCTTAAGCAGCCACTTGTCTTAAGCAGCCACATTTGCTGTTTCCCATATCTATGCTTCCGGGACAGTTTAACCTGTATTTAGCAATAATATGTCTTAAAAGGTCATTTTTGCTCCTTCCCTTGACTGGCTGCTTAAGACAGGTTTGACTACCCTTATTAACCTTAATTTAGCATTTAACCCTTCTTATATAAGTGTGTTTTAGAAGGGACAAGACCGTGGCGTAGTCTAGTGATAGAGTGTCCGCCTCGCATGCGGAAGGTCATGGGTTCGATTCCCGGCCAGGTCATACCAAAGACTTTAAAAATGGTACTAGAAGCTTCCTCGCTTGACCCTCAGCATTTAGAGGAGAGTTCTAGGTCTGGTCGGCCCGGTGTCAGTATAATGTGTCTTGGTGGGGTATCATACCATGTGTCTGTGGCATGATACTCCAGTGTGACAGCGTTCAGAATACTGTCTCAAGTAGACACCATCACGATATGACTGAAAGATTGTTGAAAGCGAACCTAAACATCATACAACATTAGAAAGGACAGGAGGCCTGAACCCTTTTTTAGTGAAATTGTAAAACAAACAACTTGGACCTCCTCTGTCTAGAAATTGACGACCACTTCCGAGATTTACGAAACGTCATTTGGACCTCCTATGACAAAATACCTTGCTCTAACTAATGAATTCCTAAATATTATATAACAGAATAAATATCTATTATTTAGCCTATGTTGTAATGTTTATATAGTTGAGCCTGGATAGCGCAGTAGGTAACACGTCTCACTACCAATCCAGGGGTAGCGGGTTTGATTCCCCACTTGATCACCGTCATGAACTTTGTTCTACAGCTTATATGACTCTCCCACCTTGTCATTGGTGGGGGGTGGGGGGGGGGGAATCTAGCTAATGATTTAGTGCAATGGCAGCAATTGGGCCAAATGAAAAATATTTTTGTTTCCTATGATATGCTGAAAAAGAATGGGTCAGTAGGTAGGAAATTCTTTTCTTTCTTTTTTTCTATGGCTCAGGAAACGAAATGGAGCAAAAGACAAACAAATATTTTGACTCCGGGATTAAAATATTAACTCTGTCGGGTCACAAGAAACAAAACTATTGTTTCATTTAGTCTTATATAACGTGTCATATTGTTGAAAAAGTGGGAAAAATACATAAAGACAATTGTTTACTTTAGGTGTATCACAAACTGAACTATTCTAGTTATAAATAATTTTTTTATTGCGTTTGAAGAATGGGGGGGGGGGGGGGGGGGGGGGATTTTCAGCATCCTATTTAATTACTTTCATACAAGTGTTCAATCAAGGAAAAAGCTGCGACTTAATCTGTAGTTATAGAAATCGCAGCTGATGCCCTTAATATTATTGGTCCAAGCTATGCTACCACAGCGGTGGTCTAGTGGTAGAGCATCTGTCTTGCATGAAGAATGTCAAGGGTTCAATCTCTGGTCAGATCATAAGATAGAATTGAAAAATGGTACTAGAAGCTTCCTCCCTGGGCAGTCAGCAGTTGGAGGATAGTTCTAGGTCTAATCAGCATAGTATGACTGGATGGGGTATCGTACCATGTGTCTGCTGCATGAAACCCCAGTGTAGCAGTGCTCAGAATACAGTTTAATGTAGACACTTTAACGATATGACAAAAATAAATTGTTGAAAGTGACTCTAAACACGATTGTTTTACAAGAACAACAACTGTCTCATTAAAACTGGTAGCATTGAGATAATGAATTACAAATTGGTGTAAACACTAATTCTATCCTCGGGTCATTTTTTTATGCGGCCTGCGTCATCATGCAGAGCGACAGAAGAAACATTCCTTTCAAGCTGGCATAGATGTTGTGAAGCCTTCTCAGGCACAAAAATCTCCATGACTAATGACACGTTCTGTTCAATTCAATATTTTGTTGTAATCGTAGTGTTGTTGTTTTTCCAATAGCGGTCAATACTCATCCAGCTAAAAAAATGTGTGTAATCAAAACTCTTTCAGCAAAAGAAAAATATGTGTGTAGTGGCCAATTGAACTGGCAAAGCAAATGTCTCGACATTTTGAGATATATTAAATTCAAGTTGACCGGCAAGAGAAATGATTGATCGCCCTGGCAAACGTCAAATACATGGGGGAGTAGAGAAGTTTCTGTTTGGCTTCCTACTAGCGTAGAAATAAGATCCCAGTGAAATAAGTGAGAGATAGAAATATCTTATCAGCATATACTATCCCCATAAGCGGACTTTTAAACTAAATTTGAAAATGTGAAATTCTTCTGTTATCAGTGTAACATGGTTTCTATTATATTCTAATATTTTATGTGATGATTTACTGCCAAGTGTAGGAACAGGGGGAAAAAAATTCTTCATTCTAACATCGTCGTTGGAGTATCAGTTTTGGGATTCGTGATTCAATGATTGCCAAATTTGAAAATTGGCATTATTTTGACATTATCTGTGCTTTATAGAGTTTAGAAAGGATTTATGATTCAGTAATCATTTTACTTCAGGCAGTCTGAAATTAATGTTTTTGGTGAAGTGAATTAAATGAAATTTGAAAGGGAATTACATTAGAGGGATACACGTTTATATGTTGAAATTATTTTCGTGTATATAATAATTATGAAAAGTATATTGTGTTTTTACCTGTCACAACTAACAGCTGGAAGCTGTTGGTATAAGTTAAATATATTTTTTTTGTTAATAATGTTTACTTTCAATGTTTTATTTACTGCTATGTTACTGTCAATATTTATGTATGTATAAGAGATCTGAGATGTATTTATGTATGTATAAGAGATCTGAGATGCATACCAAATGTATAAGAGATCTGAGATGCATTTATGTTTGTATAAGATATCTGAGATGCATTTATGTATGTATAAGAGATCTGAGATGCATTTATGTATGTATAAGATATCTGAGATGCATTAATGTATGTATAAGAGATCTGAGATGCATTTATGTATGTATAAGATATCTGAGATGCATTTATGTATGTATAAGAGATCTGAGATGCATACCAAATGTATAATAGATCTAAGATTGCACTTGTATGGTGTATAAAAGGTCTGAGATGTATGCATATCTGAGATGCATGCATAATGTATATGATATCTGAGATAAATGCATTGGTATATGAGAAATTCTTTGCAATTTAAACTAGTCACTGTTTTTATCTTGTACTTAATGATTAAAAAAAAAATTAAAAACACTTTATTAAAATTAGAATTTTTAATATCCGGATCATTTTTACTTGTTCGAGTTTACGATACATGGGAGGCTAGAAATAAAAACTGTTCCATTAAAAACTCTTCAGCAGCCATTTAAATGTAATACCCTCATTACAAATATGCAATCTGCTGAAAGTGCTTGACGCTTTTATGTGCTACTTACTGCGATTTATGCACAGATTTATTAAAAAGATTCTAGAGGAAGGTAATGGAAAAGCCAGAATGGTTGTTCAAATATTCTATAATGATTAAAGCATTTGTAATAATGTGTTGTATGCTTATTATGACAGAAAAGGAATGGGACGGGTGCTGTTTGGTAATTTTCTTTTAAATCTGTGTCGGTGAAGTTGGTACAGTAAAGCTTCTGAATGTCTAAAACTTCCATATTAAAAAATATATATAATGATTATATAAAAAAAAGGCCTTTTCTTTATAATAGGCCTGACGCGGGCTGTCAATCAAACGTGTCTACAACAAATCAGCGATTGATAGTAGTTGCTTCTCCACCATTTTCCTTAGACAAGTTAACTGGGTCTAAGTGAACAATGCATTGTATTACTTGGATACACAATGCCACGTGGCCAGTGGGACGAGTGATAGTTGTCCTTGCATCAGGCCAGTTACATGACACAGGTGTTACATGTCATTTGATTTTTTTTAAAAAAGAAAAATCTATATCACCTTCAGCATTGACAGTGGTACAGTACAATACATATTTCTGTTTCTTGAAAAAAGTTTTCATAATAAAAAAACACACACACACAAACAAGCAAACAAGATAAATTATGGTCTTTTCTTTATTATATGTCAATTGATTATTTTCTTAAAAAATATATATATATCACCAGGTCCTGCAGTATTGACATATTGGTGTAGTACATTACATTTCAAATTTAAAAAAATAATGAGACAAAAAAATGGCCTTTACTTTATACATTGCATGTCGTTTATTTAGGTATAATTTTGCATATCACCTTGAGTAATATGTCTTTTTTGAAAAAAAAAAAATAATTTTTTTTTCAATATCTTCTACAAATTACACATATTTAGATCAAAAGAATATATCACATAGTTAAAAAAAGGCAAAGAAGATCGAGTGGGGTGTGGGTGGGAGGGGGGGATCTCGGCAGACTTCTGTATGTGTTGTGTCTGATGCCAGGTCACCTATATGACCTGTTATGGTGTCTTTTTCTTCAAATGTTGTTAAAATCTCATAATTTGTCTGGCCCTTCAGGGTTGTTTACTGACAATTTTACCGCTCGCTTCACTGCAGATTATATCTCATTAGCATGTGACACTGTCCATGCAGACAGTATATTCCTTATACCTGTCACCCGTTGTCAGCCCCTTTCTCACACCTCATTTAAATATTTACCTTGAATGGAACCTGCATAGCCCTGTATATGTGAGGTTGTAAGTCCCTCTAGTCAAACATCCCGGAATATGGAACCTATACCCCTGTGATGTATGTTAGATTTTGGAATCTATATTCCTTTGATGAGTGTGAGGTTCTGAAACCTATATTCCTGTGATGAGTGTGAGGTTCTGGAATGGAATCTATACCCCTGTGATGAGTGTGAGGTTCTGGAATGGAATCTATACCCCTGTGATGAGTGAGGTTCTGGAACCTTTACCCCTGTGATGCATGTGAGGTTCTGAAACCTATACCCATGTAATGAGTGTGAGGTTCTGAAACCTATACCCTGGTGATGAGTGTGAGGTTATTGAACCTATATCCCTGTGATGAGTGAGGTTCTGGAATGGAATTTATACCCCTGTAATGAGTGTGAGGTTCTGGAACCTATATCCCTGTGATGCGTGTGAGGTTCTGGAATGGAATCTATACCCCTGTGATGAGTGAGGTTCTGAAACCTATACCCCTGTGATGAGTGTGAGGTTCTGGAACCTATACCCCTGTGATGCGTGTGAGGTTCTGGAACCTATACCCCTGTGATGCGTGTGAGGTTCTGGAACCTACACCCCTGTGATGAGTGTGAGGTTCTGGAACCTATACCCCTGTGATGCATGTGAGGTTCTGGAATCTATACCCCTGTAATGAGTGTGAGGTTCTGGAACCTATACCCCTGTGATGAGTGAGGTTCTGGAACCTATACCCATGTAATGAGTGTGAGGTTCTGAAACCTATACCCCAGTGATGTGTGTGAGATTCTGAAACCTATACCCATGTAATGAGTGTGAGGTTCTGAAACCTATACCCTGGTGATAAGTGTGAGGTTCTGAAATCTATATTCCTGTGATGAGTGTGAGGTTCTGGAACCTATATTCCTGTGATGTGTGTGAGATTCTGAAACCTATACCCATGTAATGACTGTGAGATTATGAAACCTATACCCTGGTGATGAGTGAGGTTCTGAAACCTATATCCCTGTGATGCGTGTGAGATTCTGAATCCTATACCCATGTAATGACTGTGAGATTCTGAAACCTATACCCTGGTGAGGAGTGTGAGGTTCTGAAACCTATACCCCTGTGATGAGTGTGAGGTTCTGGAACTTATATCCCTGTGATGCGTGTGAGATTCTGAAACCTATACCCATGTAATGACTGTGAGATTCTGAAACCTATACCGTGGTGATGAGTGTGAGGTTCTGAAACCTATATTCCTGTGATGAGTGTGAGGTTTTGGAACCTTTACCCCTGTGATGAGTACAAGGTTTTGGAACATAAATCTCTGTGATGTGTGAGGTTCTGGAACTTTATGCCCTTGTAATGTGTGTGAGATTTTGGATACTATACCCCTGTGATGTTTGAGATTATGGATACAATACCCCTGTAATGTGTGTGAGGTTCTGGAACATTATGCCCTTGTAATGTGTGTGAAGTTTTGGATACTATATTTCTGTGATGTGTGTGAGGTTTTGGATACTATACCCCTGTAATGTGTGTGAGGTTCTGAAACCTATGCCATCGTAATGTGTGTGTGGTTTTATGGATTTCAGTCCCTCTTGCCAAACATTCCAGGAGAACACCTGAATTGCCACTATATGGAGGGGGTACTAAAGATTCTTTGAAGTCAAGGCTTTTCCCATATACCGGTATCGGCCATTCTGTAATACTTAGTGACATTGTTTATACTAACAATGATTTTGGTATATTTAATTAATTGGAAATCTGAGCAATCAGCTAATTAATATCTGGCACACAAATAATTAATAAGCATAATTGATTTAACTAATTAATATTGATTTTGGAATTAATCCATCAATTGTTTGAGGTTTATAGTCACTCGTGTATTTACAATGTTTGTGCTCGGGTTGTTATTTAGTTGATTTTTAAAATAGGATTACCCAAATCCAGATAGTATGTGGTAATTACAGATTAATGATAGTCTGCATGTTTTCATTAAAGGACAGGATAACGGTAAACTTCAGTAATACATATGTCAACTTATTGAGTGGATTTTAAAACCACCTGGGGCACGACTCTGTCACTGTTTTCCTCTCTCAGTGGAAAACTATGCAAAGTAAAAAGCTATTAGTTTTTCACAGGTTTTTGTGAAAGGATTAATTATAAAATTTATATAAAGGCCATTTGCATGGTGTGTTGGACTATGGTTAGAGGGCGTATTTAGACAGTTTGTACACATTCCTGAATATTTCTGTCGTAGAGCTCTTACCTGTGTTGAGGAGACGTGTAAACCAAAATTTGATATAATATAAAAGTGTTTTTATTATCTCGGTGATGTGTTTGTTACACTACAGTGGAATTATTATTTAAATATATCCAGTGGAGAAAAAATTCTTAAGAAATTGGAATAGATTAATTTTGTGAATATTGAATTTGACCTCCTGGGATGAGGTGCTAATTGGATTATAAAGGTGTGAAATATTGTGAAAATGTCAATGTAAATCGAGTAATTTTGAATACTTACATGTAAAATCTCAGACGAGAAGTTTTACTGTTATACTAGAGTCAGACTGAAAGCTTTATACTAAAGATATAGCACAGTCTGACAAATTTTTTTTTTTACTACAGTCTGACAGAAATTAATTTTACAGCTTTAAACTAGTCTGACGTGAAGTTTTATTGCAGTCTGACAGGAGGTTTTACACTAAAGTCTAACCAGAGACATAAAACTATGGTCTGACTAAAAGCTTTTTACTAATATCTGACCAGATACTTAAAACTTTGGTCTAACGGCAAGCTTTATTCTTAGATCTGACCAGAGACTTAAAACTAGAGGGATGACACTTTTGGCGAGAGGTTCTGCCAAGTTAATGTGACAAAATATTATCCTAAGGAGCAGAATTTTCTGTCTGAATTGAAAATGTCACGATTCTTTTTTTTGCTTACCAAACACATTGGTTGAATATTTGTTGCAATTTAATTCACCATTTTAATATTATTTTGACCATGATTGCTTTTAATATATCAAAATATATAATTTTTATCATAAATTGCATACGTTATGTCATCGGTAGTTCCAATGTCAGAGCGTGAGAAATATCTAACCCCCACAAAAATGTAGATGACCTTATCCGGCATACAAGAATACACTGTTTTGTATGTACATATGCATTTCTAAGGCAATGTCTCAAGATCACTTACCTCTCACCGCTAAGGTCATAGGTTCGAGGTCTGCTCACTCAAAAAACTTTACTTCCTAAAGTTTGCCAGTTACTTGCAGAAGGACGGTGTTTCTATTCAGATTCATTCCGAGATCTTTCTCCACCAATAAAACTGGATGTGCCATATACAATCTGAAATGTGTTGAAAAGGGCGTAAAACTCCATTAAATAAAAAACAAGTAAAAAATATTATGTTCTGTCAGCATGGTAAGCGTAGAAAGCTGCCTGTCAAATATGCACATCCACAACATACTGAGCTGAATGTTATATAATATTATAGTCTTATTACGTAATTTACCGTGTTCGAGTATAATAAAACACTGACATTTTTAATATTAACCTTGTGTAATATCACTTCCAATTCATCGCTCAGTGTTTTCTGTATAACTCAGTTCTTGTATGTAAATTGCCAAAGTACTTTCGGAAATATATAAAAATAACGTTGATTTGTCATGGTTAAATGACGGTATTTTGAGACGTTTTGTCATTAGATGACTTGCGGAAACAAATATACCCGATTTTTTTCTCTTTCCTTATAGGGAAGATCTGTTAAACAAATGGTAAATGTAAACTTTTCCGAGTTACGTAATAAAACGAATCTTATATTCATCCTCATTTGTCATTTAATTTATTAAACTTGTTGTTGGGGAAAATTATAAAATACTTGACAGAGCCTCTTAACTCATTTGATAAATTCAATAATAAATAAGCATGAATGTAAGATCCTCTATTTATTAATTTAGCGCCACTGCAGTATTGATGGTTGTATTTAGTATTTATAAGAAGCACCGTTTTCTTAGTAAACTGCCTGAAATGAAACGTTCTTTAGGCAGGACCACCCAAACTCATATAATTAGGTATACGTTGGTAGAATTGATTATTATTATGATGTAATGTTCAGGTTTTAAATTCACTTAATTATGGAATATAAAATCAAATCTTGTTGGCTTTGATGGAACTTCATAATTTACTCTGAGGACGATAATATTTGCAAATCAATTTAAAGATTCTGATCAGTCTCCCAGCGAACTTGTTGTCTGATCAAGGTATACTTTGTTTGGCACTTAGTTAACTATTTTGTCCACCCCTTTATTGTGGGTTGTGGGGTGGGGGGGGGGGGGGGGGGGGGGGGGCTGCATGGCTGAGTGTTTTTAGAGACACTCACCTGACACACAGTTGCAGGTTTCAGATTATCTCCATTCAAAGACTTACAATTAGAAATATATATTTTTTACAGAGTCTCTGGAAATATTGCTTTTTTTCTTTATTTCCCAATGTGGCTGCTTATAATGCCCAGACAGAGTCTCTGGAAATATTGCTTTTTTTCTTTATTTCCCAATGTTGCTGCCTACAATCCACAGACAGTCTCAGGAAATATTCCTCTTTTTCTTTATTTTCCAATGTGGCTGCTTACAATCCCCAGACAGTTTCTGGAAATATTCCTATTTTTCTTTGTTTCCCAATGTGGCTGCCTACAATCCACAGACAGAGTCTCTGGAAATATTCATCTTTTTCTTTATTTTTCAATGTGGCTGCTTACAATCCCCAGAGAGTCTCTGGAAATATTCCTCTTTTTCTTTATTTTCCAATGTGGCTGCTTACAATCCCCAGACCAAGTCTCTGGAAATATTCCTCTTTTTCTTTATTTTCCAATGTGGCTGCCTACAATTCCCAGACAGAGTTTCTGGAAATATTGCTCTTATTCTTTATTTTCCAATGTGGCTGCTTACAATCCCCAGACAGAGTTTCTGGAAATATTCCTCTTTTTCTTTATTTTCCAATGTGGCTGCTTACAATCCCCAGACCAAGTCTCTTGAAATATTCCTCTTTTTCTTTATTTTCCAATGTGACTGCCTACAATTCCCAGACAGAGTTTCTGGAAATATTGCTCTTATTCTTTATTTCCCATATGGCTGCTCACAATCCCCTGACAGAGTTTCTAGAAATATTCCTCTTTTTCTTTATTTCCCAATGTGGCTGCTTACAATCCCCAGACAAAGTTTCTGGAAATATTGCTCTTATTCTTTATTTCCCAATGTGGCTGCCTACAATCCACAGACAGTCTCAGGAAATATTCCTCTTTTTCTTTATTTCCCAATGTGAGTGCTTTCAATCCCCAGACAGAGTCTCTGGAAATATTCCTCTGAAATGAATATGTTTGTAACACAGCCCGTTTATCTAGGTCTTCTGTCATTTAGAAGAATAGAAATTCACCTTATTGTACCTTACTGCTGCCTCCACTATAATTATTGTTCTTTGATTTTTTCATTGCAGTTTTCAAATTTTGAAATCGCAAGTACTTCAAAAAATTTAAAAACAATTTGATGGGAATGGTTTATTTTGTAGAGAATTTCATTGTGCAAAGAGAGAAATTTGGTTGGTAATCCTGAGATGTATGGAAGTTGAGATAATTGAAAATGAGATTTTGCAAGATATTATGTGAATACAAGAGCGTTCATAAAATCTGACTCAGCAATAATGAACAATACGGGAGCAATAAGGAATAATGTGGGAGCAATGAGGAACAATACGGGAGCAAAAAGGAACAATGTGAGAGCAATAAGGAACAATACGGGTGTTAATTTAAAAATCATGCTTGTCATATTCTCATTAGTATGTCGGTATTCAAACTTCAAATAATTGTGATTACATTTCTACCTCGGGAGACCAATATTATTCACCTCCATCCTCGGTCGGCCATATTTGTTGTTTTTTATATGTTTTAGCCGGATATTTAAATACTTGTAAGACTTCCTGGCGAAGACGATTCAAATGGGAGCAAGAGCTGAAAAAGAAATTCAATAGGATTCATGCATTTCTTCTGTACTGGATCATTGGTGAAAACGGAGTAGTTTGGATTATATTCCGTTTGGTCGTTTTAATATGCACTATGGGGATCCTCAATTTCTGACCTTTAAACATGGAATTTGTGATTTTTCTTCAATAATTTGATTTCCTATTTCCTTTAAATACAGAGTGATTGAACTTTTCTCTAATGGTATGATCATTCAAGTTGGTTCTAGTACCAAAAGTTCATCAATCAGTTTTTAAACTAAATTTGTCAAATTTTCTATCGGTACAACCAAGCCTTGCCTCACTGACCTCTCTGTGACTTTGCCGGCTTGACAAAAACAATGCAATGATACAGTTGATGCAGTCTGTCTTCCATCTGGGCAATGTATTGTAATATTGGCAGACATTATTCCAGTTAACATGATGGTGTTACTGAGTGCTATAACAGATTGTTGCTTCCATATTTTTGCAGGGTTAATAGGATGTGATGATAAAGATTGATGTGTGTCCAACAATCTCAGACCCATTTATTTGGACCCATTTATTTGTTTTTGCGGTAAACACATTCTGTTTATTGTTATTGGTGAAAACCAGCTCAACAAAAGTTGTTTGTAATGCTGTGCTTTCAAAACAATTTCATTGGCTTCTGACGTAGGTGAAGGTGTCTTTTAAAGAGGTCAAGGTCATTACTGAAGTATTCAGCCATTTCAGATTTTCTTTTTGTCTACATCACATGTCATGCAAAACGACTTTTGTCAGTACAAAAGAAATGAGAAGTGAGATCCTTTTTTTGTTCTATTCCCAGTGTTCTCCTTGCACAAGCTAGTCATGGTCACTTACCTCTTGTCACTGGGGTCATAGGTTGAAGCCCTGCTTGATCTGAAAACCTTTTAACATTTTGTTAGTAAGTTACTCGCAGGTAGAAGGTGATCATGATATTATTCAAATACGTTTGGAGGTTTTTCTCAACAAATAGAGACTGAATGCCATATACATCATGTACTGTGTTGAACCCCGGTCCTTACATTTTCTTGAAAGGATTTAACGGACAGACTTGAAACCTTAGTACACACGCTCTCCATTTCTTCTTCACTAAGACTGCAGTGTGGTCTAGTGGTAGAGTGCACACTTGCATTGGGAATAGGTTGTGGGTTAGATTTCAAGTCAGGTCATACCAAAAACTTAAAAAATGGTACTAGAAGTTCCTCGTTTGGTGCTGAGCATCTAGAGGATAGTTCTTGTCTGCATGATAAAGTGTCAGTATAATGTGACTTGGCGGGTTTCATACCATCTGTCGTGGCATGACACTCTAGTGTGGCAGCATTCATACCATGTGTGTCATGGCATGACACTGTAGTGTGGCAGCACTCATACCATGTGTCATGGCATGACACTGTAGTGTGGCAGCACTCATACCATGTGTCGTGGCATAACACTGTAGTGTGGCAGCACTCATACCATGTGTCATGGCATGACACTCTAGTGTGGCAGCATTCATACCATGTGTCGTGGCTTGACACTTTAGTGTGGCAGCATTCATACCATGTGTCGTGGCTTGACACTTTAGTGTGGCAGCATTCATACCATGTGTCGTGGCTTGACACTTTAGTGTGGCAGCATTCATACCATGTTTCGTGGCATGGCTCTAGTGTGGCAGCACTCATACCATGTGTCGTGGCATGACACTCTAGTGTGGCAGCACTCATACCATGTGTCGTGGCATGACACTCTAGTGTGGCAGCATTCATACCATGTGTTGTGGCTTTACACTCTAGTGTGGCAGCATTCATACCATGTTTCGTGGCATGGCTCTAGTGTGGCAGCACTCATACCATGTGTTGGCATTACACTCTAGTGTGGCAGCACTCATACCATGTGTCGTAGCATGACACTCTAGTGTGGCAGCACTCATACCATGTGTTGTGGCATGACACTCTAGTGTGGCAGCACTCATACCATGTGTTGTGGCATGACACTCTAGTGTGGCAGCACTCATACCATGTGTTGTGGCATGACACTCTAGTGTGGCAGCACTCATACCATGTGTTGTGGCATGACATTCTAGTGTGGCAGCATTCATACCATGTATCGTGGCAGCACTCAGAATACTGTCCCAAGTAGACAGTGTTGCGAAAAGACTGAAAATTGTTGAAAGCAACACTAAACATCATACAAAATAATATTCTTCACTGACTCTGTTACTAGGAATTTGGTTAACAGTTAAATTTCTGTATGACAGTTGTTTATGACTGCACATGAATACATTTCGTTCCCTATTAGTAGCTCAATAATAAAAGGCTCTCCGAGGATTTTGTAAGGAAGTATAATTTGATAAATTCTTTTATTTTGTCTTTAGAGCTTAGGTTGTGTGTCTAGATATATAAGGTGATGTTGAAAGTAAGCTACTCAATTTCCTGTGTGGGGGAGTAGGCGAAACTATGTAGGTGAAGAAGGGGGAAAGAATGGAAAAATGAGGGTAGGAGAAATATGTCACATTGTGTACTTAAACTGGTAGGAGATAAACATGTCAGCCATCCAGCTGGCTTAATTGGTAGAGCATTGATCCTGTAAGTGAAAGATCCCAGGTTAGAGTCTTGAACTGGCTGCATTATTGTTAGTTGGACCTTCAACCCAGTTTATACATGTAATTATATTGTAAGAAACATTCACATGGAACTCTTGTCTATATGGAAATTCAGGAATAAACAATAAACTGGTGAGGGTATGTTTCACTGTCTGCACGTAATCTGATAGGATAAAAACTTACGTCACCAATTTTCAACATTTCAGTTTTAATTATTAACTATCATTCAGTGTTATCATATCAGTAAATCATTCAGTTAAATTGTTTATCAGTTAATATTCATTGCTTTGGTTAACCATTAAATCAATTAAAAATGAAAATGACTGAATTAAATTAAATAAAAAAAAATAACAACTTTTAACGATTTGAAAATTAGGGAAGAAATCAATGAGAAAGACATTAAACAGTTTGACTCTCAATCTGAAAAAAAAAGACATTCTAAATATTGTCGGAAATCTGCGTGAGGCAGTGTTAGAAATATTCACGAAGCAGGTACTGCACAACTTTACTTGATTGGTATTTTTCTCCGATGTATTTACATCTCTATAAATGTCTTCTGGTCGCGACGTCGTGTCTCATCGCGTTCACTACAGCCCACCTCACAATGTTAATAATTGAAGACTGGAAAGCTTCTCTGTGAATCCTCATTCAAGCCTAGGATGAATGAAATTGGATAACTGAAATTATTCCAAAAAGGGTTTCATCTAATAATATAATGGCTGGGTAAACAGCTGGCTCTGACGTCTTGTGCTTGCTGGGATTATTAAAAGATTCGCTTTTTGTGAATGACAGTTTTATTTTAGCTGGACTATATAGGATGTTTTTATATGGATGTTATTTCATGAAGTTGTAGATCCTGCGTTAGCTTTGATATACAAACATGTATTATTTTGTTTATCAATTACATCTGACACAAGTTTTTGTTTGTACCATTGTTTGCCATTTAAAGCAGTGGTGTGCATTATGATATAAATGTGTGCTGTATATCAAAATGGTGTTTATTTAATTGTTTGCCATATGAATTTTTTTGTGCCATTCAAGTTTTTTTTGTGTTATATACTGAATTCATTGAATTCATTGTGACCATTATTTATGTACTTTGTGTGCAACATTAAGTCATTATGTGCAATATAAAGTCATTGCATATAATATTAAGTCATTGTGCAATATTTGGTTATTGTGTGCAATATTTAGTCAGTTTGTGCAATATTAAGTCATTGTGTGCAATATTAAGTCATTGTGCAATACAAAGTCATTGTGTGCAATATTAAGTCATTTTGTGATATATTAAGTCAGTGTGTGCAATATAAAGTCATTGTGTGCAACATATAGTCATTGTGTGCAATATAAAGTCATTGTACAGTATTAAGTCATTGTGTGCAATTATAATTAAGTTATTGTTTGCAATGTTAAATCATTGTGTGCAATAAAATTGTATTGTGTGCAATATTTAATCATTGTGTGCAATATTAAGTCATTGTGTGCAATATGAGCAATATAAGATCACTATGTGCAACATTAAGTCATTGTGTGCAATATAAAGTTATTGTGTGCAATATGAGCAATATTAGATCACTGTGTGCATTATAAAGTAATAGTGTGCAATCTGAGCAATATCAGATCATAGTGTGCAATATAAAGCCATGTGCAATATTAAATCATTGTGTGCAATATAAAGTCATTGTGTGCAATGTTTGTAATATGAAGCTACTAATTAATTAAGTGAGCATGTTGTCTGTAAATGGGTCAATAACAAATGTGAAGACATGATATTGTCATTTTTTCAAGTGATCAGAACCGTTCAGCAATTTGAAAATGTCCTGATTCAGATAATGTTACAGATGAATAAAATGCTTAATAAATCTGTTCGGTTTAACGTTCTGAATGTAATTAAGCCATTATCTGTTTCAAGTTGTTTTATTGGTAACTGATTTTGAGAAAATACTTAAGATTTACTGGGCAGTTTTCGAGACCTGCTCAGTGAAACAATATAACGTGGGCATTACAATAGGCCCATAGCATTTAACTTGACTGATGCATTCTAGAAGGGAATTATAATTGAATGAGTGCCAAACCACGTAGATCCTGGCCAGACAGGAAGTTATCTGGGGCCTTATTGTTTGTTAATTGTAACATTGAGTTGTTTAAAGAAGGCAGTTGCCTGGAAAATGGTGCTATAATATCATTTATCTTAATGCATGATCTTGGATAAAAAATATTTATTTGTATTTCTTTTTTTGAAAGGCAGATAGATTTATGATGGTCAGTCATTGAATGACCATATGAAAAGAAAACGAGAACTTAACCAGTAAATATTAGGTCAGTATGAGGATAAATAGAATTGTGTGATACAGGCTGACCATGGGATAAATTAAAATACACACTACGACTTTAAAAATATACAATTTTGACCATGGGATAAGCAATATATGCATAAAATGTCAATATATGTGTCTGTAAATGTGTGAATATATGTGACCATGGGATAAAATCATGACATGTGAATATATGTGACCATTGGATAAAATCATGACATGTGTGAATATATTATGTGACCATGGGATGCAGCCAAATGCATGTTTTAATATATGTGATCCTGGGATAATATCAAATATATGAGTAACAAGTTGACCCTGATCAGATCATATATATGTGATTGTGCTGCAAGGGATGAAGACTAAATGTGATATAAATCTGTGATTATCAGTATATATGTAGAAGAAGTGATAAACATGATAAGTACATAATGTTTAGAAGTGATAAACATGATGCTAATCTATGAGGAGAGAATGATAAACAAAATGTTTTCTTTTTGTGATGATCAATCAGATATACATTGTGGTTAACAGTGCTTAATACATTTTATAAATAATGATATTAATCGAATGAAAGTGATAAACCTTGATTGATAAATGAGATATTGTATAGGATGAATTGATAATCAAATACATTTAAAGTGAAGGAAGAGATTAAAACATTGTTTATCAATGTTTAAAAATAAAAAACAGGCCATGTTGAAGTCGAGAAGGCATACGACTATCTGCCAATTCAGGGGCCATTCTCTGGACTCGGGATACCCCACACTAGGTAATTAAATTTTCTTATATAGAGAGAATACCATGTCAGTGTCTGATATTATCAACTTCATCAGGTTTTTTTCGTGCCAAAACTGATGAAGTGGATAATATTGGACATTTTCATGGTATTCTATTTATCACGTCAATATTTCTAATTTGTTTTTTATTCATTTTAAGTAAGATTAAAAGTAGTCCGGGTCAAAATGTATAAGTATACATAACAACGTCATTAAGTATACATAATGATGTCATGTGCCTGATAAACTTGACGTGATAAACCTATGTTTATCAGGCAGGCAGTTTGTTAACAGAAATGAATGCATTGACATGATAAAATACAATAATATCCAAATGTGATGAAAAATCACCACAAAGATCCAATATTGGGATAACGAGATTTTTGAGTCTGTTGGCTATTTACATTGTTTATTTTACTTATTATTATAATATTCTATTATTAAAAATAAGTAAGAAAATGTCCTAAATGGTTTCAGTTTTAAACAGAACTACTTGACATCTGTTGTATATATTTCTTCCCAAAGGACACATTGTTGTTCCACTTAGAGTCATTATCTGCACAATAATTTTGAATGGCTTATTTATTAGGTAATTCATTCATTCATTCATTCATTCATTCATTCATTCATTCATTCATTCATTCATTCATTCATTCATTCATATTTATTCCATTCATTAATTATCCCCACCCCCAAATTTTTGAGGTGGCATATAGTAATTCACAGCGTCCGTCCCTCCGTCCGGTATTTCGTTTCCGGCCTGTATCTTTGTCATGCATAGATGGTTTTTGTTGATACTTGCTACAAATGATCAACATAACATGACAACGTGTTGTGAGTAAGACCCACACCTGTACCTCAAAGGTCAAGGTCACAATTTGAGTTCGACAACACTTTGAGTCTGTGTGAGATTTTGTGTTCGTCCTGCAACTTTGTCATGCATAGATGGATTTTTATAAAACTTCTTATAAGTGATCATTTATATTCATATAAATATATCTGGGCTTCCTGCTCCCAAGAAAAAATAGTATAATTATTTAATCCAGGGCAGGGCCTCCTCTGGCTATTTTTTTCTTTTCGCCACTACTTTCGCCATATTTGAAAAGTTGGAGCCAAATTAAAAAAAATGGAGCCAAATTAAGAGCCATTTTTGTAGCCAACTAAACTGCGTACCTTGGCCAACATTCTTTAAATCGTTATCAAACCACTCATAAGTTACAGTAACTTACTGCATGTTTTCTTTTACTTGTTTTAGCATTTGAATTAAACACGTTTTTTATGAATATAATTTTTAATGTATATTGCAATACTATTAAAAATTATTATTATCTTGTGAGTTATTATTGCCTGAAGTCGATAATTAGGGGAAGCAATGATTGGTAGTAAGTTGCTGATTTATATTGCAAGTGATGCATTAGTTTAAATGGAGTGCAGTCAAAAACCAAAACGGCCCCAGTCATGTTTCTGTACTTGTTTAATTTTGTCAATGTTTGTGCATTTGTGCACATAAATAACAGCTGTTTGGGCCTTGTTTTGTTTTGCTTTTATTTTTTCTATAGCATGCTATTCTCACAAAACCCTATACAGTGTATTTTATAATTATTTAAAATTTATATACATCAATTTATTTAAAAATTATTAATACATAAATTATGGATTTCCAGCTAGCGTATTGACTGAAATTGCCGTTGGTTCAAACATTCCACAACATTTTCTAAATAACTTTATTACCCCACCCACTTTGTCACTACAGACTCGCTATAAATATGGTCAATATTAGCATTATAACAACAGAGAATACAGATAAAACAGATCTACTTATTGTAAAACCTTGGTATTGATATCAAACAACCAACAGTCATCGCTGACATTATAAACAAAATTATTTTACAGACAAAATCTACAGTCATTTATTGTTTTTATCCCGGAAGCCGCCATTTTGAAACTAACTATTTGTTGACAAAAAATTGGGGTTACCCAAGAAAGTATAGTTGACAGTGTATTGGCATAAACATTTTTTCTAAACCTGTTTAGCATATTTTAAGACATATTAAATTTCTATATGATTTAAAAATGTAAATATATATAATAATCAAAAATACGAATATGCCGGTTGTCACTACGCGACCACGTGACCATTTTTAGCATATGCTATTTTTAGCTTAGAGCAATCTTACACATGTGTTGAAATTTATGATGTGTGACAGTGCAATGGCCTGAGGGAGATATCACAGCTGGGTGCTGATTTATCTGTTACTTGTCATGGTTGTTTATTGGGATGAGGGGACAGTTAAATGGATTAGCCAAGAGTATTTCTACAGTTAGTTTTTTTTTAGAAAATTTGAATACGAGAATCGGCCGTTGATTTCCTTATCGCAACCACTTTCGCAAAAGAGTAAAATCTTTCGCAAATTAAAAATTTCCTTCGCATTTGGCGACATTGGCGAATCCCAGCGGAGGCCCTGCAGGGGTTGTTAGTTTGAATCCCCACCATGCCACATTTTCTGTGGTGATTGTTCTGTGGCCACGAGTCTTCCTGGGGCGTATGAATATGTGGGGAAGTAGTCAGTGTATGTTAAAAAGATCCGTGTGTGCAGTACAGGATAACTACCTGACATATCACAGGTAGTATAGGATAACTACCTGGCATATCACAGGTAGTACAGGATAACTACCTGGCATATCACAGGTAGTACAGGATAACTACCTGGCATATCACAGGTAGTAAAGGATAACTACCTGGCATATCACAGGTAGGTTATCCTGGCATATCACAGGTAGTATAGGATAACTACCTGGCATATCACAGGTAGTACAGGATAACTACCTGGCATATCACAGGTAGTACAGGATAACTACCTGGCATATCACGGGTAGTACAGGATAACTACCTGGCATATCACAGGTAGTACAGGATAACTACCTGGCATATCACAGGTAGTACAGGATAACTACCTGGTGGCATATCACAGGTAGTACAGGATAACTACCTGGCATATCACAGGTAGTATAGGACAACTACCTGGCATATCACAGGTAGTACAGGATAACTACCTGGCATATCACAGGTAGTACAGGATAACTACCTGGCATATCACAGGTAGGTTATCCTGGCATATCACAGGTAGTACAGGATAAATACCTGGCATATCACAGGTAGTACAGGATAACTACCTGGCATATCACAGGTAGGTTATCCTGGCATATCACAGGTAGGTTATCCTGGCATATCACAGGTAGTACAGGATAACAACCTGGCATATCACAGGTAGGTTATCCTGGCATATCACAGGTAGTACAGGATAACTACCTGGCATATCACAGGTACGTTATCCTGGCATATATCGGGTAGTACAGGATAACTACCTGGCATATCACAGGTGAAAAACAAAGTTTAACATCATCTTTATTAAAAAAATCTCTTGTGCAATAAAAATAAGATTTTTTTCTTCAACACAAGGAAATCACATTTTCAAATTTGAAGTTTAACCTTTAAATATTATAATTTAATAATTATAATGCAGCAGTAATCCTGCCAAGATCCTGCCAAGATCAATAACGACTTGCACCTGATATCACGTTTACTTCCAATTCAAAATTGGGTCTGCCTGCACTGTCTAAACAACATTACTTTCTTAATTAGACGCCATTAATTTTTCTGACGGTAAAACATGAGGTTATCTCATTTTTGCTGCATCACATCACGTGCTGATTTGGAGTGTTTCTATTTGTATCGATTATCGTAAACTGGTTATTGTTTTATGTGGGTAAAGTGTGCTGGGGTTGGTTTATTCACAATGAGCTGTACAAAAAACATGCTTTATTTAATAATTTTATCACCGCGTTAACTTCTGACTGTCAGTTGAAGTGCTGCAAGACGTCTGTGAGAACTGATATAATCAAAGATAATCGAAGGATCTCTGTCGGGCATTGAGTTATGAATTATGGGAATGGGGAGGGATCATTTTGATAGTTTATATGGGGAAAGAGGGGATAAACATTGTGTTTGCCCCTACACAGCTTTTGGTATCAAACTTAGCTAATTTTTATGTTCTCACCATTTGATGTTGTAGTTGTTGTATGGTGTTTAGCGTAGCTTTCAACAATTCTTCCATCATATTGCAACAGTGTATACTTGAGACAATATACTGAGCGCTGCCGCACTGGAGTATCGTGCCGCAGACACAATATGATACCCCCACTAATCACATTATACTGACACCTGACCTACCAGACCTAAAATTACCCTGTAAATGCTGAGCACAAAGGGAGGAAGAGTCCAGTACCATTTTTCAAGTCTCGGTATGACCATGTGGTTAAATTGGCCCATCAAGATACAATTACTAAGTATTCAATTAATAAAAACCAAGAATAGTAAATGTATACCCTAGTTTTTGTACACAGAAATTCAGAAGTATTAGTCAGCTGTAGTCGCTACCTTGCCATACTGTGACTATGTAAGTTATATATATATATATATATATATATATATATATATATATATATATATATACATGTGTGCAAATATCACAAGGGTTCAAATGGTCAAATATTTGTACTATTTTTCATTCACATCACATTATTAAGGGTTTGATTTGCTTCCATTTGACCTTTTTTTAGTTGGCTGCCACACTGGTCTATCATGCACACTGGTGATGATACCCCACCTCCCCTCCCCCTGTCAAAACAAACATTTTTTTAAGGATGGCCTATCATCAACAGTTACATCTTCATACCCACCTCCCCTCCCCTGACAAAACAAACATTTTTTTAAGGATGGCCTATCATCAACAGTTACGTCTTCATACCCACCTCCCCTCCTCCTGACAAAACAAACATTTTTTTTAAGGATGGCCTATCATCAACAGTTACGTCTTCATACACACCTCCCCTCCTCCTGTCAAAACAAACATTTTTTTTAAGGATGGCCACATCTTCATACCCACCTCCCCTCCCCCTGTCAAAACAAACATTTTTTTTAAGGATGGCCACATCTTCATACCCATCTCCCCTCCTCCAGTCAAAACAAACATTTATTTTAAGGATGGCCTATCTAAATGAACCCAAAGTTGGTTCAACTTATGCAGAAAATGGTATCTCTTCTGGAAATACAATCATTCTTTAAATGTCTATCAAAATTTTAGCATACAACAAAGAATATGTCAAATTGACTTAGTTATTATGTGAAACACAGCCCAGGGGTTATCCTAATTGCTGTCAATGGCAACACCTCTTTATAATGTTGTCTTTCACACTTCTCATCTGAATAAGGACACTTCACTTCCACTTGGGTAGACATCAACACCTTTGAAGAACTTTTGCAAAGATCATAGAAGCAAGAAAATATGTGGAAATGTACATTCTAATTTATTTAATGACAATGGTGCATTGTATTGAAGTTGTCCAAGGTTATGATTATGGTTCTTTATAATGAGAGTAAACTAGGTTTGATTCCCCTTGGCCTTGTACCCCACAGTGAGATTTCCCCCCAGAGTGCCTGGTTCCCCATTGTGGATGTAGAGTGACTGGTTCCCCATAGTGGGAGTAGAGTGACTGGTTCCCAATAATGGGAGTAGGGTTCCTCATAGTAGGAGTAGTGTGACTTTTTCCCTATAATGGGAGTAGAGGGACTGGTTCCCACTAATAGGAATAGAGGGACTGGTTCCCCAAAATGGGAGTAGAGGGACTGGCCCCATAATGGAAGTAGAGCTAGGGACTGGTTCCCTATTATACACAAATTAGAGAGCCTCTTTCACCAGTATGAGAAGATGGACAGGTTCTCTTTGAGCTTATATGAATCGCTCTTGAGTCTATCTCCATGATAGTACTTTTTTGTGAGACCATTGTGTCTAGCTTGCGATCAAATCACAGACCTTTGGCATGAGTGGCCAGAACAATTTTTTCACTACTGTGAGAACAGAGAAGCTCTTTTTCTATAGTATGACACAAGGGTCTGGTTCCCATATAATATGAGTAGAAGGCCTGGTTCCCCATTATAATAAGTTTAGAGAGCAATGTCCTGATTGTGGAAAAAGAGGACCTGGATTCCCGTAGTGAGGGTAGATATCCTGGTTCCCTGTAATGAAAATAATGTTTTTCTCATAATGGATGCAGTCACTTGATCTGGTTCCCAAATTTCCAATTGCATTCATTGTCAATTAGCAACACCATCATCATGTGCTTCGTAATATTTTTTTTTTTTTAATCCAAGTTTCATGACAATATGATAATACCAGGAATGTATTACACGTTGCCTTCTTGGACTAAAATTCCTGTGTCAAGATAAAAAATATTGCTACAAGAAGCTCACATTTGAAGATAATTTCTCCCATTTTCAGGAGAGGCATGACACTTCTGCTATCCATTCTTTAATGTTAACTCTCTCTGCTGATGGAACCAGAGGTTTTGGAAAATTCCACAGGGAAAGACAATTTTCTCTGTCATTTTAAAGGTCACAATTATAGAATGGAGTTTAGTTGTATGTTTCTGTGTCACAGTGTGTGTGTGTAACAGGTTCATGTATAGAATAGTTGGTGTTCTGTTTATCAGAAAAGAATATCAGTTTTATATTATACAAGGGTTCTCTGTGGTTGAGTTGTCTAAGGCGTCGTCTTAAGATCAATTATCCTCTAACCTCTGAGGTTAAGTGAGAAAGTTTGCCAGTTACTTGTGGAATGACAGTGTTCCTTCTCAGATTTATTCTTAGGTCATCCTCTGCCAACATAACTGCAAGCTCTGGATGGGAGTCAAAATCTCCCACAATCTTGTGTATTTATAATAATGTTTCACCTGTTGTAAAAACAAACTTAATTGACAAGTTGCAAATGTCAATCATTATTGCAAACATGAACTGCATACATAAACTCCACCATTATCAGTTGTAAGCCAATCAAATTGCAGATAATATCAGAAGTGTTGGACAACATGATTACACACAAGATGTTTTATCAACACAACATATAATTGGCATAAATTGCTCAAACATATCATAAAAAATTATAGTTTTAAGGTTTTCACACATTGAACTTGATTTCTTTTACGATTTAAAAATTTTATGGTCTGCACTAGTGATGCGCAGATAATGGACTGAAAGTGTATACAGCAACTTCTTATACATAAATTATACATGTACTGAAGTTGTGCATAGACATTGTTTAATAAGAACTCAAATTGCCTCCAGTAATGGCTTTTTTACCCAGTATTTAAAAATTTTGCCAAAAAATTTAAATAAGCAGTATGGTAGTGTAGTGGATAGTGTCACTGTGTGCTGACAGCTCATGCCTGAGGTTGAGAGATCAGGTGATATTACTATTATATATTATTCCATTCCAACAGTTAATTTCGCAAAATGTTGAAATTTAGGTTTTAGAATTAATTATTGCTTGTTACAGATTCTTACTGATTGAAAAAATCTTGAAAAAAGAAATGAACACGAATTCTCATTAATAAATATTTTAACAAAGCATAATATTATAATGAACCAGATTGAGTGAGCAGACCAATTTTGGTAGCAACACTCTATTTGTCAATGAGCACAAAAAAGTTATCTCCTTCCTTGGAGAGTTCCTATCATCATTATCTTACCTTCATATCTGAAGAGCTAAATCAAATGATTGCTAGCTGTTATTATTATAAAATATGATAAACATATTTGAGCATTTTCTTTGATAACACATTTGTAATAGAATGGTCAGGGTTGTTCATATTTGATCATTCGCTTTTACTTTCCTTATCAGTGCAACCCTCAAAGTTTATGGTTTAATTTTATGGGTGCTACAGTGATGTTATGTAGCCCAACGCCCTCTAAAGTTTAAATTTTATTGGTCGACTACAGATTGATATGTTGAAACGGATGTTTGCTCAATCACACACTCTGGGGTGATATTTGGTTCAGTTCAGTTTTTACCTGATAGGGTTTCGATTCATAAGGGATTACAGTTTAAAAGTGTGGTGCATGTATAACAGTGTGTCTGGGTGCATAATTTGTGTAATTGAAAAAGAAAATCGCTCTTTAATTGTATGTAACTTGAAGTGATATATGCGAAATAAACGAGAAATGTGTTGGAATACTCAGTTTTAAACTACTGCTAGGTTAACAGGAGTAATATTGACTTAACATCTGTACAGCAAGGATTAAGTCTCAAACATTGAAAAATAATAAAATCAATCATTTTTAGGCACCTGTCTGGTTAAAAATCAGGACAGTCAAATTTATAAGTTTCCAGTATTTACATACTTAAAAATCAGGTCAGTTAGGAAAATGAAAAAAAAAACACAACGATGCATTACTTGAGGAACTAGGATGTAACAGATAGTGTCATATGCATTTTTATGCCTAGTCGGAAAATAAAAAACACACATTCTTGATTCTGCTGAGAAATAGATATTTGAATATGCCAAACTGCACTGGAGCCATTTCCCTCCACATGAGTGATTTGTCTGGTAGTAGGAATATTGCCATGAATGATTGATCTCTTCATTGATTGATTGATTGCATTTTAATCTATGCCGACATACATCTTGTGCATGTATTTTCTGATCTTGCAGTTAATCAGTGTAATGCAGCTTATGATGACAGATGTGTATTAGTTATATAGCAGTTAGTAAAATTTGTATTTTTTTATTTAAAAAATATCACCCATACAGTCAAACTTGTATTAAGCGGCCTGTCAAAGGAAGGAACAAAAGTGACAGGTTGTTGCTTAATACAGGTTAATTTGTTTTGAAAACATAAAAATGACAAATAGAAAATTTGGCTTCTTAAATTGAATGTAGATTCAAATCTGTCTTAAGCAGCCAGTCAAGGGAAAGAGCAAAAGTGGCCTTTTAAGACAGGTTGTTGCTTAATACAGGTTAATTTCCTCTGAAAGCATAGAAATGGGAAATGTAGCTGCTTAAGACAAGTGCCTAGTTAATAGAGGTGGCCACTTACACTGGTTTGACTGTCTTTTCAAAATTGGCATGACGCCACTAATTTTATTAAAATTGTTTTTTCATTTCTAAATATGAAGTTTCAAATAGAAGCACTTAAGGATTAATCAGTTGGACCTTTAACATCATTTATAATAAAAAAAACATTGTGTTGCCTTTTCCAAGAATATGAAAAGATTAAGTCTGATTTTTTTTTTTTTATCTTTAATTTTTTAATACTGTTTGTCCTATACCAACCGTTCTTGTGTAATCACTGACCTAGTTTTGTCACGTAAACTTCTTAAAAAAGTCTCATTTTTTGATAAAGCAATATTTTCTTATCTGCAAAGTGTATGCCGCTATATAGTCTTATGTGAATGTTGCCGTTTAAAAGTACAATTTTTTTTTTTGATAATCTTTTCATGTATGCAATTTTTTTTAAAAAATATTTTTAGTGGTGCACTTGCACATTGAGTTGTAACATAATTGATTGAATTTAGATTAAGTCTCACACTTTAGTGGTAAGGTGACAATTAGGCGTAAAACGCTATTACACATTGGCAGTGATCTGCGTTTGTCGCAGTCTTACGACTTATTTTCTTAAAATAGAACAAACATTTTTCACTGATGTATTTACGAGAGACTGCATTGGAAACATTGATCAAAATGAAGTTAAAAACTAGCTGGGATGATATGGAACTTCTTGGATCTCTCCCACCAATCAAAGGTGAGATAATTAACTTTGTAGTTCTCCTCAACCAATCAAATGTGAGATGATTAACTTTGTAGTTCTCCTCAACCAATCAAAGGTGAGATAATTACCTTTTTTAGTTCTCCTCAACCAATCAAAGTTGTGATAATTAGCTTTGTAGTTCTCCTCAACCAATCAAAGGTGAGATAATTAACTTTGTAGTTCTCCTCAACCAATCATAGGTGAGATAATTACCTTTTTTAGTTCTCCTCAACCAATCAAAGTTGTGATAATTAGCTTTGTAGTTCTCCTCAACCAATCAACGGTGAGATAATTTCCTTTGTAGTTCTCTATAACCAATCAAAGTTGAGATAATTACATTTGTAGTTCTCCTCAACCAATCAAAGGTGAGATAATTAACTTTGTAGTTCTTTTCTACCACTCAAATGTGAGATAATTTCTGAGAATCTTCTACGAATCAAATGTGAGATGATTTCTTGGATATCTTCACCAATCAAATGTGAGATAATATCTGGGATATCTTTTATCGATCAAATGTGAGATAAAATCTGGGATATCTTTTATCAATCAAATGTGAGATAAAATCTGGGATATCTTTTACCAATCAAACTTGAGATAATTTCTGAGAACTCTTTCACCAACCGAAAGTGAAATAATTTCTGGGATATCTTCGTTTGATAATCCCCTTTCCCCCAACTCAACAAGAGAATTTCTGGGATTCATTAATCAAACTGCAGATTATTTCTGAGATATCTTCCAGTAATAAAGGTGGAATAATTCCTGAGATATATAACATTGCCTTCAACATTGTGACCTCAACATTGGCCTTCCTATATCCCACCTTGGTATGATGTACAACATTAAAATGTAATCTAACAATATGTGTCAGCAGTTTCCTGTAGACAGTGCTGAATTAGATATTTGTGTTGTTAGCATTGGAAAAAGAGATAAAGGTATTATCATGAGAGGATATGCAATTCAAAATTCTTTTGTCAAAAGTACATTAATTATCTCCCAATTAAGGTACATATGTACAATGTACATATGCACAAGCAAATGAAAAAAGCAGTGCATCCTAATGGCAAGTGTAAATTCATGAAGACTTTTTTGCACCATCTAGAGAATTCAGGTCAGGTCAGTTCAAAGTGCACTATAGTATTTACTATCATGCCATGTTTTTGCATGATTTATTGAAGTCACTGATCCCATCACCTGCTGCAGAATGGTCTACAGCAGGTAGAGCCAGGACCATTTATAGTTTTAATTTTGCCATGTTTGAGCGGTCTAGTTCCTGTAACAGTTTCTGTTCAAAATAGCTGGGTCTGATTAGCTCAGTCATTTGTGTGACCGACTGTTAATTCAGGGGTCATCAGTTCGAATCACCACCCAGCAAGCTTCGATGATGGTTGGGAAAGTTATCAGTTACTTGCAGAGATGTAGTGTGCTCGAGTAATGGTTAACCTTCTAGGATCCCAGGAAACAGTGGTAAGGTTAACTGATCATCTGTTAGCCCTCGATGGTATAAAAATGATGCTAAATATTCAGTCAATCAGTCAATCTCTATTTAATACACCGACCCTCTAACTGCCACCAGAAACCTGAAATGTAAGAAGGAAATCTGATTTTTATTTATTGTTCTTTATCAATAACAAAAACGCCCCTATGAAACAACAGTGTATTGATCTGATTACAAAATTAGACCAGTCCATTATATAAATAAAGGAGGTGACAGGTTTAACCATTTAGAGCAGTTTCCCATCTTACCCATGGAAATTAGACTTCAGCTGGAATTATTGGAGAAGAAAAAAAACAAAACAATTTTGTAACATGATACATTTGTTCTCAGGTATGGATCCAGGTGAGGCAGAACCTTGATGTAACTAAGTTTTTCAGGCATGGACTCAGGGCTAGGGGTTGGGTGAATATTGGTGCAGGGTGGGTAGATAATTTAACACAATAATGAACATGTCAAAATATAACAAAATTAACACCTATTTATAACGGACGTGACCCTATGACACCCATTTGGAGGATTCTTACCCCACTGCAGAGAAGCTGAGATCCTTTCTTACCAAGCTAGCAGTGGCAATCCCTGGCTGGTTTATACCAAAGATTTGAGAAATGGTACTAGAAGCTTTCTCTCTGGAAGATCAGCATTCAGAGGATAGTTCTAGGTCTGGTTGGCAGGGTGTCATTAGTATGTGACTGAGTGGGGTGGGGTGGGGTGTCCTACCTTGTGTCTGCAGCATGATTCTACAGTGTGACAGCACTCTGAATATTTTCTCAAGTAGACACCATGCAATATGACTGAAAAATTGTTAGAAAGCAACGCTTAACAACACCACCACCAACTAACACGGCTATTTTTTTTTTTTCAAACATTGAACAATTGATTAACAGAGAACATGATATGTCACGAGTTAAGTCTTTCTCCTGGATCCGCCCCTGAAATTCTTGCAAGAAATAAATGAAATTATTAAGATTAGAAATATGATGTCTCTTGTCTTGTCTCTCAAGATAGCCACATATAAATAAATAAGCAGAAATAAGCAGAAAAGGTTATTGCAGCAATGCGAGTATATTCTAAAAATGGAAGTTTTATTTGTTATTTTAGCTGGGTAAAGCTGACATTGTGATACAGAAGAAAAGCAGAAAATATTCATAAGACTGGAAGCCATTCTGTGAAATGTTGGTTGTAAATACATATATTTATTCTGCTCACTATTTTATTCACATGTCGTCGTATGAAAAGATGTGACAGATTGATGCTTTATTAAATACATAATATGGATAGATATGTAATTAATTGCAGTGGTAACTAATGTATAACGTTATGTTTTAATTGAAGATTACATTAATACAATATGACAAATACAGCAGACGCTATTGATAAATGGATTTAGAATATGATAAATGAAAAATGATTGATTTCAATGCTATGACATCGACTTTCCGTCATTAATGATTCGTGTTGTGAGTAAAGGCTGATGATAACACAAGGAATTACATAACTGGTTGAAGAGTAAGATGGGTGTGGCACTGATGTTTATTGGCTGACACGTGACAATTTTTTTTTTTCGATCTCTAACTTTTATGAATGCAGGAATTTATTCAACAGATCTTAATATTATTTGGATCAATATGTTAGAACAAGGGTGCTGAGTATTTAAATTACACAATGTCAAGCATTTAAATTACACAATGTGATTTTACTTATTGCAATAATTATTAACAATAATGAAAATATATCATGATATATTAAAGAAATTTATACTGGTGGCGAATAACCATGATGGACAAGTAACTGTTGATGGATAAGTTGACATGATAAACAATCAACTGAGTGATACATGTTAAACAATCAATCAAGTGATACATGATGAACAGTCATCTAAGTGATACATGATAAACAACTAAGTGAACATGATAAAAAAAGTAGCTGAGTGATAAATGATAAACATACATGATAAACAACTAAGTGAACATGATAAACAAGTAGCTGAGTGATAAATGATAAACAAACAACAAAGTGATACATGATAAACAAACATATAAGTGAACATGATAAACAAGCAAGTAACTAAGTGATACATGTTAAACAATCAACTAAGTGATATATGATAAACAAACAACTAAGTGATACATCATAGACAAGCAACTAAGTGATACGTCATAAACAAGCAACTAAGTGATACATGATAAGTAGCTGATACATGATAAACAAGAAATTATGTGATACAATATAAACGAGCAACTAAGTGATACATCCTAAATGAGTAACTAAGTGAACATAATAAACAATCAATCAAGTGATACATGATGAACAGGTAACTAAGTGATATAAGATAAACAAGCAACTAAGTGGTACAACATAAACAAGTAACTAAGTGAACATTATAAACAAGCAACTAAGTGATACAAGATGAACAAGTAACTAAGTGGTACATCATAAATAAGTAACTAAGTGATACAAGATGAACAAGCAATGAAGTGGTACATCATAAACAAGTAACTAAGTGGTACATAATAAACAAGAACCTTAGTGATACATAATAAACAAGCAACTAAGTGATACATGATAAACAAGCAACTAAGTGATACATGATAAACAAGCAACTAAGTTATGTATTGTAAACAAGCAACTAAGTGATACATCATAAATAAGTAACTAAGTGGTACAAGATAAACAAGCAATGAAGTGATACATCATAAACAAGTAACTAAGTGGTACAAGATGAACAAGTAACTAAGTGATACATAATAAACAAGTACCTTAGTGATACATAATAAACAAGCAACTAAGTGATACATCATAAACAAGCAACTAAGTGATGCATTGTAAACAAGCAACTAAGTGATGCATTGTAAACAAGCAACTAAGTGATACATAATAAACAAGCAACTTAGTGATACATCATAAACAAGCAACTAAGTGATACTTCATAAACAAGTAACTTAGTGGTTTTATACTGACATTAGATCTTAAAGCACCAAGCTTCTACATGAGGGTTTTTTACCATTTTTCAAGCCTTTATTATGACCTGACCCTAGGATCAAATCCATGACCTTCCATTCAACCACTTGACTACTGCTGTGGTTTCAACGTCTTGTTGAAATGTATTGATATATATCCCTACATGTGGTGCTTGTCTGATAATAGTTCTGATGACCAGATGGTAAAAACTTCACATTGTTAGCTGATATGTGGTAGATAGGGGCAGCAGGTGCTCATATAACCCACACTTTATTACATCACAATACCAGTGAGTGTTATTGATAATGGACATATTTTTGTCAAGATCTCTATAATAAATCTTGATCATTATTATTGGGAATAAATTTGTCTTTCTTTCCTTCAAATTTATTATGTTAATTAAGAAATATTGAACCAAATTATCCATTACAGTAATTGTCCTCCATGGCCAAGTGTTCTTAGGCTTTGTCTCAAAATCACTAACCTCTCACCACCAAGGTCACTGGTTTGAGCCCAGCTTGGTCCAATAACTTAAAGATACCAAAGACTTGAAAAATAGAACAAAAAGCTGACTCACTTGGCGCTAAGCATTTAGAGGATAGTTTTACGTCTGGTCAGATCGATGTCAGAATAATGTGACTGGGTGGGATATCATACCATGTGTCTGCCCCATGATATACCAGTGTGATGTTTGATTCTCAGTGGTACTCGTTTGTTATCTGGTACCCGTTTGTTGTCTGGCACCCATTTTTTGTCTGGTACCCATTTGCTTTTCTCCAGAAAGGTATTTATTTCCCTTCTTTTTACCAAAAGACATCCAATCATCTGGACATAAAATTAATGTTGGTTTCACAAAATAAATGATGTATGATAAATTTTTGTAACAGTTGTTTCTATTTTATTTTTCAGAAAAAGATGGGGAACCAACTTTACCTGCTGGTACCCAGTCTCTGAGCAAAGCCACTGGTTCCAAGCTTAACTCTGGAAACAAGAGCCAAAACACAAAATCTTCAAAGTCAGGGGTAAGTAACTCTAGTAATCATGAAAAAGGGGATAAGAGTTGTCAGACCTGAAAAGCATGCCAGAATTAGCCCAAAAATGTATAATCTAGATATATTTTTCTGCATTAAACTACAAAATGACTGTTCGTAATCATGATATAAACATATTATTATTATTAAAGGAAAAAATTGTTGTTGATTTAAAATATTTTGAATTTTTATAGTAAAAATTATTGTAATGTAGTACAGAAACTAACTTACTTTTGTGCAAAGATTTGATGTGACCCTTTTGCAATAGCTAGGGTTAAGGGCTAAGATGGCATTATTTTCAGTCCCTGCGGCTTCGTCACCCCTTGTTGAATTTAATGGCTGAGTGAGGCTAATCACATGACCGTAACTTATTGAAGTGTTCCTCTTTGTCTGGTTATGGGTAGTTGATTTTTATGCGTGGAATTTTGCTAACTGGGTTTGCAGGAATTTGCTTTGCATCATAATAATACTGTGTGTTATAATACTTGTAATGAGATATGGATGGCTTGAGTTCGCTCTATAACACAATAGAATTGGGGGGGGGGGGGGGGGGGGGGGGGGAGGGGGAGGGAATGCACATTATGGGTAAGCTCTAAGATAAAGTTGTTGAGGGTCTTTACTAATTAAACAGGAGATTTGAAATTTCTGTTTTTATAAAATGGGTACGGTGCATTTCTATACAGTTTCAGTAAGTAGCTCAGAATTTGATTGCTTGAGGACGAAGTAAATCATAGTTTGTCATGTTGCTCGAGTTACTAGCACAATTGTTTTATAAAAAAATCAAAAGGGTCTACAGTTTTGGGGAAGTTATAGCAATTTATCAGACATAGACAAAAAGCATGACAGAATTTCTAGTGAAGAACCCTTTTGTTTAGTTTTCCTGAGGTTAACAGCTTTGGTTTTAACAGAATTGTATTTCAACTATTTCAATTTACTAAGAAATTTTCCAGTTTTCACAATGTTCAGTAGGTTTTGCTTAGTTTACCAAAGGTCTATCAAGAAGATGTTTTTTATTTTCCCCAGTGTCTATAAAGAAGATGTTTTTTAGTTTTCCCGAAGTCTATCAGGAAAATGTTTTTCAGTTTCCCAACAGTCTATAAAGAAGATGTTTTTTAGTTTCCCCAAGGGTCTATGAAAAAGATGTTATTTAGTTTCCCCAAAGTCTACCAAGTTTTCCAAGGGGTATCAATAAAAGGTTAGTTTCCTCGGGGCTAAGCAATAAGATGCTGTGTCATTTGTGGGCCTCCGTAGCCGAGTGGTCTTAGGCGCCGTCTCAAGATCACTTAGCTGTCGACGTTAAGGTCCCTCTAAGGTATGTTTGAGTTCTTCTCACTCCAAAACCTTAATGTGAAAAAGTTTACCAGTTACTTGTGAAAGGACTGCGGTTTCACTCAGATTCATTCTGAAGTATTCCTCCATCAATAAAACTGGATATGCCATATATAATCTGTTATGTGTTGAATAGGCATTAAACTAAAAAAGTGTCATTTCCCCAGGGTTTATCAATAAGAGTTTATTTAGTTCCCCCACAGGGTCCATTAAGAAGAATTCTTTAGTTTCCCCAGAGTTTATCAATAACAGTTTATTTAGTTTCCCCACAGGGTCCATTAAGAAGAATTCTTTAGTTTCCCCAGAGTTTATCAATAAGAGTATATTTAGTTACCCACAGGGTCCATTAAGAAGAATTCTTTAGTTTCCCCAGGGTTTATCAATAAGAGTATATTTAGTTCCCCCAGGGGCCATCAAGAAGAATTCTTTACTTTCCCAAGGGTTTATCAATAAGAGTATATTTAGTTCCCCCAGGGTCCATCAAGAAGAATTCTTTAGTTTCCCCAGAGTTTATCAATAAGAGTATATTTAGTTTCCCCAGGGTCCATCAAGAAGAATTCTTTAGTTTCCCCAGAGTTTATCAATAAGAGTATATTTAGTTTCCCCAGGGTCCATCAAGAAGAATTCTTTAGTTTCCCCAGGGTTTATCAATAAGAGTTTATTTAGTTCCCCAAGGGTCCATCAAGAATAATTCTTTAGTTTCCCCTGGGTTTCTTTAGTCCCCCCACCACCCCTGGGTTTATAAATAAGAGGTTATTTAGTTTACCCCTAAAATCATTAAGAAGAATTCTTTAGTTTCTCCAGGGTTTATCAATAAGAGTATATTTAGTTCCCCCAGGGTCCATCAAGAAGAATTCTTTAGTTTCCCCAGTGTTTATCAATAAGAGTTTATTTAGTTCCCCCAGGGTCCATCAAGAATAATGTTTTAGTTTCCCCTGGGTTTCTTTAGTCCCCCCCCCCCCACCCCTGGGTTTATAAATAAGAGGTTATTTAGTTTACCCCTAGACTCCATTAAGAAGAATTCTTTAGTTTCCCCAGGATTTATCAATAAGAGTATATTTAGTTCCCCCAGGGTCCATCAAGAAGAATTCTTTAGTTTCCCCAGTGTTTATCAATAAGAGTTTATTTAGTTCCCCCAGGGTTTATCAAGAATAATTCTTTTGTTTCCCCTGGGTTTCTTTAGTCCCCCCCCACCACTGGGTTTATAAATAAGAGGTTATTTAGTTTACCCCTAGACTCCATTAAGAAGAATTGTTTAGTTTCCC
The DNA here is from genome assembly GCA_029582155.1 of Panopea generosa. Lineage (NCBI taxonomy): Eukaryota > Metazoa > Mollusca > Bivalvia > Adapedonta > Hiatellidae > Panopea > Panopea generosa. The sequence goes on along the minus strand of CM055910.1, from coordinate 45,473,068 downwards.
CAGGGTTTATCAATAAGAGTATATTTAGTTCCCCCAGGGTCCATCAAGAAGAATTCTTTAGTTTCCCCAGGGTTTATCAATAAGAGTTTATTTAGTTCCCCCAGGGTCCATTAAGAATAATTCTTTTGTTTCCTCTGGGTTTCTTTAGCCCCCCCCCCCCCCCACCCCTTGGTTTATAAATAAGAGGTTATTTAGTTTACCCCTAGACTCCATTAAGAAGAATTCTTTAGTTTCCCCAGGATTTATCAATAAGAGTATATTTAGTTCCCCCAGGGTCCATCAAGAAGAATTCTTTAGTTTCCCCAGGGTTTATCAATAAGAGTTTATTTAGTTCCCCCAGGGTTTATCAAGAATAATTCTTTAGTTTCCCCTGGTTTTTTTTAGTCCCCCCCCCCCCCCCCCCCCCCCCCCCCCCCCCCCCCCCCCCCCCCCCCCCCCCCCCCCCCCCCCCACCACTGGGTTTATAAATAAGAGGTTATTTAGTTTACCCCTAGACTCCATTAAGAAGAATTCTTTACTTTCCCCAGGGTTTATCAATAAGAGTATATTTAGTTCCCCCAGGGTCCATCAAGAAGAATTCTTTAGTTTCCCCAGGGTTTATCAATAAGAGTAAATTTAGTTCCCCCAGGGTCCATCAAGAAGAATTCTTTAGTTTCCCCAGGGTTTATCAATAAGAGTTTATTTAGTTCCCCCAGGGTCCATTAAGAATAATTCTTTTGTTTCCTCTGGGTTTCTTTAGCCCCCACCCCTGGGTTTATAAATAAGAGGTTATTTAGTTTACCCCTAGAATCCATTAAGAAGAATTCTTTAGTTTCCCCCCAGGGTCCATCAATAAGAGGTTAATTTATTTCTATATGGTAATGTGGGTTACCCGTTTCAAAAATACCATGACACTAACTAGTTCCTTTTTTTTTCACATCCTCCAACTCTGTACAACATCGGCTACTTAAAATATAGAATATAGGTTTATAGAACTGTAAAGTGCGATTCAAAGTCATCTTTGTAAACGTGGTGTTCCTTTAAACAATCAAAAGAGAGATATTTCCACCTGTTAACACCACAAGGAAGCGTCATAAAGATTAAAAGTGCGGAAACTGAAATGAATGTTACAAGTTTTTTTTTGTTTTGTTTTTTTCACTTTTACAAAAAAAAAAAGTTTTGAGATTTAATGTAAATAAATAATTATGATTTTCAATTTTCACTGTGCAAATGTTTTTTACGAGAACACTTAAGCGAGGAATGCGCCGGTAGAAGTCAAAAGGAGAACAATAATTGCCAATTTCTACCTCCCTGCTAGTTCTTGCCATGGGGAAGAAATCAGCTAGATGATTCTTTGTCCCAATGGGTGTGGGTGGGGGTATGTGGGGATTGGCTACTACACTGGTACTTGTGATTATTAGGGGAGTCTTACATGTTGGCAGTCGAGGGGTGGGGGTTATAGGGAACTTCTGCTTAAACTGCACTTTTACCTCTTAAATTATCTGCAATGCTTATTTCCAAAAAATGTTTAATGGTAAAAATGAACATTCTTATCAAAGTGCCATTTAAAACAAACTAATCAACATTGAAATTGGGAATAACTAATGATTATTTTACCCCTTAATCTAAATTTCAATACTTAAATACCCCCAGATAACTTGCTTATCTGCAGCACTGAATGAAACAATTAATTCGTGAAATGCTCACTTATGTCTTCGATAGATTTGAATATAACTATTACATTTTTTGTCTTTGGAGGATTCTGTACTTGATTATATTACGATTTGAAAATGTTGATTGATTACAATGCATCAGCTGCCGTAAATTATATCATTTTCTGTTACAAAGTTTTTGTATGTGATAATTCTTTTGTTTTATTATAAAAACAACTGTTTCATTCTATGTATGGGTTACAATTATTTTGTTTGGTCTTACCTATCATGTAGTCTATATATTAATTTGTGTGATCATTTTGGAAAATGTTATGTAAAGTATAACTTAATTTGTGTGATCTTTGCACTCAACACAATTCTGTAGACTATATATAAATCCATTTCTATGATCTTCTATCGAAACATTTTAATTGTTGTCTTTATTTTAATTTGTGTGATCTTTTAACAAAACATTCTCTAGACTTAAATTTAATATGTGTGATCTTTTAACAAAACATGCATTTGCCTTACAATTAATCTGTGTGATCTTTTAACAAAACATCTTGTAGACTTTAAATTAATTTGTGTGATTGATCTGCTAGCAAAACACTCAGATGATGTTAAATTGACTGTTGAATCAATTTGTGTGATCTTTTAACAGGACATTCTCTAGACCTAAAATTTAATTTGTGTAATCTTTTAACAAAACATTCTCTTGACCTTAACTTAATTTGTGTGATCTTTTAACAAAACATTCTCTATACCTTAACTTAATTTGTGTGATCTTTTAACAAAACATTCTATAGGTTATCTCATTTATGTGTGCGATCTCCTAGCGCAGTAATTTGTAGACTTTAAAACTGTGTAAAAAAAAATTGTGTGATCTGAAAAAACACTTAAATTAGAACCTACCATGTGTATGTATATATACAAATGTGTGTACCAGTGTTATGTAGATTTTTACGCTGGCAACACAAGTATGGTTAAACGTTAATTCATCATGGCACATATACTTCCGTATTTGTTCTGATATTTGCCCAATTCCTAACCCTTGACTTTTACCTCATTTTACACTGAATTTTACACTGCACCCCAGCACTAAACATTCACAGCAACATTATAACACTTGGTTCAGTTTGATGCATCTTTTAGGCTCAGAGTCATGAATTCGAATTCCTGACTAGTTACAGTCTCTGGGATGATTGGCTATGATCTTTGTTATACAACCATTAAACTTCCATGGCTGGATATGTGGGAAAGTAGTCGGTGACTTGTAGGATTATCAGCAGTGGATCCCAGGAATGATGATTAGTTGTGTTGTCCATCTGTGCATCAAATTCATTTCCAGTGAATATCTTTTGAAAGGGTTTATGTATCTTATTAATAATCCGCGTGAAGCTGTACAATTATAAAATACAGGTCAAGTTTGATATAGGTCAATGTCGATCAAATTTTAAAGGAGTTAATTGTGATCCTTATTTTTGGTAAACGTCTAGTGGGGGCATATGTGTCTTATCAACACATTATTTCTTTACATGAGGAGTAGGTGGGGTGATTAGGGGTGAGTCGTGTTTTGAAGTAATTGATGAAAAAAAAGTTTTATATTTAAAATCCGTTTTTTTCCAATGCAACCAAAACCATCGATATGATTTTTTTTTTTTGGTTTCGCTGCATTTTCTGATGAGATTGTCATTATGAGTGTTGAGATGATAGGAACTGCCATTAACTCTCGTCACATTTTCTTAAATATTCAAAAAAAGAATGTTGATTTAGATGTGTCAGGCAATAAAATGGATTGTCTTGATGCCTGATTTTGAAAAAATGCCAGTCGTTCTAGCGATAGAGATCAATTTTATATGTCTCTCGCTGGTTATTTCATTCAGCTTTGTAAGAGAATGATTAAAAAGCATTGTATGCGTGATAATGAGGTGATTAATGCCAAATAATCTATTGTTTTCAAACAGTACATGGAGGGTCGCATTGAAAAATCAATTCACTGTCACGCATATCAGACTTTCTTTGTACATTTTATGTTATATCCATCTATCATCGTTATGCATTGAGATTACCCCAGATCCTGAAGTGCTGTCTGAAAACGGGGGCTGTTCTGTAAATGAGTGGCACATATTTGTTTATAAAGTCAGTCATGAAATCATGAATTCCAAAGCATTACAAGTTGAGCCGGAGAAAGTGTGGATAGCCTCAGATGGAATTAGAGTGGGAAGCCTCAGATGGAATTACAGTGGGTAACCTTAGATGGAATTACAGTCGGTAGCTTCAGTTAGAATTAGAGTGGAAAGCCTAAGATAGAACTAGAGTATATCGCCTCAGATAGAGTGGGTAGCTTCAGATAGAATTAGAGTGGAAAGCCTAAGATAGAACTAGAGTATATAGCCTCAGATAGAGTGGGTAGCTACAGATAGAATTAGAGTGGAAAGCCTAAGATAGAACTAGAGTATATAGCCTCAGATAGAGTGGGTAGCTTCAGATAGAATTAGAGTGGAAAGCCTAAGATAGAACTAGAGTATATAGCCTCAGATAGAGTGGATAGCTACAGATAGAATTAGAGTGGAAAGCCTAAGATAGAACTAGAGTATATAGCCTCAGATAGAGTGGGTAGCTTCAGATAGAATTAGAGTGGAAAGCCTAAGATAGAACTAGAGTATATAGCCTCAGATAGAGTGGGTGCTATAGATAGAATTAGAGTGGATAGCCTAAGATAGAACTAGAGTATATAGCCTCAGATAGAGTGGATAGCTACAGATAGAATTAGAGTGGAAAGCCTAAGATAGAACTAGAGTATATAGCCTCAGATAGAGTGGGTAGCTACAGATAGAATTAGAGTGGAAAGCCTAAGACAGAACTAGAGTATATAGCCTCAGATAGAGTGGGAAGCTACAGACAGAATTAGAGTGGAAAGCCTAAGATAGAACTAGAGTATATAGCCTCAGATAGAGTGGGAAGCTACAGATAGAATTAGAGTGGAAAGCCTTAGATAGAACTAGAGTATATAGCCTCAGATAGAGAGGGTGCTACAGATAGAATTAGAGTGGAAAGCCTAAGATAGAACTAAAGTATATCACCTCAGATAGAGTGGGAAGCTACAGATAGAATTAGAGTGGAAAGCCTAAGATAGAACTAGAGCATATAGCCTCAGATAGAGTGGGTAGCTTCAGAAAGAATTAGAGTGGAAAGCCTAAGATAGAACTAGAGCATATAGCCTCAGATAGAGTGGGTAGCTTCAGATAGAATTAGAGTGGAAAGCCTAAGATAGAACTAGAGTATATCGCCTCAGATAGAGTGGGTAGCTACAGAAAGAATTAGAGTGGAAAGCCTAAGATAGAACTAGAGTATATAGCCTCAGATAGAGTGGGTAGCTTCAGATAGAATTAGAGTGGAAAGCCTAAGATATAACTAGAGTATATAGCCTCAGATAGAGTGGGTGCTACAGATAGAATTAGAGTGGAAAGCCTAAGATAGAACTAGAGTATATCACCTCAGATAGAGAGGGTGCTACAGATAGAATTAGAGTGGAAAGCCTAAGATAGAACTAAAGTAAATCACCTCAGATAGAGTGGGAAGCTACAGATAGAATTAGAGTGGAAAGCCTAAGATAGAACTAGAGCATATAGCCTCAGATAGAGTGGGTAGCTTCAGAAAGAATTAGAGTGGAAAGCCTAAGATAGAACTAGAGCATATAGCCTCAGATAGAGTGGGTAGCTTCAGATAGAATTAGAGTGGAAAGCCTAAGATAGAACTAGAGTATATCGCCTCAGATAGAGTGGGTAGCTACAGAACGAATTAGAGTGGAAAGCCTAAGATAGAACTAGAGTATATAGCCTCAGATAGAGTGGGTAGCTTCAGATAGAATTAGAGTGGAAAGCCTAAGATAGAACTAGAGTATTTCACCTCAGATAGAGTGGGTAGCTACAGATAGAATTAGAGTGGAAAGCCTAAGATAGAACTAGAGTATATAGCCTCAGATAGAGTGGGTAGCTTCAGATAGAATTTGAGTGGATAGCCTAAGATAGAACTAGAGTATATAGCCTCAGATAGAGTGGGTAGCTTCAGATAGAATTAGAGTGGATAGCCTAAGATAGAACTAGAGTATATAGCCTCAGATAGAGTGGGTAGCTTCAGATAGAATTAGAGTGGAAAGCCTAAGATAGAACTAGAGTAAATCGTCTCAGATAGAGTGGGTAGCTACAAATAGAATTAGAGTGGAAAGCCTAAGATAGAACTAGAGTATATAGCCTCAGATAGAGTGGGTAGCTACAGATAGAATTTGAGTGGATAGCCTAATATAGAACTAGAGTATATAGCCTCAGATGGAGTGGGTAGCTTCAGATAGAATTAGAGTGGAAAGTCTAAGATAAAACTAGAGTATATAGCCTCAGATAGAGTGGGAAGCTACAGATAGAATTAGAGTGGAAAGCCTAAGATAGAACTAGAGTATATAGCCTCAGATAGAGTGGGTAGCTACAGATAGAATTTGAGTGGATAGCCTAAGATAGAACTAGAGTATATAGCGTCAGATAGAGTGGGTAGCTTCAGATAGAATTAGAGTGGAAAGCCTAAGATAAACTAGAGTATACTCAGAGTATATAGCCTCAGATAGAGTGGGCTAGCACAGATAGAATTAGAGTGGAAAGCCTAAGATAGAACTAGAGTATATAGCCTCAGATAGAGTGGGTAGCTACAGATAGAATTTGAGTGGATAGCCTAAGATAGAACTAGAGTATATAGCCTCAGATGGAGTGGGTAGCTTCAGATAGAATTAGAGTGGAAAGCCTAAGATAGAACTAGAGTATATAGCCTCAGATAGAGTGGGTGCTATAGATAGAATTAGAGTGGAAAGCCTAAGATAGAACTAGAGTATATCACCTCAGATAGAGTGGGAAGCTACAGATAGAATTAGAGTGGAAAGCCTAAGATAGAACTAGAGTATATAGCCTCAGATAGAGTGGGTAGCTACAGATAGAATTAGAGTTGAAAGCCTAAGATAAAACTAGAGTATATAGCCTCAGATAGAGTGGGTAGCTACAGATAGAATTAGAGTGGAAAGCCTAAGATAGAACTAGAGTATATAGCCTCAGATAGAGTGGGTAGCTACAGATAGAATTAGAGTAGAAAGCCTAAGATAGAACTAGAGTATATAGCCTCAGATAGAGTGGGTAGCTTCAGATAGAATTAGAGTGGAAAGCCTAAGATAGAACTAGAGTATATAGCCTCAGATAGAGTGGGTGCTATAGATAGAATTAGAGTGGAAAGCCTAAGATAGAACTAGAGTATATCACCTCAGATAGAGTGGGAAGCTACAGATAGAATTAGAGTGGAAAGCCTAAGATAGAACTAGAGTATATAGCCTCAGATAGAGTGGGTAGCTTCAGATAGAATTAGAGTGGAAAGCCTAAGATAGAACTAGAGTATATAGCCTCAGATAGAGTGGGTGCTACAGATAGAATTAGAGTGGAAAGCCTAAGATAGAACTAGAGTAATATAGCCTCAGATAGAGTGGGTAGCTACAGATAGAATTAGAGTGGAAAGCCTAAGACAGAACTAGAGTATATCACCTCAGATAGAGTGGGAAGCTACAGATAGAATTAGAGTGGAAAGCCTAAGATAGAACTAGAGTATATAGCCTCAGATAGAGTGGGTAGCTACAGATAGAATTAGAGTGGAAAGCCTAAGACAGAACTAGAGTATATCACCTCAGATAGAGTGGGAAGCTACAGATAGAATTAGAGTGGAAAGCCTAAGATAGAACTAGAGTATATAGCCTCAGATAGAGTGGGTAGCTGCAGATAGAATTAGAGTGGAAAGCCTAAGATAGAACTAGAGTATATAGCCTCAGATAGAGTGGGTAGCTTCAGATAGAATTAGAGTGGAAAGCCTAAGATAGAACTAGAGTATATCACCTCAGATAGAGTGGGTGCTATAGATAGAATTAGAGTGGAAAGCCTAAGATAGAACTAGAGTATATAGCCTCAGATAGAGTGGGTAGCTTCAGATAGAATTAGAGTGGAAAGCCTAAGATAGAACTAGACTATATCGCCTCAGATAGAGTGGGTAGCTACAGATAGAATTAGAGTGGATAGCCTAAGATAGAACTAGAGTATATAGCCTCAGATAGATTGGGTAGCTTCAGATAGAATTAGAGTGGAAAGCCTGAGATAGAACTAGAGTATATTGCCTCAGATAGAGTGGGTAGCTACAGATAGAATTTGAGTGGATAGCCTAAGATAGAACTAGAGTATATAGCCTAAGATAGAGTGGGTAGCTTCAGATAGAATTTGAGTGGAAAGCCTAAGATAGAACTAGAGTATATCGCCTCAGACAGAGTGGGTAGCTTCAGATAGAATTAGAGTGAAAAGCCTAAGATAGAGTGGGTAGCCTTAGATATAATAAGAGTGGGTAGTCTCAGATAGAAATAGAGTTGGTAGCCTTAGATAGAGTGGGTATCCTCAGATAGAATTAGATTGGATAGCCTCAGATATAGTGGATAGCGTCAGATAGAATTAGAGTGGATAGCCTCAGATAGAATAAGAGTGGATAGCCTCAGATAGAATTAGAGTTGATAGCCTCAGATAGAATAAGAGTGGATAGCCTCAGATAGAGTGGGTAGCCTCAGATAGAGTGGGTAGCCTCAGATAGAATTAGAGTTGATAGCATCAGATAGAATAAGAGTGGAAAGCCTCAGATAGAATAAGAGTTGATAGCCTCTGATAGAGTGGGTAGCCTCAGATAAAAATAAGAGTAGATAGCCTCAGATAGAATAAGAGTGGATAGCCTCAGATAGAGTGACTATCCTCAGATAGAATTATAGTGGATAGCCTCAGATAGAATAAGAGTGATAGCCTCAGATAGAGTCGGTAGCCTCAGATGGAATTAGAATGGATAGCCTCAGATAGAATTAAGAGTGGATAGCCTCTGATAGAGTGGGTAGCTGGCAGTAAATGGAGATTAAGTGTGGAGTATTCACAGAATTGAAGAACATGTTGTATTCTGCCTATAGAAACAGAGATTGAGTGGAGAGCTGCTCTTAGAAACACAGATGCAGCTGAGAGGTGCCCATATAGAAGCACAGATGGAGTGGCAAGCTGCCCACAGAAACACAGGTAGGTTGATGAACTACCCATAGAAACACAGATACAGCTGAGGGCTGCCAACAAGAATATAGATTGGTGAACTACCCATAGATACACAGATACAGCTGAGAGCTGCCCATAGAAACACAGATAGAGTGGTGAGCTGTCCATAGAAACACAGACAGAGTTGTGAGCTGTCCTTATATACACAGATACAGCTGAGAGCTGCCCATAAAAATATAGCTAGATTGACAAGCTGCCCATAGATCCAAAGATACAGCTGAGAGTTGCCCATAACAGTGTAGATAGATTGGCAAGCTGCCCATAGAAACACTGGTACAGCTGAGAGCTGCTCACAAAAATATAGATAGATAGGCAAGCTGCCCATAGAAACACAGGTTCAGCTGAGAGCTGCCCATAGAAATTCAGATAGAGTAGCAAGCTGCCTGTTGAAACACAGAAAGAGCAGGGAGCTGCCCATAGAAATGCAGATAATTGGGACTTGCCCATAGAAACACAGAGTTGAAAGTTTTCCATAGAAATACAGATAGAGTGGGGATTTGCCCTCAGAAATGAGATTAAGCGGTTAGTTCTTCATAGAAACACAGATAGAGAACTGCCCATAGAAATGCATATAATTGGGGACCTACCCATATAAACACAGAGTGGAATGTTTTCCGTAGCAATGCAGATAGAGTGGAGAGCTGCCCACAGAAACACAGATAGAATGGGTCTTTAAGCTGCACTCAGATCTGCAGATAGAAGAATGGGAAACTGTACATTAAAGCACATAGAGAACTAGAAGATAAACATAAGGTTACATATTGTAAAAAATTTAAATATGACGTAAGACAAAACACATTTTTTATTGATAGGTGGATGGCCAACTATTATAATAAATACGGTATTTTTAAGCCATATGAATTAACAAGATTCTGTATACCTATGATCTTGAGATCTGTAAAGTAGAAATAATTTTGTCTATCATTTTCCTCCTGCGTGCAGATGTCTCGACGTGACTCCGTGATAAGTCGGGCTCAATCCATGCTGGAAGCCCCTATCAGTAAACAACGTCGGAGCTCCCTTCAACTCCCTTTCCAAGCTTTCTTCCCATCCCCTAAGCCCGGGGATGGACCCCGCACCCACGATGAAGCGGCTGTAAGTTCCAGGAAACAACCATTGCATAATATCTTGTACTTTTGTGTGTTATTTATCCTCTGTATTGTGTCTATAATGCACATATCATATAATGTATTAATTATCTCCCTTTTGTCACAAGCAGATTTGCTAACCTTTATTTATCTATGTAACAGTCAGAGTAGCCTCCCTTTGTATATTAGACATCACCTCTTCAGTTGTTTTTGTATTGTGTAATAGATATTTTTGCTTATCATGTATTAGTTGCTGCTTTAAATGGAAAAGCTTTACTCGCAGCTGGCCATGTACCTGCTACATACAAATAATCACTAGTCCCTCGCAGTGCTGTTGATAATGAAGATGATGATGATGATGATGATAACAGTGATGCTTATAAAGGTGGAATTGGTGATGTAGATGATGATCATGATGAAATTTGATGATAAAGGTCATTGAGGTTGTGATGATGATGATGAAGATGGTGATGTAGATTGATTATAATGATCATGATGAAATTGATGATGAAGATCATTGTGGTTGTGGTGATGAAAATGATGATGATACATTGTTATACTGACTTTATGGTAGTCATTTAAATTATGGGTTGTTATGGATAAAAAAAGATGGGTTCTTTATAACAAAGCTTGCGACTTCGTCAATTGTTGTATAGATTAGGGTCTTGAACTAAGATCTTGTGTCTTACAAACATCTCCTATTCTCTTGCTGATTATACAGAGCTTTAGGCAAATATCTTTTTTTCTCTCCCTTGTCCGCAACAGACATGAATGAAACTAATGCAAATTTTATAACTGGTTTGCTATCTCGCAATGTGTTGATCAGGCATTTTACAGGGGAACGCATTTGTTATTCATTTTGTTGCGCAGCTGTCTGGCATATTATCGTTAATATAGATTTTCTCCTATATTTAGTATTTAACCCAGTTTTCCCCAGGCATGCAATTCTTGAGAACATATGGAATGCACAACTGGTTTAAGACGAGACTTGTTTAAAGATGAGACTACTTGTTATGCTGTACTGCTGATTGGAGTTTAAATGTCGCGTAACCAAGGAGAGCTCCCCGTAACGCATGTTACAGATTGATGTAATGTAGAGCAAACTCTGCATGTTTGTGGTGGGGGGATTTAAACATTGGTTGTGATTGTGAAGGAAGGTGGATGAGGGTGAGGGGATATAAACATCAGTTGTGATGGTTGAGGAACATGGGTGGGGGTATAAGCATTGGTTGTGATGGTGGAGGAAGGTGGGTGGGGGTATAAGCATTGGTTGTGATGGTGGAGGAAGGTGGGTGGGGGTATAAGCATTGGTTGTGATGGTGGAGGAAGGTGGTTGGGGTATAAGCATTGGTTGTGATGGTGGAGGAAGGTGGTGTTACGTGGTAATGTCTTGACATCATTTACTTTTCACCACCCAAGGTCATGGGTTTGAGCCCTGCTCATTCCAAATAACTTCATTTTATACAAAACAAAAATAAGCTTGATACGGAAGAAAGCTCAAAGCAGCTTGAGAATCTGCTACCTGTGTAGAACCAGTCTTGAGCGTTGATTGATTTCTGAGAGGCATCAAGTTGTGCTGGGAGTCTTATCTGCAACCTTTGGCATGAGCGATCAACATTCTATCCACTACACTACTGCCCCAAAAACACGAAGTGTTTGCAAATTACTTGAGAAAACTTTAAGTTTGCTCTGACTCATGTCTTTGAGTCTGACATCTTCTTCCAACAATCAAACTGGCTGCCTTATCCTTTCTGTGTCTGAAACTTAATGACATGATACGAAAAAATGCGGCTCTCAGGAACAAGAAATTTGCATACAGATTATTGATATGGTCATTACTGGACGCTGGTAGGATATTATGTAACCTGTATTGTTTTGAAAATTTCATTAAACCCCATTAAAAAAAATATTATGAATAATATTTTTGGAAAGTATTGTGGCTTGTCACAAGTTGAGATTTGAAATGTGACTGAAGGAGATAGCTGTTGAAGGATTAGTGATATTTGTCCAGTAGGTACACTGTAATTAACAATTAACATAATATATGACACTAATAGTACAGCGGTATGTTTGTTCTCCTTCTCCACTCACCTTCCCTCAACTCTCACCTTTATGTGTAAATATATAATGTGCAATGGTTGCTGGAGATGTTTGCTTGGCATGTCTTTACAAATTTAATATTCCCGCCAATTTCGAAATTCTAGCTGCTACTCCCACGCTTTTTGTCTACATGTATTCACCCGTAACACCCTCCACAATTGTCATGTTTTGTCAGTTATTTGTCGGTCAATTGTCAGTAATTTGTTAGTAATGTGTACCTCCCTTGTGTTGTTTTCAGGTCATATACATGTATACTGTATATAATACTAGATATTGTGTATTTAAAGACACTTCATCCCATGCCTAATTACATCAAATTATGCAGACATTTATTTTTTTAAATTTATTCGTACAGATAAAGAGTATTCATAGCTTCCATTTATTATTTATTTAGGATTTTTAACTAGTTTTAAGCGTATATAACACTTAGCATATACACGTGACTTTCATTTTGAGTTGTTTGAAACATCAACATTTGATGGAGTATAAACAAGCTCTGTGATTGGTTAGTTTAAATCGCTCTTGAGTCAGTTGATTCCTGGGTAGAACTGGTACTGGGAAGTGTTTTTGAGGATTGGGTGGAATATAAAATCCAACCTGCAACCGCTGACTTAAGCTGTCAACACCCTGACCACTGCACTACCATCCCAGTTTTGGTTATTTGCTATTGTATCTATATCTGAACTGAGATGATAAACCTAGAGCTTCTTTGATCCTTGTCTGTAGCTGCAGTCATACATGACGTTTGTCTCACATGTATGAACGAAGCTAAGGACATGACCCCCATCACTACTGCTATATTTTGTGAGACCGTGAAGGACATGACCCAATCAGTATTGCTACATTTTATGACATTGGGCATTTATATATTTTTGGTACATTTATTTTCATTCATGTACATTAGTTACATCATGGTGCTTTCTGCCAGTTTTGTTAAATAAATGTTAAGGATGTGTGTGTGTGTCCAAGGGACACAACTCTGAAATGCTTGTTATTTAACCAGCTAGCATGTTATCTTTCTTAGTGCTAGTTTGCTGCAAAATTTTGAATATTTGATGATTGTTTCAGATCTTTGCTAATGCTTCCTACAGATATAATATTTGCAGGCCAACAGAATTCCTTTATTAATTTAATTGCTGTTTTTTGGGGTTTTTTTTTGCTATTTACATGTTTTATAGCAGCATTTTAGTGGGAATTATAAATTTTTTTTTTTCTATTTTCCTTTCTACAATTTTTCCCCCCCCAGCATTAGAAGAATAGATAGGGCAGTATAAGTCTCCCCACCCAGTATATACGTTGGCATTTGATTTGTCAGTATTTGTTGATGTTAGGTGTATCAGCACAAAACTGAACACTAGCCACTAAAGTGTAAAACTTCACACATGTATCTTAATGTTGTTGCCGTGGGTAATCATAGATGAAAGTAGTAGAACTCCTTGTAGCTGACATTATCTCTGTCAGCCTTTATTGTGGAATTATTAATTATAAAAATAATTGTTAATATCTGCATCATGGGGAGTAAGTAGTCAGTTGTGGTCCAAAACACTGTCTCAGGGTCACTGATCTCTCACTGTTGAGGTCAAGGGTTTGAGCCAAGCTCTGTCCAAACACTGTATGTGAGAAAGTTTGCCAGTTCCTAGCAGATAGATGATGTTTCTACACAGATTTTTGTACACATCTCTTTTGGGTCTTCCTCCATCAATGAAGCTGGTTGCCATATATATATCTCATCACTCATCTCCCACTGCTGATGTGGGAAAGTTATCAGTTACTTGCAGAAATGGGGTGTGCTCAAGAACTGGTTAACCTTTCAGGATCCCAGAAAACAGTGGTTAGCTTAACTGATCATCTGTTAGCCCTTAATTGCATATAAAATGATGCTAAATATTCAATCAATCAATAAAAAAATCATTTCTGGGCAGCAGTGTGTACGCAGCAGTTTGACTTTATTTGTTATATCAGAATCCATCCACACCTTAATTATCAAGCTACACTGTGGGGCCGTGGAGTTCTTATTATTTTTAGAAGTTTCACAGCAAATATATATTTGTAACCACACAGTTTTCTTCATAATATAATTATTTTAAACTGTACATTTTTTTAGATAGAGTTTAACAGTTAATAATTTCAGCTCACAATATATTAATTTTCTACATTATAAAAAGTTGAAATTTTATGTAATTGATGTAAAACATTTCAACAATAAATTTCTACTTGAGTTTGATATAATTTCTTTGACTAAGATGTACTATGTATTTCATTTTTCAGCAATGATATTATAACATTAAAATAAACTAAAACCCAGCACTGTATTTGTGTGAATACCCAAAGATGGCAAAGTGAATAAGTGTACTTACTATAATTAAGAGTTCATTTCTCTTTTCAAAAAAATTTTTTTTTAATAAAAATGATCTTTTATTTATTCTTATTGCAGTTGATTGTAATTACACTGTTTTTTCATCTTATAACCAAATTTTCAGGGAAGTTTGCGTAGTCGACGTGGTATCAACCTTTCTATTGATGACACATCACTGCCGATGGCTCTGTCAGCATCGATAAGTCCTCAGGGTACGCTCCGCGAGAACGACAACAGAAAACAGAAAAATCCCAGCAAGCTCACCACATTGTTCAGCCCTCTAAACAAGGTATGGTTTATTTTATCAATTAGGCTAATTTTAATAAGCATTTGTTTGCTGCTCGCCAACCTATGTACCCTCTCAAAACATGGTTGTCCAATCTTTTTTTATTGTCTTTAAAAGCATTGATTTTGTTTTGTCTTTTAATTTTTGTTTATGACTATGACGAAAGCAAATTCTGACACAAAAGAAATATCTACCTGTCTGTAACTCACATACAAAAATTTTGGTTGAAACACAGTAAACATTTTTTTAAGGATGGCCTAAGAATTGATCAATGATTGGTCATAATTAAATTTAATAGCAGACTGTTGCAGCTGTCAATCAAAGGTTACCACTAGCAAAAATAACCTTTGGCACTTTATGGAAGAGTTTGCTTTTACAGAGAAAAGGACTTGTGTAGAATACAAATTCAGAAAAGCTGGTTATATATATACACAGGCTGACACAGAAGCAGTTTCTGCTTATTACAATAATTGTTATTAAATAATATGAATGTTACATTGATATACATAATTTGATTAGTCAAGAGATATGCAGGTTGATTAGTTATGATGTATGCAATTTGAATGGTTGTGCAATATACAATTTGATTGGTTTTGAAAGATGCAATATGATTGGATATGAAATATTTATAAATAATTTGATTGGTTTTGAAAGATGCAATATGATTGGATATGAAATATTTACATATAATTTGATTGGTTTTGAAAGATGCAATATGATTGGATATGAAATATTTACATATAATTTGATTGGTTTTGAAAGATTAAAGGGAATGAGGCTTTAAGTTTGGATTTGTACAAAATAGATATCTTAAATATGTTCAATTATTTTAATAGAGTATTGTTGCACTTGGAAGACAGCTATTTATCCTACACCACATGAACATCATATAGTCTGTGTAATTCCAACCAAGATTCACTGGTCATCAAGTGCAATCTTTTGTTTACATCTCCTCCGGGTCAACATTCCATTGAAGGTTAAACGCCGCCGATTGGCTGGATTTCAATCACGGACCTAATAGTGAACAGTTCTATATTTAGTTCACAATTTTATGTCCTGAGCTTAAAGCCGAAAACGGATTGAAATCTGGCCAATCGGAATGAGCGTTACAATCCCGATCGAACCATTCAGCGACCGGCTTTTATCGGGGCTCTTGGCCCTACGTGTTGAACTAGGGAGGAGATGTATTATTAAATATGAACATGAACGCTTTATATCTAGTAATGGATATGTATTATACATATTTTGGCGTTTTTTGCATGTTTATGTTAATTTACAGTGATTATAATTTTAATAATCATTAAAATAGTAACGTATATCATGTTGATTACGGGACTATATAGTAACTCCGTATTCACTACACAGCATTGAGTACGGTTCTAGGGAATATCATGGTTAGGAAATGCCATGATACTCATTATTGAATTACACAAGACTACCTTATAAATATATAGTGACCAACTTCTACTAATCAGTTCTCAGCAGATCTGATCTGAGGGGATATCGGATTTTTTAAGATATTTTTTAATTATGGCGCTTTTTAGGTACGAGCAATCTGCCGGGTGCTTCTTTACAAACATCACAATTTAATTTAATAACAATTTTTAACATACTTTTAGTCCATTGTGTACCAATATCTGATACATCATGGGAGATTAGCGGTGGTTGGTCACATTTTAATAGTGTGGTGTACTAGCAAAATATTGCAAGGCTGACGAACATTTTTCAATAAATTAATTATTCATGAACTTGCGTAGCTCAAACTATGATATAGCGGTACCTGCCGCTATATTATTAAAAAAAAAAATGGTTGAACACTTTTAGAAGTTATTACAACTTTCTAGTTTACCATACAAATATACAATTTAAAGTATATAAATAACAATGTACGTGTGTACAGGGTTATATGGTTCACCATTAACAGTAAATACTACTGTATAATGGTTTTAGAGAATGTCAAATGATGTTATTAGTATCATAGGCATTCAATATAGAGCTATGCAAGACGATCGACTGAAAATATACTAATATATGAAACCTCATTTACTTAAACATTAATACCTGTGTAGCCATATTCTTTTAAGTCAAGTACCATACCAGCAACAAAATAATATTGTTGCTGGTTTTACGACATACTTTAGTTTGTTGATATTTATATATTGACAATTACTCTCTGTATGTGGTATATACGGTTGCTGACGGTACTGTCATACAAATAAAATATTACCATAGCAACTGAGCACAATTAGTGTGCACAGATAAACAATCAGCGGGAATCATTCCTGTTGAGGGTTCAAGTTGGGTCGGACGCTTATGATATCTCAAGCAAATTTATTTGCGCTATAAGCAAAAGCGAATGTCCATATTTATAAAACAATAAGTGTTTAAACTCCATAGTGGGTAATCACCGATTATCGCCATCATCTTCATCATCATCATTATCATTAATTTTAAATGATCATCTTATCTTTTAATATAATCACCTTGCTTTTTAAGCAATCATCCTGTTTTTTAAATAATCATCTTATCCGGCTCGCCAAAATGACTTAGTTCAAAGTGCGAGGGTAAAGAAACACTTATACATACATACAAAATAGACTTGTTTAATGGTGTCAAAGTGCAATGTTTGAGTGAAAGGGCAAATTTAACTCTATATAAATAAATCTGTTTCAGTTGGTAAACAATTTATTTTGGACAACAATATTTTTTTTTTTAAATGAGCACTATTTTGAAAAACAATGGCAACCTCCTGATGGCAAGTGCCCTTGGTTTGGTCATGTAATCATGAGGTTTCAATATAGCAGACCCATAAGTAGCCAATGTCTAAGGTGGGTGCTAATTGTTTATAAAAGAAAAAGTTCTAAACACACTAGAACTATCTGCACTCTCTGACCTTTTGCCTGACAAAAGTTTTATGTTTCATACCTAGGGTATAAGTGCTTTAAGATTGGGAGAACCATTTATTTAAGGTTGTTATCAGTTCTTACTTCATAGTGTACCTGGGCACAGTTTTGTTTCAAACAATCCATTTCAATAATTGCTGACCTAGATCTCTCCCAGACCCTCTAGTGCATTATGGGTTATAAATAAATGTTTACATTTGTGACTGAAAACCTATCTTTAAACTGTTATAAGATAAAATAGAATTGTGTCCTCCATTTCCCATGAATATGCATTAAATACCAGTTTAAGCTTCAGATACATTGTACAATAAGATGATAGTACATAGGTTATGATGAAATCTGGTTTCCATTTCTGTAACTGTAACGGACACAGGAGCACAAAGCTGCTCTTTCATTTACCAACTTAAATATACAGATATTTATATTGTGGGTAAAAGACCTGATGCTGACTCACTCAAACAAGTCTGATAATTCAATCATGATTGATAGTGTTTCCAGAACCTCCATTATCCTTGGACACACTATATATATAACTGTCTCTAAGCAAACCACCATTTTCCTTTGACACGCTAATGGTCTCTAAGCAAACCACCATTTTCCTTGGACACGCTAACGGTCTCTAAGCAAACCACCATTTTCCTTGGACATGCTAACAGTCTCTAAGCAAACCACCATTTTCCTTGGACACGCTAACAGTCTCTAAGCAAACCACTATTTTCCTGAGACAAGCTAACGGTCTCTAAGCAAACCACTATTTTCCTTGGACAAGCTAACGGTCTCTAAGCAAACCACTATTTTCCTTGGACAAGCTAACAGTCTCTAAGCAAACCACCATTTTCCTTGGACAAGCTAACGGTTTCTAAGCAAACCACTATTTTCCTGCGACAAGCTAACGGTCTCTAAGCAAACCACTATTTTCCTGCGACAAGCTAACGGTCTCTAAGCAAACCACTATTTTCCTGCGACAAGCTAACGGTCTCTAAGCAAACCACTATTTTCCTGCGACAAGCTAACGGTCTCTATGTAAACAATACATTGTATTTGCTTGTATTTACTTGGACAAACAACGCCATGTGGCCAGCAACCTGAGCGATAGTCACTCTCACATCAGGTCAACTGATTGATAAGACATTTTGATATAGATGGAATGCATTAATAATATAAATGCAAAGAATGACCTTTATTTGTTGAGCATTCATGAAATATGACCTTACATGAAACAAGCAAAGTTTACTTAGCACATGGTTCATTTATGTCCGTACCTCATGAACTTTAAACAAAACGAAATTTGTTCCTTAAATATTTGCCATGGTATGTCAAATATACACTGGTGAATTATCAATTTCTTGTGTGTTAGGGAGATAGGAAAATAGCAGGTGTAGTTTGGTGTCAAGGGCTGCATAAAATAAATTAAAAATATTAATTCAGGCATTCATTCAAACATTATACACTGTAATTCATCTCCCAACTTCCCCAAATAATATATCTGGGTATTAGAGGAATCTATTTCACTGATAAATAGATCAGTCCAATCTGCAAAATTCCAAATTACCTCAAAACAGTGAGTTGGGCTTCATTCTAAATGTAAACATTGCTGAAAATGATGCTCAAAAAATCACGTAACCAGCTTTTGTAACAACGTTCTGGCACTGAATTTAGCTGGTGAATGTGACAGGTTCTCCCCCTTGCAAATTCAATTATACCCCCAGACCCCCAGATACATAGTATCATGGGGGCTATATAGTGTCATGTTCGACCATCTGTCTGTCTGTGGACAATTTTTGTGATCGCTATTTCTCGGCAACAATTGGCCGTAATTTAGTGGAACTTCACAAGGGTGACTGGTATCAAGCTTAGTTGTGCATATTGTCGGCATGTTGCGCGATAATAATATTTCAATGAGTTATGGCCCTTTTGATTTTTCATACATATTTTTTTTTTCGTCTGTGGAAATTTTTTTCACTCTTTCTCAGCAACCATTGGCCAGAATTCAATGATACTTCACAAGAGTGACTGGTACCAAGCCTGGTAACATGCATATTGTTGGCATGTTGTGTGAGAATAATTTTTTAATGAGTTAATGATGGCCCTTTGAATTTTTCATGCATATTTTTTCTGTCTGTGGACAATTCACAAAAGCGATTGGTTACTCTAATTGGTTAACTGTGTCAAAGCGGGCAGCAAAAGGGTGCAATAACTGTGTCAGGGCGCCATGATTTGGGGGTATTCATCGCCTCAAGAAGTTATCCAATTATGGTTCAGTTCCATAACTCTGGATATATGTACTATGTACGAGAGTTCAAATAACAACCACAATTGACATAAATGTGCGTATTTACCTGACCAATAAAAGCATGAATGCAGAATGGACAATTTTGTGGTGGATGGTAATGGGGTGAAATAATGACCAACATAAAACTTTTACCATATGTCAACATTGTTAGAAAGTCAATAAAATGTTTTGCTGTATCACATAAACATGTTCTCTGATGTTCATTAATGCTTAATTTGTCTATTGCAATGTCTTAAAGGCAGTATGTCAGTTGCTTTTTGTTGTGTTTTTTTTCCAAGCTCAGTCAATAACGCTTCTGACTTTTAATCAACCCAGGGATCAAATCCCCGCCTGACAACAGTCTCTGTGATGATTGTTATAAAACATTGTATCTCATTATCATTTGTCTCCCACCACTGATTCAAGTGGGAAAGTTATCAGTTACTTGTGAAAATTTGGGTGTGCTCGAGTACTGGTTAACTTTTCAGGATCCCAGGAAACAGTGGTTAGGTTAACTGATCGTCTGTTAGCCTTTGTTAGCATAAAAATTACTCTAAATATTTATTCAATCAATCAATTTGGATGCGTTTTGTTTTTTTCGAACTTTTAAATTTAGCAAAAAACTTACGTCATTGCATCTCATTACCAAGATGTATATACATGTATTTCTGTTTGAAGTCTTCCATCATCAATAAGATTGGATGATATATATATATATATAAGCAGAAATATGTAGAAAATGATGTTATAGCCCATATTCAGTGCCGAATTATCTGTTGATCTTACTGTTAATCCAGGGGTTGTGAGTTTGAAACCCTGCCCAGCCACAGTCTCAGAGATGTTTTTTTGAGACTTTGTTTTTCTGCCACGAACCTCCCATCGCCGAACATTAAGGCCAAATTGTAAGCCAACACTCGATCTACATTGATATAGTTAATTTGTGTGTCGAGGGTCCTCCGCAGACGAGTGGTCTAAAGCCCCTTCTCAAGATCACTTACCTCTCACGGCTAAGGTCATAGGTTCGAGTCCCGCTCGCTCCAAAAACTTTATGTGAGAAATGTTCTTGCAGACGGACGGTGGTTCTACTTAGTCTGAGGTCTTCCTCCACCAATATAACTCAGGATATACCATGTATAACCTGAAATGTGTTGAAAATGGCATTACATGCTATTAATAAAAAAAACATGTGTGTCACTGAGTTCACTTCAACAGTTGGCCTCCCACATCCACAGTTGGACTTACACTTCATTTAATTCTTAATGGATTTTTGTTTTTGTTTCTTTTCATAAAATGAAAATATTGTTTTGTTGTAGTGGAATTCATTTAAAATGGTGACCAATTTTGAATGCAGCATACTGGTGCGAAAGAAAAAAAACAGTATTATCGTTTCCCACTTTTGTGTCAATACATTAAACTAGCCTTAAAACGTGAGATTACAAATCCATTTATCGGGTTTGATTAATTTTAAAAGGAAATATTTGAAATTTTTCTGCTGCTTCCATGTTATTTCAGTTTTCAATATTGTACTAAATCTTTGAAGTGTATGTCAAATTGGTCCTAATAAATGCGCTAAGGGGTGTTAAATTTTGAAAATATGGAATGGTTAAATTTGGATACCGGCAAAGTTACAAAATAAACCATTTAGTTCACACTTTAATCCAAGATGCACATGATCTTTTTTTGGTGGGAGGTGCGCAGGGGGTGGTGGGGGTTGGTTATTAGGAATATAAAAAACAATATTTAAAAATATATATGTATTAGTCCATAATAAATTAATTGCTAGATTATCATCCGCAACCACCCCCCTATTTTTCATGCTGCCCTGACCCTTTTAATTTTCATTAAAAAAACTATTATAATAAAAAATATTGATAAAAAAATAATGACTAAATTCTCCCCATTTTTAAGAAAAAATTGGATAAGAACCCAGCAAATAATTTGTTATTGCATGTTTTACATTTTTTTTATTTATAACAAGATTCTGTATTGATGTTTAAGCATTTTTTGTTTGTTTAATTTTGCTCTATTTGATCAACATATTGGATCTGTCCTGACTAGCAAAAGTGAACAAATAGTTACCCAAGAGAGGGAATTATATTTTAAAGAATTTCAAAATGAAAAGCTATGAAATTTTGATGACTTTTTTAACTGCTGTTATAGGCATTTCTAGTTTAATTTAAATTGTTGAAACGTTACAATGGATGTAATGACAATGGATGTAATAGAAGCTATTTTTGTTAAATAGGCTACGACTGGTTATTATTCGCGGGTCAGTTGTAATTTTTGCCATGTCAAACACGATTTTCTAATTTCAAATTATTTTATTTCACATACCATGCAACATGGAACTTGAAATATTGTATATATTGAACCAGTTTAACCTTTAAAATATTCTTTATGTGAAAATAAAGATTTTTTTCTCCAAAATACATCAATAAATCCAGCATTTGTGTGATAGAGTCCACCAATTTCAGGGGGTAGGGATGTGCATTTTGTCTGGAAATGCTGTCATTTAGAAATATTTCGAACTTGTGAAAAGTCGATCCGGATAATTATGTATAGACGGCTAACACTTGAGTAAATGACATCATAACTTTATGCAAAGTTTTATTTATCACTAAATATAGAACTTACGTAGATATATATAATGACATGTTTTCGAAAAAACCCTAACACATTTTATCAATATCTAACATGACACAATTTTCTTGAAGCTGATTGGTTGTGAGTGCATAACCACTTATATAAATAGTTTTTTTTCATTTGCGAGTACAGGGTAATTACGTAGACTAACTCTGTACACTTGAATTAATGACATCATCAGAAACTGTTGATGAACAATCTAAATAGGTCCGAGCTGAGGTCAAACTAATAAAACTCAAGTATTGTATCAAGTTGCACAAGTCTCATTTTGGTACTAGTATTGAATTAAAGCATTAATCAAATATGTATAAAATTACCAGAACTTCTGTACCGATTTACTCAACTTTTGTAAATACCCAGAAGTCAACTAGGTCATGTAACCAAGAACCTCTATTCTTTGCAAAACCACAGTCCTGTATCTCATACCCATAAAGGTGGGTGGGGTATGTTTATAGCATTGCCATCTTTCTTGGTTTCCTTGAAGAAACAACTTGTTGTAACCATATTAACATGATGTGTCTTAATAGCCACAGAATAGTAGACCAAGATTCTGTCTCAGTGACCTCACTGCTGGGGTCATGGGTCAAGCCCAGCTTGGTAAAAAAAAGTCTTTGAACATTTACTGGTTACTTACCATGCGATTCTTCCTCTACCAATAAAACCAGATGCCATGCAAAAAGTGCCAAGTGTCTTCTTGTTTCACTTACACTTGGCTAATATTAAAGGGCTAAGTAGCCTCGGTCCTCTTGGATATCAACCCCCTGTTTTCAAATATAGGGCATGCCTTTCTCACCAGTGACAGCTAGTTTTCATATAATGCAGTCATCTGTTAAACATTTCACACATCAGCATTTTGTTTTATTTATTTTTTTGTGTGAACTGAAAGAATATAAAAAAAACACGATTTTATCTGTAGTTAAAGGGAGATACAGATCTTTTTGTGCTTTTTGAAAGCATTAATTAGCTACACAGGGATGTTACATTGTAATCAATTAAGGCAATTAAAGAAATAAGTGGCCTGTAGTTAACAATGCTCATTTTGTTAGTGTGATAATTGCTCAATTACGGTACAGGGAAGGTAACTTACTGGCAAACCTGAATGTATTTAGAAGTGAATGTATTTAGAAGTTACAAAGTGTAGACAATTTGAATTACTTAACTCTTAAACAAATGTTAAGTATTTTTGCACCCTTCAATTAAGTCATCTAAAGGTATACGCAGAACTCAGAATTTAGTTTCTCCAAATTCCAGGGGTTCCAAGTGCATATTTTGATACTTTCACTGAAACTAATGTACCTTTTTTTGGTAGGCGTAAAATCTCAAGGATGGGAGGGTTATATTCCCTGGTCTCCCTCCTCTTAATCAGCAAATGGTGAATCTATGTAAGTACTGTGCCTTCTAACAACAGTCCTCTGTGTCCGAGGGGGGTTGAGGGGTTTTCTTAAGATCACTAACCTCTCACTGCTGCGGTCATGGGTTTGAGCCCAGGTCTGTCCAAAACAGTATGTTAGAAGTTTGCCAGAATTTTGCCAGTAACTTGTAAAAGGAGAGTTAAGTTCAGTGTTGACCGAACACGGCAGAGATAGCATGTTTGGTCCCCAGCTTGATCCCATGCCTCTTAAAACAACACACTGAGTACTGGTTCTACCCAGAAAGCCGACTTGAGAGCGGGTTCATATGAATGTAGAGCTTTCTTCATCAATAAGTGTAAACGAATGAATCCAACAATAAAACTTGATACCATTTAATACCTAATTTGTGTTAAAAGACATATTAAAAATAAATTGCAAACATGTTAAAAACAAAACAATACCAGTTTTACCATGATATATGTCAGCTTTTAAACACAGTTGGGTTTATTGACTTTTAAAAAAGATAAAAGGGCAACAAAACCACTGTAAGTATTGTTAAACAACATTAAATAAAATTTGGATTTGAGATTATGAGGGTCCTCCGTGGCCGAGTGGTCTAAGGCGCCGTCTCAAGATCAATTACCTCTCACCACTAAGGTCGTAGGTTCAAGTCCCACTCGCTTCAAAAACTTTATGTGAGAAAGTTTGCCAGTTACTTGCGGAAGGACGGTGATTCTACTAAGGCTGAGGTCCTCCTCCACCAGTAAAAATGGGTATGCCATACATAACCTGAAATGTGTTGAAAATGGCGTTAAACCCCTTCCAAAAAAAAAAGAGAGAAAGAAAATTGAGATTATGATTAGGTCAGGATGTATGTAAATGACTTTATGATATAAATTCATACCTAAGTTTTGTAAACACAGGAAAGATGTTGGTTGCATGTTCAACAAGTCTGGAATTTCTGTGATCTCAGATAAAGTTTGGAGCTTACAGGACACCTCTACATTGACTTAAACTTTTTGTTTACAGTTTGGAGTAGGTTGTTTATGGACAAACAAAGGATAAACCCAGATAATATTGTAGTCTTAAACATTGTTTTGTCGACTGCGGTCCACCCTAGGTCAGTTCTTGGTAGTTGTGTACATGAGGCATATTGTTAATATTTATTTATCATGGTTGATCACGTGACGGCACTCTCAGTATTGCTGCTGAGATTGTTATTTCAAGCTTAGCAGTCAATCAAAAGGTTTCAATTTAAAAACCTTATTGGTTAGTTGAAGAATGAAAGTCTTTACTTGTTGTCTCAGTATGAAATTGCTTACTTGCTGACCCAGTAATAACTTAGTGTGAAAGTATGAAAGTTTTTGCTGGTTGTCTCAGTATGAAAATCTTTACTTGTTGACCCAATAAGAATTTCCTTACTTTCTGACCCATTATGAATGTCTTCACTTGCTGACCCAATATGAATGTCCTTATTTGCTGACCTAGTAAGAATGTCCTTACTTACTGACCCATTATAAGGGGCGAGCTTTGTTGTCATCTGACAGCTTTTGTTATTTCTTGCTGACCCAGTGTGAATGTTCTAATTTGCTGGCCTGTTATGAATGTTATTACTTGCTGACCCATTATGAATGCCATTACTTGCTGACCCAGTATGAATGTTCTTACTTGCTGACCCATTATGAATTTCATTACTTGCTGACCCAATAAGAATTTCCCTACTTGCTGACCCAGTATGAGTGTCTCTACTTGCTGGCCTATTTTGAATGTCCTTGCTGACCCAGTAAAAATCTCCTTACTTGCTGGCCCAGTATGAATGCCCTTACTTGCTGACCCAGTAAGAATCTCCTTACTTGCTAGCCCAGTATGAATGCCCTTACTTGGTGACCCAGTGAGAATAATATATTTACTTGCTGGCCCAGTATGAATGTCCTTACTTTCTGGTCCAGTATGAATGCCCTTACTTGATGACCCATTAAGAATCTCCTTACTGTCTGGCACAGTATGAATGTCCTTACTTGCTGACCCTAGTAAGGATAAATCCTTACTTGTCTCAGTATGAAAATCTTAGCTTGCTGGCCCAGTATGAATATCCTTACTTGCTGACCCAATAAGGATAAATCGTTTCTTGTCTCAGTATGAAAATCCTAGCTTCTGGCCCAGTATGAATGTCCTTACTTGCTGATAAATCCTAACTTGTCTCAGTATGAAAATCCTAGCTTTCTGTCCCAGTATGACTGTTGTGAATAACCTAACCCTGGTGAGAACCGAACCCATGACCCACAGACACTTAGTCTGAGGTTCTACCCTGCTGGTAGAGCATATACTCCACAAGTTCATAGCTCTAATGACAGTCACGTCAGGTTAAATGTGTTTAAATGTGTTTGAAATATTAAACCCCACCCATTATCATTTTTCAGTATATTTTATTCTAACCAATGTAAACAAAATAAGAAATGAGAAACTGTTAATGGCAATTTTGAAACTGCTTAAAATCATTGTAATAAAACGTACGGGCTGGCAGTCACATGGTGGTAGTGACGATGCAAAAAGTGCCGTTTGTAAACAAAGTGTGCCATATTCGGATGTGGATCACGTCACACGCTCCGAATGTACGACACCGAAAGATTTTTATCGTAAAATTTATGACTTGACTGCCTCTCCTTCGTTGCCTGACTGTATTTAGAAGTGATTTTACATGATTGTCGCTAATGTTTGCTTTGGTTGTCTTAAATTGATTCATCATGTGTGTAGTCAGTCAATTGATAAACAGTTTTTATTTTGCTGAGTTTGTGGTTTTACGTTTCTTTGCTATAAAAATATTGTTATCTGTGAAATCAGTTAAAATATTTTGATGGCGATGCATTAAAAAGTCTTATATCATGGCGAGACTCTCTTCAAGGTGCGGCAGGCAGATTCTTGGCCTGTCTGTCTGACAGAGAAATGTTAATCCATTGAATGCATGGATTTTATTTTTAATCCTGTTTAACGCCATTACACAACAGAGGTCATCTATGTCATGTTCATTTTAAAAAAAATTGTGGAAGTAGACCTCGGTATGAAACTGCGTACAGCAAGTATCACTTCCACAAGTAACTAGCAATTTTCTTTTCTCTCATAACGTTTTAAATTGAGCTTGGCTTGAGTTCAGGACCTCTGCAGTAAGAGGTTATTGAACAGGGCCACTCGACCTGTATAAGCATTTTCTTGGGCTCTTCCAAATTGAAAGCATTAATTCTCCACGTATCAGCAGTGGATGAATTATGTTTATATTAACTTACAGAGTGGAAAACAGGGCAGGAAGTGTTCAGATTGCTCGTTACGAGCAATCTGAACTCTTCCTGCACTGTTTTCAAAGGCCTTCTGTGATTGGTGCCGGAAAACGCGTATATAATGGAGTAAAGGGTTAAGACCCCTGCATTGTTTTGGCTGGATATATACAGTACAATACTGAAGCTGGTGTTGGGCATTAGAGCTGTAATACTTAATCAATTAATCTAACATTTCAGACAGTCACTTTAATGATTACATCTACATCGGGATTGATTGGTAGTAGAACTTCAATATAATAACCCAAAATGGATTCAGATTTTGTAATTTTCCCTGAAAGGAGATAGAGATGTTTTTCTTCGTCTTTGTCTGTCATGTAGGTAAGTTGGCCTGGGCAAGTTTGTTAGCCATAATTGTGATTAGCTGCCCGACTTAATTTCATCTAGTCAGTGTTTAATTTAGTTACAAAGAAAAATGACAACTCTTAATGCAATAAATTTGTATGATTCGGCAACTAATTAAAATCCCTCATCAACGATCTGGTCAGCATCTTTTAATTGGTAACAAGTTGGCGAATAATGGGAACAAATTAACAATGACCTGAAACAGAGCCAAAATAAAAAAAAATTGTCAAAAATAATTAAGAACTTTGTAAGGCTAAAAAAATGTATATGTTCGTTTCTGGTTAGCCTCTGAAAAAAAATAGAGTAGGTAGGTTGGCTTTTTTCTCCCGAGGTACTATTGATGTTCAAATCAAGTGAATCATAATCTGCAGCTGTATGTTATAT
Source organism: Panopea generosa (assembly GCA_029582155.1). Classification (NCBI taxonomy): domain Eukaryota; kingdom Metazoa; phylum Mollusca; class Bivalvia; order Adapedonta; family Hiatellidae; genus Panopea; species Panopea generosa. The sequence goes on along the minus strand of CM055910.1, from coordinate 45,445,228 downwards.
GTAAACCCTTTACTTCATAGATATGCGTTTTCCGGCACCAATCACAGAAGGCCTTTGAAAACAGTGCAGGAAGAGTTCAGATTGCACGTAACGATCAATCTGAACACTTCCTGCACTGTTTTTCACTCTGTCAGTTAATATAAACATAATTCACCCATTGCTGATACGTGGTGAATTAATGCTTTCAAAATTAGATGTGTCCAAAGGCATCTATATGAAGTAAAGGGTTAACCATGTTATAAAGTTGACATTAAAAATTTCACTGTACTGTTTTGAATAGCAATAATAAAAATGTTTCCAATCATATCAGGACATTGTCTACTTAGGGCAGAATCTGTCTCTCTTGGTGGCCATGTGGGATATTGTGCAGCAAACAAATTTGTGTATTCAAAACTCGGCAAATTCGTTAGGCATAATGTAGTGACATTGTAATGTATGGAAATTATTTTGAAAAGCCAAAAATAAAAAGAAAAAAATTTAAGAAAAAAAATAGTGTCGGCAATAAAAATTAGGGATGGTTGGCTAACCAGAAACAAAGGTCAGGGGTTTTTTTGCCTAATATATTCGCCTACCCTTTGGGAGTGTCCAAAAATAAAATCATCATTTTTTATTAATTCCTAGTGTATTATGATTTCACACAGAGTCATTTAATGTAGCATGGAATGGTTTTGGTTGATCTTTGTAACAAGCAATTATGATGCCTCAGCAGATAGGGTGAAGGTCACTCCGATTTAATTTCTTTTTTTGGTCACATTTTGGTTGATTTGATTTGGTCCATCCATCTATCTATCTGTCTGTCCATCTGTAAATTTTTATTCCAGCTTCGATTATCTTGAACTTTTACTGTTTTGATCCACCTCCAGTTTTCTCAAAGTTATTTGGTTGTCATTGAAAGCAAGATCTGTGATGCAGAAGCTTGCATTCTCTAACTTGATATCCATCCGTCTCCCGTGGACGCTTACAACTGCCGTATCTGATTTAAGATGGACTGTAACCATAATTGAATTGATTTTCCTTTCAAATTAGGATATTTCCCATGAATCTTACAGAAAGCAATAGTTTGTTTTATTTATAAGTTTTACAATATCTCGGGATGTACATAAACATTATGAAATATTGGCTCGTCGCATCTTCAAAACTTGGCGAGGATGACTTTTCATTGAAAATAGGTCTGAAATGATGGAGTTACTTCAGTTGGGAAAGTGGGTTTTGCGGGGCCATTGTTATTTTTCTGTATTTAATTTGTTTGTTATTGATAATGAAACAGGTTTTAACGCAAGCTTAATCATCACAATTTAAAGACATTGTCAGGGAAAATCGCTAAAAACATCTAAAGAATGAAATTGTTAAAATGAATACATTCAAACATCTCATAATCATTTCTAAATAACAAATGATCGCAAATTTCAAATTTGCCAAAACATGACGAAAGAACAACAACAAACAAACAATAAAATATTGGAGTAATGAAAATGCAGTAGAATGCAATCCTATAATTGAAAAGGCGTAAAACCCCAGATACAAACAAGCAAACCACAGGAAGATCCCAAGTCGGGGTCGTACCAAAGTCTTGACAGATGGTACTTATAACTTCCTGTCTTGGCACTCAGCATTTAGAGGATAAAAGTTCTATGTCCTGTCGTCACGGTGTCAGTATAATGTGACTGGGTGGGGTATCATACCATGTGTCTGCGGCATGATACTCCAGTATGACAATGATGAGAATACTGTGTCAAGTAAACACATCGCGATATAATGGAAAAATTATGGAAACAATACTAAACGTCATACAACAACAACAACAAACACGCATTACAAACACTAAACACGTGCCAACATTTTTCACCTCCAGCTAATATTTAAAAAGGCATATATGGGACACCATACTTACAATTACAAAAATGAAAACAGTTTTATTGTAAGATAAATAACCTGTGTAATTGTGTAGTTATAAATTCTGAGAATTTACCCATACTTCAAAGGGAAATGCGTATTAACTGTCTCTTGACTACCCAGGAACATATATCCGTTATATGGATACACCTGTTTAATATTCATTATTGATTTTTAAAAGGCTTGTTTGGTTAATTTGATTCAAAATACGCTGTATTATTACCAGTGGTATTTTGTGCTGGAAAGTTAAAAACAGAAAACGTGCAAAATAATACTTGACAGTGAAATTGAAGTGTTCAAAAATAATGCTGACTGAAAATGCTATATCTACTCAAATTGAGATATTTTCTTTACATATGGGTGGGGTAACTGCAGCCCTGTAGTGTTGCGCAAAATGAAGCCATCATAGTCGCACAGCACAGAACGAGCATATAATATTCAATTTAAACTTTTTGTTGGATGCCTCGGCTTGGTTTCCAACAATTTATCATGGTTACAGTCCTATTATATGGGCTGATACAATCTTGTAATAAAGGAGGAAAATTAACATCTTGTTATTTTACATGAGGCTCAATATTTTAATTTTGAGTGATCAGCCCAGTATGTTTTCATCACCTCACCATCCCCCAACACCCAACCATACCCCCACCTCTAGCTTGGGCCATAAAATTCTTGTGAGATAATATGCGTTCAGTTATTTGTAGAAGTACAGTCAAATGTGTCTTAAGCAGCCACTCGTGGGAAAGAGCAAGAATGACCTCTTAATACAGGTGGCTGCTTAATACAGGTTGATTTTAACTTAAACTATAAACATGGTAAATAGAAAATGTGGCTGTTTAAGACAAGTGGTTGCTTAATAGAGGTGACCACTATTCCTGACCCCCAACTTTAAACTGATTATGATTCTGTTCTTTAAAGTGTTTAATAAATGAAAATTATGTAAAAATAAAAAAAAATATTGAACCAAAAGTCCTCTGTACATCAGTCCAAGACTGAGCATGTCATTTATATGAGAAGAATGGCCCCATTAAACACATAAATACCAGAAATTATTATATTGATAATAAAGAGATCACCCGGGGCAAAACAGCGATTGTTAACAACAATTGTAGCTATACACCTGTCTGTCACGGGGCTCGTTGTATGATAATGAAGTGACAGGCTCATCATCGCGGAGCATTGGGGACAATTACTTAGTTCATGACTGTGGTCATTTGGTCATCTGGTTCAAAGAATATTTCACATATAGTTTTATGGTGACAGCATGCAGGAGAATGATTAGGAGACAGGCCAGACTATCTTGTAGATTTTTGTTAATTGACCATGCATAATTAACAGAAATGTATTTATTGACTGTTTTCAGTTAAAGGAGATAAATTATTAATCTTCTTGTAAAAGGAAATTGCTAATTGACCAACTACAAAGGATATCATGTTCATGAAACAGTTTGCGAAGGATATTTGTTAATTGAACATCTTCTCAAGGACATTAGTAAATTATCATTCTGTAAAGGAGATTTGTTAATTGGCCATCTATAAAGAAGATAAATTATTTATCATTCTGTAAAGGAGATTCGTTAATTGGCCATCTACACAAAGGAGGTAAATTATTCATCATTCTGTAAAGGAGATTTGTTAATTGGCCATCTATAAAGGAGATAAATTATTCATCATTCTGTAAAGGAGATTTGTTACTTGACCATCTATTAAGGAGATAAATTATTCATCATTCTGTAAAGGAGATTTGTTAATTGGCCATCTACACAAAGGAGATAACTTATTCATCATTCTGTAAAGGAGATTTGTTAATTGGCCATCTACACAAAGGAGATAAATTATTCATCATTCTGTAAAGGAGATTTGTTAATTGGCCATCTATAAAGGAGATGAATTATTAAATTGGTATATGCAGTAATTATTTGACAATCTGCATATGAATTGAAATCTTTAATCTGTCTATAAAGGAGATAAGTTAATGAATGATATGCAAAGGAGATAAATTATTAATGAGTCTATTAAGGAGATAAAAGATATAAATTTATTGATGATGATACATACATATTAGTAATCAGTTTATATAATAGGAGATAATTTAATTTTGTATCTGTGAAGGTCGTTAGCTCATGCACCATCCTTGACAGAGATCTGTTAATTACCCAGTCTGAATGGCAACCTTTTCAGTGAGATTTGTTAATTGAGTGCAAATCAGTGTTTCTATAAAGGAAATTGATCTGTCATGGAGGTGATTTGTTAATTAATATGGAGATATAACTGCTTTGAGAAGTGTGTGGTCAGTGTTTATAAGTATAGAGTGTTTAATTTCCTTTGATTAACGACCATGCGGTTACCCACAAAGTTCCTTATTTGGAATTAATGGATGATTCAGGTAATATTGTTATGAAGCATAAAAATTTAGTTGTATTTTCCAGGCTAGTTTTGAAGTAGAACAAGGAAATTAGAGAAATAATGCTTAGTTTTGTTTTTGGCTGCACAGTGTAGATCAAGTGTACTGTTTTGTAGTTGTTTTATGGTGTTTAGCGTAGCTTTGAACAATTTTCAGTCATGTTGTGACAGTGTATACTTGAGACAGTATTCTAGAGAATCATGCCACAGACACATGGTATGATACCCTACCTAGTCACATTATAATGACACAGGGCCAGCCAGACCTAGAGCTGTCCTCTAAATGCTGAGTGCCAAGAAAGGAAGTTTTTAGTACCATTTTTCAAGTCTTGGGTGTGACACGGCTGGGGATCGAACCAAGGACCTTCCTCATGTGGGGTGGACACTTTGCCACTAGATGACTGCTGCGGTACTCATAGAGAAGTTATATCCAAGACTGTAGGTAGGTCTTTTTTTTTTAATATATATCTTTTGAATTTAGCGATTATTGTAGGAGATGTGAAAATGCAAGGACAATTTTGCATATTTAAAATAAAAATTATTTCAGTTTAGGTGAATTTTCTATTCTAAAATATACTGGACATAGAAACAAGGAAATTTTCTTTGATGACTAAGTCTTGTTATTATAATAAAAAAAATGTAAATTTTTTACCTTCCTGCTTTTTGCTTTGAAATTATATAACTACATGATGATTATTAGAAAGTCAAGAATATTTATAATATCTCCATTAAGTCACTTAAAAATTATTGAGGAGGATTTGTGTGGTTTTAATTGTACACTTTAACAAATGAAACAAAACTGAAAAAATCTACCATTTTCTTGCATTCACAAAAGTTTCTCAACAGGACATAGCCAACATATATTGCATAATGTGCAAATTTCCGCCATGACGTTACATATATGAATTATTGAACGGTTTATTTGGAAGCTAGTAATTATGCATGACCTGACCATTTATTCAGCATTTAACGAGGTATTGTCAATAATTAATGAAGAGGTCTGCCCATACTGGATAATAATTCTGTGATTTGTGGTTGGGTTATCTTCTACTGTAATCGCGGCAACCGGGAGATAAATTGTAACTGTAGGTGTGATACGTGCAGTCAATATTGATCGTTAATTTATCAGCATCATTCATTGATCTCCCCCCTACCAACCCCTAAACTCTGGAACACAATAGGTAGAGGTACTGTGTACTGCTGTCATCAACAGTTCATGCCCCTTTCACCACAACCCAACCACAGTCACGAACTAGTACAACACAGGTTCTGTTTGCCACTTTATCAAGTGCTAAAACCCCAACCCCCAACATTCATACAATAAAGATACTCTGTCGGCCACTTCACCCTAAAGTGTTCATACTCTCAACCTCCACCAAAACTCCAACAGTCATACAATATATTTGTTCTGTTGGCTATTTTGTCATCAAGTGTTCATACACAACACCTCCCCCACCCCCTACCCCAACCCCAACATTGTTGTACAATATAGTTGTTCTGTTGGCTACTTTGTTATCAAGTGTTCATACACAACACCTCCCCCACCCCCTAACCCAACCCCAACATTGCTGTACAATATAGTTGTTCTGTTGGCTACTTTGTCATCAAGTGTTCATACACAACACCTCCCCCATCCCCTAACCCAACCCCAACATTGCTGTACAATATAGAGCCAGTATTTGTTGAGGTCATGAACTTATTACCTCAAGGTCCAAAGGTCTCTGGTTTAATTCCTGTTGGAGTAACATCAATGTTTTTTTCCATCCTTCCATTAGAGGAACTTTCTTTCTTCATTTAAATAATTATAATTTACCCAGATTTTTTTTATAGACTTAATAATGCATAATTATGACATTAACTTTAATTAATGTTTTATAAAATCCAGTTTGAAAATGTGTTTCGACTTTAAACACTTTCATAAATAATGTTTTCAGTATGAACAAAAAATGAAAAATGAAAAAAAAAAAAATCACAAAGACAGATTTATTCATTAAAATCATCTGATTGGTAACATAATCCTTATAACTGCCTCTTTCCAGACAATAGGCAGAGATACCTGTTGTTTTAACAACCAATTTCAGGAAAATTAATTATCATTCCTCAGTTTTGGCAGACGTAAAGGTAAAGCTATACCGCCTGATTGCTTTGATATTTTGTAACTTATTATTTTTTTATTGTATTGTTGACTGGCTACAACACCCAGTCTAAAATTTCACCTTCAGCCAATGAGAACGGTTAAGATATTTATTGAAGATTATACAAATCGACAATGTAGCGTAAAAGCGGTGAGCGACGAGGCCGTCAAATGTTCTGCTTTGAAGATATATTGGAAACTCAATTTTTACCTCTGTGCTAGTAGCTACCATCAAAACTGCCTTACCTGAGATTGGTAGGCTTAAAGGGCAGTGTTAGTGCATTGATGGTGGTCGGGGAAAATTTTACGTTGATGATGCAGAAGGTAGCATTGATCTATTGCCGATTGTTCAAACTCCTGGATATGTTTATCTATGCTGTAGCTTTGCGTTAATGTAGGGAAGTATTTGTATATTTGTGCTTACCACAAAGGATGTCGAATACGGTTTATCCAAACACGGTTTGTATAGACAGGATGTAAAGCGATTTAAATGAATGAGCTCTATTTAAGCCTGGCGTGACTCAGATTGTAGTTGTGTTGGATGTGATCGCTGAATTATTTTCTAAATAATTGTGAAGTGGTACAAAAACTACTTGATGTGTATTTATTCAAAATTTGAATTATTCAGGTTAGTGTGAAAAAAAACTGTGATTACCTGCTTGTGATTAATTTTGTGATAGCCTGGTAGTAGTGATTAGTTTTGTGATTACCTGGTAGTAGTGATTAGTTTTATGATTACCTGGTAGTAGTGATTAGTTTTGTGATTACTTTGTAGTAGTGATTAGTTTTGTGATTACCTTGTAGTAGTGATTAGTTTTGTGATTACCTGGTAGTGATTAGTTTTGTTATTATGTGGTACTAGTGATTAGTTTTGTGATTACCTGGTAGTGATTAGTTTTGTTATTATGTGGTACAAGTGATTAGTTTTGTGATTACCTTGTAATAGTGATAAGTTTTGTGATTACCAGGTACTAGTGATTAGTTTTGTGATTACCTGGTAGTGATTAGTTTTACCAGAAGAGTTGTTTCGGTTATTATTGTAAATGAGGTGGGAAAAAAACACCTAAATAAAGGTGTGGGATAGTTCATTGTTTTTGTATTTAAAGAAGATAATATATTTTGTTTAGCAAAAGGTTTTCAGGTTTTTTTTAGCAGTGACACCTGCGAAACTTCAGTGTTTATGTACATATATTTATATTATCAATCTTTTTTTATGGGAAATTAAAAACAAATTACTTTTGAAGATTTGTCATAAAGTGCAGGGCAATTTGCAAGATGTTTTAATCAATTTTTCTGTGACTAGGTAAAATAGAAATGATTCTTCAATAACTTAGGATGAGTGTAAATGTACCATAAAGCACATTTATGGTTAATATAGAATTTCCAAATATATCAAAAGTTGTTTAATTTGCTGTCTCTCATTTTTTCTTCTCGTCAAAATTTTCATTTATTACGGATTTTCTTTTCAAATAAAAATAAATATACCAGGTCATTTTCTAAAAGTTTTAAAAAAAATATATTTTTTATTTACCACCGAAAAAGGCAGTCTGTATTGAGATATTATAGTAATTTACTTGATTAGTCTTAAAAGAAGCTTTATATATTTTGGGCCTGGAACATTCATGGGGTGGAACAGTGGTTGTGATCATGACAGGTGGAAGGAATGTTAATTTATATGAACGCTTTAAAATTTTTAATTAAATCAAGTAATTGATAAAAAGAAATAATTGATAAAGAAATACAAGCCAATTAAATCTGGATAAAAAAAAATAATTTGATTACGAGCAAGGATATATAATACAGACTAAAAGATCTGGTTTAATTTAATTTCGCTTACAATTATTTCAGTTATTGAAACACGGATATTGGATTATATGGGTACAACTGTTATTGTAATGTTGAAGTCTCTCTATACCATTATGACATTGTGTATATGATTCACTGTTCACAGTGCATGGATTACAATTTTATGCAAATTTTGGGGAAGGTAGGACGGCTTGAGGTTGTTTTTCTGTGTTTACTCGACACTAGTTGGTAGGTCGGCAGGAGAATGAGTCATGTATTTTATATTAAGTGCATATTATTTTCATAAATAACAAAAATATTTTTATTATAATTTATATTGAGCTTGTATTCAAGATCTTGTTTGTGATAGACTTTTATTGCATTTGGAACAGAAGTTTTTGGGAATGGTTTATTCAGTTACGTATCAGTCCCCGTAGGATTGGATTTTAGTATCGTTTAGTATTAGGTGAAACTGTTGTTGTTTCGAAATGTTGTATTTATTCATTTTAATTTGAGCAAAAAAAAAAATGTTTTATTACTTCATATTCAGTTTGACTAATGGTAGTTTGCGGAAACTGACTTATGATATATAATCATCCCATGCCAGTATTGCCATGCGACCCAAAAATCAGGAAGATGTGTGGGAATGTACTTTATAGTGAGTGCAAGTGATCATACTCATAATATACGTATAAAGGAAGAAAACTGATGTAAATAACTTGTGTGTTTCACTAATATTCGGATTAATTAATAAAACGACTATCAATGAAAATGTTACCGGACGGGCCGAGGAGTGAGGTAAAGCGTCGACAGCATAAACCGCTCCACATTAATGCCGTCTACAGACGATCTTGGCCCATGGGCCCTAGTTCACCCATGAGGTTAAAGGTAAGATGTCTCTTCATTCACAACTTACTGTACTCATTTATATATTTTTCTCCCCTCTAAAACTCCCCTCCCCCCACCCCCCACACACACAAACAGCCTTAACCCTCCATGAGACAAAACTCTTTTTCTTTTTTTTCCATATCTGTGTGAATGTGTCAAATATTGTGTGATCAGGTAGATTCCTGATGTCTTCGGGTCAGCTATATTCAGTTGGTTGACAAAATTATGAATTTGATAAGGGAGAACAGATGGACAGTGTTGACAGTTTAAATCATCTGGGCTTGCCTATTGATAAGGGCCTTCTATCCAAGTGATCTTGAAAAACTTGGTACATGAGTACCAGAGTAAACTCTTTGTGCCTGAATATCAGAAATTTAGAAAAGGGTACTTGAATACCAGATTATTAACTATCTTTACATCCGTGTCTAAATACCAGATGTTTGACAGGGATTTTAGGATCAGGTACTAAGGAACGAGTTTCCCAGGGAGCCCAGGTTACAGAGTGTACTGGTATCCAAGATATCCAGAGAGAGCATTATGATTTCCTGGATAAGGTACCCCAGGGATCCAGAGAGTTAAGAATACCTGAGTATTGGGAACCTCAGGGAACTGTAGAAGCGTGCACCTGAATATTTGATATCCCAGGTTATCTGTAATTATGGTACTGAGTATTTTGAGTTATAGGGTACGATCTTAGTTCAACGTATAATTTTTAGGTCATTTATTCAGCTTTTTCAATTTTTTTTTATCAAAATTTGTGTTAAAGGTTGTGTTGTGATGCATACATGAAACCCTGTCTGTCACGAGTCACATTTTATGGGCCACGATTTTCTGAAAGTATATGACTGCTAGATGCATTCGAAAGAAAGTCATGTCACATGTGTATTATACACTATGATGTCATGAGCAATTATTTATATATTTTCTGTGCATCTGCATCAGACTGAAAGTTGCATCGATATCGTCTGGGTAGTGAGTAGATGAGTAACAGCTCCTGGTTAGGGAAACAACACACTTTTATAAGTATGAATCTTTCGTGTAAATTAGCGGAGCAGTGATGTAGTTGATAGTGTAAATAGACCGATCATGCCAGAGGTCTCGGGTTCGATCCCAGACTGTACCCACTGACCTCGCATAAAAGAGCCTCAGAGCTGGATTCTGTTCTGTCAATGGATTCTTGAGTTTTACCTTGAATAATTATACCCCCGACAAACGAAGTTTTGAGGGGGTATACTGGAGTCACCCTGAGGTCAGTCTGTCAGTCCGTCAGTCTGTCGGTCTGTCCGTTGCAATTTTCCTTGTCTGGAGCATCACTTGAAAAGTACTGGATGGAATTTCATCAAACATCATACAGTGGTAGAATATAATGAGAGGAAGTGCAGTGTACAAGAAACATAACTCTATTCTTGCTAATTACAGAGTTATTGCCCTTTGATATTTTTTCTTGTCCGGAGCATAACTTGAATAGTACCAGATGGAATTTCATCAAGCTTCATACAATGGTAGAATATAATGAGAGGAAGTGCAGTGTATAGGAAACATAACTCTATTCTTGCTAATTACAGAGTTATTGCCCTTTGATATATTTCCCTTTGATATTTTTTCTTGTCCGGAGCATAACTTGAAAAGTACCGGATGGAATTTTATCAAGCTTCATACAATGGTAGAATATAATGAGAGGAAGTGCAGTGTACAGGAAACATAACTCTATTCTTGCTAATTACAGAGTTATTGCCCTTTGATATATTTCCCTTGTCCGGAGCATTACTTTTAAAGTACTGGATGGAATTTCATCAAACTTCATACAATGGTAGAATATAATGACAGGAAGTGCAGTGTACAAGAAACATAACTCTATTCTTGCTAATTACAGAGTTACTGCCCTTTGATATATTTCCCTTGTCTGGTGCAGTACTTTTAAAGTACTTTTAAAGCCATCAGTGATAACAGTTTAATAAAGTTCATGAAAGAACCAAGTTGATGAATACATGGAGTTCGAGCAAAGAAGGTTCGATATTGTATTCCTAGTGCTCTTGTTTGTTTCTTATCCATAAAATTGTTGTCCCTCAACATAACTCGAAAAAGTATAACATTTATTGATTGCCATGAAAGCTTGTACACTGCACAATAATTAAAAAGACCGTTTTTAATTTTGACTGGTTACGTAAATATTCTTTAATCAAAGCCGGTGAAGCCATATGCAATTTTATTGGAGCCAGTCATCATGGTAACATGGATGCTTTCTTAGATATAAGTTTAAAGCATTCAAGTGAAGCAGAAGCCACACTAGGTTCTATCCAGGAAATGGATGTGAACGATTGACAAAAATTCAGAGATTTAACTTCGCGGCCAAGCTAAAATAACAGCATCAACATCAACAACATTATCAGTGTCAGCATCATCAACAACATAATGAACAACTTATCAACAACAACATCAATATCATCAAAAACAACAGCACCATCATCAACATCATCAACAACAGCAGCAGCAGCAACAAAAATATATACTGTAACATGATCTTCATCACTACCGCCAAAGTTTATATGACATTTTAACCATTGTTGATGGCACCAAAATCAACCTCCGTTGTCCTCCATTGTAATAATAATACGTACATTGATAATATGATTGATTGTGGAATTGCGTCACTGATTTCATGTAAATGATTATTGTTTCGGACATATTTTAATCAAGGCCCCATCAATAAAGCGCTGTTTGTGTGAACTTAGATTATTCTCTTTTATTGATCAGGTTATACTTTAGGCTAAGCTGTATTATTATCGAGACGGTACGGAATCGTGGTGAACACTTTTAGGCTGTTGTACAATAATACTAATTGATTAACACAAATACAGTCTTTGTTGATGAAATGGAAAGATATAAAGCAGGTATTATGTGGCACTAAACATGAATATAAACATTTCTGCAGTAAAAGCTGGCCAACAAAACAACGCCATTGTTACTATATTAAGGGATATAAATCTTTACCTTTAGAATTTTTAGATTTTAAATTTAAGCCAGAGTTTCAGGGAAGGAATATCCTGTTTTATTGGTGGGGAAGACCTCAGAATGAATCTGAGTAGAAGCACCGTCCTTCCACAAGTGTCTGGCAAACTTTCTCGCATCCAGTTTTTGGAGCAAGTGGTACTTGAACAGTTAAGTTAATTTAATGACTTACTGAAACTGTACCGACTTGGTACCAAGAAGATGTCATGAGGATAAGTTGACAAAAAACATTTTTAATTAATAATCATGACTGGGTGGGGTTTTCTTTACATGATACATGCTACGTCAGTGTGGCATGCTAACAACTGGAGAACAAAGCTCACTCGTGTAAATAGTCCCCACCATCAAAATATCAATAATGATCGAAAATTGACATAAACATAAATATGAAAATGATAGCATGTTTCTGCAGTACTCAATAATTTCCTCTCAAGTTGAGTGCAAACTTTCTGTAACTAGATTATTATGCAGTCTCGCGCTTCCATTTTGCACTCAGCACACATCTTTGTTACCGTATGACATTGTGATCAATAACATAAGCGTCTTCCCATACAAAAAAAATGAATTAATTATTAAACTAACAGACAAAAAAGACATCATGCTTAATGATATACCAATATTTAAATAAACTTTGTGTGTAACATCCTCTATATCTAAATAAAAGAATAGTATGTTATATTTAAAAAAAAACATGTACCAAAAAATAGCCTGAGAGCTTATCTGTCAAGTGGTCTGAACAAGCAAAAGCATTAAATTACTGTTGTTGTTTTTTTTTCAAACCCCTGATTGATGATGATCAATCAATAACAAGCCTCAGATTGACAGGGAACACACTGTTGATATAAAGATTGTCACTTAAGGTGACTGGTGATAGTTAATGGTATCTCCATCAACCCTTCCACCTCAGGAGAGCTGTCAGGAATGTGATGATTAATTGGGACCACCGCTTTATATTATCACATACTTGTCGATAAAAAGAGGATAGTGAATGCCAGGTTGAAAAAAATTGTTTTAAGTGAGCACCCTCTGTCAGTGTTTTAGTATTTTCATGGCTCCAGTTCTTCAGTTACTTATTCTTCATATATCTTTTTTGAAGTATTAGTCTAAGTAGTCAAGGCGCCATCTCAAGATCACTTACCTCTCACCCCTAAGGTCGTAGGTTTGAGTCCCGTTGCCCCAAAAACTATATGTGAAAAAGTTTGCCAGTAACTTGCAGTAAGACGGTGATTCTTCTCAGATTCATTTTGACATCTTCACCGATAAAACTGGATATGCCGTATATAACCTGAAATATGTTTAAAATGGCATTAAAAAAACTTTTAAAAAAGTGTTTGCATAGCATAAAAGCATTAATGGGAGCATTAAGTGTTATCTGTTATTCATCTGTCAGTTCATTAACTCTAGTCGCTGAAGTCATGGGTTCAAGCACAGCTTGTTTAAACAACTTCACTTAAGTGTGCCAGTTCTTCGCTATTCTGAATATTTGTTTCCCTGGCAATAAAATCTGATGTTATACCTGTAATGTGTTAAAAATGGTGTTAAACCACACTCAGTCATAATATTTGTTAATTGCATTACAAGCCATGTCAAGATATAGTAGATAAAGAAAGAAATGAAGCAGATGTTATACATGCCTGTGATTGTGTATTTAAGAGGCAACTTTAATAAGTTGTTAGTCCCAACCATATGCCGACATGGCGCCCTATATGACTTTTCAGCCATGAAAAAAATATGTTTTTACCTATTATTTTATATGACCTAGTTGTTTGCAAGATTTTTAAAAGAACACAGTCGTCCATAACCATGGTGATATTGAATCGTTTTCACACTCATTTTTAATTTTTTATTTGATATATATATAACTTAAGTACAGTGGTGTCACACTTGTTTGGAAAATATAAGTAAAAATTCATAGAAAACACAAATTAATATTTCTTCGGATTTTACCACAGCAGTCGTCTATGGGTAGAGTGTATGCCTCACATGCGGAAGGTCGTGGGTTTGATCCCTGACCGAGACTTGAAAAATGGTACTAGAAGCTTCCTCATTTGGCGCTCAGCATTTAGAGGATAGTTCTAGGTCTTGTCCACCTGGTGTCAGTATAATGTGACTGGGTGGGGTATCATACCTCGTGTCTACGGCATGTGTAGCAGTGTGGCAGCAATTGGAATACTATCTCAAGTAGACACCGTCCCGGCACATTTTATCAGATATGTCAAACATGATGCCTTTTAAACTATTAACAAGAGTTATTCCCCTTTCCAAATTAAAAATTCAATTAAGGGTTTGCACGCATTCTGCAATATTCTCATTTTATTTTTACTGTTAAGAAATAGAGTTTCAGTGAAAATTTATCAAAAAAATTAATAAAGGTCATAAAAAGTAAGATTATTTCTATAATAGTCATTGATAATTAAAATCTGAATGGTTTGGTATGTCAAATCAACCAGCCAGGCTTGATAAGCGCATTTGGTAGCGCGTCTGACTATCAATGTAGGGGTCGTGAGTTTGCATCCCTGCCCGGCAACAGTTTCCGTGATGATTGATATATGACATTGCGTCTCATTATCATTCGTCTCACCACTGATTCAAGTGGGAAAGTTATCAATTACTTGCAGAGATGGGATGTGCTTGAGTACTGGTTAACCCTTCAGGATCCCAGAAAACAGTGGTTAGGTTAACTGATCGTCTGTTAGCCCTCAATGGCAAAAAAATGACGCTTAATATTTATTCAATCAATAAATTAAAACTACCTTTTATATCTACAAACATAACTGTAGGACAATTCTTCATATTCATTACATGTACACAAGAGGTCTACTGATTACTTACCGAATCACTGATTTATTAATGTCTTTGGTACGTATAAAATAGTTGAAATATTTCTTTTCAAGCCAAACAGCGTTTTTATTGTTTGTAAAGAAAAGCGACTTATATCATTTTATAGCTACCATGGGGGTATTGTTAAATTTTCAGTAAATTATAGCTTGATTTTCATGCGTTTGTAAAATGAATGTATTATTTGTAAATGTTTCGTCTGATTTGGCCTCTTGCCCTTTTTTTGTACCTTTGGGTGTAAGTTTCACATTCACTGAAAGAATTCTTACCTTTGCTGTTGTGAAATGATTAACTTGGGTTTAACAGCAATTCGCACACGTTACAGGTTGTCTATGGCAACCAGGATTATCCAGGCTGAGGGAGACCTCACTATGATTCTGAGTAAAACTACTGGACATCTTTCGCAAATAATTAGCAGATTTTGTTACATAGAGTTTTAAAGGGAGTATATCAGAAACAACGGCTATAAATGTCTAAAGAAATAAAATTCTTTTTAGAATGTATATAAGGCATCTCATTAAATCTGAATGGTTTTGTATGTAAAATCCAACAAAATGAGACAAAATTGATATTTAAATTGGAGTGGTAAACATGAAATGAAGTCCCCATTCTAAAAATAGACAGCACTTAAATACCGCTTGAAGACCTTCAAAACATCATATGGATTCTTTCTAAGATAAAGCAATCTTAACTATGTGTTAACCTGTATAACAATCAAAATGAAATCACACGACTCATTTAGTATGTCACAAAATATGTTGCAATTTTATGCTGGAAATCTATTGTAAGTGTTACCTAGACGCTAAAGCCCAAGCTATTAAATCTTTATTTTAGCAATGTTTAAATAAATATCCTTTTGGCAATATGAGTCTAATAAAGGCATGATGAATGCTTTTAGCCAATTTTAAAATTTTGAAGAAAAAAACCCAGATAATATTCAAGGACCGAGCTGGACTCGAACCTCAGCATTGAGAGGTCAGTTATCTTGAGAAAGGACCTTAGGCAGATTTGCAGTCAATAACTGTTACTACAACATAATGTTTTACAGTGTGTTTGTATTGATTATCTACAAAGTCTGCCTCAGGTGATAGATGGTAAGCTATTATAATATATAAATTATCATTCTACAATATCATACTTAATATCTTCAAAACCAGCCCAAAGTTATGGTAATGTGACTGGGTGGGGATATCATGTCATTTACATACAGCACAATACTTCATGTCATACGCATGCAGCGTGACACTGAGAAAACTTTAAACTGCTCCGAGTCAACTTCCTGGGTAGAACAAGACTCTGTTTTTACAATATTTCATTTAGGTAGTTTAATAGCAAATACAGTAAGTTCAGAAACCAGTTTCCTCCACAATCCTGTGGTTTAACTGTAACATCTTGAGACTGCTTGACCTCTCAATGCTGAGGTCATGCATTTGAGCCCGAAGGGTCCAAATCTTTGAAAGTTTGCTAGTTTCAGTGGTTCCACTTGAATTTATTCCAGTTCTTCTCTGCCAGTAAAAAAACACTCTATATATGTTTTATATAACCTGTGGATTATATTATGCCATACATAACCTGTTATGTGTTGACAATGGCATTAAACCTCATTAAAAAAGATGTTATGATGCTGCCATGATTGTGTGAAGATTATTGTATAGAGTGACTATACATTTTCACACAATGCAATACTACTCTTTACAGTGGTGGTCTAGTGGTAGAGCATCTCCCTCACATGCGAAAGGTCACCTTCACACCGCAGTGGCGGTTTAGGGTTAGAGCGTCCAACTCACATTTAGAAGATAGTTCTAGGTCTGCTTGGCACATTGTAGTACCATTTGTCTGTTGCATGATACACCAGTGTGACGGCGCTAAGAATACTGTCTCATTTAGTAGACACTATCAAGATATGACTGAAATATTATTGCAAATAACGCTAACCAGCATACAACAACTGTTGGTGTAGATCGGCTGCCAATTATTAAAATGCTTAATTAAGTAACGTGTATTGATTGGACAACAGATGTTGAATATGTATATGACGTAGCATATAAACAAGCATTCTAATTTGTAATAGCGTTTGTTATTTATAACATGTGCATAGAAGGGTTGACTGAAAAACTAGAAAGCGACGCTAAAAAAACATACAACTGCAACATTCAAAATGATAGTTTGAATAAAGGCATCAAATGGGAACAATCTCATTGGTAAATTAAAAGAATATATCAACATTGTCGTTTTGGAATGTGGATTTCTGTCAAATCAATTCAATATTTGTACTAAATAATTATAAGGTTTAAATTGCCTGAAACAGTATCAATGACAACAAGAAACATGCAGTAAATACTTGTTCAAACTATAATTATAATGAGGGTCCACCATGGTCAAGTTGTCTAAGGTCGTAGGCTCAAGACCTGCTTGCTTCAAAAACTTTGTGTGGGAAAGTTTGCCATGTACTAATGGAATGACAGTGGTTCTACTCATATTCAATCTGAGGTCTTCCTCCACCAATAAAACTGGATATGCCATAATATAACCTGAAATGTGTTGAAAATGACGTAAAACCCCATTAAAAAAACAATTATGATGACCTGTTGTATATACATATAACATAAACAGAAATATTGATTTTATCCACATCTAAGTCTCATGAAAGTACATGTACATGAAATGTCTGTCAAGTTGAAACAATAACTATAGTCTGGTTTTCCTACTTATTCATAAACTGTGCACTTAATGAAGTAAAAGTTTGAGACCAGGACAATAAGTCTGTATCTGATGACATTTGTGATTTGAAAATGTCTGTTGAGAAAACGGGGTATTTCAGGAAGATGGGATGATTAGTTAATGTATGCATTTTTGTCATATGTACGTATTGAGCCAGACCTGGTTAGCTCAGTCAGTAGAATATCTGACTATCAATCAAGGTCAATCCAGGGGTCATGAGTTTGAATCCACGCCCAGTAACAGTCTTCGTGATGATTGATATATGACTATATGTCTTATTGTCATTTGTCTCTCACTGCTGACTCAAGTAGGAAAGTTATCAGTATTTACGGAGATAGTTGTGCTCGAGTACTGGATTACCATCCAGGATTCCAGGAAAGAATGATAGGTTAATTTGTCATCTGTTAGCCCTCAATGGCATAGAAATGACGCTAAATATTCAAACAAACTTTTTAATTTATGCAAATTTGTTAACAAATCCAAGGAGGTGGGGTAGCAGATGTAGATAACTTGACAGAATTGGCATAAACCCTGTAGCCAGTTAGAATGTCCTTTCATGGAGTCGCCATGCCCAAGTGGCCCATCTATTAATGACACCTCACTGCAAAGGTCATGGCTTTGAGCCCAGCTAGATCAAAAAATTTACTTGAGAAAGTTTGCCAGTTAGTTCGTGCAAGGACCTATTTACTCACGATTCACTGAGATCTTCCTCCACCAATAAAACTGGATATGCCATATATAACCAATTGTTTGTTGAAAATGTTGTTAAAAAAACACCATTAGAAAACAACTTTTTTTTTAATGGGGTTTTATGCTATTTTCAACACATTTCAGGTTATATATTTATGGCATGATCCAGTTTTACTGGTGGAGGAAAACCTCAGACTGGGTAAAACCACCATTCTTCCGCAAGTCACTGACAAACTTTCTCACATAAAGTTTTTGGAGCGAGCAGGACTTGAGCTTACGACCTTAGCTTAAAGAACAACAAAAATACAACAATAATTGTATAACATGCCCTTTCTAATATCATTATTTATCCCAAACCCCTACCCCATGCAGGTGTTAAACCAACATGATATCCTGACTCCTGGAACTGACAAATTGTATCTGTACCAAATACACCACAAATGTACTTGTACATAAAGAATGTGAGGGAGTTTCCAGTTGTCGGCCAACTTTCTCTGCAACAATTGGTTTCCCTTCAGGTACAGCTTGGTATCCTGTATTAATGACATACCGGTACAAAATACTGAAATCCTGGCAAAGTTAACTGCACTGTAATAATTTTTATGTTAAGACCAACCGCATATTTATCAGCTGTTATTGCATGCATCTGTCTTTTTAATTATACGACAGTGAGAAAACAATTTCCATACACTTTTTAATTGCTTAATTAAACATCTGTTGTAATTAGTATAAAAGTGATGCTGTATAAAGCGGTGATAATTGTTATTGGCATGCTTGGTTGCTTCGTTGTAATGTGGCAATGCGTCATTCTTCATGATAGCTTGGTGATTGATGGTCAAGCTTTCACAGGACATAGACTGTTAGATTTGTAGCCGTATAGACTGATAGGTTCATAGCAAGATGCTAGAGTGACCTACCTTGCCAAATGACACTATTTAAGGTAGTTTTTTTCTGTTTGGAGAAAGAAATTATTATCAGTGCAATATACCTTTATCATATATGAATTAATAAAGTAGTTGTGTTTTCTGGCCAATGACATGGAAAGGGAAAAGCTATAAAAGGTGTGAATGGAGTTTATGGCGAAAAATAGTACATTACACATACATTACATCAATCACACAAAGGAACAGTTGGCCAATCAAAATCTGTGAGTGTAGGTGTTATAATTGTTTTTTTCTTCAAGCTATGACGGTGTTGCTAAATATATGTTTATAATTCAAATTTAGTACTTTCTTTAAAAATCGCAGATGGTCGTCATTTACAGATTCATAGTTTGTCTTATCATCAGGGAAATGTGTTAATGTGTCCTAATTTTGAGCTTAATTTAAGATGGATTTTAAAATTGTGTGATGCGCCAAGGTTCAACTCTTTCACCAGTATCTTTTATGTAAGATTATTTTCTGATACAACAATTGAAGAAATATTTTAAAGAGCGCTTATGGGTGTATTATAGACCAGACTTAATTATTAAAAAAAGAAAATAAGGATCCATGAATGGACGTAATTTATTAGCGGAGAGATATATATATTAGAATATCTGGACAAATGAGGATTCGCGGGCAGAGTGTTGATACGATAATGTTCAAGCCAAACAGAGACTGGCATTCATTGTTGGATCTATATAATCCACATCCGACTTGGATTATTGAAAAGGTATATATAAATTGATTCGTGTTAATGTTATCATCATCATCATCATTGTTTTCATTATCACTGTTTCATCATATAGTGTTATCACTCATCTTCATCACTCCATATCATCACCAAACATCATCACTTAATGTCATCACTTCATATTATCAACCATCATCATTTTACTTAATTAGTTAACATCACCACTTATCATCATTTATAATGACTCAATAACAGTATCTCTCATCATCATCATCATCATCATCATCATTGCTCATCATCGTCATCACTCATAATTCACCATCATCATCACTCATCATTATTTATCATCATCATCACCATAACTCATTGTGTAGGAAGAAAATTTTTTTTTATATAAATGATTGATAATTTACATATTTATTATAAATACTATATCTCTGACAGCCCAAAGCCCAGGTATAACATCTTTCTCTTGAGAAATGATAATATAAGGGCCTTGTGGAAAATTAGTTTGTAAATAAATGAGTATCCCACCTCTGAATATATTGGGAAGCAGTCAGTGACTTACAGAGGTAAGGCATGATAAGTACTAGTTAACCGCCTAGCAGATCCCAGGAACGTTGATTAGGTGCACTGACTGTGGTTAAATAACGGAAATACTGATGAAAAGAAAAAAATCCCATACAAACATCTGACAGGAAAAATATAATTTTTTGTCATTAAGCAGTAATTACCAGTATAATGAGGATTTTGGATTACTCTGATCATCTGATTGCCAAATGTTATGATAATAGTTATTGATTTATTATCTTTTCATGTTTTTAGTAATATGTGAATCTTCCCATATTCCTTTATTGTAGAACAGGAATACCAATTAAACGGAGGGTCATTCCGTGCTTTATTATAGAAACCATAGGTACATACGTATGTGTGATGACAAGACATAAATATAAATAATTGATATCATTACGTAGGCGGGTGCCCCATCATACTGTAAATATTTGTGTTTACCACAGTAGTATATCAAACATAGCTTGGCATATTTACATTGCATTAACCACGGGCCATTACCCCCATGTATTAGGTTTATTAACCACAAAATCTGTTTTAAATACATGGGTTTTACTTCGAATAGCAACACCTGTTTACATTTTTGATTTGCCAAAGTTGTTTCAATTTTTTTTGAATGACCAGATCTTTGTTGCATTTAGCTAAAGTCTTACATATTTACGTATTTTACTTAGGTTTTGTTCTTTGTCCTTTGTAGATGACTCGCTTGTTTCTGATACCTGATCATGAGTAACTGACAGGAATGTTATGTTATGAATTGTCAGTCATTTTTGCTTTGACTATAGTTGCTGTCTGTTTGTTGTTGATCGATATAAAGTAGAAAATCGGGCCTGGGTGGCTCAGTCAGTAACACGTCTAACTGTCCGTGTCATGAACTTTGTTTTCCGGCCATGAATCTCCCAACTGAATATGTGGGGAAGTAGTCCGTGACTTTCAGAGATAATATGTGTCTAGTGGTGTTTAACCTCCATCAGTTATGTTGTTTACCGTACTTCTATCACAATCAGACAGCTGTGTCAGTCTTCCATCAGTTATGTTGTTTACCGTACTTCTATCACAATCAGACAGCTGTGTCAGTCTTCCATCAGTTATGTTGTTTACCATACTTCTATAACAATCAGACAGCTGTGTCAGTCTTCCGTCAGTTATGTTGTTTACCATATTTCTATCACAATCAGACAGCTGTGTCAGTCTTCCATCAGTTATGTTGTTTACCATACTTCTATCACAATCAGACAGCTGTGTCAGTCTTCCATCAGTTATGTAGTTTACCATACTTCTATCACAATCAGACAGCTGTGTCAGTCTTCCATCAGTTATGTTGTTTACCGTACTTCTATCACAATCAGACAGCTGTGTCAGTCTTCCATCAGTTATGTAGTTTACCATACTTCTATCACAATCAGACAGCTGTGTCAGTCTTCCATCAGTTATGTTGTTTACCATATTTCTATCACAATCAGACAGCTGTGTCAGTCTTCCATCAGTTATGTTGTTTACCGTACTTCTATCACAATCAGACAGCTGTGTCAGTCTTCCATCAGTTATGTTGTTTACCATACTTCTATAACAATCAGACAGCTGTGTCAGTCTTCCATCAGTTATGTTGTTTACCATATTTCTATCACAATCAGACAGCTGTGTCAGTCTTCCATCAGTTATGTTGTTTACCATACTTCTATCACAATCAGACAGCTGTCAGTTTTCCATCAGTTATGTTGTTTACCATACTTCTATCACTATCAGACAGCTGTGTCAGTCTTCCATCAGTTATGTTGTTTACCATACTTCTATCACAATCAGACAGCTGTGTCAGTCTTCCATCAGTTATGTTGTTTACCATACTTCTATCACAATCAGACAGCTGTGTCAGTCTTCCATCAGTTATGTAGTTTACCATACTTCTATCACAATCAGACAGCTGTGTCAGTCTTCCATCAGTTATGTTGTTTACCATACTTCTATCACAATCAGACAGCTGTGTCAGTCTTCCATCAGTTATGTTGTTTACCATACTTCTATCACAATCAGACAGCTGTGTCAGTCTTCCATCAGTTATGTTGTTTACCATACTTCTATCAGAATCAGACAGCTGTGTCAGTCTTCCATCAGTTATGTTGTTTACCATATTTCTATCACAATCAGACAGCTGTGTCAGTCTTCCATCAGTTATGTTGTTTACCATACTTCTATCACAGTCAGACAGCTGTGTCAGTCTTCCATCAGTTATGTTGTTTACCATACTTCTATCACAATCAGACAGCTGTGTCAGTCTTCCAGCCATTATGTTCTCAATAAAACCAGTTGACATCAAAAATCTAACAAACAAAAAACAAAAACACATCTGATCAAGTGAGCGGATAGTCACTGATCTCTGTGTAGTTTGACATTTCAGTGTGTCAGCCAATGCATTGTGGGTATTATTTATAAGCATTGGAGTGTAATCCTTGACATTATCTTTTTGGTGTAAGGTGTCCTGCTCGAATGTGTGACAGGTGTGAAAAATCTACTTCAAAGTCGACATTAAGGCACATTCTGTAGATATTTGAGTGCAAAGTCGTGTTTCTCTGATTTCAAAGACCCAAGGTGGTAAATTGCGGGACAAGTTTGGATCAGTGACACGTTTGTAAGTTGGAGATTACAGAGAAGGGTCAGGTTTGAGGTGCTATTAATTTTCTCTTGGTGGGTGGGTGGTAAAATTTCATATCCAATAATTATAAAATCAAGATATAAAGTCATAGCAATACTGAAAGGTTAGTTATATAAGGTGTAATTGTTCTTGGTGGGCTGGGGGTGGTGGGGGGTGGTGGAAATAATCATATCTGGTATATACTAGGGAAACTTATATGTTATTATGAAAATTTTCGTAGAGATTTTTCCAAAGTTTACACGTATCTTTGAAAAATTGAATGGTCTCCGAGTTTAGTTACTGGTTTATCAAATTGGCATCTAACTAATTAACTTGATATGACGGCAGCTTAGAACACTCGGCCACGGACGACCCCTAATATGAACTTAGACTCCCTTGGGGTCGAACTTTGATTTCATAAGTACAGTAAACAAACGAATAGTAAGTTCCTTTGATTAACACTAACTGTTGAAACAATCAATATTTTATACACTTTATAGATTAAAAAACAACAGCCTTTTTAATGCCCGCAAAATGTAAACAGCAAATTGAATACTTTTAATTTTACTCAACAACAATCAGAATGCTTTTCATTTTACTCGCATTTATTTTTATCAACAATTTGCAAACATATTTACTGCATATTAAGCACTTTGTCGTCTGGTTGTGCATTTTAAATGTCAACTAAAACTAAGAATTTCCTTTGTCAAAAAAGTTTCATTATTTTAATATAATTATTACAATAATTTTTTTGAGACAAGATTATTGAGTTATATTTTATTTGGAATAATAATACCGAGGTGACTTATAGGTCAAAGGTCATCATGATATTTTTAAAACACACTTCTCCAGTTCCGTACTTGCTCAGGTAATAGTGTATGGGGTTCGGAACCAATCTTGCCCTTCGGTCCGACCCCTATAATTATATGATTATTCTACATGTCTGCTGCAGGTTTTTATGTTTTCCCTCTGTGTTTCTTTTTTTACCCCAAATATTCTGTGAAATTCGGCCCAATTCCCTCCTCAAAATAGTATGTTTTTTCCCCCTTATGTCAGAAAAATTATTTAATGCCAATTTAACAGTTTAGGACAAAGAAGAACAGGGATGTTGACCTGTTAACTGTTTTAGATATACATACTTACGATTTCTTTTTTTTTTTTTTTTTTTTTTTTTTTTTTTTTTTTTTTTACGACCAATTGAATTTCCCTCAAACGCTCTTTTTTCCCCCTTCAAAGGGCACTAACCCCCTTTCCCTAAAAGTAAAAAAAAACTCACTCCTTTCTTCCTATTAATCCAGTGCTACTAGTGTATCTACCTCGCATACTTGGGGTTGTAGGTTCAGTCTAGAACTGGTTCATACCATTGCACTGTTCACCCGAAACCCTTGCTTACTGTAAATACCAGAAATATTCACTTTTTTATGTGAGAATGCAACCTTGACTTTCATTCAATTAAATGACTGTACAGAAAATATAATTGTCAATAGAATGGTTCATTTAAGATGGGGAATGTGTAAAATGGTGATTTATAAACATCAACTCTAATAAAGAATTCTGATTTTATTATTGATAAACTTTTATATTATAATTTAAAAATGGTTCTTTTAATCATAAAAAGAAATTATCCTTCTTTTTTGACATCATTACCGTAGGTCGACATAATTCTGTGGTTGTGTCAATTTACCAAATCTGTCTATACCAATTACACTGGTGAACACTTGGTGTTATAATAATAATTTGTCATTCTAAATTGTCTCACCTTGGCTTAATTATTTGATTTATTATAATGTGTGCTGCCCCAGTTGGTTCTATACTGTTTTATTCTGAATAAGATTCATCGGATTGATAGTTATTTTTTGCATTTTCATTGGCTGTCTTGAATGTTGAGCCCAGCTTTAGCTTAAGTAGCATTTCCGAAATTGTAAGGCTTGTTAACGGAGTTATTCATATTACATGTATAGTAAAACCTGTCTTAAGCAGCCAATCAAGGGAATGAGTAAAAGTGGCCATTTAAGACAGGTTGTTGCTTAATACAGGTTTATTTACTCTGAAAGTATAGAAATGGAAAATAGAAAACATGGTTGCTTAAGACAGGTGGCTGCTTAATAGAGGTGACCACTTACAAAGGTTTAACTGTAGTTTCCTGATTGATATGATTATAAAGATAAGTAGTAATAGCAGCAGCAGCAGCAGCAGCAGCAGCAGTAGCAGTAGCAGCAGTAGCAGCAGCAGTAGCAGTAGCAGCAGTAGCAGCAGCAGCAGCAGCAGCAGCAGCAGCAGCAGTAGCAGCAGCAGCAGCAGTAGCAGTAGCAGCAGCAGCAGCAGCAGCAGTAGCAGCAGCAGCAGCAGCAGTAGCAGCAGAGCAAAGTAATACAACATTAGTGTTAATGTTGATGATGCTGTTCTGTGGCTGTTACTACTACTTATAAGACTTGAAAAATGGTATGAGAAGCTTCGCTCAGCATTAAGAGAAAAGTTCTAGGTCAGTTGGCCTGGTGTCAGTATAATTTGACTGAATGGATTATCATACTATGTGTCTGCCGCATGGTTCTGTATTGTTGCAGCACTTAGAATACTGTCTGAAGTAGACACTGTCCTGATATTACTGAAAAAGTGTTGAAGTGTCGCTGAACACAACAATAACAACTTCTACTACTATGCTCAGCTAATGCTGCCACTGCTGCTGCTGCTATAATGTACTCTATTCCCCTGTGAGAAACGTTTTGTTGTGGACCACAATAATGATAAAAACAATTAAAATGATAAAGGGAGACAATTTCCTAGTGCACCAGTTACTGAATTTTGAAATTCTTAACAAGATTTATGGCAATAAGGGAAAGAATATTTTAATGGCATTAAAATGATTATTTAATTGATAGTGTGATTTTTGACAGTTCTCTGAATACATTGTAATAATAGCCATTACTTGTCTTTTATTATCATCTAAACCAGCTAGTTGTCGGGATGATTATCTGTCCTGACATTACAGGTGTTGTCTGGCATTTAGCAACATTTAAATTGGACATTGATGAGTAAATTGTAATGAAAGTCGTGTTCTTCGCCCTTGAAGTAATTGGGCCAAAGAATGACGAACAATATTTGCAAAATTGCTACTGGTAAACGCAACATGGACTCAATTCTTTGCCATTAATTATGTTAGTTACACAGTGTTTGTAAATGATTGAGATTTTGTGGCCATGTCCGTCTTATGTCCTCAATTACAGTAGTGCTGCTATGGAAACCTGAATCTAAGTTAAGAATACTTGTTAAACATTCGCTAAACATTTTTTTTTTTTTTTATAGAAATCTCGTATAATTATGGGGAAATTTGAGGTTGATTATTATTCTCTAATTGAGATGTTAAATGAAATGGGGACCTGCAGTTCTGCCATTCTGATTTGTGTGAAGACAGTGGATGCCACTATAAACTTGGCAGTATCCACTCCCCTTTAAGTATAGATGTGCCCTTGCTATGAAAATGTTCCAGCATTCAGTTTAAGTATATTGATATAAAAGTTATTGCTAGGATACTATCTGTGGCTGTCAATCAAATTGAAACATAGTAGTTGTAACCAATCAAATTGAAACATAGTAGTTGTAACCAATCAAATTAAAAAATAGTAGTTGTAACCATTAAAATTGAAACATAGTAGTTGAAACCAATGAAACTGAAACAAAGTATTTGTAACCAGTCAAACTGCATTACTTCAATATATAATTGTTTAATAATTTATTAAAGATTATTAACAGACATTATACTTATGTTTTGTGTATTATGTACTCCAAATACATAAATTTATGACTTGTAATGTTCTGCAACAATGAAAATATAGATTTAAATTTTGAATACCCCCACCACCTACCCTCAGTCATTGTATTTGTTCCGCTTGTATACTTTGAGTGTGATTTTGCTTTTAAATGATCAGAATAACAGTCTATATTTAGTTTTTGACCATATTGTTTCGCTTTAGTTGTCATTTGCAGAAAATTTCGTCATGGTTACCAGTCAGTTAGTTTCTACGCTTAACTTATTTTTTTGTTTGTGTATGTTTTACAGGACAAGGAAAAACAAGAACAGTTGAATGAACTATTGAACAGTTACAGTACACAAGGATTGCCCCCACCCCCCTCATTAGTTCAGATTGGCCACACCCATGTGGACGAGACCATCTTTTCTATAGAGACAGACTGGCGAGATATTATTACTAATTCCCAGGTAAGTTTACTTCATAACAGTTAATTAATGAATTGATTGAATATTTAATGTCATTTTTATGCCACAAAGGGCTAACAGACAATTAGTTAACCTAACCACTGTTTCCTGGGACCCTGAAAGGTTAACCAGTACTCGATCACACCCTATCTATGCAAGTACTGATAATTTTCCCACTTTAATCAGTGGTGAGAGATGAATGATAATGAGACACAATGTCCTATATCAGTCATCATGGAGACTGTTGCCGGGCAGGGATTTGAACTCACAACACCTGGATTGATAGTCAGACGTGTTACTGACTGAGCTAATCTGACCGGCTCATAACAGTAGAACTGATTGAACATACATCATGAGGTTTTGATGATCATTTACCTCTTACCCCTAAGGTTGTAGGTTCGAGTTCCTCTTGCTCAAAACCCTATGTGAGAAAGTTTGCCAGTTACTTGCGGAAGGACGGTGGTTGTACTCAGATTCATTTTGAGGTCTTTCTCCACCAGTAAAACTGGATATGACATATATAACCTGAAATGTGTTGAAAGTGGTGTTAAACCCCGTTAAAAAAAAACTGGCATAGATGGGGTAAAAGGTTGGTATTGTTCCGGCAGTTTTACTTAAATTTTACTTAAACTCTTAACTGTATTTTGACAGGTTACTTCTCTATTTTGTAAGCAATTTTGATAATACAAAATGCAATAATTAGATTAGAACCAGTCTTAAAAACATGATCATCTGGCTGCTTTACTTAGACTTCAAATTTTTAAGTGGAGCTTGTGATCTGGTGACAGAACACCAGACAGAATTGGAGGGGTCGTGGGTTCAATCCTCCAAAGGTCAGAGACTCATGGCGGTAGAACAAAGTTCATGACCAATCATCACAGAGACAACTAAACTGGGCGGAGATTTGAAGTTATGACCCCTGCATAATAAGTCATATAGCTGGAATGATATATTCAGTTACAATATAAAAACACACCAATGGAAGAGGTAAATTCCAGAGGCCCAGAGGAAAAGTTCCTAAAAACTATTCCTGACCAGATTGTAATGGTGGTATTTCCAAATGACATCTAAATTTAGATTTTTTTTAAAATAATTATGAGAAAAAAAGTCCTTACCAAATACAATGTATACACCAAAATTGGCAGAAAAAAATAGTGCGTAACTAAAATATTTAAAGTTGTCATAGTCTGGAATTTTAAAGCTACGATTAGCGGTATAATGGAGTGCAAAACCATAAAAATTATACATAAAATATAAAGCAATCATTGGTTATTGTCTAATTATTGCATATAAATATTTTTTTAATTGATCTTCCTGCAATTAAAACACAGGAGCTTTATCAATGTAAGACAGAATAATTAAACATGACAGTATAATGACCAGTGACTGGAGAAAATGGCCACTGGGTGATTACAGGTCAGTGTGAAATATCTGTCTACACATCAGTAGGGTTACATCACACAAGCATAGATAAAAATGGTTAGTTTCTAAAAACTATAGTAATGTTTGTAACAAGTTAGTCAGCCTGTCTTGTGATTGCCCAACACTTGTCACAATACAGAAAAAGTTGCGATCCAGTTGATACCGGTAGACCTTGTACCACATTTAAAATACATTTCAGACATGTTTTAAGGTATATATACTGGGTTAATATGAATCAGAACTGGGCAATGTGAATCAGAACTGGGCAAATATGAATCAGAACTCGGCAAATATGAATCAGAACTGGGCAAATATGAATCAGAACTGGGCCAATTTGAATCAGAGCTGGGCAAATATTAATCAGAACTGGCCAAATATGAAACAGAACTGGCCAAATATGAATCAGAACTGGGCCAATTTGAATCAGAGCTGGGCAAATATTAATCAGAACTGGCCAAATATGAATCAGAACTGGGCCAATATAAATCATAACTGGCCCAATATAAATCAGAGCTGGGCCAATATGAATCAGAACTGGGCCAATATGAATCAGAGCTGGGCCAATATGAATCAGAACTGGGCAAATATGAATCAGAACTGGGCCAATATAAATCATAACTGGCCCAATATAAATCAGAGCTGGGCCAATATGAATCAGAACTGGGCCAATATGAATCAGAGCTGGGCCAATATGAATCAGAACTGGGCAAATATGAATCAGAACTGGGCAAATATGAATCAGAACTGGGCCAATATAAATCAGAACTGGGCAACTATGACTTATTTCCAGTTACCCAAGCTTGGTTAGCATCGGCTTTCAATCCAGGGATTGTGAGTTTGAATCCCGCCGAGCCAAAATCTGTGATATGGTAACAAACTGTGTGCTATGGCTGTGAGTCTCCCACTTCTGAATATGTGGGAAAGTACAATACGAGTGTCACAAGATGTAATACAATGTACTGCAGTATCAGTTTACTGTTTCTGCCCCACTGACTAGTTTGCCCTATTGGCTAGCAGTCATATTTCGTTATACAAGCAAATCTTTAGTAGAACGGAAAATGGCCTAATAAAGCAACTAGACCCTCAGTGTACATGATGTTATTAAGTAAGTGAGCATGGAAAGAAAAAGATGTGCTTGTAGACAACACTGTTGGTTGATAAAGGTGAATGCCATTACAGAGAATGAGCTATACAAGGTTGTAGGTAGCGTACGTTTTGCACCGGTGGGAAAGGGTGGAAAGAGGGGTCATGATTTTTGTTTCATTCATTCATCTCTATGCAGACATGTCATGGATGAATGATTAGCATGAACAAGGAAACGAGAGCTGTAATATTGACTCTGTTGGCCTGAGACTCATAAAACACTTACTCGGTCAGGGACTCGCTGTTCTACTTCAGTGTGGAAGTCAGTCTGATTGGTTCCATTAAATTAAGAAGATAACGTCTGAAAAATCAGATGAAATTCTTGATTACCCGACCAAATGTGCTGCATCTGACGCATACAATTATTTCTGCGTATTTCAAGTACTAAAGCTGGCTTTAAAGAGTCTCGGAGTAAAACCATCAACGATGCAGAAGGATTTTTAAATAAATAATGCAAGTTGAATAACTCGTCTTTCTGTCTGAGAAGTCTAATTCTTTTATCTTCGAATAAAACTGGCACAAAGAAGATAAACAACAAAAAAACTGGGTAAAAGGTAGCTAATACTTTTCGATATTGACCGATATTGTGATAAAATCAATTACCAGCAAACTTTTGCCTCCAGCAGTGATGTGTCTAGTCTCCAGCAAGCAAGATGTCTGCCATCATGATGGGTCCACTGTTTACAGTTAAATCGTCTGCTGCGTTGATATCTACATGGTTAACAGTTAGGTTTTACTGTTTTAAGGCGACAATCTGGCTTGAGCATATTTGATTATAACACGTCACAGCAGCATTTCGTCCCGAGGATATTCAAGTCACATGGCTCATGTCTGTCTATATTATGTAATTAATTATTAACTGCTAGTTTTTGGGGTGATAGTACATGACCATAGTGATATTGTACTATAACAAATAGCATTGACCAGTGTATTGTTGTTGGAAGTAAATCAATCTGTATAGTCAGCAAGGGGAGGCAACTATTGCCAGGATAACTTGGCATTTGTAGTTAGTTATACAAGCAACTATTGCCAGGATAACTTGTAATCATAGTTTGTTATACAAGCAACTATTGTTAGGATAACTTGTATTCATAGTTTGTTATGCAAGAAACTATTCATAGGATAACTTGCCATTCATAGTTTGTTATACAAGCAATTGATTGATTGATTGCATATGTAGCGTCATTTTTATGCCATCGAGGGCTAACAGACGATCTGTTAACCAAACCACTGTTTCCTGGGATTAACCAGTACTCAAGCACACCCCATCTCCGCAAGTAACTGATAACTTTCCCACTTGAATCAGTGGTGCGAGACGAATGATAATGAGACACAATGTCGTATATCAATCATCACGGAGACTGTTGCCAGGCGGTGTTATACAAGCAACTATTGCCAGAATAACTTGTATTCATAGTTCATTAGCAACTATTGCTAGAACAGCTTGGCATTAATACTTCAGTATACAAGCAACTATTGCAAGGATAGCTTGGCATTCATACTTCAGTATACAAGCAACTATTGCTAGGATAGCTTGGCATTCATACTTCATTATACAAGCAACTATTGCTAGGAAAGCTTGGCATTCACACTTCAGTATACAAGCAACTATTGCTAGGATAGCTTGGCATTCATACTTCATTATGCAAGCAACTATTGCTGGTATAGCCTGGCATTTATACTTCATTATGCAAGCAACTATTGCTGGTAAAGCTTGGCATTCATACTTCATTATGCAAGCTACTATTGCTGGTATAGCTTGGCATTCATACTTCATTATTGCTAGGTTAATTTAGCTTTGATAGTCTGGTATTCCAGCATATCTGTCATAAGCAGTCATTTATTACAAAGAAAAATGGCCTAATAAAGCAATTATAGACCCTAAGAGTACATATTATATTACAAATTCAGTGAGCATGGTAAAGAAAAAGATGGGCTTGTAGAAAACACTTTTACTTGATAGAGGTGAACAGCATAACCAGGTCAGACTTTGTTTTGTCACATTGAACACATTTTGAAATATAGATTTTATTGTTTTGGAAAACCACACATCCTCTGTACAGTAAAAGATGGTACAAATTGCTTGTTGATTGTTAACAAACTGTCTATGTTCATTTCAGACATTGACCAAGCGGCAACAGGACCAGCAAGAGGCCATTTGGGAATTATTGCAAACAGAATTGTATTACATACGATCATTACGGGTTATATCTGATGTAAGTTTGTCGTCATAACAATCATTATTTATGATAATTCATTACAGGCAAATCTGAGTTCACTGTCAGTCTTTCAAATTCCTGGTTTCTATAGTTACAGTTGTCCATGGATGGAATGATCTTATCTTTTACCTCAGTGTTTAAAGCCAATTTTTTATTAGCCAATAAAATACTAGTATCCTGACATCTCAAACTGTCTGAGCCAATCAGATACCATGAGGATTTAGAAAACAGTTACAACCAATCAGAGGTTGCAATAAAATTTCAGGAGTGTGTTAGTCAGTTATAATTTCACCGTTGAAATAATGAGATTATAAAAGATAATTTCACCATTTCCAATCACTAAAATAAAAAATTCTGTGAAATATCATTTGAATTTCACTAATGAACACTAAAATTGCCATAATCACGCGTTATTTCACCACTTGTGACCAGCCACTTGAGTGTTCACTCAGAGAAGTAGAATTCATAGAAACCAATAATTAATCTGTTTAGTTAAGTTAAAAACGTATCATATTTTATAAAAACATAACATACAATGTGGACTGCAGTGAGGTCTAGTATTAGAGTGTCCACCTCTCATACAGAAGGTCGTGGGTTTGACTCTGGTCGGGTCATACCAAAGACTTGAAAAATGGTACTAAGAAAACTCCTCACTTGCTGTTCAGCATTTGGAGGAAAGTTCTAGGTCTGGTCAGCCCGGTGTCAGTATATAGGACTAGGTTGGGTATCATACACTGTGTCTGCGAAATGATATTCCAGTGTAGTGTGGCAGTGCTCAAAATACTGTCTCGAGTGGACACCAGGATATGACTGCAAAACTGTTGAATGCAACACCAAACACCATATAACAACAATGTACAATGAAATACAAAATGCATGATAAGTTTATTTTTTATCAATGAAAAAAATTCAATACATTGCAGTAAGCATAATGAATTGTTTTGTTTTGTTTTTCAGTTATTTTTATGTGTGCTACTGAACTTACAGAATGAACTATTATTAAACGAGGTACGTATGTATTACAAAATCTTGTCACATTTACACATTACTGTCCTGGGGGGAGAAATATCAAGTGTTCTGTTTTATACCTTTAATTTATGAACAAATGAGATTTGGTTTGTTTGTTCTGCTCGAATGAGGTTTAAGTAAAAAGTGATAGTTCTAAAATATAACTGGTATACGTTACATATTATAGTACTCAAAATAATTTAAGCATCATGTTTCCTGTCAAATAATTTTCGCCTGAATTTTACATGAAGGATCTGTTTTGACTTTTCGATTTTTTTGTTTTATTTCTATTAAATTTCATTTGAAAAATAATAATTTGATTACCATGTATTAAAACTGATGGAATCATACCACGAGTAAGGGAGTATATCAGGTAAAAACACTGTCTTAAAAGATAAAATAATTATAAACATGGGAAGCATCTCATTATCATTTATAAATAAAATCAGAATGGTTTGGTATGTCAAATCTACCAAAACGTGACAAAATCAATATTTAAATTGGAGTGGTAAACTTGAATTTTATGAATTGAAATCTGCATT
Organism: Panopea generosa; assembly: GCA_029582155.1. Lineage (NCBI taxonomy): Eukaryota > Metazoa > Mollusca > Bivalvia > Adapedonta > Hiatellidae > Panopea > Panopea generosa. The sequence goes on along the minus strand of CM055910.1, from coordinate 45,411,508 downwards.
CTAAAAATAGACAGCACTTAAATACTGCTTGACTAGCTTTGCACCGTCATTCAGACTCTTTCTGAGATGAAACAATTTTACTACATGTAAACCTGTATAAACGGTTCAAATTGAAATCAAAATGAAATCACATGCTCCTATGATATGTCACAAAATATGTTTAAGCAGGAAATCTATTTTAGTCTAACCTACACGCATAGCCCAAGTTAGGAAATCACTTTTCAATATATTGTTTGGGTATGTTTGAATAGATATCCTTTTGGCAATACGGGGCTGTTGAGTATATTATAATAAAAAAAATGTTTTAAGCCAATTTTAAATTCCCTTTAATGTTCCTTATATTATTTTGGGGAGTGTATATATAGAGTGCACATGCACTTGCCTATACTGTATAGCATAATAAACATTAAATGTCAGCAAACAACTAATTTGTAGCTGATATAGAGAAAATATATATACCAATAATCAATCGGTGGCCATACATGAATAGTAGACTCTAGATGATCCTCCCAGGGTTGGTTGGTTGGCCATTCATGTAGATGATTCAAATCATTTCTTCATCAATATAGGTCTCACTGCACAGTTGATTCAGATCACTTCTCCATTTCTCTAGATATTTTAGATGTCTTCTTCATTTTGCTAGATGTTTGTGTGTGGGTGGGTGGGGGGACAACTGTGTGGTGAGATGTATAGTTGATTCAGATCTCTTCTCCATTTCTCTAGATATTTTGGATGTCTTCTTCATTTTGCTAGATGTTTGTGTGTGTGTGTGGGTGGGGGGACAACTGTGTGGTGAGACGTATAGTTGATTCAAATCACTTCTCCATTTCTCTAGATATTTTGAATGATGTTTCAGATCTCGGGTGCATTATTTGTCTGAGTTGTAAGAACTTGTGTCGCAATCAATGTCAAATAAATCAGCTCGAAAAAAAGATTCAGATTCACTGATCCAGGGTCATGGGTTTGATCCTCTGCCATGACTGTGTATTGGCCTTGAGCAGGACACTTTACCAGCATAGGCTTAGTACTGGCTCTACCCAGGAAGATTTAGAGTGAGTTTTCTCAAAGTTACAAGAGAACTAATTTACAGCCTATGTAAAATAAATAAGTTCAAAACAAACAAAAAATAACTAAAAAACACCACTGGAGGGTTTGGTAACCAGCTAGGTGAGTTTTGGTTTATCTAAAGATGGAATTTTCGCACACTAAATTGTATATTGGCAAGATGAGACTGTTCTTGCCTATTTGTTCTAAACTTTCAGTTCTATATTTTTCTATTTTCTAGATTGAAACAGAGAAATTGTTCAACAATATAAGTGATATATCCATCACCAATGGTGATTTCTGGACATCTCACCTGGTGAAAGTTCTACAAGAATCTCGTCATTCGAAATCTCCGCTCAATCCCTCCATCATGAAAGAAGGGTTCACAAAGGTAAAGTAACGGCCAAGGTTATTATTTACTTAAGGTCATAATCTGCTAGAAATGTCATTAATTAAGGGTATTCACTGCTATTAATGTAATTTATTAAGATTTTTCAATGTTAAAATGTAATTAAAAATCATTCCCTGACATACTGTAAAAAAAAAAGAGTTTATCTGCTAACAAAGACGTAATAGAGGAGGAAAAGAAACTGGTTGAAATGTTACGGATGTTACAATAAATAGGTTCATTGTAATCATTTTGTTTAGCTTGAACAAGGACATATATAGACAAAGAAAAGAAACTGGTTGAAATATTACAGATGTTAGAATAAATAGGTTCATTGTAATCATTTTGTTTAGCCTGAACAAGGACCTATATAGAGATGGAAAAGTAACTAATTGAGATGCTATGAATGCTCATGAATTCACGCAAAATCTCATTTTTAATCATCATAACTTCCATAAATTTTATCTCAGGAACACCAGTCAAAATTCTTTCTTTACACAATGAAATTCTCTACTAAAGGAAACTATATTTGAAATATTTGATGTAGTCCTAATTACAAACTGTGTATACTGCAACTTAAAAATCAAGGAAAGTACTTGAAATTTTACTTCAAGCTGAAATGTTTTTAATTCTAAATCATTTTGCATGTTTGAATCATTCTAAAACAGCTACATATAGCTTATATTTTATGTATAAGAAATCAGTTTCCTGCGAAGTCCGATTGATTAGTTCGCCAAATTACTAATTCTTCACATGTTATTTTGTCAATATATAGTAGAGAGATGCAAGTTTCCTATCCGTGTTTTTTTAAGTCCTTGCTGCTAATAAATATGTTATTAATTCAACATAAATCATGATAATAATGTGTACTGAAAAAAGCTTATTGTCTGATAAAAAAAGTATTTTTAAAAAAAACAAAAGAAATGTAATGGATTACTCACTGATGGAAATGTAATAAATTATGGATACCGTATTTGTTAATAAAAATGTAACAAATCCAGGTTATTCACTTAAATAAACAATACGAATTGACCAATAAAATCATATTAACAGTAAGGCCTAATTAATTGATTCGTTTTCTTCAACAATTTGCAGTACCACAACATCTTTCAACCATACATCCAATACTGTGCTAAACAGAAGACATGCACAGACTATATGAAATCACAGTATACAGAAAATGACCTGTTCAAGACATTTGTCATTGTAAGTATCTTACATTTTCTCTGTGGCCAGTTGGTCAAGACTATGAGCTTCTCATTAATTAGGTTGTGGGTTAGAGTCTAGCTTGGTACAAAAACTTTTTTGTCAAAAAGTTTGCCATATTGATGCTTGCAGAAGGATATGTTGAAGTAGTCAAACCTGTCTTGAGCAGCCACTCAAGGGAAAGAGCAAAACTGACATCTTTAGGCAGGTGGCTGTTTAATACAGGTTAATTAAAACTAAAACTATAAAAATGGTAAATAGAAAATTTGACTGTTTAAGACATGTGGTTGCTTAATAGAGGTGGCCACTAACACAGGTTTTACGGTATATGCATTTGGCTTCTTTCCCCATATATAAACTGTCATGTTTTGTACATGGCATTGAACACGGTAAAAACCAATACTTTAATCAAGTGCACTTTAATTTTCCGCAAGTTTGCACTGAAATATACAGTGCACTTTCGCTGTTTGCTTTATTTCAAGTATTCACTTTTAACACAAGTCTACATTCCCCGCCTTATCTATAAGGCACAGTTACGACATCTCAACTCTGACAATTCAGGTTCAGGTCAAGCACTTATGACCAGGGGATAATTTGTCAATAACTGGTGTAAGATCAGATTTATTAGCGTGGATCTAAGGTTTTCCTCAGTCATAAATTTGGTTGCAATGCTTAACCTATAATGTGTTTGAAATTGTGTTAAACCCCCAATAAAACAAATCCTTACCTTGCTGTCGGGGGGGGGGGGGGGGGGGGGGGGGGGGAATAAACACTATAAATTGTATGCAACCGAATTAATTATTGAGTTATATGTATTACATTCAATATTGCCAAAGTTTTCAGTGGGTCAAGGCAAAGTTTAATATTATGTCCATAATATTATGTATTAAATTCAATGGTTTGATTAGTTAAGTGGGCAGAGTCCAGATATGTAACAGACTCTACATTGCACCATTTTTTATTGAAATCTCAATATTGCTCAATTTTTCATCGAGGCCAAGTCAAGATATATGTATTAAACTGTATATCGCTCTATTTTCCATTTGCCCAAAACAGCATAGATGTATTTTAAAACACTCAATATTGCATAATTATTTAGTGGGCCAAGGCAAGATATGTCTATTAAACTCAATATCACCCAATTTTCCTTTGGTTCAGAGCGGGAGATAGATAATTATGTATTAAACTCAATATCACCCAATTTTCCTTTGGTTCAGAGCAAGAGATAATTATGTATCAAACTCAATATTGCTTATTTTTTCAGTGGGCCGAGGCTCAGAAACAGTGCAATAGGCTGAAACTGACAGACCTTCTTGTGAAACCCATGCAGCGTCTCACTAAGTACTCTCTCCTACTGCAGGCCATTCTCGGCAAAACTGACAACGAACATCAACGAAAGGACTTGTTAGAAATGGTGAGTCAGACACTTTACTACCTACAGCACATGAAAAAGGCTTAATTACATAATGTATGGTATAATTAATATTAATAATTAGATATGAATATTAATTAATGTTTGGTTCATGTATACATCAAAAGAGTCGTACATCACATGGATGGTATAATAATAATAAATATTAATTAGCTGTTTGCTCATGTATACGTTACAAGACAAGCATGGCAGGCAGACCACAAGGTAACAATTGTAACAGATTCTCCCAGAATCACGGTCGAGGGGCTGACTGAGTATCTTCATATTTTACAATACAGCTTCCCTTCAGTTCATATAACATTTTAAACGTGACTGCCCAGTTTACAGTGGCTGCCAAGTCCCTAGTTGTGAATATGAACCCCAAAACCATGTATGGTTAATTAGATTCTGATAATTATGAAGGAAATCTGTTATGTTTTTTAACTATTAGTCCCCCGTAATGAAGAATATATAAATAAATAATAAGGTCCATTTTAACTCTTTTTTTTATAATTTTCAGCCAACACCTTCATCACAAAATTATAGGGTTTTCAATAGGGTTTTAAATCAGACATTGTGATTCTGTTAACAAATCATTGTGTTATAGATTGTAAGTATTAACAAATGGTTCTGTTTATAGATATAGAGTGTTACTGTGAAATTATCTGTTATAGATTGCGAATGTTGATAGGTTTGTACACCACGTGAACTCTACATTACGTCAGCAACATGAAGAAGAGAAACTGCAAGCTATTGTAGATAAAATAGAACCATACGATGCTGTAGAAGCGCCCAATGATGAGTGTCTCAAGGTAGGTAACTCAGATTTGATCAGGCAGTAATATGGTGGTTATTGGCCCTTATTTATATTGTGCGATCGCAACGGAAGAGGAACTTTATAACCCCAGTTTACGATGAAGTGGGTCCACCGTGGTCGAGTGGTCTAAGGCGCCGTCTCAAGATCACTTAACTTCCACCGCTAAGTTCATAGGTTCCAGTCCCGTTCGCTCCAAAACTTTATGTGAGAAAGTTTTCAGTTACTTGCGGAAGGACGGTGGTTTTACTCAGTCTGTTACAGTCTGTTTTAATCATGTTTTGATCATGTAAAATAATTTTGTGTTTAAAAGTTTACGGTTAAATTTCAAGAAAATTTGTTCATTTTTAGTTGCAGTAAACACACCTTTTAATCAATACTACCTCAACAATTGTAAACACTAATTGTTGGGAATGGTCTTGTTTTATGGACATAACCATATGCAAAGTAATAATGTTTGATTTGTATTCCTGAGATGAAAGGAAGTTTATATAATTGAAAATGAGATTTCGTGAGAGTTTGAGTTAACACGCATGTTTTTACAAAATGTGAATGAGATACCTTCCTTCTTTACAGTACAAAGGTCCTTGTCATAATGTATCCGGCTGTGGTTTCACGAAAAAACTTAAGTCTGTTATTTTTCTTAAAATTCAATAGTATGCTCAATTTCATACTAAACTTGATTGATTGATTAATTAAATATTTAGCATCATTTTTATGCCATCAAGGGCTTACAGATGATCAGTTAATATAACCATTGTTTCCTGGGATCCTGAAAAGTTAACCAGTACTCAAGCACACCCCATCTCCGCAAGTAACTGATAACTTTCTCTATTGAATCAGTGGTGAGAGACGAATGATACTGAGACACAATGTCATATATAAATCATCACGGAGACTGTTGCCGGGCGGGGATTCAAACTCACGACCTCTGGATTGATAGACACACTGCCAGCTGAGCTAATCGGGCCTGGCTACTAAAGGCATTTGAGTTTAAGTAAGATAACAAAAATCACTAAAGTATTTTTGTGACATCGGGCCAGATGTTGCTCATGGTACCCTGTATTAGAGATTTTGTTAAACTTATATTTACAATAATTATGTCTTGTTTTTTAATTTCAGTTGATTCAGCCCTACAATAGTAACTTCAACCTGATCGCTCCAATGCCAGGCTGTGATATCTCGCAAACACGCTCCCTCGTAATGCAATCTCCACTCAAATTAAAAGAATATCAGAATAGGGTAAGTTCTGGCTATTATGTCATGTAAACACACGCCCTTGTAATGAAATTTCTGCTCAAATTAAAAAAAAAATTAGAATAGGGTAAGAAGTGTTTGGATTTTGTGTGAAGCCAATATGCATAAATGTAATCTCCACTCAAACTAAAGATGATTAGAATTGGGTAAGTTTGGGCTGTTATTTCATGTAAAGATTACTTGCAATGAATCTCCACTAAAACTAATCTCAAAATATGATATGTCCTTGTATCAGTGTGAAGGAAACTTGTTATGAAAACAAACTTCCTTGTAATGCAGTCGCCATTTAAAGTAATAGAACATTGTAATTAAATATAGTGAGGCTGTAGTGTTATAGATAGAGTGTTGGCCGGATGCCTCTCATAAAACAACACTCAGTACTGGTTCTGACCAGTAAGCAGACTCGAGAAAAGTTCATCTGAACTTTCATCACAATTGAGCTAAAACAAATAAGTATAAACTAAATTAATGTTTGCTGTGGCATGATGCAAACATTTGTTCATTTTATTCAGTTTGCCTTTAATCTGAAACATGTACACATTCTATTGTACCGAGACCGTTTAGCTCAGTCAGTACTCCGTGTTGTTGGATCAAATCCCCGCCCAGCCACAGTCTCCATGATTATTGATATATGATGACAAAGCGTCTCATCATTCATCTGTCACAACTGATCCAAGAGGGAAAGTTATAAGTTATTTGCGGAGATGGTACCTGTTAAGCTTCCAGGATCCCCGGAAAGAGTGATTAGGTTTATTGATAGTCTGTCAGCCCTCGATGGCATAAAACCATGCTAAGGATCAATCAATCAATCAATCAATCAATCAACTGTTCTGTTGTAGATGGACGTAGAATGTCTGCTGTTTACAGACCTTCTACTGATATGTAAGGCGAGTAAGCGGATGGACAAATACAAGATTGTGAAGCCACCTATGAGGGTGGATCGGATTATCGTACACGAGTTGAAGGATAAAGGTATTGATTTATTGTAATGTGTATATATTATCATGTTGTTTATTATTATATATTTCGAACTTAATGAAGGCTGTATAACCGAAATGCATTGTTCTTCCTCATGAAAAGTTTGCATGAGTTTTGTGTTTTTGTTTTTAATTTATTAATATGTAAACTATATCACATGACTTATTGGCTCAAGGACACAACACATCACCCTGTTCGGGGATCGATTCCACAACCCTCCGATCCTAGAGTCCAATGCTATATACTAAATCATTCAATTAATAATTTTATTTAAAAAGCTTATGTACATATTTGGGAAGATATGTTGACAAACATTAAAACCATTATTTTATTCATATAATGAAAGCTTCTAAATGGACATTAACATCGACATCAATTAAAGTGGAGGATAATTTTGCCATACGCAAGTAAACCTGTCTGCTTTGTTTGCACATTCAAAGGGAGACAACTTCTATAACTGATTATTTACATAAGTTTGCACAATCTAAGGGAGACAACTTTGCATGAGATGATGGACAGTAGTTGATATTGTTTCTGTTTGATTGGACAGAAGTTGATATGGTTTCTGTTTGATTAGACAGAAGTTGATATGGTTTCTGTTTGATTGGACAGTAGTTGATATATTGTTTCTGTATGATTGGACAGTAGTTTATATTGTTTCTGTATGATTGGACAGGAGTTGATATGGTTTCTGTTTGATTGGACAGTAGTTGATATTGTTTCTGTATGATTGGACAGGAGTTGATATGGTTTCTGTTTGATTGGACAGTAGTTGATATTGTTTTTGTATGATTGGACAGTAGTTGATATGGTTTCTGTTTGATTGAACAGTAGTTAATATTGTTTCTGTATGATTGGACAGTAGTTGATATGGTTTCTGTTTGATTGGACAGTAGTTTATATTGTTTCTGTATGACTGGACAGAAGTTGATATGGTTTCTGATAATGGTAGTTGATATATTGTTTCTGTATGATTGGACAGTAGTTGATATTGTTTCTGTATGATTGGACATTAGTTGATATGGTTTCTGTTTGATTGGACAGTAGTTGATATTGTTTCTGTATGATTGGACAGTAGTTGATATGGCTTCTGTTTGATTGGACAGTAGTTGATATTGTTTCTGTATGATTGGACAGTAGTTGATATGGCTTCTGTTTGATTGGACAGTGGTTGATATTGTTTCTGTATGATTGGGCAGTAGTTGATATGGCTTCTGTTTAATTGGACAGTAGTTGATATTGTTTCTGTTTGATTGGACAGTATTTGATATTGTTTCAGATTGATTGGACAATGGTTTATATTGTATCTGTTTATTTTAGGAAGTTTCCTCTTGATCTACGTCAACGAGTATCATATACCTGTGTCGTCATTCACTTTTCACGCAGACCAGAACTCTGTCCAGATCTGGGTGACACATATACGCAAAGCCCAGGTGAGTAATGGTTTCTTATTTGTGTACATATAATAGGCAGTGACTTTTATGAAGCATCAACCTTAAGATGACATAAGTTACAATGCATCCTTCCAGGTCTGACCTGTGCACGGAAAAGTTACCAAGGTTATAGTATTTTAAGAAACAGTTTGTTGAAAACAGCATAATGCATGAAGCAAGGTTTAATAAGTTGCTCACATTTAAAAAAAAAATGGATCTGTTTATTTGTCATTATAAAAAGGTAAAAGATTGTTTGGTTCTGGTTATTTTCCACTGGGGCCCAAAGTTTGTGTCAGGATTCATGTTTATGAGCCTGTGGTCCTCGCCTGCCAATAAAACTCTGTCCCATATGTAACCTATAATGTGATATTTACAGAAAAATGTATTGAATTGAACGTGACTTTTAAAGTATCTGCGATTTTAAACTTGAAAACCACAGAAAAAGTAATAAATTTAATCCTAATTTTATACTTGAAATAATTTTTTTGTCTTTTAATTGACAGGACTTGTACAGGGAGGCACGTTTAGTGGCTGAGGTGAACCTTGGCAAACTTCAATTCCCTCAATCAGAAATAGTTTCCGAGGAAGTGATTGGTTACACGCCTCTCCTCATACCAGATCACCCACCCTTGTTACAACTCACCAGGTGTTCAAGTGAAGAGCCTGGCGTTCCGATGTCCGAGGAAAGTTCTATAAATAGATCCAAGTCATGGAACGAAATGGCTTCAGTAGGATCAGACTATAATAATGTGCAAGTGCCTAATAAATACAGCGAGTCCCAAATGAGAAACTCCGCCACGAGTAATTCCGAACCGCAATTAGAGCAAGTTTCTAACACCTTAGATTACACTACAAACAATCATACTTCTGTGCAATATTCTCGCTCAGACCCGACGGTATTCAGTCAGTTCATGGGCGAAGATCGGTTACGTGTCCCAAGCATGTCCATATCAGGCAGTGCTAATGACAGTGATATGTCATTACCAGAATTTGTGGACGAGAGTATGAAATCAAAACTTTACCAAAGACGTCAGTCACGGACAGAAAAACGTTATTACACTGCTGATGCCATTCAGGAGCTTAACAAAAGTCAAAATCGTGATAATAGTATTCATAAACGACTCAGTTGGAATTTTCCGAACGGAGATATGGCAGGTGAAAAACAAGGTGTGCTTAAGAATAAAACAATGAGCTCAGACTCTCTACGTAGTTTTCATAGTTCTAGTGGCGTGTCCTCGACCGGGTCACTGCATTTAAGTCCCGAGGGTGATATATGTGAAGAAATAGAAATTGATCCGGATGATGAGATTGAAATGAACAATAAGTACGAGATGAACAACCCGGCAGACGTAAACGAGGATGACATTCACGGAGATCTGTACCCAGACTCTCGGCAGTCAAAATCTAAATCTACATCTGATATTGTTAGTTTAATGCAGGAGTTGAATACAAAGGACATGAAGGACGGGATATCGTCAGTTGTTCTTCCCAGTGTAGAGGACCAGAGTCAGAAACTGTCACATGCTCAGTTGATGAGAATGAAGAAAATGGTTCTACTGAGCTCAAACATAGAAGCCAGGTATGTAGCACCACTTTTCACAGTTTGGAGGAAGGGTTTGTTGTAAAGAGATAACAAATTTAAGCAACATTTAATTATTGGATTATGGTTACTTATGGTAACTTATTTGTTTTACCTCGATTGTGAAACAAGTTACTGAGATTTAGGCAAATCTTGAGCATGATTTGTCTAAATCTCAGTAACTTGTTTCACTTGTTAGGGTAGAACCCCATGCAGTACTTAGAATATGCTGATAAAGGGTCTTGCTCAAGGACACCATACAAAGCCGTGGCAGAGGCTATTATTATGGTATATGATTGTTCTCCTATATACTTAAATAAATGCTTTTTGTGCTTTGAAATTTCATGGATATCTTTTTTTTAATGAAAGTTAGTTCTTTAAATAAACATTCTTTTATATTTTATTCATAAAAAATTGTTGATGAAGCTATATTTAGATATAGGTTTGTTGTAGTCAGTCACCTTCTGAAATAAAATGGTCACATTTCGAAAATGGAGCTTACTGTTGTGTTGCAGTTTAGTTTAAATATTATGTTTTTTCTGTAATAATATTATCAATAAGTATATTTTGGTTGTATTTCTATTTACAGTGAAGTGTGAACCAGTCCAAGGAAAGAGAAACAGAAGAACAATCAATAAACCAGTCCCACAAACTGGCAGACTGTGATACTTACTTACCGTACTTTTAATACTATCTTACTGTCACCATTAACTCTAATCTCAGTCTGAAATTGTGTATACTGGAAACCAGTCATTAGTGGTAAGGTCTTTGAATGCCAATGGTTACGAAGCATCAGGGTAAACAAAACTGATCCATCTGATGAGATTGAAATGAACAATAAATACGGAATAAACAATCCGTAGGACGTAAATGAGGATGAAATTCACAAGGATCTGTTCCCAGACTCTCAGCAGTTGAAATCTTATGTGTACATCTGATATTGTTAGTTTAATGTACAAGTTGAAAACAAAGGACATGAAGGATGGGATATAGTCTGTTGTTCTTCCCAGCATGGAGTTCACATTACAAGGATTTCAGATGACAGCTGGAGGGAGTCTTAGTTGTTACATGGACAAATAATTACTGAACAATTATCCTATTTAATTAAGGCACTGATATTTGCGTTATTACAGTAAATATCGCAATACTGGTGGTCAGAATCGTACAATGTTTTGCCATGTGTAGCATATTCAAGGATGTATATAGGGAAGGAAAAGCAGCTTGTTGAGATTTAGTGAAAACTCACATAAAGATATAGAAAAATTTAATTGAAATCATACTTAAAACTGCAATGTTTTTAATTCAAAACCATTTTGCAAATTTAAAACGTTAAAGTAACATACAATTTACATTTCATGTAAAAGAAAACGGTTGCCTGTGAATTTTTAAGGTTTATTTTGGCAAATAGTTAATCCTTCACATGCTATTTCATCAATATTAAGGCTCGGCCGATAACTCAATCAGTAGCAGGTCTGACTATCAATCTAGGGTTACGAATCCCTGCCTGGCCACAGTGTCTGTGATGATTGTTATATGACATTGTGTGGTTTAGTTATCAGTTACTTGCGGATATGGTGCGTGCTCGAGTACTGGTTAACCTTCCAGGATCCAAGGAAAGAGAGGTTAGGTTAACTGATCATCTGTGAGCCCTTGATGGCATAGAATGATGCTAAATATTCAATAAAACATTTAGTTGGGAGATGCAAGTTTCGTATCCTTCTCTATATAAGTCCTTGGTATTTTCTGGATTTTATGTAAACACATAACTAAAGACTGCAGAGCACTCTCAATTTAAATGAAGTCTTTAACACTTATACCTGCATCTTTACACCTGTTTATATATATAACTCCACCACTGCAGTAAAAATGTACATTTCAACATTATTTTATTACATTATAAATTAATTTAGGGTCCTCCACGGCCGAGTGGTCTTGGGGGGGCATCTGAAGATCGCTCACCGCTAAGGTCGTAGGTTCAAGTCTTGTTCACTTCCAAGAACTTTATGTAAGAAAGTTTGCCAGTTACTTGCAGAAGGACGGTGGTCATACTAAGATTCATTCTGAGGTCTTCCTCCACCAATGAAACTGAATATGCCATATATAACCTGAAATGTGTTGAAAAGGGCATTAAACCCCATTCAAAAAGAAACAAATAAAAAAGTTATATTCAACATTGATTACAAAATTAAAGAGAATCAGACTTTTGGTAATTTTGAATTAACTCTGTCAAACAGATTGAAAATGGTAGAAAAATATAAAATAAAGGATGGGAAACCAGTGTTATAGATACTATTTTTTGGCATTATTTAAAACATTCTGTAATAATTTTTTATTATCTTAATGGAGATTTTTTTTATATATATCTTGTCTGTTGATCTGAGTTTTTGCCTTTAATTGATAGTATTCAATTCACACTAGTAAATTAGACCTTGACACGGAGTGATGCGTTGGTGTTTGAAATGACTGGTGAATTTACTTCATTATTTTTCGCAAGAAGTACAGTACTTCATTTTCGATAGAAGGACCAGTACGAATACTTCATATTTATGTTAGATGGCTAACTAATGATATTTATGAAAAGTACATTATGTTTATATTAATATCAAAATGACAGTACTTCATGTATTTAAAGTTATTATGACAATATGTATATTAATATCAAAAGGACAGTACTTCATATAAGTTATTATGACAGTATGTATTTCATGTCAAAAGGACAGTTCTTCAGGTTTAGTATTAAAAAGGAATGAACATTTATTTGTATTTATGTGTGAGGGATAGTACTTCATGATTATAAAATAAGGATAATACTTTATAAAAATATAATGTCTCATTGAGTATACACCTGTTATATTCATTAATTAATACAATTTTATTAGGCATATTATTAATGAAATAACATATCACATTATATTGCTCATATTTAGTAAAGAAATTTATTTAATATTTTGTCTCCAATCATAAATGTGATTTCAAGTCGTGAGAGTGTCATTTTTACCTGTGCATATTTATGTGTATATTTAAGTGTTCGTAGAGTATAAGTATTGATGTATTTATTAAACATATAAGTCGTTCATATCTACCTATCCAGGGGAGAAACAGAATGTTTGTATGCCTATTTTACAAAGTTAACAATATCTGACTTTGTTCTTGAATGTATTCTACATTTAAACGCAACACATTTGATATCAGTAAGGAACCAAGCTATACGTGTCTATTCATTTCAGTCATGGTGCTATGGCTGACTGTAATTATGGCTGTTATGTGAGGGACACTTGGTGTAAACTACATGGAACTTTAAAGACTGCATAATAGTTATCAATATACAGTCAAACCTGTGCAAGCGGTCACCTCTATTAAGCAGCCACTGATCTTAAACAGCCATGGTTGCTTTTTCCAATTTCTATTATTTCAGAGCAAATTAACCTGTATTAGGCAACAACCAGGCCTTCTAAAATTGCCATTTTTTTGTTTTTTGGACCGATTTCTGAAGTTCAAAACCGGTTTTCGTTTCAAAGTTTAATAAAAAATCGGTCCAGATATTTTCAAAGTTCAATAAAAAATCGCCTTCGATGTGTGATCAGCAACCCATAGCGTTCTGTCGGTTCATCAAAAGACTGTTTGCGTCCATAATTTCTTTGATATACCGTTAGCCAAAGCTGAGACGGTCAGACCGAATATTGTTTGCATCATTAAAATATTTGAGAAAACGTGCAGTGTAACTTGTTTGTTTCTTTTTTTTAAAAAAAATAACTTAAATTATAAAATTAATGACATTAATTAATGAAAGTGATAAAACCCGAACCGATTTTGTTTTGATGTGGGACAGGTTCTGAATGATTTATTTTGGTGGTTGAACCATTACATTGGTTTCCACGGTGATTATTTCACGCAGCTTCCGGAACTTGCAACACTTCCGGTTCGATCGAACATTTTTAATATAATGAAAATTATTCAGTAAAGCGGAAACATAATGTCAGTTATTAAAATGTACACATTGTGATAAAGTATGTTATAAATAATACACAAATAAACTTGAAATTGTTCCCTATTAATAAATAAACGGAGAAAAAACATGATGCAGCTGACATGGTGGGTGGGGTATACAAACAAGTAAAGGCATAATGTAAGGCAATTTTAGTGATTTTTTTAAAATAAGTGCGATTCTTACGGTAGTAAAAAACCTGGACCGATTTGCATTTTGGAATTCTAGAAGGCCTGGCAACAACCTATCTAAAAAGAACACTCGTTTCTTTTTTTTTGACTGGCTGATTAAGACAGGTTTGACTGTATACTGATTTTAACAAAGGTTTTAACCCTGTGGACTGCTGTTATTTCCTCAGGTGCCAGTCTTTGTCACACTACAGAAGCAGTTACTTGGTACAGTCGGCCATTTCTTAAACATTCAGGTCTTTCAAGAGATAATTGGTCTCTTAAAACAAATTTACAGTTTACGACAGATTAATTTATATGACTGGCCAAGGTTGAAGCTTGGTTATTGTTTTGGGCAGAATCACTGGTTCTACCCAGGAAGAATTATAGCGTTAAGATTTAAGATTAAGTTGTAAAAACTTATTTCATAATCGATGTCAAAAAGTTTAAAATATTACTGTGTAAGAGAGGTCACTGATAAAGAAATATTTCTGTTTCAGAAAGATTACTGTTTATAAGATAAATTCCTGTTAGATAGACTGATAAAGACAAGTAATTCTTTTTTAAATATATCAGTTTCCAAATGATCTGACTGATAAAGGAAAATTTTCTGTTATATGTGACTTAGCAACTGATAAATAATTCAGACTGCTATCTGTTTCAGAATTGTGACTGATTCACCAGGTTACTGTTTCAGACTGGTAACTGCTTTAGAATTGTGACTGGTTCATCAAATTACTGTAAGACAGGTGACTGCTTCAGAAGTGTGACTGATTCACTAGATTACTGTCACCTTTTTCTCCTCCTCATGCTGTCTCAGAACCATCAATACAAATTAACGTATTAAACTATTTGATGTAAATCATACAATTTGACGTTTTTAAAAAATAAAACAATGAATTAGTAAAAATAACTATTCAATGTTTTGTATGCAAGAAAAAGAATCATTTGTTCAAATAGAAAATTCCGTCCCTTTAGATAACTGTTTTCGCGTGTATTCGACAGAGCCTCGTTCCCACCATTACAGTTATCGCTCTGTACAGAATATTCTATCTGAACCGCAAACACATGTAAGATTCTTAAAATCACATAGGTGGAACTCATTAATTGACTATTAATGATGCAAATGATAATTAACTGAAATTTAGTGACTTACTGCGTGATTCTGGTTCCATGCACTGTTCCAGGCGACGAAGGTGTAAGAATGTATTCTGATGATAGGCCTCATTATTTTTGTAGTTGATTCTTATCCGATATTTGTTAACAAATTAATATGATGTTATTATAATATTAAAAAATAGAAGCAAATATTGTCGTTTTATTGATTTGTTTAATGTATACCAATTTATTGAATCTCGATTTTGAAGGAAGATCAAAGCTTATATCAACGCCCTCTGGTTCACTTCCTAGATAGAACCAGTTCCGAGGTTTTTTTTATTGAGAGGCGTCGTGTCGAGCTGGAAATCGAACCTGCAACCTCTGGCGTGAGCGACCAACATTATCCAAGAATTATTCCAAGAAACCCAAGTACTTTATTTATACAAATGTACAAATTTACTTTGCGACCACAGCGGTGGTCTAGGGATAGGCCGTCTATCTCACATACTGAAGGCCGTGGGTTTGATCCCTGACAAGGTCATACCAAAGACTTTAAAAATGGTACTAGAAGCTTCCTCAATTGTTGGTCAGCATTTACAAGGTATTTCTAGGTCTGGTCAAACTGCTGTCATTAAAATGTAACTGATTGGGGATACTGTACCATGCATCTGCGGCATGATACTCCAGTGTGGCAGCATTCGATACCGTTTCAATTCACATTGCTTATACCATACAATCACATGACTGGTTGCATATTGAAAGTCAATGGGGTCAAAGTACATATGACATACAAATGCACAACTTTTAACACAGAATATGCCACATATCACATCAGTGTATGACATATCGCATCAGTTTATGGCTTATATCACATCAGTGCTTGGCTTAGATCACACCAGTGTATGACATATCACATCAGTGAAAGACTAATATCACATCAGTATATATGGCTTATATCACATTTGTGTCTGGCTTATATCACATCAGTGTTAAGCTTATATCACATCAGTATATATGGCTTATATCACATTTGTGTCTGGTTTATATCACATCAGTATATATGGCTTATATCACATTTGTGTCTGGTTTATATCACATCAGTATTTATGGCTTATATCACATTTGTGTCTGGCTTATATCACATCAGTGTATGTCTTATATCATATATGTGTATGGATTATATCACATATGTGTATGGCTTATATCGCATCTGTGTATGGCTTATATCACATCTGTGTATGACATATCACATCCTTGTATGGCTTATATCACATCTGTGTATGGCTAATATCACATCTGTGTATGGCTTATATCGCATCTGTGTATGGCTTATATCACATCAGTATATGGCTTATATCAAATGTGTGTATGGCCTATACCACATTTATGTATGGCTTATATTACACCAATATATGGCTTATATCACACCAGTGTATGATTTATATCACATCTGTGTATGGCTTATATCATGCTTATATCACATCAGTGTATGACTTATATCATGCTTATATCACACCAGTGTATGATTTATATCACATCTGTGTATGGCTTATATCATGCTTATATAACATCAGTGTATGGCTTATATCATGCTTATATCACATCAGTGTATGACTTATATAACATCAGTGTATGGCTCATATCAAATCTGTGTATGGCCTATATCACTTTTGTGTATGGCTTATATCACATCAGTGTATGACTTATATCACATCAGTGTATGGCTCATATCAAATCTGTGTATGGCCTATACCACATTTGTGTATGGCTTATATTACAACAGTATGTGGCTTATATCACACCAGTGTATGATTTATATCACATCTGTGTATGACTTCTATTACATCTGTGTATGGCTTATGTCATATCTGTGTATGACTTCTATTACATCTGTGTATGACTTCTATTACATCTGTGTATGGCTTCTATTACATCTGTGTATGACTTATATTACATCTGTGTATGATTTATATCACATCTATGTATGGCTTCTATTACATCTGTGTATGACTTATATCACATCTGTGTATGGCTTCTATCACATCTGTGTATGGCTAATATCACATCTGTGTATGGCTTATATGACATCTGTGTATGGCTTATATCACATCAGTGTATGACTTATATGACATCTGTGTATGGCTTTTATTACATCTGTGTATGGCTTATATCACATCTGTGTATGGCTTATATCACATCTGTGTATGGCTTATATCACATCTGTGTAAGGCTTAAATCACATCTGTGTATGGCTTATATCACATCTGTGTATGGGTTATATCACATCTGTGTAAGGCTTATATCACATCAATGTATGACTTATATGACATCTGTGTATGGCTTATATCATGCTTATTTCCCATTTGTGTATGGCTTCTATCACATCTGTGTATGGCTAATATCACATCTGTGTATGGCTTATATCACATCTGTGTATGACTTATATCATGCTCATATCACATCTGTGTATGGCTTATATCACATCAGTATATGGCTTATATCACATCAGTGTATGAATTATATGACATCTGTGTATGGCTTTTATTACATCTGTGTATGGCTTATATCACATCTGTGTATGGCTTATATCATGCTTATATCACATCTGTGTATGGCTTATATCATGCTTATATCACATCAGTGTATGGCTTATATCACATCAGTGTATGACTTATATCACATTAGTTTATGACTTATATCACATCAGTGTGTTGCTTATATCACATCTGTGTATGGCTTATATCATGCTTATATCACATCAGTGTATGGCTTATATCACATCTGTGTATGTCTTATATCATGCTTATATCACATCAGCATATGGCTTATATCACATAAGTGTATTACTTATATCATGCTTATATCACATCTGTGTATGGCTTATATCATGTTTATATCACATCAGTGTATGGCTTATATCACATCAGTGTATGACTTATATCACATTAGTTTATGACTTATATCACATCAGTGTGTTGCTTATATCACATCTGTGTATGGCTTATATCATGCTTATATCACATCAGTGTATGGCTTATATCACATCTGTGTATGACTTATATCATGCTTATATCACATCAGCATATGACTTATATCAAATCAGTGTGTTGCTTATATCACATCTGTGTATGGCTTATATCATGCTTATATCACATCAGCATATGGCTTATGTCACATCAGTGTATGACTTATATCACACCAGTGTATGACATATCACATCAGTGTGTGACTTACACAACATAAGTGTATGACATATATCCCATATCACATTTGTATATGGCTTATATCACATCAGTGTATGGCTTATATCACATCAGTGTATGACTCATATCACATTAGTTTATGCCTTATATCACATCTGTGTAAGACTAAAACCAGACTAGTGTATGACTTATATCACATCAGTGTATATGGCTTATATCACATCAGTGTATGACTTAAATCACATAAGTTTATGACTTATATCACATCAGTGTGTTGCTTATATCACATCAGCATATGGCTTATATCACATTTGTGTATGACTTATATCACATAAGTGTATTTCTTATACCAGATCAGTGTATGGCCTAAATCACATCTGTGTAAGACTTCGATCACATCAGTATATGGCTTAAATCACATCTGTGTATGGCTTTTATTTCACCTGTGTATGGTTTATATCACATCTGTGTAAGCTTATATCACACCAGTGTTGGCTTATATTACATTTGTGTATGGCTTATATGACATCTGTGTATGTCTTATGTCACATCAGTGTATGGCTTATATCACATTAGTATATGGCTTATATCACATTTGTGTATGGCTTATATGACATCTGTGTATGGCTTATATCACACCAGTGTATGGCTTATATCACAACAGTAAATGGCTTATATCACATTTGTGTATGGCTTATATCACATCTGTGTATGGCTTATATCACATCTGTGTATGGCTTATAGCACATCAGTATATGGCTTATATCACAGCAATATATGGCTTATATTACATTTGTGTATTGCTTATATCACATTAGTATATGACTAATGTAACACCAGTGTATGGCTTATGTCACACCAGTGTATGGCTTATGTCACACCAGCATATGGCTTATATCACATTTGTGTATGACTTATATCACATAAGTGTATTTCTTATACCAGATCAGTGTATGGCCTAAATCACATCTGTGTATGGCTTTTATTTCACCTGTGTATGGTTTATATCACATCTGTGTAAGCTTATATCACACCAGTGTTGGCTTATATTACATTTGTGTATGGCTTATATGACATCTGTGTATGTCTTATGTCACATCAGTGTATGGCTTATATCACAGCAGTATATGACTTATATCAAATCTGTGTATGGCTTATATCACATCTGTGTATGGCTTATATCACATCTGTGTATGGCTCATATCACATCTGTGTATGGCTCATATTACATCTGTGTATGGCTTATATCACATCTGTGTAATACTTATATCACATGTGTATGGCATTTATCACACCAGTGATGGCTTATATCACATCAGTGTATGACTTATATCACATCTGGGTTTGGCTTATATCACATCAGTATATGGCTTATATCACATCTGTGTATGGTTTATATCACATCAGTTTATGACTTTTATCACATCTGTGTATGACTTATATTACATTGGTGTATGGCTTAAATCACATCTGTGTATAATTTATATCACATCATTGTATGACTTATATCACATCAGTGTATGACTTATATCACATTTGTGTAATACTTATATCACATGTGTATGGCTTTTATCACACCAGTGGTGGCTTATATCACATCAGTGTATGACTTATATCACATCTGGGTTTGGCTTATATCACATCAGTATATAGCTTATATCACATCTGTGTATGGTTTATATCACATCAGTTTATGGCTTTTATCACATCTGTGTATGACTTATATTACATTGGTGTATGGCTTAAATCACATCTGTGTATGATTTATATCACATCATTGTATGACTTATATTACATCTGTGTATGACTTATAACACATCTGTGTATGACATATCACATATATGTATTACTTGTATCACATCATTGTATGACATATCACATCTGTGTATGGCTTATATCACATCAGTTTATGGCTTATATCACATCTGTGTATGGCTAATATCACATCCGTGTATGGCTTATATCAAATCAGTATATGGCTTATATCACATCTGTGTATGGCTTATATCACATCTGTTTATGGCTTTTATCACATCTGTGTATGACTAATATCACATCCGTGTATGGCTTATATCACATCTGTGTATGGATTATATCACATCTGTGTATGGCTTATATCACATCTGTGTATGGCTTATATCACATCAGTTTATGGCTTATATCACATCTGTGTATGGCTTATATCACATCCGTGTATGACTTATATCACATCCGTGTATGGCTTATATCACATCTGTGTATGGCTTATATCACATCTGTGTATGGCTTATACCACATCAGTTTATGGCTTATATCACAGCAGTATATGACTTATATCACATCTGTGTATGGCTTATATCACATCACTGTATGGCTTATATCATGCTTATATCACATCTGCGTATGGCTTATATCACATAAGTGTATTACTTATATCACATCTGTGTATGGCTTATATCACATCAATGTATGACTTATATCATGCTTATATCACATCAGTATATGGCTTATATCACATCTGTGTATGGCTTATAGCACATCAGTTTATGGCTTATATCACAGCAGTATATGACTTATATCTCATCTGTGTATGGCTTATATCACATCTGTGTATGGCTTTTATCACATCAGTTTATGGCTTATATCACAGCAGTATATGACTTATATCTCATCCCTGTATGGCTTATTACACATATGTGTATGGCTTATATCACATCTGTGTATGGCTTATATCACATCAGTTTATTGCTTATATCACAGCAGTATATGACTTATATCTCATCTGTGTATGGCTTATATCACATCAGTTTATATGTTATATCACAGCAGTGTATGGCTTACATCACATCTGTGTATGGCTTATATCTCATCCGTGTATGGCTTTTATCACATCTGTGTATGGCTTATATCACATGTGTATGGCTTATATCACATCAGCTTATGGCTTATATCACACCAGTGATGACTTATATCTCATCTGTGTATGGCTTATATCACATCAGTTTATGGCTTATATCACAGCAGTGTATGGCTTATATCACATCTGTGTATGGCTTATATCACATCAATGTATGGCTTATATCATGCTTATATCACATCTGCGTATGGCTTATATCACATAAGTGTATGACTTATATCACATCTGTGTATGGCTTATATCACATCAATGTATGACTTATATCAACCTATATCACATCAGTATATGGCTTATATCACATCAATGTATGACTTATATCATATCAGTATATGGCTTATATCACATCTGTGTATGGCTTATATCACATCAGTTTATGGCTTATATCACAGCAGTATATGACTTATATCTCATCTGTGTATGGCTAATATCACATCTGTTTATGGCTTATACCACAGCAGTATATGACTTATATCTCATCTGTGTATGGCTTATATCACATCTGTGTATGGCTTATATCACATCAATGTATGGCTTATATCACATCTGTGTATGGCTTATATCACACCAATGTACGACTTATATCATGCTTATATCACATCAATGTATGGCTTATATCACATCAATGTATGACTTATATCACATCTGTGTATGGCTTATATCATGCTTATATCACATCAGTGTATGGCTTATATCATGCTTATATCACATCAATGCATGACTTATATCATGCTTATATCACATAAGTGTATGATTTTTTCATCACATCTGTCTATGACTTATATGCATACATTTTCATGATTATAATGTATAATCTGGCAACAACAAAAGAAGACATGTGTTTTCTGTACAGGACATTTATTCACTCTATATTCTTACACCATTCACATCTAGTGCTTGTAGTCATACATTCCACTATCTAACAATTATAAGTAAAGTACTATAGTATGTAATTATTATAACTTTATAACAAGATAAATCAACAAGAAGAAGCCTTCATCACCAAACTTGGTGGGTTGGATTTTGTACAATTTTATTTCAAGGTCAGAAATCAGATTTGGAATCGAAATTGGAACTGAAACCGTAAAATGGACGTATTTTGTATATGTTACCATGTGCGTCATTATTCAGGTAAGCAAGCATTCAGCATTGCTCACATTTGTTTCATACACATGTTAAATGCCAGAAAGCACATACACGTAAGTACAGACTACCAACGATCATATGGTCACATTGAGTTTCAACGTTCAATACGTTCTATGTCAACTTCTCTAAGTAATTTGCTATTTTTTTTTCTTATTTTTTTTTTTAAATTTATTTAATCAGAGTTATTATGATTTGTTATGCAAATGTTTACAGCTACATTTAAGACCAACATCATGGTCAGTATCCATAGGCAACACACACTAATATATATAGGTCAATAAACTGTGAAAGACAAAATATCATGAATATAATCTCACATCTACATACGCTCCAATAATTTCTAACCAGAAATAAATATTATAATCAAACATAATAAATATGCATTCATAATTATATACAATGAATATGCAACTCAAATATACTGAATATGCATATTCAGATATAATGAATATGCATACTCAAGATATAATGAATATGCATACTGAAGATATAATGAATATGCATACTCAAATATAATGAATATGCATACTTCTAATATAATGAATATGCATACTTCCAATACAATAAATATTCAAACTGAAATAAAACAAACATACAATGAACTCAACATATAAAACCATTTCTAAAGACCTTTATGTTAAGTCAAATGTATCATTCTATGTTTAATGCACATGGCCTTTTCCTGGATAAAAATTGTTCCCATTTCGTATAAGCTTTCATACTTCGTCAAAATGAACAGCACTATGCCAACAAACATAAACTATACATTTGCAGAGAAGGGCCTAGAACATTCATAAAGGTAAAACCTCAAAAGTATCTGAAGTAAACACTTCATCCGACTCAGTATATTGAAATTATTTCCTACATGTGGCACTCTACCAAAATATGTACAGAATATCGGTGACGAACAGGATCAAATCAAAGAAGGAAACTGGCGTGAACACAAAACATCATTTTTGCGAACATCAATGGTATTATTTTTACGAAGAGCTAACCACAATTAATTGCAATGAATAGAAGCCATGCACATGAAAATGCAAAGACATGCATAGGCTAGATGAGCTATACACAGAATAGTCACAAACTGCAACAAAACAGTTATATAAAGAAACTATGTCATTTTAAATAAAGGCAAAATTATTAGGTAAAAATAGAAAATGAAATTTATTATTTGTTAATAATTAGACTGAACAAACAAATGTAAATAAACACTTAAGCAGAAATAATAGTAGCACATGTATGCGTATATATACCGACGTATACCAACAGTTAATCCCCTTCCACTATAAGCGATCTCTTCTACACAAACCATACTGACGATACCAATTTTTTTCAATCGTGGTAGTAAATTATAATTCGAATTTTGAATTTACAATATTTTATTCTCGCAAAAACAATGCTTTCAACGTAAGTTTATCAAAGAAGAATTCTAGTATGGCAACTAAAATAATAAAGTAATGCACATACAATGACAACAAGCAGACCTGACACTTAAGTCTTTATACTTAACTAACTATAGTACAGGGAGATAACTCAATCTACAACAAATGACCAGCAGTTTTTGCTAAGAGTTATGACCCTTGAAATTAACTTCACTGAACCCTGATAAAAATAACGAAAGTTCCAGTTTTAATAAATTTTTGTTAATAGGAGATGAGGGCAGATTCATGGTATTTCTCTGCAGAACTATTACCAAATAAATGTATGAATAGCAACACATGGTCATGGTGAGAATCAAACTTGTGAACTGCAGATCCAAGGTATGAGAATTTAGTTTTAATCCAATTTCAAAACACTACTGGTTACATATAATCAATCATAATCAATCACCTTGGTGCAAAATCGGCTTAACTGGATATGAATTATACAAGCAGTTGGTCTGCTTCAATGTGAAGATAAAGCCTTAAGTTTTATAATTCAACAAAATGATTACTCAATCGAGGAAAACCTTGGTTGCATACCCAAGAATCTGAGTTGAACTGTTGTCCTTCCACAAGTAACAGGTACATTTTCTGAAGAGTCAGACGCTCTGACCTTAAGACCATAGATACAATTGAAAGGATATGGTTAATCTACAATTGATTTTTCTATAAATCCTTCCAATGGAAAATGGAGTCTATTTCAAGGGAAATAACTTTGTAACTGCATTGACTAGGTCAAGAATTTTGTGCCAAAATATACACATTGTATACACAATATACAGTGAGAATATATACAATAATTAAATAACAAACTATCTTTTTAATAATGATTAATAATAATGATATCAACGATGCTACATGATGGGAGGTAACTCTTTATGCTTTCTTTTCTCAATAAAATGGAAGTGATGTTTGAAATGTGTTGAAACATAAAACTTTTTTTTTTTATGGAACTTTAAATCAAACTTACACCAAATGGTTTAATACTCCAAAGTAAACCTTCAATTTATAAAATAAAAGATGTCGATCTACAAGAAGAATATTGTGTAAGTGTTTAAAATCATCTCCTTTTAATGAAATGGAAATAAATATTGCGATTTTAAGATATTGTTTCTTAAGAAAAAAAATGTGTCTTAACAGTACCTCGTAAAATGTCTTGATTGCAATATAACCACCATTCATTCATTTCACATTTATAGAATTCATTTTGTTTTCCATGCTGGTGTTGTTTTATAACATAAAAACATGACTTTAATGAACATATGACAATGAAAAGATTTTTTTAATTAATTTCTGCAACAAAAAGCCAGGTAAATAGCCACAAATTTGCCAATATGATTTTAATAAACAAAAAAAAATGAAGAAATTGTTTAAATGGTTAGTTTTGCAAATAACATCATAATCGTGATCATTGCGTACCTAATGATGAGAAATGAAAAGCAAATATTGTAAATATATTATGCAGTGATAAAAAAATGAATTAATTCTAATATTGTTTTTTCTAAAAAGGAGAAAAAGTCCATATTGGCGTAAAGCATATGTTTCCCAACAGCAAAATCTATAACTGCATGACCTTTCTGATTGCCTTTTTCATGAGGTCATGTATCCCATAGTGATGTCATATCTGTCATAATTATTCCATGAAATCACTGATTAAGTATACCACACAGTATTTCAACATTTAATATGCCAAAACTATTTCAATACATATTTGCTAAAACAAAAGATTTCATTATTGCAAAATATTATTTGCTTAACCAAACAGAGATTCAAAATTTCTAACTATCTTTGCTAAACCAAGTAGAGATCTCAAATATTTTCAAAATATTATTTGCTAAAACAAGGAAATATACTTCAAAATTACAAAATAAAATTTACTTAACCAAACAGAGATTCAAAACTTCTAAATATCAATACTCAACCAAGAATGAGATATCAAATATTTTCAAAACATTGCTAAACCAAGTAGAGATCTCAAATATTTTCAAAATATTATTTGCTAAAACAAGGAAATATACTTCAAAATTACAAAATAAAATTTACTTAACCAAACAGAGATTCAAAACTTCTAAATATCAATACTCAACCAAGAATGAGATATCAAATATTTTCAAAACATTACATGTATTTGCTAAAACAAGAAGAGATTTCAAAATTGGCTTATTAACCAAGCAAAAAGATTTTAAGAATTTCACTTAAATTGATACAAATGAACAAATTCTGAACGCAAGTCTCGGAGAATCTAGGACCCCAAAATGTTTTAAAAGAATAGAAAAATTGCAAATATCTAAAGAAGTAAAAAAAAAAAAAAAAAAATTTTGACTAGTGAAAATGTGTCAATTTCTCAAGTCTGGGCTGTTGAATAGTAAAGTAAGTACATTACAGATTTTCTAATAGTTCTACTCGAAAAGTTATATATCTTGTATCTCTATTACATACTATTTTAATCATACTTCCACAGCAGTGGAGACTAATGAATAACACCTGATGCCATCCAATCAATGAAACACAGATCTTTTCCCAGCACGCAACAGCACTCCAAAATTGATAAATGCAAAACATAACATGCTATTTATCATGTTTAAATGTTTTACATAAATTAATAAACACGTTACATTTAAAAATCAGATCCTTACAAAAATGAGAATGATTTCACACATAAAATGGTAAAAATTAACAATAAATATATACGTTTGTTCATATTGGAATGACCCCAGTTTGTTTACATTTTTTACCCATTACATCAGTAACAGAATATAAACAAATCTATGCACTAATACACCAGTCTACATAATTATATGATATACAAATATTGTACATATACACAATTGTACCATCATTAGGCCGGACTTTTTTTATTTGTTAGTTTGAGATTTTTTGTACAGTTTATCAAAAAAGTAACCTGAAATAAATCATTACAAGTTTTTACAGATGAAACCTAGATTTTGAATCAAGATGTTTTAACTAATTTTAAAGCGTTAACTCTCAGATCACAATTTTCATTTTTTTATTCATCCAGAACTCTGTTTTTTTCTAATATTTGAAATGCATTTTTTTTTCATACATAGAAAAATTTGAATGTTAATGTCCATACACCAACATATAAAAAAAACCTGGCCTTACCACATGCCTAACAATGTTTTCTAATTTATTTTTGTATGCTTACATATTTTGAAGATATTTTTGGTATCAATTCTTTCACATTTGAATATGGCAAAAATTATATATTTTAAAACGTAACCAAATCTTCTTATTAAACTATAACCTTGAAATATTTAAACAAAGGTTCATTTTCTTTATTAAAACATAAACAAAGAAAATATATATAAATACATTGCAACATCAGATATTTTGACTGATAAAGAAGAAGAAAAGAAAGTGTTGTTTTTTATAAAAGCAGGTAAATTTATAATACATAAACTGTATACTAAACACCAGCACTCACGAATTGGGTCACTTTAAATAAATGATTTATCATCAATTAACATAATAGTTAAGTTTTCCTCAAAACAAAATATCATTTTTTAAACACTTCCTTTGGTAGAATACATATTTACTAGAGCTAAATTTAAGTGACTCTGGTAATGGTCTAAATAAACGTCTACATGAATGATTGTAAAGAGAAATATTGTCCCAAACTTCAACTTGGAATTCTGCTGAATCTGGTCGCCATAGTAACAAAATCACAGTCACCACGGTAACGATGTATATTGCTATGAGTGATCAAGGAGCTTTGGTGGTTGACACGACCTTGGTGTTATCAGGCTTGCTTTCTCCTCCTCCGCCAGTGCTTGTTGCTACCCACACTGTGAAATAAAAGAAAACCAGTATCATGAAAATATTCGCATTTAACAAATTCTTTCAACTCTTTACATTTCAAAGGAGAAAACCTATGTCACACGCACTGCTAAATACGATGCCAAAATGTTGTTTCAAAGGCTGGATAAGTAATTTTTCGTTACGCTATTAGGTACATGTGCATACCTGTATTTTATATTTCCCACAGACCATCTGAGTATCAGACGAATCTATTTCACCAGTATATAGATCAGTGCAATTCCAGATTACCTCAAAATAGTTGCGCTTCATTCTAAATGTAAATGTTACCAGACATGACACTCAAATGTTTTGAGGTAACCTGCAATTTTGTAGGTCACACTGAATTGTATATCAGTGAAGTAGATTCCTCTAATACCCAGACGTTCTATGAGACCTATAAAATCTACATATGTAACCATAATCAACATGAAAATTCACTTAAGTCAGCTTTTGAAACTACACTCCATCACTGTATTTAGCAGGTGCACAATCATGATGCAGGTTCTCCCCCTTGCATTTTCTTCATACAAAATGTCATTTGTATCATTATGTGAAATGGAAACAGATTGAAAATCGAAAGCAGACCATTAAATGTTTGCAGAATACCAGTTACATTGTACCATTAAAATTTCTGGAAAGCTGACATAAGTAATTAATGCCATAACAAGTTTAGTGAAGTTGTTGTTGTTTTTTTTAAATTATATTGATGCCACCTTTTCATGGGGCAGACAGCAATTTTGATCGATCTTTCACTGTACAATATTTCTGAATTATTTTCATCTACATAATGTATAATTAAATAAATTAAAATACTTAAGTATGTGTGCAGATTCTCATTTTCTAGTTTTGAAAATTCCAAGGGATCAGTTAGCTCAGTTGGTAGCTTGACTGACAATCAATGCAGGGGTTGTGCAGTCAAATCCCTGCTGATAAGACGATGGCCCCCAAGACAACTATGTGGCAGTGGTCCTATATACTTTAGAGACATGTTTTGCACCAGTAATCCTAATGTCATTTTAGCGGAACAAACATATGCCATTGGCACAGATTTGTACTGATGGTTCTAAAATTACTGAAGAGGTACACAAGTATGTGTCAATGCTCCATAAAGAGGCTTCAACTATATCGCCGATATTTTTTGTCAATCTTAGCAGTAAAACTGCAATCAAATATCATATATTATGGATATTCTGTTGAATAACTTTAATTGTATTTTGTCTCTGTTTTGTATAATTCTTTAAATTTGCTGACCAAATACTAAATCGCAGTCTGCAATAAAGTCACTTGTTGGCCAGTATTGGCTCACCAGTAAACTAATGGATTTCTCACAAATATGATAAACTACAAGTAGAGAATCAGCCATTATCTACGAATGGGACCTTCCTCTTTGCGAGTCAATAAACTTTCCATCATTGCTGAACAGGAAGTTATAAGTGATGCAAAGATTAACTACTGTAATTAATTGCGTTGGTTTAAGATACAAAATTATCTTCTGTTTTTTTTTTTTTTTGGAATGGGGTTCAACAACACTTTCAACACAATCATGATGGGTTGTATTTGCCATATCCAGTTCTACTGGTGGAGGATGACCTTAGAATGAATCTGAGTAAAACCACTGTGCTTCCGCAAATAACTGGCAAACTTTCTCACATAAACTGTTTGGACTGGACTCAAACCTACAACCTCAGTGGTGACAGGTAAGAGGTTATCAAATGACCACTTGACCATGGAGAACCCCCTATAATATCTCATAACGGTCTCCTGTGTCATTCAACGACGACTAACACTAAGATCCCTAAAGTTCACACCTGTAGTCTTCTGATTAAAATAAAATCAACAGCTGTATACGTTGAATATCTAACATGTAAAAACAATGCACTAATACACTTATCTAAAAAGATCACAAAACAAACCTCAATAAAAATCTTTTATAGTTTCAACTGAGTGTTTCAATGGAGTTGTTATATCTATACATGTAGTTTTGTCATGTAAAGGGGTCAGCCTTAATGTTTAAGGTCAAGACCTCAGATGTATTTATAGTCAAACTGCTCTCCTTTTTAAAATTCGTAATAAATGAATGAATGGGAGTTTAACAATGAACCATAACAAAATCTTCATTTGGCACCAACAGGTAGGAAGATTACTGACTCACTCTTCACAGTGCAAGACAATAAATTAACATATAAATTTAAAATAAATTAACAAATAAATTTAAAACACGTTAACGCATAAAATTTAAAAACATACTAGAATCAAGAATTGATTACATAGAAAGAGCCTAGAACCTTCGCACCTGCAAACTTTCTGTAAGCTCTAATACAGACACATTCTGCAATATTAAATTGTACTGCCTCATTCTGCTATACACGAGTCACAGTGAACCTATTCTTGCCTTCACTCATGAGGTTCACTGGAACTACACCGGAATTTATTATAAAATAAGTGGTAAATATGTCACTTAAACGTTTGGGAAGAGATGTGGTTCAAACCTGATACTTGTGCAGTAATATCCAAGTTTTAAAATAAACAAAACATCAACCATTGCATACGTAAAGACATTCCTGTTTAACAAAATACACATACATGTATTTGTCTATATGAATAAAACTTTGTGCATTGTAAGAAAGACTATATTATAAGTGTTGATTGCATTCAAAAAATTAATTAGAACTTTGTCGATATTGGCTGTCAGGAAAACTTTGTGTTGCCAGGCATGCATGCAGACCTTGTCTCTTTTTTGCTACAATGATTTATATGTATAGAAGAAAGCTCTGACATGGTCAACCAAGATATGAAAGATGTCCAAGGGCTACAACATCAAGCCCACCAGTAAAGTGTGGCATTGACCTATGGACCTGGGTCTTGTGCACAACACTTTGTCTCATTATGGTGAACATTTGTGCCGAGTTATTTCAAAATCCCTCAAATGTATGAATAAGTTATAGCCCGGACAATATTGGATGGACACGCGCACATACACCAAATCACCATTGTGGTGACTATGTCTAGCTCATTGCTACCGAGCTCGACAAAAAAGAGAAAGCAAAAAACAGTTCTTTTCGAGATGTTTAAGTTTTGATTTCCATTTATCATAGATGCAAAAGGAATAGAAATGAAAAACAGTATCAGTAATGAAATCCTGCTTTGTCATCGTCCACTTTTATTGACAAGCCCAAAGTGGTTCATATTTATCACTAATAACACAATTTACCAGTGGGGCCATCTTGAAATTGTTTCTTGACACAAGTTGATAATATCCTTACTAGCATTTATGGAGTGCATTTTTCTTGTATGGTCATGAATGGTTGCTTTTAATGACACAATTTAATAAGACACCATAAAAGGACTGCAATCTAATTTAACTAAAATCTGCACAGTGAGGGCTAACAGACGATCAGTTAACCTAACCACTATTTCCTGGGATCCTGAAAGATTAACCAGTACTCGAGCACACCCCATATCCACAAGTAACTGATAACTTTCCCACTTGAATCAGCGATGAGAGACGAATGATGAGACATAATGTTGTATATCAATTATCACGGAGACTGCTGCCTGGCGGGGATTCAAACTCATGACACCTGGACTGATAGTCTAACGCGTAACCATCTGAGCAAATCAGGCCTGGCTTGAGAACAGGACTTTGCTTTTGGTCTGATATGGAGAATGCTGTCTAAGCATTGGAGCAGCTGACCTATTACTTTTTCAGACTATCAGATAGTGCATTGATCTCCTTACACACAATGCAACATAATCACAGATTCACTTTTATCTTTAATAAGCTTCACTCAGATGAGCAAAAAAAATGAAGAGAAAAAATAAAAGAAGAAACATTCTAAGTGCTCTCAAAAATGCAACACTGTCAAAGTAATTTAAATAATTTAAATAAACTACTCGTGAATTAAGAATAACTGGAAATAAATGTGTACAAAAACTACATTCAGTTGGCATCTTAGAAGCCTGAAAGCAGTGATGTTCATTGTAATGTTACACTAAAAAGGCCATGATTAAAATATAAATTGTTTGCCATTTCTCTACTTACCCATACCGATGCAAAGGAGGCCCAACCCCTACCCCACCCCCTGCCTTCCCCAATTTAAAAACAAAGGAAAGTATATTGCTATTTTCAGGGGAAAAAAAATGATTGTGGGCCGAATAGCTAACTTGTCTGAGGCAGAGTGAATGGAAGGAAAGCCTGTTAAAGGAAGTATATCAGGATTTTTCAAAAATTTAAAATTGGCGAAAAACATTTTTTTTTTCAATATATCATGCCTATATATACTCACTGAACCTGTATTGCCAAAGAATATCTAATTCAACATGCCAAGGGTTTCATTACAAGGGCTATATGCCCTTAAAATGTATTTAGTGACATACTGAATGAGTCATGTGATTTCATTTTAATATAAGGATGGAAAAAAAAAAGCACTTTGTATGTAATTAACCTGGCGCAGCTTGTTAATCAAACAAGTCAATAAACCAATCAGTGATCAAAATTGTTTTCATGACCGCCACTTTATTAAGACAAGAGAAAATTCTCAAAGTAAGCACTACATTGCTTTACATTGTATTTACTTAGACAAACAACACCACATGGCCAGTGCGATTGTTGATTCGACCTGCATCAGGTCAACTGTAATACTCATATGTGACTAATATATAAACTACCCACTATAAAACTATTCCCCCACATCTTATATATTTTATCTGTGTAAATCTGATTTTGGTTGAAGTGTAAAGTGATTGGTGTCAAATGACCTATAAAAATGTAGGTTAAGGTCATTTATGGTTGGCATAACAATATGACAGTATGTTAATCCCAGAATTTATGAACATCACTGCAAAGTCTGCTATGAAAGCACTGATGGCATCATAATGGGTCATGTGATTTTAAACTGGCCACATGACTTGTATGAATTTTGAATTGGTGGAAATACATTTTGTAACCACAATGAAACTAATAGAGTAAATTTATAAAAATATTTGCATGACAAAGGTAAAATGTTTACATCTTTTTTTTTTAAATAGCAATCCATTTTTTTTTTTAATTTTAAATTTAAACTGAAACAAGAGACTATATGATAGTCATTCCAACAATGCCATCAACACCTTCAGATTAAACTATTTTCATCAATATTTTACCCTAGCTGGTTTTTGATGCTACCCAAGCTGGAGTGACAAAGTGAAGGAAAAGAAAGAAGACATTTTGTTAGTAATGATATTGTCCTTGTTTCACTTTCTATTCTACTTTCTGCTCTGTAGGAGTTAGGCAGATTTTCTTCTTTTCAAATTGGCATTTAGATGCTGCAATAAATTTACTTGTGACCCCAAACTTCACCACCACCAATACTTCCCACACGAAATACTGATCTCATAATGTATTTTACCCACAAGTTTCACATGCTCTCATGACAGGTATCACATGTTCTATCCCCAGACTACGCTTCCTGGCCAGCAGATGACTTCGGCTATGTTATAAGTGGTTGCTGACCTTCTGAGTGTAATATATCTGGCTATGACCTAGCTAAATGCCTATCCAGTTTTATTGGTGGAGAGAGATCTCAGAATGAATCTGAGTAGAACCAGTTCTTCTGCAAGTAACTGGCAAACTTTCTTACATAAAGTTTTTGGAGCAAGTGGGACTCAAACCTACAACCATAGCAGTGACAGGTAAGTGATCTTGAGACGGCGCATTAGTTGCAAAGAGAAACCCCAGTTGAATCTAACTGGTATGAACAAGCATGAAGAATGCTAACTGATAGTTAGTGATGTATGTTTAGAATTGATTTCAATAATTTTCCAGTCATATCGCAACAGTGTCTACTCCAGACAGTATTCAGAGCACAGCCACACTGGAGTATCATACCGCAGACACACGGTATGATCCCCACCCAGTCACATTATACTGACACCAGGCCAGCCAGACCTAGAACTATCCTCTAAATGCTGAGCGCCAAACAAGGAAGCTTCTAGCACCATTTTTCAACTCTCTGGTACGACGCGGTCGGGGATCGAACCTACAACCATCCGCATGTGAGATGGACATTCTACTACTAAACAACACTGTGGTTGCTCATTGGCAGATAAATATGATCAAATTGGATTTGAACATTTACCATATTAATAATAGATATTAAACACTTCTTAATATTCATTTTTTTATAATTTTAAAAGATAGTGTCTGATCTGGGTTTTTTTGGTAAAATATCCAAATTACAAGTTCAAATTACCAAAGAATATGAGTCAAAATGCAATAAAATGATTACAATTAATTCTTAAGAGAGTAAATCCAAAGTTTTAAAGAAAGTTAAATTTGAACAAGTTGGCCATTAGATGGCCTTGAAATGTTCAGCTGATATAGAGTATGTTCCCTGTGGGAAAGGTTTACATCTGTATCACCTGCCAGAGTTTTGTCCAAAAACATCATGCTTGATTCTAGCGCAACAGCTTTTTGTTTACTCTTAATATTATTAACACATATAATCATTTTTTTCGAGGTGGAGTAAAACCTGTACTTAACTGACAAACAGATCTGATGAAAAAATAAAACAAATCTCAAACAAGAGGGCTGCGATATACCGCTCACCTGTGTCTGCTGACTTAAGTAACTTGTCTATTTCATGCGTGATTTACGGTAAAGTAATGCTTAGTACTAGGCGGACCATCCATGGATCATTCAAGAGGCGTTTGATTATAACTGAGTGAGCGGATGTCATTTGAAGCAATTGACAACAGATGGAGGTTCTAGTGAATGGGTATTTAAGAGGCTTCTTTGTGCCCAGCTGATTACTTGTATGGTACTTGTATTTTACAGCAGATTCTAGCCACATAAAAGCATTTTTTTAAGTGTCCAGAAACAGCCACATACTTATTTTGAACTGTTTTTCAACCATACAAAAAATCCTCAGCTCTAAACCAAATTGTGTGTGTGGACAGACGGACGACAGACAAAGAGTGATCACAATAACTCACCTTGAGCCTTTGGCTCAGGCGAGCTCAAAATGAATTTATATATGTACAATTAATAGTCAAGGGCATGTCTCTTTTCAAACCATCACAAGCTGGGTTTGAATCTGTCCCAGGGAAGTATTTCAGAAGTAGGAGCAGTCAGACAAATCTGACAGTAGAATTTTCAATCAGTTCCATCAAATTGAGACTCCTGTAAACTTTCGTCAGCACCATCAAGAGTGATCTATATCAGCTATACATCTTGTTTTGAAACTGGTGTAAAATAAATGAAGCTCGGATTTATAAACAAACGCGCAGCAAAGTGCTTTCTTGACATCTGCTGTGATGGCGAAACAAAAATGCCCTTGAAATTTTCTAAATTATAAAGTAAGTGAAAACAAGCTCTGGTTACAAGATTAGGGCGTGACAGCACCAACATGATTATAAGCATCTCAAATGTGAACAAAAAACTTAAAGGCAGTATGTCAGATTGTTTCTTCTATCAAAACATACCAAATATATACGAAAATGGTATTTTCTAACTTGGCTTATGCACCCAGGTTAGACTGAAACAATATTCCCACTCAGAAGTGCAATGCATTGTGGGGTGTGTCAAATGAGTAGCAGACCTCGATGAACCATCATATTGGTTACTTATGGTTGAATTTTATCTTTCTTTTTTTTCACTCTGGTTAAACAAATATTTGATCAAATTTAGTTTTACATGATAATATGATATTTTATATCCGTTATTAAACTTCATTTCATTTTTATGACATTTACATTTTCCTCACACACTGCCTTTAAATTAAAGATCAAGATACAAAATGCAAAATGTATGTTTTTTTATTTTTGCTTGTCTGTACCGAGTTCCCAAAGATATATTTTGACAAGATGTCAATCCCCTACATTTAAGCAGGGTGGTAGTGCAGTGGATAATTTGTTGGCAATCAAGCTAGCTCAAGATTTAACAAAAAATATGAAAACACATTACCCAAAATGTTTTCAATTTTACACACTTAGTTTCCAACTTTGTGTGAGGTTCTCTGGTTTCCATTTTTTTTTTAATTAAAAAATTATTTGTGAAAAATATCTATCCATCTCTGGCAACCCTGAAAATGCCTATTGATTGATGTTTTGTTATATTTTGTTATGTATAATTACATAAACAATTCTGTATAAACCAATATTCATCACTGGTTGTATTGAATATAAATGGCCGATAATTCCATATTGATATTTGCCATATTGGCAAGAAAATGATAAATGAGACTTAAAAATCTTTCTAGTCTCCACAAACAGAAACAGAATTGAAATATTTCAAATCTCAACACAAAAATCAGTTTAGGATCCTGAAATAAAGCTTAATTAAGGGCAAAGTTTACTTTCAACTTATTTAGTTTACTTAAATTGTGAAACAAGTTATGAATCTAAGCATGACTGTTGTTTGTACCAAATACCGAGTGACTATTTGAATTAAAGGTCAACATATTTAAACGTACATTCCAACATTGTTTAATATTATATAATACAAGTTTTTTCAAGAAAATAAATTAATTGCTAGATTATCATCCATTTTTTTCTTAAAAAGGGGAGGGGGTATTTTATTTAATTTTTGTTGTTGGTTTTTTTAATTTTTTTTTATTTTATTTATTTATTTGTTTTTTTTTATGATAATAAAAATGGTCGGGGTGGCATGAAAATTAGGGAGTGGGTGGGGATGATTATCTAGTAATTCATTTATAATGGCCTTTAATATATAAATTACACACACGGAATCCATGTACTGAGTCTATTAATTGCACTCGTGGATTCCAATCTTGAATTAATAACTTACCAACTATGATAATTATAATCACCACAACAATGCCTATCAAAATGAGCCACATCTGAAAACAAACAAAATATGGAGCGTGCAAATACAACAAAAACGTACAACAAAACAGTGCATATGTTAACGTAAAATAGGCTACAGACATGACTATGAAAACAGACATTCAGATACACATTTTTATTTCAAACATTCTGCACACAAACATGTTCCAAAGATTAAAAGAATTTAACATAACACAATGTCTCTTACCGGTCATTGTTCTCCAATATAATGAAATATTCCAGGCTTATTTCCCCAAATTCAATGTACGAAAGGTAAAACAGTAATCAACTCTTTGGTATGAACATTTCTTTCTTTTTTTCTTTTTCTTTTTTTTTTTTTAAACAACACAGTTAAAAATCATTTTGAATGAATTACACCTTATATATGACTTCAGTTTTATTAGAAGAAAGACATCAGAATAAATCTGAGTAAAACCATTGTATTTCTCCTGGCAAACTTACTCACATGAAGTCTTTGGACCAAGCTGGACTTGAACCCAGAACCTTAATAGTGAGGAATTATAATGTGATCTTAATAGGGTTGGCATCTGAGATCACTCAGCCCTGGGATTCAGTGTAAAAACTTTAATGAAGCACCAAGAAAGATTTTTTTGGTTTCATAAATTTCAGGAAATGTCTGGGCTGTACGACTGTTTTCAGAGGTCAAAGTTCATGCACACAACAGGTAACTTAAACATCAACAATGTCAAACAACGACCATGCAATAACATATGTTGACTGTTGGACTGCACGCTCACAACAACAGCACTACATCTAAATAAACATGCAAATATATAAATACAACTATGAAGACTGCAGCTAAAACAGCTCCAAACAAGTTAAAGGAAAGTCGGAGTGTCAATCAAAATAGAAAAAGATGTAAGCAATGAATTGGTCTGATGTGGGCTGTCAATCAAACAAGCAGATAATCCAGCGATCAATATTGTTTCCAGGGCCCCACTTTCCTTAGACAAGCTTACACTATATTGTATTTACTAGGATAAACAACGCCATGTAGCCAGTGTACGGAGTGACAGTCTCCAGGGTCCCCA
The DNA here is from genome assembly GCA_029582155.1 of Panopea generosa. Lineage (NCBI taxonomy): Eukaryota > Metazoa > Mollusca > Bivalvia > Adapedonta > Hiatellidae > Panopea > Panopea generosa. The sequence continues at coordinate 45,373,791 of CM055910.1, read as the reverse complement.
CTTTCCTTAGACAAGCTTACACTAAATTGTTTTTACCAGGATAAACAACGCCATGTAGCCAGTGTGCAGATTGACAGTTTCCAGGGTCCCCACTTTCCTTAGACAAGCTTACACTATATTGTATTTACCAGGATAAACAACGCCATGTAGCCAGTGTGCAGAGTGACAGTTTCCAGGGCCCCACTTTCCTTAGACAAGCTTACACTATATTGTATTTACAAGGATAAGCAACGTCATGTAGCCAGTGTGCAGAGTGACAGTCTCAAGGGTCCCCACTTTCCTTAGACAAGCTTACACTATATTGTATTTACCAGGATAAACAACGCCATGTAGCCAGTGTACGGAGTGACAGTCTCCAGGGTCCCCACTTTCCTTAGACAAGCTTACACTATATTGTATTTACCAGGATAAACAACGCCATGTAGCCAGTGTGCGGAGTGACAGTCTCCAGGGTCCCACTTTCCTTAGACAAGCTTACACTATATTGTATTTACCAGGATAAACAACGCCATGTAGCCAGTGTGCGGAGTGACAGTCTCCAGGGTCCCCACTTTCCTTAGACAAGCTTACACTATATTGTATTTACCAGGATAAGCAACGCCATGTAGCCAGTGTGTGGAGTGACAGTCTCTTTCGGAGTCATGTCAATAGTTATACATTTTACAGTTTGGCATGGGGATAGAACAAGTGTAAGGTCTCCATTACAACCCTAGGAATATTTGTTTTGCTTATTAAGTCTGGAAACAACTCCACAAATAGGAGAAACTTATAATGCTTATTTTAGACATATCACATGGTGATGGCAGTGCTTGAAATTGCCTAATCTGATCATTACCACTTAAACAACTAAAATCTGGGCTTGTTATGGAAATAATAATTCATAACTTGTTTCATCCATAATAAAAGACCTGGCAAACTTTTGTGAAAAACTTTTGAACCAAGCCAGACTTGAATCCACAACCTCAGCTGTGTGAAGTAAGCAATCTCTTTCAACATAATTGGCCAGAGAATTAAAATGAGAAAAAAAACAACAACCTCAAAGCAGTTTCAGTGAACTGTAATTAATGGCATTCTTTAATAACTTTTAGTCTTTGTGAAAGCCTAGAATAATTCCGCTGCAGTGTTATTGTAATTAGTTAACATGCTAATAAAATATTCTAAAGAGAAATATTCTCAAGCGATTGTTAAAAGAAACTGCTAACAAGTGAACAATCAGCATTTCACCTACACATTACAGGTACATTCTACGGTTGATGCATTTTTACTGTTTTCTTAAGTGTTGTTACATAACAAAACAAACAAAAAACACTGACCTAAACTTTTAGAATTAATATAAATTGAAAGTGAAAATATCAACAAACAGAGCACAAACAACAACAAAACAAAGGTCACATCAAATCTAAAGGTCAAAGGTCATCTACAGAAGAACGTTCGTGCAGGTCCATGTGACAACATTTCTCACTTACCAATGATTATAACGACAATAACCCCAACAATACCACCCAAAATCAACATCATCTACAAACATGAAAATATACATCATCATCATCATCTTAAAACATATCACCATATACATCATCACGTCTCACACCTCTATTACATTTTCCATAGGGCTCCATTGTAACATTTATGTCCAAAACACAGTGACAAAACAAAATCTGCAGCATGTGTCTGGGCTCATTCACTGGTTCAATATATGCAATTATTATTGGGAAAAAAAGCATACCTTGACCAAGTTTGTGGGTTTTTTTTTTAATTTAATGCTTTTGTGACACCATTTAAATTTTCAGAGGAATAATAACTTTTTGCCCAAGATGCGGTTCGAACCAACACAGAATTGCCCAGAAAGCTGGTATCAGCATCAAATTTTCAGTGGTTATTTCTAAAATACTGACCATTCAACTCATGTTAGAAAAAATAAATCACTGTAGTACAAAGCCCTGAAAAAAGAAGTAAAAGAGCTGAAGTTTTATTTCTACCTCTGGAGTTCTCAAGGGAGACAATAGTGGTGTGAGTCCATAATCACCTATAAACATATCATCATCATCATCTACAAACATGAAAATATACATCAACATCATCTTCTTTTAGAAACATGAAAATATACATCATCTTTCTACAAATATAAATGTATTTTATCATCATATACAAACATGAAAATATACATCATCATCATCACCTTCAAACATATCATCATCATCTACAAACATGAAAATATACATCATCATCATCACCTACAAACATGTCATCATCATCATCTACAAACATGAAAATATATTTTCTGTATGGACAGAATATTAATTACTATAAGTAACGGTGACCTCAACTCATTTTGGCTCAAACTAATACCAAGCTTTTATTTCAAATATTAAAGTAGAAATCCACATAATTAAGTTAAAAAAGGGAAATAATTATGAAGCAGAAAACATTTTTCTATTTTTAGTTACAGTGACCTTCACCCTCACCCAATTCATAATTGTATCCAACTATTTTAAATGAAACTAAAGTTATTGATGGGAACCACTTCCAGACAGACAAACAGTTATTAAGATTCCATTCGGCTCAAAGTAAAGTTCCCCTTTTTCACAAAATGTCATCCAATAAGGTTTAAGGAAAGCTGTGCTTGTGTAGATTTTTCTATTTTAGTTACAGTGACTTTAAACTTGGACCAATTTAGCTCCAGAGCAATACCAAGATACCTTTTCAATTTAACCAATTCACAACACTCCATCCATATCTCTGTAGGGAAATTAAAAGTAACTACGTGGAAACCATTTTTGTCTTTTTAGTTAAGCAACCTTGACCTGATATAGCTTCAAAGCAATATCAAGCTTCTTTTTCACATTAGTAATGAATCCTCCAAAATTTTACCAGAATGTCTAAAGGGAAACTCAAATTAACAATCAGAAATCGTTTAAGGACACACAGATGGCATGAGAGTGGGGCTCAACACTATATGCACCCTCACTCATTCTGCAAATGGCGGGTGGCTTGAAAAACTTAGTCTTTTATACAAACACTTTTTTTTAATGAAAGTGCAATAATAGTCTACATGGACGTTTCTATGAAAACAGCTGTTTTACCTTGCAATTTTTCCACCAGAATTTTCTTTTAAGTTTCCCAGCGCTTGCCTCGAACTGTGAAGCACCTGCTTGTAACGCATCTGCAAAATAACAAATTTAACTGATTGAATGACTGACTAAATGAATGATTGATGAAGGGATGAATTCCACCGCCTCTTCAGTATGATCTGGACAGAGATTGAACCCAAACATTCTGTATACAAGACAAGCACTTGGCCACTGGGCCACCTCTGCAGTTGGTCGGAAGTTTGTAAGCTTATAACAAATAAAATAGGTGCAAATACTATCAATATAATAATATATTAAAGGGAATATATCAGGAAAAAACGCTATAAATGTCTTAAAAAATTAAAATAACTATCAGAATGGATAAAAAGCATCTCATCATAAACAAATAAAATCAAATGGTTCGCTATGTCAAATCCACGAAAATGTGACAAAACCGATATTTAAATTTGAGTGATAAACCTGAAACGAAATCTCCATTCTAAAAATAGACACACTTAATTACTGTTTGACGTCATTCGGACAATTCCTAAGATGAAACAATTTTACTACGTGTAACCTGTATAACTGATCAAAGTGAAACCAAAATGAAATCATGTGTCTCATTTAATATGTCCCAAAATACGTTGCAATTTTAAGTGGGAAATCTATTTTAGTCTAACCTAGGGGTGTAGCCCAAGTTAGATCATCTCTTTTAAGTTTATCATTTCGGCATGTTTAAATAGAAATCCTGATAGATTCCCTTTAAAGCGGGCAACACAGATAGTTATACTTATCTTCCCTGTGACCCTCAACAATCAGAAAATGCAAAGAATGTTTACAAATTCTACGACATAAATATTTTTCATTGAATGCTTACAATCAAACAGTTTCCACTTAGCATTTGAGTTTTTTAGAAGATAAACTTTTTGACTATGACTTTTTTTGAGGTTATATTGAGTGGGTGAAGATCAAATTTCAGCAGGCAGATATTGTTCCATAAAAGTGACCCAGAATAATTAAATGATCAGTTGTAAATGCCTGTCTTTGGGTCTTTTCAACACATAAATCTCAATTTACAACATACATTCTTTAGACTCTGGGTTATTATCTCTTATGTATGTTTGACAAAATTAATATGCTGAGGCCTGTATCACTAATGTTCATAAGTTTACAAACTTCTTAGTGTAAAATTTTAAGTTACGAAAAAAAGTCAGAAAATTCATCAAGTGTTTTCATCATTTTAGTAAATTACAGACTCTCGCCAGCCTCGTTATTGGTATTTTCCTTAAAATTTGCAAAAATAATGGGCAGCTGAGGATCTTTGTAACAATCTGTTCATACAAACATCCTAAGACTTATGAAGGTTAGTTAAATGGGCCCCAAGTGCCTGGGTATTTAAACATTTATATTGGATACTGGATTGTTAATGAGAAACTGGCTTTATTTCAAACACTGTTCAAAATCAAAAGAGTAATGGAACTTGTGCAGTTTACATCAGGACTTCTCTGCGACTGATATGCGATATCATTCACAATCAAAACTTTTTGTTTCTGCTTCCCATCTATCCAAATAAACATATCTTTTCTGAAAAACAGAATACATTTGAGCATACTGTTTGTTTTCTCTCCTTTTTCTTTTAATCAAATTCCCTTTTTCTAGCAAATGTTCCCCTGCATCATCTATGAGCTCTGACCCCATTCACCTAAAAGGGAGTGACAGTCTGTCTCTAAGAGAAGATTCATTAAAACTTCTTAACCATCACTTTTTTCCCCTTGCTTGCAGTGCAGTATGGGAAACATTGATTGATAAAGGTATAAATCAATTCCTACCAGACGCATCTTCACCAACAATTAACCAAGTAATCTGTGCCAATTTCAACTACTGTCATAAGTACAGTGCACAAGTTGTACCAGGTTTTAAAATTAATTTGAAACCATCTTCCGAAGTCTTGTATATAAAAAAGTTGCCGTAGTAGCCAAACTTGTGCATGGTGGCCACTTAATCTATATTCCAAATTTTCTCAGTTTTCCTTGGTTTACTTTTTACATTACGACAATTTTTAAAAGTCATTTTTTTTTGCTTTTTCCAAGGTCCAAATCCTCCTTTAAAAATGGCCTTTTAAGACTTTCAAATCCCGCTTTTAGATGCCCTTTTAAGACTTTCAAATCCCACTTTTAGATGCCCTTTTGAGACTTTCAAATCCCACTTTTAGATGCCCTTTTGAGACTTTCAAATCCCACTTTTAGATGGCCTTTTAAGACTTTCAAATCCCGCTTTTAGATAGCCTTTTAAGACTTTCAAATCCCGCTTTTAGATGGCCTTTTAAGACTTTCAAATCCCACTTTTAGATGTCCTTTTAAGACTTTCAAATCCCGCTTTTAGATGGCCTTTTAAGACTTTCAAATCCCACTTTTAGATGGCCTTTTTTAAGACTTTCAAATCCCGCTTTTAGATGCCCTTTTAAGACTTTCAAATCCCGCTTTTAGATGGCCTTTTAAGACTTTCAAATCCCGCTTTTAGATGGCCTTTTAAGACTTTCAAATCCAGCTTTCAGATGGCCTTTTAAGACTTTCAAATCCCACTTTTAGATGGCCTTTTAAGACTTTCAAATCCTGCTTTTAAGACTTTCAAATCCCACTTTTAGATGGCCTTTTAAGACTTTCAAATCCCACTTTTAGATGGCCTTTTAAGACTTTCAAATCCCGCTTTTTAAGACTTTCAAATCCCACTTTTAGATGGCCTTTTAAGACTTTCAAATCCCACTTTTAGATGGCCTTTTAAGACTTTCAAATCCCGCTTTTAGATAGCCTTTTAAGACTTTCAAATCCCGCTTTTAGATGGCCTTTTAAGACTTTCAAATCTCGCTTTTAGATGGCCTTTTAAGACTTTCAAATTCCACTTTTAGATGGCCTTTTAAGACTTTCAAATCCCGCTTTTAGATGGCCTTTTGACTTAACTTTCATTCAATATATAGATAGGGATGTCTTGAAAATTTATATTCTCCATTTCCCGAAAATGAAAATATCTTTAGCGAGACCCTTTTACATGGGAGAAAGGGAATAAGAATCTTTAATGGGTATAAGGTTGAGAAAGGAGGGAAAGTCTAACTTGAGGTTTACTGTTTCCATGGAAACAGAAGCTCTGACGATAAGGTTCCTATCAAAACATTGGATTGGAGAAAAATCAGCGTGATCAAGGGAAAATTGGAAATTTTTTTAAGGCCTAGTAAACTGGAAAATAAAGTGTGACACTGTTAAGATCGTGTTCTAACCATTTATTATCAGATATTACAATAATAAATCATATCCAGAGTGTTTTTATTCCCCGATGTAAAAAAAAAAATCCTCTAAAATAAAAATAATTACAAAAATTCTGTACTTTATTTTGGCAATTGTTTTTCTTTAATTGGGAACAAAAACACGATTTTTAACCCTTTACTTCATATAGACGCCTTTGGACACCTCTTATATTGAAAGCATTAATTCACCACATATCAGCAAAGGCTGAATTATGTTTATATTAACTGACAGAGTGGAAAAAGTGCAGAAAGTGTTCAGATCAATCTGAACTCTTCCTGCACTGTTTTCAATGGTCTTCAGTGATTGGTGCGGGAAAACGCGTATCTATGGAGTAAAGTTAATTGAATGTTTAATAAGGTAAAAAAGCAATGCTTCTTCTTCAATCACAAATTCCCAGATAATTTCCCAAACCTAGATACCAGTCTGTGTCAGTGATACAGTTATACTAACACACTTACCGGCTCTGTCATCCAACTCAGATATTTTCTGATCTCTCTCCAAGACCTTGTCTACGTTAACTCTCATAATGTCCACCACCTGGAAGTAAACGAAGAATATACAACATGGAGACAAACTATGTAGCAGCCCTTTACGTCTGCTACATAGCCTGTAAGACTGCCACCACACATCAAACATATATATCAACTCCGACTTCAGAATAGATAAGGCCATAATAAATTAATTGTTAGATCATCATCCCCACCTGCCCCCTAATTTTCATAAAAAAAAAAAAAATTTTTTTAAAAAAATGAAAAAATAAAAAATAAAATCCTCCGCCCTCCCCATTTTTAAGAAAAATTTGGATGATAATCTAGCAATTAATTTATAATGGACAAAGGTCATTTCTTTATTAGTTAATTAAAAGGAACATACTGAATACTATCTATTTACCTATAGATACTATTTTTGATTTTTTAATGGAGTAGTATGCTATTTTCAATACATCTCATTTTATATATGACATATCCAGTTTTATAGATGGAAGAAGACCTCCAAATGAATCTTAGCAGAACCACCTTCCTTCCGTAAATAATTGACAAACTTTAACATATAAAGTTCTAGGAGAGAGTGGGACTCGAACCTAAGACCTTATAGGTGAGAGGTAAGTGATCTTGAGACCTTAGACCATTCAACCACAGAGGATAACAAACTAATTTTTACTCTGGTAAAAGCTGAAAGACAGCCCATTTCACACATTTGTGTTCTGACAACTATAATGGCATATATTTCTGTCAAATTATGAAAAATGTATATATCAGTGAAAAATAAATAAACAGAACTAGATTTTTTATTTATAATTGTATGTACATGTATACCTCATCTACTTGTGCCTGCGTTTGTTGCAGTCGTTTGCTCTCCATGTTCCTGGGTGCTGGACCATCTCCTGGCGCTGACCTGAAACATACCATACATTTACAGTTATCACTATCGTATATAGTTACACCACATTTGTACACACTGTAGTTGTAATCGGAATGATAGATGCCATCATGAACCTGAGGAAAAGCTTTCAACTTCCTTTCAAACAAGGCCACCTGTAAAAATACCATTTACGGTAGGTAGGTAAATACCCCTTATCTTTTAAAAATGGGGATATATTTATCCCTCACCTGTCAAAATGGGGGTATATTTACCACTCACTTGTAAAACTGGGGATAAATTTACCCCTCACCTGTAAAACTAGAGGTAAATTTACCCCTCACCTGTAAAAATAGGGATTAATTCACCCCATCACCTGTAAATATAAGGGTATATTTACCACTCATTTGTAAAAATGGGGATAAATATACCACTCACCTGTAAAAATGAAGATAAATTTACTCCTCACCTGTAAAAATACGGGGGTAAATTTACCCATCAGCTGTAAAAATGGGGGTATATTTACCCCTTGTCTGTAAAAATGAGGGTATATTTACCCCTCACCTGTATAAATGGGGGTATATTTACCCCTCACCTGTAAAAATGGGGTAAATTTACCACTCACCTATAAAAATTGGGGTAAATTTACTAAAAAATGTTTATGTTTATATAGTCAACTTTTTTTCAAAAAGCGTGTTAAAAATATTGTTATCATTATGCAATCCTTCAAAAAATAATTGTTTGCTTTGCTCTGACACAGTATTTTTCGTGTGGGTAAGTAAGTAGCAAATGTTGATTTTGCATAGTCATCTTAATGAAAAATGGACAGATAGTGCTTTGAAAGTCAATAAAAAACGTTTGGGGAGCTGCAATTTTGAGGGAATAGGTAGAAGCACTGCAAACAATTTTTTTTTAAGGACAACCTTTTATCTTATTTCTATACTTTGTAATCCATGGGTGAAACACAAGTGATTTCGACTAATGATTGATTATGATTGATAAATCATTACAACACTATATAAAATGTCTATCTCCAATAATTAACACCTTAATCTTAACTGCTGGAGTGTATCACATAAGAAATTAAAACAATGACGTGTACAGTGCAAAAACATTGGCAATAATGTAAACAATTTTGAATTGGAGTAAATTGTATTGAAAATTCACAATAGAGCTTAGGCCATTATAAATTGATTGCTAGATTATCATCCAAATTTTCTTAAAAACAGGGAGAGCGGGAATATTTTTTTTTTTAATTTTTGATGTTTTTGTTTTTTTGAAAATAAAAAGGGTCAGGGCAGCATGAAAATTAGGGGGCGATCGGGGACGATTATCTAGCAATTAATTTATTATGACCTTATTTAAAATATAGGCATAAATTTGCATGCAGACATAAAGCAGTTCTCTTTTTTCATATAAGTTTACTCAATGTTTCAACAACAATAAAATATAAAACAAAAAAATATATCAAAGTTTTGAAAACAAGAAAGAATGTGTAAATCGAAGGTCATTTTCAAACAAAAATATTATACACACTTGGCAATGTCCTTTAAAATCATCCCTAGTGAAGAGAACATTTCCTTTCAAAGGAACAGAATGCCATGTTGTTAACATATAACAAAGAAATTGGGAAATTTAACAGCAATTTTTTTCAGCTTGGAAAAGCTGGCAATGTCTGAATGGGAAATACAGCAAAACTTATCTTTTGATTATCATTGAACTTTCATATATTGGGGAATTTTTTCATTTATTTTGTTGAATGGGGTTTAATGCCATTTTCAACACATTTCAGGTTATATATTTCAATTGGATACAATGAAATTACATATTTCTGTTGATTTTACACACAATTGTTAAAGTCAAACTTACAGAAGAGAATTAATAGGATCCGAAATATAAACTAAACACTGTAGTAACAATGAATAAAAAAAATGCAAAAAACAAGAAATATCATTGGTAAGTGTCACATGCACCCCAATTGATCTATGAAAATAACAATATATTTTATAATAGGTAGTGATATATCCATGCATATCACGAGTCATTGACTGACGTTTCAGACTAGACATGCAATTTCATGTTGTTGGGGGTTTTTTTTACATTGAAGTGTGACCTTGACCTTTGTGTAAACTTGACTTTGACATAATTATGATGTAACGGTCCAGATATTTCTACAGTTAAATGCAGGTGACACAATCATCATGACATGTTGATCACTTGTTTGAAGCTATTTAAAGTCACTCCATGTAAAACAAAATTACAGACCAGACATGGAATATCAAACAAACTGAAAGTGTGACCTTGACCTTCGCAAAAAAGGTTCTGGGTCTTAATTTGACACTTCGTCATGACAAGTGTTTTGAAATCCACCCATGTATGATAAAGTTACAGACTGGACACGAAATCTCACACAGACTCAAGTGTGACTTTAACCTTTGAGGTACGGGTGCGGATCTTACTCTTGACACGCTGTCAAGTTATGTTGATCATTTGTAGCAAGTAATAACAAAATCCATCTATGCATGACAAAGTAACAGGCTGGACACAGATTCTGGACATAGGACAGACGGACGGACGCTGCGATTACAATATGCCACCCCAAAAAGTTTTGGCAGGCATAAAAATTTAATTACATATATAGAGAGAGAGAGGATCTTCTTACAGGAGGGCTTGTTCAGACAACATTGAATTTATTAAAAGAGTTAGCATTTTTGCTAAGGAATTTAAAAAGTTCAATAACAAATGATCTATTGTGTAAGATTCTTTCTATCAGATAAACTCAGGAAAATGGTACATCTAACATTTATTTTTCAGATCAACTATTAAAGTATCAAGAAAAAAAACATGCATATATCTGTTTCCACATGTCATCATATTATTATGATACAACATTTCAAAATAACGTCATTATACCGTGACAAATTAGAGTGATTTGTATGTTTGGGCAAGTCGGAGAGTATCGCGTTATATAAGGCATGAGAGGCCAGTTATACCAAGCGATAAATTAATATAGATATTACATTTGGTTAACATTAAGATTGTGCCATGGATTTAATTGACTTCTGCAATGTAAAGTATGTGATAAATTATCAGTTTTGCAAGCAGATGTTTGTTTGTTTTATAGGATTAGCAGTGGTAGAACTTTATAAAATATGTTTAATGACAAAATGATGGATAAATCACTGATTAGCAGTATGTGGCATCTCTTTTTAGTGCAATTTTGTATAAATATGCAACACAACACGAGCATGCAAGTTGTACTTACGGAGGCCCTCCGGGACCTGCTGGATTTTGTGCCCTGTATGCAGCATTGTAAAATATTAAGACCATTAGAACTTGGGTTACCTTAAACATCAAATCAATTTTAATTTTGGCCCTGTATGCAGCAGTGTAAAATACTAAAATAAGTGTGGAAGTCGGAAAACCACCAACATAAAAATTAATTTCTATAAATATGTGCCAAGTATGCAGTCTAATTAAATATGAAATCATTAGAACTTGAGAAACAATCAACATCGAATAATTGTTTTCTTGTTACCATAAATCACAATGTACATTCAACATATTTTTATCCAACTTGACAAAAATCTGTATTTTTGTATGTTGTGTGACAGGCTTTTACTTTTATTAGTCTAGTAGAATTACCATATATCCTTGCTAAAACAATCTATCCACTATTTGTTAAAGTTTATTAGTCTAGTATAATTACCATATATCCTTGCTAAAACAATCTATCCACTATTTGTTAAAGTTTATTAGTCTAGTATAATTACCATATATCCTGGCTAAAACAATCTATCCACTATTTGTTAAAGTTTATGGTCTCTAGCACATTTATTGATTGAGTCAGTGACTCTTGAAATATATTTACAATCCTATTCTTTGCATTGCAATACCTATCATAATTCATATACTGAGTGATAATGCTGTATGTATATCGCAATATAATGCATTATAATATACATGGTTTTGCAGGTACGCAATTTGCAAGTGTTGTATAATATTTTCCGAGGATTATATAAACAAGAGTTGTCAGAAGACCAACAAAGCTCGCCTCTGGATGTCTTAGTCCGAAAAGGGCCATAACTGTGCCAAAATGCAATCCAGAGTTATGGTTCTTATCTCTGTGTGTTCCATTGATGATGGTAAACACACATGCAAAGTTTCATTCATATCCAATAAATGGTTGCATAGATATCTGAAACTTGTACACAAAAATTTTAAACTGGGTGTCTACAGACGACGACGACACTGACGCCAATGCCGCCGGGTCATGACAATAGCTTTCCTTGGACTTCGCCCCGGCGAGCTAAAAATACAACAACATGGAATAAGCACTTATCCAAGGTTGATTGATAAAACCTGGGATATTATTCTGTCGATATATTGTTTAAAACCACGGACATCAAAACAACTTCCAAATTCATACTCATAATGTTCAAATACTGCCGAGGTTTACAAGGATTTCCGAGGTTTATTATACCAAAGTCTGCATATTCCCCTCCCAACCCCTCCATCTACAAATTAATGTCCCTTGTTTTTTCTTTCCAAACCTCAGAATTACTCCAAGATTGAAAAAATACCAAAATCCATGAAAAATGTTCATCTGGGTTTGGGCATTTTGTTGCACCCATATTTATAACTTGGTACTTTTCATTTAGATAATCCATACTGCTTAAAAAGTCTGTGAGGACACAAACAGTTATAAACATAATAGGATGGCAATACAATTTTCAAAAGTAATAAATGTTAAAAGAAAAGATATTGCAAAAATGTGTGGGGAAAAAATCAATGAATTTAGACAAATTTGGGTTTGACATATTGATTTTGGGGTATTCTTTGTTAGTCAACAAATTCTGAACAAAATTATTATTTTCGAAATCAATGCAAAGCATTCTTTGTAACGCCCAACACCTATATATAGATGTATTATTAGAGTGACTATTTAAAGATATATTCAGATCCACCATCTACTTACATTATCACTGGTTGCCAACCAATCAGAGGGAGATAAGCTTCGGTAAAGCTCTAATCTAAATTCAAATGAGCGTAATTTTAGGTATTTCTTTCAACAATAGATTTCAAGTCTTCTAAAACGACATTTTCCTTTATTTCTGCGAGAGTCCCATTTCTCTAATGATGTACATAGTGTTGCTAACTATTGATTCAAACAATAAAGCTGTGATATGACCAAGATGAGATTTACTTAAGATGCTCACAATAGGCTTATTCTTGCAGTGCGCCCATACTTAGATCCATCTTTAGATAATTGTGTACTATTAAATCTTATCTGACTGACAATACCGGCTGATAATGACAAAATTTCTTGACTCCTATCAGTTACAATGTCTGACAGAATGCCACAGTACCAGTGAGGTATTTTATGTCGCTGTTTTATTTCTTATGCTTCACCAATATTCTGTTATATTATATATTCCTCAAGATTCGATTATTACAGCTTTTGAGCAGTTACATGTAACAATATATCATTCCAGTTTCGTCAATTCTTTCTGATTAAATCAATACATAAGTACTGGAAGAGCACACCGTACGCACACAAAATGTAATAACGTTAAAGTACATTTTTTAGCTTCAATTGCCGTTTACAAGATCAGCTGTCGGACGAGAATTTGTCATCAAGCACTCGCTAACTTGCACAGCTCTCGGCGATTGTCAATTAATAAATCATCCAAATATCCAATAATTATCCAGTATTGCTAATTGGTTTCAATTATCCCAATATCAGCTTAAAGTGAACGAAAAATCTATGTCACCATATGCGTGGGAGGACAATGCATCTAGCCGACCTAGACTGTCAATCTAATAATTCCGTAATCTCAGAGTATAAAAGACATCTACAATAAATTCCCCACCAACGCACACTGGCAGTCAAGATCTGGTTGCCAAGACAACGGCACTATTTATAGAACATCACAGGAGTCCTAAATAGAGGGAAGAGTAAGTCTATTGATCATTCTATTCAGTGAGGCAATGGGAAAAATGTACCAATATATTTCATTATGGGCCCTATTTGGATCAATATCCTGGATAGCTAGTTCACAAATTTCGCCATTTCCTGTGACAAGCCTTGATCAGTGCATGTGTTAGGGACGAGAAATTCGTATAGCGAGTTGTACATGCATGCTAAGTTTTATGTATGCTTTGCAAACCAGAAGGGAAGGAATGCAGTCTTTTTATCTGAAAATTGGGTAGAGGTCCAAGCTTTTGAGATTGGGAAAAAACAGGGTGATTGAGGGGAAATTGGGAATGTTTTAAAAGCTTTAGCAAACTGGAAAATAAAGTGTAACACTGTTAGGATCATGTTCTAACCAATGTTTATCAGATATTACAATAATATGTCACATCCAATTGTTTCTTTTTTATCCCCAAATGTAAGAAAAATTAAAAAAAAAAAATTCAATTTCCCTCAATTGATAAAAGTACATGATTTTTGAACTTTTGGAAGCCACTAAATTTCGGCCTCTGTTTAATAAGGTAAAAAAGCCCTGTTTTGTCAAGAAAAATTTTGGTTCTACACAAATTAGTTCATAATCCTACCCCTGATACAGCCACCGAGTACCTACAGAACAATTCATAATTCTACTCCTGATACAGCCACTAAGTGTCTACAGAACAATTCGGAATCCTACCCCTGATACAGCAATCGAGTGCATACAGAACAATTCAGAATCCTACCCCTGATACAGTCACCAAGTGCATACAGAACAATTAAGAATCCTACGGCTGATACAGTCACTGAGTGCCTACAGAACAATTCGGAATCCTACCCCTGATACAGTCATCAAATGCATACAGAACAATTAAGAATCCTACCGCTGATACAGTCACCAAGTGCCTACAGAACAATTCGGAATCCTACCCCTGATACAGTCATCGAATGCATACAGAACAATTCAGAATCCTACCCCTGATACAGTCACCAAGTACCTACAGAACAATTCGGAATCCTACCCCTGATTCAGTCACCAAGTGCATACAGAAAAATTCAGAATCCTACCCCTGATACAGTCACTGAGTGCCTACAGAACAATTCGGCATCCTACCCCTGATACAGTCGCCAAGTGCATACAGAACAATTCTGAATCCTACCCCTGAGACAGTCAACAAGTGCATACAGAACAATTCAGAATCCTACCCCAGATACAGTCGCCAAGTGCATACAGAACAATTCGAAATCCTACCCCTGATACAGTCACCAAGTGCATACAGAACAATTCGGAATCCTACTCCTGATACAGTCACTAAGTGCATACAGAACAATTCGGAATCCTACCCATGATACAGTCACTGAGTGCATACAGAACAATTTAGAATCCTACCCCTGATACAGTCACAAAGTGCATACAGAACAATTTGGAATCCTACCCCTGATACAGTCACTAAGTGCATACAGAACAATTCGGAATCCTAACTCTGATACAGCCATCGAGTGCATACAGAACAATTCAGAATCCTACCCCTTATACAGTCACCAAGTGCATACTGAACAATTCAGAATCCTACCCATGATATAGTCACCAAGTGCATACAGAACAATTCAGAATCCTAACCCTGATACAGTCACCAAGTGCATACATAACAATTCAGAATCCTACCCCTGATACTGTCACCAAGTGCATACAGAACAATTTGGAATCCTACCCCTGATACAGCCATCGAGTGCATACAGAACAATTCAGAATCCTACCCCTGATACAGTCACCAAGTGCATACAGAACAATTCAGAATCCTACCCATGATACTGTCACCAAGTGCATACAGAACAATTCAGAATCCTACCCCTGATACTGTCACCAAGTGCATACAAAACAATTCGGAATCCTACCCCTGATACAGTCACCAAGTGCATACAGAACAATTCAGAATCCTACCCCTTATACAGTCACCAAGTGCATACAGAACAATTCAGAATCCTACCCCTGATTCAGTCACCAAGTGCATACAGAACAATTCGGAATCCTACCCCTGATACTGTCACCAAGTGCATACAGAACAATTTGGAATCCTACCCCTGATACAGCCATCAAGTGCATACAGCCTACCACAGATACAGTCACTTAGTGCCTACAGAACAATTCAGAATCCTACCCCTGATACAGCCACTGAGTGCCTACAGAACAATTCAGAATCCTACCCCTGATACAGCCATCGAGTGCATACAGAACAATTTAGAATCCTACCCCAGATACAGCCACTGAGTGCCTACATAACAATTCAGAATCCTACCCCTGATACAGTCGCCAAGTGCCTACAGAACAATTCAGAATCCTACCCCTGATACAGTCACTGAGTGCCTACAGAATAATTTTGGAATCCTACCCCTGATACAGCCATCGAGTGCATACAGAACAATTCAGAACCCTACCCCTGATACAGTCACCAAGTGCACACAGAACAATTCAAAATCCTACCCCTGATACAATCACCAAGTGCATACAGAACAATTCGGAATCCTACCCCTGATACAGTCACCAAGTGCATACAGAACAATTCAGAATCCTACCCACGATACTGTCACCAAGTGCATACAGAACAATTCAGAATCCTACCCCTGATACAGTCACTGAATGTATACAGAACAATTAAAAATACTACCTCTGATACAGTCACCAAGTCCATACAGAACAATTTAGAATCCTACCCCTGATACAGTCACTGAGTGCATTCAGAACAATTTAGAATCCTACCCCTGATACAGTCACTGAGTGCATACAGAACAATTCAGAATGCTACCCCTGATAGTCACTGAGTGCATACAGAACAATTCAGAAACCGACCAATGATAGTCACTGAGTGCATACAGAACAATTCAGAATCCTACCCCTGATACAGTCACTGAGTGCATACAGAACAATTCAGGATCCTACGCCTGATACAGTGACTGAGTGCATACAGAACAATTCAGGATCTACGCCTGATACAGTCACTGAGTGCATACAGAACAATTCAGGATCCTACGCCTGATACAGTGCACACTGAACAACTGGGAAGCATGTATTCGGAGATCCATTATTGGGCATTTTGGGCCAGCACTAGTACTGACAGTTGTAAATCAATAGAGCAGCCATACAGAGTACAGGCTGCCACCACAACAATTACAGGAGAATAATTACCTGTATGTAACATCATACCTACACTAACACTATCTTCATTCTAATTTAATAATTATACCAAAAATAAACCAGCTTCAGAGTTCTCTGCATTAACCAATGATAGATTAGTCAATTTATTGAATTCTTAACATCATTTTTTATGCCATTGAGGGCAAACAGAAGATCAGTTCACCTGACCACTCTTTAATGACATCCATGAAGGCAAACTAGTTGCTGTATGGTTTTTAGCATCGCTTTCTTTTTTTCAGTTTAATCGCAACAGTATCTACTTGATACGGTATTCTAAGCGCTGCCACTCTGGAGTATGTCAGACACATGGTATAATTCCAGACCAGGTTACATTATACTGACTGTTACACTGGGCTGACCAGGCCAACTATCCTCTAAATGCTAAGCTCCGAGCAAGATAGCTTCTAGTACCATTTTTCAAGTCAAGCTGGGGATCGAACCCACAACCTTCAGTATGTTATCGACCCCAAGAAGACCCTCAACCCAACCCAACCCCCATCCCTGCCCATTTTTTTTTTAAATTTTGTTTTGTTTTGATTTTTAATACTATTCTGCCCCTTTACCACCAACCCCCAGACATCCCACCCCATCCAATTGATTATTTCTGTAGTGATCTACTGGTCAGCTTGCACCCCAGACTGATATTAAAAGGGAAACAAATCTTGATTAAATTTTCCTTAGCTTCAATATCTTGTCAAGTTTCCTAATCTTTACATCAAGCGTATAACTAATGCATTCATTCAATATCAATGCACCGATTAGCCCCCAAAATATAATCAATAGCAGCTCAATAAAATAACAGCTGGATGAAAAACTGGTTCTACCAAGGAAGACTTTGAGCATTGTTGGTAAGTTGTAAGAATAAAAAAAGATTTAAAAACAAGAGGTCCAGAATGGCCCAAATTCGCTCCCCTGTGGCACAGGAGACATTAATAATCCAATTTGGTCAGTTCAGGAACTTGTCCTAGATATTGTGGTTATATAACTAATATTTAAGTTTGGTGAGAATCAAATGAAAAATATGGGTACTCGAGTGCATACACAGTAAAATAGTGCATTTTTTATTAATTCAAGGGTCATAACTCCGATATTAAAAATCTAATTTGGCCAGTTCATGATCTTGTTCCGAGATATTATGGTTATATAACTACTGTGTAAGTTTCTTGAGAATCTAACGAAAAAAGTGGGTGTTAGAGTCAAAAAGTGCACTTTTAATGTTTTAAGGGCCGTAACTCTGACATTAATAATCCGATTAAGCCAGTTCAATAACTTGTACGAGATATTAACCCTTTGCTCCATATAGGTTTTACCTTATCAGCTATCACAGGTCAATACAGTTGACCAGTATCTGATAAACAATACCCAATAGGTAACTGGTAAGATTGCATGCACTATCTCCATGCAGCTTATTGGAAAAATGTTCAAGTTTGACACCTCTGTTAATTAACTCCTTTTTACAGTGTGAAATACTGATTTTATAGTTATGGTGTAAATGTGAAGTTTTTGGAGAATTAATTTCTCTTTCTGGTGATGTAATTTTTTTAAATATAGGACAGTTGTGTAACAAAATATAGGTTTGTGAAGTAAGAAAAAAAAAATTGCAAAAATATATTTATTTATGGTAATATACCATATATATCTATGACTTAATTCATGTAAATAAACAGTGTACAACTTAATAAATAAATTAACATTCATAACAACTCATTTACATTATACAGAATCCAGTGACTGCCCCCCCCCCCCCTCCCTATTCATTTTTTTAATTATTATTACCACCCCTTTCCTGATTTATATTGGAAAAGTATTTTTCTAGCCTTATACCCCCACCCGACTTATTTACATTATGCAGAATCCAGTTTTAAAAACTTTGTTTATAAAAAATAAATTTGAAAACATGTTTCCAACCAACCACCCCCATAAATCCATCCACTCCACTACTAAATTTACAGCTGCAGAGTCCAGAAAAAAAAATAAATTACCCCACCACCCCTGACCTCGCCACTTCCAATTTACTTTTTGTATTGTTCAAACTTGTAAAGACCATCTTTACTTGTCATACCATCTTTATTTCCAACTGATTAGTCTAAAAGTTTTTATTTATTCTGTTATTTATTTTGTTTCTACTGCATTCCAGTAGAAAGTGAGAATAAACAAATAGCGGACAATTTGTAACGCGTTTGTTTTGCCTGTTTGAACCAGTTATTTATTGACAAAAATTGATAAATCGTTACTTATAAAAAGCTTCATAAAACACACCCTCAAATCAGAATAATTGCTCATCCATTCACGAGTCTGATCCTTGTCTCCAGAGAGAGAGAGCTATCATCAGATGAATCAATATCAAAGTCAGAAAAATCACACTCGTCCAAGTCGCTTTCTAAAAGACGCCGAAAATCTTGAATATTTTGATAAAAAAAATTACAAAACACGGTCGCAATGAAAATTTTGATGTTCTAAAACGAACTGGCCAATTGTTTTCATTCTCCTGGTATAATCAACTTGATCCTCTGTTCTCAGCGGGACACTTTTTAATTTTAGTTTTATTGAGATAACAATCAAAGGTTTATTACCGAATTTGCAACTCGGTATATCACTGGCCACGTGTCATATACCACCTTCAAATTCTCCCAACCGACGACAGCTATCAGCTGTAAAAACAAACCAAATCTTCAAAGATACCGATTTTTTTATTTTGATTAGCGATGCATAAAGTAAAAACACGGTTATATTTAGAAATATGACCTTGTTTCAACTAGATTGTTCCAGATCTCGCATACAACTTTCGCGAGTGATCTATGGGAATGCCCTCGTTTCATTGGACGCTATTTATTGCGTAATTATTAATAGTAACCACATGGGTTTTTTTGGGGATCCACTTCCTGTAGAATTAATGTTTACAAAAAGAAAGGTCGGACATTTGTTTTGAGTGTTAATATGCAATAATTTTGAGTTTAAAAACACACTGCGGGGAAATGCGGTATCATGGAGCAGTCGATAACTGCGGGGATTTGCGGTATTGAGGCGCACTGGATATATGCGGTCTTTTGCGGTATTGAGGTGCACTGGATAGGTGCGGTTTTTTGCGGTATTATGGAGCAAAGGGTTATGGTTACATTACTACTATATAAGTTTAGTGAAGATCCAATGAAAAAGGCCAGTGCTAGAGTGCACACAACAAATAAGTTCACGGACAGATGACGGACAACAGGCGATCAGAATAGAAATGTAATACTTAGCAGAGATTTCTGATCTTGCTTAATGTAAAAGTTGACAGAACTTTCAACTACAACTACTTAAGTACATTTTGACGGAGATTTCCAACATTACTATATAGACTCAGGGCTTGAAATTTCTTATAAAAACTACTCGTCTTCCCTTTCCAGCATTTTTCTATCAGATGCTTAATTACAAAGAAATATTAAGGTCAATTTTTTAAATCTAACTCGTCCAGACCAAATATTCCTCGTCCTGACAAGCGGACAAGTGGAAATATTCCAGCACTGATGCCTTCTCAGTGTTTTTTTTCGGCCATTTTTATAGCCGTTATTGGGTCATATTCCCAATGGCAAATAGTATATTTTTTTCCCAATTGAATGGTAAAAATTCCCAACTGAAAGCTTCAAAAATATAAATTGAAACCTGCCATACTTCCTTGATAAAATAAAGAAAGTTTTCCCCATTCTGAATTTAGTATGACATTGATTATTTAATTAAATGGCCTGATAAGCAAGTGTACACTTTTTATAAATATATAAATATATTTAATGCAAAAAAATTTCCCAACGTTAATGAAAATGCCGCTAAAATTCCCAATTCCAAGGGTATGGGTCATCTTCCCAAAATGGTGAAAAAAACCACTGCTTCTTGTGGCAAGATCAAGAAAATCAAAACTTGCCAGAAGTATAAAATCTTCTTAAAAAAGGTTTGTTTTGCTGTTTATTTTCTACACATCTAAGAAAAACAAAACAATACTGAAATAATAAGCATAACTACACGTTTTTATACCACAGAAAAAAAAAGAAATAATATAGCTTGAGCAGCTAACGCTCTATCTGCTATATCTCCTCCCTTCAAATATTGATTAGAGAGGTGATGATAAACAAGTTTATAAATGTCATGTACACTCGGGTCCCGTTATAATGCAGTCTGGCATAACACCGAACTCAATATAACTCTTTCTTTTTCTATGGCTCCTAAATTTAAAATTGATATTTTCAAACAGATTTACTTAGAACTTGCTGTATAATAATTGATGAATTGATCATCAAAAATCTCAACAAAATCGCTAAGTAACTTTGTGAGCTAGAACATTTTTAAAATACGATTACTTAATTAAACGAACACAAAAATAGTGCACATTTTTCACTTCGGTAATTTTTAAACATAAAAACTCAGGTCACGGTAAATGTATAAAAATGGTGCTCCATAATACTGCGATATGTACAGGCACAACTAAAATTAAAACTGTGGTATACCGGTTTTACCACACAACTCTAAGGTTAGATTTGAATCAGAACACCTAGAAAATTAATTACCAATTATCGGAGATGACTTTTCAGAGTGCTGTATTCAGGAAATTTCTTTTGTCTGCAATGCATTTCTAAATACTTCAACTTTACAGTACTTAGTACATCATGGTACTTAAAATTAAGTGGTACCAAACTCTGGAGGGCCATAGCTAAATATTGTCAGCACAGAGTGGATTTCCATAACAGAACATGTGTAGAAATATTTATAATAATTTATAACCCCCCCCCCCCCCCCCCCCCCCCCGAAATAAACAAAGTGTTTATATATTTTCCATGCCGAGACTGCACATATATGTTTTACTTCGGAAATAAAGAATTTAATATTTTTTGTTACCTTAAAGTGAATTATAAGTAGCTGATTTATATATGATTTGCCCATAACCGCAGTCGAAAGAACAGTAAAAATGATATTAATCAGTTAAGATTACTATACGTCCGAATACTAGCACCATCCGAAACATATTCATTTAATTATAATTAAAAATCAATGCAAACTTCTTTGCATTAATAATCAGAGTAAACGACACAATGTATATAAAACATAAAGGTATCAAATGCTGACGTTGATTTCAATATACATATGATTATGTCTGCCTCCGTATTACGTGATTTTTTCAACCAATTTTGACACGATTTCTGATTTGGATCATTTGTGTCAAAATCGTCACAGCCACAAGACGATGAGTCGTTTTGCATACATGGCAGGAAAAAAAGTAATGATATCAAACTTTCATTCTAGACAAACAGAATGCGTGTCTTCAAAGAATACTTACATATTTGAAGCTTTTATTTAAGCTGATATCAACAAAAGTGTCAACTGTCAAAAGTGTCTAACCATTTGCAACAAATATGGCGGTCTATGCAAATGACATCATCATCCGGGAATCTGATTCCCCGGTTTCGTATTTATCATCGGCTATTTGCACGACCCGCGTGTGCGTTGTGACATGGCGTATCCACACAACTGCTTTCCTTCTTATTTCTATGGTGAATAAAACATTTTTAATAGCATATTATTTATAAAATGACCCAAAGTCAAAGAATGAAAAGTTATTTTTTTCTTTTAACTTTTGTTTTAAATTTAATACTATTCTGCCCCTTTATTACCAACCCCAAGACTCTCTACCGCCTCCATATTGTTTTTTTAATTTTGTTCTGTATTAAATTAGATACACTGTCCCTTTTCAACTTTGTTACCAACCCCAAGAAACCCACCCCCCTCCAACTTTTTTATTGTATTATTTTATTGCACAGCCCTGTTTATTGAACTTTGGCACTTACACCCCGATATCCACACCCAGATTTAAAAAAATATATATTAAATTAAATACATTTCAGCTTAAGAACTGGCTAGTTAGCCATAGCAAGACATAGACAATAGACATAGTGTATATTCTGCCCTAATAATCCTACATGTACATACATGTATCTCCTATTTTGCTAATATAAAGATGGTTTCATTTATACAGATATATCTGATGGTACATTATAAAATACTGTTCTGTGACAAGGCTAGAATAGTCGAGTTAACGCTGTTCTTCGGCATCTCTAGTGGGTTTTTTTGTGATTCTTTTAAATCTATTTTATTTTTTCAGTAAAAATATTGATTGACTAATCACCATCATGTCTAAAAAGTTTACTTCACTTACTTTGCCTACTTAATATTACTACTGGATATTTGTTTCCATAGTAACAGGAAAATATTGAAAATGGAAACTTCTACATACCAAACGGTACTACTAGGCCGCCAGGTTGATATGTGTATAAAGTTTCGTAAACTTGAAGGTCTTGAAGTTGTGCTCCGTAAATGGCAACTTATGTAATTGTTTTCCATGGTAATAGAAAATATATTGAAAATGAAAAATGCCACATAGCAAAAGACACATGTGTACAAAGTTTCATGAAGTTACCTTTACAGTTTTAAAGTCGTACTCCTGAAACGGTGACTTCTGTAATATTCGTTTCCATGGTAACAGAAAAAGAATGTAAATGAAAACTCCCCAATAACAATATGCAAAATATTAGAATACTAGACTGACATGTGTACAAAGTTCCATGAAGTTATCTTGGACTTGTGCTCCAGAAAAGCTTTTGAACGCACGGACGGTTCCCGATTGAATATCCCTCACATTTAATTTGCGGGGGATAAACAAAATCAGCTTTATATTCGCGTTCGATTGTCCACACTCTCGCTTCCATTACAATAGAACAAATTGTCCACTGCTTAATTAATACGTGTTTAGCAACATACATATTCATGTATATATTTTCCTCATTCTGTCTTCAATTTAAATCATATTTTGAACAGCCATGTTCGGAGTGAAACATATCGCACACTTCAGACATTTATATCAATATCACGGAAATTGTTCGGACAGCATCGTCAACTTACATGTATATTCATCGTGTTTCTGAATAATTTGGACACCGTATGTTGAGTGCCAAGTACAGAACTACCCTAACTCAACATAGACAAAGGTAAATAGGCTAGTTTTGCACCAAGCCCTCGAATTATTTTAGTATAGAATAAAGAAGTAGAACAAAACAGAACACGTGTTATGCAGTTAAATAATATTATCAATTTTATTTTTACAATGTGAAAGAAACATCAAAATATCGGTAATCCAAGTTGGGTCCTTGTCGCCATGGCAACAAAGAGGATTGAAGTGTTGCGCAGGGAGTTCAACCTTTCTTTCCTGAAAAGAGAAAACAGAACATAAACAGAACATAATCAGTATTGGTCTTGGATAAGATCAATAGGTTATTTATAGCATCTGTCGTCCCGTGGAAATCTCCAATAAAATCTAAACATCGAAGGTACTGAAACCTGGGCAAACAGTAATCGAAACACATGCATGTACGAAAATAGTTATAATTTTATTATTTTATTATTTAACTCTAAACTGAATTAGTATACTTGGCGATTTGGTACTCAACGTTGAACTGTTGTTGTTTTTTTCAGCGGTAGGGTTTCTTCGGTTTTTGAAAGTTGCTACTATTTATAGAACTTACATCATACGAAGCTCTAAACCTAAGCAAATTTCCCCATGTAAAAACAGGGGTTAAATAGTGTGACTACGAAAAACAGGGCGGCAAGTCAGCATAATCTCGTCTGAATGCCATGTGATTGTCATGTGAATGCCATGTGAATACCTTGTGAATTGCCATGTGTATATCCTGTGAATTGATGATACATGAAATGCCATGTAAATATCACGTGAATACCATATGAATGTCATATGAATGTCTTGTAAATTGTCATATGTATGACATGTGAGTATCGTGCGAATGTCATGCTTATGCTAAGTGCGACGGTGAATGTATTGTAAATGACATGTGAATGACATGTGAATATGCGGTTAATGTCATACAATTGCCGTCATATGTCTGATGTTATATAGTTAAAAATAAATGCACTGAGCTTGAAAGATGCTGTTAATTTTCATGAACAAATTACCGTAGTAGCCTTTATATCCTCCACCATAACCGCCTCCATATCCCATGCCCATCCTCATGCCCATGCCATAACCTCCGTAGCCACCGCCCATGCCGTATCCTCCGTACCCACCGCCCATTCCGTAACCTCCACCATAACCTCCGTACCCGCCGCCATAGCCCATTCCGTAACCTCCGTAGCCACCGCCCATGCCGTATCCTCCGTACCCACCGCCCATTCCGTAACCTCCGCCATAACCTCCGTACCCACCGCCCATTCCGTAACCTCCGCCATAACCTCCGTAACCGCTGCCATAGCCCATGCCGTAACCTCCGTAGCCGCCCATGCCATAGCCTCCGTACCCACCACCATAGCCGCCCATGCCATAGCCTCTACCGTAACCTCCGTATCCACCTCCATATCCCCATTTAGGATTCCACATTCTCCTCCAATAATGCCTCATGCCCATACCATGGCCCCATTTAATAGTAGCTGATGCCGCGGCAACAAGCAGAGTAAGGACCAGTAAAATTCTCATGGTGACGTCACTGAAACAATACGAATAAAAGAGTATGTAGTCATTCAGTATAATTTATATATATCTGAAAAGACCCAAAAAAATCAGAAATTCCGTTGTTGTGATTTCAATTATCTCCCTTTATGAAATAAATTTATATGATTTCACTGTATCTTCATTATCCAACGGGTTTTTAAATCTGTCCTTTATATAGAATATGTTTGTTCATAAGCAAACATGAACATGAATACATCAATATTTAGTTTAGTTTAAACGTATTTTATTTCAGATATTTTGAAATGGGGCTGGGCCACAAGTTCTTCCAACTTAGATTCGGCCCTCCCCCTACAAGTAACAAATTTACAGTGTATAACAAAACAAATTACATGTTTATGCTAATACAAACAATTATAAACATACAGTAGGTGATTGAGTGAGAGGAAGAAATAGTGGAGAGAGAGAGAGAGAGAGAGAGAGAGAGAGAGAGAGAGAGAGAGATTTTGTAAGCAGATAAAAGAAAAATAGTAAAAAGTATATGATTATATTTTCTTGTCTCCCTTATGACAGGCATTCTCAGATATCATAACTTTGTGTTTGGACAGGACATACTAGCACACAAGTGGGTGTATATTTTTAACAAGATATATAATATATTTAAAACATTTATTGTTTGTATCATTATTATCATTATTATTATTTTTATTATTATTATTATTATTATTAAATCAAAATATATGGGTATCTTTAATCAAGCTATGGACAGCATCCACAATAGTTATGTTATCTTCTATAGATATAGTTTCACTTCCACTCAGTAGTAGATTAATATTTAATGGATGTAATGCTCGTGTTGTTTGAAACAAGACGAGTCTTTGATTGCTATATCTAGGACATTTAAAGAAGTAGTGTTCAGCATCTTCTATAACCTCTTGACAGAGTGTGCAGATGATTTCTACAAAGATCGGCATTTAAATTATTACAGTTGTTTCTAAGCCTTGCATGATAAACTGAGACACATCGTTTGCCATGAGAATACTATGGTGGTATTTTAAATTTAGTATTTTGGCGTAATGTATTTTTAAAGATTGAAAGTGAATGCGCTGCTCTAATATTTTCATCAAGCTGATTCCAAAGAGAGATAGAAGAGGGAATGCATGACTTTCGCATTATCTCTGTTCTACAGTATGGAGAAGTATAGTTATCCCTGTTTCTAAGTGGGTATTCAGTTGTTGTACCAACTAGAGGTGGGAAAAGATCATTTATATAAGTTGGACTATTTGAATGGTATACATTATACATAAGGTCATATTTTTGAATTTCTCTTCTCTTTTTAAGTGGTTCCCATCCATATTCTTTATACAGTTTTTCATAGATACTGATCAGGTAAGTCCTGTGACAATTCGTGCTGCTTCGTTTTGTAGTTTTTCTATTGAATCTGTGAGGTGCACTGTGCAACCATCCCAGACCAATGAGGAATACTCTAGAATTGGACGCACATACGATATATACATTTGATTGAGTGCATTTCTTCCAATAGTGATTTTTAAGCGTTTCATAATGTGTATTGTCTTGGAAGCAGAAAGTAATATGCTTTCAATATGTGATCGTTTCATGTGAAATGAAACTTGAAAGAACATGTACAATTTTAACTTATATGCGAAATATTTGCCCCATGAAGGGATTGTGCTTTATATTAACTATTGCCCCATGAAGGGGTTGTGATTTGTGTGATTTATTTGCCCCATGATGGGGGTTGTTTTGTTGAGGGCTGCCCATTTGTTGTCGACGGTAGCCCGAAATATTGAGCCGTAGCCAAACATTGCCAAACTTAAAATAAAATATAATTAACTAATATTATGTGTTGTTCTGCATTCTCGAATAAGTAATAATAAAGCATAACTCGAAACCCGGGGAGCGAATAAGTACTAACCAATGTTGAACGGCTTTCACATAATGTGGTGTCCGCCCAGGAATACACTGTTTGCCTCTCATGCATCAATATTTGACGGTCGGTTATACACGCGGACGATAATGATGTGTATAACGGCTCAACACTTATTTCAGTATCAAAACTAGTAAATACCATATGCGACGCTTGCTTTTCTAAAAGACAATCTCCTTGAAAAGTTGTGCAGAAGAAACGTTTGGACTTGGAAGTAAGATCGGATTGGCTGAAACAAACACACTTCCGCAATGGCCATGTTAAAAGAAATTTTAAAAATATTTATTCGGATTGAAGTCATGGCAGTTATCTTGTACAAGATCTTTGTCTTAGAAAATATCTAATAAAACAGAAATAATGAATAAAGAAATAGATATCCAAACGATACTCTCTTGAAATACTATGGAAATCTTCGAGGTAGTCCGATTGTGTGAATAAACCAATCAAAAAAGTAAGTCGATTTTCGCTAAATAAAAATATTTTTTTATACTCGGCCGGACTTGGTCAAGACGTTTGTCTTTTAGGAAAGCAAGCGTCGCATATTATCAAGACTGTATCAAAATACAATTACAAATATATCTACAAATAGTTGCTTGTCCATGGCAAGCCAAACGTTGCAATGTTTCATATCTAGTTTTCTTATTCAATCTTGACATTGCGTTGTTTAATTGCACGATTGCCCAAAGTTAAATTGATTTTGATAAAACATAAATAAAATAGTTTTGCCAATACAAAATTAAGATAATAAATAACAAACAGGTGACGTAGCATTTAATGAACATATTCACCAAAACAGCATAAAGAACACATTCACCAAAACAGCATAAAAAACAATATGTAGACCTCTATGCATGCAGAAGGGTTGACCACATAGTCCCTGCCTTGGAACTGTCAGCGACGGAGACGTAGCATTTAAAGAACATATTCACCAAAACAGCATAAAGAATATATTCACCAAAAACAGCATAAAGAACAATATGTAGACCTGCATACATTCAGAAGGGTTGACCACATAGTCCCTGCCTTGGAACTGTCAGCGACGGAGACGTAGCATTTAAAGAACATATTCACCAAAACAGCATAAAGAATATATTCACCAAAAAAAGCATAAAGAACAATATGTAGACCTCCATACATTCAGAAGGGTTGACCACATAGTCCCTGCCTTGGAACTGTCAGCGACGGAGACGTAGCATTTAAAGAACATATTCACCAAAACAGCATAAAGAATATATTCACCAAAAACAGCATAAAGAACAATATGTAGACCTCCATACATTCAGAAGGGTTGACCACATAGTCCCTGCCTTGGAACTGTCAGCGACGGAGACGTAGCATTTAAAGAACATATTCACCAAAACAGCATAAAGAACATATTCACCAAAAACAGCATAAAGAACAATATGTAGACCTGCATACATATTAACCAAAAAAACAGAATAAAGAACAATATGTAGACCTGTATACATGCAGAAGGGATGACCACATGTAGACCTGTATACATACAGAAGGGTTGACCACATGTAGACCTGTATACATGCAGAAGGGATGACCACATGTAGACATGTATACATGCAGAAGGGTTGACCACATGTAGACCTGTATACATGCAGAAGGGTTGGCCACATGTAGACCTGTATACATGCAGAAGGGTGACCACATGTAGACCTGTATACATGCAGAAGGGTTGACTACATGTATATCTGTATACATGTAGAAGGGTTGACCACGTGGTCCCTTCTTTGGAACGGTCTGCAGCGGAAAAAATATTGCCACTGGTGAACTGATAAACTGAACGTCGTTCTCCCCATATGGCACATAATAAAACGAAACAGCGCAAATATACGCAACAATTTTCCCGCTGCACTATTTTCTTACAAAATACATACCAAGTGTATGCCAAAAAGCCAAAATTAAATATGAAATTCGAATGTTATCCTTTCAAATATTTCTGTTTCGCAGAATGTCTCATTTTTAATACTCTAAGATTATATTAAGATATCCCAGTACCATTCATACATAGGTTTTAGTGAAAATAAGCATGAAATACGAAAACCTCGCAAAATGACAGTAAAATCTTACCTTTGTGTTTCAGTTGAGATCCTGTGGTATTCTGGGGAACATATAAATGCAGCAGGGTTTATATACACATTTGTTGGTGACTTTGAACCACGTGGGTTGAATTATAATGAATCACGTGACACTTAATAGGTAGATTAATAAGTTATACAACGTCTAAGGACATTTTTTTTTTGTTATCTATTGCACCATTTTGCTCGTTAAACGTCATTCGCCCAAGTTCATTACAAAAAAAACACAACACTTCTGTACTCAAACTTATGCGAATGTATAATATAAGCATACATGTATTTTTTTCAATCAGTATGAAATTAACATTACATGTACAATATGTCTTACTCAACTATGTTTTTTACATGTTTCAAATTAGGTTTAAAGTAAGGGAAACGTTTTGCAGGCGAATAGTGACACGTTACTCGAGTTTAATTGTAAACTGCTTTTTTTTTGCAAATGTCACAGGTATATTGATGGTGGTTACGGTGTTTGGACAAGAACTATTATAGCTCTAGAATATTAGCAAAATATGCGAATTAAAACATTAAAATAGACCGTCGATATGAATGAAAGACAAAATAAGTGCCTGGGAGTTCTTGGGTACATGAGTTAAAACTAGTAATTTGTATCCTTAAACAGTTTTGTAAACCAAATGCTGCAGAATTGTATACACTATAATATATATACATAACGCATAAATCAATTATGTATTTTCTACAGAATTAATAATATTATATTATACGTAGTATACATAATATATAAACACTCCATTAATATAGTATTTAACTAATCATTTACATTATAAAATACACAATTTGTATAAATGCATGTATTAATTTTTACATAATAATTTTACATAGATAATGGATACAAACATTATTGAGGTAATTTTTATAAAATGACAAACATCATTTTAGAAATTATTTTTACCAATTCAAGATTATTAAATTTATTAAATGTAACGTCAAACAAAAGGATTGAAAAAGGGAGCAATGCTTATTAGTCTGTAACCAATTAAGACCGATACTAGCGAGTCATGTATGTGTATGCATATATATCAATAAAAGAAACCACAGGATGACACTGACAACTTGTTAGATTTATCTTCTTATCTCCATTTTTTTTATCGTTTTATACTTACATGATCTTTGTAGGAAATACGGACATACATACGAATATTAGTTGGAGGAAAAAAAGCACACGTATGATTTATCCGATTCGTTTTCTATTCACGCCGCGTACTCCAAATTGATTTTTTTCTCATAAAACAGTGTTAAAACATCCATGACTTTTGGATTTTGAGGTGTGTTTTTTCTAAAAGACGAAAATATGTTTTATATAAGAAAAAAACGGTACATTTGTAAATAATATATACACTTGGTTTAAAAATATAATTTCGACAAATACGTACAAATATAAATTTCAATTTGAATATAATAATTGTATATAGTATTATTAAATATCGTCTTTAATATCTAATTTTGATGGGCTAGCACCAGACATATTTATTTTTAGCTCACCTGAGCAAACAGCTACATGTATTTTAATCACCCAGTGACATAATTTATCGTCCGTCCGTCTGTAAACTTTTTATTTCTTGTACCTTTATTTTTGACTGGATCTTCACCAAACTTACATGGAAGTTATATTACCACAATATCTCTGACAAGTTCTTGGAGGAACCAAAAAAAGGTAATTAATGTCTAAAGTACGCCCCTTGAAACATCAAAGATTGTATTACTTTACATAAATTAAAGTGACCAAAATTGGATTATTAATCAGCTATTAACCAAATGAATGTTATTTGTTGAGATATATGAACGAATATGTAACACGTACAAAGAAAGTGAAAAATGGTTCACGAACGTAAAGACACGCCGTTTATTTGCTTCATGGCATAAAAAAAAACGTTAATAATTGTGACGTTTTTAGTGTAACGATTCATCGGAAATATCTAACATTGTTATTATGCCATCAACAGCTAACAGAAGTTCTTTGCCACCGACGGCTAACAGATGCTTTATGCCACCAGCGGCTAACATACATTTTATGCCATCGACGGCTAACATACGTTTTTATATTATTGACGGCTAACATACGTTTTATGCCATCGACGGCTAACAAATGTTTTATGCCATCGACGGCTAACAGATGTTTTATGCAACGACGGCTAACAGACGTTTTATGCCATCGACAGCTAACAGATGTTTTATACCAACAACGGCTAACAGACGGTCATCGACGGCTAACAGATGTTTTATGCAACAACGGCTAACAGACGTTTTATGCCATCGACAGCTAACAGACGTTTTATACCAACAACGGCTAACAGACGGTCATCGACGGCTAACAGATGTTTTATGCAACGACGGCTAACAGACGTTTTATGCCATCGACGGCTAACAGATGGTCATCGACGGCTAAAAGATGTTTTATGCAACGACGGCTAACAGATGTTTTATGCCATCGACGGCTAACAGACGTTTTATACCAACAACGGCTAACAGACGGTCATTGACGGCTAACAGATGTTTTATGCCATCGGCGGCTAACAGACGCTTATGCCATCGACGGCTAACAGACGTTTTATACCAACAACGGCTAACAGACGGTCATCGACGGCTAACAGATGTTTTATGCAACAACGGCTAACAGACGTTTTATGCCATCGACAGCTAACAGATGTTTTATACCAACAACGGCTAACAGACGGTCATCGACGGCTAACAGATGTTTTATGCAACGACGGCTAACAGACGTTTTATGCCATCGACGGCTAACAGATGGTCATCGACGGCTAAAAGATGTTTTATGCAACGACGGCTAACAGATGTTTTATGCCATCGACGGCTAACAGACGTTTTATACCAACAACGGCTAACAGACGGTCATTAACGGCTAACAGATGTTTTATGCCATCGGCGGCTAACAGACGCTTATGCCATCGACGGCTAACAGACGTTTTATACCAACAACGGCTAACAGACGGTCATCGACGGCTAACAGATGTTTTATGCCATCGGCGGCTAACATCCGTTTTATGCCATCAACGGCTAACATCCGTTTTATGCCATCAACGGCTAACAGACGTTTTATGCCATCGACTAGTCTATAGTGCGGACCCAGTTCTCCCGATTGGGTACGTTAAATAACAATGTTGAGTAAACCACATTTGAGCATGTTGATTGGTCAGTTGCTTCAACTGAAAGTTTGACGACTTTCACAGTATAGTAAGCGTTCAATTGCTATAAAATGTGGGAAAGGCATAGAATTCCCTCCTTTTTCATTGGTGGTTATTAGACCTGATTCAGGTTTTTAAATAGACCATGCTATTGACGGCTAACAGATGTTTTATGTCATCGACGACTAGCAGACATTTTATGTCATCGACAACTTACAGACGTTTTATGTCATCGACGGCTAACAGACGTTTTGTGTATTTAAACTATTGAACTGTCCGAATTGAATAATTATTGTCCGAGTCTTTGAATCATCAATCACAAATAGTGTTCACTTTACAATTCATTTTTTTTACTAAACAAATTTTGATCTTTACTAAACTTACAAAGTTATGTAGCTATAAAATATTGCGCACGTTAGTCAACTAGTCAATTTAGAAAATTAATATCAGAGTTATGGCCCTTGAATCATCAAAAAATACATTATATAATGGCATTTGTACTCGAACACCCACATTTATTTCGATATTCATTAAACTTACAGAGTAGTTATATAAAAATAACTTCTCGAACAAGTTCTTGCACTGGTCAAAATGGATAATTAATATCGGAGTTATCTCCATTGAATTGTCAAAACATGAACACCTCCAATTTCCTTACACAGTAACTGTACGAGGGGTTATCCAGAAGTTTGTGGACACATGCTATAAAATAAAAACTACATCTTATATATGTGTAATATTTTCAGTTTATAGTATTCAATCTCAGTGTAAGTTGTATACAAATTTTAAATAAAATACACAATATAACAAATAATTTACATACATTCGATATACATCATGTACAGTGATGTGCCGCAGGTCAATTTTGAAGGCGACGTCGCGACGTCAATTCTTCTCAAAGTAAGCACCGCTATTTTCTATACATTTGCGTTGGCGTTCTACCCACTGATGAAAAACTTGCTTGTACCAGTCCGATGGGTATGAATACAAAATGGAATTAGATTCCGTTTGAAGTTCTTTTAAGTTTTTAAAATGTTTGCCCTTCAATTCGCACTTTAATTTCGGAAAGAGTGTGAAATCACACGGTGCGAGATCTGGGGAGTACGGCGGATGTGGAAGAACTTCTGCCTCCATTTGTATTTCAATTGTCGTCTGCACTTCTCTCGACGAGTGAGCTGGTGCGTTGTCCTGATGTATTATAAGTCCACCCTCATAACCAGTTGGGTGCTTCCTAGTTATTGCTCTAGCAAGATGCCGGCGAAGGACCTGAAATTTATACGTAAAAACAAAAACAATAAGAAAATCGAGTATTAATTATTTAAATGTCACGTTCCTTAATCTGCTAAAGCTGTAAATATATCAATTATATAGAATTTTGTATTTTATAGTACATGTAATACGTTGTTTATTTTATTTTTAAAACTATTGTTATATTATAAGTAAAATATATGTTTGTTATAAAATCGGTACCTTTGAATAATACAATGCGTTGACAGACTGGCCTTTCGGAACGGCATGGCTCAGGATTATTCCGTTGATGTCGAAGAAGACGATGAACATATGTTTTCCTAACGATTTGGACATTCTGGCTTTTTTCGGTGGCGGCGAATCGTTTGATTTCCACTGACTTGACTGTTGTTTCGTTTCCGGATCATAATAAAACAACCATGTCTCGTCGGTAGTTATAATCCTATTTAGGAATGAGTCGCCCTCTTTTGCGTATCTCGCTAGAAACTTCCTAGATTCTGTTACCCGGCGTTCCATTTCATGATCTTTTAATAATCGGGGAACCCATCGCGCACTTATTCGGCTCATTTTTAATTCATTTTTGATGATTCTATGAACGGTGCCGTAGCCCATATCCAAATCCTGGCATAGTTCATGTATTGTTACTCGGCGGTCCTTGTCTAGAAGATCTTTGACTAATTTAACATCACTTTGACGTGATTTTGACGTTGGGCGACCACACCTTTCATCGTCCATTATGTTTTCCCGGCCATCACTGTATCGCTTATGCCATTTGTAGACTAGAGAACGTGCGACAGCAGGTTTCTTTGAGGCTCTGTTTAAAAGTTCCATCGTCTGTATCGGTGTATGCCCGAGATTTACGCAGAATTGTATTGCCGCTCGTTGTTTTAACCGTTCTTCAGACGCCATTTTTACGCACTCTGGCGAAGACCTTTTCTATGAAATATACGCTGGATTCGAATGCGTGCGCGTAAAACAACAAATGATGTTAAATTTAAAGACGTTAATGACGCTGCGTCAAACATGTATGTTTTCCCGCGGAATTGAAGAAATATATTTTTAATAATTAACATGTATAAATTTGAGTTTCTTAAAAAAATTGAGCCGCGGCACTTCATGTGCATGTACGTTACTATGGTTACTATAACTTTATAATGGTTGCATGAAAAACAATAAATTACTTACTATAGATTTGTAATACATAAATGTTTAAGTTATGTAATTTACACTTATGAACGTGTGCACAATAATTATTTATAACATTTGTCCACGAACTTCTGGATAACCCCTCGTACAACCATACTTCTAGTATCTCAGAGAATTCAGTTTTGAACTGGCTAAATCGGATAAGTAATATTGGAGTAATGGCCCTTGATTTAAAAAAAATAGAGTTATTCGACCTTGTATGCTCTCTAGCACATGCAGTTTTGATGTGGTAATCACCAAATTTACACAGTAAAATTCTTAGACAAGTATTTGCAATAGCCAAACTGGATACTTATTGTCAGGGTTATGAGTCTTGAATTATCAAAAATTGGGTATTTGACATTGTGTGCACTCTAGTACGTGAAGTTTACGTCTGATCTTCACTCAACTTGCACAGTAATTATATAATAAAAATATATTGTACACATTCTTGAACTTGCCAAATCGGATAGTTACTGTTACGGTTGTGACCATTGAAAATTGTGTTATTTGACGCGCGCACTCCTGCACTCGCAATTCTTATACGATCCTTTCTCAACTTACATAGTAATTCAATAACCATATAAAACTGGTCAAATTATTGAATGTTGGAGTTATG
Organism: Panopea generosa; assembly: GCA_029582155.1. Lineage (NCBI taxonomy): Eukaryota > Metazoa > Mollusca > Bivalvia > Adapedonta > Hiatellidae > Panopea > Panopea generosa. The sequence goes on along the minus strand of CM055910.1, from coordinate 45,338,186 downwards.
GTCCTTGAATCTTCAAATGTTGTGTTAAATGACAAGGTGTTCATTATAACACACGCAGATTTCATTTGATCTCCACCAAATATTGAACCGCAGATGTATAATCATTATATCTTGGGAGAGATTTTGAACTGACCAAATTGAATAATTAAAGCCGGAGTTAAGGAACTTGATTCAGCAAATATTGCGTTATTTGACGTTATATGCACTCTAGCACGCACAGTTTTTCTTTTCCCTTCACCAAACTTACTGATACATGTATATCTAACATCTTTTAATTTATCGGCAAGGGCAGTGGTCACGATTCTTGTTTGCATCCTAAGTCAACTTCTTATCTGGCAATCTTTCTTTGTTATCGTTAATATTTATACATAATTCATCTAAGAGATTGAGCTTATTTTTAATAAAAAAACAAAACAATATACAGTATAAAAAATTGACAAGACAAGGCAATCGTTCTTTGTTATCGTTAATATTTATACATAATTCAGCTAGGACATTGAGCTTTTTTTAAAAAAACTACAATATACAGTACAAATAACTGACAGGACAAGGCACTAACAGACAAACGTGATGACAGGACAAGGCACTACCTGACAAAATTGATGGCATGGCAAAACACATATTAACACAACTGGTAGCAGGACACGGCACGAACTAACACATTGGTTGCAGGGTAATGGACTAACCGACAAAAATGGTGGTATGGCAAGGTTCCAGCTGGCAAAACTGGTTAGAGAACAAGGCACACACTTACAAAATTGGTAAGAGGACAAGACACAACCTTACAAAATTGGTTAGAGGACAAAGAACAAACTTATACAATTGGTAAGATGACATGACACAAACTTACAAAATTGGTTAGAGGATAAGGAACAAACTTACAAAATTGATTAGAGGACAAGGAACAAACTTACAAAATTGGTAAGATGACAAGACACAAACTTACAAAATTGGTTAGAGAACAAGGAACAAACTTACAAAATTGGTTAGAGGACAAGGTACAAACTTACTAAATTGATTAGAGGACAAGGAACAAATTTTCAAAATTGGTTAGAGGACAAGGTACAAACTTATGCAATTGTTTAGAGGGCCAGACACAAACTTACAAAACTGGTTAGAGGACAAGACACAAACTTAAACATTTGACGACAGGATAAGTTTCTAACTGACTTTTTCGTCCAGATAATCATTTACTGATGTCCCCATAACTTCAATATATAACACGCCTACCAGTCGCACAGCCCGCATTGTAATTACAACATCGACGTTTTAAGGCGGGGACTTCCGGTTACGCATGCGGGGGAATCAAATGGGTGAATTTTACGGTAAGTGTTCAATATTTTCACAAAATTCGTTTTACTTAAACTTTATTTCGAAATTCGATCGGATGACAAGTTATACAAACCTATAGTTGACCGAAGTTAACCTCAATTAGTCACTAAATGAATGTGTGAGCACTTCTGAAGTGGTCACAAAAGTGATGAAATTGGTGCACTTGGCGATCATCTTCTATCATATTTTCAAGCAGACAAACCCTGTTTTTATATAAAAAAAATTCCGAGAGTAGACTATATAATGTAGTTTACGTACGCAGAAAGTTATGGAAAAAGGCGGCCGTTCCATGAAGAATTATGACAAAAAATACAGTACAAAGCAGGTGGATACTTTACAACGCGGGGGTGCTATATAAATTAGAACAAACTATCCTATCTGTCAAAGCTCCCGTGTGTTTATATTCTTCGTATCAATGCTGTTTATATAGATATACAGTTGTATACATTCTTGTTCGTTTAAAATTTGTATATATACATTTTTATAAGACGCAAGACGTGTGTAATTCCAGTTTTCAAGCTTTGCGAATGAGACTGTCAAAAATAATGTAGTTATGCCTAAGTTCTGCTATGCTAATATAAAAATGTAATAAACCACATGCAACTTGAAGGAACGCTCAATTACTGGGCGGAAAATAAATCATATTGTCAAAGATGACCATATGATATCATCACGATAACTCTGATGTTTGTGTGGACATTTACCCGGTGAATGAAAAAATGAAAGAAAGTAAAATGTGATGCCTTTACCTGGCTAGAAACTTTTGGCAACGTGGTCTTTTGGAATGACTATCTAGAGCAATATCTAGAGTGGTTATACACCAGATGTATAAACTAAAGTCAGGAATCAAAATTTATATAAATAGATTATTGAATCTGTATTTCTCTCATTTCATTTTCCTCTATAAATACACAGACGGACCCGGTTAGCTCAGCCGGTAGCGGGTGTGGCGGACTATTAAAGGGTCGTGAGATGGAAATCCCCGTCCTGTCACAGTCTCCGTGATGATTGATAAACGACACTGCGTTCATTTATTTACCTAGCCTGAGGTTGATTTAATGAATCTACGCTTATATCTACCTATAATTTTCATTTGTAAAATTGCAGCCTTTAAAGATTAAGTTCTGTTGAAATATTTAGTGAATTTGTACGTGTAGTTGCAATAGTCACAGTTGTTTACCTTTAACAATCTGTGGAGAACGTGGTCCAGTAGTAGAGATACGGACTTATGATCGGTGGTCGTGGGTACGATCCTCCGCCACGGCCATGTGTAAGACACTTTATCGGCATACTTATACTTAAGTACTGGTTATACACAGCAAGATATCGATCGTCATTTGTCTTAGTTGTAAGAACTTGTTTCACAATCGATGCAAAATAGATAAGTTTAAAACAATTAACTGTTACTTAACAACAATATAGGTTATTCTCTTGTTCTGGAGTTAACCTCTTGGATTAACTGTATTCCATTACTCAGAACAAAACACTTGACTTACAGAATATTTCGAACGTATCACAGTCTTCATCAGCTGTGTGCTGGGTCATTCATGCATAGTATCACAAATTATGTAAGTCAAATGTTTTGTTTTGAGTAATGGAATAAAGTTCAACTAAGATAACTGTCACTTGCTAGTATTACAACTTTATGTGTATATATATAGTATACATTACACGTATCTTTATTGAAAAACTCGTGTATCTTTAATAGCAATCTCATATTAGATCTCGAGCAATAAACACCTCAAAAAGGCTATCCTAGAGCATATGTAATATGGTAATGAACTATGAGAACAAATATCACAAATACAAATCATATGGCCATGCAGTTTATTACTATAATATATCGAATCTATATATAGAATAATATCAAGACAGTCGAAATCCTGGTCGGGTCCATGTCGTCATACAGAGAATCTTTAATGTGATTGTTTAGTACTTCTTTCCTGAAAAGAGAAACATGCATGGGATTATACATAGTTTATAACACATCCAAGCGTTTCTGACGGGGGGGGGGGGGGGGGGGTAGGACTGGGATGCGCTCCGGTGTTCATAACAATACACATGACAGTTTTACTGGTGCAGAAGATCTTAATCTGAAGCGCATGGTCCAGTTGTAGAACATCGAACCCATGATCGGACGGTGGGTCGTGGGTTCGATTCTGCGCTACGGCTATGTGTGGTTTTCTTGAGCAAGGTACTTTTTTCGCATGTGATTAATACTGGTTCTACCCACTAATACTTTGAGTGTGATTTGTCTAATTTTATAATAACGTGTTTCACAATCGAAATAAAAATAAAATAAGTTTAAACTAGAAAACTTCAGAACGTACGAACAGAACCGACCATCCATCCACAACTTTCTCATATGGAATGTTCAGACCGAGCAAGACCCAGCCTCGCCGTAACAGGCTGGCTGTTAGAAATAGTAACAGCAGCTCAACAGTACTGAAAAAGGGGAAACATTATTGGTCTCTCGATTCAACGGTCGACCTCTCGGAAAAAAAAACAGGTCTGGTTCTACCCAGAAAATTAACTCAGATTTTTGGCGGTTAACATAAACGTTATGCTTACTTCACATTCAATCTATAATAAATTAATATGTATTATATATTCATATTATAATAATAGTAGTAAAACTAAACAGCATAGCACAACACGTATATACAGAAAAATTCAACATGGACAAACCATGTTTTTCCCACGGTCAGTAGCAAAAGAAGAAAAAAATATATATGCAAAAACGGATATATAGTATTCAAAGAACATTTCCGTCGAATCAACATACACATACTATATACAGTCAAACCTTTCTTAAGCAGCCAGTCAAGAGAAGGAGCAAAAGTGGCCCTTTAAGACAGGTTGTTGCTTAATGTATGTTAATTTCTATGAAAGCATAGAAATGGGAAATAGCAAACGTGGCTGCTTAAGACTAGTGGCTGCTTAATAGAGGTAACCACTTAGGCAGGTTTGATATAAAACTAGTCCAATCATAATATCCCTTGCCATTCATTTTAACAGTGTTGCTATAGAAATTCATTATAAATTAGAATATGGTAATGCGTGCATATTTTAGTTCTACATTTCATATGATTCAGTTGGGAGTTTATTCAGTTAAAACAATATTCACGTGTGTTTATTTTTAATACCACTGATGTATCAGTCAGTAAAACCAGTATTGTAATAATTCTTTTCTCTTATCAATTTTACATGTTTATATATGAATTAGATCAAGTTTTCTTTTTGCAACAAATATGTAATTTATATTACGACTAAAAAAAGAATTTTCATTGGCATTCGTTATGCTTTCGTTTTTATCCTTTTTCTATTATTGTTAACAAATTGTTTGTTTACACATTGTGTACATATTCAGAAATAAAATATGTTTAAACTAAAACAGCAATACGCCCACACACTGTACTATGGGTTCGTACCAATCTGATCACCTCGGCCTTTATGCTACGCAATAGACCTCTGACATAATAAGGCGCCATTTTGGAAATACTTTCAGTCACATGATAAAATAAAATGGCGGCCCCCTTATGCCACCTATTTATATACATGTACGTTGAAAATATAAACGTTTGTTAATCAAGACTGATATTTTAAATTTCCCTATAAATATGACCCATGTCGAGTGTATAAATAAAAAAATCGATATAACAACGCCATATATAATCAACTTAATGACGGATACATTATTTGTTACTTTCACGCGAATGAACACAGACTTGTAACACAGGCGATTCGCGTTGGTGTATTCTAGAGCTATACACGAGGTGTATTCTACGGAGGATACGGAAATACCCGATGTTTCACGATTGGGGTTCGTACCAGTATGGCTGGTAAATGAGTTTTATTCATGGCTGATTCAAAATGGTTAACTTTGGTAAAATCTAAAACAGTTCTAAAAATGATACTTGTATTGACTATTACAGTCTGAAAGACAAAATATTTACGGAAGGTATTATCATTTTAATTTTGAAATATATTCACCATAGTAGCCACCATAGCCTCTTCCGTAGCCCATGCCGTATCCTCCATAACCCATTCCGTAACCTCCATATCCCATACCGTAACCGCCATAGCCCATACCATAACCTCCGTAGCCCATTCCGTAACCGCCATAGCCCATACCGTGACCGCCATAACCTCCGTATCCCCATCTAGGATACATCCAGCCGCCCATTCCAATGCCATGTCCCCATCCCCAGCCCCATCCCCATCCAGTAGCAGATGCCGCAGCAACAAGTAGAGCAAGGACAAGTAAAACTTTCATGATGACGTCACTGAAACAAGATGAAATACAAGAGATGAATTAACCTGCATACAGTAGCAAGTCTACGTACCTTGATCGCAACTCCTGCTGCAATTGGCGTCCATTTCCGTTTGGGCACATTATGATATTTGATGCACGTATTAATCTTTTAGCACGTTTTAAAAAGTTTTAATGTTTGTCTTATATTTTAAAAATACTTTAATAAAAATGTAATTTATTTAAGAATGTCAATATTTGGGCCGGAAATTCAGCAGGTATGAATTTCTTTGGTTATATCCGGGCTTTCAAGATAGAAGTTAGCGCAGCCTTGCGTAAACACTTTCCGTGCATAAATAAACATTGAAGCCTGAACAAACATTTTGATACCATACAGATATGTATACAATGTTAAATTCTGATGTAGGAAATACCTGCCAGAATGGGACTGAGCGTGAGAGAATCACACAGTACTTAGTCTTGATCATATACGACGCTTGCTCTTCTAATAAAAGACAAAGTATTGACAAGTTGTGCAGAAGAAACGTTTAAAACTATAAGTAATACGATTTGATTGGCTGAAACAAACAGACCTCTGCAATGGTTATGATATGATAAAAATTAAAAAATATTTATTTGGGTGGAAGTTATGGCAGTTATCTTGCACAAGATCTTTGTCTTAGAAAAAATATAATAATATAAAAATGAATATAGAAATAAACATCCAACCGATACTCTTTTGAAATACTATGGAAATCGCCGAAGTAGTCCGATTGTTTGAATCAACCAATTAAAAACGTTATCCGATTATCACTAAAAATATTTTATTTTTATTCTCGGTCCAACTTCTTTTTGAAAAGCAAGCGCCGTATATGATTGAGATTACACAGTACTACACACATTCGGTACTCCTCGAACACTGTTTGCACCAATCGGAACATCGCTTGGCCATTTCCAACTGCGTACGAAATTTCGTACGTAGGAAATGGCCGAGCGATGCTAGTACATTTTGTTTGATTCGGTACATTGAGCGAGGTGTTCCGAATATGAGAATTTGATTCACATTCCGGCAAATGTGAAAAAAACCACAACATTATCTGTCAAATTAATTGATAAGACTATAGTCAAGGAATTATAATTCAAATTAATAATTCAAATTTCAGTTTACATAAAATGTAACGTACCAAAGACTTGGAAAATGGTACTAGAAACGTCCTCGCGTGGAGCTAAGCATAAGAGGATAGCTCTAAGTCTAGTCGACCCGGTGTCAGTATAATGTGACTTGGTTGGGTATCATACCACGTGTCTACGGCATGATACTCCAGTGTTACAGTGCTAAGAATACTGCCTCAAGTAGATACCGTCGCGATATAATTGAAAATGTTTAAAGTGAGGCTAAACACCATACAACAACAACAACGCTTTTGAGATAATGAAAAATGATAAACTCTCATTTCTAAAGTACTTCGATGAAAACAATAAATTCAATGATTTCGTTTGCTCTCAAGGAACCAAACATGGTAACAGCACCGAGCCAAAATACGGCGGTTCATATAATCTCTGAGTTTTCTTCGCAATCGAGCTAAAATTAATTAATATGAACCAAGTCATTGCAAACCACAGCAATGGAAAACTATTATTAAAGCATCTTACCTTTAAGCTGGTATTTCTACGTGGACTATGTAGTAATCTACTTGAACAATTTGGACGACGCGATTTTATACCAACTGTGGTGATTTAGAAAAACATGGCCAGCATATTAATTAATTCGGTGACATACATGTACATGTAGTAATAGCTGATAGTATATTTAATACATTGTTAAAGAATGACATAACAAATTTTGAACATTATATAATCATTACACTAGGTCATCAATTAAACACCAGTATTGTATAATGTAGTGATTAAATTGATTAAGGTAAATATGTTTATATGAAAAAAAAAGTCAGTAAAATGTAATACTAATCAATAAGAAGAAAGATTAACACCTGACACATATATCACTGCAGTGACAGTGGAATAGGGAATGTTTTAATATAATTTATTTTGTTATATTAATATCTGTAGTTTTAATTTATATGGAAAAACTCTGGATATAAGATTATAAATTTGCAGAGGTAAAATGGCTGAATTGAGTATCAAAATAAAATATGCTGTGCTTTTTTTCTTCTGTTTTCCCATTTCAACATCGTTAATATATTTTTTTCTTTATATTTTATATTTTATATCAAGCACGACCTGATGGCCTTTAATTAACACTCTCAGAACAACTTGTTAAACACAGGGAATGGGCTTGAGAACGGTTCAGATAAGCTTTAAACAAGTTTATAAACTAATTTGTTGACCTTTTTTTTATTTATTATATGTATTGTTGTTTCTTAACTTATGTTTTATTTCACGTTTAGTTGCATATCATTATTACAGAATATATGGATTATCGTAATACCTAACATTACGCTATTCAGTACCTGTAACTACCAAACATTACGCTATTCAGTACCTGTAACTACCTAACATTGCGCTACCTAACATTGCGCTATTCAGTACATGTAACTACCTATCATTGCGCTATTCATTACCTGTAACTACCTAACATTACGCTATTCATTACCTGTAACTACCTAACATTACGTTATTCAGTACCTGTAACTCCCTAACATTACGCTATTCAGTACCTATAACTACCTAACATTACGTTATTCAGTACCTCTAACTACCTAACATTACGTTACCTAACATTACGCTATTCAGTACCTGTAACTACCTAACATTACGCTATTCATTACCTGTAATTACCTAACATTACATTATTCATTACCTGTAACTACCTAATATTACAATATTCAGTACCTGTAACTACCTAACATTACGCTATTCATTACCTGTAACTACCTAACATTACGCTATTCAGTACCTGTAACTACCTAACATTACGCTATTCATTACCTGTAACTACCTAACATTACGCTATTCAGTACCTGTAACTACCTAACATTACGCTATTCAGTACCTGTAACTACCTAACATTACGTTATTTATTACCTGTAACTACCTTACATTACGCTATCCACTACCTGTAACGCTATTCATTACCTGTAACTACCTAACATTGCGCTATTCAGTACCTGTAACTACCTAATATTGCGCTATTCAGTACCTGTAACTACCTAACATTGCGCTATGCATTACCTGTAACTACCTAACATTACGCTATTCAGTACCTGTAACTACATAACATTACGCTATTCAGTACCTGTAACTACCTAACATTACGCTATTCAGTACCTGTAACTACCTAACATTACGCTATTCATTACCTGTAACTACCTAATATTGCGCTATTCAGTACCTGTAACTACCTAACATTGCGCTATTCTGTACCTGTAACTACCTAGCATTACGCTTTTCAGTACCTGCAACTACCTTACATTGCGATATTCAGTACCTGCAACTACCTAACATTACGCTATTCATTACCTGTAACTACCTAACATTGCGCTATTCAGTACCTGCAACTAACTTACACTACGCTATTCAGTACCTGCAACTACCTAACATTGCGCTATTCAGTACCTGCAACTACCTAACATTGCGCTATTCAGTACCTGCAACTACCTAACATTACGTTATTCAGTACCTGTAACTACCTGACATTACGCTACGCTATTCAGTACCTGTAACTACCTAACATTACGTTATTCAGTACCTGTAACTACCTAACATTACGCTATTCAGTACCTGTAACTACCTAACATTACGTTATTCAGTACCTGTAACTACCTGACATTACGCTACGCTATTCAGTACCTGTAACTACCTAACATTACGCTACGCTATTCAGTACCTGTAACTACCTGACATTACGCTACGCTATTCAGTACCTGTAACTACCTAACATTACGTTATTCAGTACCTGTAACTACCTAACATTACGCTATTCAGTACCTGCAACTACCTAACATTACGTTATTCAGTACCTGTAACTACCTGACATTACGCTACGCTATTCAGTACCTGTAACTACCTAACATTACGCTATTCAGTACCTGTAACTTCCTAACATTACGCTACGCTATTCAGTACCTGTAACTACCTAACATTACGCTATTCAGTACCTGTACTGTAACTACCTAACATTACGCTATTCAGTACCTGTAACTACCTAACATTACGCTATTCAGTACCTGTAACTACCTTACATTACGCTATTCAGTACCTGTAACTACCTAACACTACGCTATTCAGTACCTGCAACTACCTAACATTGCGCTATTCAGTACCTGTAACTACCTAACATTACGCTATTCAGTACCTGTACTGTAACTACCTAACATTACGCTATTCAGTACCTGTACTGTAACTACCTAACATTACGCTATTCAGTACCTGTAACTACCTAACATTACGCTATTCAGTACCTGTAACTACCTAACATTACGCTATTCAGTACCTGTAACTACCTAACATTACGCTATTCAGTACCTGTAACTACCTAACATTACGCTATTCAGTACCTGTAACTACCTAACATTACGCTATTCAGTACCTGTAACTATCTAACATTACGCTATTCAGTACCTGTAACTACCTAACATTACGCTATTCAGTACCTGTACTTGTTTCTGTTTCTGTTTCTGTTTGTTATGATAAAAAAGTTGAAGAAACAGGACCTTTAATAACTCCCGTAGGTTCGAGTCCCACTCGCTCCAATATCTTTATGTGAGAAAGTTTGCCAGATACTTGCAGCAGGATGGTGGTTCTACTCAGATTCATTCTGAGGTCCTCCTCCACCAATAAAACAGGACAGCCATATATAACCTAAAATGTGTTGATTCTTTTAAAAAAAATGGAACATTCATAGTACTAGCTTAATTAAGTTAATTAATTAAATCACTTACCGTGTTAACTTTAATTTATATTTATCTATTTTAGCCAAATCTCAAAGCTTAAAAAGAACCGCTTTAAAGTTCGCTTTCTGGGTAGAATCAGTACTGAGTATTGTTTTTCAGAGGCATCGGCTCAAGCTGGTGATCGAACCTGCAGGCGCCAGTTGTACGAAAACACTTAAGTCCGCTATTTTACTTAAAATCAAATACTGTGCTCAATTTGAGTATGAAAATGAGCACCCTATTGAGTATGAAATTGAGCACCCTATTGAGTTTAAGTAAGATAATAGATTTAAGTATTTTCGTGAAACCGGGGCCCGTAACGGCCTCTTGTGTGAGCGACCCACACTCTATTACTCCCATATCTCTGGGACTAAATCCGTTACACTACCGCTTCGCTTTGAGGTTTAAATTTAAGCTCCATATCTTATGAACTTCACAGAGAGAGAGAGAGAGAGAGAGAGAGAGAGAGAGAGAGAGAGATATCAAATAAAGACTTGTATATATGCCTATGAAATGTGCATTCAAATAAATAATTAATTCATTTAATTAATTAATATACAAAAAAAAATTCAGAGACAACATGATAAAGATGGAGACAGAGATAAATAAAAATTCATATATGTCTTGAAAATCATTTAGGCTGAAATATATTCCTGGTCGTCATTATCCGACAGTAAAAAAAATAACCGAAAAAGTCACTGTGCGGTGACAATCGATTGCTGAAAACTCAAACCTGTTCGATAGTCCGAGACAACCGGAATACCTATAGTCACACTAATTTGCTCAAGAAAATCTATAATATTGAAATATTAGAAAGAGTACAATTTAGATTTTTAAAATATATACTTAATCTACGTAATTCTACTCCAGATTATATTATTTATGGAGAAACAGACGTCATGCCTGTCTGTATTGACATATTGTTGTATTGTATTGTATTGTATTGTATTGTATTGTATTGTATTGTATTGTATTGTATTGTATTGTATTGTATTTCATAGAAAACTGTGAATATTGGGCCTGCAATGAGTAAACTTGTTTTAATAATGTTAATAATATGTCGGTAGTTGATAAATTACTAAAGAACTGGTAATGGGTGTACACACCTGCAATATCAATCAAAGTCATATTTTTAATAATGGTTTTGAGAACTAACACCAAAATTAATTATCATATGTATTGTGTGTGTGTGTGTTTTTTCTTCCAATAAATGTTGAATTTGACATATTTAAAGTAGATGTAAAAGTTGTGTAAGGAATATATAATTAATAGCAAGCGGTGAAAATATTGTATTCGATAGGTTCGGGTTTATGTATTATTTCTCTGACAGAAAAAAAGTGCATCAGCTATAACTTTCTGTTGAGTAAATAGTGGAAAGTTTATTGAATCACAAAGAGAAAGGTTCTATTCGAAGATAATGGTTGACTCTGTCGTTGTGGTTTATCTTATTTATGAGAAATTCGTCAATACACAGGTCGGCATTTTCCGTTTTATTCGTCAATATTTTAGTATAACCCGATACTGGCCAGCCGCCACACTCGGAACACCTTGGCTATTACTACGTAATACCGCAGATGACGGAATTTGCCGAGTATGTACGATTGCAGCCGCCATTTAGTATTTGGTCAACAAAATTAAAGACTTTTACACCACAGAGACAAACGCCAATATAAGGTATTGAACAGAATATCATGTTTTATATACATGTGCAGTTTGACCGCTAAGATCGAAAAAAACTATCGGCGATGTAGATGAGGCCTATTTAAGGTAATTTGTATAGGATATAGAACAAAGATGTTTGATTAGTTTGCTACAACTAAAAGATGGCCAGGTCGGGTGTTCCAATTAACATTTTGCCATTGCGTTCTCCGAGACTAATGCGACAATAAGGAGAATTTTAACTAGAGGGCCGTTGTAAACTCTGACAAACTATGATCCATACATGCTCTGGTTGCTTTGATAGACAGCTCAAAATCCATTTCATGATGGTCATAACCCATTTCAATAATCAAAAGAAAAATTGTAATTGTTTTGGTAAACATTCAAATCTGAATAAATCATATACACGTGTAGTTCGATTTAAATGCGACACCAGTATATACAATAAGTAGCTCACATGTACGGTAAGGAACCAAGTCATACTAATTTGAGGGTAAAACCATAGATATTTATCATCATATATTGGAGTGCGTGGTCCAGTGGTAGAGCAGCGTACCCATAATCAGAGGGTCGTGGGTTCGATTCTCCGCCACGGCTATATGTGGTGTTCTTGAGCGAGACACTTTTTCCACACATGCTTAGTACTGAACTTCCAGCGCGATTTGTATAAGTTGTAAGAACTTATTTCGCAATCGAAGTAAAATAAATAAGTATCCACTTAATCAAATATTAAACTAGTGGCCGAGATCTTCTGAGGTTTATTTGCTGCGGAAGTCTAATGATGATAGATTGTTCGTCTCTTAGAGTTCACATACGGTAAAATAAAGCAATTTTAATAATGGAAAAGTCATAACCAATGCAGTAGAACTTAGATGGCTTGAACCCGACGGGACAGGACAAAATAGTTCGAGTTAAGGGTTGTTCGAGCCAATTATTGTTCAACATCATACCATACATGTTCATGTATTGTATATACGTAGTAATAGGAATTCGGCCCGGGACAAGATAAATGGTTCGAGCTATATGTGATGTTCGAGCCAACCTTGTTCGAACCAACGAAGTTCTGCTGTACATTTATCATCTGATTTGAAATGTAAGGACTATCTGATGACAGTTTGATTAAGGTGAAAAATACTTTCACTAAAGTTCACATAAGGTCAAATAGTGTTTTATTTTGAGGATTCAAGGGTTATCATTAAAACATTAATTTTCCGATGGTTTTAAAAATGCAAAATGTTTTTGAAATTTTAATATACTTTTTTTTATTCCAGATCAGCTGTAATTTTAGTGGTTCGTATATGTCGATCGCAATTAATATAAGTTTTCTGAAGTGATGAAACTGTTGGAATAGGATTGAAAAATAGTTTTGTTTGAAAATTCACGTCATATCTTGATTTGGTAAAATACCTATACTTGCGTGTTTAAGGGCGTTAAATATATAATGACTGTATAAGTTTGGTGGAAATTCAATAAAACGCACACAAGGACAAATAATGCATTTTTTTATAATGTAAGGTCCATAACTGAGACATAAATAATTCAACTTGACCGGTTTTATGGTTATAAAACTACTGTTTCGGTTTGATGTATAAAACACTGGTGGTGCTAGAGTGCAAACAATGCCATTTTTTATTATTCAAAGTTCGCTTATCTAAGAAAAATGGCGGCCCAGGAACAAATACCGATCGCTGATTGGATTATCGACTTCTTTGATTGACAACCCGGGTCAGGTCATTTACACTGTTATAACGGTGCAATATAGCAACATTGAATATGAATAAACTATTGAATTGAATTGAGTATAATATTTATATTTATTCTTTATCAAAGAGACAAACGACAATATTGTAATCGTATTTATTGTTCGCGCACCAAACGGTCAATCTTTACACATTATGGACATTTAACCAACCATATGGAAACATTAATAACCAGGTAAAACTATCTGGTAATTCGTATTAAATCGAGAAATAGTAACCATTTTTTAAAAGTTTAACTGTTAAAGTCACGCTCATTTTGGTCAAAAGTGTCATTTTTACAACTTTGTCGTCGCCCCATGAAGTTGGATATTCTCACTTTCAACATTTTTCCCACCACTTTTACTTTCTGTACAGTTTCATTAATACAATGAATTTTGTCAGTCAAAAAAACATAACTTAATTTTTAACAGACACAAATATAATAAACTAATATTTTAATCATTTGACAGTTTGACGGCAAAACGTCCAACCCTTGATCAAATAAAAAGTAAACAGATTATCCATTTTTCTTATGTGAAAAAAAAAGAAAGAAAAAGAAAAAAATACATATCGTATTACCCCCTCGTATGACAACTTATAAATGACAATACAGAACATAATGGTGATTTTGTTTTGTTTTAAACATTTTAAAATTTACGGTATCCCGTTGGAGCCATCGCCACATATTTATTAATTATTAACGACAGTAGTAAAAAGTCGAAACTACGATGGTAAAAAGGCAAAACAACGACTGCGAAAACTTGGTTTCGACTTTTCACCATCTCGTTTCGTTGTTTCGACTTTTCACCATCGCTGTTTCGACTTTTCATCGCCGTCCTTTCAACTATTCACCATCGTAATTGCTACTTTTCACCATCGTAGTTTGGACTTTTCACCACCGTTGTTTCGACTTTTCACCATCCTAATTTACTTTTCAGCACGATCGTGTTTTCAACTTTTCACCATCTTAGTTTCGTTGTTTCGAGTTTACTTGAAATATACATTATTTTTTTATGCCGCGATGGCCCCAACGGGACACCGTAAAAATGATTACAATAGGCGTGGTTCATAATTACGAATCTAAATTCAGGCTGCAATTGTCTTAACGAGACCAATAATTGTAGATATACTAGTATGTGTATAAGACAAAAAGTAAAAAAAAAAAAAAATTATTAAAAATGACATTTTTATTTGAGTACAAAGTGTCATGATGCACAAGCCGAATGCTGATGAATGTTAATGATGGACTTCAAGTTTTGTTTGACAGTTATTGAAACAGAAGGGAATACTAAACACGGTCACGTAAACTAGTAGGTTAATTTTGGTTCCTTGGTGTTCGGCGTCATTTTTTCAGTTGCCATACTGGAGTATCATGCCGCAGACACATGTTATGATATCCCACCCAGAAACATTATACAGATACCGTGCCGACCAGACCTTGAACTATCCTCTTACCACTGAGCGCCAAACAAGGAAGCTTCTAGCACCATTATTCAAATATTTGGTATAACTCGACCGGGAATCAAACCAACGACCTTCCGCATGCGATTACTGTTAATGTTTGTATGTACGTACGTGTATTTGAACTACGAACTATGTAAGAGACATACACTTATATTGAAATCCATTTTATTCCTGTTCATGCATTAAAAGATTCTTTCCACCTTTGTTGATCATATGGATATATCTATAATATTGACCATATGAAGATATCTATAATATTGACCATATGGAATCATTAATAATATTGATCATAATTTTATTATGGAGATATTTATATTGATCATCATTTTATGGAGATATCTATAATATTGACCATATGGACATGTCTATAATATTGACCATATGGAAATGTCTTTATTGACTATAAGGAGATATTTATAGTGACTATATGGATATATCTATAAAATTAACCATATGGAGATGTCTATATTATTGACCAAATGGAAATATTTCTAATATGAACCATATGGATATATCTAGAATATTGCCCATATGGATATACATTGTATCTATAGTATTGATCATATGGATATGTCTATAAAATTGACCATATGAGGATGTCTATAATATTGACCATATAAATATATTTATAATATTGTCCATATGGATATATCTATTAAATTTACCATATGGATATATCTATAATATTGACCTTATGGAGATACTTATACTATTGACCATATGGATATATCTATAATATTGACCTTATGGAGATACTTATACTATTGAACATATGGATATATCTATAATATTGATCATATAGAGATATCTTTATTGACTGTATGGATATATCAATAATAGTAACCATATGGAGATGTCTATAATGTTGATGATCATATGGAGATATTTATATTGACCATACATTTTATGGAGAAAGCTATACTATCCAGTATATGGAGACATCTATAATATTGACCACATAGAAATATATTAATTGACCATATGGAGATATTTATATTGATCATATGGAGATATATTAATTGACCATATGGATATATTTATATTGATCATATGGATATATTTATATTAACCATATTGAGACATCTATAATATTGACCACAAAAAGATATTTATATTGACCATATGGAGATATTTATATTTACCAAATTGAGACATCTATAATATTGACCACATAGAAAGATATATATTGATCATATGGAGGTATTTATATTGATCATATGGAGATATTTATATTGACCATATGGAGATATTTATATTTACCATATCGAGACATCTATAATATTGACCTCATAGAGATATTTATATTGACAATATTGAGACATCTGTAATATTGACCACATAGAGATATTTATATTGACCATATGGAGATATTTATATGTACCATAAGGAGATATTTATATTTACCATATTGAAACATCTATAATACTGACCACATAGATATATTTATATTGACCATATGAAGATATTTATATTGACCATATGGAGATATTTATATTTACCATATTGAGACATCTATAATATTGACCACATAGAGATATTCATATCGACAATATGGAGATATTTAGATTGATCATATGGTGATATTTATATTGACCATATGGAGATATTTATATGTACCATAAGGAGATATTTATATTTACCATATTGACAAATCTATAATACTGACCACATAGATATATTTATATTGACCATATGGAGATATTTATATTGACCATATGGAGATATTTATATTTACCGTCTTGAAACATCTATAATATTGACCACATAGACATATTTATATTGATCATATGGAGATATTTATATTGATCATAATTTCTATGGATATATCTATAATATTGACCTTAAGGAGATATTTATATTGACCATATGGAGACATCTATAATATTGACCACATAGAGATATTTATATTGACCATATAGAGATGTTTATTGTTTACATTAATCATATGGAGATATTAATATTTACCATATTGAAACATCTATAATAATGACCAGATAGAGATATTTATATTGACCATATGGAGATCTTTATATTTACCGTATTGAAACATCTATAATATTGACTACATAGAGATATTTATATTGATCATATGGAAATATTTATATTGATCATAATTTCTATGGATATATCTATAATATTGACCATATGGAGATATTTATATTGACCATATTGAGACATCTATAATATTGACCACATAGAGATATTTATATTGACCATATAGAGATGTTTATTGTTTACATTAATCATATGGAGATATTAATATTTACCATATTGAAACATCTATAATAATGACCAGATAGAGATATTTATATTGACCATATGGAGATCTTTATATTTACCGTATTGAAACATCTATAATATTGACTACATAGAGATATTTATATTGATCATATGGAAATATTTATATTGATCATAATTTCTATGGATATATCTATAATATTGACCATATGGAGATATTTATATTGACCATATTGAGACATCTATAATATTGACAACATAGATATATTTATATTGATCATATGGAGATATTTATATTGATCATAATTTCTATGGATATATCTATAATATTGACCATATGGATATATTTATATTGACCATATTGAGACATCTATAATAATGACCAGATAGGTATATTTATATTGACCATATGGAGATATTTATATTGACCATATGGAAATATTTATATTGACCATATGGAGATCTTTATATTTACCATATTGAAACATCTATAATATTGATCGCATAGAGATATTTATATTGATCATATGGAGATATTTATATTGACCATATTGAGACATCTATAATATTGACCACATTGACATATTTATATTGATCATATGGAGATATTTATATAGATCATAATTTCTATGGAAATATCTACAATATTGACCATATGGAGATATTTATATTGACCATATGGAGATGTCATTTTTATATACTTTATTTAGTTGCTGCTTTTAGTCAGCATATTCTATTAACATTTAAATGTTAAATAAAAAAAAGTCTGTCTTTAACCAGAATATTGTATTAACACTAAAATTTTAATTAAAAAAAGTGTGTCAGAAGTGGGATTCGAACCCACGTCCACATTCGTGGACCAGAACACTCGTTATAAAGGTTGTACTACCTTGAGTCTGGCGCCTTAGACCACTCGGCCATCCTGACAAGTGAACGCACATTAGCTAAAACAGTTTACGATTAACATTTAGTCAAAATATCTTTTCAAAATTATCAGTTTCAATTGTTGCTTGTTTTTTTTATATCATTAGTCACATATTTCTTTTCATATACTTTATTATTTGCTACTTTTAATCAGCATATTTCATTTAAACTAAAATGTTTATACGAAATATATAATAAAAAAATTACAGTACATAAAAATAACAATAAAAAAAGGCAAAATATTTCTTTTGAAGATGTGACTTCACTTTTTCATGTGAGAACAAAAAAAGGTGTGTGTGTGTGTGTGGGGGGGGGGGGGGGGGGGGGGAACATTTGGCAGTTCGTTTGAACATACTTCATTTAATTGGTGATTGGTCTAGGCAACAGTTATGAGTAACAGTTGACCCTGTTAATTTTTTTTTTTTTAAAAAACGAAAACAAACAAGCAAAAGGAATTCAATTCAGTAACAATATTACTACCTTAAAGATTCATATGCATTCCAGTATTTTTTCCAAATTTTACTTATGTATCTTTTATTTTGCATTTAAGTTTTCGATTACGATTATAGTTTATGATTAAAATTTAGTCAAAATACCATTTAATTATGATCAGTTTCATTTGATTCTTGTTTTTTAATATTATGAGTTGCACGCACATTCGTGGACCAGAATACTCGTTATAAAGGTTGTGCAACCTTGAATCTGGCGCCTTAGACAACTCGGCCATCCTGACAAGTGAACGCACAACAGCTTATACAGTTTACGATTAAAATTTAGTAAAAATATTATTTTAAAGTTATCAGTTTCTTTTGTTGTTTGTTTATTTATGTTATCAGTCACATATTTCTTTTAATATACTTTATTATTTGCTAGTTGTAATCATCATATTGCATTAACACTAAAATGATAATTAAAAAAAAGTGTGTCAGAAGTGGGATTTGAACCCACGCCCACATTCATGGACCAGAACACTCGTTATAAATGTTGTACTGCTTTGAGTCTGGCGCCTTATAGGACCACTCGGCCCTCCTGACAAGATAATGTATACAACCTAAAATAGTTTCAAATTAAAACTTGATTGAAGTATAATTTCAACATTATGAATTCGATTTGTGTCTTGTTGTTTAACATTGCCGTTCAAACAATTTTAATATACTTTATATAGTTGCTGCCTTTAATCAGAATATTGTATAAACACTAAAATGTAAAATAAAAAAAGAGTGTGTCAGAAGTGGGATTCGAACCCATGCCCACATTCGTGGACCAGAACACTCGTTATAAAGGTTGTACTACTTTGAGTCTGGCGCCTTAGACCACTCGGCCATCCTGACAAGTGAATGCACATTAGCTAAAACAGTTTAGGATTAAAATTTAGTAAAAATATTATTTTAAAATTAACAGTTTCTTTTGTTGCTTGTTTATTTATGTTATCAGTCACATATTTCTTTTAATATACTTTATTATTTGCTACTTATAATCATCATATTGCATTAACACTAAATTGATAATAAAAAAAGTGTGTCAGAAGTGGGATTTGAACCCAGGCCCACATTCATGGACCAGAACACTCGTTATAAAGGTTGTACTGCCTTGAGTCTGGCGCCTTATAGAACCACTCGGCCAACCTGACAAGTTAATGTATATTAACTTAGTAGTTTCAAATTAAAACTTAATTAAAGTATAATTTCAACATTATGAATTCGATTTGTGTCTTGTTTAATATTTCCGTTCAAACAATTTTGATATACTTTATTTAGTTGATGCTTTTAATCAGAATATTGTATTAACACTAAAATGTAAATTAAAAAAAATTGTGTCAGAAGTGGGATTCGAACCCACGCCCACATTCGTGGACCAGAACACTCGTTATAAAGGTTGTACTTCCTTGAGTCTGGCGCCTTAGATCACTCGGCCATCCTGACAAGTTAATGTTTACGAACTAAAACAGTTTCAGATTAAAACTTGATTAAAGTATAATTTCAACATAATGAATTCGATTTATGTCTTATTGTTTAATATTACAATTCACACGATTAATATACTTTACATAGTTGCTACTTTTAATCAGAATATTGTATTAACACTAGAATGTAAATTTAAAAAAAATTGTGTCAAAAGTGGGATTCGAACCCACGCCCACATTCGTGGACCAGAACACTCATTATAAAGGTTGTACTACCTTGAGTCTGGCGCCTTAGACCACTCGGCCATCCTGACAAGTTAATGTTTACGAACTAAAACAGTTTCAGATTAAAACTTGATTAAAGTATAATTTCAACATAATGAATTCGATTTGTGTCTTATTGTTTAATATTGCCGTTCAAACGATTTTAATATACTTTATATAGTTGCTGTCTTTAATCAGAATATTGTATTAACACTAAAATTTCAATTAAAACAAGTGTGTCATCAGTGGGATTCGAACCCGCGCCCACATTCTTGGACCAGAACACTCATTATAAAGGTTGTACTACCTTGAGTCTTACGCCTTAGCCCACTCGGCCCTCCTGACAAGTTAATGTATACGAACTAAAACAGTTTCAGATTAAATCTTGATTAAAGTATAATTTCAACATTATGCATTCGATTTGTGTCTTATTGTTTAATATTACAATTCACACGATTTAAATATACTTTATATAGTTGCTGTCTTTTAATCAGAATATTGTATTAACACTAAAATGTTAATTAACAAAAGTGTGTTAGAAGTGGGATTCGAACCCACGCCCACATTCGTGGACCAGAACACTCATTATAAAGGTTGTACTACCTTGAGTCTGGCGCCTTAGACCACTCGGCCATCCTGACAAGTTAATGTTTACGAACTAAAACAGTTTCAGATTAAAACTTGATTAAAGTATAATTTCAACATAATGAATTCGATTTATGTCTTATTGTTTAATATTGCCGTTCAAACGATTTTAATATACTTTATATAGTTGCTGTCTTTAATCAGAATATTGTATTAACACTAAAATTTCAATTAAAACAAGTGTGTCATCAGTGGGATTCGAACCCGCGCCCACATTCTTGGACCAGAACACTCATTATAAAGGTTGTACTACCTTGAGTCTTACGCCTTAGCCCACTCGGCCCTCCTGACAAGTTAATGTATACGAACTAAAACAGTTTCAGATTAAATCTTGATTAAAGTATAATTTCAACATTATGCATTCGATTTGTGTCTTATTGTTTAATATTACAATTCACACGATTTAAATATACTTTATATAGTTGCTGTCTTTTAATCAGAATATTGTATTAACACTAAAATGTTAATTAACAAAAGTGTGTCAGAAGTGGGATTCGAACCCACGCCCACATTCGTGGACCAGAACACTCATTATAAAGGTTGTACTACCTTGAGTCTGGCGCCTTAGACCACTCGGCCATCCTGACAAGTAAACGCACAAAAGCTAAAACAGTTTACGATTAAAATTTAGTAAAAATATCTTTTCAAAATTATCAGTTTCATTTGTTGCTTGTTTTTTATGTTATCAGTCACATATTTCTTTTAATATACTTTATTATTTGCTACTTTTAATCAGCATATTGTAATAACACTAAAATATTAATTAAAAAAAGTGTGTCAGAAGTGGGATTCGAACACACGCCCACATTCGTGGACCAGAACACTCGTTATAAAGGTTGTACTACCTTGAGTCTGGCGCCTTAGACCACTCGGCCATCCTGACAACTGAACATCACTGAATTAAAACTGTTCTAAATTAGAAACTTGGTTAAAATATAATTTATAAATCATCAGTTGTTTTTTTAATTTCAATCACCAAAAATATGGTGACCCATTTAATCACCCCGTAATAGGTCTGTGGTGTCGGGGTGGGCCATCCCCCAACAAACCGTACAAATAATTGACATGCATGTTTTTATATATATTTTGCAAATATGTATAACAAGGAGCAAAAAAAACAACAACAACAAAACAGTGCATACTATACAAAGCTATATAAATGGGATTTTATTTTATGTCATTACAATTATATAGAACATCTCCATCAGAATGATTGATTTTAACATTATATATATATCATTATATAATTCTAAATTAATCAAAAGACAAAAGTAGCAAGAAGAAAAAGATGTAATTATATTAAGAATAAATGATTAAGACAAACAAAAATAATTACAGAAATATTTTCAATTCATACATTTGGCTTTTCACCATGTAAAAGTTACGACATTTTTTTCTCCTGAAAACCCAGCCTTTAATATCACATATAAAATAATTATTATACCAAGTTTTATTTCTTCCAGGTATTCCAAACGGTTTAACAATACGAAATATATAATAAAAAAATTACAGTACATAAAAATAGCAATAAAAAAGGCAAAATATTTCTTTTGAAGATGTGACTTCGCTTTTTCAAGTGAGAACAAAAAAAAAGGAGAGAAAAGAGAAACAACAGAGAACACATTTGGCAGTTCGTTTGAACATATTTCATTTAATTGATGATTGGTCTAGGCAACAGTTATGAGTATGAGTTGACACTGTTAATTTTTTTTTTTTAAATAACGAAAACAAACAAGTAAAAGGAATTCAATTCAGTAACAATATTACTACAATAAAGATTCACATGCATTCCAGTATTTTTTTTTAAATTTTACTAATGTATCTTTTATTTTGCATTTAAGTTTTCGATTACGATAATAGTTGATGATTAAAATTCAGTCAAAATATCATTTAAATATGATCAGTTTCATTTGATCCTTGTTTTTTAATATTATGAGTTGCACGCACATTCGTGGACCAGAATACTCGTTATAAAGGTTGTGCAACCTTGAGTCTGGCGCCTTAGACCACTCGGCCATCCTGACAAGTGAACGCACAACAGCTAATACAGTTTACGATTAAAATTTAGTAAAAATATTATTTTAAAATTATCAGTTTCTTTTGTTGCTTGTTTATTTATGTTATCAGTCACATATTTCTTTTAATATACTTTGTTATTTGCTACTTGTAATCATCATATTGCATTAACACTAAAATGATAATTAAAAAAAAGTGTGTCAGAAGTTGGATTTGAACCCAGGCCCACATTCATGGACCAGAACACTCGTTATAAATGTTGTACTGCCTTGAGTCTGGCGCCTTATAGAACCAATCGGCCCTCCTGACAAGTTTACGTATACAAAGTAAAATAGTTTCAAATTAAAACTTGATTAAAGTATAATTTCAACATTATGAATTCGATTTGTGTCTTATTGTTTAACATTGCTGTTCAAACAATTTTAATATATTTTATATAGTTGCTACCTTTAATCAGAATATTGTATAAACACTAAAATGTAAAATAAAAAAAGAATGTGTCAGAAGTGGGATTCGTACCCACGCCCACATTCGTGGACCAGAACACTCGTTATAAAGGCTGTACTACCTTGAGTCTGGCGCCTTAGACCACTCGGCCATCCTGACAAGTGAACGCACAATAGCTAAAACAGTTTACGATTAAAATTTATTTCAAATATTATTTTAAAATTAGCAGTTTCTTTTGTTGCTTGTTTATTTATGTTATCAGTCACGTATTTCTTTTAATATACTTTATTATTTGCTACTTGTAATCATCATATTGCATTAACACTAAAATGATAATTAAAAAAAAGTGTGTCAGAAGTGTGATTTGAACCCAGGCCCACATTCATGGACCAGAACACTCGTTATAAAGGTTGTACTGCCTTGAGTCTGGCGCCTTATAGTACCACTCGGCCCTCCTGACAAGTTAATGTATACAAACTAAAATAGTTTCAAATTAAAACTTGATTAAAGAATAATTTCAACATTATGAATTCGATTTGTGTCTTATTGTTTAACATTGCTATTCAAACAATTTTAATATACTTTATATAGTTGCTACCTTTAATCAGAATATTGTATAAACACTAAAATGTAAAATAAAAAAAGAGTGTGTCAGAAGTGGGATTCGAACCCACGCCCACATTCGTGGACCAGAACACTCGTTATAAAGGTTGTACTGCCTTGAGCTGGAGCCTTATAGAACCTCTCGGCCCTCCTGACAAGTTAATGTATACAAACTAAAATAGTTTCAAATTAAAACTTGATTAAAGTATAATTTCAACATTATGAAATCGATTTGTGTCTTATTGTTTAACATTGCTATTCAAACAATTTTAATATACTTTATATAGTTGCTACCTTTAATCAGAATATTGTATAAACACTAAAATGTAAAATAAAAAAAGAATGTGTCAGAAGTGGGATTCGTACCCACGCCCACATTCGTGGACCAGAACACTCGTTATAAAGGCTGTACTACCTTGAGTCTGGCGCCTTAGACCACTCGGCCATCCTGACAAGTGAACGCACAATAGCTAAAACAGTTTACGATTAAAATTTATTTCAAATATTATTTTAAAATTAGCAGTTTCTTTTGTTGCTTGTTTATTTATGTTATCAGTCACGTATTTCTTTTAATATACTTTATTATTTGCTACTTGTAATCATCATATTGCATTAACACTAAAATGATAATTAAAAAAAAGTGTGTCAGAAGTGGGATTTGAACCCAGGCCCACATTCATGGACCAGAACACTCGTTATAAAGGTTGTACTGCCTTGAGTCTGGCGCCTTATAGTACCACTCGGCCCTCCTGACAAGTTAATGTATACAAACTAAAATAGTTTCAAATTAAAACTTGATTAAAGAATAATTTCAACATTATGAATTCGATTTGTGTCTTATTGTTTAACATTGCTATTCAACAATTTTAATATACTTTATATAGTTGCTACCTTTAATCAGAATATTGTATAAACACTAAAATGTAAAATAAAAAAAGAGTGTGTCAGAAGTGGGATTCGAACCCACGCCCACATTCGTGGACCAGAACACTCGTTATAAAGGTTGTACTGCCTTGAGCTGGAGCCTTATAGAACCTCTCGGCCCTCCTGACAAGTTAATGTATACAAACTAAAATAGTTTCAAATTAAAACTTGATTAAAGTATAATTTCAACATTATGAAATCGATTTGTGTCTTATTGTTTAACATTGCTATTCAAACAATTTTAATATACTTTATATAGTTGCTGCCTTTAATCAGAATATTGTATAAACACTAAAATGTAAAATAAAAAAAGAGTGTGTCAGAATTGGGATTCGAACCCACGCCCACATTCGTGGACCAGAACACTCGTTATAAAGGTTGTACTACCTTGAGTCTGGCGCCTTAGACCACTCGGCCATCCTGACAAGTGAACGCACAATAGCTAAAACAGTTTACGATTAAAATTTATTTAAAATATTATTTTAAAATTATCAGTTTCTTTTGTTGCTTGTTTATTTATGTTATCAGTCACATATTTCTTTTAATATACTTTATTATTTGCTACTTGTAATCATCATATTGCATTAACACTAAAATGATAATTAAAAAAAAAGTGTGTCAGAAGTGGGATTTGAACCCAGGCCCACATTCAAGGACCAGAACACTCGTTATAAAGGTTGTACTGCCTTGAGTCTGGCGCCATATAGGACCACTCGGCCCTCCTGACAAGTTAATGTATACAAACTAAAATAGTTTCAAATAAAAACCTGATCAAAGTATAATTTCAACATTATGAATTTGATTTGTGTCTTGTTGTTTAACATTGCCGTTCAAACAATTTTAATATACTTTATATAGTTGTTGCCTTTAATCAGAATATTGTATAAACACTAAAATGTAAAATAAAAAAGAGTGTGTCAGAAGTGGGATTCGAACCCACGCCCACATTCGTGGACCAGAACACTCGTTATAAAGGTTGTACTACCTTGAGTCTGGCGCCTTAGACCACTCGGCCATCCTGACAAGTGAACGCACAATAGCTAAAACAGTTTACGATTAAAATGTATTTAAAATATTATTTTAAAATTAGCAGTTTCTTTTGTTGCTTGTTTATTTATGTTATCAGTCACATATTTCTTTTAATATACTTTATTATTTGCTACTTGTAATCATCATATTGCATTAACACTAAAATGATAATTAAAAAAAAGTGTGTCAGAAGTGGGATTTGAACCCAGGCCCACATTCATGGACCAGAACACTTGTTATAAAGGTTGTACTGCCTTGAGTCTTGCGCCTTATAGGACCACTCGGCCCTCCTGACAAGTTAATGTATACAAATAAAATAGTTTCAAATTAAAACTTGATTGAAGTATAATTTCAACATTATGAATTCGATTTGTGTCTTATTGTTTAACATTGCTGTTCAAACAATTTTAATATACTTTATATAGTTTCTGCCTTGAATCAGAATATTGTATAAACACTAAAATGTAAATTAAAAAAAAGTGTGTCAGAAGTGGGATTCGAACCCACGCCCACATTCGTGGACCAGAACACTCGTTATAAAGGTTGTACTACCTTGAGTCTGGCGCCTTAGACCACTCGGCCATCCTGACAAGTTAATGTATACGAACTAAAACAGTTTCAGATTAAAACTTGATTAAAGTATAATTTCAACATTATGAATTCGATTTGTGTCTTATTCTTTAACATTGCTGTTCAAACAATTTTAATATACTTTATATAGTTTCTGCCTTTAATCAGAATATTGTATAAACACTAAAATGTAAATTAAAAAAAAGTGTGTCAGAAGTGGGATTCGAACCCACGCCCACATTCGTGGACCAGAACACTCGTTATAAAGGTTGTACTACCTTGAGTCTGGCGCCTTAGACCACTCGGCCATCCTGACAAGTTAATGTATACGAATTAAAACAGTTTCAGATTAAAACTTGATTAAAGTATAATTTCAACATTATGAATTCGATTTGTGTCTTATTCTTTAACATTGCTGTTCAAACAATTTTAATATACTTTATATAGTTTCTGCCTTTAATCAGAATATTGTATAAACACTAAAATGTAAATTAAAAAAAAGTGTGTCAGAAGTGGGATTCGAACCCACGCCCACATTCGTGGACCAGAACACTCGTTATAAAGGTTGTACTACCTTGAGTCTGGCGCCTTAGACCACTCGGCCATCCTGACAAGTTAATGTATACGAACTAAAACAGTTTCAGATTAAAACTTGATTAAAATATAATTTCAACATTATGAATTCGATTTGTGTCTTATTATTTAACATTGCTGTTCAAACAATTTTAATATACTTTATATAGTTTCTGCCTTTAATCAGAATATTGTATAAACACTAAAATGTAAATTAAAAAAAAGTGTGTCAGAAGTGGGATTCGAACCCACGCCCACATTCGTGGACCAGAACACTCGTTATAAAGGTTGTACTACCTTGAGTCTGGCGCCTTAGACCACTCGGCCATCCTGACAAGTGAACGCACAATAGCTAAAACAGTTTACGATCAAAATTTATTTCAAATATTATTTTAAAATTAGCAGTTTCTTTTCTTGCTTGTTTATTTATGTTATCAGTCACATATTTCTTTTAATATACTTTATTATTTGCTACTTGTAATCATCATATTGCATTAACACTAAAATGATAATTAAAAAAAAGTGTGTCAGAAGTGAGATTTGAACCCAGGCCCCTATTCGTGGACCAGAACACTCGTTATGAAAGTTGTACTGCCTTGAGTCTGGCGCCTTATAGGACCACTTGGCCCTCCTGACAAGTTAATGTGTACAAACTAAAATGGTTTCAAATTAAAACTTGATTAAAGTATAATTTTAACATTATGAATTCGATTTGTGTATTGTTGTTTAACATTGCCGTTCAAACAATTTTAATATACTTTATATAGTTGCTGCCTTTAATCAGAATATTGTATAAACACTAAAATGTAAATTAAAAAAAAGTGTGTGTCAGAAGTGGGATTCGAACCCACGTCCACATTCGTGGACCAGAACACTCTTTATAAAGGTTGTACTACCTTGAGTCTGGCGCCTTAGACCACTCGGCCATCCTTACAAGTGAACGCACAATAGCTAAAACAGTTTACCATTAAAATTTATTAAAAATATTATTTTAAAATAAGCAGTTTCTTTTGTTGCTTGTTTGTTTATGTTATCAGTCACATATTTCTTTTAATATACTTTGTTATTTGCTACTTGCAATCATCATATTGCATTGACACTAAAATGATAATTAAAAAAAAGTGTGTCAGAAGTGGGATTTGAACCCAGGCCCACATCCATGGACCAGAACACTCGTTATAAAGGTTGTACTGCCTTGAGTCTGGAGCCTTATAGAACCACTCGGCCCTCCTGACAATTTAATGTATACAAACTAAAATAGTTTCAAATAAAAACTTGATTAAAGTATAATTTCAACATTATGAATTCGATTTGTGTCTTGTTGTTTTAACATTGCCGTTCAAACAATTTTAATATACTTTATATAGTTGCTGCCTTTAATCAGAATATTGTATAAACACTAAAATGAAAAAATAAAAAAAAAGTGTGTCAGAAGTGGGATTGGAACCCACGCCCACATTCGTGGACCAGAACACTCGTTATAAAGGTTGTACTACCTTGAGTCTGGCGCCTTAGACCACTCGGCCATCCTGACAAGTGAACTCACAATAGCTAAAACAGTTTACGATTAAAATTTAGTCAAAATATTATTTAAAAATTATCAGTTTCTTTTGTTGCTTGTTTATTTATGTTATCAGTCACATATTTCTTTTAATATACTTTATTATTTGCTACTTGTAATCATCATATTGCATTAACACTGATATGATAATTAAAGAAAAGTGTGTCAGAAGTGGGATTTGAACCCACGCCCACATTCATGGACCAGAACACTCGTAATAAAGGTTGTACTGCCTTGAGTCTGGCGCCTTATAGGACCACTCGGCCCTCCTGACAAGTTAATGTATACAAACTAAAATAGTTTCAAATTAAAACTTGATTAAAGTATAATTTCAACATTATGAATTCGAATTGTGTCTTCTTTAATATTGCCGTTCAAACAATTTTGATATACTTTATTTAGTTGCTGCCTTTAATCAGAATATTGTATTAACACTAAAATTTCAATTAAAATAAAGTGTGTCAGAAGTGGGATTCGAACCCGTGCACACATTCTTGGACCAGAACACTCATTATAAAGGTTGTACTACCTTGAGTCTTACGCCTTAGACAATTCGGCCATCCTGACAAGTCAATGTATACGAACTAAAACAGTTTCAGATTAAAACTTGATTAAAGTATAATTTCAACATTATGCATTCGATTTGTGTCTTATTGTTTAATATTACCATTCGCACTATTTTAATATACTTCATGTAGTTGCTGTCTTTTAATCAGAATATTGTATTAACACTAAAATGTTATTGAACAAAAGTGTGTCAGAAGTGGGATTCGAACCCACGCCCACATTCGTGGACCAGAACACTATTTATAAAGGTTGTAATACCTTGAGTCTGGCGCCTCAGACCACTCGGCCATCCTCAAAAGTTAATGTATACGAACTAAAACAGTTTCAGATTAAAACTTGATTAAAGTATAATTTCAACATAATGAATTCGATTTGTGTCTTATTGTTTAATATTGCCGTTCAAACGATTTTAATATACTTTATATAGTTGCTGCCTTTTAATCAAAATATTGTATTAACACTAAAATGTTATTTAACAAAAGTGTGTCAGAAGTGAGATTCGAACCCACGCCCACATTCGTGGACCAGAACACTCATTATAAAGGTTGTACTACCTTGAGTCTGGCGCCTTAGACCACTCGGCCATCCTGACAAGTAAACGCACAAAAGCTAAAACAATTTACGATTAAAATTTAGTAAAAATATCGTTTCAAAATTATCAGTTTCATTTGTTGCTTGTTTTTTTATGTTATCAGTCACATATTTCTTTTAATATACTTTAGTATTTGCTACTTTTAATCAGCATATTGTAATAACACTAAAATGTTAATTAAAAAAAAGTGTGTCAGAAGTGGGATTTGAACCCACGCCCACATTCGTGGACCAGAACACTCTTTATAAAGGTTGTACTACCTTGAGTCTGGCGCCTTAGACCACTCGGCCATCCTGACAACTGAACATCACTGAATTAAAACTGTTCTAAATTAGAAACTTGGTTAAAATATAATTTATAAATCATCAGTTGTTTTTTTAATTTCAATCACCAAAAATATGGTGACCCATTTAATCACCCCATAATAGGTCTGTGGGGGTCGGGGTGGGCCATCCCCCCCAACAAACCGTATAAATAATTGACATGCATGTTTTTATATTTATTTTGCAAATATGTATTACAAGGAGCAAAAAAAAACAACAACAACAAAACAGTGCATATTATAAAAAGCTATATAAATGGGAATTTTTTTTTTATGTCATTACAATTATATAGAACATCTCCAATGATTGATTTTAACATTATATATATATCATTATATAGTTCTAAATTAATCAAAAGACAAAAGTAGCAAGAAGAAAAATATGTAATTATATTAAGAATAAGTGATTAAGACAAACAAAAATAATTACAGAGATATTTTCAATTCATACATTTGGCTTTTCACCATGTAAAAGTAACGACATTTTTTTCTCCTGAAAACCCAGCCTTTAATTTCACATATAAAAGAATTATTATACCAAGTTTTATTTCTACCAGGTATTCCAAACGGTTTAACAATACGAAATATATAATAAAAAAATTACAGTACATAAAAATAGCAATAAAAAAGGCAAAATATTTCTTCTTAGAAGATGTGACTTCGCTTTTTCAAGTGAGAACAAAAAAAAAAGGGAAAAGAGAAACAACAGAAAAGACATTTGGCAGTTCGTTTGAACATATTTCATTTAATTGATGATTGGTCTAGGCAACAGTTATGAGTATGAGTTGACCCTGTTAAATTTTTTTTAAAAGAACGAAAACAAACAAGCAAAAGGAATTCAATTCAGTAACAATAATACTACAATAAAGGATTCATATGCATTCCAGTATTTTTTTTTAAATTTTACTAATGTATCTTTTATTTTGCATTTAAGTTTTCGATTACGATTATAGTTGATGATTAAAATTCAGTCAAAATATCATTTAAATATGATCAGTTTCATTTGATTCTTGTTTTTTAATATTATGAGTTGCACGCACACGTGGACCAGAATACTCGTTATAAAGGTTGTGCAACCTTGAGTCTGGCGCCTTAGACCACTCGGCCATCCTGACAAGTGAATGCACAACAGCTAATACAGTTTACGATTAAAATTTAGTAAAAATATTATTTTAAAATTATCAGTTTCTTTCGTTGCTTGTTTATTTATGTTATCAGCCACATATTTCTTTTAATATACTTTGTTATTTGCTACTTGTAATCATCATATTGCATTAACACTAAAATGATAATTAAAAAAAAGTGTGTCAGAAGTGGGATTTGAACCCAGGCCCACATTCATGGACCAGAACACTCGTTATAAAGGTTGTACTGCCTTGAGTCTGGCGCCTTATAGAACCACTCGGCCCTCCTGACAAGTTAATGTATACAAAGTAAAATAGTTTCAAATAAAAACTTGATTAAAGTATAATTTCAACATTATGATTTCGATTTGTGTATTGTTGTTTAACATTGCTGTTCAAACAATTTTAATATACTTTATATAGTTGCTGCCTTTAATCAGAATACTGTATAAACACTAAAATGTCAATTAAAAAAAGTGTGTCAGAAGTGGGATTCGAACCCACGCCCACATTCGTGGACCAGAACACTCGTTATAAAGGTTGTACTACCTTGAGTCTGGCGCCTTAGACCACTCGGCCATCCTGACAAGTGAACGCACATCAGCTAAAACAGTTTACGATTAAAATTTATTAAAAATATTATTTTAAAATTATCAGTTTCTTTTGTTGCTTGTTTATTTATGTTATCAGTCACATATTTCTTTTAATATACTTTATTATTTGCTACTTGTAATCATCATATTGCATTGACACTAAAATGATAATTAAAAAAAAGTGTGTCAGAAGTTGGATTTGAACCCACGCCCACATTCATGGACCAGAACACTCGTTATAAAGGTTGTATTGCCTTGAGTCTGGCGCCTTATAGAACCACTCAGCCCTCCTGACAAGTTAATGTATACAAACTAAAATAGTTTCAAATTAAAACTTGATTAAAGTATGATTTCAACATTATGAATTCGATTTGTGTCTTATTGTTTAACATTGCCGTTCAAACAATTTTAATATACTTTATATAGTTGCTGCCTTTAATCAGAATATTGTATAAACACTAAAATGTAAATTAAAAAAAAGTGTGTCAGAAGTGGGATTGGAACCCACGCCCACATTCGTGGACCAGAACACTCGTTATAAAGGTTGTACTACCTTGAGTCTGGCGCCTTAGACCACTCGGCCATCCTGACAAGTGAACGCACAATAGCTAAAACAGTTTACGATTAAAATTTATTAAAAATATTATTTTAAAATTAGCAGTTTCTTTTGTTGCTTGTTTATTTATGTTATCAGCCACATATTTCTTTTAATATACTTTATTATTTGCTACTTGTAATCATCATATTGCATTAACACTAAAATGATAATTAAAAAAAAAGTGTGTCAGAAGTGTGATTTGAACCCAGGCCCACATTCATGGACCAGAACACTCGTTATAAAGGTTGTACTGCCTTGAGCTGGCGCCTTATAGGACCACTCGTCCCTCCTGACAAGTTAATGTATACAAACTAAAATAGTTTCAAATTAAAACTTGATTAAAGTATAATTTCAACATTATGAATTCGATTTGTGTCTTGTTGTTTAACATTGCTGTTCAAACAATTTTAATATACTTTATATAGTTGCTGCCTTTAATCAGAATATTGTATAAACACTAAAATGTAAATTAAAAAAAAAGTGTGTCAGAAGTGGGATTCGAACCCACGCCCACATTCGTGGACCAGAACACTCGTTATAAAGGTTGTACTACCTTGAGTCTGGCGCCTTAGACCACTCGGCCATCCTGACAAGTGAACGCACTATAGCTAAAACAGTTTACGATTAAAATTTATTTAAAATATTATTTTAAAATTGGCAGTTTCTTTTGTTGCTTGTTTATTTATGTTATCAGTCACATATTTCTTTTAATATACTTTATTATTTGCTACTTGTAATCATCATATTGCATTAACACTAAAATGATAATTAAAAAAAAGTGTGTCAGAAGTGGGATTCGAACCCACGCCCACATTCGTGGACCAGAACACTCGTTATAAAGGTTGTACAACCTTGAGTCTGGCGCCTTAGACCACTCGGCCATCCTGACAAGTGAACGCACAAAAGCTAAAACAGTTTACGATTAAAATTTATTTAAAATATTATTTTAAAATTAGCAGTTTCTTTTGTTGCTTGTTTATTTATTTGATCAGTCACATATTTCTTTTAATATACTTTATTATTTGCTACTTGTAATCATCATATTGCATTAACACTAAAATGATAATTAAAAAAAAAGTGTGTCAGAAGTGGGATTTGAACCCAGGCCCACATTCAAGGACCAGAACACTCGTTATAAAGGTTGTACTGCCTGGAGTCTTGCGCCTTATATGACCACTCGGCCCTCCTGACAAGTTAATGTATACAAACTAAAATAGTTTCAAATAAAAACTTCATTAAAGTTTAATTTCAACATTATGAATTCGATTTGTGTCTTGTTGTTTAACATTGCCGTTCAAACAATTTTAATATACTTTATATAGTTGCTGCCTTTAATCAGAATATTGTATAAACACTAAAATGTAAATTAAAAAAAAAGTGTGTCAGAAGTGGGATTCGAACCCACGCCCACATTCGTGGACCAGAACACTCGTTATGAAGGTTGTGCAACCTTGAGTCTGGCGCCTTAGACCACTCGGCCATCCTGACAAGTGAACGCACAACAGCTTAAACAGTTTACGATTAAAATTTATTAAAAATATTATTTTAAAATTATCAGTTTCTTTTGTTGCTTATTTATTTATGTTATCAGTCACATATTTCTTTTAATATACTTTATTATTTGCTGCTTGTAATCATCATATTGCATTAACACTAAAATGATAATTAAAAAAAAGTGTGTCAGAAGTGGGATTTGAACCCAGGCCCACATTCATGGACCAGAACACTCGTTATAAAGGTTGTACTGTCTTGAGTCTGGCGCCTTATAGGACCACTCGGCCCTCCTGACAAGTTAATGTATACAAACTAAAATAGTTTCAAATTAAAACTTGATTAAAGTATAATTTCAACATTATGAATTCGATTTGTGTCTTATTGTTTAATATTGCTGTTAAAACAATTTTAATATACTTTATATAGTTGCTGCCTTTAATCAGAATATTGTATAAACACTAAAATGTAAAATAAAAAAGAGTGTGTCAGAAGTGGGATTCGAACCCACGCCCACATTCGTGGACCAGAACACTCGTTATAAAGGTTGTAATACCTTGAGTCTGGCGCCTTAGACCACTCGGCCATCCTGACAAGTGAACGCACAATGGCTAACACAGTTTACGATTAAAATTTATTAAAAATATTATTTAAAAATTATCAGTTTCTTTTCTTGCTTGTTTATTTATGTTATCAGTCACATATTTCTTTTAATATACTTTGTTATTTGCTACTTGTAATCATCATATTGCATTAACACTAAAATGATAATTAAAAAAAAGTGTGTCAGAAGTGGGATTTGAACCCAGGCCCACATTCATGGACCAGAACACTCGTTATAAAGGTTGTACTACCTTGAGTCTAGCGCCTTATAGAACCACTCGGCCCTCCTGACAAGTTAATGTATACAAACTAAAATAGTTTCAAATTAAAACTTGATTAAAGTATAATTTCAACATTATGAATTCGATTTGTGTATTGTTGTTTAACGTTGCCGTTCAAACAATTTTAATATTCTTTATATAGTTGCTGCCTTTAATCAGAATATTGTATAAACACTAAAATGTAAATTAAAAAAAAGTGTGTCAGAAGTGGGATTCGAACCCACGCCCACATTCGTGGACCAGAACACTCGTTATAAAGGTTGTAATACCTTGAGTCTGGCGCCTTAGACCACTCGGCCATCCTGACAAGTGATCGCAACAATGCTAAAACAGTTTACGATTAAAACTTGATTAAAGTATAATTTCAAAATTATCAGTTTTATTGGTTGCTTGTTTTTTTTATGTTATCAGTCACATATTTTTGTTATTAACCGATTCAGCTATTTCGAAACTACGCCATTCTATTTTTAGATGGAACCTTCCGTATTAGGGGTGTTTGTAATATGATAGCAGATTTATCTGTTACATAAACTGTAGTATAAACTAGATATCAATATTAAGTGTGTTGTGCTATTGTCTGTTCTGATAGCGTAGTGGTAACAGTTTGAACTGTCAACCCAAATGTCGCGAGTTCGAGCCGTATCTATGTTGATTTTTTTTGCAATATAATTTGCCATAATAGTATGAGAGTGTACTGTTTTAATTTGTTTTTTAATTTTGTAAGTGTTGGTAGCAACCTCTTCTCTATATACATTGCCTGTATACAGTGTCTCATTACACCCAAGTCAAAATCATCTAAAACAATTCTGTATGATCGTGGCTTCCGAGTAACCTCCAATGCCGGTGCCGACTTGCTGCTTCGGATTATGTACAGCTGACGTTATATACGTGTGGATATGAATAAAACATTGCAAGTACATTTCCTCCCCGAACGTTGAGTTTTACACAAAAAACGTTGCATTTTATCAAGTGTGTAGATGTTTTAACGGACAATAGTATTACGCAGTCTATCACACTGTGACATGACCGATCGCATGAATATCAGTGACCATATTTAATATTTCATATTTAATTTCATTTAAAAAAAATAAAAAAATAAATGAAAACATAAAAATATTCTGATTCCCGCTTTTCAGTTTCAATACCTCAATATACGTTCATATGTGCGTGCGTTCGTGCTTGCGTGCATGCGTATGTATGTATGTATGTATGTATGTATGTATGTATGTATGTTCGACCACGAATGCATGTGTGTGTATATATATGTGTGTGTGTGTGTGTGCGAGAGCGTGTGTGCATACGTTCATGCGGATGTGTGTGTATGTGTGCGTGCGTGTATCTGTTTGTGTTTGCGTGAGTACGCATGTATATTTTCTCATTTATTACACTTTAATTCATTCATATTTACATGCCCTGAATACAATATACCTGAGCCATCGTTAAAATTGCAAAATAAAGTTGAATAGGAATGGCAGTATCTAATATTGAGAAAACTTGTGGCTATACCCTATTGCCTTCAATTTTATTTTACTTATATGCATGGTATATATTGTAATGTGTGTTTATATGGCAATAAAATATGTTTAAACTATAACACAGTTAATATTATATATCAATACACTCTCATACTATTATGGCAAATTATATTGCAAAAAAAAAAGTCAACATAGAACTCGCGACATTTGGATTGACATGTCAAACCGTTACCACTACGCTATCAGAGCAGACAGTAGTACAACACACTTAATATTGACATCTAGTTTATTTTATAGTTTATGTAACAGATAAATCTGCTATCATACTACAAACACCCCTAATACGGAAGGTTCCATCTAAAATAGAATGACGTAGTTTCAAAATTGATTCGGTTTATAATATACTTTATTATTTGCTACTTTTAATCAGCATATTTTATTTACACTAAAACGATAATTTAAAAAAAAAAGTGTGTCAGAAGTGGGATTCGAACCCACGCCCACATTCGTGGACCAGAACACTCGATTTAAAGGTAATTATACCTTGAGTCTGGCGCCTTAGACCACTCGGCCATCCTGACAGATACATAATGAGATTGTTAAATATTTATATAAATTGGTTTTTAAGATCATGTTCGTTAATTTAATGTTGTGTTTTGTAAAAAGAGACAAAACAGGTAATTAATGAATATTCATGTATGTGGTAATACTATGTCGTTTAACTATTACTCAATATTCTATTTTCGTACATCCTTATCGTATTTAGAATGGACGGAAACTCTCGTGTACCGTCTAAGCGTTAAGGGGAGCCTACTCTATTCACCTGAAATACCGGTAAGCAAAAAATATTTTCGGTTTTGAATTTAGATCATTAAGTAATTATTAAGTATTTTTCGAGTCCCAAAATGATTCAGAACTGTTAAGTCACTTGATCCTGAAGAAGAAAGCGACTCCGTATACTGACCCGGGGGTGACTTGGATATTGACGACTGTTTTCGTCTAACATGTTATATAGAAGTGGGTGGGGTAAAATAAAATGTAGCAAACATTTATCTTTTTTTTACGTTCATTAAGATAATGTTCTGTTTCATAATAATCATTGAATTCACTATATTGAACTCGTCTTTTTATTAAAAGATATTGACACATTTTATTAAGAAGTATAATTTAATTGCTTTTGAAATTTTTTAAAATCTGCATGTTTTAGGCTCAAATAGATACACCCACCCCCACCCTCTTCTGTTAAATGTGACACGACATAAATATAAATAACTTCCTTGAAATGGTGTCATTAGCCCTGATAGATAAACGCCTCCTAGTTGTAACAACAGAACATAAATAAGCATGAAACTGCTCTCTGGTGTCATTCTGTCAGTAAAATTGGTGTAAGTGGTTACTATGTAATTGCTGGGATTAACATTTCCAAGGTTTGGAACTCGTCTAAGTAGTACTTTCAGAGAGCATTGCTCTCAGTTAGGGTATGAACAGTGGTAGAAAGTATATGGTTTCTTGTTAAAAGTTTGATACAGTAGAACTTCGATAGCTCAAACTCGGTTGGCTGGAACACCACAAATCGCTCAAATAACTTACCCGGTCCCTGCCAAATTCCTATGTAATTGCTATTATTCTACCACAATGGCTAGAACACTGATAGGTGGAACAGTCAAACTAGAAATTAGGTCCAGCAACACACTTACCTGTATTTTTCACACCTTTCAGCTGAACAACTGTTCAGAGATAAAGAAAATCGGAGAAGTATATTAAAAAGTAAAGAGTGTCACATTCAATTTTCCCCTATAAATGTTTGAAATGCAAAGTTCTATTTGCACAATGTCACATTGAACAACACATTTACGTGGAGAAGAAACAGCTGAGCAACTTAGTGAAGGACCCGGTAACAGGAGGCGATAACTAAGTCGGTCTCTTTGACTATTGTCGAGCAACTTTGTGAAGGAACCGGTAAAACAGGAGTGTGATTATCATGTCATTTACATTCTCACGCACACTGAAAGCTAAATATAGATATTTATACATGTGTGTATATAGTGAAAAAAGCATAAATTAAGTAACTGTAGCGTAATACAATTAATTATATTTGAAAATTATTTTTATTGGTATATTGGATTTTCCAAATAAACAAGAAATGCGCGTCATGGAATTCAATAACACGCTCACAAACATACTTGTATATGTATGATGGTTGTTGTACCAGGCTTGACTCGAATTACCGCTGACTCGGAACTATTTTGTTCTGTCCCAATGAGTTCAAGCGATTGAAGTTCTACTGTATAAGTATTACCTTCAGAGAGCATTGTTTTCAGATGGGGTACAAACAGTTAAAGTGTTATTTACAAAATTGCTTGGATTGAGTTTTAAAAACTAGCCTCTTGGTTCTGGTTATTTGTGTATGCGGTCATTGCATATGCCGGTTGGAGACATTTCCAGGGTTTGTCTGTCTAAATATTTGTGTATGCGGTCATTGCATATGCTGGTTTGAGACATATTTCAGGTTTGGTGAATTTCTGTTCTGGGTATTTGTGTATGCGGTCATTGCATGTGTTGGTTTTAGACATATCCAGGGTTTGTCTGTTCTGTATATCTGTGTATGCGGTCATTGCATATGCTGGTTTGAGATATATTTCAGATTTGGTGAATATCTGTTCTGGTTATTTGTGTATGCAGTCTTTGCATATGCTGGTTTGAGACATATCCAGGGTTTGTCTGTTCTGTATATTTGTGTACGTTGTTATTACATATGCTGGTTTGACTCTGAGACATATTTCAGATTTGGTGAATTTCTGTTCTGGGAATTTGTGTATGCAGTCTTTGCATATGCTGGTTTGAGACATATCCAGGGTTTGTCTGTTCTTTATATTTGTGTATGCGGTCATTGCATATGCCGGTTTGAGACATTTCCAGGGTTTGTCTGTTCTGTATATTTGTGTATGCGGTCATTGCATATGCTGGTTTGAGATATATTTCAGATTTGGTGAATTTCTGTTCTGGGTATTTGTGTATGCAGTCATTGCATATGTTGGTTTGAGACATATCCAGGGTTTGTCTGTTCTGTATATTTGTGTATGCGGTCATTGCATATGCTGGTTTGAGACATATCCAGGGTTTGTCTGTTCTGTATATTTGTGTATGCAGTCATTGCATATGTTGGTTTTAGACATATCCAGGGTTTGTCTGTTCTGTATATTTGTGTATGCGGTCATTGCATATGTTGGTTTGAGATATATCCAGGGTTTGTCTGTTCTGTATATTTGTGTATGCAGTCATTACATATGTGGGTTTGACTTTGAGACATATTTCAGGTTTGGTGAATTTCTGTTCTGGGTATTTGTGTATGCGGTCATTGCATGTGCTGGTTTGAGACATATCCAGGGTTTGTCTGTTCTGTTTATTTCAATGGTGTTTCACTAAACAATGAAACAAACAAATTTTAAATCATCATGAGGGTATGAAAATGTGTTCTAATTTTCTGGGTTATACTAGTATTGGAATGAAATACATGTAAAACTAGTTACTTTAAGAATTAAATGGTCATATAGCAATTTTTATTCTATTTTAACATACACTGATTCTTGAGAATCCCTTCATGGTGTTAATCAAACTCTAAACTGTCTTGGTAGTTTGTGAAAGGGACAAACCCCATGGGAAATATTGAAAAACATATGTATTTGCATATTGGATAGTAAGATGAACTAGTCAATTCCTTTCATAGAATTTGGTCTTTTTTACTTATAATTTCATGACTAGCTTGAAATGCTAGTGTAACATTCTAAATGTTTAATTTTTAAATGTAAATTAACATTAACTGTAATAATTGCTTTTTGGCCCTTACAAAATAAACTTACACCATCCTTAATACACTCAATTAATATACTAGTACATAAGAGTATTAAAGTCAAATTGTCTTTATCTTTAGATTTCAGAAGAAAATAATACTATGTTGAATACAATTTTTCAAAAAAGAAACCACTATTGTTTCATACACTTAAAAAGAATAGCATCTGGAAATTAAAAACTTTCCATCAAATAGGCCTCTTCCACCAAATTGTTATTCAGGAAAAAGACAACCTTGTTTGTGTTTTGGTTTGTTACATATATCACATGTAGAGATAATGTACATAAAAAAATTCTCTCTCTTCAATTTGCATGGTGACAGAAAGAAATTGAAAAAAAACACCTTCTAATTTCTGAGATTTCATCTGTAATAATTTTTAGAAATATTGCTTCCGAAAAAAAATATACATGCAGAATGAAGAGAGAAGAAAAAAACCTACATGTATTTAGCTATGAATTGTTCAATAAAAAGAAAAAATGTTATATATACAGTATACCTAATACCGTGATATACCTATTACCGCGAATGCCCGTATAAAAACAATCTGGGAAGACATGCGCAAAGCTCCAACTTCCGTTAGCGTCGGCATTTCTTTGCATTTCGTATCGGCAACTGTTTATTACTCAGCGTACTTGTGTAACCTTATTACTGTTTATTATTGACGCCATTCTTTACATGGTTGAAAAAAATTTAGACTCGCAGTATTAGGTATAACCAGTATAATCCATTTTTACTTAAAAAATTATATCTATGTCATATAATGTAACTTTGTAAGATGTATAGAGGGATGGCCTACCCTGCCCCTCATACACCTATTACAGGATGATTTTAATGGACCACCTTTTTGGTGGTTGAAATTAAAAAAAATATAATGATTATCAGATATTACAATAATACCTCATATCCAACATATCCAGTTGTTTTTTTTATACTGTAATGTAAGAAAAATGATATAAAAAAATTCATTTTGGGAATTTTTTTGGCCTCAATTGAGAAAAAAACATGATTTTTTAATTGGCCAGCGAATTTCGGCCTGATTAATAAGGTGAAAAAAAACCTGCAATAAATATACCGGTAATAATTATTTTTTAGGGGGTAGGGGCAATATTATTGGGTAGGAAGGTATCATTATTGAAAGCTAGTGCACATTACACATGTGTATATTGTGTACATACTTGACAGCAGTAAAACATATATTACTATATTTACAGATCACAGTTTGCCATGTCTGTCTTTAGTCAGTACTTTGGGAAGATACGATCACCGGTGGCAGGAGAGAAGGTCTACAAAGATGAATGTGCTTTCTCTTTTGATA
This sequence comes from Panopea generosa, assembly GCA_029582155.1. Classification (NCBI taxonomy): domain Eukaryota; kingdom Metazoa; phylum Mollusca; class Bivalvia; order Adapedonta; family Hiatellidae; genus Panopea; species Panopea generosa. The sequence continues at coordinate 45,296,340 of CM055910.1, read as the reverse complement.
ATCCAGTAAGCACACTGTTTGCCATCATACAGTGGAGGATCACATGGCTCCATATATGATAGTTATTTGATTAAGATACTTTTCATTGTATAACTGTTTTATTGTTTCACCTTTTCAATGTCAAAAGAGAAGGTTTTACTTTTCCCACACTGGTGCCAGCGCCAATAATTGAACATCAGAATTAATTGGATAGTTAATACTTGCACTTAAACATATAAAATAAAAAGTGATTTTGATAACAACTGAAATTTTGTTTGTTTGTTTGAATGCTTTTTTTTAACAGTATTTAAATTACTATAATGGTGGTAAGCACAATCCTGGGATCCTCTAGGCAGTTAACCAGTAGTAGAAACACCGTAACTCTGTACAGTAAGTCACTCAATACTTCCCCTCATATTTAGATGTGGGAAACTTATGGTCGAAGTAGATCTTAGGTGGGCAGGGGTTTAAACCCTGGATCCCTAGATTGATGGTCAGATGAGTTAACGACTGAGCTGCTTGGCCCAGCTTTTAAGTTCTGAAAATTGTGCTTCATGAATTTTCTAGAAAAGAGGAAGTTTAAAAGGAAAAATCAAAAAAAGAAAAAAGTAAGGGAAAAAATACATTATATTCTCAAATGTCAAAAGCATCAACTGGGGTACTACCAATGTTTCTAAACATACGATGCATAATAACATTGCCCAGAAAATCTGCTTTTAATGGTGAGAGAAATGTTCACATTGAAAAAACGGAAAAAGCTCAACTTAAGTCAAAGAAATAAGGCTTAATTTCCACCCTCAAATGTTGGTGATTAACAGTTCTATTAAGGTGATTATTGACAGTACATATATATTTATTACAGGAGAGTGAGACAGGGCTATATGTCTGTATGAACACTTTCATGGCATTTGGGAAGAAACATGTGGAGAGATACTTCAAAAAGACAGGCAATGGAGTCTACCTTCATCTCAGAAGAATCAGGAAAGAGGTAGGGGTATGTGTAAATAAATTAAAAGTTCAGAAGTTTATATAATTTCTTTTATCTAGACCATTGTACTAGGATATCATTATCTGTCCACAAATACACAATACAGGTGGCTACAGCAGGTATGATCAAGTAAAAATCAAGCTATTTTAAACTTTCTGAAAATCCAAAGCGGTGGTTTAGTGGTATAACGTCCATGGGTTATATGTTATAATGAACAATGAAACAATGTGACAATAAATACAATATTTACATTTCAGGTTGTGACTGAGGTACCCTCTCCCGAAAACAAACCAACAAAATTAGCCATTGGTAAGATCTTCCCTTGTTTAATTAAGTCTAGCCTTTTCTGACACTAATACAGGATTTCTCTTTTATGAGTTTCTACTAATGTTGAAACACAATTCAGTACTGAGTAAAATATGTAAATATTTGAACAAAAATAGATTGATTTATTGAATATTTGGCGTCATTTTTATGCCACTGAGGTCTAACATACAATCAGTTGACCTAAACACTGTTTCTTGGGATCCTGGAATGTTAGCCATTACTCTGGCACAACCCATCACCGCAAGTAACTGATAATTTTTCCACTTGAATCAGCGATAAGAGACGAATAATAGTGAGACGTAATGTCGTATATCATGACAGAGATGATGGCCGGGTGGGGATTTAAACTCACGAAGTCCGTGTGGTTCCGGCTAAGAATAGAATCACTGTCGATCTCTGCAGAGGGGTAGGAATCCTCCGAATGGGTGTCATGTTCATTTTATCATTTTTGTCATGTTCACTATTGTGGTTAAATTATCAACCCCTGTGTGGTTCCAGGGAGCCATGAGTGATGGCAAGAATAGAATCACTGTGGCTTATGCATGTCGTAAGAGCGACAAATTGAGTAATACGATAGAATTTGCTGAAACTCTGCAGTTCTGCAGGTATCAAGGTTCCAGGTTCATTCTGCATATTCATTTGTTGGTGTATTTTTTTTTAATCTGTATGTTAATTTGTTGTTTTTATACATGTAGAGTGAACCTGGAATCTTCCTTCCTGTTGGCGTCGAATAACCTATAATGTGTTGGTACACCGTAAATCCCTATTCATTAAACTCACAAGCCCTGGATTGATAGTCAGACTGAACTAACTCCGGTTCAGCTGAACAAAAATAGTTTTGTTTAAAATTGGTGTCTGCAATTCAGTTATTAGCATATGACCCAATCAGTAGTGTGCTGAGGTTGGGAGTTTGATCCCAGCAACATGTATGTCCAAACTGTTTATATGAGAAAGCTTGCCAGTTACTTGTAGAAGGAAATTGCTTCTACTCAAATATTTAATATCTATGAACATGTATCTTGAGTCTACCTCCACCAATAAAATTTTAAGCCATGTATAATTTATTTTTAAAAAACATAGCCAGTGACACAACCCCAACATCTGCAGATTTAGAACATGAGAGAAGGGTTTAGTTGTGGTCGTATTCCGTAGTTATAAATGTCACAGGGTGTACGTAACCTACTAGGAGAGAAATGTATGTAAGCGGTTCGGTTTGCTCAATCGATAGAGCATTCGCCCTGTAAGCAGAGGGTCCCAGGTTCGAGTCCCGGATTGGCTGCGTATTTTTCTCGTCCTGTAACATTTGGCGCCCAACGAGGGACTGTGACTTATATGTATTCCGGGAAACATTTCATGATTCTCTGGTCTCTATGGAAATTCGGGACAAATTCCAAATTTGTGAGAGAATGTGTCACAGTGTGAACGTTACTTACTAGGAGAGAAATGTATGTAAGCGGTTTGGTTCGCTCAGTCAGTAGAGCAGTCGCCCTGTAAGCGAAGGGTCCTGGGTTCAAGTCCCGTACTGGCTACATATTTTTCTCTCGTCTTGTAACATTTGGCACCCAACGAGGGACTGTGACTTATATATATTCAGAGAAACATTTCACATGATTCTTTGGTCTCTATGGAAATTCGGGATAAATTTCAAATTTGTGAGGGAATATGTCACAGACTGTGACTCACAGTGTGTACATAACCTACTAGGAGAGGAATTTATGTAAGCGGTTCGGTTAGCTCAGACAGTAGAGCTTCGCCCTGTAAGCGAAGGGTCCCGGGTTCGAGTCCCAGACTGGCTCTCTATTTTCCGTGGGGGTGTGGTGTAAGGTGCCGTCTCAAGATCACTTGAGTCTTGCTCGCTCCAAAACTTTATGTGAGAAAGTTTGCCAGTTACTTGCAGAAGGAAGGTGGTTCTGTTCAGATGCAGTCTGAGGTCTTCCTCCATCAATAAAACTGGATATGTCATTTATAACCTGAAATGTGTTGAAATTGGCGTTAAACCCCATTAAAAAAAATCTGTAGTTATAGAGCATTAGAAAATGGTTTTGAGCTTCCAGCTATTTTCATATTTTGCAAACCTATTCCTCATTTATACATGTAAAATATTAGGTGTTGAAGGGGGATTCCAGACAGATGACAAAAAGTTCAAATTTGAAGAACACAACTCCGTCATGGTGCTGCCAGATTGGAAGGTGTTTCCTCTCCCCGACCCAGAACTTCCAGAGATTGTAAGTTACAGTCTTTAAAACAGAAAATTTACATTTTCTTTGATTCATAAATTAGAGTAAAAAAAATGTGTCTGTGCAGTCTAGGGCATTTATTGTAAAGGCATATCTTTATATATTTTGGTCGTCTGGGGAAAAACCTTCAACTATAGTAGTACTATTACCAGAAGTGCATTTCTTTATATTTCTTTGTTAGCCTGTTGTCTGTCATATCCATATGATGTGCCAATTAGTGATCGGTGAGTGTGTGACTTGATTCCTGGCTACTCGGAATGGTCTGTATCACTTTTGGGGAAGATACGTTCTACATGTATAGCTACTCCTAAGAAAAAGATTTTTCTGAAGAAATGAATCAAGATGGCTTTGATTGGTGCATTCTGGATTATTAAAATCTGGCCAATGATGCTGCTCCATCTGCAGACAAATTAATATTGACAATGCATAGGCTAAAATGACCAACCGCACTAGACACACAAGCTGTAAAGTTGGAAGAAATTCAATACATCTTTTCATTAAAGTTGACTTGCTTAAGTTTTTCAGTGATTCCTTCATTAAAACTTTGTTATTAAGATACCATCATCCCTGTAAATAATAACAGTTTTCATTTACAAGTATACATTCATAGAAATATATTAATTAAATGAAAAGACACAATGAATAAGTATTTACAAAGAGATGAATACTTTCTTATTCATAACATAACAGATAGTTCATCATGTAAACAACTGATTATAACGTTTTTGTTTCTTTCTTTTTTTTATAAAAGAAAATTGTCAATTCTCATTTCTCCCTTCAAGGCCATGCGTCAAAACACTTCTCCCTAAAATGCAAGTAGGGAGAAGTCTTCTGCTATAATTCTGTTTAAACTTGAAGTCAGCAAGCCAAGTATTTCAAAAAGTAAATACGGTGCCAATGAATACGTGAAATTACAATTATTTTACAAAAATACTAAGTCCTGTACAAAATGAATCTGGAATGGACGTTTACGACAGACACAAATCACATGACATCATTATATGATTATAATGTGTAAAGAGGCAGTAAAAAAACTTGAGGTATTTGATTATAAGAATCTTATATGCGTTTGAGGTTTGGATAGAAAATTCCATCGTGAAGGACAACTGTTTTGGTGGAATGAGGCTCTGTCAAGTTACCGCAAAAACAGTTAACAGTGGAAATGAAAAAGCCATGTAAAATTATTTATCTTACATGCCAAACACATTAAATACTGATTTTAATTCAAATTATTATTATATTTTTACTATGATGACTTTTAAGACAACAAATTAGATATACTACATCATATGTTTTAATACGTAGCATCATAAGTTGTTACAGCAGGGTAGGATGAGTGCATGGAGGGGGTGTATGATGAAAAATCCGTAAAAATATGCGGAAATAATTGTCCGGTATGCAAGAATAGTTTGTATTGCTCACAAGTACTGACAGGGTATGATGCTATCATTATGAATCATAAATGTTTGCATGTGCATAATGTACAATGTATTTCCCCATATCCAGGTACAAATGTCGGTGACTGGTATACTGGCAGCAGAGGATGCCTGGAAACTGGCCGAGGCTGCAGCCATGGCTGGCACATGGGACGGGGAGAAAAGGATTGTCTCAAAGTGAGTACATTACTGGGACAGGGAGAAAAGGATTGTCTCAAAGTGAGTACATTACTGGGACAGGGAGAAAAGGATTGTCTCAAAGTGAGTACATTACTGTGACGGGGAGAAAAGGATTGTCTCAAAGTAAGTACATTACTGTGATGGGGAGAAAGGGATTGTCTCATAGTAAATACATAACTGACTCTTCTCAAGGAGGGGTGATATGTCTTGAAGTACTGTAAATACATGACTGGTGCATATGATGGCAGGAAAAGGAACTTCTTGAAGCTTGATGGCACATGGGATAAACAGAAAAGAATTTCTTGACTTAAGTCCATGATTAACATATGGGAAAAAGAAAAAGGATTCCTGCAAAGTAAATACATTGTTGGCACATGGAAAAGAATAGTAAACATTCTATTGATGTAAATACATTTACATGCATTTTGAAAGGATTAGAAATAAAAATTGTTTCATTGTAGGAGCAGCAACATGTCTGTTGTGTAATAACCTGTATTAACAGTCATCTCCATTTTTACTATTTCCGATTTGTCACTACGTAAGGCAGATCTGAAACATTTATTCAAGAAGCAAACGCTACAACATGTGATTGTACAGTAAAATCTCTGAGCAGCCACTTGTCTTAAGCAACACTTTTGCTTTTTTTCCATTTGTATGCTTTCAAAGCAAATTAACCTGTATAAAGCAAGATCTTTTTTCAAAGGTCACTTTCACTCATTCGTTTGACTGGCTGCTCAAGACAGGTTTGACTGTATATTGTTATTCTTCTACACCAGACATGCAGAGAACCTGACACAACTGGACAATGGCAGGAAGATTCCACCTACAGGCTGGAAGTGTGAGAAATGTGACCTGACAAACAACCTGTGGTTGAATCTTACAGATGGCAGCATACTCTGCGGCAGGAAGTTCTTTGATGGAAGTGGTGGCAATAATCATGCTGTCGAAGCATACCAGGTCACCAAATATCCACTCGCAGTTAAACTAGGCACTATTACACCAGATGGCGCAGGTTAGCCATTGTTGTTTCTTATATATTGATTGTATTAACCTCGTTCTTTGACATAAACTGGTCCAATATGAGAAATGATAAACTCAGTGTGAGCTGGAACCAGGTCCAAGTTTCATGAGAATACTTCCATCAGTTAATTTACTAAAACCCAAATAGTGTGCTCATTTTAATATGAGTTTGAGTAAAATAACATACTAAAGTATTTTTTCGTGAATCTGGCGCCAGGACAATATGACTCATTAAGAGCAGTAGGAAATGTCCGTCAATTAAGCACTAGGGGAAACTCTTTAAGGCATACGATTTTGTATGACTACAGTCTAGTTACAGTCTAATGTCCTTGAACTAATGTCAGTGAGCCAATAACTGGGTCATTTTATTAGTAATTTCATTATACAGGTTTAATACCACTTACCTTACAGTACATTTGATTAAAATGTTTAAAACAAGTACTCACTATTACACATACTTTATTAAATGATTTGGCAAAAAAATATATTGTATGAGGCAATATTTACCTGTGATATTTTCTTTCAGATGTGTTCTCGTACGATGAAGATGACATGGTAGAAGATCCACACCTGTCCAAACATCTCGCTCATTTTGGTATCAACATCACATCTATGGAAAAGGTAAGAGTTTGATTTTCCATATCTGAAGAAACACCTTTTTTGTGAAGGGTGTAGTCCGTATTTTGTGAAGCGTGTAGTCTGTATTTTGTGAAGCGTGTAGTCTGTTTTTTGTGAAGCATGTAGTTTGTATTTTGTGAAGGGTGTAGTCTGTATTTAGTGAAGCGTGTAGTCCGTATTTTGTGAAGCGTGTAGTCTGTTTTTTGTGAAGCGTGTAGTTTGTATTTTGTGAAGTGTGTAATCTGTATTTTGTGAAGTGTGTAGTCTGTATTTTGTGAAGCATGTAGTCTGTATTTTGTGAAGAGTGTAGTCTGTGTTTTGTGAAGCGTGTAGTCTGTATTTTGTGAAGCATGTAGTCTGTGTTTTGTGAAGGGTGTAGTCTGTATTTAGTGCAGCGTGTAGTCCGTATTTTGTGAAGCATGTAGTCTGTATTTTGTGAAGCGTGTAGTTTGTATTTTGTGAAGTGTGTAATCTGTATTTTGTGAAGTGTGTAGTCAGTATTTTGTGAAGCATGTAGTCTGTATTTTGTGAAGAGTGTAGTCTGTGTTTTGTGAAGCGTGTAGTCTGTATTTTGTGAAGCATGTAGTCTGTGTTTTGTGAAGGGTGTAGTCTGTATTTTGTGAAGCGTGTAGTCTGTGTTTTGTGAAGCGTGTAGTCTGTATTTTGTGAAGCGTGTAGTCTGTATTTTGTGAAAGGTGTAGTCTGTATTTAGTGACGCGTGTAGTCTGTATTTTGTGAAGTGTGTAGTCTGTATTTTGTGAAGAGTAGTCTGTATTTTGTGAAGGTTGTAGTCTGTATTTTGTGAAGCATGTAGTCTGTATTTTGTGAAGCATGTAGTCTGTTTTTTGTGAAGCGTGTAGTCTGTATTTTGTGGAGTGTGTAGTCTGTATTTTGTGAAGCGTGTAGTCTGTATTTTGTGGAGGGTGTAGTCTGTATTTTGTGAAGCATGTAGTCTGTATTTTGTGAAGCGTGTAGTCTGTATTTTGTGAAGCATGTAGTCTGTATTTTGAGAAGCATGTAGTCTGTTTTTTGTGAAGCATGTTGTCTGTATTTTGTGAAGTGTGTAGTCTGTATTTTGAGAAGCATGTAGTCTGTATTTTGAGAAGCATGTAGTCTGTATTTTGTGAAGTGTGTAATCTATATTTTGTGGAGGGTGTAGTCTGTATTTTGTGAAGCGTATAGTCTGTATTTTGTGAAGCGTGTAGTCTGTATTTTGTGAAGCATGTAGCCTGTATTTTGTGAAGCATGTAGTCTGTATTTTGTGAACCATGTAGTCTGTATTTTGAGAAGCATGTAGTCTGTATTTTGAGAAGCATGTAGTCTGTATTTTGTGAAGCATGTAGTCTGTATTTTGTGGAGGGTGTAGTCTGTATTTTGTGAAGCATGTAGTCTGTATTTTGTGGAGGGTGTAGTCTGTATTTTGTGAAGCGTGTAGTCTGTATTTTGTGAAGCATGTAGTCTGTATTTTGTGAAGCATGTAGTCTGTATTTTGAGAAGCATGTAGTCTGTATTTTGTGAACCATGTAGTCTGTATTTTGTGAAGCATGTAGTCTGTATTTTGAGAAGCATGTAGTCTGTATTTTGAGAAGCATGTAGTCTGTTTTTTGTGAAGCATGTAGTCTGTATTTTGTGAAGCGTGTAGTCTGTACACTTTTTCTGTATAAGCTTAGTACTGCTTCTACCCAGGCAGACTTCTACCGTAATTTGTAAAAGTTGTAAAATCTTGTTTCACATTCGAAGTAAAATATATAAGTTTAAATTAAGCAGGACATTTTACCCGCATTTGTTTGATTATCTATATTCAAAGGTTGGATGAAGGTGTTGCATCATTGATGTAAATATTGTCATTGTTATTATTGTTAACCGATTCATTATTGGAAAGATTTTCTGCCAGCAGTTAACTGGTAAATTTTGTAAAGAGATATTTTTACAATGTGTAGTGGAGGTACATTTTATGTCTTTTATAAATACAAACAACTGTGAGATAAAAAATGACAATTTGACCAAAAAAAATTAAAATTTCAACAATACCAGTAGTAAATATTGGTTGTAACCTCATATTGGCAGAATGACAAATTGTACGAGTCCTCATTTGGAAAATTATTTGCCATTTTGGTGATTTCCTCGATCAACAACTTCTGAACTTGTCATCATATTTTTATGAATCTAGTTTGAAAATAAATGACTTCCTGATTTCCGGTTTGCCAGGGTAATGTAGAATTCGCACATAGTAGTTACTAGTATATATGAAATTGTATGATTTGTATCTGATTCATTAACATTCATATGATATTGCATCTGATTGGTCAATATTTGAATGATATAGTATCTGATTGGTCCTTATTTGAATGATATTGTATCTGGTTGGTCAATATTTGAATGATATTGTATCTGATTGATCAATATTTAAACATCTTATCTGATTGGTCAATGTTTGAATGATATCTTATCTGATTAGTCAATGTTTATTCAGACAGAGAAGACAATGATTGAGCTGGAGATTGATTTGAATCAGAAAATGGGAGAATGGGATGTGATACAAGAGGCGGGCAGTAAACTGACACCCATGTACGGTCCAGGATACACAGGCATGCGTAACCTTGGTAACAGCTGCTACATGAACTCTGTCATGCAGGTCATGTTTAGTTTACCAGATTTCCAGAGAAGGTAAATTACGTAAAAGTATTTGTCGATACATGTACCATTGAAAAATGTCTTTTGTCTCATACAAACAAACTATATATAATGTATAATAAAACCTGTTTTCAACAACCACTGATGGGAAAAAGCAAAAGTTACCCTTCAATGCAGGTGGTTGCTTGATATAGGTTGATTAAAACCAAAATTATAAAAATGGTAAATAGAAAATGTGGTTGTTTAAGACAAGTGATTGCTTAATAGAGGTGACCACTAACACAGGTTTGGCTGTATATTAAATGCTAGTAATGTTTCTGACAGGAATGTTAAGGGGGCCATTATCATAACTGACATAAACATTTGGCTCAACTAACTTGAAAAAAGCTTAGGTATGATCTATGAATATTGATTGAATATTTAGTGTCATTTTTATGTCATCTAGGAGGATCAGTTAACCTAACCACTGTTTCCTGGAATCTTGGAAGGTTAACCAGTTCTCAAGCACACCCATCTCCGCAAGTAACTGTTAACATTCCCACTTGAATCAGCAGTGAGAGATAAATGATAATGAGACACAATGTTGTTTATCAATCATCATGGAGACTGTGGCTAGACGGGGATTCGAACTCAAGACCCCTGGATTGATAGTCAGATGCTCTACCGACTGAGCTAACTGGGCCTGGCTAAGTACGACCTAAAGCTCAAGCTCATATAATTATGACTCAGTATATACCTAAGATTGAATTTTTGTATAAAATACAATATTTATTACCATGTGTGTCATTTACTGTATTATGACAATGGGAATCGGTTGATATTTTACAATCGATTATCAGTTAAAAGCAGTTCAGTTCAACCGATTGATAATTGAATAATCAGCAAATATGGGTTTAATTGATAAAGGGCCGTTAACATTGCATTTAAAATAGAATGACAGAGAAATAAAAAATTTGGCAAACACATTCAAGTGTTTTCATTATGTGAATCAATTATAGTGAGGTAGGTACCTAGCCTTATACTCAAAACCAATACCCTTTCTGTATTGTTTTAGCATGAGACTGATGGCCAGTCTAGAGTTCTCCATGTATACCCTGTAATCTAACATAAATGAGCTGACAGTAAGAAAAGAATTGAAAAGGTCACTGTGCTGCGACAATTGATTGCGAACAAACACAATCGATTATAGCCAACTCCAACTCAAACCTACCAGTTATCAATAGTCTGAGACAATCAGAACACCACTTCTTTATAATGTTGCAATATACATACTTTATAATGTTGCAATATACATGTATATGTTGTTTTTTGTTTTCTAGATACAGTGAAGCCGTAGATGAAATATTCAACAATGCACCAGTCGATCCGACATCTGACTTTAACACACAAATGTATGTTTATTTTAATTGGTAAAATTATGAATTGATATTTTAAGTAATTGGAAGAGGTGTTGAATGGTACTAACAGTTTACTTAAAATGTAAAATTAATGTGTTTGTGTTGAAATTACCAAATCACTAACTCTGTCAAAATACTATTTATTGCTTTAAATACAAAAACATTGGTTTCTAAATTTTAATATTATGATTTTTTTTAAACTATACAATGTTGTTGACTTACCAGTTGTTTTTCACTATTTCAGGGCTAAACTGGGACATGGCCTGATGTCTGGTGATTATTCAGAACCCCCACAGGGAGGAGATGAAAATATTTCTGTAACAGTTAAATTTGTTATATTATATAGGGAATTAGTTCAAGCTTTCTCTGAAATACATGTAGTAGAGGTTTGGTTGATGAACCAAACGTCATATGTGGAAAAGTGAAAAAAAATGACAGAAAAGGCTTGGTACTAATTTATTTAGTACCACTAGCAATATTCACAAATTAATTTTTTGTAAGAAATAAGATACATTTTTAGCTCTACTGGCCAAAGGCCAGAAGTTCTTATGCGATGGTTCGTTGTCCGTTGCCAGTCATCTGTCATCTGTTAGCAGCACTTTTTATGAAACCACTAGGCCAATTAAAATGAAACTTCACATGGATGTTTCTATTGCATAGGAGACAATACAGAAGATTTTTTATTTTCGATCTGAAATTCAAGATGGCCACCATTACTAAAAAAAGTCCAAAACTTAAAAAACCTTCTTCTCATGAACGGCCCAACAGATTTTCAAAATGTTTATGTTGTAATGATAACCAACTATAGTTTTGTTAAATTTGTTCAAATGGTGTCCCTAAGGTTAAATATGACCCCGCCCCGACGGTTCAATTAGGGGACACATGTCATTATAATATGTATTTTTGTTTTGTTTTTAAAATGAAAATGATTTTGCCTATATCTTCACAGAAGCATTGTTTGTTAAAGGAGGTTGAGATTTGTAAAAATTACTGCGTTCCACTGTCCAAAGGGGTCAGGAGGGGTCCGCAAAGGGTAAAAATTGGGAATTACAAAAATCGTTTTCTTAACAACCGGTATGTCAGATTTGTTCATATATGGCATAAATTATCCGTATGTGTAGGGGGTTAATTGCAGATAAGAATTTAGGGACTAAAATTTATAGGAACTCTGTTAGGGGACTTAGAATTTTACAAAGGGATACTATGGGAAAATAGAAAATCTTTTTTTTCATCTTTTCTGAAACCACTAGGCCAATTAAACTGAAACTTCACATGGATGTTTCTATTGCATAGGAGACTGTACAGAAGATTTTTTTTTCGATCTGAAATTCAAGATGGCAGCCATAACTAGAAATAGTCCAAAACTTAAAAAATCTTCTTCTCATGAACGGCCTAACAGAAATGACTTGAAAAGGTCAGTAGTCTTGACTTTAATTTGCAATGCCAAAATTGAGACCTGGATTGCTTTCAACCATTTGAAGTGAGGTGGTAGTCTAATGGATAGAGTTTTGGCCGCTCACGCCAGAGGTTGCAGGTTCAATCCCCAGCTCGACCCAATGCCTCTCATAACACAACACTCAGTACTGGTTCTACCCAGGAAGCAGACTCGGGAGCGTTTCATATACATGTATGCTCTGAGCTTTCATCGCAATTAGCTTAAATAAATTAGTATAAACTAACCATTTGAATTTTAGACAAACTTAACCAAACAACCTATTGATTTGTTTACTGATATTAAATGTAAACTGCCAAAACCTATAACTCTTTTCCCCAAATCGCTGCAGAGGATGTATTTGAGTTTCTCTTTTCATTTGTATCCAGGCTCCATCTGGTATTCGTCCACAGATGTTCAAAACCCTGATTGGGCGGGGCCACCCAGAATTCTCTACAAAGCGCCAACAAGATGCCCAGGAGTTCTTTCTACATCTTCTGTCCGAGTTGGAGGTAAATATGACATTGTTTATGTCACATTGTGTATACATGTAACATGTCAGAGAAGAAACTTAAATTATGTCAGCAGATCTGCTGGCTCATTCAATAAATTATTTGCCTGGGGACCATTTGACTAACAACAGTAAGTTAATGCACTTCTTAGTGTTAAATTTGAAGTCACAGGAAATTCATTTCGCTTACTTATTTTACAAGTTTTTGTAAGTCTTATAAAAAGTATGCTTTCTAAAATTTGCCAAATTTCTGTACAAATGAAATATTCCTAGATGCCACAATTTGTTTGTACAAAATTCTTAAGATTTACTAAGGTTATTGGAATGGGCCCTTGGATTAAAGTTCCTGACTGACTGCTTATTTTTCTCATTCTGTTACAATTGTACATTGTACAAAATAAAATAGCATACATTGATTAACAAAAAAAGAATTGTTTACAATGGTACTGTAGCAGAAACTGAAAATAATATTTAATACTCAAAATTACTTGACTACAAGGTCTTGCAAATAAAACTCTGATATTGAGATTTAAGGTGAATTTTAGACTGGAAAGTTTAATGAGTTTTGTTCCTGTTTATTGACAGCCAACTTTTTTCAAGTAATTGAGATAATAAAATAAACCACCATTCAAGTGTTTGATTAAGGAGTCGCGGTGGTTTAGTGGTTAGCATGCTTGCTCCAAGACCCAGGTCCCCGGATCAATTACAGGTGGGATACCATCCAGTTTATTTCAAACTCCCACAGTGTCTTAGTCAGGTAAAGGTATTGTGAAAGCATGCAATTCCTTTGGATGGGATTTAAAGTCATCAGTCTTGTATACAGGGAGATTCATACCCAGTGCATGTAAAAGATCTTGCTGAACTTCTGCGTTAATCGGTAATTTAAGTGCCCGTAAACCTATGCACTATGTGCCCGCACATAATCCCCACAAGAGAGTGTTGCAGTATCAGTAGTTAGTCTGCTTTACTGTATAATTGGATCTGTGGCTCGTTATTGTAAAAAAATGCTTAAGAGAAGGAATTATGAGCAGTTTTATTCAACAAAGGAGTGAACACTAGGTTAGTTGATTGAGGAAGAACTTGGACTTGTGAATATGAGTAGAGTCCCCATCCTTCTGTCAATAGCTGGCAAACATTTTTGTTTAAACAATCTAGGCTTGAAAACATTACCACATCAGTGAAAAGTAAGTGATCTTGAAATGCCACCTTGGGCCACTCCATCGCATAGGACCTCCAACAAACACTAGGAAAATATCCCAAAATGAATTATACTGTACTGCAATAAATCATATGAAATGAAATAAATCGGCCCGATGCAATGCGACTATTGCTCTGCCCACTGGCGTTGTTTGCCCAAGTAAATACAATGTAACACAAGGTTGTATTACAATGTTGTGTTTACTTGGAAACCGTTTGCTTGTGTAAGGAAAATGGTGGTCCCGGAAACAGTATTTATCACTGATTGTATTATTGACTTGTTTGATTGACAGTCCGCATCAGGTCAGTAGTTAAATATATACATGTACAGTCATTTGATATTTTGAATTATCCCATTGGGTCAGGACCCCTGTTCACCCTCTAAATCTGCGACTATAATAACTTGAAGGTATTTCTTTTTTTTTTCTTTTTTTATTTATTTTTTTTTTTTTCCAGAAAAGCCTGGCCTGATTAGCACAGTCGGTTAAGCGTCTGACTATCAATCCAGGGGTTGTGAGTTTGAATCCCCCCGCCCGGCAACAGTCTCCGTGATGATTGATATACGACATTGTGTCTCATTATCATTCGTCTCTCACCACTGATTTAAGTGGGAAAGTTATCAGTTACTTGCAGAGATGGGGTGTACTCAAGTACTGGTTAATCCCAGGAAACAGTGGTTAGGTTAACTGATCGTCTGTTAGCCCTCGATGGCATAAAAATGACGCTAAATATCCAGTTAATCAATTTTTCAGAAAAACAACCGTGGCAAGTTCAACCCAAGTGAATGCTTCAAATTCAAAGTGGAAGACCGGGTGGAGTGTGCCATGTCAAAGAAAGTAAAATACACAGAGAGGTCGGACTACCTGCTGCCTCTACCTGTGCTGATGGAAACAGTAACGAACAAAGGTACAAGAGATATTGTGAGATATGAACCTACATATACTACCTGTAAAGTAAGCGAACACCAAAGAGGTTTATGTAATCTTTGTCCATTGCATGACATGATTTTTACGACACTGATTTAATTCCATGTAACATTTCTGTATTTAATACAATATTGTGATCCTTGTGGAGCAAAATACTTCCACAGTTTTCAGGTAATTGACTTGATCATTTGCATTCTTGATCAACATCACATGTAGATGTGTGTAACACAGATTTTGCAATGCTGACGTAATTAATGCATAATGTATTAACACAATTGCTTTTGAGATGTCATTCATATAATTTACCTTATAATAATTTATATTCTATACATTATGTCATAATTTCATCCTCAGAGTGTGAAAATTTTATCTCTGCCCTAAAGTGGATTAAATACATCTCACACCAGTAAAATAACATTTATCAGGTAACCCGAACCTATTTTCTTCTCTTCAGATGCTGTAACTGCCTGGGAGACGAAGAAGAAAGAGTTGGAGAGCATTAAACAACCAATGTAAGAATCTCTCAATGCACACTAGATACACAGTTACAGTCGAAACTCGTTATTTCGAATTCCGTGGGACCGTAAAAATAATTCGAAATATCCGAAGTTCGATTTATCAGGAGTGTTATTTTGTTCAACTTTTTACCGTTACCCCACCCACTTCATAAATCGTTGAAAATATACATGTTGTACATATAAATACCTCTATTTGTTTTTGTTGTTGTTTTTTTCAATATAACACGTCGTTATATTTACACATGATATAAACTTTGTTTATATTGATGTGTACTGTGGATTTATCTTATATCGTGGTAAATTCTACTGTTTACATGCATTATTTTCTTCTACGCAAACGTATGTTGTGCGCTGTTATCCGCGTGTAGGCTAATTATCTATTTGCACAGTGCGTGAACATTGTATATTTTTGAGTGTGATATAATAGATAAACAAAATATACTTTTAATTTTTATACTTTTAATTTACATGAATATCAAATAAATAGAATAGGCAACTGAAATATAACACAGGTTATATACAATCAATGGTTACAACAATTTTATAAATAAAAAATAAGACAAAAAATAGCACATGCCAAAAACGTCTTCTAACACTTCGGCGTTGTTTGTCTAATTAGTGTGTGTATCGCTCGTGTTTGTATCATAACAATTTGATAACACAATTAACTTACCAGCCAGTACAGACACATGAAGTGATAAATTACAAGTATGGGATCAACAATTATCACCTTCGACCATTTGCCTTTCATCTCCACGCAGTGATAAAAATTCGAAATAACGAGTGAGAAATCAATAGATTTTAGGATGGAGGGACCGAAAAACAGATTCGAAAATAGTGAATAATTCGAATTACTGGAATTTGATATATCAGGAGTTAATTAATATAGAAATAGAAGGGGAAAAAACGGGACTGAACTTCAAATTTGAGATAACCGGAAATTCGAAATATCAGAGTTCAAGTTGGTGAGTATCAACTGTATATCAAACCTCAATTCCACTCTGAAGTTCTTTTATAAAAAAACATTTTCATGTACTGGGGAAAAAGTAATTGTTTTACCGGGGATGCAGATTCATCAATATAAATAACAAGTCCCCCTTACATACATACCTGAGGTCATATTCACCAACCATTCTTGAGAATAAGACTTGAGCTTGAAAAGCCAAATTTAAACCTTAGATATCTAGTTTACCATGACAGACAGAATCATTGTGAGAGTTTATTAGGTTACCCAAGACTTTGTCTCAAGGGACCTTTTGCGATCGTCTTTTGCCCGATGCCATGTGTCGTTCGTAGTGCGTCCGTAAGCAATTCACATTTACAACTTCTCAAAAACCATAAGCTCAATCGTAATGAAATTTTGTTTGCAAATTTGATACCCAAGGGTGAATCAAAATTGTGAATTAGTTAATATCTATGTAAA
Organism: Panopea generosa; assembly: GCA_029582155.1. Taxonomy (NCBI): domain Eukaryota; kingdom Metazoa; phylum Mollusca; class Bivalvia; order Adapedonta; family Hiatellidae; genus Panopea; species Panopea generosa. Next base: position 45,279,517 of record CM055910.1, on the reverse strand, counting down.
TTTCATTGTCCCAACTCCCCATGAGGTCTTAGGGGTGGGGCTAAAACAGTCAATTTCAAGGTAAGTTTTAAAAATCTTATTATTGTTATAGGAAGCACTCAGAAGCAAATTGTGAGCATGATTATTCACGACTATGAGTCTTTTATAAAATTTGTGAATTTCATGCCCCTGGGTCTCACAGTCCTTGGTGGGGCCTACTTTACTTAATCTATATGAGAGAAATTGACAAAAAACATTATTTCTTATGACTGTATAGACTTATATGATTGTTTTTTTGGTGTGATTTGTTGTTGCTGGCATGACGGTTACTGCTTATGTTTTATTGAGAGCCCCACCCCGCTCTGTAACCTTGGGCCTGTGCCAAAACAGTCAAATTTTAGGTATACTTTAAAACTCTTGTTATAGGAAGCACTGGAAAACAAATTGTAAGCATAGTTAATGAAGCTAATGCATCTGTCAAAAAAATGTGAATTTAATGCCTCTGGATCTCGTGGTTTGACACTTGGGGTGGGTACCACTTTACTAATCTATACAAGAGAAAATGATGTGATTTGTTGATGCAGATGTGACATTCAAAATCCTTAAGGACAAAAGTTGGAAAATAGATTCATATCGCTTCATGTCATCAAGGGTAATCAGGTGACATGGGCCTCTTGTTTGACTATTTATTAGATGTACCTGCATGCTTGCGAATTTTGGTTAAAAAAAAAAAGTCTCAACGTGTGTATTTCTAAATTCATTCTTTAAGTTCAAGTCTAAAAATATTGTTAAAAATGGTTGGTGAATACCACCCCTGACCTTTATAGAAAATCACATGACCCTGAAATTTACTTATATCATCATTTAGCTGTTCTGATTACTTATAGAGATCCAAAGGACATAGTGCGGCCCCGGATACAGATGACGTCATGTATAGAGGCATTTGCTGCCACCGAAACAATAGATGGTTTCTTCAGCACTGCCATTAATGCCATGTCTGTAGCCAACAAGTAAGTATCAGCACTGCCATTAATGCCATGTCTATAGCCAGCATGTAAGTACCAGCACTGCCAGTAATGCCATCTCTATAGCCAGCATGTAAGTACCAGCACTGCCAGTAATGCCATGTCTATAGCCAGCATGTAAGTACCAGCACTACCAGTAATGCCATGTCTATATGTCATTCGACCACAAATCCTTCCGCCACAGGGCTTATAAGCACATTTTAAGTGAAATTTTAAAAAAACATTTTTCTGAAAGTTGATGGCCTAGACTTTAGATATTTTACATATAGTATTGCATGGAGGTCCTGTAAAAGAACAGTCGGGGTCCCAGGGGTCATATTTGGGGACTGCCACAGGGGTCACTGTTTTACATAGCGAAAATTTAAAAAAATTTATCTGAAAGTTTCCTAGATCTTAAATATTTTACATGTAGCACCTGTTGCCAGGAGAGCGATTCAGGTCCTCTTGGGCCTCTTGTTTAATTTGCTTTGTGTTAAACTTTTGTTTTGTATATCTTTATACATATAATATGTATCCATGTTGCATGGTCTCTGTAATGATTTGATATATGTCAATGGTTCATTGCATCTCATTGTCATTCATCTCTCATTGCTGATTCAGTTTTCAGTTACTTGTGGAGATGGGTGTGCTTGAAAGTTGGTTAAACTGCCAGTATCCCAGTAAAGAGCGGTTAGGTTAATTGAGCATCTGTAAGCCCTGGATGGCATAAAAATGATGCTAGACAATTAATTAATTTTCATATGACGTAAATGAACAATGAATTACTTGTATATAAGCTGTATTTATGGAATTTTCTGCTTACAGAACCACAAGACTTCTCACATTCCCGGACTACCTGGTGGTCCAGCTCAAGAAGTTTACAGTTGGGGATGACTGGGTACCAAAGAAACTTGGTATTATTTAGTATTTACTATTTTACCTTAGAGAAAATAAAAATTTGAAAGAGTGTTTTCCTCACTGGCTGAAATGTTTCCTACGGAAAGATGATCTGTCCCACATATTTGGCCTGCTCATTTTTAGTTAAGTGGGAAAGATTTAATAATTACTTTAGTATTCTTGTAGCAGGCTTAGGGCATTGCCGTGTCCTGCATTGAAATTCCAGTACTCAGAGAAAAAGTGCATAGACAAAATGACATCCATTAGTATATGCAGTTTCATTTTTATACAGTTGATACAATTTGTTGAATGAACCTGGTTCTACCCAGTGTTATGCATAATTAAGGGTTTATATTAAAGCATGTAAATCTGGAGTCTTTCCCTCAACCTATAGAATTTGTATTGCTCTATCTTCTATTGAAGCTACCCCATTTTCTAGTTACATTACCCTATCTACCATTTACATGACCTATCTTCTGTTTATATTACCCTGTTATCAATTTATGTTTCATATTTTCTAATTATGTTATGTTATGGGGTCCCCCGTTGTCCAAGGCGCCGTCTCAAGATCAACTTACCTCTCACCACTAAGGTTGTAGGTTCAAGTCCTGCTCGCTCCAAAAACTTTGTGAGAAAATTTGCCAATTACTTGTGAAAGGACAATGGATCTACTCAGATTCATTCTGAGGTCTTCCTCCACCAATATAACTGGATATGCCATACATAACCTGAAATGTGTTGAAAATGGCATTGAATCCCATTAAAAAAAATTATGTTACCAGTACCCAACTTTACATTGCCCTACCTTCTATTTCACAGACGTGTCAGTAGATGTTCCTCAAGAGTTGGACATATCAGCATTACGAGGTCACGGTCTACAGCCTGGGGAGGAGGAGTTGCCAGAGGGACAGTCTCAACAACCACAAGGTGTGCAATACAAGAATCTTTTATGATAATTAAGTTTAGATAAAGTAAATTTATAACAGCGTTGCATTGTGGGATCAAGAAATCCAACCTGAGGGTCTACAGTAATGCAAGGAATTAGACTGCAGATTTCTTTGCTCGTAGCTTGGCCCTAGCACTTGATTACCTTATGCACAATGCACATATCATAATAGATTCATTTTCTCGCCTGTCCTTACATATACAGTCAAATCTGTCTTAAGCAGCCACTCAAGGGAAAGAGTAAAAATGACCCCTTAAGACAGATGGTTGCTTAATACAGGTTGATTTAAACTAAAATGATAGAGATGCATTGAAAATATGCCTTAAAAACGCCAGTATGGGTATTGTATCAATTTAGATATGATTTATAAACCAAGACAAAACTTTTTTACTTTGTTTTACAATCCGACAATTTCATCTGACACTTTAAAATACAGATTTAACAAATTTATTGTTGATGAACATATATGAACTGTAAAAAATGATAGCTGATCTGGAATAAAAAGGTATATCCCATATTCAAACTTTATTGCATTCAAAAAATCATACATATTATCTAAAATATCAAACAGTACATAGTAGGATGATATTACTAACCGACCAACAATTATTTCAGAAGTTCAGATAGATGAAGGTGTGGTAGCCCAGCTGGTAGACATGGGATTTCCTATAGAAGGTTGTAAAAAGGCAGTCTATCATACAAAGAATTCCGGTGTTGAAACTGCAATGAATTGGGTCATGGAACACATGGGAGATCCAGGTTTGTTCTTCTCTACCTCTTCCACATCTTCCTTTTTGTGATTCCAAAAGGTGACATATAGAAATTGTCAATTCATCCATCTTAAATTCCGTGTTCAGTCCATAACTTTGTCATACATGGCAGAATATTAAAATAACTTAATATATAAATGACCACCATGACATGTCACACGCAATACCCGGGTCGGTAGCTTCAATATCAGGGTCACGCGTACAGCATAAACATATGGAAAGGACTTTGAGAAAGTCTGATCGGTAACTTTGTCATTCCTTGAGATATTTTTAAAATTACACGGAACAAATAGTAACCATTATAATAATGATGATGTGTCACTCAGAAAAAACTGGGTCAGTTGCTCCTAGGTCAAGTTCACACTGAGGTCAAACATGAAAAAAAAACTTTGCATGTATATAGTAAATGGTGCATCTGTAGTTGTCGCCACAAATTGCATTGGCTGCCATATGTCCATTATTATGCTTATTTGGCATTTTTAAATCTCATTTAAAACAAAATAAACTTTGTGTTACTGTCTTCTAAAATCTTTTTTATACATATTAGATATTATAACAACTTTCTACAGTTTGACCTTCCAGCATTGTCCACTAGGTCACCAAACATGAAAGAGAAGTTGCTAAGTATTCTATGATTTATGCCACTTTCAGATTTTGGACTGCCATTCGAGATTCCTGGATCCGGGGCCAAAAAGTCGTCCTCATTCACTCCTAATGAAGAATCCCTGATGATGATCATGTCCATGGGTTTCTCGACAGAACAGGCAACTAAAGCACTTAAAAACACTGTAAGTTCTTATTTATATTATAATCAGTCCATACTTGGACAAAACAAAATATTTTATGTGAAAAGGTTACAGTTTCCATGTCACTATACTAATGAGCAATCCAAATCAAATATTTCTTAATGAAAACCTCATTATATTGTACTGTAGTTAAATTTCAATTTTTAAAACAATTATTTAAGAATTACAGTATGTGGGAAGTGTCCATTAAATGATGAAGGAAGACTTCAAACAGAAATTTCATAAGAACCACTGGTCTTATGCAAGCACCTTATAAACTTTTCACTCGCGGTATTTAGACCTAGCTGAGCTCAAACTTTTAACCCCAGCTGTAAGACAGCTCTTTAGATCATTTGCCCAGGCAGGACCCAAAAGTAATTTCAATATCACTAGTTGATATGATGACTTGAGTGATAAATGGACACATTTTTGTCTCGCCACGACGAAGGAGCGAAAGCGAGATTAAGGTGTTGCTTTTCGCCCGACAGTAGCGGCATCAAACATTTATATTTAGCTCCAATGTTAAGTTTTCATTTTTTTTTCTCTCTCATAAGTGTATTAACAGTTAAGGCGGACACGGCGAGACATATCATTCCGCGGAATTCTTGTTATATCATCTTTAGGACTTCTATAATTCTCTTCAGGACAACAACGTGGAGAGAGCTGTAGAGTGGATATTTAGTCATGCCGATGAGTTAGATACACCTATGGAAACAGAAGAGCAGGCTTCAGCCACGGGACCAGCTACTGGGTACAGGGACGGCAGCGGAAGTATGTTGTTTATACCAGCTACATATATACACATATTTATACCCACGCCATTTGAAGAATGACTCTCAGTAAATCGGGGGTTAATTTAACACCAAGAAAACAACGGGAAATCATATGCTGACTGGGGAGTGTTTAATCTGCTATATAATCTGTCCTATGATAAAAAGTTTGTATTCCCACCCAGTCACAGTCTCTATGATGATTGATATACAACATTGCATCTCATCAATCGTCTTTCGCATCACTGATTTAAATCGGAAAGTTATTGTTACTTTTGGAGATAGGTGTGCTCGAGTACTGGTTAGCCTTTCAGGATCCCAGGATAAAGTTGTTGGGATCATGCTGGCCCTCATTGGCACATAAATGGCACTATGTAATCGAACAAAATATCTATCTTAAAAAGACATTAAACTGTTGCATATCTATAGGTATTTTCTTTTCTTTTTCAGAATACCAACTAGTCGCTTTCATCAGTCACATGGGAACATCAACTATGGTGGGACATTACGTATGCCATATACTGAAGGAAGGACGCTGGGTAATACTTAACGATGAAAAAGTTGCTCTGTCTGAACATCCACCCATGGACTTGGCCTATTTGTATCTCTATAAACGACTGTGATAATATTGTCACAAGTAATAGCAGTTTCATCAGACAACATTTCTAGCAGATACAGATATTTTGAGCAGATGGAACCTGCTTGCATCTCCATAAACACCTGTGAAAATATTGCCATCATTTCTCACAGGTGTTAAAAGTTTTAGCAGATACAAATTTTGTATATTTTTTGCAAGCAGAAAAACAGAAATGCAGTTGAAAAAAAATATCTGTGTCTTCAAACACTTGCAGAAAAAAGGTAGTGAAGCTGATTATTATTTTTGCAGCTGACTCAAAAATCTCTCAGTAGGCAGATGATTCTGAAGACAAAAATCCCGGAAAACCAACTGAAAAATCTCAACAAAAAATATTCTTGCAGCAGATTAAAAGTCTTTCAGCATAATTCTTGCAACTGGTTTACACAAAAATCACTCAACAGAAAACAATTATTGCCACCAACAGAAAATTTAACTCCCTCCAAAAATTCTTTGAGCAGAACACAATTTTTGCATAGGAGTAAAATATAACTTTAAACAGATGGGCATAAACTGGAAAGGCAGGTGGAAAAAAGAAGTGAAAGAAAGATTCATTATTAACAGATGGAAAAATATTGTACACAAATAACTTATTTTATATCTGAGCCAAGTTGTTCAAGCTCTGTTAGCTTAACAGTACTTTTATTGAAATCTTGCGTGGTCAATATCATAACAATTCTACGTTTTTATATCAAGTACAATAGGTTATAGATGTAGAATGATATTTTGATACGACTGCCAGTAAATTGTCGCCTGGAATATATTCAATCTAAAAATTCCATAAATCGAAAATTCATCTTAATTTGGCGTTAAGTCAATTTTCATATTTTACTTCAGGTGGACATAATTTTTAGAAATAGTTTTAATTGAAAAAGAAAATAAGGGTCCTCCGTGGTCGAAAGCACTGTAGTCTAATGATCACTTACCTCTCACCGCTAAGGTCGTATGTTCAAGTCCCACTCATTACAAAAACTTTATGTCAGAAAGTTTGCCAGTTACTTGCGGATTGGATGGTGGTTATACTCAGATTCATTCTGAGGTTTTCCTCGATTAGTAAAACTGGATATGTCATATATAATCTCAAATGTGTTGAAAATGCCGTTAAATCCCATTCAAAAAAAAAATAATTGAAAATTTATCAAACCAGCCTTTAAAGAAAAAGGAAATGTATTAATGGGATACATATTTCTGTGATCCAGCTTCAGTAAGTAATTGTGTCAATTAAAACATTCATTTTTACTTTCATTCTTATAATTGTAAATTTGTATGTCACTTCAGTTTCAGACACGTCAGGGAGAATTGCAAGTGACCATGTTCTTAAACTGGTTCCAATAATACTATATGTATTTTACAATCATTATTAGCAGAATAAGTAAGTTCACAGTCAACAGTATATTTTAGACTGGCTCCAATGATTCACTTATATCTTTAATTGTCATTATCGTTTGAGACTGATTCCAGTTTTACTGTAATTATTTTATTGCCACAAAGGAGCAAATAATGTGACTCCCAGTCAATATTGTTGATATTGAAGTGCTGACTGTTATGGTTTATATGTTAAAGTGAAGCATTGTCTGTTGTTATGGAGCTTGCCGGTATTTTGGTGCATTTTATTACAGAATTTCCATCTTTATTTTCATGTTTTCGGCATGTTTTATTTAAAGTTGCAATAATTGTGATTGCTTATTTATGATTTTGTATGATTAAAACGATTGAAGAAGTTTTGACTTATTCTTTCCTTTAATTTTTGTACTGGACATGAAAAAAATTAATTTAATGGTAAACGTGGTCAAAAATTTACAGAAAAATCATTTACAACATTTCTTATATGCAGTAGAACTTCGATGGCTTGAACCAAATTCGACTGCACAAAATAGTTGGAGTTAAGGTTGTTTGAGCCAAGTATTATTCAACATCATTCCATATATGTACGTGTTTATACATCGAAATAGGAATCGGCTGAGACCATTTAAGTGGTTCGAGTTATATGTGGTGTTCCAGCCATCCGTGTTCGAACCAGCGAAGTTCTACTGTACATGTTTTTCAAATGTCATTAGCTATGAATTCAAAACATGAGCATAGCAGTTGGTATACCTAAAATTTGTTAGAGGACAAGAGTCCTCGTCTCCACGGCTATAGCTGACCATATAGACAAGCCATTAGATTCCATTGAATTCTCTTGTATGAGACTATAGGTATCTACAGTAAGTTTCTAAACCAACCAAGGTTAACATGTCACAGACCACCTGCTTCCAAAAATAATTATCTAAACATTTTATTGTATTCCCTGACAGAAACGGAAAATCGTAACATAATCAAAGGTCTATGTTATTTGATGCACATGTTATTATTTTTGAATAAATATATGTGATCTCTCTTCATATTAAGTGGAAGACACTTACAGCGACATTAGCTAAGTAAATACTAGCAGTTGTTGGCACATTACAGAGAATACAATGGATATGGTATCCAGATTTATTAGTTTAACTGATCAAAGATTACACTCTCCGACATCAGTTAGTCTGTGTGAGTCGGTTTTTCATAAAATTTTACACAAAGTTTGTAAACTTATTATTGGTCCTCAAAGAATATCAGGTTGGTCTGAAATCCAAGATGTCTACTACAACGAAGTTTAAGTTTGAAACACATGAAATATAGCTAATTCTTTGCTTATTTCGTTATTATATCAGGAGAGTGCATTTAGGTCATGGACCTCTAGTTATTGGAGATTGGTAAATGTGTACACAAGTAGAACCACCATCCTTCTGCAAATAACTTGCCAACTTTCTCACATAACAAAGTTTTCACACTGAAATGGAGAAGTAAAGTGATATAAAAACTGCCTAGGACAAGCTCGGTCTAACATTCCTCAGAAGAAACATGGCAAGTTGCCCGCAATATATCAAGGCACAGAGTTACCAGACCCTTGTCTGGCCTGTTCTTGAGTATGTGAGCACAACTGGGACTGGTACACAACCACAAACATCAGCCATACTGAGGCCATCCAGCAACAAGCAGCAAGATTTGTGAGGGGCGACTACATAACAAGCAGTACCAGCCAAATGATCCATGACAGTGGCTGGAACACATTGCAAAAATGCAACATCAATGCAAAGCTTGTGATTGTGTACAGAATTGTCCATGGGCTCAGTCTTTCAGAGTGTGTCGCCACAGTAAACACCCTAGAGCATTAAGGGGGAGGTTGGGTCTCTGCACCATAGAGTGATGCAAAACTCACAATTACCTTATATCATACACTAATTTTATGATGATGCCCCAGAGAGGGATTATGTGCAGTAATTGAAGAAGAAGGAACTTGGTTACTAGATCTGGTCAATGGTTTAATGACAAATTCAATTTTGTCACTGATTAAATGTTTTATTTAAAGGGAGTATATCAAGAAAACATGTTAGAAATGTCTTAAAAAATAAAATAATTATCAAAATGGATAAAAAAAATTTCATTATCATTAATATATCAAACTGGAATGGTTTGGTATGGCAAATCCACCAAAATGTGACAAAGTCGATATTTAAATTGGAGCGGTAAACTGGAAACAAAATTTCTGTTCTAAAAATAGACAACATTTAACTACTGCTTGACATCATTCGAACTTTCTTAGATAAAACAATTTTTACATGTAAACCTGTATCAATAGCGGATCTACTCTTTGGAAAAACTGGCTTACGGATCCACCCCTGTATATAACAGATCAATTTGAAATCAAAATGAAATTACGTGACTCATTTAAGTTAGGAAATCCCTTTTTAATATATTATTTTGACAGGTTTTAATATAAATTTTAAGCAATATGGTATCATTGAATATATATTGACCTGATATATTGGGGGAAAAAATATTTTAGCCAACTTTAAAAGTTTGAAAAATTCTGATAAATTCCATTTAAATTCATTTAAACTGTTAAGGACATCTGCTTTGGTTATTCATTTTTATTTTGATGATAGTAAACATAAACCTTCAGGAATAAATGATGCAACACCAAGGAGTTATATAGACATTTTAGTCATTGGTGCTACTAATTGCAGTGTTTATATATACCGGTATCTGGTTGCACTTATCAATTTTATCAGCAGTGACGCCATGCGGATAGCGATTCTTTTTCAGCACGGATGGCATGCGGATAGTTTCTGTCAACAGCAGGATCGATAACTCTTGGAGGAGAAGTAAACATCCCACTTTGACATTTTACTGGCAGTGATATTGTTGCTGTTCTCTAAGCAAAGGTGATATTGAAATGGCAATATATATTTAGTTTGTTTTTAAAACAATTATTTTGTATTTTATTTGTGTACAGATTTCAACTTTATGTTTGAGATAATCATTTAGGTTCGTCGTAATTTTAGTTACAAACATGTATTCGGATAATAAATCCAGTTCGGATGTAGACGGTCATTGACTTAATTACATGGTTTATATGTCTCTGAGACGGAGTAGTATTTTGCTTAGAATAATACCAAGTTTGATTTAGTTAAGTAATTCAACTGAAATTATGTCAAACTTGTCGCTGATTTAAGTATTGATAAGCTACAATGAATAAGGAGCACATCTTAGCCCAATTGTTAAATTGTTGGGAATGGTATTGTTTTGATGTAATTTTATTCTGCAGTGTAAGAATTTTGATTTGTGCTCTTGAGATGAATGGAAGTGAAGATGATTAAAAACGAGATATTGCAAGTTTAAGCGTGAATATGCAAGCATTCATAAAATCTCAATCAGTTGTCTTTCCTTCTCTATATAATTCCTTGACTTCAAGAAGACCATAACAGGCTAGCAGTATGTGAATGGAGATTCACCAACAGAAGTGGAGTGTCCTCAGTGTCTCAAAAGCCAAAACAGCCACACAGGGGAAGCTTCATCCTGAAAGTAACAGCTCTTGAGCAAGATCAGATGACCAAATACCTCGGAGTCAACCTACAATTCAATGTCTCTTGGAATATCCATATTTACACAGAAATCAAAAGGGCAAATAGTAATGAAAAGTAAAATAATTATCAACATCATCTGCATTCAACATAACACTAAATTAGAATCAGTCACATCTGCAACATACCTCGGCATCACAATCTCACAAGATCTGTCATAACATACAAACATAGACAATATCACTAAAAGGCAAACCGAACATTGGGATTCCTCAGAAGAAACATAAAAGTTCATTCACAAGCACTAAAAACTACTACATATAATACTCTATTAGGCCCCAACTAGAATATTGCTCCTCTGTTTGGTCTCACCATACCGACACACTCAATTACCAATTAGAGGCTATGCAGAGATGAGCTGCTCAGTGGGTCAAACACGACTCAGACATGCTAAACTCCCCATCTTGGAGACCGTTCGAGCTTAAAAGGGTTGATCAGAGGCTTGTCATGTTTTACAGCATTACCTATTAACTTGTGGTGATACCACCAGATGATTACATAATCCTCAACACTAGACCTAGTAGATTGTCACATTCATTATCCTTTCTCCTAATTTAGACCAGTACTGATTATTTCGAGTACTCTTTCTTCCCCAGAACCACTGGACCACAGGAATGCCCTGGTACCATCTCTAGTGGCACAGACCCTGTTTTTTAATCTTTTAAAAACTAACCCTGTACAGTCATCCTTTTAACCTATTATCTGTTTTTATACCATCTTGTCAGTGATCACGTCAGTCTATGTCTCTAGTAGGGGTTTGATATAATGGCAGATAGATAGATAAATATTATGTTGAGGGTTCCCAAAAAGAAACCTCAGATCAAGCAGAGAAGCGACTAAAACTAGTGCATACATTACAGTGGTATGATCAAACTTTGATTATTGTGCAACTGTCTGGAGACCAAATAATTAAGCAAGGTCAGATGAAGAATTTGAAAATTGAAATGGTTTAGAAAAGGGTGGCCCAATATGTTACAAACAGGTACCTCAACCAGGGTTCTCCACAGGAAGGAGTGCCTGTGCTGGGGTAAGAGCACGTGAACAACTTCGACACATTTTCAAGCACTGTGTAAGGCACTCAATGAAATATATTTCGCTAGTAAAACTTGTATTAATCAGTTAAAGTCATCATATTTAGTAGGTTTCATTTGAGGTATTAAATTGAGAAAAGATATACAAAGAAAAATGATGATTTAGAGGAAAGTAAGCTTTTGCAAATTTTTTAAAAAAATTCAAGCACCATGTGAATACCATTTCTGATACCTGTAGTCAAGTGCTGGGGTGCCCCTGTGCTTAAATGGCCTATGGAGAAGCCCGACAAGAAAAGTGGCCTAAAAATTATGCTTGCTCACTACAGCTAACAATTCTTTTTAAAATTGTCTATGATTTGGTGGACATTCCAGCCTCAAAATACCATACTCTAGCTATAACCAGGACCAGAGCAGCTCACTCATACGAGTACCAACACTGCCATTCATCTACATATTACTTCAAGTATAGTTTCTCCCCATGGGCCATCCCTACTTGGAGCAGATTACCAGCAACTATTGCTGAGGTTCACTCCTTGGTATCCTTCAAGAGGGAGCTATTCTCCACACTGACCTTAACGGGGTTTTCATCCTAGCTGTAGTCAAACGAATGATATGAGTCATTGTGATGCTGGCAAGGCACGTAACCCTGGTGCTGCCAAGGAAGCCAGAACGATTTGTCTTTGTCAGATGAAAATAGTTGGGAATTCCTTTCTTCTATATCTCTAATACTATATAATAAATTATCTACACTTATTATATTTATCTTATATGTCTATAGCCCTCTATTGATTTCTCTTTATATACATCTTCATTTTTTCTCTACCTATATTCTATCCTTTGAAAGTGTATTATTGTGTAATTATCAATTTTGATAGATCAACATATCAATTTAGATAGATGTAGATGAATGATTTAATAGAAGAATAAGATATTTGTTTACTTGATTACAATTTAATTCATTAATTTGTTATTTAATGACAGATGAGTCGTATGAGATAAGACGTAGATCAGCAGTTAAATATCTGTCTGCGATGGGGAACCAACTGACGGGAATAGCACCATCGCAGATCCTTCCAGTGGAGCAGTATCTTACTGATCTACCTGACAATGAGTTTGAATGCAGGTAAACTTGCATACTCACATTTTTTAACAAATTATATAAAACATGGCAAACCAACATTTAACGTTTGAAGCAAAGCATGTGATCTAGCAGTGAAAGAGTAACAGAAGTAGGGTCATTGGGTTCGATCCAATACGAGAGCCACGTATTTGATCAGTGCATATTATCTGCACATACTTTGTTCTGGTTCTACCCAGGAATATACCAATAATTATTATTAAGAACTTGTGTCACATCTCTGTAGACTTCCACTCCTGAATAAGAGGAAGACCTAAGAATGATTCTTAGGAGAACCACTGTCCTTCCGAAAGTAACTGGCAAACTTTCTCACATAAAGTTTTTGGAGTGAGGGGGACTTGAACCTATGGCCTTAGCCGTGAGAAGTAAGTGATCTTGAGATGATGCCTTGGTCTTAGGCGCCTCGTTCACGGAGGACCCCTTCCCTGTAGATTAAATAAGTTTAAACATCTTTAACCATATTTGTGAATGTTTGTCAAAATTAAATGTTGTCTTCTCGAGCATTATATTAGATAGAAAATAACACATTTAATATAATTCATAATATAGTCAATTGAATCAAAATAACTCAATTTCACTTGAAACAAAACAATGAAAAAGGCCCTTTTTAGTTTGCTGTGGCCATTCAATGAAAAGTTATTTTTCATAGCCATAAATTGAAATGATTTCAAATTACTTACTTAGTTTGAAACATAAACGCTGAATATTTGTATATAAAATCAGCCATTCTCACATGACTTTTCATTTTTTTTTTTTAAACTGGAACAGATATATTCATTTAGTTTTTACTGATTTATTTTAGCTCAATTGTGATGAAAGCTCAGAGCTTAAATTAACCGGTCTCGAGTCCGCTTCCTGGGAAGAAACAGTACTTAGTGTTGTTTTATGAGAGGCATCAGGTAGAGCTGAGGATCAAACCTCTGGCATGACCGGCCAACACTTTATCTATTACACTACCGCCATCAAAATAATTAAAATTAAAATATTTTTTCATTTGTCTTCGGACAAGTATATTTAAATATTTCACTTGTCAGTATTTGAAAATTGTAGAAAACTGATAACTCAGACAGTGGATTTTGCCAAGGACAAGTAGATTTTTAAAATTTCACTTGTCAATATTTGATAATATTTAGCACAGACAATATGGACTACTGAAGAACTTGGCTACTGTTCATTTTTATGTGATGTTAAAATAATCCATAAAATACAACATTAAGAACTAAAATCACATCTAGATATCTACCATACCAGTACTTGAAAAAAATGTTCAGACCTTGATATTAAATGATAGAGAGGTTGTTATTTATGTTTTAGTCTAGGGAGCACTCGATTCTTCAAAGTAGCCAAGGCGAAGACTAAGGAAGGCTCGGCAGTGGTGAAAGTGTTTGTTATCCATGATCCATCGCTACCATTGTCATCATATAAAACAAAACTCGAAGGTAAGTTATGTGAAATAATTGTTTCCTGTGACAGATTTTTACCAGATAATCGCTGATGGATTGCTGTCTTTAGATTTATATTCACACCACAGCGATGGTCAAGGGGTAGAGCATCAGTTTGTTCTACGGCCAGAAAAATGGTACTTGTCGTTCAGCATTTAGAGGATAGTTTTAAGTCTGGTCCACCTGATGTAAGTATAATGTGACTGGGTGGGGTATCATACCATGTGTCTGCGGCATGATACTCCAGTGTGTTAGCACTTAGAATACTGTCTCAATTAGACACTGTCGCAACATTAATGAAAAATTGTTGAAATCTCCACCAAGATTTATATTTAAAACATTATTCATCATTCTTACAGCAATTAAACTGGCCTTTATTGATGATATGACATCAACATAAAATATTACATTACGTTAAAGAAAGTGTCAAAAATTGGGATATCTTATAATTATCCTATTTATATTATTTGTTTCAGATGTATCGTCTAGCTTGTTAACTTGTGGGGTTTTCTTTGGCTGAGTGGCCATTGGTGCTGATTCGACATCACTTACCGCTCTGGCCAAAAATTTAAATTTTGTTTGGGTGCTTTCTCACCCTTCACACTCGCCCATTAAAAAAGCCACTATTTGATTTTACTTATTCTATTTAGTGTAACATGTACACGTATGTTAAATAGTTTAATATCTCATAGAAGGTAGCCATATATTTCATTTAACCCTTTGCCCCATAGATATGCATTTTCACGCACCAATCACAGAAGGCCTTTGAAAACAGTGCAGGAAGAGTTCAGGTTGCTCGAAACGAGCAATCTGAACACTTCCTGCACTGTTTTCCACTCTGTCAGTTAATATAAACATAATTCACCCATTGCTGATACGTGGTGAATTTATGCTTTCAATTTGGAAGAGTCCAAGAAAATGCTTATGGAGCAATGGGTTAAAAAGCATAAATAACTATTTAACAAATACAATGCATTATAATTATCATGCTGGTCATGCATATATCTGCTACTTAACCCACAGTCGTGAGTTCCAATACCTGCCTATCTCCCTGATGACTGATATAAACAACATTGTGTCTCACTGTCATTCATCTGATCCCAGGAAAGAGCGGTTAGGTTACCTGATCATTTGTTAGCCCTTGATTGCATGAAAAGGATTCTAAATATTCAATCAAAACAAACATTCTTAAGTTGCTTCTTTCCAGAGATCTGCGAGACCCTGAAAGGTACATCAAACTGTTTGCCATTCCAGAAAGCTTCGGTACGTATCTTACAGTACATCATTTCATACACGGTAAAACTTGGGACATGTCATAACATTGATATCTAGTACAATATTGTAAAGAATCACATATTGGGTCGAGACTAGTGTTAGGAATTGGGGATTAATTTACGTGTACTCTCAATAATTGAATACATTCAAACAAGGACTTGTATAGAAGGATAGGAAACTTGCATCTCCTGACTTAATATTGATATAACAGCACACGAAGGATTCATTATTTGGTAAATTAATCATTCATAACTCACAAGCAACTAATTTCTTAACATAAACTGTAAGTTGTATGTAATCTTAGATGTTTAAACAAGGTTCAATCATGCTAAATGATCTTGAATTAAAGATATTGAGGTTTAAAGGAACATTTCTCGTAATTTGTTGTTATTTTTAATAGCTACAGCATACAAATTTTGCAATCAGATTCACTTCAATAATTTTAAACACAAATTGTTGGGAATGGTATTGTTTGATGAATATTTCATTCTGCAATGTAAGAATTTTGATTCGTTTTCTGGAGGTGAATGGAAGTTAAGATAATTGAAAACGAGATATTGCAAGAATTTGCATAAACTCGCAATCAGTTGCATTTCCTTCTCTATATAATTCCTTGTTGCAAATAATGAATTATTGATACCTGAAGTACAATCTGTATGATAATATTGTGAGACTTTGAATATTAAAAATAGTCATTTTCCCCCCTGTAAATTTACAAGAAAAAACAAAAAACTATTGACTGTAGAAATCTCAACCAATGATTGAGTTTCTCACTGCTGATTCAAGTGGGAAAGTTATAAGTTACTTTTGGAGATTGATGTGCTCAAGAACTGGTTAACCTTTGAGGATTTTGGGAAGGAGTGGTTAGGTTAACTGATTGTCTGTTTGCCCTCAATGGCATAAAAATGACATAAAATATTCAAACATTTTCAAGCCATAACCAATAAATTTTCAATTATAATTGATAATCAGAACATTACAATACCCCCTGCCCACTTCCCCACCCCATAGACCACCCTCCTAATCTGTCAATAGTGTAATGGATAGTGTTGACTGCCCATGCCAGAGGTTTTGGGTTTGATCCCCAGCTCGACCGATGCCTCTTACATCTGTTTTTTACCAACCTGTGTGGTTCCAGGTAAGAATTGGGCCACTGCCAATCACTGCAGAGAAGTAACAATCCTCCAAACATATGTCATGTCCATTCTAATATTTTTTTGTGATGTTTAAACTTGTGGTGAAGTTATCCCGTGTGTTGTTCCCGGGTGCTAAATGAGGGATGACGAGAATAAAACCACTGTAGCTCATACATGGATTATTGGATAAAACTTGCTGAAACTCTGCAGTTCTGCAGGCACATTTATCAAAGTTCTAGGTTCATTCAGCATACTATATACATGTATTGATGTTTTTTTTTCAATCTGTATGTTAATTAATAGTTTGTTGTACATGTAGAGTTAATCTGGAATCTTCCTTCCTGTTGGCATCATATTCATTCATTCATTCATTTTACTTATTTTAAAGACTTTGCCATATTGTTTTCTAGCAACAAGACAAGGCAGCACTGTTGTTTCGCCAATATGTGAAGGACAGTTTATATGACAGGATAAGTACCCGACCTTTCTTGAACGACGTGGAGAAGAAATGGATCGCTTTCCAGCTCTTGTGTGCCCTAAATCAGTGCCATAAACTAAAGGTAATGACATGTTACCTGACTTCTGTTTAACTTAAATACATACAAACTTAAATCTAAGAAAAGCAGGTGAATCGTGATCCATTGATGCATCTATGAATCTTTACACCTCTAACTGCTATGTGTAGTGTCATTGAGCAAGACACTTTATCTGCATATGCTTTGTGCTTGTTCTACCTAGGAAAACTTTGTCCAAGTTGTAAGAACTTGTTTCACAATCAATGTAAAATCAATTGGATCAATTCACTTTATTTTTCAAACAATGAAATTACAGCATAACTTTTTTTTTTTTAATATGAAATATAAAATATTTTGGAAACATTCTTTAAAGTTATACGCTATTAATTATGTAACTTATCAACCCCAGGTGTGCCACGGAGACATCAAGTCAGAGAATGTGATGATAACTGGTTGGAACTGGCTGCTACTGACAGACTTCGCAAGTTTCAAACCTACCTACCTCCCAGATGTAAGTTCTCTTGTTTATGAGCATCATGGATGTTTACATTTTTTGACAATTATACAAACATAGTAAGTACAATACATACGTCCAGAAGAACTGACAACACACGTCACGGGAACCTTCAGTAGCTACACTGATGAGTTTAAATCTGGTTTACCAAACCTCGCTCTTCCCTGTCATCACATCTTAAAAGATCCGCAACATTATTCTGTGACAAATGCGGCAGTATGCACATATGAATGGTGTTGGACACAAGCTTGCTGAATTTGTGTGTTGGTAAGGGGTTTTAAATGTCATCTAATTATTGTTCCTGGTCAGTCAGTACCAGACACACATTATCTCTGTAGGTCACTGACTACTTAACCATGTATTCAGAGGTGGGAGACAAGGTTCGTGAACAATCGTCACGGAGAATTTGGCCTGGTGGGGATTCAAACTCACAACCCCTGGGTTACCCACTTAGCTAGCCGGGTCCTTTTTGTCTTTTCTATATTTTGGGCGTAATGGGTGTATATATAATAAAAAGTTGCTATATTTGTAAATGGTCTTTAACGCCATTATGATATTACAATATTTTCTCCCTACAGTATACTGTGTATTGATAAAGATGGCTTAAAATTGACAAATACATGGAATAAAAAATAATACTTTTTTTACAGGACAATCCTTCAGACTTTTCCTACTTCTTTGATACCTCCCGACGTCGGACATGTTACATTGCACCTGAAAGATTTGTTGAGAGCAGTGCAAGAAACACAGATATCGGAGGTCAGGGAAACAACCTTGACCTTACAGCTGCAGCAGAGGTCAAAACTGGTGACCTTACGCCAGCAATGGATATTTTTTCTGCAGGGTATAGCTGTTTTATTATCTATTGATTAAATTTTATTATAAAATAAATGCTCAATGATAGAAAAACTAAATCTCATCAATGTCAAGTTTATTTGTCTCTAAACTTAGTCAGGTCATAATTATGTGTTTTTTGTTGCCATGGTGATAGCATTGCAAGAATAGTTATATGATTAAATCATAATTTTCTCTAAGTTAATCGTATGTTTATTGTAGTTTAATGTTAGTATTCATGCTACACGGATATGTAGGACGAGGCAGTAGACATATAGACTTTGGATTTCATCAATGAATTATATAGAGAAGGAAAGGCAACTGATTGATTTTCTGAATGCTTGGGTATTCACACAATATCTCATTTTCAATTATCTTCACTTCCGTTCATCTCAGGAACACAAATCAAAATTTTTACATTGCAGAATGAAATTCTCATCAAAGCAATACCATTCCCAGAAATTTGTGTTTAAAATTGTTGAAGTACTTTTGATTACAAAATTTGTATACTGCAGCTAATATAACGACAAATAACGATAATTTTTCCTTCAAACCTCAACATCTTTTAATGCAAGATTATTTTTTGTGATCTACACATGTTTAAACATCTAAGATTACATGCCAGTTTACCAAACTATTAATCCTTTGTGAGCTATTTCATCAGCATTTAATTAGGAGATGCAAGTTTCCTATTCTTCAATACAAGTCCTTGATTTCATTGAGTATTTCTAGATGGTGGTTGTGGCACAAGGTAACATCATAAGGTCATTTACCTCACCATTGGGGTCATGGGTCACTTTATATGAGAAAGTATCCAGTTATTTGCTGAAGGACAGTGGTTATAATCTGATTCATAGATACACATCTAGGGTCTTCTTCCATCATTAAAACAGGTTGCCATACATAACCTGTTATGTCTGCATATGGTTTTGAAAAAAATACACTCGTGAACTTGTAGTTTTAGGTAAGTGATGTTTCTCAGCTGCTTGATCCGCTGCGAGAATTATTATAGTCATATGAATGAAATAAGTCAGAGTGTATGCAGTTGTATTTTGTTTGTCGGATCACATGCTTGCATTAAACTTAATTGAGAAACGGTAAATATTTTTGTAAAATGTAAAAACGTAATCCTTTA
Source organism: Panopea generosa (assembly GCA_029582155.1). Lineage (NCBI taxonomy): Eukaryota > Metazoa > Mollusca > Bivalvia > Adapedonta > Hiatellidae > Panopea > Panopea generosa. Next base: position 45,259,769 of record CM055910.1, on the reverse strand, counting down.
TTGAAACCATGTGCTATCAGAATGATTAGCAAATGTGATTTGTAGGTTCCCCTGCTTCAGTGTTGAGGTATAAAAAAAGAGATTTTTTTCAAACATTGCCAACAGATTGTTTGAAAGTATTTGTGTTAAAAACATTCAGCACTGGGCATTTAAAAGAAGCGTTGATTTTTGGTAAAAGTCACAACTACATGTAAACTTACCATATTTGTATTAAGTGAATGGGGGTGTGCATTTACTAGAATTATGTGAGGTGTGTGGGCTTGTGGGAGAGCGATAAACTCGCCTGTAGGATCTGATGGTTTTGGGTTTGTTCATCCACAATAGCCATGTGTGGTTCTCTGGAGCAAGTCACTTAACCTGTATATGCTCAGTACTGGTTCTACTCGGGAGGATAATTCAAGCATTACCTATTAGAACTATATATATTTAAACTAATAGAATTTGATATATCAATTTTTCAAGTTTTGTGATCAACAGTTCAGGTGGCAATTGGTTAATATCGACATACAGAATATGGACAAGATGACAGATTAATAATAAAAGGTCTATTTCCAGCCCTGAGTCACTATCATCATAAATCATTAATAATGACAATACCATTTACATACAGTCAAACGTGTGTTAAGCAGTCAGTCAAGGGATGGAGCAAAAATGGCATTTTAAGACATGTTGTTGTTTAATGAAAGTTAATTTGTTTGAAAGCATATAAATAGAAATGTGGTTGTTTAAAATAAATGGCTGCTTAATAAGGGTGGCCACTTATACAGGTTTGACTATAAATGGGTATTGACAAATGTGGCTGTTTATGACATTTGGCTGCTAAAAAAAGGTGACTACTTGTACAGGTTTGACTGTAGTGTGTTTTATATTTATTTATTTTACAATAATTGTAAGACGAAATTCTTACAAATCTCATTTGATGTCTTAGTAAGTAAATATAAGCACGTACAAAAAGTAATTTGCTCTCAGACACAACAAATGAATGTGGCAGGGGAACCCCAGGTCATCTGATCCTGAGTGCACTTCTCCACCAATGAAACATTCAAGCCTATAATGTTTAATAATATGTTGTTTTACAAAAATAATATATAATGGGAGACGGGGAGATAATTAAAATATACCGATTTTTGGGATCTTTTTAGATACAAATCCACATTGTATGATACATATGGAGATAATTATTTGTAAACAACCAGACACAAATCTACAGATCAGACTACAGTGAGCATGCATAGCTACAATTTAAACCAAGGACACAAGACTATAACATCAACCAACTCAACAGAATTGGTTTCAACCATAACTTAAGTACAATGGTCTGAAACATAACACATCTGGACTTTATATCTCCTCTTATATATCTTTCTCCAGATGTGTTATCACAGAGCTGTTCACAGAAGGCACACCTCCATTTGATCTGTCCCAGCTCCTGGCCTACAGGAATAGGGATTACAGCCCCTGGAAGGTCCTGGAGAAGATAGAGGACCCCAGTGTTAGGGCAAGTATTGTTAAACTGACAATTGAATATTTTTAACTCCAACATGAAAGTGTGTGACATTCTTTCCCCTGACATTCAGATTCTATCAAGTCACACCTTAGAACAGTGCCTGAAGTGTTCCTACATTTCTTCTGCTCCTATATTTCTTTCGTACATTTCTTCTGCTTCTACATTTATTCTACTCTCACATTTCTTCACTTCGGTGTGAATGTGTAGTAACAAGAATGTAGGTATTTTCTGAAGATAAATCTTTATTCTCATTATTTTTTTTTTTAACCAACATATTTATGCACTTGTTTCTTATCACCACAGTCACCACAATTGATGGACATAAAATTATTCAAGATCTGTGATTGTCATGGATGTGTGATTATTACAGGATCTTGTCCGTCACATGATGCAAAAGGATCCCAATCACAGACTGTCTGCAGAGGAATATCTCATCCAGCAACGAGTGAAAACATTCCCAGAGTACTTCTACACATTCCTGAAACTTTATGTGCAGAGATTTGCCACGCCACCAATCTTGTGTCCAGATGACAGAATATTTAGGTAATCAGAGACACAAATTCTATTGTACAACATAGTTTTAACTAGTGCATTATCCAGGTATAAAAGTATCTTACAAAGATATGGTCTATTTTCCATAAAACATAACCATTATAATTTTCAAATCATTATAATTTTCAAATCAATTTGGTAAAAATCTGCTTTTTATGCCCCCAAAAGTTTTTTGGGATGGCATATAGAAAATGCAGTGTCTGTTCTTCTGTCCGATATTTCTTGTCCGGCCTGTAACTTTGTCATGCATAGATGGATTTTATTAATACTTGCTACAAATGATCAACATAACATGACGATGTGTCGCGCATAAGACCCTAACCTGTACCTCAAAGGTAAAGGTCACAATTTAACTTTGTTTGACAACACTTTCAGTCTGTTTGAGATTTCGTATCCAGTCTGTAACTTTGTCACGCATAGGTGGATTTTATAAATACTTGCTACAAAAGATTTACATAACATGACGACGTGTCCCACCTAAACTCAGACTCCCACTTTAAAGGTCAAGGTCACAATTTAACTTGTTTGACGGCACTTTCAATCTGTTTGAGATTTCATGTCCGGTCTGTAACTTTGTCACCTATGGATTAATTTAAAAAATATTTGGCTCAATTCATCAGCATAGCATGATGATATGTTGCGCCTAAGACCCACACCAGTACCTCAAAGATCAATTTCACACTTTGAGTTTGTTTGATGACACTTTGAGTCCATGTGAGATTTCGTGTCCTTCACTTTGTCATACATGGATGGATTTTAAAAACACTTGGCTCAGTTGATCAACATAACATGATGAAGTGTCGCGTGTAAGACCCAGAACCTTTCCTCAAAGGTCAAGCTCACACTTTCAATTTATTTCATATTTTTTGTCTGGTCTGTAACTTTGTCTTTAACTTGGCATACTTGATCAAGATTGCATGATGACGTGTAGCACATAAGATCCAGACCCGTACCACAAAGGTCAAGTTCATACTTTGAGTTTGTTTGAGATTACAAGTCTGATCTGTCACTTTATCAAACATGAATGGGTCTCAAAAACTCTCGGCTCAATTAATCGATTGATCAACATGACAGGACGTGTCACTGTAAGGCCCAAAATCTTACCTCAAAGGTCAAGGTCACACTTTCAGTTTGTTTGTTTGCATGTGACATTTCTTGTTCAAAATGTTTAGATAGATATCGGCTATTTGCATGTATGAAGTGTAGTTTAAGTATCAATATTACCTCTAGAAATTATTTTGAAAGTTGTTTATTTTACACTCATAAGTTCATTTAGATACATGAATTGATTCTGTCAGTGGTCATTAATTCACAGGGCCCTCCTTTCACTTCAGAGTAATTGGGCTATAGCCCTTTGAGGTGGGGATTTTCGCAACAATTTTGTGTCTAGTCATATCTGTGGTTGTGCAGAAAAACTAATGAAACATGTAAAACAAGTTGGAAAAAAGTGACATTATTCTAACCAATCACAGGTTTCCTTAGTTTCTTTAACCAGAAAATTCTTCCCTAAGAATAAATGAAATGAAGAAAATTCAGGGAGTAGGAATTTTCAGTAAATTAGTGGGAAAAAGTACACTCCAGGGCAGGGGGAATTTGGCCAACAGCAAACATGAACATTTTACAAGCTGTAATTATTATGTAACAACTTTGCTATAAAAATTTAGAAATTTTTAGACATTAATCTATCTGTTGATATTATCTGCCATATAATGGTCATCGCCACACCTGTTATTCAGGATTAAGAGGGATCTAGACCATGTGTTGAAGAATCAACTGAAGATCGACATTGCTCACCCAGAAGACAACAATGTTCTGGTGCTGATTATTTCCCTTGTTGGATCAAGTTCCAGACAGGCCCATGTGAGTAATCTCCCTTGCTGTTTAACGGTGTATGGTGTTTCGAGACACTTTCAACAATTTTATTTGTATCATGCCAGTGTCTTCTTTAGATAGGATTTTGACACAGACACATGGTATGATACCCAACCCAGTCACATTATGCTGACACCTGGTCGACCAGACCTAGAACTATCCTCTCAATGTGATATTTTACAGATGTGTAAATCACAGGTAGCTTAAGCCTCCGAGACCATTCATAAGCTTCTTAAGACCTTCCAAATTTGTTTTTCCTGTTTCACTAGATTTTTTTATCAAAGTGGAACAGTATGTATTAATTTGGGTTGAAATTGATTCCAGAGATATCCAGTGTTTGTTTAACATGCTATTGAAATTATCTATACTTGGAGCTGAAACTATTCAAATGTTCTACTACTCTCTCTCTACAAAGAAATGCCTTTTTACTTCTAATCTACTGTAATAAGGTAAAATACAACAAAATTGAAAAGACCACAGAAACACTATCTCTTCCTTCTGGAAATTTTGTACAAGTATGCCTTCGATTCTTTTGAGACATATATTAAGATGTACGCTGTACTAAGAATACTTGCTATTTTTATACTTAAACAAAGTATGTTTTGCCTAAAGCTTAGACTTTTTGGAATGTTTTAATTTGTTGTAGAATAAAGATGCTTTACATCAAGATATCGTTCTTATATCACAGTTCTGGTATTCTTATATCACAGTTCTGATATATTTTTTATATCACAGTTCTGATATTTTTGTATCACAGTTCAGATATTCTTGTATGACATTTCTGATATTCTTATATCACAGTTCTGATATTCTTGTATGATCATTCTGATATTTTTATATCACAGTTCTGATATTCTTGTATGATAATTCTGATAGTGTTATATCACAGTTCTGATATTCTTGTATGTTAATTCTGATAGTGTTATATCACAGTTCTGATATTCTTGTACGATAATTCTGATAGTGTTATATCACAGTTCTGATATTCTTGTATGATAAATTCTGATAGTGTTATATCACAGTTCTGATATTCATGTATGATAATTCTGATAGTTGTATCACAGTTCTGATATTCTTGTACAATAATTCTGATAGTGTTATATCACAGTTCTGATATTCTTGTATGATATTTCTGATATTCTTGTATGATATTTCTGATATTCTTATATCACAGTTCTGATATTATTGTATGATAATTCTGATAGTCTTATATCACAGTTCTGTAATGCCAAGTTGACAGCACTGAGCTTACTGACAGACCTTTCCAAGTATGTGACAGCAGACATCATCTTGGACAGGATTTTACCATATATGGTGAGTGGGAATATTTATGGAGGTGTATGTTACGTGTACATTGTGTGATGACAATCATTTCATTCAATATGAATAAACAGCCAATCACATGTGAGAAAAGGTTAAATCAAACTGCTGCACTTCCGTCAATCACATGTGCCGTGAACATGTTTGGCTCAGTCGGTAGCATGTCTGACTATCAAGCCAGGGATCATGAGTGTGAATCCCCACTGTGCCACAGTTTCTGTGAAGGTTTATACGTGACATTGCATCCCATTGTCATTCGTCTCTCACAGCTGATTCAAGTGGGAAATTAATCAGTGACTTGTAAAGATCCAGTACTTGTTCACATTCAAGGATTCAGAAATGATTGGTTAGGTTAAATGTTTGTCGGTTAGTCCTTGATGGCTGCTAAATATTAAAACAAACAGATAAACTTTGATGATAACATTTGATTCAAAACGTATGATAGTGTCACTAACATCTTGACTAGAAAATTTGAATTTGTTTAAAATTAATATCTTATAATGATTTAAGTTGTTGTTTTTTTTCAAGCTTCTATGGATTTGCTTATATGCATGATATATTTCAGATTGTCATGGCAATGGACAAAGAGGCCAGAGTTAGGGCAGAAATGTTACATTGTGTGACAAAATGTCTCACCGACATTCAGAATGTCCCCAGAAGGTATGTGCTACAACTGACATTACCGTGTATGCAGTTACAACGGCTTCATTTGAATTAATTGAAAAATGTGCAAACGATTGAATGAATGTTTGATTGTTTGATTGATTGATTGATTGATTGATTGAATGATTGATTGATTGATTGATTGATTGATTGATTGATTGAATGAATTGCAGTTTTACAGCATACCAATAATGAATATAGAACACTAAGAGGAAGGAAAATTCCTGCTCACTGTCCATGTACAAAAACAAAAATTTACATACATAATGTAATTAAAAACTCATCAATAAATGAACATGTCAAATTAGCTTAGACCCTTAATAACTACAGAATTGCAGAGTTTCACTAAATTCTATCCACTACCCAGTATGTTGCAATAGAGTTGCATGTATATATAACTGAACTTGCTTTATGTTAGTATCCAACATTTATGTAATGGAATTTGTCATTTATTTCCAGTGATGCTAATATCTTTCAAGAATACATCTTCCCAAATTTGGTAAGTTACATTGGGACATCTTAAAGACACATTATAGTTAATTGTCAATCAAGAAGCAACATGAATTATTAGTGATTGATGTGATGATTCATGTCCTTTATTGATGGAAAATTTACAATTTCTGGCTCTACAAAGGTCAGAATGTCTGAGGTCAAAATACAAGATACAAAATACAAGATAAAAGATGTTTTATTGAGTAAATAAAGGCCTTCAGCCCAAAATACTAAAATAATTGTTGATCATTGATGTTTTACAAAGTTGTGTTACAATATATTAAATATATATTTGAAATGTCTGAAAACCGGTACAGTATATAATGTGGAACTATGTTTTATCTTTAATTTCAAACAGTTTTGTTATAAAAAGAGCAATTTTTCTAATAGTCTCTGGATTCTAGCTTTGAAGCAATCGATAAAAATCTGTATGTTCTGAATGTCCTATATACCAATTATACGGATGTGTTTCTCTAACATGACTATACTTCTAACAATTGAAAAATACATGGTGATTGTTTTCTATCACTATTATATTGGAATTTAAGAAACAAAATAAACGTGGTAATGGTAATTTATCAGTCGTCCATCTATTGCCCATCTGTCAACTTTTTCTTGTGAACCCTGGTAAACACCATAGGACCTTCAGTTTTCATCCAAAAATAACCAAACTTGTCAAGTATGTTTGTGATTGTTATATAACGGATGGGTTGTTGAACTGGCTAAATTAGACCAGGATGAACAGTACAGCCGAATGTGGCCGGAATGGAATGCAGAGCAATACAAGCCCGATTATGGCTAGAATGAATGGTGGAGCAATACAGGCCCTGTTGCCACCAGAATGAATAGTACAGCAATATAGGCCCTTTTGTAACCAGAATAAATGTTAGAGCAATACAGGCCCTGTTTTGACTTTTATCTGTCAATTAAAATGGAATTTTTACTAATACAAAAAGTGAAACAACTGACTAACAGGAAGAAATAATAAACAGAACTCAGTCCTGCAGAAGATGACAACAAACAATATGCCTGTACACTTGACAAACCCAGGTGGGCACCAGTTTTATTTTGAAAACTGAAGAAAACAGAAAAATAAACAGTTAGAAGTTAACACCCGTCTCTAAGCCTTATTCAAAGCGTTTAGGACAACTTTGATGGATTGATAACTAAGCAGCAGCACTGTTTTTAATGTTTTGTTGAATAAGTAATGGTAAGTGTTCATTTAGTAAAAATTCTTAATTGTTAAATTTTTTCCTAAATGAACGCTAACTGTCTTAGTGTTGAACGTCATTTGACTGACTCAGGGTGGAGCTACGATGAAATCTGTGATGATTAACGTTTTAAAGTTGACGTTTGCTAAGGCCGTTTATAAGCATAGATCATGTAGCTTTGTAGTTTGTACATGACTCATTCAGAATTGAATCAAGGGCTGAGTCTGTGCAACGCTATATTTAGAACAAACTTTATAAATAAAATATTTTGTAGGCTGTTTTAACAAATAAGAGTGACACAATTCTGAAATTGAAGCGATTCCATTGATTGTCAAATGAGTTAAACACTAAAATACAGTATTGCTTATAGTTATCTGTTAACCTTTTAAAGTAAAATAATAGTGTTTGTGAAATATTGATTACATTCAAACCTGTGTAAGTGGCCACCTCTGTTGAGCATCCACTTGTCTTAAGCAGTCACATTTGCTATTTCCCATTTCTTTGCTTTAAAAGCAAATTAACCTGTATTAAGCAACAGCCTGTCTTAAAAGGTCACATTTCTCCTTCACTTGACTGGCTACTTAAGACAGGTTTGACTATATATAAATATCTTCATCTCCGTGTTACAGTCAGCCTTGACCCAAGATTCAGCCACCATAGTCAGGGCAGCCTACGCTGAAAATATCGCACAGCTGGCAGAAACGGCCTTAAGGTTAGTATATGGTCATGAATGATTTGTTTGTTTCTTAAACTTATTTATTTTACCTCATTTGTGAAACAAGACAAAATCATGCTCAAGATCTTCCAGGGTAGAAACAGTACTAAGCATATATTATGCGGATAAAGTGTCTTGCTCAAGGATACCACACAGCCATGGCAGTGGATCGAACCACAAACCCTCCGATTCTGGGTTTGATGCTTTTACCTCTGGACAGTGTAAGGTAAGCCAAAAGACACAGAAGCACACTTGAAATGTCATCAGTAAGAATACTTTGAGTGTTTGGACGACCAAGTGTATTACATTTGAGGTGTGCTAAATAAAAATATGTGAACTTTTGTAATATTTTCAACATTTAATAAAGCACACGAATAGAAGTTATATTTCCATAATAATTAATATTTCCTCAATGCAATTGCAAAATTTGATAATGATGCTGAATACCATGATTTGGCCGGTTAAATGTCACACAAAAGTTTGACGTCGTCCGACTGCGTCAAGTATCCATTACACGCATATTTTCTAGCGTTGTAATTACAATGTAATCTTTATTCATGTGCTGTATGAAATGTTGAAAATATCACAAAAGTCCTCATATTTTTTAACACACCTCATAAATAATTAAGAAAAGATGGAAATAGTTGTAAAGTTAACTGTAATGGCGGAGGGGGTGGGGATTGAAAAATAAAAGTCAAGGAGTCCAAAGTACCTAATTGAAACCACAAGGACAGAGAAATACCCAATTAGTTGTAAAGGCTTAGCTGTTGCTCTGTAATTATTAAGGGATAACAGAACATAATTTAGATTAAGTTTGTATAGCACACCAACGCAATAAAGGTTGTATGACGCCAACATGAAGGAAGTCTTACTTTCAATATAGAAAATTAACATCGAGATAAAAAATGCATTAACCTTAATTAATGAATATGCAGAATGAATCTAAAACCTTTGTATCTGGAGATTTGCTGAGTTTTTAGCAAATTCTATTCAATTACATGTACGGTACTCAATTTGTTGGCTCTTATGGCATGCATGAGCTTCAGTGGACCTATTCTTGCCATCACTCATTTTGGCACCCAGGAACTACATAGAAATTTGATAATAGAACAGAAAACAAAGCCATAACTTGAATAACTTCTGCTGCTGTTTTGTTATAACTAATTTCAAATATAAATAACATTGATTGATATTGCATTCAGTATGTGTATGATGGCCATATTCATAGAGAGATGTCATAAATATATCATGGTGAACAGAAAATGCTTTAATGATTGTCTAGCAAACCTTGGCTTTATTGATTAAAACCTTTTGCCCAATTAGATCAGTCAGTAACGTGTCTGACTATCAATCCAGTGGTAGTGAGTTTTAATCCCTGCCTGGCAACAGTCTCTGTGATGATCGATAGAAGACATTGTTTCTCATTATCATTTGTCTTTCACCACTGATTCAAGTGGGAAAGTTATCAGTTACTTGTGGTGATGGGGTGTGCTAGAGTACTGGTTAACCTTTAAGGATCCCAGGAAACAGTGGTTAGGTTAACTGATCATCAGTAAGACCTTGATTGCATAAAAATGATGCTAAATATTCAATCAATCAATTAAAACCTTAATGTGTAAGTATCTTATAAATCATAATGTCCAAATCCAGATGTTTTTACAAGAGGAATTCCATCATTTAACGTCATATATTATTTTGAATTGATGCTAGAAAAAGTCTGCACTTTAATTGAAACTTTTGCCAGATTTATGAAGAATGTAGTTTTACGTTGATCAAATATTTTACTGGGAGTTGCATGAATTAGACCCAGTTCCATTGTTTACTTTGTGTTTCTATGGTAACAGAGTGCTGGAAATGATGCAGCTAGGTGAAATAGAGGAATCTGAAGAGAAGGAGGCTACAGATTTGGTATGTTCTTGCCGTTTTTAAACAATGCTGTACATATTCCTTCTTCTGAATTTCACATATCGGCCCGAGTTTTGGATTATAAAAATCTTACATGGGTTTGAGGTTCGGAGAGAAATTTTATCCTGAGGGTTAACTGTTTTGGCAGGAACAAGGTTCTTCCGAGTCGACGCAAAAACATTTATCCCAAGTGACGGAATTTTATCTCCAAACTGAAAATGTCAGAAATGATTCTTTTTCTTGCATACCATACACATTGAATTCAATCATTATTTTAACTTTATTTATCATTATATTTTTAACAATGATCGCTTTTAAGTCGTTTACATCATATATTTTATACATTAGTTGTAGAAGATTCCAACGTCACAGCTGGAGAATTTTAACTTTGTCCTAGGGTGAGATACAAATATCTAACGCCAGTTAAAATGATAATATCCTTATCCAGTATGCAAGAATTCCTTTTCCACAACTCGGTCGTTATAGATTTTATTTGTACAATGTATTTATTAATATTTCGTCTGTACCTGTATAATTATTAAGAATGGGTTAAGTTAGATATGTGTCAGCATTGGGGTCAAATTTAACAGGAGTTAAGGCAATTTATGACTTAATTTTCAGTAAAAAAATTGTTTCTGATTAATAACAGGGGCATTTGTGTCCACAGACACATTTTAAGTTGAAAACAAAACTGTTGTAAAAATTCTTTAATCCCATTGACTTGAACAAGTAGTTCAACTTTTCATTCTGCAACACATTCTCACACTAGTGTTGTTATTAATCTGTTTTTAATCTGCATCTCAAAACTAACTTCTTGTTATTTCAGTCGAGCTATGATTCAGAACTCCACACTCTTCAAGAAACAATCCAGGAGAAAGTTGTTCTTCTGCTCAATGATCCGGAGAACTTGGTGAAATGTACGTTGCTGGACAACGGTATCACAAGACTATGTGTCTTCTTTGGTAGACAGAAAGGTGAGCAATATTAATGTCACATTTTGTAAAGATGCTTTACATGGATATGTCAGAGTTGTCATTGAGTAAAGTTCACCGGCAGGTAATGGTATCGTCATAAGACAGGCAGGAATAGGCCCCAGTTTCACGAAAATACTAAAGTCTGTTCATTTCCCTAAACTTAATAGTATGCTCAATTTCATGCTCAAATTGGTCAATATTTGAGTTTAAGTAAAATGACAGACTAAACTAATCCCTTTTCCACTAACACGTTTAGGTATATACTTAAATACTTTAAAACTTAAAAACTTCAATCAAAGGAAAGCAGTCAGATGATTATGATTTCAGACTGGTTCCTGTAAAACTGTACATGGGTTCATTGATATTAATCATATATTAAATAAATTGCCAGTCTAAATTGAATAAAGTTTTATAAGCATTTATGTAACAATTTAGAAAATTTAATGGTTGGTGAAAAAACAGGAGCCAGGTAAAAAATTCCACAACTCATCTTTAATGGCTTTAGAGTACAAAATTATACAAAGTAGATAGCAACATATGCAAGCTGTGGAGGACTGAATGCACAAAAAAAACAAAACTCTTCTTTTAATATTTATTCTACAGTGAAAGGAAAAAGAAAGTATACATACCTATACATGTGTCAGGTCAAGGAACAATAAATGTAATTCATATAAATTTTGTATATTTATATTTTATCATATTGTTGAATCAAAAAACAAACATTTAATTCATTTCAAAGCAAAGCAATCAGAAAAAATCAGTTCATTTTCCATCACATGAATGAACTTAGCCAATAATGAAATAATTTTAAAAACCAAAATGTATACTTTCTTTTTCCTTTCAGTGTATTATTCTAAGAAAATTAAAAATATATTTCCATTTAAATAGATTGTTTATATTATCAAGTCATTATGCCTTTGAAAAAAAATATTAGAACGTGACATTTAGTTGGGCGGAGCGAGAATATGTATATGAATATTGCATCAATTATTTTGTACATGGTAGCACAAGCAGTGTTTTCTATTTCAGCTAATGATGTCCTCTTATCACACATGATTACCTTCCTTAATGATAAAGTAAGTAACGTTTTACTCATTAAGTTTTTATATATAAAAAAAAAATTGTTGTGTTTGAGGCACTGTCTCTTCAAGACTATCGTTTGACTGCTGACTTTAGATTGATTGATTGATTGATTGATTGATTGAATATTTAGTGTCATTTTTATGCCATCGAGGGCTAATAGATGATCACTTAACATAACCACTGTTTCCTGGGATTAACCAGTACTCGAGCACACCCCATCTCTGCAAGTAACTGATAACTTTCCCACTTGAATCAGTGGCGAGAGACGAATGATAATGAGACACAATGTCGTATATCAATCATCACGGAGACTGTTGCTGGGCGGGGGATTAAAACTCACGACCCCTGGATTGATAGTCAGACGCGTAACCGACTGAGCTAATCAGGCCCAGCTGCTGACTTTAGAATCTTGATTTTGTTCTTTCACATGTCAATATTAACATGATTTGTGTTTTTAGTAAATACTAAATTATTTATTCCAGTTTGACTGGCATTTACGGGGAGCATTCTTCGACAACATTGTCGGTATAGCTGCCTACGTGGGATGGCAGAGTTCAGAAATTGTTAAACCTCTCCTGGAGCAGGTAGAAATCATACATGTATATAACAGTATAAGTATGAAGGGTAATTGCCATTTATTGTTGAGAAATGTAAACAAAAAAAAAGGAGAGCCAATTTGACAACATTTAGTGCTGTCATTGGTAGAATTTTATGGACCACAAAGTTTGAATGAATGTATTCCAGATTATGATATATTGAGGTCTATGTAAATATCAGAGGATCTTACACGAGTGCCTGTTTATTATTGAAGTTATTAAACAAGGTGGAAAATTTGTGTTATATGAGGCTCTGCTAAGCGTCGTATTATTTTTGCCAACAAGTTTAATAAATTCAATAATAAATGAGCACAAATGTAAGATTCATTTTATCACATAAATCTGGAAAATTTTACATTTACAGATAACGAGAAAAAGTCAGACATATTTAAAGTTTCCATGAGTCCTCATACGATGTAATGTCTCAAAATAACACCTTTTTACCATGACAAATCAATGTCATTTATATATTCAGGCAAGTTGGAAATTAGTTTGGCAATTTACGTATGAGAGTCGCATTATACAGGAAACACTGACCAATGAAACCATAGTGATAATTAAATTTAAAGTTAATTTAAAAAATACATCATTGGTTTATCACAATCCTGACCAGTAAATTATGTAATAAACATGTTATAACATGGTCTAAAAGAGCTGTAAAAATGTTATAAAAAGTTTTATTAAATGTGTTTTAGTGTGCATTGTTTCCGAGATTTTAATAAATGTGTTTTAGTGTGCATTGTTTTCAAGGTTTTGATAAATGTGTTTGAGAGTGTACACTCTTTATGAGGTTTTAATATAAAATGTGTTTTAGTGTACATTGTTTCCGAGGTTTTAATAAATGTGTTTTAGTCTACATTAGTTCCAAGGTTTTAATAAATATGTTCTAGTGTATATTGTTTCCAAGATTTTAATAAATGTGTTTTAGTGTGCATTGTTTTCAAGGTTTTGATAAATGTAATTGAGTGTACACTGTTTATGAGGTTTTAATATAAAATGTGTTTAAGTCTACATTGATTTTTAGGTTTTAATAAATGTGCTTTAGTCTACATTAGTTCCGAGGTTTTAATAAATGTGTTTTAGTGTGCATTGTTTCCAAGGTTTTAATAAATGTGTTTGAGTCTATATTGTTTCTGAGGTTTTGATAAATGTGTTTTAATGTACATTGTTTCTGAGATTTTAATAAATGTGTTTTAGTGAACATTGTTTCCGAGGTTTGATAAATGTGTTTTAATGTTTATTGTTTCAGAGGGTTTGATAAATGTGTTTAAGTCTATATTGTTTCTGAGGTTTTGATAAATGTGTTTTAATGTACATTGTCTCAGAGGTTTTAATAAATGTGTTTTAGTGTACATTATTTCCAAGGTTTTGATAGATCAATTTTAGTGTTCATTGTTTTTGAGATTCTAATAAATGTATTTTAGTGACAATGTACATTGTTTCCGAGATTTTAATGTGATTTAAATGTGTTTAAGTCTACATTGTTTCTGAGGTTTTAATAAATGTGTTTTAGTGTACATTGTTTCCGAGATTTTAATAAATGTGTTTTAGTGTACATTGTTTCCGAGATTTTAATAAATGTGTTTAAGAGTACATTGTTTCTGAGATTTTAATAAATGTGTTTAAGAGTACATTGTTTCTGAGATTTTAATAAATGTGTTTAAGTGTACATTGTTTCTGAGATTTTAATAAATGTGTTTAAATATGCATTAAATGTGTTTTAGTATGCATTAAATGTGTTTTAGTATGCATTTTTTCCAATATTTTAATAAATGTGTTTTAGTGATCATTTATGTGTTTAAATGTATATTGTTTGTTCCTGTATTGCATTGTTTTGTTTCTGTATTGCATTGTTTGTTTATGTATTGCAGGGTTTGTTTCTGTATTGTATTGTTTGTTCCAGTATGGCAGGGTTTCTTCCTGTATTGAATTGTTTGTTCCTGTATTGCAGGGTTTGTTCCTGTATTGCATTGTTTGTTTATGTATTACAGGGTGTGTTTCTGTATTGCATTGTTTGTTTATGTATTGTATTGTTTGTTCCAGTATTGCATTGTTTGTTTATATATTGCAGGGTTTGTTCCTGTATTGCAAGATTTGGTTTTTGTATTGCAGGGTTTGTTCCTGTATTGCAGGGTTTGTTCCTGTATTGCATTATTTGTTCCTGTATTGCATCATTTGTTTCTGTATTGCATTGATTGTTTGTGTATTGCATCATCCATGTATTGCAGGGTTTGTTCCTGTATTACATTGTTAGTTCCTGTATTGTATTGTTTGATCCTGTATTGCAGGGTTTGTTCCTGTATTGCACTGTTTGTGTATTGCAGGGTTTGTTTATGTATTACGGGGTTTGTTCCTGTATTGCATTGTTTATGTATTGCAGGGTTTGTTCCTGTATTGCATTGTTCATGTTATGCAGGGTTTGTTCCTGAATTGCATTGTTCATATATTGCAGGGTTTGTTCCTGTATTGCAAAAGTTGTTATGAATGGCAGGGTTTTTCCTGTGTTGCATTGTTCGTGTATTGCAGGGTTTGTTTATGTATTGTCGGGTTTGCTCCTGTATTGCAGGGTTTGTTTATGTATTGACGGGTTTGTGCCTGTATTGCAGGGTTTGTGCCTGTATTGCAGGGTTTGTTTATGTATTGCCGGGTTTGTTCCTGTATTGTATTGTTTGTTATGTATTGCAGGGTTTTTCCTGTATTGCATTGTTTATGTATTGCAGGTTTTTTTTTGTATTGCATTGTTTATGTATTGCCAGGTTTGTTCCTGTATTGTATTGTTCATGTATTATAAGGGTTTGTTCGTGTTTTGCATTGTTTGGTATGTATTGCAGGTTTTTTTCCCTGTATTGTATGGTTTGTGTATTGCAAGATTTGTTTATGTATTGCTTGGTTTGTTCCTGTATTGCAATGTTTATTTATTGCAGGGTTTGTTCCTGTATTGCATTGTTCATGTATTGCAGGATTTGTTTATGTATTTCCGTGTTGGTTCCTATATTGCATTGTTTATGTATTGCAGGGTTGGTTGATATATTTCCGTGTTGGTTCCTATATTGCATTGTTTATGTATTGCAGGGTTGGTTTATGTATTGCTGGGTTTGTTCCTGTATTGCATTGTTTATGTATTGCAGGGTTTGTTCCTGTATTGCATTGTTCATGTATTGCAGGATTTGTTTATGTTTTGCCAGGTTTGTTCCTATATTGCATTGTTTATGTATTGCAGGGTTTGTTCCTGTATTGTATTGTTTGTGTATTGCAGGGTTTGTTTATGTATTGCTGGGTTTGTTCCTGTATTGCATTGTTAATGTATTGCAGGGTTTGTTCCTGTATTGCATTGTTCGTGTAATGCAGGGTTTTTCCTGTTTTGCCGGGTTTGTTCCTATATTGCATTGTTTATGTATTGCAGGTTTGTTCCTGTATTGTATTGTTTGTGTATTTCAGGGTTTGTTTATGTATTGCCAGGTTTGTGCCTATATTGCATTGTTCATGTATTACAAGGTTTATGTATTGCAGGGTTTGTTCCTGTATTGCATTGTTTGTTATGAATTGCCCGGTTTGTGCCTGTGTTGCATTGTTTGTTATGAATTGCCCGGTTTGTGCCTGTGTTGCATTGTTCATGTATTACATGGTTTGTTTATGTATTGCAGGGTTTGTTTATGTATTACAGGGTTTGTTTATGTATTGCAGGGTTTGTTTATGTATTGCAGGGTTTGTTTATGTATTGCAGGGTTTGTTTATGTATTGCAGGGTTTGTCTGATGCTGAAGAGTTTATTGTTCACAAGAGCCTTGGAGCACTGAAATCCCTCACAGAGCTGGGACTGTTACAGAAGACGATGTTACATTACTTTATTAAGCTTGTTGTTCCCTTGTTGGCACACCCCGTATGTAGTATTTTCTTTATACCCTAGAATGATAGAAGTGTCCTCGCCCATGTCATATGGAACACAAGAAACTTCTTTGCATGTTACTCGGCATAAAAAGAAAGTTCTAGGACTGATGGACTGATTGTCTCGTCAGTATAATGCGACGGGGTGGGTTATCATACCATGTGTCTGTTGTTTGATACCCAATAGCTGCAGCACTTCAAATAATGTTTAAAAAAACTGAAAGATGGTGTTGATAGAAGAAAATTACAATTATCACTAGTTAAAACCTAGTGGAGTGTGTGGTCCTGTGTTGAGCATCGGGGACAGGATTGTGATGCAGTCGGTTCGATCCTCCACCATGACAATGTGTGGTGTCTTTGAGCAAGACACATCTGCATATGCTTAGTACTGGTTGTACCCAGAAAGACTTCAAGCATGATTTGACTGAGTTGTTAGAACTTGTTTCACAATAGGTGTAATATAAATAACTTCAGAACATTGGTAAAAAAAAATATTGATACAATATCAATTCTCTCAGATACTGTATTGGTACTACCGGGTATATCAATTCTCTCAGATGCTGTATTGATACTACCGGGTATTTCAATTCTCTCAGTTACTGTATTGATACTACCGGGTATATCAATTCTCTCAGATGCTATATTGATACAACCGGGTATATCAATTCTCTCTGATGCTATATTGATACTACTGGGTATATCAATTCTCTCAGATGCTATATTGATACAACCGGGTATATCAATTCTCTCAGATGCTATATTGATACTACTGGGTATATCAATTTTCTCAGATGCTATATTGATACAACCGGGTAATATTGATTCTCTCAGATGCTGTATTGATACATCCGGGTATATCAATTCTCTCAGATGCTATATTGATACTACCGGGTATATCAATTCTCACAGATGCTATATTGATACTACCGAGTATATCGATTCTCTCAGATGCTATATTGATACAACCGGGTATATCAATTCTCTCAGATGCTATATTGGTAATACTGGGTATATCAATTCTCTCAGATACTATATTGATAATACTGGGTATATCAATTCTCTCAGATGCTGTATTGGTACTACCAAGTATATCGATTCTCTCAGATGCTGTATTGATACAACCAGGTATATCAATTCTCTCAGATGCTATATTGATACTACCAGGTATATCAAATCTCTCAAGTGCGATATTGATACTACCGGGTATATCAATTCTCTCAGATGCTATATTGGTACTACTGGGTATATCAATTCTCTCAGATACTATATTGATACTACCGGGTATATCAATTCTCTCAGATGCTGTATTGGTACTACCAAGTATATCAATTCTCTCAGATGCTTTATTGATACAACCGGGTATATCAATTCTCTCAGATGCTATAGTGATACTACTGGGTATATCAATTCTCTCAGATGCTGTATTGATACAACTGGGAATATCAATTCTCTCAGATGCTATATTGATACTACCGGGTATATCAATTCTCTCAGATGCTATATTGATACAACCGGGTATATCGATTCTCTCAGATGCTATATTGATACAACCGGGTATATCGATTCTCTCAGATGCTATATTGATACAACCGGGTATATCGATTCTTTCAGGTGCTGTATTGATACAACCGGGTATATCAATTCTCTCAGATGCTATATTGATACTACCGGGTATATCAATTCTCTCAGATACTATATTGGTAATACTGGGTATATCAATTCTCTCAGATACTATATTGATATTACTGGGTATATCAATTCTCTCAGATGCTGTATTGGTACTACCAAGTATATCAATTCTCTCAGATGCTATATTGATACTACTGGGTATATCAATTCTCTCAGATGCTATATTGATACAACCGGGTATATCAATTCTCTCAGATACTATAGTGATACTACTGGGTATATCGATTCTCTCAGATGCTATATTGATACAACCGGGTATATCAATTCTCTCAGATGCTATATTGATACTACCGGGTATATCAATTCTCTCAGATGCTGTATTGGTACTACCAAGTATATCAATTCTCTCAGATGCTATATTGATACTACTGGGTATATCAATTCTCTCAAATGCTATATTGATACAACCGGGTATATCAATTCTCTCAGATACTATAGTGATACTACTGGGTATATCGATTCTCTCAGATGCTATATTGATACAACCGGGTATATCAATTCTCTCAGATGCTATATTGATACTACCGGGTATATCAATTCTCTCAGATGCTATATTGATACTACCGGGTATATCAATTCTCTCAGATGCTATATTGGTAATACTGGGTATATCAATTCTCTCAGATACTATATTGGTACTACCAAGTATATCAATTCTCTCAGATGCTATATTGATACAACCGGGTATATCAATTCTCTCAGATGCTATAGTGATACTAATGGGTATATCGATTCTCACAGATGCTGTATTGATACAACTGGGTATATCTATTCTCTCAGATGCTATATTGATACTACCAGGTATATCAATTCTCTCAGATTCTATATTGATACTACCGGGTATATCAATTCTCTCAGATGCTATATTGGTAATACTGGGTATATCAATTCTCTCAGATACTATATTGATACTACCGGGTATATCAATTCTCTCAGATGCTGTATTGGTACTACCAATTATATCAATTCTCTCAGATGCTATATTGATACAACCGGGTATATCAATTCTCTCAGATGCTATAGTGATACTACTGGGTATATCGATTCTCTCAGATGCTGTATTGATACAACTGGGTATATCAATTCTCTCAGATGCTATATTGATACTACCGGGTATATCAATTCTCTCAGATGCTATATTGGTAATACTGGGTATATCAATTTTCTCAGATACTATATTGATACTACCGGGTATATCAATTCTCTCAGATGCTGTATTGGTACTACCAAGTATATCAATTCTCTCAGATGCTATATTGATACTACTGGGTATATCAATTCTCTCAGATGCTATATTGATACAACCGGGTAAATCAATTCTTTCAGATGCTATATTGATACTACCGGGTATATCAATTCTCTCAGATGCTATATTGGTAATACTGGGTATATCAATTTTCTCAGATACTATATTGATACTACTGGGTATATATCAATTCTCTCAGATGCTGTATTGGTACTACCAAGTATATCAATTCTCTCAGATGCTGTATTGGTAATACTGGGTATATCAATTCTCTCAGATATTATATTGATACCACCGGGTATATCAATTCTCTCAGATGCTGTATTGGTACTACCGAGTATATCAATTCTCTCAGATGCTGTATTGGTAATACTGGGTATATCAATTGTCTCAGATGCTATATTGGTAATACTGGGTATATCAATTCTCTCAGATACTATATTGATACTACCGGGTTTATCAATTCTCTCAGATGCTGTATTGGTACTACCAAGTATATCAATTCTCTCAGATGCTATATTGATACAACCGGGTATATCAATTCTCTCAGATACTATAGTGATACTACTGGGTATATCGATTCTCTCAGATGCTGTATTGATACAACCGGGTATATCAATTCTCTCAGATGCTATATTGATACTACCTGGTATATAAATTCTCTCAGATGCTATATTGGTAATACTGGGTTTATCAATTCTCTCATATACTATATTGATACTACCGGGTATATCAATTCTCTCAGATGCTGTATTGGTACTACCAAGTATATCAATTCTCTCAGATGCTATATTGATACTACTGGGTATATCAATTCTCTCAGATGCTATATTGATACAACCGTGTAAATTAATTCTCTCAGATGCTATATTGATACTTTCGGGTATATCAATTCTCTCAGATGCTATATTGGTAATACTGGTTATATCAATTCTCTCAGATACTATATTGATACTACTGGGTATATCAATACTCTCAGATGCTGTATTGGTAATAATGGGTATATCAATTATCTCAGATGCTGTATTGATACTACCGGGTATATCAATTTTCTCAGATACTATATTGTTACAAATTTAAAAATATTGTTGCATTTTTGTGGGATTGCAGTTTTCTAAGGACTTCTTGGTGGTGCTGACAAAATTAAAATATTTATTTAGTTTATTCAAACAGAGGCCGGGCCTGATTAACTTCGTCGGAAGGCATCTGACTATCGATACAGGGCTCGTGAGTTTGAATCCCCACCAGCCACAGTCTTTGTAATGATTGATATACAACATTGCGTCTCATTATCATTTGTCTCTCACTGTTGATTGAAGTTGGAAAGTTATCAGTTACTTGCAGAGATGTGGTGTGCTAGAGAACTAGTTAACGGTCCAGAATCCCAGGAAACAGTGGATAGGTTGACTGAATGTCTGTTAGCCCTCAATGGCATAAATATGGGGCTTAATATTTATTCAACTAACCAACTTACAAAATTGCTATTTATAAAAAAATTGTTTTTTTGCTCTTGTGTAACTTTTTTGTTTAGTTTGTTAATATACAATGTAATCTATCTTTGCGACAGGGTATGTGGATACGCCAGGGCAGTGTGGGATTTATTTCTGCCATAGCAACAAAACTAAATATTGCCGACATTCACTGTAATCTTCTGCCTTCTCTACAACCATTTCTGAAATCCAAGATTCTACAAATTGACAAAGAGGTATTGTTTCAGTATTCATAAACTTTAGAGTCCTTTTGGCCTGGTGGTGTATGGCGCTGTTTCAAGATCATTTACCTGTCACTGCTTAGGTTGTAGGTTTGACACCCAGATCAGTCTAAAAACTATAAATGAGAAAATTTTCTGGTTACTTGCGTACAAATATTAGTTTTACTCAAGATTCTTTCCATTTTTTTTTTATGCTAAAGCAAAATATTTTAAAGTGAGTTTTCTTTACACTCTAAAATATATTTGCAAAACCAAAATGATACATTATTATTTAAGTGGCATATTCTCATTTTTTTATTGAAAATATATTAATTCTGTGAAAAATAAAAATATTTTTTATCACATCATCGTCGGTCCTGTCATCTGTCTGCACGCACAAATGGGTATTTAAGTGTCTATGGTTGAGGGTTAGTATTTTTTATTTTACGGTTGAAAAACAGTTAAATAATGATGTGGCTGTTTCTAGACACTTAAAAAATACTTTTATGTGACTTATATATGTTGTTTGGCTAAAATTTGTAATAAAGGAATCAGCTAGAGTCAAAGAAGCCACTTAAATACACATTTGTTAGAACGTACATATGGATGTCGAGTAGTTCAGTCGGTTATGTATCTGACTATCAATCCAGGGGTCATGAGTTCGAATCCCCACCCTGTAACAGGAAACAGTGATGAGGTTAACTGATCATTTGTTAGCCCTCGATGGCATACAAATTGTTAGTCCTCGATGGCATAAAAATGACACTAAATATTCAATCAATCAATCAATAAATCTTTGTCACAATGTACCTTGGGTATATCCCTTCCATCTGAATTGGACAATGGCCAATGAATACTTTACCTATTCTTAAATAATGGTATTTCTGTAACTACAAACTTTTGATTTTTTTTTTGCTAAAACTCATCTTCAATGTTATTTGCTGTCGTAAAATATTTTGCAGGTGTTGCTTCTAAATGCTCTAGATGATCCAATTCCCCGATCTGTGTTCGACTATGTGTTACGGTCAAACATGGTAGAAAGGATATTTTCCATCCTGCAAGAGCGTAACTACATGCGGGAAATCAGTCGTCATGGACACAAGCCTGCGTACCAAGAAATGGATGACACTATTTCACAGGTCGGTGTACTGGAGTATTGTTAAAGAATGAATATTTATGTAAAAGTTTAGTTCAATATACTCGTAGTTAAAATCATTATTAAAAGATTATGGAAGTTGTGGTATACTTGTAGTGCATTGGACCCAACATTGGTGGTACATGTATGTGTGTTCTGTCCTTCGCCACAGACATGTGTTGTGTCCTCGAGCAAGGAATTTTATCTGAGGTTTAGTTCTTTAAGGAGGTGGACTGTATACACGAGTGCGGATAATACATGAATAATAACAACGCACATGCTATATTCAGTGCTGGTTCTTCCCAGGAAGACATAGAGCATGATTTGTTGTTACTTGTTTCACAGTCAGTGTAAAATAAATTTGATAAACGAGATATATGCTTCCACAGTATTAATTTTTATTTTGATTTATTCACATTAATTAATGATTTCTTTTTTCCAATATTTTTTTCAATGAATCTATTTCTGATTAACAGATTTTCAAAAAGTTGTCCTTCCTTGGTTGCACGGAGTCACATGAGGATAAGTTATTGGCCATGAAAGAGTTCATCCTTAAATTACACAGGTCTCGAGCATGGTGAGTGAGATTTTATTCTTAAATTACACAGGTCTCGGTCATGGTGAGTAAGATTTCATCCTTAAATTACACAGGTCTCGGGCATGGTGAGTGAGATTTCCTCCTTAAATTACACAGGTCTCGGGCATGGTGAGTGAGATTTCATCCTTAAAATACACAGGTCTGAAGCATGGTGAGTGATATTTCATCCTTAAATTACACAGGTCTCGGGCATGGTGAGTGAGATATCATCTTAAATTACACAGGTCTGAGGCATGGTGAGTGATATTTCATCCTTAAATTACACAGGTATCTGGCATGGTGAGTGAGATTTCATCCTTAAATTACACAGGGATCGGGCATGGTGAGTGAGATTTCATCCTTAAATTTCGCAGGTCTCGGGCATGGTGAGTAAGATTTCATCCTTAAAATACACAGGTCAGGCATGGTGAGTGATATTTCATCCTTAAATTACACAGGTCTTGGGCATGGTGAGTGAGATATCATCCTTAAATTACACAGGTCTAAACATGGTGAGTCAGATTTCATCCTAAAATTACACAGGTCTCGGTCATAATGAGTGAGATTTCATCCTTAGATTACACAGGTCTCAGTCATGGTGAATGAGATTTCATTCTTAAAGTACACAGGTCTTGGTCATGGTGAGTGAGATTTCATCCTTAAATTACACAGGTCTCGGGCATAGTGAGTGAGATTTCATCATTAAAATACACAGGTATTGGTCATAGTGAGTGAGATTTCATCCTTAAATTACACAGGTCTCAGTCATGGTGAGTGAGATTTCATCCTTAAATTACACAGGTCTCGGTCATGGTGAGTGAGATTTCATTCTTAAATTACACAGGACTCGGTCATGGTGAGTGAAATTTCATTCTTATATTACACAGGTATCGGGCATGGTGAGTGAGATTTCACCCTTTAATTACACAGGTCTGGGGCATGGTCAGTGAGATTTCATCCATAAATTAAACAGGTATTGGGCATGGTCAGTGAGATTAGTTGATCCTTAGTTGATTCATTAGACATGGCCACTGCAGATTGAGTTAGATTAACCCCCCTGGAAGTGTGGGCAAGATACCATCTTAAACTGGTCAAGAGTCACATGAGTATAAGTTAGTGGTCATGAAAGATTTCATCCTTAAATTAACTATATAGTTAAGTTACTGTTTGTATATTATAAAATTACTAATATAATATATTTTTAATGAAATAAATGTAGTAATTATTCCTTTATTGTTATTTATTTATTAAGGTCTACAGAATCAAACACTGGCGGCCATCCAGATGGTAGAAGAGCCGGGAAGCTGAACATCAGCCGTATACTGCGAGTGCCAGTAAGGCGCCATGCAGATTTGTACAAACCCAAGGACAAAACAGTGGAAGCCCAGGCTTCTCCGAATACGTAAATAAATACAAAATTTTAAAATTCAATTTGTGTGTTTGAACAGAACGTAACCAGATAGTTTGACAGCATGACAAGAGTTTGAGGGGCGGGTCAGGATTTTATGATGGTGGGGATGATTATGGTAGAGTGGATGTATATAATTCTAAGGGCACATTGTTAGTTCTCTGACAAGAAGATTTTAAGTAAATTTAAATATATTTGCCAATACGTGTGGTGGAAGCCTTGATCTGCTAGTCCGTTCCTGGCTTCTATAAGGCTATAATAAATTAATTGCATGATTAAGCCCCCTAATTTTTATGCAACCCCAACCCTTTATATTTTCATTAAAAACTTTTTTTCTTTTTTTTTAAAATTAAAAATATATATATAAAAAACAACATCCTTCCCCCCACCTCCTTTTTAAATAAATTTGAATGAAAATCTAGCAATGAATGTATAATAGCCTCATAGAATAGGATTATTATTTTTATTTTATTTTGAATGAGATTTAAAGTCATTTTCAACATGTGACATTAAACCTACGACTTCAGTGGCCAAAGGTAAAAGGTCAATACAGGATAGCACTGAGTGGAGGACCCTATGATATAATTAGAAATTATGGTAATGTTCCAGACCACACATTCAAGGTTGTTTGGATAGATTTTTCGTATCTTCACGGTCATGAATATTATCTAAGTTGTGTTTGTTTAAAGACAGCATTATTTTTGTCTTATAGATATGGTTTAGTGAACACTTTAAGTCGCAAACATGTCTTCGTTTCTTCAGCCAAAAACTGTCTGAATATTTGAATATTTGTTTTTCAACTTTTCTTGCCAAGTATTGAAGATGTCTTTGTAAAAAAAAAATTATCAAAAGAAATTCGAGTATATGTAATTGCCTGCTATTTGAAATCTCGTAATTGATTCATGCAAAATGAAACTTTTTAATTATCTGACACCGGATCTTGTTCTGAATTTCAGCCGTAGAAAGAAGAAGTCCCCGGGCCCAGATTCACAGTCACAAAATATGGTAATGTAGTCACATGAGCATGTGCTGGTACCTAGCGGTACACCATCTATAGTAGTTACATCCCGGCAGGGCTAGGTCAGTGACTGTCGATAATGCGTCTAACTGTCAATCCAGAGGTCATGAGTTTGAATTTCATCTGGCCACAGTCTCTGTGATGATTGGTCATAAATTTTGTTTTATGGCCTCGAGTCTCCCACCTGTAAATATATGGAGAAGTAGTCAGTGACTTGCAGGGGTGAGGTGTGTCTAGTACTGCCTGGCAGAAAACAGGAATAACAATAAGACGTACTGACCACCATTTAGTCATTTATATACTTTGAAAAATATAATTTGTAGTATCTATCTCTCACCAGTCATTTTAAAGTTTTAAATTGATATAAAAAAAAAATGGTTCTAGAGGTTTCCTAGCTGAATGTTTGGTATTATACAGATAGTTTTGATAATATGCGGTTAGATTTGGTATTATGCAGATAGTTTTGGTAGAATGCGGATAGTTTTGGTATTATGCGGTTAGTTTTGGTATTATGCAGATACATGTAGTTTTGATAATATGCGGTTAGTTTAGGTATTATGTGGATAATTTTAGTATTATGCGGTTAGTTTTGGTATTATGCAGATACATGTAGTTTTGATAATATGTGGTTAGTTTTGGTATTATGTGGATAGTTTTAGTATCATGCGGATAGTTTTGATAATATGTGGTTAGTTCTGGTATTATGCGGATAGTTTTGGTATTATGTGGATAGTTTAGGTATTATGTGGTTAGTTTTGATAATATGCTGTAAGTTTTGGTATTATTCAGATAATTTTGATAATATGCGGTAAGTATCGGTAAATATATCGATAAGTATTATGGGGATAATTTTGGTATTATGCAGATAGCTTTGGTATTATGCGGATAATTTTGGTATAATGCAGATCATTTTGGTATTATGCGGTTAGTTTTGGTATTATGCATATAGTTTTGGTATTATGCATAAAGTTTTGATATTATGCAGGTAGTTTTAATATTATGTGGATAGTTTTGATATTATGCGGTAAGTTTTGGTATCATGCGGATAGTTTTGATATCATGTGGATAGTTTTGGTATTATGCATATAGTTTTGGTATTTTGCATATAGTTTTTGTATTATGAAGTTAGTTTTGGTATTATGCATATAGTTTTGGTATTATGCAGATAGTTTTGGTATTATGCGGTTAGTTTTGGTATTATGCAGATAGTTTTGGTATTATGCATATATTTTTGGTATTATGTGGTTAGTTTTGGTATTATACATATAGTTTTGGTATTATGCAGATAGATTTGATATTATGCTGATAGTTTTGTATTATGCAGATAGTTTTGGTATTATGCAGATAGTTTTGGTATCATGCGGATAGTTTTGATATCATATGAATAGTTTTGGTATTATGCAGATAGTTTTGGTATTATGCGGTTAGTTTTGGTATTATGCAGATAGTTTTGGTATTATGCATATATTTTTGGTATTATGTGGTTAGTTTTGGTATTATACATATAGTTTTGGTATTATGCAGATAGATTTGATATTATGCTGATAGTTTTGTATTATGCAGATAGTTTTGGTATTATGCAGATAGTTTTGGTATCATGCGGATAGTTTTGATATCATATGAATAGTTTTGGTATTATGCATATAGCTTTGGTATTTTGCATATAGTTTTTGTATTATGAAGTTAGTTTTGGTATTATGCATATAGTTTTGGTATTATGCAGATAGTTTTGGTTTTATGCGGTTAGTTTTGGTATTATGCAGATAGTTTTGGTATTATGCATATATTTTTGGTATTATGCAGTTAGTTTTGGTATGATACATATAGTTTTGGTATTATGCAGATAGTTTTGATATTATGCTGATAGTTTTGTATTATGCAGATAGTTTTGATATTATGCAGATAGTTTTGTATTATGCAGATAGTTTTGGTATTATGCAGATAGTTTTGATATTATGCAGATAGTTTTGTATGATGCAGATAGTTTTGGTACTATGTGAATAGTTTGTAGACTGATCAATCCATTGTCAAAGATTCATTTTAATCTGCTACACGGTGAGATTGATTAAAATTTGATAAAATTTGGATAAAACACCACATACTTGTATGGCTAAGTTAATCAAGGTATAAAACTGTTACATAAACATTGCACACAATACTCCATTATAGAATGCTTTGAGAACAATTTCACTTTTGTATTACAGAATCCTGAATGGAAAAGCATGTTTGGATCGAATTCTTCTGACAAGTCATTGAGCTCTTCCCCAAAATCTACCGGAAGAACACCCAACAAGCCTCCAGAAATCATGGATCGCAAAATGGCTACACCAACTGGTTCCCAAGCTTCATCTACAGGAAGTCTTGTGACTGTGTCTCAGCTTTCTATTGATAGTTCCATTAGATCGGGAACCATCAAGGCAGACAAGCAGGCACAACAAAGTGAGTTTAGATGTCAATAATCGTCAAGAATGTGGTTTTAGAAATTTGGAAGAGTAGTTAAATAGGTTCTTGACCGGACAAAATGGTTCATGTTTGAGTTTCGTCCCATGAATTGTCAAAAATAGCTTTTGATTGTGAATGCACTGTAGCACCTTACTATTTAATCTTTACCAAACTTATATTCCTTAGTTTTATTTTTAATCTTCACTAAACTTACGCAATGGTTACATAACCATAATGTATGGGATACATTATTAACCTTGTAAAACTGAATAAACATTTCACAGTAGTTATATAACCATAATGTATGGGATAAATTATTAACCTTGTAAAACTGAATAAACATTTTACAGTAGTTACATAACCATAATGTATGGGATAAATTATTAACCTTGTAAAACTGAATAAGCATTTCACAGTAGTTCCATAACCATAATGTATGGGATACATTATTAACCTTGTAAAACTGAATAAACATTTCACAGTAGTTATATAACCATAATGTATGGGATAAATTATTAACCTTGTAAAACTGAATAAGCATTTCACAGTAGTTCCATAACCATAATGTATGGGATAAATTATTAACCTTGTAAAACTGAATAAACATTTTACAGTAGTTACATAACCATAATGTATGGGATACATTATTAACCTTGTAAAACTGAATAAACATTTCACAGTAGTTATATAACCATAATGTATGGGATAAATTATTTACCTTGTAAAACTAAATAAACATTTCACAGTAGTTACATAACCATAATGTATGGGATAAATTATTAACCTTGTAAAACTGAATAAACATTTCACAGTAGTTACATAACCATAAAATCTAGAACAAAATATTTTTACATGAACCTTTCATATATCTTGAACTACATGTACAAAATATTTCAGTGTGAACTGTTATTTTCCTCTACTGTCATTTACTGCATCCTTTCTTTAATCGTCAGAATGAGGATCTATATAGGATAGTTCCCAGAAGTGAAGAATGAATAATACAAGCATCTCTGTATGACATGCTTTGAAATCTGGTTTTTTGTTGGGATTCATTTTTTTATTTTTTTATTTATACTCTCGGGGTCCTCCGTGGCTGAGTGGTCTAAGGTGCCATCTCAAGATCACTGGATATGCCATATATAACCTGAAATGTGTTGAAAATGGCGTTAAAAAAACATAAATTATACTATTGTATAAAATATTTCAGCGAGATATGCCCAGTGCAAGATTGACCTTCGAACTCTGGTTCACAAACGCAGGGGACAGTATTCATCTGACTTGGCCACCAAAGATCTTCTGGAGGGCATATCCTGGGATAGTCGTCCCCCGCCCACCAACTGGAAACCCAAGGGGCAACTGGTAGCCCATCTGCATGAACACAGGGGTTCTGTAAACAGGTGATAACTTAGTTGTATGATGCTTTTGTTGGCCATTTTAGATTTAAACAGGATACTCAACTTTGTAAGGATTAATACCGTGATGAGGTATTTAACCCTTTACTCCATAGATACAAGTTTTCCCACACCAATCACAGAAGGCCTTTGAAAACAGTGCAGGAAGAGTAATGAGCAATCTGAACACTTCCTGCACTGTTTTCCACTCTGTCAGTTAATATAAACATAATTCACCCAATAATTCAAAACCCTTCTATATTAATTGTCCAAAGGTGTCTATATTAGAGGTGTCCAAAGGCGGCTATATGAAGTTAAGGGTTAAATTTTGTTATACATTTATAATGACATTCATGTTCATAGCATATAAGTGATCAATAATTATTTCAGATAAATGATCATGTTAATATAATCAGCTGTTTTACATAAAATTTGTAATACATATATATCCATATACATGTATACTGTATGACATCAGTGTTTTTTTTCACCATTTTGGGAAGATGACCCATACCCTTGGAATTGGGAATTTTAGCGGCATTTTCATTAACATTGGGAAATTTTTTTGCATTAAATATATTTATATATTTATAAAAAGTGTACACTTGCTTATCAGGCCATTTAATTAAATAATCAATGTCATACTAAATTCAGAATGGGGAAAACTTTCTTTATTTTATCAAGGAAGTATGGCCAGTTTCAATTTACATTTTTGAAGCTTTCAATTGGGAATTTTTACCATTCAATTGGGAAAAAAAGATACTATTTGCCATTGGGAATATGACCCAATAACGGCTATAAAAATGGCCGAAAAAAAACACTTGACATGTATGCTAAATAAAACTAACTAACTTATCCATAAAGAAGAATGAGACATCAGTGCAATGCCAATGTTGGTTTTGTATACAATACTATTTTACTCTGAAAACATAGAGATGGGAAATAGAAAATGAGGTTGCTTAAGACAGGTGGCTGCTTAATAGAGGTGACCACTTACACAGGTTTGACTGTATATTAATTTTGATTCTAACAACAAATAAAATCGTTTCTCTGAAAATGCTGAGCAATGAACTGGAAGTTTATTAAACGAGTAGGCAAAAATATATTATGTGATGCTCTGCTGAGCATTATATCATTTTTGCTGAGTTTAATAAATTCAATAATAAATGAAGAGGAATGTCAGGTTCATTCTATCATATAATTCAGGAAAATAGTACATTTACTATATATATAACAGATCACTTTCTGAGGACTGAGAATAAATCGGCCATATTAGTTTCTGTCTGTCATCGTATGACTTAATATCTCAAAATAACATTACTTTACCGTGACAAATCAATGTCATTGATCTATTCGGGCAGGACAGAAAGTAGTTCAGCAATATGTACGAGAGCCGAGTTCTTCAGAAAACACTGGGCATTCTATCGGAGTAATATTACGCAGATGTCAAAAATATGTCATGGGTTTATTACACTCCTGCACTGTAAGTTATGTGATGCATTGTAATATTTGACATACTGGGAACAGATTGAGATTTCACAAAATATCACATGTACTTAATGTTGATTTTTTTTATTAGAATATCAGTATGCTATGACCATAGTTACTTTGCCACGTGTTCAAATGATGGTTTGGTCAAACTGTGGGAATGTGGACGGCTAGAAGGGAAGAACGTGGCTAACCGGTCCAAACAGACACTCAAGCAAGGTACTGTTGTTAAAAATTCCAAGAAAAAAATCCATATTCTAAATACCTGGGCTGCTTATAATATGATTAACTAACGATTGACAACAGAAGTTAACTGAAGAACATGTTTACTGTAAACGCTTGCAACCTTTCAGAGCCCTTTGCTTATGTTTTATCACGTGACTTTTTGTTTGTTTGAATATTTAGCGTCACTTTTATGCCATCAAGGGCAAGCAGATGATCAGTCAACCTAACCACTCCTGGAAAGTTCACCAGTAATAGAGCGCACCCATCTCTGCAAAAAAAAAAAAAGAGAAAACTTTCCCACTTGAATCAGCAGTGAGAGACGAATGACACAAAAGAATGTCATATAGATTTATGAAGACTTTGGCAGTGGGAGTAGGATGATTCAAACTCACAACCCCTGGTTTGATAGTCAGATGCAATAGACTAAGCTAACCACTTCCAGCCATGACTTAACGAGAAATGGAGGGACAGCGTCATTGTTGTCAGATTTCCATTACTGTTTGTTCAGTTCATCAGCATTAGCATTTATAAGTACATTAAATATGTTTAATGGAACTGAATGCCCCTGTTTTAAGCCTCACATGCAAATGATATTTATTATATGTTAATTTCCCAAACTTGGCAGAGATGGTGTTTAATGCCATTTTTGACACATTATAGGTTACCGGTGTATATTATGGCATAGAGTTTTAATGTTGGAGGAAGATCTTGGAATGGATCCGAATAGAACCACTGGTCTTCAGAAAGTAATTGGTAAACTTTCTCACATAAATACTGAGCTGGGCTCAAACCCATGGCCGCAGTGGTGAGAGAGTGCTTTTTAGAGCACTTAGCCACAGGAGACCACCACACCTCTCTGCTCATTACTCAAATGTAACTGATAAGATTTTAAAGACTAATAAAGTATATATTTTTCATGTTTATTTATATTAATAAACATATTGATTACTTTTGGGCCCAAGCTTTGAAGTTACTATTGTTTACTTATACCAGTAAAACTCCAAATGTCAGAAAACCGCTATTTTACTGAAAATTCAACATTTAACAAATTTCCGAAAATGATTAGATTTTCAGCATTAGACAAAATGTCTACTTGGTAATAAACTTGAGCCAAGTCTAGGAAACTGTTTATGTCAGAACCATTCCTGCTTGAAGTTTTATATGAACTGCAGCCATAATCTGTTGTTTTTCTGTATTACCAGGTGGCCAGGTGAAACATCAGACATTTTTTGAAGGCTCGCACAAACTAGCTTCTGCCTCAGACAATGGATCCATCTTTGTTTACGAGTAAGAAATGTTGTTATTTCCTTGTTTAATTTTACATACATGTGTTAGCATAATATTCTGGGATAAGATTATTCTAGGATTTACAAATCATAATATTTTGAGATCAGATGTCATTATTTGTCTGGAATCTTCAAGACCCTTGCTATTATGTATGTTGATATGTAATTGATAACTTTCCAACTTGAATCAGTGGTGAGAGACGAATGACACAATGTCATATATCAATCATCACAGAGACTGTGGCCAGATGAGGATTACGACCTCTGAATAATGGTCCGATGCACATCCAACTGAGCTAAATGGGCCATTTTGGAAAATATATAACTACAAAATTGGACTTAAAAGAGCATTATGGTAACTGGTTTTTATACAAATGGACACTCGACACAATGCCTCACAAAAAAAGACACTTTGTACTGGTTCCACTTAGGAAGCGAACTCGAGAGCCGTTCATATAAGCTCTAAGGTTTCTATGCAATCAAGCTCAAATCAATTATTTTAAACAAAAAAAGCTTATTAGATGAAGGAACTACTTCTAAGGAGTTGCTTAATAAAAAAAAAGTATTACTTTTTGTAATCTTATTCATTTCAAGATGTAAACTCAAATTTATCTTAATTCACAACAATGCTCTCATTTAGAAATTTGAAATATGAGCCTTCAGACATTATTTATACTAAAATGAGTACAATAAATTAAATATTGTTTCAACTTAATGCCTTTGTTTTTACCTATTATTCAGATTGGAGTCCGGTAAAGCGTGCCAGATAGATAATCAAAATGTGAATATACAGACTCAGGGACATGTGGTAGATCTCACGCACTTTGACACAGGTAAAGATTATCGTAGAAATATTATGTCTGCTGTATATTGTTTGTGAACTCACAAAGCTGTATATTGTCCAAATGTTGCTTATTATACCCCCGACAAACGAAGTTTTGAGGGGGTATACTGGAGTCACCCTGAGTTCGGTCTGTCGGTCTGTCGGTCTCTCCTTTGCAATTTTCCTTGTCCGGAGCATCACTTGAAAAGTACTGGATGGAATTTCATCAAACGTCATACAATGGTAGAATATAATGAGAGGAAGTGCAGTGTACAAGAAACATAACTCTATTCTTGCTAATTACAGAGTTATTGCCCTTTGATATTTTTACTTGTCCGGAGCATAACTTGAAAAGTACAGGATGGAATTTCATTAAGCTTCATACAATGGTAGAATATAATGAGAGGAAGTGCAGTGTACAGGAAACATAACTCTATTCTTGCTAATTACAGAGTTATTGCCCTTTGATATATTTCCCTTTGATATTTTTTCTTGTCCGGAGCATAACTTGAAAAGTACCGGATGGAATTTCATCAAGCTTCGTACAATGGTAGAATATAATGAGAGGAAGTGCAGTGTACAGGAAACATAACTCTATTCTTGCTAATTACAGAGTTATTGCCCTTTGATATATTTCCCTTGTCGGGAGCATTACTTTTAAAGTACTGGATGGAATTTCATCAAACTTCATACAATGGTAGAATATAATGAGAGGAAGTGCAGTGTACAAGAAACATAACTCTATTATTGCTAATTACAGAGTTATTGCCCTTTGATATTTTTTCTTGTCCGGAGCATAACTTGAAAAGTACCTGATGGAATTTCATCAAGCTTCATACAATGGTAGAATATAATGAGAGGAAGTGCAGTGTACAGGAAACATAACTCTATTCTTGCTAATTACAGACTTATTGCCCTTTGATATATTTCCCTTGTCCGGAGCATTACTTTTAAAGTACTGGATGGAATTTAATCAAACTTCATACAATGGTAGAATATAATGACAGGAAGTGCAGTGTACAAGAAACATAACTCTATTCTTGCTAATTACAGAGTTATTGCCCTTTGATATATTTCCCTTGTCTGGTGCAGTACTTTTAAAGTACTTTTAAAGCCATCAGTGATAACAGTTTAATAAAGTTCATGAAAGAACCAAGTTGATGAATACATGGAGTACGAGCAAAGCAGGTTCGATATTGTATTCCTAGTGCTCTTGTTTGTTTCTTATCCATAAAATTGTTGTCCCTCAACATAACTCGAAAAAGTATAACATTTATTGATTGCCATGAAAGCTTGTACACTGCACAATGATTAAAAAGACCGTTTTTAATTTTAACAAAACCATAAAAAAATTAACAATACAAACAACTCAATCCATAACATTCTCTTTTATTAAGATTTTTTTTTGTCTGGAGCATAACTTTAAAACTATTGGATATAATTTAATAAAACTTCATACAATGGTTAACCATTTTCTGTCATGGCGGTGTTCAGGGGTATTCATCACTACAGTGATAGGTTTAGTTTTATACTGATTGTTAGAGAAGTTCTTGCAACTTAAACAAATAATACTTAATATTTTTTTTTTTTATTTAAATTTATTTATTTCACCTCGATTGTGAAACAAGTTCTTCAAATTTAGACAAATTACACTCAAAGTCTCCCTGAATAGAACCAGTAATATAAGCATTTGCCAATAAAGCACCTTGCTCAAGCCACCACACATACACACATAGCTGTGGCGGAGGATTGAATCCACGAACTACGGATCCTGAGTGCGATGCTCTGTCACTGGACCACACGCCCCACACACCCCACACACCCCACACACCCCACATGCCTCACACACCCAATATGCCCCACACAATTCTTGGGCCTGTATTCGTAAAAAATTTTTAAGAATTTTTCACTGAAGTCAAATTTTACCTATTTTTCTATACATGTACATCAATTGCCTACTTTTTTTATCTTTTAGTTTAAAACTTCGAACTAGATCATCAGTATGTTCACTGGTATATATCATCTTGTCATTTAATGAAAATATTAGCTTAAAATCCATTACACTGGTTGAAATAAGATGGAAAATTACATGAAAGTTTTAAAATCTGACTTCAGTAAATATTTTGACTTAGATGCTTTATGAATGTAAACCCTGGATCAGCATGTGCCGTGCTTGATTATTGTGGTCTAGCAGTAGACCCCCAAATCTGTGGGCCCTGGGTTTGATCCTCCACCAAGAATATGCTTTGTGTTCTTTGAGGAAGGCACTTTATTCAATTTGATTAGAACAGGGTTGTTGTGTAACTACATGTACCTACCACCAAATATCAATATGAGATAACAACTGATAATGTAATCCGCATGTAGCATACAAGATCGTTGTTTTGTTTCTTTATAAAAAACAGCAATAAAGACATTTAGAGGACTAATGTGCACTATTATGATTCTTACATACCTGATGAGCATTGCCATGTATTTTTACCGGGTACAGAATTTCCATCCTACACCCTCTTCATGTGGTCATCCTAACCTCTTGTGACGTTGGAACAATTAATTATGTGAGGTGTTGAAACATATGACATTATATTATCTAATTTGACGTCTCAAAACCCATCATGGTAAAATGTAATAAGAACAAAATAATTATTCAGTGTGTTTGGTATGCAAGAAAAATAATCTTATTCTGTCCCTTGGGATAACTGCTTTTGCAAGAACTTGGGAGAACCTCGTTCCTTCAAAAAAACAGTTATTCCTCGGGACAACATTTTCTATCTGAGCCTTAAATCCATGAAAGATTCTATTAAAATGTTGGTTTTTGTCACCGTATTATATAGAAATAGGTAATATGTATTCATTTAAATAAATCAATTTTGTTTCATAAGTTAAGAATGGTCTCTCAATAATAATACCATTACTGATTCTGCCAAGGAAATGAACTCAAGGACTGTTCGTTAAAACTCTCAGCTTACTTTGCAACTGAGTTGATATAAATTAGTACATGTGCATGTGTGAAAACATAATTTACAATAATGAATTTGCATATATAACCTAAATATTTAAGTGTAAATATTTTTATGTACTGCAGATAATCTGAAACTAACCAAAACTAACACAGTGGCTGGTCTTTTCAGGCACTCAGTCAGTATTGGCCTAC
The DNA here is from genome assembly GCA_029582155.1 of Panopea generosa. NCBI lineage: Eukaryota > Metazoa > Mollusca > Bivalvia > Adapedonta > Hiatellidae > Panopea > Panopea generosa. Next base: position 45,223,423 of record CM055910.1, on the reverse strand, counting down.
GCAACTGTAAACGGACATCTGATTGGTTGGGATCTCAGATCACCTGACCTTGCATGGATGCTGAAGAATGACCCAAAGACAGGTAACAGATGCCAATATTTTTTTGTACTTTTGTGGAGGAATATTGAATTAATTTTTTTCAACTTATTTAGGATCGTAATGGTCTGCTGTTAAATGTTGCTGGAAGAGACGTTGACTGTTGACGTCGACTACTGACGCAGACTGTTGACACTGACAGTTGCCATTGACTGTTGATGCTGACTGTTGACGTTGACTGTTGACACTCACTGTTGAGGTTGACTGTTGACGCTGACTGTTGACGCTGACTGTTGACGTTGATTGTTGATGCTGACTGTTGATGTTGATTGTTGATGCCGACTGTTGACGCTGACTGTTGATGTTGACTGTTGACACTGAATGTTGATGTTGACTGTTGACACTGACTGTTAAGGTTGACTGTTGATGCTGACTGTTGACACTGACTGTTGATGTTGACTGTTGATGCTGACTGTTGAAGTTAACTGTTTAGTTTACTCAAAATTCTTTAAAGGATTGACCAAAATTTTTTGAAAATTTTATTTCAAAGAGTTTAAATCTCACAATAGAATGTACATGTTTTTAATTTTTACAAAATAAACCCTGTAATAACAAAATTTTAAGGGTATAAAATAGAATTTTCAGACGTTTTCAGTCCAAATACTTTTGTATTTAAGTATTTCTGATAAAAAATATAATAAATTTCTTGTAATATTAGTTTTTATGTGAATTAAAAAAGAAAAAAAATATTGAGTTTGTGATTTTATGACAGTAAAAATATCAACTGAAATGTGTTGAACACTGAAGTTAAAAACTGTATGTCTGGAGCACATGTTTGTCTGTACATAATGAATGTTGCAGGTTTAATCACGTCGTTCGCGGTTCACCAGTCCCAGTGCTGGATGGGTGTGGGGACGAGCAGCGGTACACATGTATGCTGGGACCTCAGATTTCAACTACCCATCACGTCTATAACCCATCCTGCAGGTAATGTAGTGTGAAGAATATAAAAGAACCTATTTTCATTGTTTTATAGATCTAAACATAGGATGTTCTCGTATGTTACAGAAAATTTAGTTTTTTCAAGGTTGATGACTACCGGTATTTAATCTCGAATAAAATGATAGACGATTAGAACATCACACTTTTTGTTAAGTCAGCAGACCTTCATCGTTTAGCACAAAAAACTGTGCTTCATTACCCAGAATGTTTACTGTTTTAGTAAATAATTCCTAATAAAATCAAACGAAGGAGAGGTGTTTGAAAAAAAACAACTTTGCAAATGTTAGCTCAAATCCTCAGGAGTTGTTAGCTGCTGGGTTGATGACATTGTTTTAGCACTGTGGAAAGGTGACTATAATATAGGAGGGAGGTAATCGTATGTTCAAATAAACTTGTTTGTATTTATTTTACATCGATTGTGAGATAACTTAGATGAATTCTTCTTAAAGTATTCCTGAGTTACTGGCAGAACCAGTCCTAAGCATATATGAATAAAGTGCTTAAGGACACCAAACACAGTCATGGTGGAGGATTGAACTTGGTGTTACATTATAGTAGGTTAGAATTATAGATACTACATATAACAGTTTAATATGATAGGATGACAGATTACTGGAGATAAATAATAGCCTAGGTTTATCTTGATTTATAGTTGACAGTAAATTTATGGCTGGATTTTAAAGTCCGTAATTAGAATACTGACCAATAGAAAAGTATAAATGAATTGACCAATGATAGAATAGTTGTTTATTCATTCAGGAACTGGTTTTAGTAGAGATAAGTCCGTTAGTCAGAATGCAGACACGGACAGGGTAACATGTCAGTTAGACTAGGGTTAGTTTAAACGAGCAATAGCGAGTTTAAAAATGTTAGCTTGTGAGTTTGAACTTATGCAAACTTTATAATTATGTGAATAAAATTTACTTTATACAGAGAACGTTGTTGAGTCGATTATGCCACATTGGTATGGGTATATATCTATGTAAAATACAGATCCGGTTCAAAACATGCTTTTTCAGATTGTTCATCTCGAGCGCTTGAAATACATGTATATTTTTATACCCCCGACAAACGAAGTTTGATGGGGTATATTGGAGTCACCCTGTGGTCGGTTTGTCGGTCGGTCGGTCTGTCCGTTGCAATTTTCCTTGTCCGGAGCATCACTTGAAAAGTACTGGATGGAATTTCATCAAACGTCATACAATGGTAGAATATAATGAGAGGAAGTGCAGTGTACAAGAAACATAACTCTATTCTTGCTAATTACAGAGTTATTGCCCTTTGATATTTTTTCTTGTCCGGAGCATAACTTGAAAAGTACTGGATTGAATTTCATCAAGCTTCATACAATGGTAGAATATAATGAGAGGAAGTGCAGTATACAAGAAACATAACTCTATTCTTGCTAATTACAGAGTTATTGCCCTTTGATATATTTCCCTTGTCCGGAGCATTACTTTTAAAGTACTGGATGGAATTTCATCAGACTTCATACAATGGTAGAATATAATGACAGGAATTGCAGTGTACAGGAAATATAACTCTATTCTTGCTAATTACAGAGTTATTGCCCTTTGATATATTTCCCTTGTCCTGATCATTACTTTTAAAGTACTGGATGGAATTTCATTTCATAGTGTCATTGGCAGTTCCACTCAGAACTATGTTATAAAGTGCACTTAACCCACAAGTCCAGCGTAGTAACTGTTCCATACTTAATAATAGAGTTCAAGTGTCAAAAATGTAATGAACATATGCTATTTGTTAACAAACAATGCATAAATGTTTAAAACTTTCAATTGCTCCAAAATCATAGCAGTGTCATTTGTAATGAACTGTATACAAAGACTTTGCCAAATGTTTATAAACTGTCTTCTTCATAAAAAGCCATCAGTGATAACAGTTTAATAAAGTTCATGAAAGAACCAAGTTGATGAATACATGGAGTTTGAGCAAAGCAGGTTCGATATTGTATTCCTAGTGCTCTTGTTTGTTTCTTATCCATAAAATTGTTGTCCTTCAACATAACTCGAAAAAGTATAACATTTATTGATTGCCATGAAAGCTTGTACACTGCACAATAATTAAAAAGACCGTTTTTAATTTTAACAAAACCATAAAAAAATTAACAATACAAAAAACTCAATCCAAAACATTCTCTTTTATTAAGTTTTTTTTTTGTCTGGAGCATAACTTTAAAACTATTGGATATTATTTAATAAAACTTCATACAACTGTAAACCATTTTCTGTCATGGCGGCGTTCGGGGGTATTCATCACCTTCAGTGATAGCTCTAGTTTTTTTTTATAACCCTTTCTGCCCAATATCTTATCAAATCTCTATAACACCTATAAAATAATTATATACAGTTAAACCTGTCTTAAGCAGACTGTCAAGGGAAAGAGCAAAAATGACCTTTTGATATGGGTTGTTGCTTAATGAAGGTGAATTCAAACTGAAAGCATACAAATTGGATAACGCAAATGTTGCCGCTTAAATGTAATATAAGTGACGGCTTATACTGGTTTTACTGTACATAAAATACAGGCTATATTGGAAATTGGACATTGTTTTATTGACCTTTGAATAATAGATCTTGATATTTCTTGACATCTCCATTGTGCATGGGACTCCTGGATTAAAATTAAAAACCTTGCATTCCAGAGTTTCTGCTACAGTAACTTTCTAAATAATTTGACATTTCCATGTATTGAATATCATAAGTTGGACTCCTCCGCAACCAGGTGATCTAAGATGCCATCTCAAGATCAATTACCTAAGATCGTAGGTTAGAGTCCTGCTCACTCTAAAACTTTGTACTTACCAATTGTTTGCGGAAGGAAGGTGGTTCTACTTAAAGATTCTTTCTGAGGTCTTGCTCCACCAATAAAACTTGATATGCCATATATAACCTGAAATGTGTTGAAAATAGCTTTAAACCCCATTAAAAAAAATCAACAAAAAAAATCATCAGTTGTTGCCCATTTGTAAACATGTACAGTATATCTAGTATATATCTACACCCTGACTTTTAACTGTATTCAGCGTCTCGTGTCCGACGCCTGACCACACATCCTCAAGAACAGTCCTGGATCATATCTGCAACCCAGGGAAACAACGAGGTGTCCATGTGGGACATAGAGACTGGGATACGCAGAAGGGCATTGTGGGCCAGTTCCGTACCGACCTTTTCCAAAACACAGGTAAGATCACTGAGGTACAGCTAAACAAATAAACTTCCAGCTTTAATTAAAAAGGCATCTTAAAATGTGAGGTATCAAATGAGTGACATAATTTAATTTTGAGTGTGATTTGATCCATCATATTGGTTAAGTTTATGGGATATATGTTCTGTTAATCCATACAAGTTTGTACACACATTATGCTGAAAAATTTTAAGGAAATTCTCTATATTTATATTTGATATTGCTATATTATTTTATATTAGATTATTAGGTCAACTGAGAATTTGTCTCAAGGGAGATTTTGTGATCACCTTTTGTCCGTCATCATACGTCCGTATTTTCAACTTCTTCTTATAAAACGTAAGGTCAATCATAATAAAATGTATGCAGCTTTGGTACCTAAAGGTGAATCATAATTGTGAATTGCATGGTCCCCAACCTCCTAGGGTCTTGGGGGTGGGGCCAAAACAGTCAAATTTAAGGTAAACTTTCAAAACCTTTTTCTTAATATAGGAATTACTTGGAAATAAATGGTGAGCATGATTATGGACACATATGGGTCCTTTATAAAAATTGTGAATTGCATGTCCCAGTGTATCACTGTTTTTGCCCTGGGGGTGGGGCCAAAAATAATTTCGTGCATCTGTTAACAATTCACATTTTTGACTTCTTCTCAAAAACCGTAAGCTAAATTGAAATGTTGTATGCAGAGTGAATCAAAATTGTTAATTGCATGATCCCCTGCGCCATGGGACCTTGGGGGCGGGGCTAAAACAATTAAATTCAAGGTAAACTTAAAAATTTTCTTACTATCGGAAGTACTGGGACACATATGGGTCCCTTTTAAAAATTGTGATTTGCATGTCCCTGGGTCTCACGGTCTGGCCCTGGGGGGTGGGGCATTAAAAAATTAAAGGTAACCTTTAAAAATCTTATTATTATAGGAAGCACTCAGAAACAAATTGTGAGAATGATTATTGACACCTATGGGTCCTTTATAAAATTGTAATTTTCATGCACCTGGGTCTCATGGTTTGGCTCTTGGGGGTGGGGCCTACTTTAATAGATATATATATATATAAGAGAAAATAACAAAAAACATTATTTCATATGACTGAATAGACTTATGTGAATTTTTTGGTGTGATTTGTTGTTGCTGACATGACAGTTAATACCTTTGGGAATTTTAGGGGCAGGGCCGGGCCAAAACAGTCAAATTTAAGGTGAACTTTAAGAATCTTCTTATTATTATAGGAAGCACTCAGAAACAAATAGTGAGTATGATTATTGACGAATATGTGTTCTTTATAAAATTTGTGAATTTCATATCCGTGTGTCTCAAGGTTAGGCCCTGGGGATGGGACCTACTTTACTAAATCTATATAAGAGAAATTGACAAAAAACGTTATTTCTTATGACTGAATAAACTTCTGTGAATGTTTTTTGGATAATCAGGTTACCATTAAGGTCCATGGGCCTCTTGTATTTGCTATATTTTATTATTTTATATTTGCTATATAAGATTATAATTATTTGTAATACATGTATTAAATTATATTTATATTTGCTATATTAGATTACATTTGCTATATACGATCATATTTTCTACATTAAATAACATTTGCTTTATTTGATTATATTAGATTGCATTTGCTATATTAGATTGTATTTGCTATATTAAATTATATTTAAAAAACCTATAAGATTATATTTATATTTGCTATATTAGATTATATTTATATTTGCAATATTAGATTATACTTATAATTGCTATATTAGATTATACTTATATTTGCTATATTAGATTACATTTATTATTGCTATATTAGATTATATTTATATTTGCTATTTTAGATTATATTTATATTTGCTTATATTTTCTACAAGTATTTATTCTTGCTGTAGGAGAGTCCCCATGCTATCTATGGGATGCACATTGGGGTCACAGATAGTAACACATTCCTGTTGACGGGAGGCTCTGACATGCGGGTACGGTTCTGGGATCTCAGCTACCCTGCCAACTCCTTTATTATGGCGAACGCTGCCGGTGACCCCACACAACAAACTGCAGTCAGTTACAGGTAAATACAGTATCATGAAAACAGTAAAATAATTTGCCATATGGATCTTCTCCATGTGTTGCACAAGTTTTGAAGATATTATTAAAAATCATTCATATATACAACCCGATATTTCCTAGGATCGTTTGTCTATCCTACCTATAAAAACTGATACAAATCATACAGTCAAACCTGTGTTAAGCACCCAGTCAAGTGAAGGAGTGAAAGTGGCCTTTAAAAACAGGTTGTTGCTTAATAAAGTTAAATTTGCTCTGAAAGCACAGAAAAGTAAAATAGCAAATGTGGCTGCCTAAAACAACTGGCTGCTCAATAGCAGTGACCAATTACACAGGCTTGACTGTATAATCATAAACAAAAATTACATTTCATGATTTGTTCAATATTAGATATACAGAAACTGCAGGAATCCTAAAATTGCACTGTGCGACTATCAAGTCGTAAGTAAGTCTTCTTATTGTAGTTTTGAAAATTTTAATAACAACCGGGAATTGCCAGTTAAAACACATTCTTGTAATGTAAAAATTATTGCATTGGCAAAAAATGCTGTTGGATAAAAATGTTAGATTCTACCCCTTTTGTAATTACATTCTTTGTGAATGTGATTGAAAATAACTGTCCTGAAGTAAGTAAAGGGACATGCTGCAATTTCTAAACACTTTTTTTTTTAATAAAAACATCGTGCAAATATAGAACTGACATATCCCAGGATATGTTCGGACTCTCAGTTTTATTTCCATTGTACAATCAGTCAGTTTTGACTGTAGTTATATAATCAAGTTAAAACATTTATCTTTTGTTTCAGATCTCGCCTTGTGGAAGGAACTGAAGTGATAGAAGAAACATACTCCAAGAAGCAAATGAGCACAGAAGACATTCCAAGGCGGGGTCCTGACACCCCACCCCAGGGGCACAATGACATTATTACAGACATAAATCTGTGTCAGGCATCACAGTGCCTTGTAATTACTGCTTCAAGAAATGGTGTAGTGAAAGTTTGGAAATAATGATAAGTTGTCCAGAAATACGTTTGTGTATGCCAGAAAATAATCCTGAAACAATCGTGCTAATTTAGAAAGAATCATGCAAATCTTTGAAATTGTCGGGAAATAATCATGAAAATCGGGAAAACAATCATACAATTCTTTGAAATAATCATATAAATAAGGAACTAACCTTGTAAAAGCCTGAAAATACATGTAATATAAAAATCTTAAAATAGTAATGCAAATTGATCATTGATTTTCTTCAACAGCAAAACTATCAAATCATTTTGATGACCGATTATGCAAAAATGACTAATTTTACAAAAAAATGTGGCTCCACTTCTTCATTGGACACAGAACCTCCTTTAATAGTGGAACATACTGCCCAAGGGCTCAGTTCAACACTGTTCTGTCTACATACAAATGTATAAACAAATAAGGAAATAGAGCAGCGTGCACTGAACCATTGTGCTGTCCATATTATGTCATGGTACTTTTTTGCCGTGGTTCCAAACTCATTACTCTGCTACTAATAGTTTCATTCTCCATGTTGGAAAACTACAGCATAAACTAATGTCATTTGACGGGTGACCAAAATTGTAAATAATTGTAGCTTATTTATTTATGTTTTATGCCTAGGGATCAAAAGAAGAAGTAACAATTATGGATTATTATTTTTTAAGTGTTGGAATAAATGAGAAAGATTTAGAGTACTAGATGTCAGACAGATATGGAGTACAGGCACTTCGGCTTGTTTTAAGCGCGACATGTCATAAAAATGAGTGATTCCTTCAGTTTTTACTTTTGTTAATTTTCCTGCATGAACTGTCAGACTTGATGTTGTGAGAGGCATTTGATGTCGATTGGTGCAGACAAACAACAGTTTTTGTGCAATAAATGATCCACATGTATTACATTAAAATAAACAGTAAAATGTCAATGGCTTGGACTCGACTGACTTAAAAAATAAATACCATGGTTGAAATTACTACTTCATTGCTTATTACAAAATGTAAGTCCAAAGAGGTGCCAGATTAATTTTAGATTTTTGTGTACAACAACACATATAATATAAAATTTTACCTGATATTGTACATTTTAGCCAAACGTGTTTGAGCCAGTGAAATTTGACCAAAGTGTACTGTTATATTATGTTGCCTGGATGAATTTGAACATATGAGAGAAAGTGAAAATAAATATATTTGTAAGCGTCATGTCATATATAACTACAGATCATTATAAAAATAATTTATGACATGTTGAAATGGAAATAAAATTGAATATGCTATATAAAATCGCACGAATTGTTATCTACCTAAAGATCATTTAAATACCATATATCCCAAACACCCCTGTGTGCGTTGGGGGTGGGGTGGGATAATTATTGGGGGAATTTATTTATTTGGGCCAGAGAAATTGGTTTATAGTATGAAATGTGTGTAAAATGCCATAAAACTCACTGCCATTAATGAAACATTTAGCAAATTTTAACTTGTTTAAAGCAGACTTGAAATGTACATGTAATTTATTTGTATTGAAGACAAATATCTGAAGTGCCAATCATTTTATTTTCTATCATTAAATGTTACCTGTCTGCCTGTCCGTTCTTTCATTTGTTTATCCTTTCATGCATCCTTTTGTCTATCAGTCAAATTAATTTCAACTGAATAACTTTTGAAAGTGTATTTAAATTGAATATTGCTGTATAGTTATAAAATACAATGTAAATTAGATATGTTATGGTCCCTTTTCAACTTGATTTTTGGTGAAATTTATTAACATAAAGCGGGAGTTACCATGTCTTGTGGATACATTTCTGGTTTTTGATAACAAAAGAGTAAATGACACTTTACAAAAGTTTACAATTATAAACTACTATAGTACTAAGGGATATTTTAACTCTTTTTGTTTTATTATTTTATACCAATCTATTGCTCATGAAGTAAGTGCAAAGCTTTTGTAAATTTCTCTCTAATCTGTGTAGAACCAGTACTGGATGTTGTTTTTAACCCTTTACTTCATATAGACACCTTTGTACACCTCTAATATTGAAAACATTAATTCACCACGTATCAGCAATGGATGAATTATGTTTATATTAACTGACAGAGTGGAAGACAGTGCAGGATGTTTTCAGATTGCTCGTTACAAGCAATCTGAACTCTTCCTACACTGTTTTCAAAGACCTTCTGTGATTGGTGCGGGAAAACGCATATCTATGGAGTAAAGGGCCACCATGAGCAGTCAACGCTCCATTATTTAAAATACAACTTTTGCCATTTTAGTGAAAAGCCGTTCATTCATTCCTAATAATATCAAGTTGGTTGGCATTTTTTATTGTGGATTCCATTATAATAGTTTTTGATCAGAATTTTTTCTTTTGATATTAAGGTACTTTTACTAAAATCTTAAACTCTTCAAAACTACATGTACTGTACTTGCTTGGTACTGTAAGGAAATCAAAGGGACCTGAACAACACCAATTACACACAGATTTGAATGATTTTTGTATTTAAATGAAACTTTCAATTTTGTTCTTTTTAGCTCTGCTGGCCAACTGCCAGCAGGGCTTATGTCATGGTAAATTGTCCGTCGTCCATCCGTTAACCTTTTTCTTGTAGACGCAATAGCACCTTCATTTTTCATTAAATCTTGACCAAATTTGCACAGCAGTTGTATAACCATAAGGTCTCAGACGAGTTATTGAACCAGTATCATTTGACCACAAATGCCCCTGCCACAGGTATTATTTATAAGCACATTTTAGTGAAAGTTTTAAAAACATTTTTTCTGAAAGTTCAAGGCCTAGACCTTAGATATTTTACATGTAGCATTGCATGTGGGTCCCCTAAAAGATAAGTTGACGACGGTCCCTGGGGTCAAATTTGGGGCTGCCACAGGGGTCACTGTTTTACATAGAGTTATATAGGGAAAATGTTGTAGACAGGATAGTACCTTTATTTTTAATTGAATCTTAACCAAACTTGCACAGCAGTTATATAACCACAAGATCTCGGACGAGTTCTTGAACCAGCATCATCCGACCACATATACCCCTACCACAGGCACATAAGCACATCTGAATGATGTTTTCAGTAGAAATATAATGCATTTTGATAACATATGGGAGTTTAGGGATAGGGGGTGTACATCAGGTTTTTATAAGAGTCATCTACCAATAATACAGGTTTACACAAGTAAAATTTGTTTCATCGTAAAAGTCTGAATTACGTCTGGCAGTAGTTAAGTGTTGCCTATTTTTAGAATGGGGATTTTTTTTAAGTTGACCAGTCCAATTTAAATACAGTCCAACTTGTCTTAAGCAGCAACTCTAGGGAATGAGCAAAAATGGCCTTTTAAAACAGGTTGTTGCTTAATACAGGTAAATTTGCTATGATATCATAGCCATGAGAAATAGCTAATGTGGTTGCTTAAGACAAGTGGCTGCTTAATAGAGGTGACCGCTTACACAGGTTTGACTGTATCAATTTTGTCACATTTTGGTGGATTTGTCATACCAAACCATTAAGATTTGATTTATTAATGATAATGAGATGCTTTTTTATCCAACCTAATAATTATTTTGTTTTTAAATACATTTGCATGTTTTCCTGATACACTCCCTTTAAGCATAGAATTGTAGTGATTCTATTTGTAACTCATATCCCATGAGTCATTGCGAGCATCACAACTTTGTCAAATTCACAGGTTTTGGTCATAAAAACTACTTGTATAATTACTTCAATATATGAAGATACAGAACAGGTCTATGTTAAGATATGTAACAGAACACCTTGTCAACACCTGAATAGAAACAGGTAGATCAAGATAATGGTCCAGATTTCAAATTTATATACAAAACGCAATAGATATACAGTCAAACCTGTTTAAGTGGTTACCTCTATTAAGTAACCACTTGTCTTTAACAGTCTTATTTGTTATTTCCCATTTTTATGTTTTCGGAGCAAATTCACCTGTATTAAGCAACAACCTGTCTTAAAAGGCTACCTTTGCTCCTTCCCTTGACTCGCTGCTTAAGACAGGTTTGAATCTATCTACAACACATAATGTAGGCAGACACTTGATCATTCATATATCGTTACATATAGAAAATTACTCTCAGTATATTTGGCAGCCAGTTTGTTGGCAGAGGAAGACCAGGTACCTGAATATATGACGGCTAGTTTTATTGGAGGAAGACCAGGTACCTGAATAAATGAAGGCTAGTTTTATTGGTGGAGGAAGACCAGGTACCTGAATATATGACGGCTAGTTTTATTGGTGGAGGAAGACCAGGTACCTGAATATATGCAGGCTAGTTTTATTGGTGGAGGAAGACCAGGTACCTGAATATATGGCAACTAGTTTTATTGGTGGAGAAAGCCAGGTTCCTGAATATATGCAGGCTAGTTTTATTGGTGGAGGAAGACCAGGTACCTGAATATATGACAACTAGTTTTATAGGTGGAGGAAGACCAGGTACCTGAATATATGACAGCTAGTTTTATTTGTGGAGGAAGACCAGGTACCTGAAGATATGACGGCTAGTTTTATTGGAGGAGAAAGACCAGGTACCTGAATCTATGACGGCTAGTTTTATTGGCGGAGGAAGACCAGGTACCTGAATATATGGTGGCTAGTTTTATTGGCGGAGGAAGACCAAGTACCTGAATATATGGCAGCTAGTTTTATTGGTGGAGGAAGACCAGGTACCTGAATATATGGCAACTAGTTTTATTGGTGGAGGAAAACCAGGTTCCTGAATATATGGCGACTAGTTTTATTGGTGGAGGAAGACCAGGTACCTGAATATATGGTGGCTAGTTTTATTGGCGGAGGAAGACCAGGTACCTGAATATATGGCAGCTAGTTTTATTGGTGGAGGAAAACCAGGTTCCTGAATATATGGCAGCTAGTTTTATTGGTGGAGGAAAACCAGGTTCCTGAATATATGACGGCTAGTTTTATTGGAGGAGGAAGACCAGGTACCTGAATATATGGCAACTAGTTTTATTGGAGGAGGAAGTCAATTCCTGAATATATGGCAGCTAGTTTTATTGGTGGAGGAAAACCAGGTTCCTGAATATATGACAGCTAGTTTCATTGGTGGAGGAACACCAGGTTCCTGAATATATGGCGATTAGTTTTATTGGTGGAGGAAGATCAGGTATCTGAATATATGGCAGCTAGTTTTATTGGTGGAGGAAGACCAGGTACCTGAATATATGGTGACTAGTTTTATTGGTGGAGGAAAACCAGGTTCCTGAATATATGGCGATTAGTTTTATTGGTGGAGGAAGACCAGGTATCTGAATATATGGTGACTAGTTTTATTGGTGGAGGAAGACCAGGTTCCTGAATATATGACAACTAGTTTTATTGGAGGAGGAAGTCAATTCCTGAATATATGGCAGCTAGTTTTATTGGTGAAGGAAGACCAGGTATCTGAATATATGGCAGCTAGTTTTATTGGTGGAGGAAGACCAGGTACCTGAATATATGGTGACTAGTTTTATTGGTGGAGGAAGACCAGGTACCTGAATATATGGCAGCTAGTTTTATTGGTGGAGGAAGACCAGGTACCTGAATATATGGTGACTAGTTTTATTGGTGGAGGAAGACCAGGTTCCTGAATATATGCAGGCTAGTTTTATTGGTGGAGGAAGACCAGGTACCTGAATATATGGCAGCTAGTTTTATTGGTGGAGGAACACCAGGTACCTGAATATATGGCAACTAGTTTTATTGGAGGAGGGAGTCAATTCCTGAATATATGGCAGCTAGTTTTATTGGTGAAGGAAGACCAGGTATCTGAATATATGGCAGCTAGTTTTATTGGTGGAGGAAGACCAGGTACCTGAATATATGGTGACTAGTTTTATTGGTGGAGGAAGACCAGGTACCTGAATATATGGCAGCTAGTTTTATTGGTGGAGGAAGACCAGGTACCTGAATATATGGTGACTAGTTTTATTGGTGGAGGAAGACCAGGTTCCTGAATATATGCAGGCTAGTTTTATTGGTGGAGGAAGACCAGGTACCTGAATATATGGCAGCTAGTTTTATTGGTGGAGGAACACCAGGTTCCTGAATATATGGCGACTAGTTTTATTGGTGGAGGAAGACCAGGTATCTGAATATATGGCAGCTAGTTTTATTGGTGGAGGAAGACCAGGTATCTGAATATATGACGGCTAGTTTTATTGGTGGAGGAAGACCAGGTACCTGAATATATGGTGACTAGTTTTATTGGTGGAGGAAGACCAGGTACCTGAATATATGGCGGCTAGTTTTATTGGTGGAGGAACACCAGGTTCCTGAATATATGGCAGCTAGTTTTATTGGTGGAGGAAGACCAGGTATCTGAATATATGACGGCTAGTTTTATTGGTGGAGGAAGACCAGGTACCTGAATATATGGCAGCTAGTTTTATTGGTTTTATCACCTCTGATGCATGGACATGGATCTGAGTAGAACGACTATCCTTAACAAAGGAGTACTCTAGGTATGAAAAACCAGGTCTCTCCTTACTGGACAACATAAATAACAACATTATGACAAATAGACGGCTTTATTAGCTAATACTGGCAGATGGCTCACTTTAACAACTTTTATACGCATGAACATACATACGTACAACACAATTCATGTTTATATCTGATTGATAACTGATATGATTAGCTGTCTATATTGATTTGTATATCGAAAAAATCCACAGCTCAGACCACAATACATTTTATATGGTGAAAAATAGAAGCAGTTTACACGCATGCAGTATTTTTCTCTGGAGGTTATGGTAAACTGGTATTGTTTTTCTTGAGAAACATCAATACAATGTATGTTAGAGAAGCTGAATGTAATAATTCATAATCCACATTTACAACATTTGATATTTTGATTGTCTTCGTTCTGGTATACTTATCTGTGTGAATATTTATAATATAATAAAAAGAAACCAAATGTAATGATCTCATAATCCATGTGTGTAACATTAAATGTCTAGATTTTATTAATCACCATGTGAGCGTTAATTAAATATATATATTAAAGAAACTAAAATAAATGGTTTTATAACTCATATATACAATATCGAATGGCTCAATTTACTTTATTTGAATTTGTGGACATCAATTTTGCAAAGTGACCAGAACACTAAAGCCTCTAGAACTGAAAATATATCTCTATCCAATATTACCGGTAAGATGAAATAACAGAAATAATGATATGTAACTTAATCCTATGTAATTACTTTAAAATAAAATCATATAAATGATTATATGTAAATATTTAAACTGAAGCAGAAATACCTAAGTGTATAATCTTTGTAATTGTATACTGTCACTCTGTAAAATGTATGTAAACATTGCTGTACTTAGGACCGGAAGCCTTTATTAGTGAATAAACTATATCTAATCTCTCTTGTTGATTAACGCACCACTGACCAAATAAATGTTGATTGGTCAATTCATACTTGTTATGTTGTCCTGGCTATGTCTAGAAAACTATTCTGTGCAATTTGTTGAAACACTCGGAATGTTAATTCCAATCCCCATCAACTTTGTTGTATTGTACCTTATTGAGATAATGAGATTTCGTCAGTTGTTTTCACCATTTTGATAGGAACCTCAGAGAAGAAGCATTTCCAGTAAAACTGAAGGCATGGGAATATTTTATTTCAATCTTGACTGCCATAGAGGGGGAGGAGGAGATGATGATAAAGATGATTATTGTTTGATGATGATTATTTTTGTTAAAATGGTTGTACTTATAGTTATTTATTGCAATTCTTTTGATGATGATGATGATGATGATGATGATGATGATGATGATGATGATGATGATGGAGGTTGTGGTTATTATGCAAAAACCCATGATTTTTGTTGTTCCTATACAAAGATGATGACGACATTTTTTAATTTTCTACAAAATATTAGCCCCACCCAATTATTATTATAATACGAGATTTGATTGGTCAAAGCGGGAACTTCAAAAATACACAAGCCACAAAGGTAATTTTGTAGATATTTTTTCTTCAAGTTTGCATTAACAGTTTTATAATAATGACAAAAAACAATTTCAATTGTATTCTATTCACGGTAAAGGTAATTCAGCGGTATTTATAAACAGATATCGTCGGGAAAAGTCGATGTGTCTCTCGCTGCTGTATATAAATGTGGGTGGGGAATGGAGTATTTCAGCTGAAGATAACTTTATACACTCATATTGCATTTACTGATTTATCTCAGTCTGAATCCTACTTTGAAACCAGGGATGGTGAGTTCGAATCATCGCCTGGACAAACACACCTTGATCTTTGAAACACGACATGGCCTCATTCGTCTTGCACCGCTGATTCAGGTCCAAAAGTTATCAACAAATCCTTCCCCAGAAACGAGTCCGCTTTAAAATGCCTCCATAAATCTCAAGAAATAATAAGTTCATCATATGATTTCATCACATTGAAATAAACTGAGATTAAATGTTTGTTTTTTCTGACAATAGAAAGACTTTTAACCCTTTACTTCATAATGACGCATTTGGACACCTCTAATATAGAAGGCTTTTTAATTATTGGGTGAATGATGTTTATATTAAAGGGTACCGCACGTCAGAATATAAATGGCTATTTATCGTTAAATAGACATGTAAATAACACAAAAATCAACAAATTTTAATTGTACGAAATTTATCAAATGAGAAAAATGATATTAAATATCATGATTTCAAGCGTTTCCTAAATGCTATGGGCGCCGCCATTTTGTAGCTCTTTTGTGATGGAGGTATTCGGTGACGTCATAACTGCACTTCCGTTCTAGTTATCGCGCAAATTGTATTGTGTCGTTAGTGACTGCTCTCTACTGATACTCTTTTGTATATACACTAATTCACGTAAACAATTGATAGATAGATAAACAGTAAATTAGTGAACATCGAAGGAAGACAATTAAACGCGAAAACTATTCTGAATTGAAGGACTTAACCATAAATATTGTTTTCTTCAGCGGAATAAGTGAGTGGAGTAATGCGATATGTTTTGTGGGCAGCGTTGTTTTTAGTTTTCCTAATATGTGATTTCACATTGCCTCAGTGTCAAGCTTCTGGTGACATCACGCGCAAAACACCTTTATACTTTGGGGTAGGACTTAAGATTGTAGAATGAAGCGTTCCAATGCCTTGGCGTACTACTACCCAAGGATACAATTTCTGATGATTTCAGTACGAAGATGACCATATGCGACATACATATAAACTTAGTGTATATTATCCAGTGGGAAGCTCTTAAAAATGTGCTAATAACATATAGCTCAGCTGATTTCTAAAATTTAATTTGTAATTTTATATACTCTTCCAAAATATTGCGAAATTGATATAGCAAACTTTCACAATATTATAATTGCAGTCTGTTTGAACAGGTGTGATAATCCAATTAACAATAAAAGCAAGAGGTTAATGCCAAAACATAAGGTGTGAAAACGACATGGTATCTAAAAGTTATTATTAAAATACAAATTAAGGCCAATTAATTGTGACAGGCCCGATTAGCTCAGTCAGTTACGTGTCTAACTATCAATCCTGGTGTTTCGAGTTCGAATCCCAACCCGGCGACATTCTCTGTGATGACTGACATACAACATTGTGTCTTAAAATCATTTGTCTCTCACGGCTGATTCGAGTGGTAAAATTATCAGTTACTTGCGGTTGTTGGGTGTGCTCGAGTACTGGTTAACCTTTGCAGGAAACAGTGGTTAGGTTAACTGAACATCTGAACAGTAAACCCTCGATGACAAAAAATGATGCTAAATATTCAGTCAACCATTAATTGTTCATAAACTCATTTTATTAATTTTATAATCAATAGGCAATTTAGTTTATTGATATATGGCTTTTTCACAGTCAACTAGGTCATTATTCTTGAATAGACATTTGAACTACCTCAACTTCGCAATGAAAAAAGATAAAGTAAAACCTTTGTTCCTTTATTTATTCATTAATACATGAAAAGTTTTTTTTACTGTTAAAATAGTGTTCTGGTATACAATTTATGAAAAATATTCATAAAATCATATAACTTAATTTTTTTACTTGTAAGTTTGCATTAATATTGAAACCCTAATTAACTGAAAATGTTTAAATTAGTAATAAGGCATAATACTGTGTGATATAACATCCTGTCATAAACCCTGGGGTCATTAAACCTGGGGTGATCACGCTTATTAGGGTACAATATGCACAATGTGGCAGGGTATTTCTCATTACCACATGGTGTGAATGTGGTGTTGGTGAATTATGAAAGCTCAGCAGGGTGCCAGTAGCTGGACAGTAACATACACTTTGTGCAATATGCCTGTAGACATTATATTCCATATGACACTCCCTATAAGGAGACACATTCATGTATGTTCAGAGAACTGGTAGAATAGATAATCATCATATATCAAATTGGGTAGTAACACCATTTGAATAACCAAAAGACAGTGCCAGTTATGTAAAACAACACAAAAAAAAACAACTCATTCATGCTTCATCTAAATTTACTAAAAAGGATATGAAATCAAAATTTTATCAGCCATTTCTCAGTACGCAACAATGGCCGCACCAGCTAAACACGATAAGAAAAGAGATATAATATTATTTCTTATTCTCTCTTAGACAGGTAAATATATGTAACAAAACATTTTCCCTTAATTCCATTCTTGGTCTAATTAGTGTTTTTTTTTGAAAATGTATTGACTGAGTAGCAAACAGTATAAACCCTGATAGTACAGCATGAATGTGCAGGCTCGTCTGGATCTACATCAACACTGACGGCAATAATTACTTTTTTTATCAAGCTAAGGGTAATTTTACTATTTTGAAAAATTCAATCATCAATGTCAGGCTACATGATAAGATGTCAGAGTTGTGATTGATGGGTTTCGGGTTTGATCTCTGGTTCATGATCGGTGTGACTGTTTAACAGTTATCATCTTTTTGGGTGAAAACTTCATAAGACATTGCTGTGACATCTCTGTATTATTTCTGTGATACATTCTAAATCTTCTGAATTTCCAATAGTGTGAAATTGCATCTGCAGCACGTATTTTCGTCAGACGAAAGCATCATTACACTGTTTTTGCAGCTGCAAAAATCTTTCACGTGTGTGAACAACTGTGCCGTCTCACTATTTCTCTCGTCTTCTAATTCATTTAACTCTGCTTCTGAAAATTCTGGTTCAAAGTTGTAGGCAAAAAGTCCTTCTCCGTTACTAAAATCCATTTTATTAGTCTTGCGAGTACTTTTGCCGGTGACTATAATTGCACGTTTCTACATCTGCTGTAGCGTATAAATCAATTATGTTTTAAACCGGAAGTGCAGTTATGACGTCACGCAGGTATCCAATATGGCGACTTCCACCATAAAGTCGATGTGCGAAAATGACCGTTACAAAACGAGCTGATATATCTTTATGGACTCGAATTTATGCATAATAATACTATTAATAGAAAGCTGAACTCATAGCTATTCATATTATCCTGTTTTATACACAGGGTTGCGTTCCCCTTTAACTGACAGAGTGGAATACAGTGCAGGAAGTGTCCAGATTGCTCGTTACGAGCAACTGAACTCTTCCTGCACTGTTTTTAAAGACCTTCTGTGATTGGTGTGGGAAAACGCGTATCCATTGAGTAAAAGGTTAAGAGGATATGAAAAATTATTTATCATAGGGTACTTTCATTCCTTTAAACCAGAGACATAAACAGAGATATGTAACTATGGGTACTTGTCTAAATTTCCAAAATTTGCAAACACAAATTTTTCTTTTTTAAATTTGAAGAAAATTTGCCAAATTATTTCCTTGTGACAAGGACTTGTATAGAAGGATAGGAAACTTGCATTTCCTGACAAAATTTTGAAGAAACAGCACACAAAGGATTCATAATTTGCAAATAAATCATTTATAATTGAAAGCAACTGATTTATTGTATGTAATCTAAGATGTTTAAACATGTTTCGATCACAAAATGCTTTTGAATTAAAGATATTGAGATGTGAAGGAAAATTTTTTATTATTTTAGCTGCAATATACAAATTTTGTAATCACAAGGACTTCAACAATTTTAAACTCAAATTTATGGGAATGGTATTGTTTTGATGACAATTTCATTCTGCAGTGTAAGAATATTGATTTGTGTTTCTTAGATGAATGGAAGTTAGATAATTAAAAACGAGATTTTGCGTGAATAAGCAAGCGTTCACACAATCTCAATCAGTTGCCTTTCCTTCTTTATATAATTCCTTGCTTGTGATAATTTCATTCTTCGTTTTAAATCTTTTGTATAGTGTAAATTCAGAAGAAAAATATGGTTCATTTGCCCTGAAAGCCTAGAAGAGGAAAATGGCACAAGTGACTGGTCAATAAAGGTGACTGTAACACATATTTAACTGTATACTCAAATTTTCTTCCCATAGACAGTCATTATTTTATTCTTTCTACTTCAGTTTAAGACTGTCTGAGATTTATGTTAAGAAATGGGTGCCTCAAACAGTCATGAAGACCTGGATCAGTTCACACCACCAAAAACAGACAAGAGTCAACGAGTCCTTCCCATAGATCCTCGCTCACCATCTGGTGACATCACAAGGACACCAATAATGGTTGACAAGACACCTGATGGCTTATTGGATGGGGCACTAGATCCAAGGTCTCCAACAGTGGGAATCTCTAGGACTCCACTGACTTACATACCCAGGCATCAAACAGGTAAAATATAGAGTTAGTTTATTGCATATATCTATAAATTTAGACTTTTAAGTCACTTAATTGCCAAGTGTTGAACCGCTTGTGACCTTAACATCTGTTTGTGTATGGTCATTATAATATCCCTGCAATTGAGGTTTCAGAGGGGTATAAGGGTTACTGTGTTGGTAGGTCCATTAGTCGGTCTGTCAACAACTTGTTGAGTGAACTTTCCTCCCAATTTTCAGATGATTGACTTGAAACTTTGCATACTTGATCATCATCGCGTGTAGATGAGCATGACAATTTTTGTGATGCTAACTTAATTTCATGCAAATTTGTTGCATTTGCACTTAGTAAAATTGTTGTATTTACCATTTTGCAATTCTTGATTTCATATAAATTGCGCCCAAATGAGTTGCTGCTTAAGTTGTTAATCCTGTATTTCTGTGATGAGCCTGCATTCAAACACCGTTCAAAATAATATCTATATATACATTATTTTATATGGTGTTTAACACCATTTTCAACACATTCACATTATTGGTAATACAGCATATCCAGTTTTACTAGTGGAGAAATATTACCTTAATGAATCTGAGTGGAGCCACCAACCTTCCGCAAGTAATTCATTTTGTATAATAATAAAATACACAATGAAATAATTAATGTCACGTTACAGTATGGTATTCATACTTTATATCTCAAAATAAATGCAAACAGTCAACTACATGTCTTGAAATTTTTCAAATTTTGTACCTATATGTCTGACTTTTTTTATAAAATTCCAGAGGAGGTTGTTGTAGCAGAGGTACCCAAGATGGATCTAAATCAGGATCTGACAGAAGCCAGCGATTTTATGCCTGTGGACAACACGGAAGAGGAGGATACCAGCAGAAATCTACTTCTAGATGTCGCGGACTTGGAGAACATGAGTCTTGACAACTTCCCTACTTGCGAGTCAACAAGACTCGTACCCCATGAAGAGGAGCAGAAACCTATTGGTATACAAGACCTTTGTTTGAAGTTTTTGGGTTCAGTTTTGAGTAACAGCAAATTTTTTTGAATTTTGATAACTCTATTTTGAGTTGGTAGTGTAATGGATAGAGTGTTGGCTTGTCATGCCAGTGGTTACGGGTTCAATTCACAGCTCGACCCAATACCTCTCAAAAAACAACACTCAGTAGTACTGGTTCTACCCAGAAAGCAGACGTGAGAGCAGTTCATATAAGCTTTCATTGCAATCAAGTTGAAATAAATAAGTATAAACTCATTAAAAGAAAAATCAGCCTTTTACTCTGTCCCTCCATTTCAGTTAATGTCAAGTCAGATGATTTAATACAAGCATTTATTAAATAACTGTTAAGGCATTTTTATGCTCCACAGAGGGCAAACAAATAGCTGCCTCTTTGTATGTCAAACAGATCAAAATACAAACGACCCAACGCCCAGTCCCATAACCCCCACTCAAACTAGTAAACCCATCCCATTGCGAAATGATACTGTATTACAGTCTGCCCCTGTATGTGGGGATACGTTTATTGCACAATCCCATTTACCATTACAAACGGAGCTCTATTCAGCGGTTCTAAATACCCAAACAAATTGTGCTAATACCGTGACAAGCGATCACGAAAATGACCAATTATTCGGTAACTTGGTGATCCCTACAATTGTTATCGGGAAACCGCGAGAGTCAAAAACCTCGTATAAAAGAAAACAAAAACAGCGCGTGCGTACGCTCAGAAAAGTCGATTTTGACATCATAAACAGAGGAATGGCCGCATCCAACGACAGAGGTCACAGTATTGACAACACTGAAGTTGACCTTACTGGTACATACGCGGATGAAGATGACGACTTTCAAAAATTTGTTGTACGCCGCCCAAAACGATTTTACATAGGGGGCTTCCAATCAAGCATAACTGAGCCCATGATTAAAAGCTATATTCAGAAGCGCGGTCCTAAGGTTTCCATGGTAACAGTATTCCGGAAACCCAGATACGGTAATTCTGTCGTCATTCGTGTTAATATCGAAGACGATGAAAACGCATGTTATATGACAGACGATCCTTGTTTCTGGCCACAAGGGGTTATTTGTAAACCATGGGTCTCGTATGGATCATATAAATCTCACCAAAACGAGACTCACAATTATAAACCAAACGATAACCCCAGGGGGTTTAAGTATTCGCTGGCTGATTGGAGTCGAGTCAATTATACCGACTCGAACCGTTATGCAGCGCTTGACTCGGACTATGATATTGATTAATTATGTCAGGTATAAGTAATTTATTTCTAAATATAGCCACATGGAACGCGACCGGAATTATGTCCAGTGCGAGTTATTTAAGTGATTTTTTAGAAAATAATGCTATAGATGTCTGCGGCATTGCCGAGCATTGGTTATTCAAACATGATTTACACTTTCTTGATTGCATCAATAATAAATATTCATGTCATTCGATTTCTGATCCTGATCTTCTGTTGCCAAGCAACCGAAGAGTTGTGGTTCAAGACGACAGTCTCAATAGTTTTCTCAATATACAAAGAGAAATCGTACCAAACAGTATTTGGTATTTCTCCCAAATATATCGCGATTCTCTACCATACTGTAGAACTGTTACTTTTATAATTGGTAAATTATTTGCCCGCAAATATCAAACTGTTTGTCCGCAGTGCAGTCTTATTACAGACACTGTAGCTGAACATTTAATTTTGTTCTGCTCGTCAAATAATTCCCTCCGACATACTTTATTATGTAATATACACAAAGTATGTGGATCAGTTATGTACGATAAGCTTTGTAACATGGACGCCTTTAATCAAATTATAGAACTACATGTAGTTTCCGGTTATCCGTCTTTAAACATGACAGATAAACAAACGGTTGCTATTTCAAAAATTACATTTAGACATTTACATCATATGACTAAAGCATTAAGATATCATTTATGTAGATAACACACACAATACTTCATCTTTTGTGTGTTGTCACTTTGTTGCTGAGCTCGTCGTTATCTCGTATTGACAACGAAAATAACAATACACAATAATATTTTAATTTTAGATATTATATTATATATTTATTGTTTGTATTCAAATTGTTAAAAAAAAAAAAAAATAATGTCTTCAAATAATGCGTTCCTTTCATTTAACTTTTAAGGTACGAATACAATTATGTTTTTGAAAGATATTATTTGGAACTAATACCACTTTTAGCACCCATATAGTGTACGTATGTTCTTGTGTTTCGTTTTGGCAAGTCATATCAGTCATTATATGCAATACTCTTCTAAAAGTGTCAATATATTTTGCAATTTGAATGGACATATCATTTATTTATTTTGTTTGTATATATGTAAGTTGTTTGAACTATCGAAGTAATATGTTTGTTTGTATTGTATATATATGATTGTCATTTAATTGTCTATATGTGTATTATGTTTTTGTATATTTATTGTACTCCCATTTGCTGTTTAAATGTTTATACTCTCCTGTATATTTGTACTATGGAGGAAATTAAGAATCAATCAATCAATTATATTGAATAATGACAAGATTATCTCCCAATTTGCATTTTTATTTGTGGATTTTTTTGCTTGTCCGAAGCGTATCTTCCAAAGTATGTATGGGCATTCAATGAGATTTGGAACATGGTTAGCGGGCAATGTAAGTGTATCTTGTCAGAATAGTCTCCCCCTTTTACATTTTTTTTTGTTATATTTGCTTGTTGTAAGTAAATCTTTAAAAGTGTGGAAGGGACTGTAGATGCCGATACTTGGAACATGGATAGAGGGAATTGTGCCATTACTCTTTCTTGATTAATGACAGAATTATCTCCCTCTTAAAGTATCTTTTGCTTCTAGTTATTTTTGGTTGTCCTCAGTATATATATATACAGTAAGAAAATGAGGTTAACTTATCAGTCAAGCACTTGTTCGAAGATCATTAATTGTTGTTTTTTCATGTCTTGGTACAAAATGTTGTTGTTATTGTTTTTTTGGTATGCATATGTCATTTTTTGCTAATGTAACAGTAATGCTTTTAAATATTTTATTTTATATTACATGTAGTCGTTCTGCAATTATGCTTTTTCAAATAAAAGAATGTTGGTACATGTATACTATATATTATAAAGATGGTTGATCCATAGAGAATAATGCCCATATCTATATGGTTTATCTCACTTTTTCCTACGTTCATCAATGTATTTGGTGAATTGGACAAGCAGGCTGAATATATTGATTTTCTCTTCTTTTTTTACATGAATGGCAAGACAAGAATGTTTCTATTATTACATATATACAAGTAGTATATTCCTTCCAGTTTTATCTATAAAATGGTGCGAAGCTTTTGTTTTTAATGTGTATTAATGGTTAATAAATCTATTCATTGTGCCTCTTTGGTTTTTATTTTATTTTATAACTTGCATTTTGAATTTCAGTTGAGACAGAAAAACTCAGACCAAGAAAAAAGAAGCCAAAATCAACCCAACCTAAAGAGTTGTTTCCATTAAAGAAAGGATCAGGTCTTAAAGATGTGACACGGTCACCATTGTCATCGCGGAATGTGGACATGAACTCACCTCTCTCAATAGTACAGAGGAAGCAGATAAAAGATGTGGACATGAAAAGAAATTGTTCTCAGGAATCAGGAATGTCACGATTTATTGTTATGGATAAAGAAAACATGTAAACTAAATATCAGTCCTTATGTGTGTAACAGCTGGAACAGTGATGAAATGTGTTCTTATTTGTGACCAAGTGTGTTATTACTATGTGACAAAGTATGTTCGTGTCAATGATGAAGCATGTAATTATTTGGGACCAAGTGTTATTAATTTGTGACAAAGTGTGTTCACATCAGTGATGAAGCGTGTAATTGTTTGTGATCTTATTTCCCACTCTGTTTTCCGTTTGAGTATTTAATAACAAACTGTGTATCTGTATAAATAATGTATATGGCTGGTGTGGTGAATGGTCGTAATTAAAAAGTTGTGTTTGCTGTTTCCCTAAGATACAATGACACATCATTTACCACAATGGGGAGTGGGGGGTACTTGGAGGTATTGGACTAGTTTTCAAATTGGTATTAAATTCCCCAGGGTGTAAATTTATCTATTCAGATTGATACATATTTGGTGATTAACTGTTTATTTCCCCCACCCAGGCATCATCATCAGATTCCCATGTATTGGGCATTTTATTTTTTTCTAAATCCTCATGTGTTTGCCACAACCATCCCCAGGTGAAGAGAATATTTGATATGTTTGTGTGTAATTAAACTCCGTAATGGAACCTATTACCAGGATGATACAAATTATGAGAGAATATAACATTGTGACTTCTAAGTCTTGTCACAACATCATAATGTTAATATCTCAGTAAAATCTTCCAATGGGAAGTCATGATAGTATCTTTAAAGGATAACAATTCTGTTCTCCAAATTTTTAGGCTCTCTCAGTCATCTCAAAATAATATTTAAAAATGTCAGAATATTATATATAAAGCAAGAAAAACTAGACTTAAATGACATCGTAGGTGTTACAATTTGTTATTTTTTTTATATATATAAATGATGTCCTACAATAAACAAAGCATTTAAAACAAATAGTCACCACAACAAATGTAATCATTTGTAATTTCAATGGATAAAAAATATCCATCAAATGAGCCATTAATTAGTTAATGCTCCACAACTGAACAAATATTAACTGGCAATCGTGCCACATCCATTTTACTTTTTAAGTCATATTCACTTTATTTAAGTCATCGGCTTGCAGCAAACAGATTGTTCTGTTGTCGGAATTTGAAATGTCAGTTAACATATTGAATGTCACTGTCAGAATGAATTGCCGGGATTTAATTGATTATTTCCTTGAAACGGGTTTGAAGATTTGTGTATAAACCAGAATGGGGAAATCTTTTTTTTTTTTGTCTTCATAAATAAATGTGTCAGTGAGGGGCACGATATCCAAAAGGTGATAACACATGGCAGGGTTATATCAGTAAAGTGCATTTATCATTAGCTGAGTGGATTGTTTTATTGGGTATGAGGTGACACCTTTTTGTAGAATTGTTGGTATAATATTAATTGTTTTTGTGATATGCTCAAGCTCTTTTGTACTGGACAAAGAGATTTCTACATGTACACTACTGCTCCTGTTTAGTTATAATTACTTATCTCTTTAACTTCAATTGTGAAACAAGTTATTTAAACTTTGACAAATCATGCTCGAAGTCTTCCTAGGTAGAACCAGTACTAAGCATATTTGGAAAAGGTTCTTGCTCAAGAACACCACACCTTGCCATGGTGGAGGATCAAACCCACAACGCTCTTATCATGGATTAGATGCTCTACCACTGGACCTCACGTCTACACCTGTAGAAGGATCCCTCCTCAACAACTAATAAAAACCAGGTTGTGTTAATATCTTAGTCTGTGTCTGTAAATTAATGTAAATAATATGCATGAATTTTGCTTTGTATATCATGCTTCTATTTTAATGTGATATTGAAATTACCGGTATAGTCATTCAAAATATTACAAGGAAGATTATCCTTGACAAATGTATGTAAAGCCATCCTTAAAAATGTGTTTGCTGTGCTCCAACCCAGTATTTTCATGTGGGTAGCCAGATTTTGATTGTTCATAGTCATTTTAAATTAAAATGGACAGAAATAATGAAGTAAAAATTCAATGCTATGAAAGTCAATAAAAAAGTTTTGAAAGCTGCAATTTTTAGTAAGTAGGTAGGAGCATGGCAAACAATTATTTTTAAGGACGGCATAAGTTATATTTCACAATAAATATCTAGTATTTAAAGTTGCTTGTGCCATAGGTTTCTCCTTATTGATTGTGAAACAAAGAGTTTGTAAAATTGCACATTGTAACCTACATTTAAGCCCCATTAAACACTTAATATTAGATCTATAACTTCTGACGTTTTCCTGTTTCTGTGTTGACAACAGCAGTTATAGCCTAATACATTAAAGGAACCATATCAGGACTTTGCCTAAAATTTGCCTAAAAAACATTATTTTCACTACTATATCAACATGCCTATACCATACACAATAATCCTGAACTTTACGTATGGCTTTGTAGTCGTGTAATCAACTAAATCAGTAAAGGGGGATAACTCTTGCCATATTTTCTTGCATATTATGGCCTTTGTTTGACATAGAAATTCAGCAGACACTGCATGTATTGGATTGAAACTTCATACACGGTATTGCAGTTGTAAGACCTACTCAATTTACTAAGTTAGATTACTTTTATTTGCATGGATTTTTCATCAGTCTCAAATAGATTTGTAGTTTTGTGACAAAAACACCAATAGTCAAGCGCTGTCCCTCCGACAGCTCTTTCTTTTCTTTTTTTAAAAAAAAGGGGGCTTTGTGATTTGTGTTTAAAAAATGCTCAATAATGATATTAAGAAATTAATTTATTGGATGTTGATACATGTATATATTAAACATATATTACAATTCTGCTGACATAAGTATTATTTATATAATGAGTCTTAGTTCTATACTTAATTAAGAGTCAGTTTTATATCATATAGGGCAAAATATTATAGTACAAGCGGTATAAGAAATTTGGCATTGTCTATTCAGTAATGTGTTTTAAAGATTCCCACAAAAATTTAAAATCTCTGGCCCAGTTAAGTTTTGGGACTTATTTTAGATTAAAACAATATAAATTCAAAGATAGAATTATTGTATAAAATAAAGTTTAATAACATAACCATGTATATATATATGATAATAAAACAAGAAAAACAAAACACATTTTCTGTCATCTTTCCCAAGCCATAGATATATCAATAATACATATCTGGTTACATTTAATTGTTAGCTCTACTGAGCTACTGTTATTTACATATGCTTTAAGGGATTTTTTTGTTTGAATGTTTAGTGTGATTTTTATGCCAAAGATGGTTAACAGACAATTAATTAACCACTCTTTCCTTGGATCCAAGAAGGTTAACCACTACTCTAGCACACCTATCTTCATAAGTTACCTAACTAAGTGAAGAATGACAATGAGGTGAAATGTCATGTATCGTCGCGCAGACTGGCCAGGCGGATATTCAAACTCACACATTTATGATTATGACGATAAAAAGTCCATAATGGCTATGCCAATGTTATATTAATACTTGTAAATGATTTTCACAAGTTTTAGAAATCAGGGACGATACAGGGACTTTGTTAACTTATACACCAACATACGAAAATCACTATGGCCAAATCCACACCCGCATCGAAGGTTACGCCGAACGCCTGTTGAAATGAGTACTCTGATTGGTAAAAATAAAAACAGCTATATTGGAAATCGAGTTATTCTAGAGATTTTGAATAGGTCATCATCATATCTTACATTTAGAGAGATTGTGTACTATAGTCAGAATGACACTGCAGCTATATACCATAATATCTTGGGCAAGTGTTTGAACTGGCCAAATTGGATATTTACTGTCAGAGATGTTCCCCTTGTATCATCAAAATTGAGTTCATTTGTATCACTAGCAGTTTTTCATTGGAACTTCGCCATTCTAATACAGTAGTTACAAAACCACAATACCTCGGACAAGTTCGGCCCTTCCGTCATCAAAAGATGTGTTAATTGAATGGATTCTCTTTGCAATCCTGTTTTCATATCATACACAGTAGTTATATAACCAATATCTGGCCAAATCAGTTTTGTCAAAAATTGCTCTCTTTGATGATGTGTACTCTGTAGAGTGCCTGAATTTTTTTATTCAATCCTCATTAAACTTACACAGTAGTTACATTTAAGCACAATACTAGTATATTTGGAACAATTTTTTGAACTGGCCAAATGAAATAATTAATGTTAGAGTTATGGCCCTTAAATTGTTAAAAACAGGGTTATTTGATGTTTACATGCACTCTAGCTACACAGTTTGTATTTGATCATCACCAAACGTACACAATTCATGTAGTTATATAATAAAGGTTTCTTTGACAAGTTCTGGAACCAGCATCAGATAATTAATATCAGAGTTATGGCCCTTGAACTGTCAAAATTGAGCTATTTTATGTGTGTACCTTAGCAACAACCATTTCTATTAGATCTTCATTAAATTAAGGAACTAAAGAATTTATCTCTAAATTGATGATTAAACTTATACAGTTTCTATATAAGCATAGTATTTTGAACTGATCTATCTAAAAAACAATGTCATCATTTAGCATTATAATAGCACCTTACTATAACTATATACGCTAGTATAGCTTTTTTCTGGATCATTTTCACTTGTAATTTAATGTGCATATATTAAATGTATGATTACCATGTTTATTGTGAATACAATATTTGGTTTAAACAAGGAATTATATACAGTAGAGTTTAAACTAAACAAAAAGTGAAACCATAATTACAAAGAACATTACATAGTTGAGGAATTACCGAAGTCTTTCTACTACGGGTAGAATATACATGTATATTCAGAAGATGAACATGAACTATCGCCATGGAACGAGTAAGTTACAATTTTCATATAAAGCGAAATCCAACTTTAACTCGCATTTTCTTTCCGCCCTAAGACGGACTATCTACCAGAGGCGAGTTTCCACCGAAGACCGCCATATTCACCAGCTGCAGGAATTCCGTAGGTTTGAATTTTTTATTTGTAAGGATTCAATCTGAAATTAATATTTTAAAGACTTAAAGTCATCATTTATTAGTTTGATATGCCGTCGAATATCTATGTTTAAACTGTTCCGTTATTAACTCAATTTTTATTGAAATTTAAAATCGTCTGCAGATGAATTACTTCCCTTTACCCGCCACATGTCAAATCTGCGAATTATTGTTTGACAATAGCGCTTTTTGTTTAACTTGTTATATTATGATATCAATGTTTCTCAAAAAAATGTGGAAGATCTACACATGAAATATAAATTCACCATCACAAATATTAATTTTATCATTATTAGATTTGTTTGGGAGTGAGATTTTAAAACAAAAACTGAAACGCAAAAACAAAAACAAAATCTTTTAGTTCTATATAACAATACTTTACCGTTTAAAAAATGATTGAATTCTTATTGAAATATAAATTTGTTTTAGTAGATGGATTTTCAAAACTAAACAATTTTATTTACAACTATC
The DNA here is from genome assembly GCA_029582155.1 of Panopea generosa. Lineage (NCBI taxonomy): Eukaryota > Metazoa > Mollusca > Bivalvia > Adapedonta > Hiatellidae > Panopea > Panopea generosa. The sequence goes on along the minus strand of CM055910.1, from coordinate 45,193,270 downwards.
TAAAACAGGTTGATAATTTCTCTTAAATTGTATTTATCCCTTGTATACCTTATACCGCAATATACCTATTACCGCAAATGCCCATATAATAACAATCTGGGAAGACATGCACAAAGCTCAAACTTTCGTTAGTGTCAGCATTTGTTTGCATTTCATATCGGCAACTGTTTTTTACTCAGTACACTTAAGTAACCTTATTACTGTTTATTATTGATGCCATTATTTACATGGATGACAAAGTTTTAGACTCGCTGTCATAGGTTTTAACCAGTATACATATATTAAAGTGCCTTTGGTCCCCTATGTTGCAGTTAATGCACTTCATCCAGAGACATAAATCATTGCTTCACCCATGATGGTATAAAAGCAAAACACCTTTATCTTTTTTTTCTTTTGCTGAAACATGCACCTTGAACAAAGGTAAATATGTTGTTACTGTTTGACAGTTCGTGCCAGAAGTTCCAGTAGTAAGATGGCGTACCAGGTTGCCAAACTCACTCAGATGTTTGGCACCCTACCAGAACCGCTGTTTAACCACAACCTGTGTGGGGTCTCGCCAGAGATGCTTCAAGACTGGATCAATGTGCTATCAATGAAAAATGCACAAACTATTGACTCGGCCAAACCAGCAGAGGTAGATCTATAGATTATTTTATCACATAACTCAGAAAATACCATTTATTTATCGCATCATGTATATGAGGAATGAGAAAAAGTCAGGCATATGACGCTGCAGTTATATACAATTGTTTCCGTCATTTGTCATGTGACTATTACACTAGGTTATTAATATAAAAAATCTGTCATAACTCTTGCACCTTGAAGTATATGATATGAAGTTGTGCTAGTTTTCATAATATAAACAGAAAAATCATAGACATACAAATTGATAATTTTTTGGATAATTTTCTATCATAAAGAAAAAATTAAGATCCAGATTCTAAGTTGATTTTGCATATCCATTTGTTGATGTATTCATTCAGCCATGTTCCCACTTTGTCCTCAAAAAATTAGGTGGATACAATAAGAACTTATACAACATACTAGGGACACAGTAGAAACTGAGAAGGATGTGGAATGGTCTCCATGGATGTTGAGAACTTCTGACATGTTTAAAAAAAGAAATAACTTAGTGAGGACATGTTTGAATCAGGACGCAGTAAGAACTTAGCAAGGACATGTATAGTAATGAGGGCATTGACATAGTATCAACGTAACTAAAACCTTGTAGGGACTTCATTGGCGTAGTACAAGCGTGACGCTGACGGGAAAGATTGCATGGAATTTTTTTCTATTGGTGTCATATTTTTGTTTAAAACCCAAATTCATTCATTCATTTATAATATAACTGCTTCTTACCACAGGGTGTATCCTTCATGCATGACAGTGTCCAGTTCTTGTTCCTCACCTGTGAAACTTTTAAGATGTCCAGTCAAGTGAAGTACCTGGGATTGGAACTTTTTGATAGGTGTGTTAAATTAAATCTCCACAAAATTTGAGAGTGGGGTATTTAGGAGTCACTGTCATGGTAGGTCAGTCAGTCAGTGTCACCAACTTGTGGAACTCATAACATGATAAACATCAAGTGCATGATGCAAACTTTTGATGTTGATTTAATTCTATGCAGAGTTATTGTTCTTGCACATAATTTTCTTCAGAGAGGAACTACTTACACAGTTTTCAGGCGATCTATTTGAAACTTTGCATACATGTTGCAAGTGAAGATGTACGTGACCTTAACTTTGTGAAGCTGACTTAATTCCATACAAAGTTATCTCCCTTGTTACCATATTGCAATTCTTGTGAAGCAAACTACTTCCACAGTTTTCAGGCGATTGACTTGAAACTTTGCATACAAAATCATGCGAAGTTATTGTCCTTGCACTAAAAAAATTTGCTGTATTTACCAAATTACTAAATTGCAGTTATTGTGGAGTGAACTTTTTTAACAGTTTTCAGGCAATGACTTGTAATCAGCATTAAGTGTAGATGTGTATGGTGCAAATTTCGTGATGCTGACTTAATTCCATGCATTATTGTCTTGCACTTAGTAACACTGCTTTATTAACCATACTGTAGTTCTTGTGAAGTGAACTACTGCCACAGTTTTCAGGCTCTGGACTTGATATTTTGCAAACTTGATCAGACGAAATGTAGAATGATGTGCCTGATACAAATGTTTGGATGTTGACTAATATTGATGCGAGGGTATTATCACTTTCAGGGATAGATCTTATTTGACACTTCCATTTTCATAACAATATCCATCTTCCAACAATTCTTTAAATAATTTCTTTTCAATAATAAATAAAACAATTTGATAAATAATATTTTAGCACATAGTCTATGTGTTGTTCCCTTTCAATTCTGAGTTTATTTTTTGTCACTGCCAAAAACTCCGCAGCATGGTCTAGTGGTAGAGTGTTTGCCTCGCATGTGGAAGGTTATGGGTTTGAAAAATTATTGAAAGCGATGCTAAGCACCATACAATAGCAACAACACTGGCAGTAGTACAAAATAGTAATAAAATTTAAAAAAAATCCTGTCTGACTGGATACCATATAACCCTCTGACACTGTTGACATGGCTGTTGTAGTTGGTGCATTTACACACTGGTGGCTGTGCTAGAGGCTGTGATGAGCTGAGTTTACCTTGTTTAATCTATTGAATACATATTTTGTAGATTCATGATCAAACATATACAGGGTCTACACCAGCATGTTTGTAACTCGATCATTGTAAAAAATCGCAAGAAAGAATGGCAGGAGATATTGAAGAGAGTGACCAAGCAGGTGGTGCTACGTATAGTATCATGTGTGCAGATTGCAAGTAAACTCACCTTTCACTATAACGTAAGTAAGCCAGGCCCGATTAGCTCAGTCGGTTATGCGTCCGACTCAATCCAGGGGTCATGAGTTTGAATCCCCATCTGGCAACAGTTTCCGTGATGATTGATGTACGACATTGTACCTAACTATCATTTGTCTCTCACTGCTGATTCAAGTTGGTAAGTTATCAGTTACTTGCGGAGATCGGGTGTGCTTGAGTACTGGTTAACCTTTCAGGATCCCAGGAGACAGTGGTTAGGTTAACTGGTCGTCTGTAAGTCCTCAATGGCATAAAAATGATGCTTAATATTCAATCAATCAATCAATAGGGTAAGTAAACTAACATCCCACTATAGGGTAAGTAAACTAACATCCCACTATATGGTAAGTAAACTCGCATCCCACTATAGGGTAAGTAAACTCGACTCTCACTATAGGGTAAGTCAGCTCTCATTCCACTATAGAGTAAGTCAACTCACATCCCACTATAGGATAAGTAAACTCACATCCCACTTTAGGGCAAGATAAAGTTAGTACCTGATAAACTTTATTGTATCAGGCAGCTTGTACATATCAGATGGTACACATAAAATGTTGACACCATAACTTTCAATATTATGCAGAGTTTAAGCTTATTACTCTGTGGTGATTAACTTTTTTAACGCCATTTTCAATACATTTCGAGTAATATTTAGAATAACCAGTGGGGGAAGACCTCGGAACAAAGATCTGAGTAGAGCAGCCATCCTTCTGTATGTAATTGGAAAATTGTCTCAATTAAAGTTTTTGGATTGAGTGAAACTTGAACCCACGACCTCAATGGTGAGACTGATCTTGATGCAACTGCATAACCACGAGGCTACTTGCAACATGAATTAAAGGAGAAACAAAATGGAACCATATTATATTGGCACCCACATTTTACTAAGCTGAGTTAAAATAGATATTTCATTAGAGCTGTTTTACACAACTACTTTCCTATTGCAGGTCTTAATGCCCAATAGAGCGCGGAGATTCCTACTTGAGTGTGGACACAGATATAACACAGAAAGCATCATACAGTCTGAACTGCGGGTATTGAAGACACTGGACTTCTGTGTGTACGTGCCCTCTACTCTAGTGTACATGGAGTCCCTGCTGGAAATACTTGGTATATGAATTTTTCACAAAACACTTTTCATGTTGAAATTCTTACATGATTTGTGGTCCTCCATTGCAGAATGGTCTAAGGCGCCGTCTCAATATCGCTTACCTCTCACTGCTAAGATCCTAGGTTCAAGTATCGCTGGCTCCAAATCTTTATTTGAGAAAGTTTACCAGTTACTCGCAGAAGGACGGTGGTTCTACTCCGATTCATTCTGAGGTCTTCCTCCACCAATAAAACTGGATATGCCATATATAACCTGAAATGATTACATGATTTGTGTCCCTTTTTATAAGAGGATATAGAAAAGGGCTGTGTCCGTGCGTCCCCTGCTGTCCGCACCATATGTCCTTCAATCGTGATTGGAATTTTAAACAGCTGTTCACTTTGACAAGACGATGTGTCATGCGAATGACTTGGATCTGTTTGTCAAAGGTCAAGGTCATAGCTCAAGGTCAAGTGTTTGGAAATCCAATGTATACACTTTGTTTCCTCTTGTCCAGACTGTATCTTCTTTAGTTGTGATTAGAATTTTAAATAACTTGGCACAAATGTTAACTAGGACAAGACGATGTGTCATGTGAATGACTTGGATCTGTTCGGTCGGTTCATCAAAAGTCAAGGTCTTAACTCAAGTTAAGTTGTTTGAAAATCCAATGTATACACTGTGTTTCGTCCTGTCCGGATCGTATCTTCTTTAGTTGTGATTTTATTTTTAAATAGCTTGGCACAAATCTTCACTAGGACAAGGCGATGTGTCGTGCGACTGATTGGGTCTGTTCATTAAAGGTCAGGTCACAGCTCTGTCCATCTGCTGCTGTCCCGACCTTATCTTCTTTAGGTGTTATTGGATTTTTAAATAACTAGGCACAAATATTAACTAGGACAAGATGATGTGTCAAGCGAATGACTTGGGTCTGTTCTTCAAAGGTCAAGGTCACAGCTCTTTGCCTCCATCCACTGCTGTCCGGACAGTATCTTCTTTAGTTTTGATTGGATTTTTAAATAAATTGCCACAAATGCTAACCAGCCCAAGGCGATGTGTCATGCAAATGAGTTGGGTATGTTCGTCAAAGGTCAAGGTCACAGCTCCATCTGTCCGCTGCTGTCCGGACCTTATCTTCTTTAGTTGTGATTGGAATTTAAAATAACTTGGTTTTTCTTTTGTTTTGGGGTTATAACTTACATATTTATGGTTTGATTTAGAACATCACACCAGTGCTCACTGGGACAAGACAATGTGTCATATTACAGTCGGCTACGTATTTCAGTTTGCAGCATTTACATGTGATTTCTGTGCTCAGCATCTTTTTCATTTTGCATACTTTAAATCCACTTCTCTTGAAATGCCTCTAAGGGCTAACGAGGTGGTGGGGGATATGACCACATTAGTGACAACCTCTTATTGAACTCAAAATTACAAAAAATTTGTGTTATTAAAATGTCTACAGATCTTAATTAAAAGTATTATTTTATACTGTTTGATGAATTGTAGTCTTCTCAGTGAATTAGTTTTGGTAATTTCACTGAAACTCACTGCAAAATTATACTTTGTAATTTCACTATTTTCAGTTATAAAATCAAAGCAAAGATTGGTGGTTTCTTTAAAACTTAATTTATTTTTTTGCATGTGAAAGCTGAAATTAACATGCTCAGTTGCATGACCAGTCATTGAAATCAATAAATTATTCTCCAATCCTTGTTTTACAACCTTTACGTACATGTATATTATATAACATTTCAGGACAGATGGATGTTGAAACGGAAGTCAAAGTTCTTCATGGCGTGTCCCAGTTTTTACTGGATATGGTATATTTACATTATAATGAGGTGTATACACGTCTTCACCAGCTTGTCTCGGCAGGATCTCCGATCACAAAAAAAGACAGGCAAGACACATTTGTCACCATTTTAATTTTGTGTTGATAGTTAGAATTCCTGCAAAAACTTCCACATTAAATAAAAAAAGTTGAGTTGAAGAGCAAGGTATTAGTAATTTCCAAACACCCCCTCTCCACATGCCTTTCCTACCCTCCACTCACTATGACATAGGTACTGTCGAACTTTCCCAGGGTGCTTCATCAACCTCTTTCAATGTCTCAGCAAGATTCTTACAATATCAAATCTACTCACACAATTGACAAAATCAAGGGATGGCAGTTTTACACTATTTTGTTCATACCAAATCAACATTTATACTTCCACATTTGCTTTAAAAAATACAAATGTTAAAACTATGTTTATGTGATAGAGTTAATACTTTGCACAGACTTTAACAGGCATGTTTAAAAAAGAAAGAAGTTAAAATGCAGATATAGCGGTTAGTTAATATAGCCATGTCTTAATTTTGTCCAATGTATGAGTGATCATGTGCAAGCATCTTACAAATTATGAGACATTAACATAGGTGAATGGAGTGTAGCGCATTGAACCCTGGGCAAGATGGATGTACTGTTTTGCATGTATTTTAATATACAGTATTTCAGACTTAGCGTGTTTACAGTAGAATACAGTTTCATTACTTTATGCAATAAAAATAAATAAATAAATTATAAGTTCAACGTATGTTGAAGAACAAGTTTGTTTGATGTTATCCCTGCACTTCATTCATAAATACACTACTCCTGTTCTTGCACTGATTATTAAAAAGGCCAGAATAAAAAATGGCAATAAAAATTATTTTTGCCATATACCGGTATCCCAAAATCAATACCCCAACTTATATTGAAAATCAAACTTTAATTTTATATTAAATTTGTGTAAAATGACATGAAACACGCTGCAATATATGCAATCTTTTATTTGGATTAAAACTTTGTATTTATTTGGATTATAGTGATCAATTTAAATTCCCCCCCCCCCCCCCCCCCCCCCCATAAAATGGGATGAGGAGTATATATTTGGGGTGGGGGTATTTATTTTGGAGCATTTGTTTGATTCACAAATATTATTACTTTTTCTTTCGTTTTTGTTCTGTCAGATAAAAAAGTTACCTCAAATGGTCAAACCCATGATAATCCTATAGCCTTGCATTGTTAGTTAATACCAAGTTTCTGAGCCCTTAAACACAGGCTATAACCAACATCCATTTTTAGTTTGCCGGGAGGAATGTCCAGGAAGACTAATGCCATGACCCCGGTGTCAGTGTCGTCAGTAGACACCCAGATTAAACTTTTGTGTTTAAGTTTTGATGTTTGCCTCCAATCTCAATCTTTGCATGGGTGGTGAGTTTTATCCCATAGGCGAGCTTTGTTGTCCTCTGACAACTCTTGTTAACTGTTTGCAGGGACAGGTTTGCGAGTGTACGGGCTGACAAAACGTTGTTGACGGTGACGTTGATCACAACGGCTGCCTACATTGTGTACAGGGACTCTTATGAGAAGGTAAACTCGACTGTAATCCTTCTATAGGAGAGGTCAAGGTGTAAGGTTTGATTTTTTTCTGTGATATCCACACTACACTGAAATTACAGAAAAAAGTTAATCATAAATTTATTTCTTAGTTTATAGTTAAATAATAATAATGTAGTATATAAATTATATACTTATTTATTGTAACTCAGTTGTTAAGAATAGCTTTCAGGTATCAGCATTAAGTAATGTTTTTGAAAGGCATTGAATCAAGCTGGGGATCAAACCAGCAACCTCTGGCGTGGTAGCCAGCACTCCATCTACTGCACTACTGCTCACTTTTGATTTCTTAGAAATATTTTTAAGGCTCCAGGCCAATTTTACATACGGTTACCAGGTATAATGGAAACCTCATCCTGAAACCCTTTTCAACACATTTAAATAATAGATAAATATAATTCAACTTTGAGATGTTGAGTCTGTGTTGAGTGTGAATTTCCTGCACATGTTTGTATTCTCAAAAATTTGAACATTTCTCCACAGCTTCTTTCAGTAAGTTGCATATTGAGCGTTTAAAAATACAACAACACAGTATTTGACTTCACAAGATATTGAAACTGATGTCACTGCAGTAATAGACAAATATTCTCGGCCCTTATTAACCATCAAGATTTTTTTTATACAATATGGGCTGGTTAACTATAGGATTTTGTTTATAACAGCTCAAAGTCATTCACTCTCTTCGGAATCTTATTGACTTAATCTTGAGCAATTTATGAGATTATTTTATCATTACTTTTAAAGTAGGTTTGTTATATGTTTTTATTTATTTATTATTTCATGCTGATTTTTATTTAGCACAGTTTGAACTGTATCATATGTATGAATATATTGAGAATCCTTTTATTAAAACTTGATTGAAAACTAGATTTAATTCATTCTGTTGAATGCTACCTTCCAACAAATTTATTACAGGTGATGAACATGTTGAGTAAAGTTGCCAATATACCATTCGAGGACATCACAGACTTTGCGTCCGTTATTTTACAAGTTCTCATGGGTAGAAGTGAGGACTAGTGTTGGGACAATTCACTGAAGTACAGAAGTAATACTACAGACAGCAACAACAACTGCAGTAATGTCAGCAACAAAGACAGTGGCAACAGCATTATTGCAAACAGCAACAACAACAGCAGTAATATCAGCAACTAAATCAGTGGCAACAGCATTATTGCAAACAGCAACAACAACTGCAGTAATGTCAGCAATAAAATCAGTGGCAACAGCATTATTGCAAACAGCAACAAAAACTTCAGTAATGTCAGCAACAAAGACAGTGGCAACAGCATTACTACAAACAAAAGTAAAAAGATTGTTACAAAAACTGTATCAGTGGCATTATTACAAGCATCCTAAACAGAATTGTAATTGGAAACAGCAGTAATAATCAAAGTTTTTAGCTCTACTGGCCAAAGGCCAACAGGGCTTACATCATGGTAAATTGTCCGTCATCCAGTGTCCCTCGTCCGTCTGTTAACTTTTTTGTTGTAGATCCAATATCACCCCAATTTTTCATTGAATCTTAACCAAAATTGCACAGAAAATATATAATCAAGTTCTTGAACCAGCCTGTTTTGACCACTAATACTCTAATGTTCAACACCTAGACCTTAATATTTTACATGAATCATTTCATAGGGGTCCCCATTGCATGGAGGTCCTCTTAAAGGTTTGTCAAAGTCACGTCTCTTGGGTCAAATTTAGGGGTGCCACAGGGGTCACAGATTTATAAAGTGTTGTATAGGAAAAAAACATTTTGAAATGTTCATCTGTCCATTTTGTTGCCAGCAAAGCAATTCAGTCTCTCTTGGGCCTCTTGTTAACGAAGTTTGGAATTCTAACAAAAATCTCAAAAATTAGACAAGTCAAATATTGCAATCATAACTTTAGAAAGCAAAATTAAAAGATTTATGGTGCGAAAAACATTGGATAGGACTTGAATACTGTTTTCTAAAGTCTTCACAAGACATTAATTTAAATGGAGACAAAATCCTATTTTTTATCTCGGAGCTGGCTCATTTGATGGTTGAGAGCCATAACTTTGTGCAATTCTTAATAAAGTAACTGTGATATCAACATGACATTGATTGTTATTGTCTTAAGTCTTTATTTTTGTTTCATTAATGTTTGATTTTTGCATTTATTTTGGTTATGTATAATGATTATTTGCATTTTCATGAAAGATGCATTTGTATCTATAAGAAGTTCGACTAAATTGGATATAAAACTGAAGGTAAGTTCTGGTATATTTTGAAATATATTTCCTACTGGATACCAACATACTTAACTGAGTAGATACTAAGTGATAATGTTTATGTGGACATTTAATGTTGTTTTACTTCATCGTCGTACATTTCTGCATTTTTTTAAGTTTGTTAACATTTACTAAGCTGTGTTAATGTGATGAAACTCTGCATCCAGGTTCATTTTTAGAAAAATAGTGTTTTAAGTTAAAAAAAAATAATTAAAAATGGAAAAAAATGAAATTGAAAAAGTAACAATGGTCTCATTAATAGTTTTCTGTGTATAAACTGGGGCTATAGTCAAACCTGGAACTGCAGTTATAAACACTATTGGTCCACTACTGAACGTTAGACATATATAGGACTACTTCAGAACAGAAGTCACTTGATTAAAAACTAAATAAGAGCTCTCATTGTATTTCCTTACATTAGCTAACATCTGTGATTATTAATGATTTAAGCTTTGCAAAATTTCTGAGGTATTAAGTTTTCAATAGGTGAAAAAAATTGCATTTCTCAATTTTTTTCCTGAGTTTTTTTTTACAGGAAATTGGAATTTTAGGCTGCAAAAATAATATTTTTTTAACTTTTTGTTTTTTATGACTTTACATCAACATTATGAATGAACCGTATCATTAAGTCACATCTTTAAACAGTACCAAAGGGATCTTGAGGTGATTTCCAACATTGTCTGACATTTGTAACTAATACATCATTCAGATTACTTTGTTTTGCTAATGTTAGCTTACACATTTTATATTAGTTATTGAATGCAGCCCATCACCAATGTTAATTTTTCGGTATTCCGAACTCTTTTTTTTTTTTTTTCAGTTTTGAAAGCAAGATACACTAAGTATTCAAGATTTCTAAACAATGATACAGTTCATTGATCTACTTTCATTGGCTACATCAGATTTAAATGATAGATAGTCTTGTTGCAAAGATTTTTATTCATCCAAATTAATCATTTAGGCCAGAAAGATATTTGTTATACATTCAAACCTGTCTTAAGCAGCCAGTCAAGAGAGGAAGCATAAGTGGTACTTAAGACAGGTTGTTGCTTAAAACAGTTTAATTTGTCCTGAAAGCATGGGAATGGGAAATAGTAAATGTGGCTGCTTAGTAGAGGTGACCACTTGAATCTTTTGTTTATCAATTTGGTATACAGGTGACAAGAAATATATGTACATGTATTATTTATTGTAAATTTGATAAAAAGAAACTTATATGAAGCCAGGGCTTGAAACAAAATATTATTTTCTTGTTGGGGCTCATAAAAACGGTCCCATATTATATGTTTGCTGTAAATGGGAAGGTGGAGATTTTGACCGCACGCACCAGAGATCACGAGTTTGATTCAAGGTTTCACCCAATGACCTCTCACAAACAACATCCAGTACTAGTTCTAACAAGTATACAGTTTGAGAGTCATTCAAAAAAGCTCTGAGCTTTCATAAAAATTAAGCTGAAGTAAATAGACATGTAATATTTCCTACACAAAGAAGACTGTTGGTTACTTCTGAATTCCTTTTAAATGTTATGTTACAGTCAAACAATCGGTCTGTGGCAAGAATGTATATACTAAAACTTTGTTTTGCTAAAATCTATGAAATTTTTCTGAAAGTTTCGCTTGAGATTTTTTATTTAATTTTGGACAATAAAACTTTGACTCAATATTGACAAATTTTTGATTTTATGAGCCCTGTTTGTTTATATGTGATAACAGAGTATTTTTGTATCACTGTTATTGTATTTTATTTAAATCATCTTGTTATATAATTGTTCATGTTTAGTTGAATTTTATCTATAGATATCTTAAAGTGACACATGGCAATGTTGAGATCTATTTTCACTAGTGTTCGTATATCAGTCAGTCTTAACATCTGTGAATGTATGTCATGTTGAGATCTATTTTCACTAGTGTTCGTATATTAATCAATCTTTACATCTGTGAACGTATATCATGTTGAGATCTATTTTCATTAGTGTTTGTATATTAGTCAGTCTTTACATCTGTGATCATATGTCATGATGAGATCTATTTTCACTAGTGTTCATTTATAAGTCAATCTTTACATCTGTGAACGTATATCATGTTGAGATCTATTTTAATTAGTGTTTGTATATTAGTCAGTCTTTACATCTGTGATCGTATGTCATGTTGAGATCTATTTTCACTAGTGTTCAATAAGTCAATCTTTACATCTGTGAACGTATGTCATGTTGAGATCTATTTTCACTAGTGTTCGTATATAAGTCACTCTTTACATCTGTGAACATATGTCATTTTGAGATCTATTTTAACTAGTGTTCGTATATTAGTCAATGTTTACATCTGTGAACGTATGTCATGTTGAGATCTATTTACACTGGTGTTCGTATATAAGTCAGTCTTTACATCTGTGAACGTATGACATGTTGAGATCTATTTTCACTGGTGTTCGTATATTAGTCAATCTTTACATCGGTGATTGTATGTCATGTTGAGATCTATTTACACTAGTGTTTGTATATAAGTCAATCTTAACATCTGTGAACGTATGACATATTGAGATCTATTTTCACTGGTGTTTGTATATTAGTCAATGTTTACATCTGTGAACGTATGTCATGTTGAGATCTATTTTTACTAGTGTTCGTATATTAGTCAATCTTTACATTTGTGATCATATGTCATGTTGAAATCTATTTTCACTAGTGTTTGTATATAAGTCAATCTTTACATCTGTGATCGTATGTCATGTTGAGATCTATTTTCACTAGTGTTCGTATATAAGTCAATGTTTACATCTGTGAACGTATGTCATGTTGAGATCTATTTTTACTAGTGTTCGTATATTAGTCCATCTTTACATCTGTGAACGTATGTCACAAGTTTTCGTATATTAGTCAATCTTTACATCTTTGATCATATGTCATGTTGAGATCTATTTTCACTAGTGTTTGTATATTAGTCAATCTTTACATCTGTGATCATATGTCATGTTGAGATCTATTTTCACTAGTGTTCGTATATAAGTCAATGTTTACATCTGTGAACGTATGTCATGGTGAGATCTATTTTCACTAGTGTTCGTATATAAGTCAATGTTAACATCTGTGGACGTATGTCATGTTGAGATCTATTTTCACTAGTGTTCATATATCAGTCAGTCTTAACATCTGTGAACGTATGTCATGTTGAGATCTATTTTCACTAGTGTTCATATATCAGTCAGTCTTAACATCTGTGAACGTATGTCATGTTGAGATCTATTTTCACTAGTGTTCATATATCAGTCAGTCTTAACATCTGTGAACGTATGTCATGTTGAGATCTATTTTCACTAGTGTGCATATATCAGTCAGTCTTAACATCTGTGAACGTATGTCATGTTGAGATCTATTTTCACTAGTGTTCGATATAAGTCAATCTTAACATCTGTGAATGTATGTCATGTTGAGATCTATTTTCACTAGTGTTCGTATATTAGTCATTGTTTACATCTGTGAACGTAGGTCATGTTGAGATCTTTTTTCACTAGTGTTTGTATATAAGTCAGTCTTTACATCTGTTAACATATGTCATGTTGAGATCTATTTTCACTAGTGTTCATATATTAGTCAATCTTTACATCTGTGAACGTTTGTCGTGTCAAGATCTATTTTCACTAGTGTTCGTATATAAGTCAATGTTTACATCTGTGAACGTATGTCATGTTGAGATCTATTTACACTAGTGTTTGTATATAAGTCAATCTTAACATCTGTGAACGTATGACATATTGAGATCTATTTTCACTGGTGTTTGTATATTAGTCAATGTTTACATCTGTGAACGTATGTCATGTTGAGATCTATTTTTACTAGTGTTCGTATATTAGTCAATCTTTACATTTGTGATCATATGTCATGTTGAAATCTATTTTCACTAGTGTTTGTATATTAGTCAATCTTTACATCTGTGATCGTATGTCATGTTGAGATCTATTTTCACTAGTGTTCGTATATAAGTCAATGTTTACATCTGTGAACGTATGTCATGTTGAGATCTATTTTTACTAGTGTTCGTATATTAGTCCATCTTTACATCTGTGAACGTATGTCACAAGTTTTCGTATATTAGTCAATCTTTACATCTTTGATCATATGTCATGTTGAGATCTATTTTCACTAGTGTTTGTATATTAGTCAATCTTTACATCTGTGATCATATGTCATGTTGAGATCTATTTTCACTAGTGTTCGTATATAAGTCAATGTTTACATCTGTGAACGTATGTCATGGTGAGATCTATTTTCACTAGTGTTCGTATATAAGTCAATGTTAACATCTGTGGACGTATGTCATGTTGAGATCTATTTTCACTAGTGTTCATATATCAGTCAGTCTTAACATCTGTGAACGTATGTCATGTTGAGATCTATTTTCACTAGTGTTCATATATCAGTCAGTCTTAACATCTGTGAACGTATGTCATGTTGAGATCTATTTTCACTAGTGTTCATATATCAGTCAGTCTTAACATCTGTGAACGTATGTCATGTTGAGATCTATTTTCACTAGTGTGCATATATCAGTCAGTCTTAACATCTGTGAACGTATGTCATGTTGAGATCTATTTTCACTAGTGTTCGATATAAGTCAATCTTAACATCTGTGAATGTATGTCATGTTGAGATCTATTTTCACTAGTGTTCGTATATTAGTCATTGTTTACATCTGTGAACGTAGGTCATGTTGAGATCTTTTTTCACTAGTGTTTGTATATAAGTCAGTCTTTACATCTGTTAACATATGTCATGTTGAGATCTATTTTCACTAGTGTTCATATATTAGTCAATCTTTACATCTGTGAACGTTTGTCGTGTCAAGATCTATTTTCACTAGTGTTCGTATATTAGTCAATGTTTACATCTGTGAACGTATGTCATGTTGAGATCTATTTTCACTAGTGTTCAAACATTAGAGAAAATAGATCTCAACATGACATACATGTTCATATATTAAAAGCTCGTGTGGTTCCAGCTAAGAATAGAATCACTGGCGATCTCTGCAGAGGGGTATGAATTATCCGAATGGGTGTCCTGTTCATTTTATCATTTTTGGTGATGTTAACTATTGTGGTTAAATTCCAGGGAGCCATATGAGTGATGGTAAGAATAGGATCACTGTGGTTTATGCGTGTCGTTAGAAGCGACAATTTGAGTAATATGATAGAATTTGCTGAAACTGCAGTTCTGCAGGTATCAAGGTTCTAGATTCATTCTGCATATTCATTTGTTGATGTATTTTTTTTTAATCTGTATGTTGTTGTTTTTGTACATGTAGAGTGAACCTGGAACCTTCCTTCCTGTTGGCGTCGAATAACCTATGTTTTGGTACACCGTAAAACTATTCATTCATTCATTACATTAGATGTCATGGTCAAGGTTACACAAAGATCAAGGTTACACTTTAATGTAAAAAAAACACCATTAGATTGCGTGTCTAGTCTGAAATGTCAGTCCATGACTCATTGATATTCATGGATACATACATCGCTACCTATTATAAAATATATCGTTATTTTCACAGCCCATTTGGGGGGGGCATGTGACACTTACCAGTGATATTTCTTGTTTTTTTTAAAATTTAATTGACTGTAATGATGAATCTCTTTTAGAATCACAAATACTAGAACAAATTATGGTCACATAACACAATTATAATTGGATAGCAACTATACATGGAGAGATTATGTGGGATGGGGGGGGGGGGGAGTCAATATACAATGGCAATGGTAAAGTGACCTCCCCCAAGATTTATTTTTTCAACTGTTGTGATGAATTTCTTGTAGATTCATGAATGCTAAAACAAATTAAGATCACAAAACACATGTTTAATGTGATAATCACTAAACATAAAAAGATGGGGGTGGGGGATCGCTTTACAGTTGCCATGGTTAAGAAATCCCCCTCCTCTCCTCGTCCTCCCTACAATTTTTTTTTTTAAATTCAACTGTTGTGATGAATTTCTGGTAGATTCATGAATGCTAAAACAAATTAGGACCACAAAACACATGTTTAATGTGATAATCACTAAAAACAAAAAGCTGGTGTTACTATACAATGGCCATGGTAAAGTGACCCCACCCTGCTCTCCTAATTTATTTTTATTTTAAATTTAACTGTTGTGATTAATTTCTTGTAGATCCATGAATGCTTAAACAAATTATGATCACAAAACACATGTTTAATGTGATAATAACCAAACATACAAAGATATACAATTCACAATGGCCATAGAAAAGTGACCCCCGCCCCCATTTTTTTTTTTTTTTTAATTTAACTGACTGTAATTATGAATCTCTTTAAGAATCACAAATGATAGAACAAATTATGGTCACATACGCAATTATAATGTGATAGCAACTAAACATGGAGAAATGAGGAGATGGGCTGTCACTATACAACAGTCATGGTAAAGTGACCACCCCCCAACCCCCAAGCTTTATTTCTCTATAAGTATAATCTTGGCACATAGGCCAAGTTAGGAAATCCCTTTTGAATACTAGTGTATCATTTTGGTATGTTGAAAGCCGTAACTGCCATATAAAAGCCGCAAGATGGCTCTGGGGCAGGTACTAGATTACTACTAAATTATTGTTAATACATTTAATTTGCAAAAAAAAAATAATTTCTGAAAAGTGTTTGTTATATGCAGTTTGAAAAAAAAAGTTTAACTGCTAAAAATTTGAAATCTGAGGAAGATGCAATCTATACACATAGATCCATGTTAATTCACAATCAGCAGATAGCCTAGCGTAACATTGTAATTTGATAGTCTCCTCTTACAAATATTTGCTACCTTGGCAGTAAATGTTGCAGATTTAAATTGATAATCTTAATATGGTAATACGGGGGTCAGGGAGTATATATAGGCATAATATATTTGGAAAAAATGTTTTGAGCCTATTTTAAAATTCTGAAATATTGCCTTTAATAGGGGATTTTTTTCCAACTTGTGTTTTACATATCAATTTGTTTAAACTTGTATTTTATGTGTTTTATAAATCTCAATAAAAAGTGATTTTATTCAAACTTATGTCTGATATATCTCTTTATAAATTTTTTTCAACTTGATTTCTATTTGTTTAGATGAATAATTGGGGATGTACCTTCAATCTTGTGATTTATTGTTTGTTCCAAGTTTTATCTAAATAACTCAATAAACAATCCAGTATTTTATGTAGTGAATCTTGTACACACACCACCAATCAGAACACTGCTTCACAAATGACATTTTTCACATATGCTTAAAAATTGACATAATTTCAACTTTGGTTCCTGATCAGAAAAGAACCACTGATAATCTCCACAGACAAGAAGGAATCCTTCAAATTGGTGTTCAGTCCATTTGATAAAATACTGTCATGTTCATAATCACACAACTTTCCAGAACAGGAGTGTAATAAACCCACAACATATTTATATTAACACTGGGGTCCTCCGTGGTCAAGTGGTGCAAGGCACTGTCTCAAGATCACTTACTCTCTTTACTAAGGTTGTACGTTCGAGTCCTGCTCGCTCCAAAAATTTTATGTGAGAAAGTTTGCCAGTTACTTGCAGAAGGACGGTGGTTCTGCTTAAGATTCATTCCAAGGTCTTCTTGCATATCAAACAAGGATTTCCACATATTTTTACCGGGTACAGAATATTCATCCTAC
The DNA here is from genome assembly GCA_029582155.1 of Panopea generosa. Classification (NCBI taxonomy): domain Eukaryota; kingdom Metazoa; phylum Mollusca; class Bivalvia; order Adapedonta; family Hiatellidae; genus Panopea; species Panopea generosa. Next base: position 45,175,957 of record CM055910.1, on the reverse strand, counting down.
CCTCCTTGGGCTATAACATAACGCCATTCATAACATCCTTGTGCTACGACATATTCCTGGCGCTACGATGTATCATTTATAAATTCTATGGAGCCTCATTACCGCCAAAACAGTTGTCCCTCGGTACAGAATTTTCCATCCACACCTCGGACCCATGAAAGATTTATATTCCTCCACCAGTAAAACTGTATATGCCAGATATAATCTGTTGTGTGTTGATATTGGCTTTAAATGCCATTAATATATATATAATGGTTATCATCACAGTGTTGGGATTGAAGAAAAAGCTTTGACATGTCAAGAAGTCCTGCACACTTTTTGTGACCAGCACCCATATCTGATATTATGTACCTTTGATTATGTTTGTTTTTTACATGTCTGAGCTTTTTTTAATAGTTTACATGACAAGTATTGGCAAAACAAGGAAGACAAGCATTTTCATTTTCTTTTCAACGTTTGGTGCCCAAAATTGAACCAGACAGTTTGTTCATGTATTACAGCAATAAAATATAAACATTATTATAGTTTGTCAAATCAAGTTATTGAAATGTAGTAACAGTTATTAGTTGCGCATGATATGTTTAAACACTTTGACACAAATAACAAAGGGTGTGTGTAGGGGGAGTGGGGGGTGGTACTGCACACTTGTTTCACCAAATGTGCAAGTTTTCATTCAAACTTTCCATAGTTGTTGCCCTTTACCTATAAAGGATATTTCATGGATGTTTATTTGATGGTATAAATACTACTGAGGGTTATTCAGGTCTAGGTTTTGTTTGGGCAAATTAATGGAATAACCAATAATTGAACTTTTACCATTAATTGCATGTACCTGGAGTACAAGACTGACTATAATCTCAATGAAATTCAATTCAAGTTGGTCGAGATCTAAGTTACAAACTAAAATAAAACAAAAAGTATAAACAAATCAGAATTTCTAGCTTTTAACATTGTTTTATTATTTTTTAGTACCACAGACAATACTGGACAACAACATCTACCAGTATCGTAAATAAAAACGTTTGTCTCTCTGAGCTTTCCTTGTCACACTTGCCTTGTAAATAAATAAATGTTAAATTAATTATGAAATGCAAAAACACAAATTATATGAAAATTCATAAATATGAACAGACTACTACCAAACTATAAGTTTCCCCTTTTTATGCCAGAGGCATAAAATAAATACATGTATACCAGTAGTAATATTTAATTGTTGCAAGCTTTCAACACCTGTATTTAAAAAATTAATATTATATAACGCTGCAACCCCAGTAATTGACCTGACACGAGAACACGTTCTGGCCACAATATACAATGTAGTTTTCACTTGGACATTATGTTTGTTTGTCTAAGAAAAAATGGCAGTTAGCAACCAATATCGATTGTTTATTGGATTATGGACTTGTTTGATCGAGTGCCCGCGTTAGGTCAAATTCCAATTTCCAGGCAGTGACATAAGAACAAATTTCAGTAAGAGAACAAACAAATAATATGGCAACAAACATAAACAAGCCGAAGCTTGAGAAATATTAAATCACGGGAATCTCACATTGATGCTCATTTGTAACTGAAATTTGTTAAATCGTTTCAGTTGTAATGGTAAGCTGAAAACAGTCTTGGCATAGCTTCCCTTATAACCAGTTTATAACACTCCCATATATCTGCTCTCTCTCTACCATTGAGCCATATACTCGTAGAAAAAATAAATCTATTAACCAATGAGCACCCGTGGAGATCAAACACTCCCGTATTTCCACCCTTGCTCTACCATTGAGCCATATCCCATATATCCACCCTTGCTCTACCATTGAGCCATATCCCATATATCCACCCTTGCTCTACCCTTGAGCCATATCCCCACAGAAAAAATATCATTAACCAATGAGCACCCGTGGGAGATTCACTTTATATACAATGTTAATGTACGATACATATAAAATGTAAAAATATAAACACCTGTACAACACTTCATGTAAATCTACAACATGTATATACAAAAAAACATAATCATAATAATAACGAATACGAATACTGATGGATGCCGCAAGAGATTTATTGTGATATAATTGTCAAGTTTGGTAATTGCAGTAAATACTAGTACAGTCAAACCTGTATAAGCGGTCACCTGGATTAAGCAGCCACTGGCTTAAGCAGTCTCATTTATTATTTCCCATTTATATGCTCTCAGAGCAAATTATACTGCATTAAGCAACAACCGGTCTTAAAAGGCCACATTTTCTCCTTCCCTTGACTGGTTCTTTAAGACAGGTTTGACTGTACGTCAAATATTCAGGTTAAAGAGTTGCATATCTTGGTACAGTCTGGTTATTCTTCATTGAATTTAATTACATGTACAAACCAGACGTCATGGCTATAAAAGTTACAATTTACCTATCGGGATTAAAACTTTAAGAATCTTTACAAAAAATTTTTTTTGCTCTAAATGTCTTTTAAGATTTATTACTTTAGCAGTATATTTGTGAATAATTTTAAACTGTACAAAATTGGAAAAAATAACTGAGAATTAAAAAAAAAAATGATACATGATCATTGTATGATGTTTAGAATCTCTCTTTCAGACATACCAAGACAATATGATTAATATAAATCTAATGCTGACATTTTATGATGACATTTCAAAATCATACACTTTTTTTAAAATGTTTGCAGTTTTGGGAAAAAGAAAAAGTAGAAAAGTAAATGTCGAATTTGTAATTACACACATGAGAATAATACTTTAGATATAGAATAACAACAAAATCGTAACAATTAAACAATTATGATTAAGCATTTTGTTCTCACTGAATGAATATACGGTAGTACATAATGAAAGCACTTTTTAATCTTTATATACATTATTTGTATATTTTAATGACACTTTCTGCCAATTCTTCATAAATGTGACCTACTATTTTATTTTATTGGAGCTAAACGCAAACTTGTTATGCCGTTGCTTATTATTTCATTTAAAACATAATTTACTTAAATAAGCATATAAATCAATCAACATAGTAACAGATCAAAGTTCACGGAAGTGAAATGAATAAAAAACATAAAATTATTAACGAGATCGTCGACAATCATTTCTCTCTCAATACAAGAGACCCATGACAGCCTGTACTGCTCTACTGACAAATGCAAGATGTCTATGCAAAGATGCTGTAGGCAAAGTTTGGTACAAATCTGCCTAACAATTCCAAACACAAGTACCATTGTAAAAAATGCAATGTCTATAAATGGTGTAAGGAGCATACCGTAGGTCACTGTTACCCTTGTGCTGTCCTTGAATTTAACCCTAAGGAGTTGCCTGAAAGAATATTGAAGCTGACCAGGCATCAATGGTACTTGTAAAACATCTAACTCTTGTAGTACCAGACAAGTATTTCCTTTAATAGCTGTGTATAACAGTGACCCGTGTACTGATCCCAAGATAGATTTTAGGGACCCAGCTTAAACATGCTTAGTCGGCCATAATCCAATGCCACATATATCTTAGGTCAAGTAAACTCAAGACTTTGTAGTTTGGGGAAGAATTGGCTTTTTTAAAAAAAAATTCTACACAAGTCTTTGTAAAATTGGAACCCCTGTGCGGAAACCAAATTTGATGATGGACAAATTGCCACGACATAAGCTCTCCTGGCCAAATTTCTAGCCAGTTGAGCTTAACTCTATAATGTGTTCCAGCAAAAAGGCCAATACATTTGTAGAGATTGTTTGGACATGGAAATAATTAGTATAAACATGTAAATGTATAATAGTCAAGAGATTATAAATATGAGTAAAAGTCACTTAAGCCGGTCTTCTCAGTCACCTCAATTAAACAGTTACCTGTCTTAAGCAGCCAAATGTTTTACTTCTATTCCATCAAAATATATCTCTCTTTAAAGACCACATTTTCTTTATCTGTGGTTAATGGTTATATATCAAACTGTATTAAGCAACCACCTTTTTTAAGAAACACGATTTTCTTTATCCACAGTTAAAGGTCATACTTCAGTATGCAATTCTCATTCTCCAGTGACCACAATTCCTTTATATATTGTTGATCTGTAGTTAAAGGTTGTATATCAACCTGTTTTAAGCAACTTGTCATCTCTCTTCAGAGACCAATATTTTTTTTTCTGTAGTTAAAGGTTGTATATTTAACTGTATTAAGCAATCATCTGCTTTTACCAGTCACAACTTTAAATAAGTATCTGTAGTTAAAGCATTACATACTAACCTACATTCAGAAACCTTTTATCCTTTACTAATAGCATTATATCAAACTGTATCGAGCAACCTTCTGCTATAGAAAAGCTACCAGGTGAAGTTGGTACCAAGCTGTGTTTGAAATAAACCTTTCTCAAGTGGTCATGTCTGAGTGTTGACCTGCTTATGGCTGTTTAAGACGGGTTCGACCAATACATTTGTTCAGAATCAAAATCTTAAATCATTGCAAACAATCTCACTGCTACAGGTGAGAAATAGTTTAGTTTACCTTAAACATTACATGTTCAATATTTGAAATTGTTACAATTTTTACATTTTAACTTTAAAAACCTTATTTTACAGTAGATATTAATCCAGACGACTTGAGACATTGCTTTACTTCATGTGGAAGAGTGTTGCAATGAGTTATTAAGCTTTAAATCAATGTTCAGTAATAAGTATGCCCACATCTGTCACATATGTGTTGAAATGTTTATAAATGAGTATGCCCACATCTGTCACATGTGTTGAAATGTTGGGATATGAGTATGCCCACATCTGTCACATGTGTTGAAATGTTGGGATATGAGTATGCCCACATCTGTCACGTGTTGAAATGTTGGGATATGAGTATGCCCACATCTGCCACATGTGTTGAAATGTTGGGATATGAGTATGCCCACATCTGCCACATGTGTTGAAATGTTGGGATATGAGTATGCCCACATCTGTCACATGTGTTGAAATGTTGGGTTATAAGTATGCCCACATCTGTCACATGTGTTGAAATGTTGGGATATGAGTATGCCCACATCTGCCACATGTGTTGAAATGTTGGGATATGAGTATGCCCAAATCTGTCAGGTGTTGAAATGTTGGGATATGAGTATGCCCACATCTGTCACATGTGTTGAAATGTTGGGATATGAGTATGCCCACATCTGTCACATGTGTTGAAATGTTGGGATATGAGTATGCCCACATCTGTCACATGTGTTGAAATCATGGGATATGAGTATGCCCACATCTGTCACGTGTTGAAATGTTGGGATATGAGTATGCCCACATCTGTCACATGTGTTGAAATGTTGGGATATGAGTATGCCCACATCTGTCACATGTGTTGAAATGTTGGGATATGAGTATGCCCACATCTGTCACATGTGTTGAAATGTTGGGATATGAGTATGCCCACATCTGTCACATATGTGTTGAAATGTTTATAAATGAGTATGCCCACATCTGTCACATGTGTTGAAATGTTGGGATATGAGTATGCCAACATCTGTCACATATGTGTCAAAATGTTGGGATATGAGTATGCCAACATCTGTCACATATGTGTTGAAATCATGGGATATGAGTATGCCCACATCTGTCACATGTGTCAAAATGTTGGGATATGAGTATGCCAACATCTGTCACATATGTGTTGAAATCATGGGATATGAGTATGCCAACATGTCACATATGTGTCAAAATGTTGGGTTATAAGTATGCCCACATCTGTCACATGTGTTGAAATGTTGGGATATGAGTATGCCCACATGTGTTGAAATGTTGGGATATGAGTATGCCCAAATCTGTCAGGTGTTGAAATGTTGGGATATGAGTATGCCCAAATCTGTCACGTGTTGAAATGTTGGGATATGAGTATGCCCACATCTGTCACATGTGTTGAAATGTTGGGATATGAGTATGCCCTGATCTGTCACATGTGTTGAAATGTTGGGATATGAGTATGCCCTCATCTATTGTATAAGACTTGCATATGTTTAATGTTTCTAATTTATGGTGGAACACACAAAAACAAAAGCTCTAACTAGGGTAAATGCCATACCAAGTTACTGACCTTATTCTATTTTGATTTGCCCTATATCAGTATTCCAAATTTCAAGCAAAAGCTATCAAATTATAAGATTTTTTTTATTTTATAAAAAGTTTTTTTCCAACCACAACTGGTGTGTCGATCCTTCAGTGTATTATGTATATGTTTACTAGATATACTGAATTCATCTATAGTCATAATACTGAATTATCACTTGAAATCATTATTTTCCTGCACTTTGACCCTCTGCAAATCCCATCTCCATGGCAACATCATTGTCGTTATCATCATTATCCTTGTCAGCAACTTCCAACATCCTGTCTACAATTTCCCAGAGGCATGTATCCTTGGGAAATTCATGGTCGACCAGGTTCACGAGAGAGTAGTTGTCATGGATATGCTGGATTACCTCCCTTGAGCGGGTTCCTTCTTCATACAGATGTCCCCAAGTTTGTAACCACAGAGCAAATGCCTCGTCCTGAAAAAAAAAGTATATTTAGAAATAGAAATTTGTAACTTTTTCAATTTCTTAAAATTGTTCACATAATATGCAAATGGGTTGCATGTAACAGGAAATGGTAACATACTTGTGTAAATAATGGACAGTTGTGATGTGGTGTAAGCCAGACCTGCAGAGATTGCTCTGCACAAGACAAATGAGTTTTGGCCTCGGAACAATAAGAGAACTATAAAGTATAGAATACTAGTATACCTAGTAGGCATTTAAATTTTAATTAACCAATGAGCAACTAAGAAATTTTGGCCAAATCCACAAACTTGTGGACACTGCTATAATATACTGATGAAAATCTCACCTTCCAGTGCGTGAATGATATCGGATCAACCACCGTGGGCTGGACGATCTCCTTCCCCGGGAACACGCCCCATGTAACAGCTATGGGGGCCATCTTGTCACAGTTTGTGTAATCACCTTCACCCTTGAAATACAAAATATAACAATAGTCAACTCCTCTGTGGACCTTATAATTGCTTAAACAGTAATTTCATCATTTTGCTATTAAAGCAGTATTTACATTATAATTGCTTTAATCAATTAGCAGTACTTACATTGTGAAGAAGAGTAACCAGAGTTACGTAAGCAGCTCTTCCATTATTATTGGACCACGGCATGGTCTAGTGGTAGAGCGTCCGCCTCGCATGTAGAAGGTTGTGGGTTCAATCCCCGGCCGGGTCATACCAAAGACTTTAAAAATGGTACTAGAAGCTTCCTCGCTTGACGCTCAGCATTTAGAGGAGAGTTCTAGGTCTGGTCGGTCCGGTGTCAGTATAATGTGACTTGGTGGGGTATCATACCATGTGTCTGCGGCATGATACTCCAGTGTGACAGCACTTAGAATACTGTCTCATGTAGACACCGTCACGATATGACAGAAAAATTGTTGAAAGCAACGCTAAACACCATACAACAACAACAATATCCATTATTATTGCTAAAACCTGGATGCTAAGTAATACTACTTACGTTGTGGTTTATGATATGGTAGTTGACGAGAGGAAACTCTGGCAGGATCTTCTTCAATGCTCGTATATTCCTCTTACTTGTGAAGAACTCCAGGTAAGCCTGTAGGTAAGATAGAAAACAAGAACTCCATGTAAGCCTGTAGGTAAGATAGAAAACAAGAACTCCAGGTTAGCCTGTAGGTAAGATAGAAAACAAGAACTCCAGGTAAGCCTGTAGGTAAGATAGAAAACAAGAACTCCAGGTAAGCCTGTAGGTAAGATAGAAAACAGAACAATTACAAATAAAATTCAGAGCTTTTGTGAATTGCTCTCATGTTCATTTCGTGGGTTGATCCAGTACAGGGTGTTGTTTTGTATCAAGAGCTTGCCAGGTTTTGAGAGCTTGAACTCGCAACCTCTAGCATAGGTGACTTACACGAGAGGAATCTGAGGTTATATAAACATAAATTATAATCAACAGATATGGATTGGTAAATAATTAGAAGCATTGCTAGGCTTTTTAATTTTAGAGACAAAATCACATCCACAACATAAACTTTGAGAGAGTTTTTGTGCTACTGCCAAACAAATGAAGTTTATATAACAACAGAATATGTATATATGTTTACATACTTTATTCATTGATACAGAGCAGATAAAATACATAATAAAGCACGACAGATTAAATATTCTATTACCTTCTGGTATATATAGCCATTTGGCGCTCCCCAGCCTACATTTGGATCAGACGATGATGCTCCGTTGATATTTGGCTGGGAATTGATGGTCAGCACTCCACGCCCATTAATGCTGGCAAGCTTGTCGGCAATGAGACCAGTCTCTGGGGAGAGCTCCTCATCGTCCCAGGGTATCCTGGTAATCTGGGACAGAAGATTATGATGTTTACAAACATGAACCACAATGATCAGGCGGCAACCAACATCTGACAGAAGATTATGATGTTTACAAACATGAACCACAATGATCAGGCGGCAACCAACATCTGACAGAAGATTATGATGTTTACAAACATGAACCACAATGATCAGGTGGCAACCAACATCTGACAGAAGATTATGATGATTACAAACATGAGCCACAATGATCAAGCGGCGACCCCCACCTAAATTACTCAAAATACTGTTTACTTCCTTCTCGACAAACACAGCATATATGAAGTTGATTTAACTCATGTGCAGGCTTCAAATCAATCTTTACACTGATGAACGTACAACTGCATGTATAGTGAAATATTAAGTGAATAAAAGAACGGGTCTGCATTTTTACTCGGGTGTTTTTAATTCATGTTTGTATATAAATTTATTATAACTAAACACGGACGCCCCTGCTATACAAAAATTAAGTCTAAAAACTACCATGACTTCTGTAAAATTTGATGGAAGTTGACAAATATCGAATTTGACCTGTATTTTATACAGTAAATATACAGCTACACACAAAATAAATTTTTTTTTTAAATATCAGAAGTTAGGCCATTATCAAAACTGTGACATTTTTTTTCATGATGTCCATTTATGTTTAAAATCACTATGCAAAATCAAAATCGGGCAACAAAAAAATGAGCCTTGTATCCACCCACATGTAAAATACGAGGTTGGAGTACAGCAAACAAACATTTTTTTAAGGATAGCTTTAGGCTATTATAAATTAATTCCTAGATTATCTTCCAAATTTTTCTTAAAAACGGGGAGGGCAGGAGGATTTTATTTGTTATGTTTTATTTTATTTTTTAAAATATTGTATGTTTTTTTCATAATTTTTTTTTTTTTTTTTGAAAATAAAAAGGGTCAAGACGGCATGAAAATTAGGATGTGGGCGGGATGATATTCTAGCAATTAATTTACTATAGCCTTATTCACCGGACACTTATTTGATGTTAGACAGACAAACGAATGGACAGTGGTAACTTCATGCCCATTCACCATTCTTCAAATAGTGGAAGTATAAAAAAAGTGTCAGCTTTAACTTCAAAATTGCATGTGTCCCTTTAAATATTTCCATATGACTATTTCCATGACAACTCACCTTTTTGCCGGCTTTGTTAACCTCCCCAGAAATATAGTTCTTGAACACATCGAACACGTCAATCTCGCTGGTCAATTCCTCTCCCCACATCTGTAGCAAGTCCTCCCGCGATGATTTACTCTTCAAATAAAACAGATAATAATCTTGTAGATCACCAAATGATGCCGCAGACGAGTTTCCCCATCTTCCATTGGGGAATTCATCCCAGTCTGACGTTCTATACACATAGCTCTTTGGTCGACACCTCCAAAAGATTGGACGGATTTCTTCCGTGATTCTGCTGTGATTGGCTGTTGGTTTCCATGGCAATGGTCGCCATGGATCCTCACACCACATACCAAGTCTTCTTAATATTTCAATGGTGGCGACTTCTCTGTTTAGTGTGTAGAAGTGTAGCCCATTGACTGTGCCACTCTCAAATAGTTCTTTCACCATGGAAACAGTTTGTTCGACGCCATAGTTACGAATGGCCTCATCATTGTCTTTGATTGGATTAATGTTGTCAATAATTTCCTGCGGAACTTCTAAACGAGACAATTTTACAATATGTCTCAACGACTGGTATGCCTGAAAAAAAGTTAAAGAGGCATCAATTAATTTATTAAATGGGTAAATGCTAAAGATAAAAGTTTAGTCTTAAAGATAGAAATTAAGGGATCGGTTTCAATCTGTATCATGAGCATGCGTTTTGTTCCCAAGCAAAACACTAAATCCATAAATAGAACATTGCGAGAATACTCCTCTAGAGGGATGCGATCACAGGAGATGATGATGTTGATGATCTAATGTTCCCTTGACCTAGTTTCAAAAGAAGATACAGGAGGATATCCTAAACTAGAGGACCAGGTTTTTCCATGTAGGTACACACTAGGTAGATCACATTGCTTTATACAGAAAATTACTTGCGTTGAAAATAAACTGTTGTCAAAGCCGACCTTTTCAAAACTTTAATGGTGTTTGGTACCTACTGGTACTGTACATATACTGAGATCCAAAAGTTTAGTCGCTACTTTCATGCAGGTTGAATTATAAAATGAAATAAGATTTCGATATTTTTTCTATTTAACTATATTTGTCGAAGTATGTAGAGCAACATCAACATACTTTGGGATTTATTTTATAGTCTGGCTAAAAGTTATTGCCCCTTCATATAAAACAGCATTTTGTCAAATAAAAGCACTATTTGTCTAGCTAAACAACTAAAACTGTGTAAATGATGAGATAAAACACCAAAGAATGTAAAACTTGTAACAAAATTCATAACATATCTTCACTTTACATGCATTCCCTGTTGAAAGCTGTGAAGTTGGCAATTTACCTCCCTTTACATTGAAATAAGAGCAATTTAGGATGACGTCACCAGAATGAAAGTTGGTACATTAAATGTACCCTATGGGATTTCCCATGTATTTTGACTGACTGAACTTTTGGTTTTCAGTATATAATTAGTGAGAAAAAACAAACGTGATAGCCATTCTGGACAAATTCTATGCTGGTTGTTTAATATTGAGATATCATAATATTTTCTTTAGCGATATTGTCAGCCAAAAGTACATTTTGGTGAATTTACAAGAACTGTTCCATTAATGCCCGATCTATGGAAACGTATCTGTATTCATTATATAAGCTGTATTCATCATACGGGGAACAAATGACCCCCAATTTTGAAGTGTGAGCGAAAACGCTGCTTCAACAATAAAATTATTAAATTAATTCTATAGCTATGTTACAAATCGCCCCATTACCTGTATGGGAAGTAGTCCGGGTATGATGGGACAGTTTATACCAATGGCCCGGCAGTCATTGTAGAACTTGATGAACGTTTGTGCTGTAAAGAACAGCTGTGTGATGATAAAGTCCGCGCCTGCGTCAATCTTTGTTTTCAAATGTTGAAGATCTTCCTCGTATAACTCGCTCTCTGGGTGACCTGTGGGGTAACCTGGGGAGGAAATAACATTAGAATATGATTTTTTTGTCTATTCTTCAAACTCTCATCTATTCAGCTGGGCCCATGTCACTAACCTTCAGAAAGTCTTAAATTTTCAGTCTTTCTGGGCAGAACCAGTACTGAGCATATGCAGTAAAGTGTTGCTCAAGGACATCACACATAGCAGTTGTGGAGGATTGAACCAATGACCCACCAACCGAGGGACTACAAGAGGTATCAGGCAGCTTCTTGTAATTGTGTCATCCCTTCGGTTTGAATTACCAGACAAATATGGACTGTATTAAATAATCAATATAAAGAAGATTCTACATGAGTGCTTGTTTAAATGAATTTGCAAAAATATTATGCAAAGTTCTGCTGAGCACCATATCATTTTTGTCAATGAGTTTAATAGACTCAATAACAAATGAGCTTGAATGTAAGACTCTTTTTTACCACATAACTCAGGGAAATTATGGACTTGTGAGACAGATAACAAAATGAGAGCTTATCAAGCGTTGCAGATGACAAAATGAAATTTACCTGTGACACAGCTGACAAATTGAGAGCTCATCAAGCTTACCTACGATGCGGATGACAAAATGAGAGCTTACCAAGCTTACCTGTGATGCAGATGACAAAATGAGAGCTTATCAAGCTTACCTAAGACACAGATGACAAAATGAGAGCTTATCAAGCTTACCTGCGACACAGATGACATAATAAGAGCTTATCAAGCTTACCTGCGACGCAGATGACAAAGTAATCTCCATACTCCTGTCTGATCAGTTTGACAAGGTCAGATGCATAATTCAATTTCCCCTCCTGGTACGTCCAGTTGTCTGTCCCCTGTGGAGGATCTATAACATATATACATAGTATAAATAAAGACAGAAACACGTGTAATAACAGATGTAGTTTTTATATTCATACCAGAATGCATAATAACAGGTGTGCATTATACATACCACAATATGTAAACTGAAATCAGAGCACTCATTTCTAACCTTTACACAAATAAAGTTTTTAAAGAGACTCGTAATTTAAAGCAATCACCAGGAAGTGGCTCTCAATTTTAAAGTTCTCAATAAATGAATCATTAAAGAAAAACAAATTTTGACAACAGACCACGAAATAAAACACAATTAGTGCTTCTTTGTACCATAATCGGGGGAACAGAATGTAGAATGGCTCAAAATTACCTATATTTCTCTTCCATTTTCCTCTCTGAAGATCACTTACCTCTCACAGCTAAGGTTGTGAGTTCGAGTCCAGCTCAGTCAAAAAACTTTATATGCCAACATTTACCAGTTACTTGCAAAAGGACAGTGATTCTGGTCATATTTGCTCTAAGAACTTCTTCTATTAATAAAACTGCATGCCATACACATCCTGTAATGTGTTGAAAATTGTTACAACACCATTCCTTTACATATGAACAGCCTGCCTGGAGAACATCCTTCAATGTAATCTGACCTGAAGCGAGAGCGACTATTGCTCCATCCACAGGCCATGTGGCATTGTTTGTCCAAGTAAATACAATTCAGTGTTTACTTAGATACTGTTGCTTGTCTAAGGAGAATGACAAACTTGGAAACAATATCGATTGCTGATTGGATTATCAACTTCTTTGATTGACATTCCGTGTCGGGTCAACTGAACCGGTGTCCAAACAGATAACTACCAACCTCCTCTGAGAGCCAGCAGGTTCCTGATGCCTAGTTCCTTGGCCTTCTCTAGGTTGGCTTTAAGTTGCTCCACTGTCTGGTCAGCGCATGTTATATGAAGCATGGTTTCCAGGCCACAGAAATTCAGCATCGTTGAGGCAATGCACGTGGAGCTTGTGGGCTTCTCGATGTTACCTGGATCACCTGACGGATGCCATGTGATGTCACAGAACAAAGGCTTGCCAGCCGCCATCCTCTCAAACCTAACAAAAAGTAGATTTATAAATAGAGCTAGACAGTGTATGGTATATAAATATAGCTAACACAAGATTTAAAAATATCACTAGTGGATCCAGCATGCCTTCCTTAAAGATGTCAAGTACAGTTAAATTGAGAGAAAATTTGAAACCCGGACTAGTATATGCCACCTTTAACCCTTTACTCCATAGATACGAGTTTTCCCGCACCAATCACAGAAAGCCTTTGAAAACAGTGCAGGAAGAGTTCAGATTGCTCTTAACGGGCAATCTGAACACTTCCTGCACTGTTCCACTCTGTCAGTTAATATCATTCACCAAATACTTCAAAAGCCTTCTATATTAGAGGTGTCCAAAGCGTCTTTATTAGAGGTGTCCAAAGGCGTCTATATTAGAGGTGTCCAAAGGCGTTTTTATTAGAAGTGTCCAAAGGCGTCTTTATTAGAGGTGTCCAAAGGCGTCTATATTAGAGGTGTCCAAAGGCCTTCTATATTAGAGGTGTCCAAAGGCGTCTTTTTAAGAGGTGTCCAAAGGCGCCTATATTAGAGGTGTCCAAAGGCGTCTTTATTAAAGGTGTCCAAAGACAGCTATATTAGAGGTGTCCAAAGGCGTCTATATTAGAGGTGTCCAAAAGCGTCTATATTAGAGGTGTCCAAAGGCGTCTTTATTAGAGGTGTCCAAAGGCGTCATATTAGAGGTGTCCAAAGGCGTCTATATTAGAGGTATCCAAAGGCGTCTATACTACAGGTGTCCAAAGGCATCTATATTAGAAGTGTCCAAAGGCATCTATATTAGAGGTGTCCAAAGGTGTCTATATTAGAGGTTTCCAAAGGTGTCTATATTTGAGGTTTCCAAAGGCGTCTATATTAGAGGTGTCCGAAGGCGTCGATATGAAGAAAAGGGTTAAAACCACTAAACTGACAACATACATAGTATGCTACCTTAAAAGTGCATATCCCATCTATAAATTTATGTTTTTTTACACCCCTCTCGCACTTATTTAAAAATTGCTGAAAATCTTCCCAACCCCACCTGCTTTAATATAAAATTCTGAATCTGCCATTGAATATGCAAGTTGTTTTCCATTTAGGTATGTAATTTACATTCTGATAATAGCACAAATATTAATGCATTTCACTGTCAAAAGAGGTAAGGCCAACATTGAAATAATGTTTGTTTGCAATCTCCTTGGAGGTAGGTGAATCAAGGGATCATGGGATTTAATATCAAAGAAAACATATTTCTATGACAATAATATTTCTATTTAGGTGGGATTACAATATGGTATTTTTATTATCATGCAAAAAAATACAATAAATGTTAAACACATGTTTGTAATAGCCTTGATGGTAAAAAAAAACCTTCAAAATTTTAAAGAGGAAGATTTTTTTATAGTAATGGCTATTGATTTGGGCATTGTACATTGTTACAGTTTACAGACATCTTTTCCACCAGGCCAGGCTCGGCTATGTAACCCAAAGGTAGATCCTGGGGTGTACCTGAAACTCGCCCCCTAAAATTGAGCAAGTACTATTATACTTTATTTTTATATGACAGGGACTTAAAATGGATTTCAAAGCTCACAAACTTAATATTTCAGAGCTTTAATCAAGAAACCCCAATTAAAACTATGGTTATACAATTACCGGTACATTCTTAACTCAAAAGTGAAAAAACATTCAACTTCCATCATCAAACTCTTACTTTATTCTTATTCATACACACACACAAACACACCCCCACAACATGAAATTGTGGATCTGCCCTTCTAACCTGTATAATAAATGGAAACTTATATTTTTTAATGAGGTTTAATTAACCCCATTTTCAGGCTATGCCATTATCAAATAATTGCTAGATTATCATCCAATTTTTTTCTTAAAAACACGGAGGG
Organism: Panopea generosa; assembly: GCA_029582155.1. Lineage (NCBI taxonomy): Eukaryota > Metazoa > Mollusca > Bivalvia > Adapedonta > Hiatellidae > Panopea > Panopea generosa. The sequence continues at coordinate 45,160,686 of CM055910.1, read as the reverse complement.
CAGGAGGATTTTATTTTTTATTCTCATTTTTAAAATTTTTGATGTTTTTTTTTTATTATTATTTTTATGAAAATAAAAAGGGTCGGGGTGGCATGAAAATTAAGGGGGCAAGCGGGCGGGGATGATAATCTGGCAATTGATTTATTATGGCCTTATACAAGTCATGACAACTATGGTGGAGGGAGACATCAGACATAAATATGAAAAAAACTCCATCTTTCCTCAAGAACTGGTTAACCTTTTTTCATAAAGCTTTTTGGACCAAGGCATACACAGTACAGTACTTGAACTGATAACCTCAGCAGTAAGACTCGATTCCTAAGGCTTAAGCCATTCTTAAACAAAATTTGACGTGCTCATACCTACTCATTCAGAATTGCAGTACCCTAATAGGCCATTATAAATTAATTGCTAGATCATCATTTAAAAAAATTTTATTCTTTTTTTTTTCCATGAAAATGAAAAAGGTCGGGGCGCAAGGAAATGAGGTTTAAAACGATTTTGCAAAATGAAAATCTGTTCAAAAAACTGCAAGAATTCAGTTTAGTATAGACTCGGGGGACGCAACACCAAATCTGAACGTGCACATATATTTCAGCAGAAATACCGTGGATTTTAATCAAATATTTTTAGCTGCCACTGGTATGTTTTATCTATTCATTACACTATCTAGGATTTTGGTATATTATGGTGTACCTGTCACCAGGGTCGCTGTACTTGCACATCATTTTAGGATCATGTACGCCACTGTAATGGCTGTTAAGTTGAGCCTCCAAAGCGGATTGAAATAATTCATGAATATTTTCAGCCGACTCTTTTTTTTTTTTCTTTTTTTTTTGTCACTTTTTGTAAGGGGAAGTCGTACAAGATACAAGGAACTTTATTTTGTGGCGGCTGTACAAATATAAACACTAGCTGTAAAAGTATTTGCCGACAGTAACAAAGATACATAACATGTTAATCTTTTTTTTATTGTCATGACAATTTGTAACTTCTGGACGTTGACACCAACATGTTCTATTATGTTTTTCCGACACATCGCATGGGTTAGTATAAACTAGGTCATGTCCGCATATTATTATTAGTCTAATTATAACTACACTTGTTCCCGGCAATTGTGCAGTGCCCGGTGTTGCGCACGGAAACCATTCCCCGGGTTTATTTACAGTAACACGCGCTGGTTACATGACTGGCTTCGCTCCAATTAATAACGAAAATAACAAACCCTATACACAATGCACGCACTTTACACAAAAAGTAAACGTGATACATTACCTTGCAACCAAGTTGACGGCTCCATTTGCAGTCCTTGGAGGAAAGAATTCCAGAGAAAACCAGCGGTCTCCTCTTTGAATTCGTTTATTGATACGGTCAATCAAACGTTTGTAGCGAGGCGCCTTTGGGGACTTCGAACGGTCTCTCTTGCTTGAATTCGGCGGTGAGTCCGCTCGCATTTGCTCGCAAACATCGCTATCTTTTGAAACCAGTTTCAATTCAGGCATTGTTTATGATTTACTTTTATACCTATAATAAATATTAACAGCATTTCTGAACAAGGCACTGAATCCATAAACTAGTTTCTATAATATACAGTTATGTATATTTATATTAAAATATACCACGGACTTAAAACAAACGTCTCTGATTATACATAATATAGATCGGGATCTAAATGTATAGTCAAGTTTTTGTGCACTTTCAGGAATTATTAATTCGATAGAGTACGGTCGTACTGTTTTGCATGTTTTTTTATGAATAATATAATTTTATGGAGTGTATGGTAAATATACTTTCTATGATCAGTATTTATTATTATGCTTGTTGCCCATTAGCAAGACACTTTATCAGCATATTACTGGTACTGGCAGTACCCCCAGTCTACAGGTCTACCCAGGAAGACTTCGAGCGTGATTTGCCTCAGTTGTAATACTGTTTCACAATCGATGCAAAAGTAAATCATGCAGTTTAAAACATAATATTATGTCTCTGGTTTAGATTACGATAATCAGTTTCCCATCATTACAATCAAATTGTTAACTTTTAATAATGTGTATGTTTTGGCCAAGAACAAAAAACAGATAAACTATTCAATTTACCACAACTAGGAACTTTTTTAATCTATATGTATAGACTATCAATTAAACATCAATAATTATACTAACCCGTATCGATTATGTATACAATTAAATACACACGGTAAACAATAATTAAACCCACACTTGTCCATGCGTTACATAAAATTAATAGGCTACATAAGTCAGGGACCTAGAAGTGTGTGCGTCTCTAATTCTTGTAGATTTTAATAATAAAACATTTGGTTTTTCATTTATTTATGTTGGCATCTAATTTTCAGATTATACCTACAATAAAATACAAATGTTATCCGTACATGGGAAGACGGAATAAAATTGTCAACTCCTTATACAAGCCTCTTCCTTCTCATAAAATACGCAACACCGCTGACCAAAACAAATTATGTCATTTCCGGAAACTGTCACTGCAGAATCTTACAAAATATACCAATAACAGCTTAGAAATATTGACATGCAAATGCAGACGATTATATGAACATTTGAAATATAATGGATGAATACAAACCAATAGCGAAAATTGCGTTATAATTGATTTAATAATAAAATCCGTACCAAAATAACAATTCATTCACAATTCTTCAGCATTCAAAATGATATTCCCCTACTCTGCATGTTAAAATATTTACTAAAGAGAAAGCGCAATGGTGCAGCGAGAACTTATATACACCGACTGTAAGCAACAGCCAATCAAATACGTTATACCAATGTGGGCCATTCCCATTCACACAAGCGTTGACATGAAGGGGTAACAGGTTGATTCAAACATTTTCCGTGTGTTAAATATATGCAAGTATACAGCTATAACTGATAAAAAATACGCAAAACTAAAACTATTTAATATTAAAACTAAAACAGATACGTTTATTGATTCATTTAATCAAAATGAAACAAATATTGTTCAATTCCGATTACCCATCAAACCATATTGGTTAGGACTGTCTGATTGAGGTACTGCCGGTGGGGTTATTAGGTTGTTGTTAAAATATAAACAAAAACGTTCACGTATATCTGCATATATTTTTCTGAGCTGCAGTTTCTGCTTGAAAGCATATTATGAAGCATAGTATATAGTGTTCTTATAATGTGACAACATTAATTTCTTTAAAAAAAAACGTTTAAAATTTAATTTAATATGAATTATGAACGGGAATTGACAAACAAACGCCCTGATCAACAACTACTTATTGATGATTATATATGAATAAATCTCACACATATTTTTTTTAATAAAAGGAAAACAAATACGATTTATAACTGATCTTAATCGATCTACAAAATAAACAATTTATCATGAAAACGGGACGGTAGTGTAGTGGATAGTGTGTTGGTCGCTCGTGCTAGAGGTCGTTAGTTTAATGCCAAGTTTGACCCGATAACCTAAAACTATGAATCAACTCGGCAACGATTCTATCAATATAAAAAATGAAGAATTCGACAGCGATACATATCAGCTCTGATGCTTCACAATCGAGCTATAACACACCTAACCGTATTATCGGCAATCACGATGGTAGAGAATGATCGCAACTGGTGCATGTGCGGAACAAAACAATCAATTCCGATTTTCATACATATATTTTTAATGTTATAACACCGCAGTGGTAGTCTAGCGGCAGAGAGTCCTCCTCACATATGGAATGTCGTGGGTTCGATCCGCGGCCTGGTCATACCACAGACTTGAAAAATGGTACTAGATGCTTTCTCACTCGGTGCTTAGCATTTAGAGGATAGTTCGGGGTCTGACCGGCCAGGTGTCAGTATAATGTGACTGGTCGGGGTATCTATCATATCATGTGTCTGCGGGCGGCTTGATTCTCTAGTGTGGCACAGAATGACACCACCGCGGTAGGAATGAAAACTGTTGAAAGCGATGCTAAACGCCAAATAACAAAAACATAATGTTATACAAAGAAATAAACATGTGAAATGACCTGCATAGTTTCGGGCGAACGGTTAAGTGTCGGATAAAACCAACTGTAACTGACACGTGCACATTTGATACATAATAGACAACGAGAAAGTAGATTTCCACGTGCATGCACGGAACAGTATGTTCGTGTTTACCAAACCAAACTCTCTGTCTGATTATATAGACTATATGGTCAATCAGAAAAAGATGTTGAAAAACATTGAAATATCTTTAGTTTTCCTATTTTTAATATACCTTTCTGCGGGAACGTGCCCAAAGAATATTCCGCTATGTTTTATGTACAGCTGTGATATTTTAGCTCTGCTGGTCAAAGGCCAGCAGGGCTTATGTCATAGCAAATTGTCCGTCGTCCGTCGTCCATCGTCCTTCCGTTAACCCTTTTCTTGTAGACGGGACATCACCTTCATTTTTCATTGAATCTCGATTGAATCCCCCACCCGCCAAAGGGCTTATAAGCACATTTTAAGTAAAATTTAAAAAAAACAGTTCTCTGAAAGTTCAAGGCCTATCTATACCTTAGATATTTTATATGTAGCATAGCATGGAGGTCCCCTAAAAGATTCGTTGAAGTCGGGTTCCTGGGGTCAAATCTAGGGCCGCCACAAGGGTCACTGTTAACATTGAGTTATATAAAAAAATGTTGTAGACGCGATAGCACCTTCAATTTTCATTGAATCTTAACCAAACTTGCACAGCAGCTTAATAACTACAAGATATAGGACGAGTTCTTGAACAAGCGTGATTCGACCACAAATGCCCCCGCCACAGGGCTTATAAGCACATTTTAAGTAAATTTAAAAAAAAAAAAAAAACAACATTTTCTCTGAAAGTTTGAGGCATAGACCTTAGATATTTTACATGAAGCATCTGTTGCAAGTAGAGGCATTCAGGTCCTCTTGTTGTTGCTTTACATTCACCTATTTGCCGTAACAGTAGAACTTTACTCTTTTCCAAACAAATACCTATTAGAATACTCTTGTGACACATACAGAATAAAATAATTTAAAATTTGTTTTCATATTTCGTAATAATCTGCATTTAGATAAAGCGGACGCATTTTTTCCCCAGATACACACCGTCAAGCTGTTTCTGGTGGACGTTGGGTGACGATGGAATAACGCGGAATAGTGGTGGAATTCGCGACCAGCGGTTAGAATACTACTACGATGTAATATTTCTGATCATTTGACTGCAACCGAATTTTTATAGACTGAAGCCGTTTTTTTATCATTCGGCAGATACAAGAACTTTTCTGTGGGAACATCAGGACGAGTGTTTAAAAGTGCGAAAACTGTCTTGTTACCGAGCTGTTTGAAAGATGCGTAACGCTTTGGAATGGTGGTGTTTCTTCAATTGTTTGCGTCCAAGAAAGGAAATGCTAGTTTATTTATGTATATCTATGAAAAGAGTCTTTTAGGTCAAACAGAATTAATAAAAGTTTTTTATATAAACCACATTTGAAATAAGCTCTCGGGCTTGAATGATTGTGCCGAGCATTATTTTTTTCAAATGCACAACATACAGAAACCAAAGATTAACACCATTTCATCCGACAAGGCCATTTCTCAATTGAATAAAAAAAACGCCTTCTATATGACGATGAAAGAATATCTTTTGTTAGCAATATTATTCTAGTCAAAGCTGTACACTACTTTAAAGAAACTAACGCTTTGTATAATCTCATTTATGTAATCCTATCTTCTGTTAACTGTACTGCATAACTTCGACCTTGCGAACTCTTTAACTGTTCTTCCATTGTACACATGGTCAAGTTGCTTTGGACACAAACAGTTCTGGTTGTTTCACTGTGCCACTGAGATGTGGATACTGGGCACATGCGTATGGACCACATAATGAAGAAATATTTTTTTCCCTTACATTTTATTCTTTTCTTCCTTTCCGACCTTTTATTTCTATTTTTATAATACTGGATAAGAAAAGTTGTCAAAATATGTTATTTTGATACCTATTGTTAACATTGTAAAAAGTGTAAGGGACGGGCCGAACCCAATGGTGAAAGAACTTGTGGCCCCAACCCCATTTCATTTTGAAATAAAATATATTTAAAACTAATGACTGTTCAGGGTATCCGAACATCCAGTTTTTCTTTGATATCTTAAATTTTAAAAATGTGTTCTTAAAATTCTGTTTTATTTAAAGCTTATTCGTAATTCAGTTCAAAACGGTTGCTTTTGTGTGTATTTTGTTCTATACTGTGATATCTTGTTCTGCCTTGAATGGTTGTTGTACCGGTATATGTGTGCTAAACAAAATTAAATTTGGTACATGAACCTGTGATTACACAGGTAAGGAAGATGACAAACGAGTTACTTGTAAAAACAATTAAACACCCGATTTGCGTCTTGTACGTGTGTAATTATGTACAAGGTAACATCTTGTTTCAACGAAATTGTTTCTCTGTACTCCGATGCTTGAACATATAACAGATGATCTTCAGGTGCACCAATTTGGTCACTTTTGTGACCACTTCAGAAGTGCGAACACGTTCATTTAATGACTAATTAAAAGAAAAAAAACTAATAGGTTTGTATGACTGGTCATCCGATGACATTATTCGATTTTCGAAACAAAGTTTAAGTAAAACAAATTTAGTGAAAATATTGAACACTTACCGTAAAGTTCACCAATTTGACTCCGCCGCCTGCACCACTCCTTAAGCTGCGATGTAATTACAACGCGGGCTGTGCGACTGGTAGACATGAAAACGGTATTTCAGAATAAAAAGACAAGGGTCTGGTAGAATCGATGAATGCTCTCCGAATAAGGCTTGTGCACAGGAGTAGTAGCTATTTTGTATTTGTAAAATTAATATTCAAGGTAGAGTTATAAAATTCTCTCTACACTCTCACACATTGTCCCTTATCCATGTCCAAAGTTGGGGTTGATTCCTTATAGACTTTTAAAGATATGTTCCGGTGAAGTAACAAAAGGGCCAGATTGGCACTAAAGTGCTCACCTGTGGCAGAGGAGACAATGCTTAATAAGGCAATTTTTAATAATGCAAGGCCATACCTCAGACATTTAAATTTTGTCAGTCGATATATATATATATATATATATATATATATAACTATTCTGCAAGTTTGGTGAATATCAAATGAAATCTGCAGGTGCTAGAGTGCACATAGCTTCAAATAACGCACTTCTTGGCAATTAAATGGCCATAACTTCAACAATACTTAACTGATTTGACCAGCTCTAAAACTTGTCAGAGACATTTTGGTTATATAACTACTGTGCAACTTTGATTAAGATCAAATGAAAACTAAGAGTGCTAGAGCGCACACAAACTAAAAGCTATACCTTTTTTGAAGATTCAAGGATTACAACTCCGACACTACTTATCCGATTTTGCCAATTCACGAACTTGTTCAAGTTACATGCTGGTGCTAGAGTGCACACAACGAGTAACGCAATATTTGATGAGTCAAGGCAATTTAGCCAGCTCACAAACATGTTTATAAATAGTATGGTTATATAATAACTGCAAGTTTGATGAGGTTCAAATTAAAAACGCAGGTGCTATCTAGAGTGCACACAAGGTCAAATAGTTCAATTTGTTTTATGTCAAGGGAAATTACTCCAGTTCAAGAACGTGTCAGATATTATGATTATAAAAAATATAATTCGTAATATTCATTGAGTTATCTAACTTTGTTATTGTAGTAAGTTTAATGACTAGAAAATCTTGCGTGAAGTTCTAACCCAAAACATGCAATGGTAACCGAGATTATAATTAACCAAGGTGTCACGGAGGGCTAGTAGAAGAGCTCTCTTTATTCTTTGAATAGTCAAGCTAAAAATACGGGTACTAGAGGTCACAAAAAGTCAAATAGTGCAATATTTGGTGTTTCATGGGCCACAACTCTGGCATTATTTATCCCATTTGGTTAGTTCAAGAACTTGTCCGAGATATAGTACAAGTTTGGTGAGGATCAAATTAGAAATGCAGGTGCTAGAGTGCACATAAAGTCAAATAGTACAATTTTTTTGTTTCAAGGGCCACAACTCTGAATTTTATTATTCGATTTGGCCAGTTCAAGAAAATGTCTTAGGTATTATGGTAAATAACTACCGAGTAAGTTTGGAAATCAAATAGTGCATTTATTTTGTTTCAAGGGCCATTACTCTGACAATAATTATCCGATTTGGCCAGTTCAAGAACTTAATACATTTTTCTCTATGCACATCCACAAACTGCCCACCATGTCCAAGTCATGTTGGATTCCCCTCCAATTCTGATGATGTATTCTGGACAACCAAAAATGAATTACAAAAGTGGCGATAATTTTGTCATCATTCAAGACATAGTTATGGTTCTTTTTCTTTGTACTTACACACAATGCCCCCTGCTTGTGTTCCCAATTGTCACTGGCTCCCCTTTAGTATTTTTTGGAGTTAAATTATGATTCGGACAAGGTTTTGGAATGACACAGATGGATGGAAGCACCGTCACAAATGGGTATTTAATGATTTCTTTTTGCCCAGCAGATTACTTGAGTGTGGCTAAAAAGTTTAGCCAAACAACAGATTTTAACCACATAAAAGCATTATTCTAGAAACAACATAATTTTTTTTCAACTGTTTAACTAAATTACCAACGCTAAACCCTAGACACTTAAATACCCATTCATGTGTCTGACAGACGAACAAAGCAGCAGCAATATGCTCAAGATACAATTAGCTGCTGGCACAAACATTAAAAGTATGAAAATCGAAAAAACAGTTCGTCATTACATGCTCAGCAGTTTTGCTAGTGAATGCAATTGTCAAAACAGAAGGACATGATAGTAAAAGCATTTTCCCCAAGCTCGAGTTAATCAAATAACAAACAAACAAATGTACTTCAGTTGTATATATACAACACAGTCAAACCTAATGGAAGCAGCCAGTCAGGGGAAGGGGCAAAAGTGTAAAAGATAAACATAATTAACTTATTTATATGCTGATTTTTTTTTTTAATATTTATCTTATAATATACATATAATAATGGCAACAACCAACATTCTTACAAATTCTCTTTCTCTTCTAGCAGTTACACATTTAAATAGTTGGCCAAGAAAATGTTTATTACATAGGTATTTTAATTTGGATTAATTTTTAAACCATTTATCACAATAATCTGAAATTCTGTGCTGTAAAGTTTTCTTTGAACTAAACTTACACATGTCAATTTTAATTGTAAAACTTGAAAACAATATCAAAAACAAAAATCATGCCAGTCCCAGTAATTTATAGTTAAAGGCATCTTTTCTATACTACACTGCTGCTGCTATGTCCAGTTTTTTCCCCCCAACATTTCCAAATACTCATTGACCAACAAATTATCGACATCATGGACGTTTTTGTCTGTTACAGAAACATTTGTCATAAATGGAAAAAAATTCCTTCAAGTTAAGTATTATCCCAATGGCTGTTGATCTTCAAATTCTCCCATTCCAGTCATCTTACTGGTAAGTACAGTCACATATATATAAGTTATAAATTCAAATAATCCAATTGGTGATAATCATAGCAGCTAACTCCCATTTCCATCTGTATCCTGAAATAAAAAGAAAATATAACTGACGAGTTTAAACACACTAAACTAGTCTAACATGAACAGGTCATAGCCATTATCTCTCATCGTCAGTTCTTTTTTCTTTGATAAAAAGAAATCAATCTCTGTTTAGTAAATCCATAAACTCATGTTATACCAAGCCTTGCATACCAAGTTTGAGAAACTGCTTCGTCATTTCTAAAATGATGCCGGAGACAAAAGGAAATGTGCACAGAGTATATATGACCTATCATCAGTCTGAGATAACTTCCTTATTCCCTCACACCCAGTCATTTTTTTTCTTAATTATATTACAAAATGTACTACAATGCATATACACATGTGTACTGGCTTGGCTTCCAGAAAAAAATACAACATGAACTATGATTGATTGATTGATTGAATATTTAGCGTCATTTTTATGCCATCAAGGGCTAACAGACGATCAGTTAACCTTACCACTGTTTCCTGGGATTAACCAGTACTCGAGCACAACCCATCTCCGCAAGAAACTGATAACTTTCCCACTTGAATCAGCGGTGAGAGACGAATGATAATGAGACACAATGTCGTATATCAATCATCACGGAGACTGTGAACTAGAGAACACCTGAAAGATCAAACTGAATAACTAATTTATTTATTTAAAAAAGGTATATAAACTTTTATGGCTTCATAAACATGATGTACAAGATCTACAGCTGAACATTCCAAATAAGCTAACACATACAGCAAGATGCATTGTATTAAACAATTTTTTTCAATAGATGATATTCTAAACAGGTCTTACCAGGTTTTTGTGTGCGGGTACACACATGATGGGTTGTGATACACCTTGAAAATTACTCTTGCAAAAAATAATTATATTGGGCAAGCTGACATTGTCAAAACGAAACTGGTGTTTGTATCTACATCTAATTATGAGGAAAAAACATTGTGACACCCATTTTGGACTAAATCTATTATATCAAATATGCAATTATGGGACTGGAGCATCTACTAACTCGTTCCTATGCAGCTGCCTTATAACTTTTTTGTCGTGGACACATAGCATGATACATCACTATATCTCACATACTGAGCGACACTGGATAAACAAGCCACTGACAAAACATGATACCCCATCCAGCCACATTACATGTATATTCAACACAGGGAGTACTGGTAACTTAATCTAAATGACGAGGCTGAACACCAAAAAAGGAAGCAACCAGTAAAGAAAATCATTTCTAAAATCTTGAGTACAAATATACCAGCAACCACCCAGCTGTTCTAGGATAGAGCAAACAACCTACTACCTGCACACTGCCTACAGCCTGCACACAACCTACAGGGAATAGTTCAGCACTGCTTACCTTTACTCGTTCACCATGTATTAGGTAAGGGTTCTGAAAGTCGTGTTGACAGTTTGAATAGCCCATACCTAGACCCAGGCCGGCACCAAGTGTGGCGGGCCACGGACGTCCTGCAATGTAGTAAAAGTGTATAAAAATTATTATTGTGTAATAATAATGTGTTTGATTTATATAATGTACAAAATAATTGCCATGTACTTCAGAGATTAATACGAGCTGACTTCTATAATGTACAAAATAATTGCCATGTACTTCAGAGATCAATACGAGCTGACAGGGAAGATTCTGTTTCAGTAAATTTTGAAAAGTTCTGGTGTGCACATAAAGTTGTTATACATAGTCTGGGTGTGAAATGTTTTACACTTTGTTAATACAAATATCAAATCTGGATCTACATCTTCACACATATGGAAAGTTCAAAATTGTTTGCATTAACTTATAACATGTAGTTGCATTTTTAAAGATCATCTCATTCTGGCATAAAATTGATCTAGAAATCAGATAAATTAACTATAAGCTAAAACCGCTCTTGAACCGGATGTTTTGTTCGGTCCAGAGGTTGTCTGGTGTAGTAGGTTACACTGTATAAAGAAGTGGGTATATCGGAATTCCAAGCCCTATCCCTTAAGGCATTTTCATGGTTATGTTAACATAGATAATAAGATGTATGCTTACAATATCTTTTTACTTTTATATACTGTACAGATATTAGTGTGTACGTATGGCACATATGTAAAACTTTGGAGAGATAAATACTTTTTAAACTCACTTTTAAAGAATATCACAGAGAAAATAACTCCAAGACCAAGGCCAGTTGCTGAAAAAGAAAAAAAAACATAAATAATAATTACATATAATTGTTATTATGATGTCATCTGACAGATGAGTTATCTTTAATTCAAATAGTAATAATACAGGTAAACATGACCCAGTATCAAATAAATTATTCTTTTATTTTACAATATTAATAACTTAATAAAGGGATCATTTTGTGGTTTGAAACTGTGAGATTATTACATTATTTTGACAAAAATCTAATAAAAAAAATAACTGACTGGTTCTTGTTTTGCCTGTCATACTTTGTGCTAGTCTGTAGCAGGGCTTCACTGTTTTTTTGGTTTTTGAACTGATTTCTACTGTTCAAAACCACTTTTTGTTTGCGAGGTGGGTGCAGTATTGGGATATATATACATGCATGGGCATAAAAAAAGCAAAAAAGTGTGATTCTTACAGAAATAAAAAACCTGGACCGATTTGCATTTTGGAATTTTAGAAGCCTGTAGTATGGACCCAGCTCTCCCGATTGAGTACTGTATGTTAAATAGCAGTGTTGAAAAAGCCGCATTTGGGCACGCTGATTGATTAGTTGCTTCAACTGAGAGTTTGAATGACGTCACAGTTTACTAAGCATTCAATTCAATACTATGAATTGCAGGACAGGTATAGAATTTCATGCTTTTTTATTGGTGATTTATAGACCTGATTCGAGAGATATCAGGATCTGGGATAGACTACGTCATACAACTACCAGTATGCTTTTTGCAAAAAAAAAACTAGTCTATTCCAGAACCTGATATCTCCAGAATCAGGTCTACCAATATTAACACCCAATGAAAAAGCAGGGAATTCTATTCCTGTCCCACAATTCATAGCAATTGAACACTTACTAAACAGTGACATCATTTAAACTTTCAGTTGAAGCAACTTACCAATCAATGTGTTCAAGTAGGGCTTTTCCAACATCGCTATTTAACGGACCCAATCGGGAGGGCTTGGCCCATTCTACAGACTATTTTTACACATTATGCTTTGTGCAGAGAACTAGTCTATCCCAGAACCTGATATCTCAAAAAAATAATATATTAACCGGGGGTTATCCCACAATGATCAAGAAATGTCACTGGAAAGTGTCACATGCTCCCCCCCCCCCCCCACCCCCACCAAATGGTCTGTGAAAATAACAATATATTTTATAACACAGGGTTCAACATTAACTTTTTTTCCCACTAGTCCACCAGGCTAGTAACTCATTAAAACTGTTAGAACTGACCAAACTTCAACTAGCCCAGACCAATATCGTAACTATGATTCCGGACATAGTACTGAAAGTTGGTCACATTAGAGCAGTCACATTAGAGCCTTCTCATAAGGTTTCATTGTTTCAGTTCTGCCTTTAGTATTTTTGCCATTGATATCATCACGATCTTTTCCCCCAGTGAAGCCAAAATTGAATGGAGACATGTCGGAAGGTGTTGTTTGTCATTAATTATATCAATCAATCATAAATTGGTCTTCTCATGTCGTAAAATATAGAAGGGAAATAACTGAAGCCGATCGTACCCGGAAGAGTTACGCCGCTTAATATATTGCATCATTATGGTTAGAGTTATGCCGCTTAGTAATTCTACGTTATGTGCTTTTGCGTTCGCCGTAATGCTACAAATTATCAATAATCAATGATATTACATACTTGTCGGCATGTGCATTTAATTTATTCAATGATAAACATCATCAGCTCAGGTTTTGGTGCTTTTTTACTGATTCCTTAATTTTAATTTAACACGACCAGTCGGGCTACCAGTAGAACATGACAGGACCAAGTATTTACTAGACTTTGTTGGTCGGACGTGGGTTAATGTCGAACCCTGTAACAGGGAGCGATTTAAATGTATTTATGAGTATCAAGAGTAATGGACAGATGTTTTGGGCTAGACACACAATTTCATGTTTCTTACATTAAAGTGTGGCCTTGACCTTTGTGTAACCTTGACATCTGATATAAAGGTCTTGGTATTTCTATAGGTAATGCAGGTGACACATCATCATGACATGTTGATCACTTGTGTCAAGCTATTTTAAAATCCATCCATGTAAGACCAATTTACAGACCAGACATGAAATATCAAATAAACTGAAAATGTGACATTGATCTTTCATGTAAGGTTCTGAGTCTTCATATGACACGTCGTCACGACATGTTGATCAATAGATTTTGTCATCAGAAAAATTACTTGTACTTGACTAAACTTTCAAATAATATCAAGCAAATCATGTAGGAAAAATTTAATTAAAGATTCAAATCAACATAAACAGTGTACACTTAAGATTGTATGTTCTGATTCTAGTTTTGCTAAAAAGATTGAGGGCACAAAAATGTTGAAATCTTACTGGTGTACAGTATTTTAAGTGCACTCAGCCAGTTCAGTTGTAACACTCTCCCCAGAAAGGAATTCTAAGTGTACAAGTGTGAGATAATGTTGGTATACAGGCATTCGCAGTATATGTATATTCATTTATCGCAGTCCAAGTTATACAAGGGATACGTTATTGGCCCTCGGGAGCCACTGTGTCTGTAAGAAATACTTCGTTGTCTAAGTGATATCTTATAGTTAACAGCGGAACAGTTTATTAGTATACATGTCGTTAACAAATAATAATGCTTTTAAAGATACTGTAAACATTAAAATTATAGAATTCCGACAAACTCTCGTGTGCAGCCTTCAATGGCAAAGTCTGTAACATGTTGACAGCCTTTTTCCGGACGACTTTGCAATAAAAAAATATTCGTGACATTCAAAATATATATGAAGAATCAATAAATTTACAAACCAAACTTCATAGTTGTATCTGACAAGCAGCGATCCCATTTTTGTCCCAAAACATCCTCTGACCTCACGCTACTCTCAGCCATTTTGACGAAATGGTCATTAATATGTTACACACGAATACGATTTGCCGATATCACTATCGTCATATAGTAAAAAGTTGCCGGGTTTTCCTGTATGGGGTTATTATAAATAGTTCTATCACCTGTAAATGATTTAAATAAACCGTATAATGTATTCAGACGACAGAGATTACATGTGTTAAACCAAATGGGCCACCCGAAATTTAGACAAGTGCCTGCAGTAATCTGGCTGAATGTATCAAGTCTGGGTGCACTTTTATTAGAGCTTAACTCAGACGCTCAATGTGAGCAAGACTGGCTCGTGTCTTTTTATACTGACGGATAAGCGTAATGTCACCATCACATAAAAGGAAAACACTATTAACAATGTCTATACCGTTAACAATCACCCTTTAGCCAATGAAAGCTCTGCTTAATATTTTTGAATAACTGAAAATGGATAATCAAATTTATACCATCTTCACCAGAAAAAAATCATATCGATTCTTGAAAAGAAATTAAAAAGTATCATCATCAAGTAATATAGACAGCTTATCAATACCTTGTTATACCATCTTAGTAAATAAATCTCTCTAAACTCGTAAACAATGCAGGCTAAATACGAGACAATTCTGTCAAATTGTATACCATTTGTTGCCATTTACCCTTCTAAAATAACCTCAGCGGTGGTCTAGTGGTAAAATGTCTGCCTC
Source organism: Panopea generosa (assembly GCA_029582155.1). NCBI lineage: Eukaryota > Metazoa > Mollusca > Bivalvia > Adapedonta > Hiatellidae > Panopea > Panopea generosa. The sequence goes on along the minus strand of CM055910.1, from coordinate 45,145,368 downwards.
TAATACGGATCTCTGGTCAAATCATACCAAAACCATGAAAAATGGTACAAGTTAGAAGCTTCCGTGCTTGGCGCTCAGCATTTAAATCCAAATCCGCTATCCTAGTGTCAATATAATAGGACTAGGTAGGTTATCATACCATGTGTCTGTGGCATGATACTCCAATGTGGCAGCACTCAGAATACTGTCTCATACAAACACTGACGCAGTACGACTGAAAAATTGTTGAAAATGACTGCTAACCATCATACAACAACTGTTCTGAAATATTAATTGAACAATGAATCTAATTCCAATTGAGTTAGGATTCAAACATATCTTCTTTTAATTCTGGTACAATGTTAATGTGGGATGCCTTATAAGACATTTACAAGCTAACTACTGTACATCCGTTCTTAATATGTTCCAATATTATGGAGGACCTGGGAATGTACACTTTTTTAAACAATACCTAACCTTCTTTTAACCATGTGTAAATATAATCTCACTAAAAAGTGCATGTGCACACAGAGCATATTTGGTCAAGTCCTATCAAGTTCTGAAAATATGAAGAAGAAATGGCTTCTACTGTAGCATGCAGATAACACTTTATTGCTTTTTTGTACCCTCTTAAAGACAATTGCTATAGTTTTTGTCACATTTTTCTTATGGATAGAATTTTATGAAACTTCCCAGTATTTAATGAATAGGGTTTTTACGGCGTACCATCACATTATAGGTTATTCAACGCCAACAGGAAGGAAGATTCCAGGTTCACTCTACATGTACAAAAACAACAAATTAACATACAGATTAAAAAAATACACCAACAATTGAATCCCAGTATCTAAGTTATGTACGTTCATGCAATATCATAAATAAAAAACACAATGTTACCATTCACATTTTTTTTGGTATTACCTCCTCATAAATATATCCATCCTTGAAAGTTGGCTAAATAATGTAGATTTAACAAGCAATGCGAAAAAAAATATTTAAAATTGTTTACATCTAGTATTTAATTAAAACTTTATATATATGCATGCATATAATATTAATTTTCTTGGACATGGTATTTATAAGCTTGAAATTAACTGTTTAGGATAGAGTATCAATTTTTTTTTAATTTTGTAATATAAATACAGCATTTTTTTAATATTTTGATATAGTGTAAGGATAAATTTTGCTTAAAACCTCATACAATACTCTCTGATACCTATTCTAATGACAATCAAAATAAAAAAAAACACTTTACCACGTTATTTGAGAAAAATATCTCTTAAAGTATGCTATCTTTAAATAAACTGCAGTTGCAAAATTAATGTTTATATACAATTTGAGAATATTTGTATAAATATTAAGATTTTTATTACATTTCATATTCAGGTTGAATTGCTATAAACTATTATTTTATACCAGTATGCATATTTCATATATGGAACACAACATAAGAGACCAATTTAAGGATTATCCGTATTACAAAATCCACATTGGACTTCCACCTTAAAGGAAGTGTATCAGAATTTTGCCAAAGTTTTAAATTGTCAAAAAATCTTTTCTCACTTAAATGAATATCATAAATTTCATGTAATTTCTGGTGGATTTCCTACCTGGGCTAGTAGATGTTTTAATCCTTCTGTGTATAAGTCAATTTTATTTTAAAATTCAACAGCATTTATTTGGTAAAAGTAGATAAAAGATAAAACTAACATGTTCAATTAAATGTTTTTTTTTATTTGTATAGGAATTATTCTCTGATAAAAATATACAGATTTAATTACTTGAAACAAATAAACAAACACAGGTGTAATATTCACAGCATACATTTAATTGCATGTAATAAATAATTCCAAGGCAGAAAGTGAAGAGATAATATGTGCAAAGAATACAGAAAGCAACGTTTTGCCTGATGCCCTCAAATTACTGTTGGGCAAAAACTTAAGTCAATGTACAGCAGTTATTAAATGTCTGACTTGATATTCTTTTTAAATACATGTTATATATGGTAGTAGGTCTTTTGTATTTCTTTTATTTTGAAACAATGAATGAATGAATGAATAGGGTTTTATGGCGTACCAACACATTATAGGTTATTCAGCGCCAACAAGAAGGAAGATTCCAGGTTCACTCTACATGTACAAAAACAACAAATTAACATACAGATTTTAACAAAAATATACCAACAAATGAATATGCAGAATGAACCTAGAGCCTTGATACCTGCAGAACTGCAGAGTTTCAGCAAATTCTATTGTATTACTCAAATTGTCGCTTCTTACAACAGAATGGTTGGTGACTAGCACCCCTGGTTAAACCTAACATCCTTACAATCCTTTACTATGGCAACGTTACTTCCATTATAATGACAATGTTTTATTAAGATATAAAATTTAATGTAATTTATACATTGTATCCTTGAAATATGACTACCGGTAGTAGTATACAAGCACCCCAACAAGTTTTTAATACAGTCATGTTGAAAGCCATCATATTGTTGAAAGCTTTTTGTATGTCAAGCAAAGCAGCTAATTTTCATCTTAATTATTTCAAAAGTTGTTTTTACTATTGAAATTATCTAAGTATCAAATCAGTCAATTATTTATGACAACTTCACAGCATGAAATTCTAAAATAAAAGTTATACTACAAAATTGAGCTTCTTTGTAGTCTTGAATTCTGCTTCTGCGATATTGTCCTTATTGAATCATTACAACAAAGTCAAACGACCCAAGAAGAAACAAAAAAAATCTGCTTATTAATACTGTTCTATGGGCTCCTTGTTCGAGAAGTATATTGAGATTTTTGTATAAGGCCAGAAAGAACAAGCAAATTCAGTGAATTTATGTCCCCTGCTTTTTTCAAAATATTTGATTCAGTCATTCTTAAGTTATTACATGGAACCCTCCAAAAATATGATTTTTCACAAATTTAAGAGGCATAACTGTAGAACAGTAAATGCCACAACCACTTAAATCAAACTTAGCCTGTGTAATTATAATTTCAAAAGATTTGATTCAGGCATTCTTAAGTTATTACACGGAAACCAAAGTATGACAGACGGACAGACAGACCCAAATTAGTGTCTCCGCTTTCCGCAACGTAGGTAGGTAGGCATTTTTTCTTTTCTAATTTTTTTTCTGGAATTTTTATGTCATGGAGAAAATATCAATCAAGTGAAGCAAATTGGTTTTAATTCACTTTTCTATCCTACAAATAAAACTAATTATGATAGTAAATGAATAAGGAACAATACAAAAATAATTTTCTTGACACATTAAGCAGATTTGTTCCATTTTTTTGTATTTATACATTTAAAAAAGAAATCAAGATAAAAAAACATGTTAGGTTCGGGCTCAATTTTAGGGTCGGTCGGGTAACCCTAAACATATGAATTTTTTTCTGGCCTAAGCACTATTTTATTAATTCAGTGATGTAAGAAAGTCATTGTTTGGAAAAAAAAAAAAGGATAAAAAGAAAATGGACTCGAACAAGGTCACAAAAAAAATAATATACAAATTCTGTACCACATCTAACCAAAATGTATATAAAGAATTAAATAATGAACAAGAATTACAAAACACGAGGGCAAAAGTGGACCTGAGATGCTGACCAGTTTGCTGACCTGAGGGGCTAGGGTAGATACTTACAAATAACAGTTGGAAAAAAAATCTGGAGCCCATTTCACTAACTTTACAAACTTCTTAGTGTAAAATTTGAAATTACAAAAAAAAAACACAGTTAATTCATTTATGGTTTCACCTACATCTTTTAATGAACATGTATGCCTTGTAAATAGAATTCTTTTTAAAAATTGCGAAAATACTGCGCAAATGAAACGTTCTAGATGAATTTGTTCATATGAAAATCAAACGTACAAAGGTTAGTGAAATTAGTCCCTGGATGTCAAAGGATCATTACTACCTAACAGTTGAAGAAACTGCAGATGGCAATCAGACAGACAGGGATGGAAAACCCATTCTTTCACAATAATTCAGGTGAGATTCACTACGAAAAGCCAAAGAGTAATCCCTGAACATTTTTTTTTATTTTTCTTTCAAAAATCATAGTTACATATACACAGAAAGTTCAAGTATTTACACAACAAATCGGTAACAAGCATAGTAACAAACACACAAACAGGAAATATTTAACACCAAAACCCTCATAAATACTTTTATAAACAGTGCAAACCTTTTACTATTCAAACAATTTTTCATTCACATAATAAATAACAGCATTTTTGTTTCAAATTTTATTAATTACAATACCTTTTTTATATAATGAAGCCCCTTTTTTCACTCTAACATAATAAAAACAGAACACTCTGGCCCCATGTTCAAAAAGCATTTCAAGTATGCACTCAGGCTAAAATTTTAACAAGAGTTGTCGGAAGAAAAAACAAAACTCGTGTATGGGATAAACTCACCACCCATGCAAAGATTGAGACTGGAGGCAAACACCAAAACTTAAACGCAACTTAACGCAAAAGTTTAACCTGGGTGTCTACAGACGCCGCCGACGCCGGAATCATGGCAATAGCTCTCCTGGACATTCGTCCCAGGGAGCTAAAAATTGCTTTATCAGAAAACTTACGAATAATATTTGCATTTTAAAAAGTGTAAAGATGAAGCTGATGTATACCAACATAGCAACAGACAGTAACAATGAATGTTCAGAAATATCAAATGTTACTTCAGAATGAAATTTCAATTCAAGTGCATCCTCAACCCGTGAATCGAGTCAAGATAACTTTTGAAAACAAAGCCTGGGATCCTGAAACTACCTAATCTTACAAATAAATATCCTTTAAACTGAGTATTAAATACTAGAAACAACTAAAGGTAATTCTTTTAAGCAAGACGATTGCTTCCACAATTTTACAGCTACGTGTCTGTGAGATGCCAGGCTTTATTGAGTTTATTTGGAAAATACAGTCAAATCTGTGTAATCTGTCACCTCTATTGAGCAATCACTTGTGTTCAGCATTTTTTATTTTTTATGCTTTCAGAGCATATAAACCTGTATCAAGAAACAACTTGTCTTAAAAGGCCATTTTTGCTCATTCCTTTGACTGGTTGTTTAAGACAGATTTGACTATACCAAGTTGGCGACATGTGGCCCTGATGCATTCAGCAGACACATTCTATGTATACTAAAAACACAAGACCACAACACATGCTACATAGATATTGATTGCACATTTTATTCTTGCATACCACTAGGGTTTTTATGTGTATTTATTCTAGATTTATTGGCACAGTGATTAAGTGTTCTAAAAAAAATACGTCATTATACTAGTATGTGCATTTTGCTGACGTGTGAATTTTATCTGGACCCAAAGGTGAGCTATTTCTCACCAATCAAATGTTTCCTAGTCAAATTAGAACGTGAGATTATCTTATCTAGAATTTGCTGTCTTACTTGGATAAAAATACATAATGAATTCTGAAATCAGAATTCTGTTACTATGTCTAGCTCTATTACTCTTTTCAATGATAAATTCCAGATTCAAAACTAAAAATCTATAGTGACTTATGAGTTGTAAGAAAATCCATCTCTTGGGACATGATATGAGCAAGAACTCGGCAAAGCCTCATTCAGGATTTCCTTACCCACAACGCAGCGTTATTATAGATTCACTTAATCTCACACCAGTAAAAAGCAGCAATATGTGGGAAATACATCTATTATGCAATCTGATGCAGCATTAACCACTGTTACACACACATATATCTCTTAACACTACAAGTATGTGTACCAGTGTACATTCATACGAAACATACGTCTGGACGTTATTACAACAGTGTCACAGTGACTGCTTAAAAAGATAAGCTCAAAATTACTGATCTAAATGATTTATATATACACATCCTCCCAGTAAATATCATAAATTCTAACTATACAAGGCAAACTGGAGACCAGGCACCGGTTTCCCTAAACATCTCAACTTGAGATTTTCCTCAAATCAAATTTTTGTAATGCTTTAACTTAATTTATATTGATCATTTTGCATGTTGTCCTTTTCCTGCATTGTTCACACTTCAGTTCTGTGTGGTCGTGAGATCGAGTTACATTTTTAGAGAAACTGAAATGTTTGAAGTTGAAGAAAATCTGACCAGCTGGAGATGTAAAGTGAATCTGAACTGCGGTCCCAGTATTCACAAACCATCTCAACTTGCATAGGCACTTATGCTCTAACTCCAATTTCTTTTAACATAAATATACTTGAATACATGTAGTTTTAATATCACTTTCAATAAATAACTTGTTATGCACAATTTTAGTCTTTAGAATGTTTCCAATGCAAATATTATTCAAAAGTTTTCTCAAAGAGCAGTTTTGAATTTCCAGCGTGAGTGCAAACATACTCAAGTTGAGATATGTTAAAGAATATTTCAATAATTTATTTAAATGCTAAAAGAAATTACAAATTGATTTATTGTCTCCCTGCACTGTATATAAGCTGGCAACCAAACATGAACATACACAAACACGCAGAGAATCAAGTATGGAGAATAGGACTCAAATAACCACTATCACATAATTCATAACCTTGTGCAGCATTTGTGTGTGGTCAAAACTAACATTAAAGTACCCAACCATCTCTGGATATTTTCAATAATTTGGAAAAAACAAGAAATAATTATTCACACTATGATTATTCATATTACAGTTTCCAAGACTTGCAACATTTCTTTAAAGGTCGATATAAAAAAGCAGCTTTTATATGTGATCAAAATGACTCCTTTTTTTTTTTTTATTATGAAGAATATTCTTTATTTTTTAACAAATACAAAATAAAATTTAGCTCCCAGTCAGATAATCATTATTTACATCCCTTTCACATGATAATGGAATGGTTCTGGAACAATGACAGAAATGTTCATTATAGAATAATAAAAGGATGGCCCAGTAACAATGATGGAAGAGCTCATTATAGAATAATAATAGGATGGCCCAGTAACAATGATGGAAGAGTTCATTATGGCATTATAGAATAATAATTGGATGGCCCAGTAACAATGATGGAAGAGCTCATTATAGAATAATAATAGGATGGCCCAGTAACAATAATGGAAGAGTTCATTATGGCAATATAGAATAATTATTGGATGGCCCAGTAACAATGATGGAAGAGTTCATTATAGAATTATAATAGAATTGTCCAGAAACAATGACGAAAGAGTTCATTATAAAATTATAATAGGATGGCCAAGAAACAATGATGGAAGAGTTCATTATAGAAATATAATAGAATTGTCCAGAAACAATAATGGAAGAGTTCATTATAGAAAATCAGCAGATTACGGTTAATTTTTGTTTCTTATAGATAAGTCTAGCCAAAAAAAATTGTTACAAAAGTTTTACGTTAAACACCCAAAGTTCAGTTTCACAAGTTAAACTGACTTTTAAGGTACACACAGCAATTTTCTGAAAATTACTTTTCTACATAATGTAAATAACAAATACTAATTACCCAAGTATGCAGGCTCTTGTTTGCGGTTCTGTTAATTGAATGCGGCATAATTGTTGTAAATGGTTAAAAGGCATTGTATTCCATGTATTCGAAACTCTGTAAGCATTTGCTTCAATTTGATCCTTTAATGTCATTGTATTTACAATTGTATGTGTGCTATTTTTGAAATAATGATTATATAATTAAAAAAAAAAGTAAACATCAATTTGATATTTTATTTAATTTTTTATTCATAACTCTTTGTTTTTAAAAACTAGCACGACTGCACTAGTTTTGCAAAAAATTAATATAATTTCCAAAATATTAAGTACCAGATCCATAGAAAAACTTGGAGATTAATATGACCTTACAGCTGTTTGTTTGTAGATGTTACGATTAATTTGGTACAAGAACATGAGTAATCTAGACTTCATTGCCGTGTGCACCTTGAAAATTTTGAAACTTCTTCATTAAAAATACTTCCGAATAATATTTGCATTTAAAATGCTCAAACCACAAAGTTTATGTACCTCGATGTATTTAATGACAATGATAGTGAAATACTCCAGAATTAATCTTGTTAATTGATATGAAATTTCAACTTGAGTGCAAATTCAAGCTGAGATGTTTTGCAAAAGAACTGATTATACCTACATCCACATTAAAATTGTAAAGTTTCCTTTTAGTTACAAATTTACTTTTTCAAAGCAGATTTCCAGTAACATCACTTTCATACAGAAAATGAATCAATATTGCTTCACATTTTTTTCGTAATCAAAATTTGACATTTCTCGCAAATAAAATCACAGTTGCCTTTTGTTCGTCTCCGTTTGTTTCTGTCAAAGCTTCCAACGCCTGATGACGTGAGTATCCCTTTTGGACTATCCGTCGCACGATATCCTCCGGAAACATTCTTTGTGCACTGCTAGCACCTGCCGGAGAGTTATAGACACCTTGTGGTGAACTGTTTGAACTTGAGACACTTGGTGGTAATATGTTTAAACTATTCGCGGCTTCACTGCCTGCACTGGAGTTTTTAGTCCCTGATGTATCACTTTTGCTTGATGTGCTTGTGCTTTGGCCGCCTGTGATGAAAAAAACATGTTATCATTTCTTCCTCCAAATCAAATATCTTACCCCTATAGCTTTATCACCAAGTAAGAAGTTTATATCATAAGTTCATTTAAATTATTGAATAAAATCCGTTACAACCTCTGCCAGAAAAGAATCACCTTTGTCTTTTTTTGCCTTCAAAATGGTAGGACAAAAATTTAGACAAATTTAGAAATGACATTCATCACAGTGCTATAAGGTGTCAACAATCTACTTTTCTGAAGAATGTAAAAGTGTCCCTTCACAAACATACTGGACCTAAATTGATAAAAAACAAGAACTGTCTCAGGGACAGCACGCTGGACTATTTCAATACTGTTCTAAAACAACAGCTTTTCCAGGAAAAAGTACCAAATGGAAGACAATTAAAACTCAGGAGTAATAAAATTAACTAATGATTAAGCTCATCATACTTCTACCCTTGTGAGGCTACAAACCTTTATCATAATAGTGCCAACATTTGTGCATTTGGAAGCAGGTTTGCCACAATAACGAAATTCCAATGGAAAAATTAAAAACAATATTTTTTTTAATGGGGTTCAACTCTTTACTCCATAGATACGCGTTTTCCCGCACCAATCACAGAAGGTCATTGAAAACAGTGCAGGAAGACTTCCTGCACTGTTTTCCACTCTGTCAGTTAATATAAACATAATTCACCCATTGCTGATATGCGGTGAATTAATGCTTTCATTATTAGAGGTGTCCAAAGGCGTATATATGAAATAAAGGGTCAAAACCATTTCGACACATTCCAGGATACTAGCATCTAGTTTTATTTGGAAAAGAAGCACTCATAATGTGTCTGAGTAGAGCCACCATCCTTTTGCACGTAACTGACAAACTTTCTTTGGAGAGCTAGCAGGACTCTAATTTACGACCTTAGCGGTGAGAGGTAAGTGAACTTGAGATGGTGCCTTAGACCACTCTGCCACAAAAGACCTCCATAAAAAAATATACCTGTTTTTTTAATTGTTTTTACTGTAATGTTCAATAGTCATTGACTAGATCCAGGGTGATTTTGTTAAATTTCAACATAATTATCAAAGGAATCAGTTAATTCCTTCCACTGAATATTATTATTATTATTTGATCATTAAATGCAAGTGCAATAAAACACAGTGTATATGCAGAAAATTAAAGAAACACAAATCAACAATGGTTAAATGTGACAAGGGGCTTGTGGTCATCCTACTGGTAAACAATGGGCTAATGGTCGCTCTACAGGTAAAAGGAACTGCTTCAACATCAGAGCTACACTCAGTACTGTTAAACGTTTAATATATTAGTGAATGTTTGATAGCGCAAACCAAATGAAAGACGTGTTCAATTTTAATATTTGCTTACAATAGCAAACACATCTGAGAGCCGTTTGCTTATGTTTAATCAAAACTTAAAAAGAAATGGAGGGACAGGACAATGTAATGTGATTTCTGTTTACTGTTTGTTCAGTTGAGCAGCATTCGCTTTTGTAAATATATTAAATGGAACAGAATGTATCGCAGGTACAATATGATAAACACATGACTCATGTGAAATCATACTGTCATGGGATTATAATTTCACTGATGATTTTTCTGTGTTTTGTAACAATTGGTCTATATAACACTTTACACTGCAGTCTCAATATAGCGCAGTCCAATACAACGCAAAATGCCTTAAAACGTGACTTTTCTATGTCTCTCAAATTTAAAATTGATATTTTTAACCAGATTTGTGAAACGTGTTATAACAATTGATGAATTGATAAAAAATCGAAACTAAATTTTGTTTTTTTCCAACTGTACCTTGTCTAATTTGTACATCAATTACATGTAATTAATTCAGACTTATATGGTGATACCTACTTACAATGGTAATAGCATTTAACCGATTTATGCTGACAAACAAGGTCTGTCTTGCTTATCACACATAAATTGTCATGTTTTTTCGCATAGACAACATTGTTTACCCATTGCAAAATAAATGCCAATCAGGAGCTAAATATAAACTTCTCGCTAGGTAGAATGTGTCGATCATGTGAAGCAAAGCACGTTAAAGATGGCTGACAAAAAATATTTTAAAAAAGGTGTTTTTGTCCAAATTATCAGTATATAGGATAGAAAAATAGAATTACAGAGCAGAAACAATGTAAGAAATCATTTTAAGATATGTTACACAATACATGTATATTGAAAGAAACAGAAAGAACAATGTGTGCATGAAGATCCACAGACGATTCCATGCGGTTTCATCTATATCGTTGTTCGATTCTTTGGCTCTTGGGAACCACATTATCGTCTTAACAACTTAAGGATAAATACCCTCACCACACCCATACTTTACAAAAACTTAATTGCCATGAAAAGAAAATACTTTAAATTCCCATACCATTCATCTGTAAAAAAAAATATAGTCCCCTGTACAGAACCATTATACAACCCAGCCTCTTAATTTATCAGAACTTCAATCACCCACTCTTAGCGATTTGTTATGAGCAGAAATGATTCAATTTTTTTGTACACATGGATGCAAAATGAAAAAAATCAGTTTTTCCTATAATATTCCTATGTAAAAGTCACATTACAGGGCCCCAATTTATCCCAGCCCCTTGATATGCAGAATCTTCAATCCTTGAACTAGTTTGACTGAAAGGTTATTGAGAGGAAATTTGAGAAAATTCCCAATTTTAACCTTATTGCCCCATCCGTCTCCTGGCTGCTTATGGAAATTCAATCCTCTTTATTGAACAAAATCAAATTTATTGTTACAAGACAATACTTTAGATCTCAAATTAAACAACATATTTACTCAAATGTACAAAAAATGAGAATTTTCCATTTTCTCTTTATTGAACAAAATCAAATTTATTGTTACAAGACAATGCTTTAGATCTCAAATAAAACAACATATTTTCCAAATGGACAAAAAAATGAGAATTTTCCATTTTCCCCATAGTATTCCTATGTAAAACTCAAAGACCCTTACAATGCCTCTATACATCCTAGTGTCCTCTGATATGTGCAAAATGTTGAAAATAAGATTTAAATGTTCAATTTTAATCATTTTGTGATCCCACCTGGCCCCTTTCAGAAAGTCAATCCTTTGTATCGAACAAAACCATATTTGTTATGACTAGAAGTTGCTTCAAAACTCAAACTAAATAAAAAAGTCATAAATGAATGATAAAAAAGAGAATTTTCCGTTTTACAATAGTATTCCTATATAAAACTCAACCCCTCACAGAGCCCTATAAATACAAGACCCTTGATTTGTACAAACTTTAAACACATACTCATTGGGATAATCCATATCAAGTATGAACAAATTTGACTGACAGGTTGTTGAGAAGATTTTTGAAAAATATTTATTTTAACCCTTTTTTTTACCCACCCTGGCCCCTTATGGAAAGTCAATTCTCCTTATTGAGCCAAATCTTATTTCCTATGACTACATGTAGATGATACTTCAAAACTCCAATTGAATAATAATTTTGACTAAATAGATGAAAAAAAAAAAGAATTTTCTGTTTTCCCATTTCCCTATAAATTTTAGCCCCTAAATTCTTATCTGCAATGAAACCCCTACACATAGGGATAATCTATGCCAAATATGAACAAATCTGACACACTGGTTCTTAAGAAAACAATTTTTGTAATTCCCAATGTTTACTCTTTTGGGGCCCCTCCTGACCCCTTACGACAGTGGAACCAAGTCATTTTTACAAATCTGGACCTCCTTCACCTAACAATGCTTCTGTGAAGATATAGGCAAAATTATTTCCATTTAAAAAAAAAAAAAAAAATATTATAAAGACAGTCATTTGTCCCCTAATTGAACCCTCGGGGCGGGGTCATTTTTAACCCTAGGGACACCATTTAAACAAATCTAACAAAACTATAGTTGGTTATCATTACTACATAAACATTTTGAAAATCTGTTGGGCCGTTCATGAGAAGAAGATTTTTTAAATTTTGGACTATTTTTAGTAATGGTGGCCATCTTGAATTTCAAATTGAAAAAAAAAAATCTTCTGGGTAGTTTCCAGTGCAATAGAAACATCCATGTGAAGTTTCAGTTTAATTGGTCTATTGAATTCAGAGAAAGTGCTGCTAACACACTATGGTGATGACAGAAGACGGACAACGCGCCATCACATAAGCACTTCCGGCCTTTGGCCAGTAGAGCTAAAAACAGTGAACATTAACTACAAGCCATAAAGGAAAGTAAAATATCAAAACTAACTCTGGTAACAGAACAGGATATTACTTCTTCTGAGCTGCTGCAAAACAAGACAACATATATGTAGATGGAGAATATTTCTTGTATAAAAATACCGCCACGTTTCCTTTACACTGGCATACATGTTAAACGACATGTTTCCATCATGATCCCCTCAACATCCCCTGCACACAGGTATATAATTAAATTAGGTCCAAATCATGTTTTCATTTCAATTCCCTATATATCCTCTTTACACAGGTATGTATGTTAAAATTAAGGACCTATACACATTTTCATTTCAATCCCCTTTACACACAATGAACACCTTTTGATTTGAGAAGAATAACTTTCAAACGGATGCATAAAATTAAAATTTAACAAAATTTAAGACATATATTATTTGATCCCAACCATAATTACAAAACAAAAGATTTATAACTCCAAGTTTAATGAGGTACAGAATGACTCAAAATACTAACAATGGAAAAAATATTGCAAAACTTTTTACATTCAGTATATAAAGACCAACACATGTTTTCATGTCAACTTTACATATTAAGAACTTCCAAAAGTAACTATTAAATAACTTTCCTCTCCATATGCACAAGTCCTGTACAGTACCTTTACCTTTATGGAAATTGACCAGATTTGCACACAAAAAATCATGTTTATAATTTATTATACTGAATATTTATGTGAAAAAATTCGAATATCAGTCCATGCATTTGGAAGTTACAGGCCAGACACGACCATCGATTTGGTATATGGAAATACACAACCTCCAAACGTCTAAGTCCTGTATGTGACCTTCACCTTTGAGGTAGCCACCAAGTTACGATGAACACATCTAATCGGTCAATGTATGTGAAAGTTACAGAGCAGACACAAAAGTGTTGACGGAAGGATAGAAGGACAGATGGACACCAAAGCAATTTTTGTCAAGAAGGGGACTAATAATAATCAGCAAAGTTTGAAAAAATAAAATCAATATAAATAGCATCTGCTTGTTTATTACCCTGTAACAGTTCATGCATCAGGTCATACCTGCGGCTTCCTCCGCGGACTTCTGCATGGCCTCGGCCAGCTCCCGATCTGCCATCTCCGTCACAGAAGTGTCAGAAGACGGTGGAGCGTTGCCACGCGCGTGGATCGGAAGCTCGTTCTCTGGAAGGAATTTGGTTCTTGTTTCTGTGGTGCCAATCACCAGCTCATTATGCTTTAAATCTATCACACACTGAAAAATAGTTCAAAATAACAAGATCACAAAGATCGCCAAAAGATTACATAAATGAAGGTTATGTTCACCTAATTCAAGGTCATGACTGAAATAAATTTAATCAATATAAAAGTCATATATTAATATAAAAGCGAAGTGGTAGTGTAAAAGATAGTATTGGCCACTCAAGCCAGACGATGTGGGTTTGATACCCTGCTCGACCCGACGCCTCTCAGAAACAACACTCAGTACAGTTCTTCTACCCAGGAAGCAGTCACGCGAGCAATTCATAAAACCTCTGAGCCTTCTTGGTAATCTAGTGTTCCACCTCTATAACATACATTTTGATGAAAGAGTATGCCTCACACCTTTATATCAACAGCACATACTTTGATGGAAAAAACTTTAACACCTTTATTATACACATTCTGATGAAAAGTAGGTCTCCCATATTTCTAATACACATTTTGATACTAAAGTAGATTGCACACATTTATATTACACAAGACTTGACAGTATTAAATGTGAAGAATGCCATAAAGACTGGTTGTTGATGCGACAAGGAGACCACGGTGGGCTGAAGTAACTCACCTGCCACCTTTGAGATCCTGTTTAATGCATATCTTAATTGTCATTTATCACAAAACTCCATCAAATATGCGCAGGAGGCGCACAAAAATTTCTTAGGAAAATGAACAAATAAATAAAACAAAATGCATTATACTAAAATTGGAAATGTTTTTGGTATATCAAATTTTATTGGCTGAGAATGTCCTCAGAATAAATCTGAGTAGCACCAACTTCCTTCCGCAAGTAACTGGCAAACTTTCTAACTAAATTTATTGGAGGGAATGCGACTGGAACCTATGACCTTAGCGATGGGAGGTAAGTGATCTTGAGAAGACAGCAACTACGGAGGACCCATAATTGGTAAAAATTAGCAGATTACAGGCACAGAGTGATAAAAAAAGTTCTCATGAAAATAAACTCAATTTTTTAGCAAAAGGTTAAAATTGGTTTTTTGTCAAGTCAGAAATCGACTGAAAGAGAGGGTGATGGTCATGAGCCTTACCTGATGTCGTTTCAACATGTCCAGACCAAGTAACATGTCCATTGGTTGGTTCTCTAATATGGAAAATGATGATGGAAAAAATTCTTTGCCTATTTGTATCTGTTCTGTAAAATATAATAGACTAAACATTAGCGAAGTGAAGTGAATAGAACTGTATTAAAATTCATACTGCACACTGGAGAATGAAAATTAACAGTTTTGTTTACAATTTCTCAGGTATATGTGGCTTCCAGTTCGATTGTCTCAGGAAAACATCAGATTCTCAGACATTAATCTGAGCAGTCATCATATTTCCATGAATATCTGGTTAACTCTCACTCAATCTTGTGACTGAGCTGTCCTCCACAGTGGGAGACAGGTGATCTGGAGAGAGTTCCTTACACCAGTTTGTTTTCCTCAGATCAGTTTGCATGCCTTAGACAAGTTAGTTTTCCTTGGTTACCAGTTGTTTTCCTTGAATCAAGGAAAGCAATGGAAAACAAATTGGTCTAAGGAAAACAAACTGGTCTAAGAAAAACAAATTGGTCTAAGGAAAACAAAAAACGGGTGTAAGGAAAACAAACTGGTCTAAGGAAAACAAACTGGTCATCAGCATAAAATGAAGTTGATGGCCAATCATCATGAAGACTGACTGGGTGGGGACTATAAATTATTATCCCTGGACTGACAGTGATACACATTGCTAGGCCAGACATTACTACAGTACAGATTGTTGAATTGTAACTACATAGTCCATGACTGTACCAGACCTGTCAAACAATCTATCTATAAAGTTAAAAGTTTAATATCTTCCTTGGTATAAACATTACTAAGCATGTGTTGATAAAGTGACTTGCTCAAAAGTATATCAAATGGTCCTGGTTGAAAAGTAACAATATGACCTAATGCGACACCACTGGTAGATTTAAGAACATAATAAACTAATTGCTTGATTATCATCCCCGTCCGCCCCCTAATTTTCATGCCACCCCGACCCCTTTTTATTTTCATAAAAAATTTTTTATTTTTATGAATTTTATGAATATCAATTTTTGTTTTTAAAAATAAAAAAAAATTAAAAATATATAAATATATAATTCTTCTCCCACCACTACCTCCCCCTTCCCTCTTTTTAAGAAAAATATGGATGAAAATCTAGCAATTAATCTATAATGACCTCAGTTGAATACAGATCACTCTGGTCTACCAGATATATATATAAAAAAAAAATTCATGAAATTCGGAAAATTGCTACCATCATGTTAATTTTTTTCTTCTCTCTACAACCCATGAGTGACAAACAAGCTTCTTGCAATGTTCTTATCATTTCTTTATCATATTCATTTAAAAATTTAGTATATGATAATATTCTCTCTCTCTTTTTATTTTTTATTGCACTATTCCGTCACAATTATAAGTCGTATGACAGTTATGTATGTTCTTACTTAACACACTTAAATGCAGATATGCTGGTCACAACACACAGTGACAATAAAACAGAGCAGTGGAATATTACTGGGCTTCATACAAAACAGATATCATTAGCAGATCCAGGATTTTTAGTCAGAGGGGTTGGGGGGTTCCAATGCAGATTTTGTAAATCTCTGAGGGGGGGGGGGTCCAAAGGGATAAGGGGGTGGGGTCCAAATATTATCTTTTTTATTTACCATATTTGCTGAAATAAGTAGCAGTTTTTGATAGCAATTCAGCAAATTTGTGAGGATCATGATCCACCCCTCTTGTCCCATCTCTAAATCTTCCAGTGATTTTGCAAGAATGACTTCACTGTAGGAAGAATACAGAACTGATAATGAGTGTGACATTGAACTGAATCTACTCTCACTGTGTCGGGGAAAGTTTCCACACTTTCACATTCCTTCACCTTGTACCCAATGAGAGAAGACGTAATACCAAAGTGTTAAAACTTGACAACATTAGGTAAGAGGTGACCAAGACTACTGTGACATCAATACTGGACATTAGCCCAGTCTATACATGGCTTGGTACACAGTGTCAAGTAAAGTTCAGTAAACAATGGCTACTACACAGTTCATCTCAGTACAGGGTTGTGTTATCAACTGATATCTTTACAACTGAAGGTCTGATGTCATGGAAAGTACTGGGCTTCCACATCCTGTTTAATCACTAGCACATCCAGAACTCCAGGTTTTAGGGTTTAAAAATAGTGAAAGTTCCAGGTCTGGGAAATTTTGATGAAAGGTCCAAACCCTGTAAGTAAAATCCACTATTTTAAAGGGAATATATCAGGATTTTAAAATAATTTAAATTGTCTAAAAAAAAAAATTTCAAATATATCATGCTTATTATATACTTACTGACCCCGTAATGCAAAAAGGATATCTATTTGAAATTTTGTTGAAAGGTACTGGAGTTGCAAGAAAAATCCACTATTTCCGCCCCTGACTCCATCTATCAATATCATTGGGGTTCCACATCCTGTTTAACCACTAGCAGATCCAGAAAACCACTGGTGTATCAAGAACCCATTTCTTAATCATAAAATTCGCCCCACTGGTGCAATTAGGTACATTGTGTACCAAGTGCCTTCTTAATTCATATACATTTGGTACCTTATTGCACTGATGGGATGAAATAGTCTACTATTCATTCTTATTCGTGTTTGAAATTATCTTTTGTTTCACATTTTAAAAACGAGACATGTACCTAAATGAACCCTGCCAATAATTTTCTGAGTACCAACGCCCTTGGCAATACCTGCCCATCGCTTGTCTACAAGGCGCATGATGTTACAACGCTCCGCACACGACTGGCTCATTATGGTCATCTGGGCACCTGCAATAAACCGACAGCTTGATAAACTGAGGTTTTAAACATGATACACTATTTGTAGGTTATGAACATGATAATAAAACATATAGCCTAATAAACTATTCTGAGGTTATGACTGATAAAGTATGGTCAATAAACATACTCCTGATAATCTATTCTGAGGTTATGGACATGGTAAACTTTGGTCACTAGTCTTATATAACCTGATAATCTATTTCAAGGTTATGGACATGGTAAACTTTGGTCACTAGTCTTATATAACCTGATAATCTATTTCAAGGTTATGGACATGGTAAACTTTGGTCACTAGTCTTATATAACCTGATAATCTATTTCAAGGTTATGGACATGGTAAACTTTGGTCACTAGTCACATATAACCTGATAATCTATTTCAAGGTTATGGACATGGTAAACTTTGGTCACTAGTTTTATATAACCTGATAATCTATTTCAAGGTTATTGACAAGGACATGGTAAACTTTGGTCACTAGTCACATATTACCTGATAATCTATTTCAAGGTTATGGACATGGTAAACTTTGGTCACTAGTCTTATATAACCTGATAATCTATTTCAAGGTTATGGACATGGTAAACTTTGGTCACTAGTCACATATAACTTGATAATCTATTTCAAGGTTATGGACATGGTAAACTTTGGTCACTAGTCTTATATAACTTGATAATCTATTTCAAGGTTATGGACATGATAAACTATGGTCACTAGTCTTATATAACCTGATAATCTATTCTGAGGTTATGGACATGGTAAACTTTGATCACTAGTCTTATATAACCTGATAATCTATATCAAGGTTATGGACATGATAAACTTTGGTCACTAGTCACATATAACTTGATAATCTATTTCAAGGTTATGGACATGGTAAACTTTGGTCACTAGTCTTATATAACTTGATAATCTATTTCAAGGTTATGGACATGATAAACTATGGTCACTAGTCTTATATAACCTGATAATCTATTCTGAGGTTATGGACATGGTAAACTTTGATCACTAGTCTTATATAACCTGATAATCTATATCAAGGTTATGGACATGATAAACTATGGTCACTAGTCTTATATAACCTGATAATCTATTCTGAGGTTATGGACATGATAAACTATGGTCACTAGTCTTATATAACCTGATAATCTATTTCAAGGTTATGGACATGATAAACTATGGTCACTAGTTTTATATAACCTGATAATCTATTTCAAGGTTATGGACAAGGACATGGTAAACTTTGGTCACTAGTCACATATAACCTGATAATCTATTTCAAGGTTATGGACATGGTAAACTTTGGTCACTAGTCTTATATAACCTGATAATCTATTTTAAGGTTATGGACATGGCAAACTTGGGTCACTAGTCTTATATAACCTGATAATCTATTTCAAGGCTATGGACATGGTAAACTATGGTCACTAGTCACATTTTACCTGATAATCTATTTCAAGGTTATGGACATGGTAAACTTTGGTCACTAGTCTTATATAACCTGATAATCTATTTCAAGGTTATGGACATGGTAAACTTTGGTCACTAGTCACATATAACCTGATAATCTATTTCAAGGTTATGGACATGGTAATCTTTGGTCACTAGTCTTATATAACCTGATAATCTATTTCAAGGTTATGGACAAGGACATGGTAAACTTGGGTCACTAGTCTTATATAACCTGATAATCTATTTCAAGGTTATGGACATGGTAAACTTTGGTCACTAGTCTTATATAACCTGATAATCTATTTCAAGGTTATGGACATGGTAAACTTTGGTCACTAGTCACATATAACCTGATAATCTATTTCAAGGTTATGGACATGGTAAACTTTGGTCACTAGTATTATATAACCTGATAATCTATTTCAAGGTTATGGACATGGTAAACTTTGGTCACTAGTCTTATATAACCTGATAATCTATTTCAAGGTTATGGACATGATAAACTTTGGTCACTAGTCTTATATAACCTGATAATCTATTTCAATGTTATGGACATGGTAAACTTTGGTCACTAGTCTTGTATAACCTGATAACCTATTCTGAGGTTATGGCCATGATAAACTATTGTCACTAGACATATATAATCTGAAAATCTATTCTGAGGTTATTAACATGATAAACTATGGTCACTAGACATATATAACCTGAAAACCTATTCTGAGGTTATTGACAAGATAAACTATGGTCACTAGACATATATAGCCTAAAAATCTATTTCAGGTTATGGACATGGTAACCTATGGTCACCTGTCATAACTTAAAAATTTATTCTAAGGTTATGGACATGATAAACTTTGGTCACTAGACATATATAACCTGAAAATCTATTCTGAGGTATGGACATGGTGAACTATGGTCACTAGTCATAACCTAAAAATTTATTGTAAGGTTATGGACATGATAAACTATGGTCACTAGACATATATAACCTGAAAATATATTCTGAGGTATGGACATGGTAAACTATGGTCACTAGACATATATATATCCTAACAATCTATTCTGAGGTTATGGACATGATAAACTATGGTCACTAGTCTTATATAACCTGATAATCTATTTCAAGGTTATGGGCATGGTAAACTTTGGTCACTAGTCTTATATAACCTGATAATCTATTTCAAGGTTATCGACATGGTAAACTTTGGTCACTAGTCTTGTATAACCTCCTCGCATGCGGAAGGTCGTGGGTTCAATCCCCGGCCGGGTCATACCAAAGACTTTAAAAATGGTACTAGAAGCTTCCTCGCTTGACGCTCAGCATTTAAAGGAGAGTTCTAGGTCTGGTTGGCCCAGTGTCAGTAAAATGTGACTGGGTGGGGTATCATACCATGTGTCTGCGGCATGATACTCCAGTGTGACAGCGCTTAAAATACCGTCTCAAGTAGACACCATCGTGATGACTGAAAAATTGTTGAAAGCAATGCTAAACACCATACAATACAATATTGTATAACCTGATAACCTATTCTGAGGTTATGGACATGATAAACTATGGACACTAGTCTTATATAACCTGAAAACCTATTCTGAGGTTATGGACATGATAAACTATGGTCACTAGACATATATAACCTGAAAATCTATTTCAGGTTATGGAAATGGTAACCTATGGTCACTAGGCACAACTTAAAAATTTATTCTAAGGTTATGGATATGATAAACTATTGTCACTAGACATATATAACCTGAAAATCTATTCTGAGGTATGGACATGGTAAACTATGGTCACTAGTCATAACCTAAAAATTTATTCTAAGGTTATGGACATGATAAACTATGGTCACTAGACATATATAACCTGAAAATCTATTCTGAGGTATGGACATGGTAAATTATGGTCACTAGACATATAATATATATCCTAACCATCTATTCTGAGGTTATGGACATGATAAACTATGGTCACTAGTTATTTATAACCTGACAATAAATTCTGAGGTTATGGGCATGGTTAACTATGGTCACTAGACATATATAACCTGAAAATCTATTCTGAGATTACGGACATGGTAAACAATGGTCACTACTCACTAGACATACATAATTTGATATTTAACCTACTTTGAGGTTATTGACATGATAAACAATAGTTAATGTGCCCATGGGACAAAGAGTGATTCTCCAGTTTACCTTTATATGAAGTGTGTTTATTCCAGAATTCCTGAAGTGAACTACACAAGATTGATGGTACTTATTAAAAAAAAAATCCACTTACCAGAGTCAACAAATGCTTTAATTGGATGTCCATTTACAACGCAGTCTATATACAACATAATGACTTGGCCAAAACTCTCAGGAACATGTTCTATAGCTGACTCCATATTACTTTCAACGTTCTTCAACCTGACAATGATACTGGTTGTGTTATATGGCTGATAGTTCATGTTAAAATATGATTGAATAATTGTCAAATGCTTATATGAAGAAATCTGAAAGTTTTATCACAATATTTTACCCCTACCAGTATTAAAATATGTAAACAAAAACAATTTAGCAGGACTAAATTTGCATTCATTTTTCCCCATTCAAAATATTTTTTTACTGTAAAATTTGTTTTAAACTTGATGGGTTTTTGAAAGCAAAACATTTAAAAAATTCATTTCTTTAGATCTGATTGGACGTTCAGTGGCCCAAGGCATTGTCATCTGAAGACCATCTATAGACAACTTACATCTCCACAGCTGAGGTTGTGGGTTTAAATCCAGCTCGTCTATAAACTTTTTTAATTTGGCTCCTAATTTTTCCAATTAAAAAATTGATTGGTGCAGAAAAGTTATTTTCAAGGATTGTCCTGCTTGTTGAAGAAATGCCAATTGAGTTTCAGCTAGTGCCAGTAGTACAACTACAGCCAGTAGTACAATCAGTAGTACAACTACAGCCAGTAGTACAGCCAGTTGTACAACTACAGCCAGTAGTACAGCCAGTAGTACAACTACAGCCAGTAGTACAGCCAGTAGTACAACTACAGCCAGTAGTATAACTACAGCCAACTACAGCCAGTAGTACAACTACAGCCAGTAGTACAGCCAGTAGTACAACTACAGCCAGTAGTACAGCCAGTAGTACAACTATAGCCAACTACAGCCAGTAGTACAACTACAGCCAGTAGTACAGCCAGTAGAACATCTACAGCCAACTACAGCCAGTAGTACAACTACAGCCAGAAGTACAACTACAGCCAGAAGTACAACTACAGCCAACTACAGCCAGTAGTACAACTACAGCCAGTAGTAAAGCCAATAGTACAACTACAGCCAACTACAGCCAGTAGTACAACTACAGCCAACTACAGCCTGTAGTACAACTACAGCCAGTAGTACAACTACAGCCAACTACAGCCAGTAGTACAACTACAGCCAACTTTAGCCAGTAGTACAGCCAGTAGTACAACTACAGCCAACTACAGTCAGTAGTACAGCCAGAAGTACAACTACAGCCAGTAGAGTACAGCCAGCAGTACAACTACAGCCAGTAGTACAACTACATAGACAGCAATATGCAAAATCAAACTTTGTCAGATACTTCCTAGCAAGTTTGTCCATTATCAGTTGAGAAGTTTAGAAGAAGCGCTGACAAGAATAGCTATTAAAAAATTAAAGGGCTGTAACTCTGTCATAAAATGATGGGGCAAAACATTATGATGATAAGAGCGATTTAATTCAAACTTATATTACCTTACAAGTTTGGTCAAAATCAGTTGAGAAGTTTAGGAGAAGTAGTGCTGATAAGCTTTTCAATTAAAATTATCAAAGGAAATAACTCTTCCAATAATTAATCGACTAGAAAACAATGACAATATGCACAAATAAACGTAATACTGAAACTGCCTCATTTGGCCAAAATTGATAGAAAGTGCAGGATGAGTACCAGTAGTGCTGACAAGATTTACAATTAAAAATATGGATATTTTTAATAATTATGTACTTTAAAATATTGATTTCTTCATATTTATAGTAGTCATATTTAAAGTAGAATATTTTTATGACACACATAGATATGCATAATGAATTCTTATAATCTCAACACAATACCCATGACATTTTCTTAAAATATCATCAATTTACCACAGGCACACTGACCAACAGTTACAAGTGTAATATGAAAGTTTTCTACAGTACCGGATTTCTTCTGCAATCAGTCTTTGAGCCTCTGGATCCATGGGATTCATTTGTAACAACCGCAACTGTTCTCTATCTTTAGCCAAACGTTCATTCCTCTGCCGTGTATAGATATCGACAAAACGCTCTGAAACAAACAAAAATAAAACCTGAGGTTAGTCCTTACCTAATTTCTTTCCCTAGTGCAAAACACATTCGTCCAAGAATTCATCCATAGAGACCAGAGAATTATGAGAATTCTTGGATGATTGATGTGCCAGTGTAATGAGATAAGAAAAACATAGAGCCAGTCCTGGACTTAAACCAGGGACCTTTCATTGACAGGGCCAGATTTTTACTGCTCTACTGAATGAGCTAGCTGAACAACTGGTGGGGATGTCGTAGTAGGACTGAAATGAGAAAATCATTTAAAAGGCACTGATTTGGCCGTTCTGTTATAAAAACACACTTTTCTTAAAAAAAAATATGCAGAGACAAGTAAAAAAAATGAGGGCAGGCTGGGATGAAAATCAAGCAATTAATTTATTATGGCCTAACCTGGGCCTAAGTGAGTGTTTTTTTATAAATTCCATTCACCTCAGTTACATCATTAAAATATGGATAAAAAAAACAGTATACACCAATATAGCAACAATGAATTAGGCTATACAGTATGACCTGTTGATGACAGAAGTTGGACTGTGCTCTAAAAACAAAAATCTTGAAAGAAAAACAACACTTAAACACAAACCTTCACTTTCACTTTCCAGTGCATCTGATAACGGTGGATTTCTCTCTTTGAGTAGTGCTCGTTCACGGGGATTGTCCATGATGAGTCGCCTCATTACACGGGGATCCTCAAGATCTTGTGTCGTTGGGGGTCGAAATTCAGCTCCAGACCCACCAGGTACTTGAATGCTTCCAAAATCTATCCTTGGATAACCTCCACCTAAACATTTCAACAAAGAAACAGATCAACATAAAAATTCATCTGAAATCTGCAACTAAATCTGCAAACAGAAATTACCTCTCAAATAAAAAAAAAAATTGTTTACTTCCAATCTGATTGATTAAATATTAAGGGTCGAGGGTAAACAGATGATCAGTTGACGATGTGATGCATCAATATGAATGTCAGATATCATTCTCGTAATTCAAACTTTAATGAAATACAAAAACAAGCTAATAAAAACTAACACACAAAAAAAAAGTTTTAAAAAAGCAAGACAATTTTCAGATAAAATATCACTGGCTTACAAGTGAAGATTATTACAGACAGCATATATTTGTTGTCATTATCTCCTTCACATCAGGTACTATCCCACTATGTTTATTTCAATGCTCTCCCAGTAATGCAGTGTTATAAGCATATTAGTAGCGGCAAATATGATTATAATATATTTACATTATGTGTGTTTACTGAAAATTTATTTTACCATTCGACAAAATATGACGTAGAATCAAGATGACAACGATATAGTGATATTCATCATGAGTTTATCAAAAGTAGATCTGTTTCCTGTCTATTTTTTCCTTGAAAAATAAATTGTATGCTTTGAAATATACTGATTGGCCTAATACTCAACCTTTCTCCAAGAAAAAGAAATTATATGTGATGCTCCCACATCATTAAAAAAAAATGGTGTTCATGAATTGGACCATACTCGATGTGTCTTCAGGTTGTGCAAAGCTAAACCAAAATATTCAAGTAATATGAGTAATTCAACCACTAATCTACCTATGTTTCCTGGGTCGGCTGAAATCTGACTCAAGTGCCAAATTCAACTTATCTACAGACTCAGTTGATACACGTTTCAGTTCAGGTGTTCTCTGCTAATAAATATATTTTTAATTTTTAAGTTGCATATGAGTATTATACACTTGGATCCCGTTATAACGTGCAGGCCAGGATATAAGAAAAGAAACAGCAATATACGCGGAACTGCGTTATATATATATATACCAAGGTGCATTGTGCTACATTTGGCAATACTTAATATGGTCAATAACTGTAAACAAATACATGAGAATGTGTGATAAATATGACAGACCATTGTCTGTTGGTGTATATCAATTAAAAAAGATGTTGTTTATAGCAACAAGAAGTTGTCATGTCAATCTGTATAGTATAAAGGAGTAATTGATGCACAAATGCATGGTCACAGTTTGAAGACCTGTAATGACCTCACAAACACTTAGCAATTTAGTTGAGGTTTTGGATCAATTTATCAATTATCACACTGCAGGTTTTTAATAAATCTGGTCGAAAATATGAATTTTAAATTTGGGAGCCACAGAGAACCGCTTTTACGAAGTTCCATGTTATAACGGACTGCGCTATAACAGGTCCCGAGTGTATACACCTTTCATATTAATGTTAACAATCATGGTGGTTGAATAAGCATACAGTTTAAAAGTCAGTATCGTGATGTACATTACATTGTGATTTAAATATCACAATACGCATCACATTTTATTTTCGCCTGCAGGCAATACGCATCATGATGAAGTATTGTGACAAAGATAGCAGATGACAAAAATACAATGCATGTCCATAGTTAAGACTTTATGGAATCCTGTGAAAAGTGATGCCTTTCAGAATTTAAATTGACTGTAAGTCCGAATAACATACTTTTAATAATAAATCCCTTGTATACCTAATACCGCGATATACCTATTACCGCGAATGCCCAAATAATAACAATCTGGGAAGACATGCGCAAAGCTCCAGCTTGTGTTAACGTCGGCGTTTGTTTGCATTTCGTATTGGCAACTGTTTTTTA
The DNA here is from genome assembly GCA_029582155.1 of Panopea generosa. NCBI lineage: Eukaryota > Metazoa > Mollusca > Bivalvia > Adapedonta > Hiatellidae > Panopea > Panopea generosa. The sequence goes on along the minus strand of CM055910.1, from coordinate 45,119,133 downwards.
CTCAGCACACTTAAGTTACCTCATTACAGTTTAGTATTGATGCCATTCTTTACATGCTTGAAATTTTTTTAGACTCGCATTATTAGGTATGAACAGTATATTAGATATTTTAACATTAATTTTTTTGTAAACTGGTTGTATGGCCAAAATTTAAGATTTTGTTAATGTTAACAGCTGTTTTGGTGATATCTTAATACATATTTTAGGAAGAAAGGTTGAGTAGCAATGGACAGAGGGGCTGGTGGACCCTTCTGACATGGAGTACTCATGGCGTCATGTCTAAGCGCCCGGACGCCCACATAATATGCTATTTCTTAAAACTGTGTCAAAGATAAGAATATCTAGAGCGCTGTACGGCACCTGAAGATCCTTGTACTGTTTGTGGATTTTTTTCTTTGAGAAAAAGAACATCTCCGTGTTTAACTCCATAATATTTCAATGTCTTTTTGCCATCAGCAAGCGGTATCCCGTTCAACATGAACTCAATATTTGTTGACGGAATTCGCAGTTCAAATTCACATTGTGCCATTAAATTTTCTATTTCAAGATCTTCACTAACATCAAGATTTATAATACGACCATCTAAAGTTGTTATTGTCAACTGCATTTTGACATACAAAGAAATTTCCAGAAAAACAACAAATAGAAAACTAAATTACTGCGAAACATGTAACTTCCGCTTTAAGTGTTTTTTTTGTGCGCATGTGCGTAGTCAATAATCCGGCCCCATTCCAAAACGGCCAAGGAGAATCCGACCCCAAGATTATCCGGCCCCTGGACAATCCGGGCCCATTTAGCAAGGTCCATCCAGTCCCGCTTTTTATTTTTATTTTAATTGCAATATTGGTTTCATTTATCCAAAATTATAATACATACATAATATATGATTGCATGCAATTATTAATGACAGAATACTATCATTAATGGTATAATATTCTTGGTTGATCCAAATGTTAGATCTAATATTTGTGTAATTCTAAAGGCCCAATTTAAACCGTTATAGTTTTTTTTATTTTTTCTACATCCTGTTTGATTATTTGAAGGTTACTGTATGCTCACCTAACTATACTATTTTAATCCAATATTTGATCATATTGATTTTCCTACTATATGCACGGGTTTCGTCCCAGCTCACCATACAAAGCTTCAATAATTGCTGATTGTTTTGTACCGATATTTTTTTTTTTAAAATTAGCATGGATTTGTTCAATTTCATTATCCTCAATAATTTTGAACGATACTTTAGTGTACAACCTACAAGACCTATCACTCAATAATTTTCATTTATCCTTAATTTGATTAAAAGCTGAGAATAAAGCGTGCATAGCAAAATTAGAAGGTTTTGCGATTCTTTTTTTGAAGAAGCGAATCTGCGAATATATTTTTTCTAAAAAAACACATCTATTTTCTTTTGGTTAAAAAAAATAATTTAATGTTTAAACGACTAACTTAAATACTGTATCGCATTTTTTAAAATTTAAAAGCATTTGATTACTTGAGTTGCACATTGTGCAATGAATGAATGAATGGGGTTTTACAGTGTATCAACACAGTGTAAGTTATTCGACGCCAACAGGAAGAAAGATTTTATGTTCACTTTATATGTACATAATCAAAAAATTAACATACATCAACAGTGAATATGCAGAATGAACCCAGAACCCTGATACCCGCAGCCAATTCTATCGTATTACTCAAATTGCCGCTTCCTACGACATGCATGAGCCACCGCGATCCTATTCTTGCCATCACTCATATGGCTCTCCGGTTCCACACAGTGGTTGGAATTTAACCACAATAATGAACAATGCAATAAATGATAAAATGAACATGACACCCATTTGGAGGATTCCTACTCCTCTGCAGAGATTGGCGGTGATTCTTACCCGAAACCACACGGGTTGCATTGTGCAAACGATTATCATAATTATTGGAACAATGGAAATACATTTGTGTTTGATTAAAAACATATATTTTAATGTTTAAATGATAAAATCAAAGACATTACATAATGAATACATTATCGCTTATAGGTATCAATGGAAATCAATTGTATATGGTTAGATACTTCCTATAAATATATAGCATGTACTTGAATATTACATTTCCTAAAGCACAAACCCCTAACCACATAGCCCCTCCCCATTTCGACTTCGTTTTTATTACATTTTTTTTTTGCATTTTAACTTTTTTTTTAATTTCCACATTCAACTCCGAGTTCTACGCCCGGGTGTATATATGTAGGAGTATGCCTAGGAATATGGGGTGCCGTTAAACTATTTAACCTCTATAAGTGATATCACTTAATCGAATAAGTGATATCACTCATTTGAAACGAACAAGTGATATCACCTATTCGAATGAGTGATCACTCATTTGAAACGAATGAGTAATATAACTTATTCGAATGAGTGATATCACTTATAAGAAATTAATTTAGACAATGATTTATCCCAGTGTTAATATATTTGATAAAATATAGATGTAGATCTAGGAAGAGGCTAATGATCAAGAAGGTTCACTGTCACTGCGCATGATCAATATTTTTTCATATTTGTTATATATCTGCTGCGAATATGAAAAGCAAAACCTCCATTTTCGCGAGTATTGAACCTTCTTGACGAATCCAGCAAATATCTATATATATATATATATATATATATATATATATATATATCTATAAAGATTTTTCTATATTGTGAAGGGGTAATAATATTAAGACATTGATTTGTAGGTGTTTTTCGCTCAGAGTTCTGTAAATATCATAATTATGTTACTTTAAATTTGGTTTTATCAGTGGGAGTTTGTTATTTTTACGTTTTTATGAGTTACAGTTTAGATCTGTTTGTGGGTGGGTGCATTTTAATGCGGTGTATTATTTCGATGTTTTTGCTTTTAAACTCTTATAATGGCAGTGCCATACACATGTTTGTATGTGTGTGTTTGGAGGGGCGGGTACCAATTTTTGTAATGAAAGGATGCAAGTTATCGATTTACATTGTTTGTGGGTTCCCCTAGCACCCAAATTCTTTAACACAATTATGCAAAAGCTTACTTTCCTCTAAATCATATTTTTTTGCATATCTTTTCTCATTTAACGATTGTATACCTAATATTGCGACATACCTATTACTGCGAATGCCCGTATAGTTACAATATCCCAGACATGCACAAAGCACCAACTCCTTTAGCATCGGCACATTTACATTTCATACCGGCAACTGTTTATTACTCAGCAGACTTAAGTAACTGTATTACTTTTAATTATTGATGCCATTATTTACATGGTTGGCAAAACTGCGGTTATAGGTATGACCAGTATAATGCCTGAAAAGAAACCTACCTAATAGGATGACTTGATAAATACAACTTTAGCTTGTGAAATATATTTCAATAAGTGCCTTACACAGCGCTTGAAAATTACCCCAGCACTTCCAATGTCTTGACTTCAAACATAATTATGTGGATCTTTAAAAAAGTGTGAAAAATGACTATGTCTTGATATTATAGAAAGGTCCACTATGTAAATTTCACGGGAGATGTTTTGTTCTCCTTGTAAAATCTGCGTGAGGGGTTTTGTCCGCCTTGTAAAATTCGTGGGAGGTGTTTTGTCCGCCTATACAAGCATGAGGGTGAGGTGTTTTGTTCGGGAGGTGTTTTGTCCGTCACCCAGCTATGGTTTCTCTAAATATTATATGTGGAGCACATTAGTCTGATTAAATAAGAAGTGAATGGACAGCTTTTTTTATTTTCTGGATCTGCTGTCCATACCATAACGCAGTCTCGAGAGACGCAAAATGAAAATCTTTAAAAGGCTCCTTAGAGGCATGCAATATGTCGCACTAGGAGCGCATGCTCCATTAAACCCAGGATTGGAGGGCCGTGGAACCCCAGTCATGTATACATGTGTGATATCCTTGAGCAAGATGTTTAATCTGCACATTGATGCATAGTACTAGTTCATCACAGAACCACTCCAGAATTTATTTAAGTTGTAAGAACTTGTTTCACAATCAGTGTAAAATAAATTGGTATTAAAAAACTTAAAGAAAATAATATTTTCATAAAACAATATTTTAAATACTTGTTTTTTTTTTACTTTCATTGACCAATTGATATAATGATGTATAACTGATATTATTTTAAAAATATACATATGATAATATATCTTTGTTCATTTCAAACAGAGTAGGACTTATGAACTGCAGTCTCAACAAACGTTTACTCTTCGAGAAAAAATGAAAGTGATTGTTTGTATTTATATTTATTAAGAGTCGTTTAAAACATTAAATGTTGTTCTGTAACTTCTGTGTATCAATAATAATTGTGGTTTTGATTGTAAAATTGTAAATACAGAAAAGAGGTAATACTTTCTTAACTTTACACTGGAAGTCTATCAGGGAGTTAGTCTTTGTAGTACGAGAAAGTACAAACTCCTCCAAGGAGTGAGATGTCAGTTCAAGTCTGACCTTGGACAGATTGATAGGCTTCCATTACTTTTTCATATAAAGGCTTCCAATTGTGCAATGCTACCTTGGTTTGGACCTTGGTTTAAATATTTAGTATAAAATGTGGCTTATTTATACAATAAGGACAAACATTAAGCAAATTTTAACTTATAATTTTTAAACCCTATTTAGTTTCCATTCATTAAGGCAGATTGAAATAAAAATAAAGAATATTTAAATACTTGCATACAGTCATTCAGTCTGTATGTCAACTATATATATAGAAACTGCATTTCATTTCTCTATGAAAATCAACTGAATTTGGGTATTTAGTGCTAAAAGTAACAGTTTACATATCATTTGCACCATGATGTTGCTTTGCTTGTAGCTTGTAGGACACTACATTTCATGCGATGCTTACTGTCGCCTAGGTAGCCATGGAAATGTGCACAACTGCGCATATTCAACAGGACTGTGAACAAAATCGCTGTTCAAACAATGACATTATACTGGTTGCTGGATACTTCTGTTTTTGATATAAAAAAATATCATCATAATTATTCTTTATCTTGAATAATTTGAAAATATATTGTAAATTGTACAAGAATGGAAAGTACAATTTTGAGTTTTCATCGAAAGACGAAAACCATTCTCTAGTTTAGTTCAGACTTCAGACATTAATCTAGCCTGTTTTTCATCACTGGATCGAACTCAAAATTATGCTACCATTCCTGAAAAAAAACAAACTTACTTACTAATATAAGCATTTTTCACTATCCTCATTTCATAAATTCAAAACTGATTTACAATACGTAACATGAAGCCTCAAACAGATATCCTTAGTTGGGATTGAACCAACATCTTCCATCTTAAAGACAGATGTACTTCATTGTACTATAAGGATGCATTTTGAAGCTACATTTAACTTACACTGTACATTAATTATGATAGTTTAAAGTCCTGTTTTATTTTTTTTAAGTCTTAGAGTAATTCTAGCTTTAAAAATGTTTGCTTTTAAATTGCAATTTTGTAAAAATTAATGCCGTCATTAAGCAAACTTATATAAACCCAATATTGGAAAACTTGTATTCATACATTGGTACGAGGAGAGGGAATCTTACCCTGACACACATACACTCCTCATACACAGGTGTCAGGTGAGTGAAACTTACCTTGACACATATACACTTTTCATACAAAGGTGCCAGGTGAGTAAAACGTACCTTGACACACATACACTCTTCATACACAGGTGTCAGTTGAGTTCAACTTACCTTGGCACACATACATACATCAACGTAATTTACTAAATATATATTTTAATTATACCTGGATAATATCTTCAAGTGCCTGATTAGGACTAACTTCAACTAGTTGCTGAGTTGGTGCTACCTGAAATCACAAGTAAATACTTAAGGTGCAAATAAGATACATCACCCGCTACTGTTTTTGTATGGTCAAGTTAAGTATTTGACCACATTGTGACATTGCTGATAAATTTTGGTGTTGTAAAACAGACATTTGATCATTGACTTTCAATTAAAACCTTTTCGTCAATTATTAGATACTGCAAATCTAGTAACACATGCTGTCTCAATGAGGTGAATAATGTATCAAACTATATCAAATATGTTTAAGAGATTTAGATCATTTGGAGCAGTCAGCAGACACTATCTGGTGTAAGACCAGAACTGACAGCAACATGCTGATTTGGCACTACCTACAATCAACATAATTTAATGTTAGCCGATTTGTATAGATCTATTACATTATTGAAATTGTAAAAAATATTTATACATTAGTCACATTTTAATAAAATTAGTCCAATCAATCAGACATTTGAAACGCTATTGCAACCTCATCAAAATTTGATGGAATATATAATTACACAATGTCATTCACAAACAAATTCAGTGAATCCTGGACAAATTGAATAGAACAGATGACACAGCTCTGTAAACAACAACAAAAATGGTTACTGTTTCCTTTAAAAAAAACATATTGTACAATGTGGGAAGATATATGTAATTTTATTGTTTAAATGCGAGGGGTCGTGAGTTTGATCCTCCACCACGGCATGTTTGGTGTCCTTGGGTAAGACGCTTTTTCCGCATATGCTTAGTAGTGGTTCTACCAAGGAAGACTTCGAGCGTGATTTGTCTAAGTTGTAAACATTTGGAACCATGTTTCACAATAGCAGTAAAATTAATAAGTTTAAACTTAACTCTCGTTTACATGTACATATTCGTCTTAAACAAAACACAAACTAACATTATCACACGTATCGGCGTTACATCCAACCACTCATTCCATATAAAAACATTATTATCACACGAGCTCGGGGAGTGGATAATAACGTTTGATTGGGGAGTGTGTGTGTGTGGGGGGTGGGGGGGGGGGGGGGGGGGGGGTGTCCTCTGTCGTATATAAAGAAAATAACGTTTGCTGGAGGTGGGGTCCTCTGGCGTACATAAAGAGACGTCTGTTTATATACGACAGAGGACCCTACCCCCCATCAAACGTTATTATCCACTCCCCAAGCCCCTGTGATTATTATTACCAAAAGCATTTACTGTCCATCTTGAATTTTAGCGGTAAATAGAACAATCCGGGGATTCCGAATGTGTTCGTGAATATTGGTTTAAAGGACTTGTTGTTATTGTTCACACTGCTTTGTATGGGTGCCGTTTTACTATTTAACCTCAATACGTGATATCACTCATTCGAATAGGTGATATCACTCATTCAAATAGGTGATATCACTCATTCGAATAAGTGATATCACTCATTTGTAAGGAAAAAAATATTGTGTTATAAAATAAATATTATCGTGAATGTAGAATTTTTATTGGCTTATTCTTAAATAATTTTACAAGACCATTTATTTTGGCGGCTGAGGGTCCTCTTCTGTCGGCTGCAATCACACAAGATGACTACCGGTTTCTTGCAAGGCATGGTAAACTCAGCCCTCACTGCCAACGATATTGAAATTGCGGGTTCAGAGTCCGACGAGTAGCTTGTTGATAGGCCTATTGACAATTTATATAGCCTTAGGTCAACTATCAATACTTTTAGGCCAAGAGGTAATGATTAATGTAGATCTAAAAATTTGAAACTTGTCAACAGTAACCTAAAGAGCGAGCAGGTCTATCTGGATCCTAGCCTGGATCTAGCCGATCAATACAGAAAACCAAAATACAAAATCCCCCCTACATCATTTTACCAAAATAGTTCCTACAGTCTACTTGCAGTCAAGATCAGTTACGATACATAGATCATATATTTTATTTAATACATGAAAGTGCATCGTAAACAAACTTCTTTGACATTTTTATGTCATTGCACTTTGACAAGTTAGATACGAGTTGGGGATCCAGTTACCAGATTAACCAATCGGCGTTGCCTTCGTTGGTAGTGTAAACAAATGACCTGGCAACAATCAACTCGTTGCGATTAGTTTACATTTTACAATTAAAAATAAGTAATAGAGTCTGCCCATTTTTATATTGACGTGTAAACATACTAAAGATATCAATATTGTATTTATAACTGAGCAAGACACCCGATTTGAAAGATTGTAAAAACAAAATCAATTTGTTTGCATTGTTCCAGTGTGTGACCAAAAAAAAGGGCAAATTTCGGCGTTCTCGTAACAATGCGTTTATTCAGCAGAGGTGGAAAATTATTATGTATCAAATCATTTACATAAATGGACATGTTAACATTCTATTGTTTATTATACTTTTTTTTGATAAATTTTAGAACTGGCTCTTTGGCTGCTTCAGCCATATTTCATCATAGATTTACTGCTACATCAAATATATATACATATACTGAATCATTTTCATCATGTATTCACTGCTGAATAATTAAGCAGGGATCAGTCTGTTTTTTTCTTGCTTGATAAACCGAATGAGTGATATCACATATTCGAATGAGTGATATCACTGATTCGTTTCGAATGAGTGATATCACTGATTTGAATGGGTGATATCACTGATTCGAATAAGTGATATCACTTAATCATTTTGATTAGGTAATATCACTCATTCGAAAGAGTGATATCACCTATTGAATGAGTGATATCACTCATTTGTTTTGAATATGTGCTATCACTCATTCAAATAGGCGATATCACTCATTTGAATATGTGATATCACTCATTCGCATATGAATGAGTGATATCACCTATTCGAATGAGTAATATCACCTGTTCGAATGAATGATATCACTTATTGAGGTTAAATAGTAAAACGGCACCCCATAGATATCACTTATTGAGGTTAAATAGTAAAACGGCACCCCATACCTTTGGGCAGTGCCTAAGGTTTCGTCGGAGGAATCCTAATGTAGAGTTGCCTCGTTTGACTATGTTGTTGGTGTGAGTTTCCATTCCATTTTAACATTCTAAAGCAAACAGGTGCTTATTACACTTTTGATAAGTTTTCTTTCTGATTTTTTAAAATTGTATAGATCTGTCAACTACAGTCCTCGGTGTCTTTGCCGCCGCGATTGCCAGTACTGGTAAGACCTAATACGGTGTATAACGTCAAAACACCAGTTAACGTCACGTCGTATCGCAAACGACGTCATTTTAAGTGATGACGTCATATACAAGTTCCATCCAAAAATGAGAGAAAACAGCCGCTTGACTTGTGAAAGATGTCACGTTTCATACCCTAACGCCGCTATTTTGCGGTGCAAAAAATCTGTTCCAGGTAATTTTAACATGGTTTGTCAAAATAATCCCATGCATGACTTCTGATTGGGTCGGACACTTAAAAAAAATAATACATCTAATTTTCCAAAAGACTAATTGAAATATAGAGCTGATCTGCTAGTTTGAGTTTGGATAATAGTTGCTGGGTTCAGTTGAAAACAACTCTTTGAGTGGGCTACATGGTACGATCGCAATAGGCAAAGCCACAAGTGAGTTTGTATTAAAATACATTTTATTGTTTTTTACATAAATTACAGAACAGCATAAGGGCTAACAGAAATATTGTCTATTAAAACGTTAAGTGTTTATAATATGAAGTTTGTACCTGATTATAATATTAAAGATTGTTTCATAATCTGAGCGATTAACTTTTCCTTGTAGATTGTATAACGTATTTAAGCACTGAGGGGATAGAGACAAAAGAAGATATTGGTCATTTGGGGAAAAAACATTGCATTAAATTATTTTCTGTGTCCTGTTTTTAATGACTACACTCTCACATGCTGCATTTATTTTTAATATATTGACAAATAATTTGTTATTAAGATTATTACAGCCATTTTTTTAGAAGAGCGTGCATATTCGAGATAAAAAGAAACGAGTAGATCTAGGCCTTTTTTTTATTATTATTATTTAAAAATATGTTGTCCTTTTTTTTTAATTAATTGGTTATGTTTAAATGATCTGATTGGTTAGGACTTGGGGACTTGGGTTCGGATGTGTTCATGTAAAGTATTCCACAATGGAATACTAGTATGTTATGTGATATAAGAATTTCTGAAGAAATGTGTTCCAGCACTTAGCAAAGTGTAATTGCTACGATACTTAAATAGTTTGATGTAGATCTAGTTAGACCAATTGTTTCAGAGAAATTATTATTTTTGTATAATGGCGTTTTATTAAGCCATTTTCTTACTTTTTGGTGATTATTAGTTTAGAGTACCTATAAAATATCAGGAGTAATATAAATGTTTACTTATTGTAATGTTTGTTGTATAATTAAGTTTCATATGATTATATTTTGTGTGTTTTATTGTTTGTTTTTATTTTTGTTTTTTTATTGTCATGTTTATACTGTATTTTAATTTTACAATATGATACTATGCAGGCGCGTAGCGTGGCATGGTCAATTACTATTGCTGTCAGAGTAACATTTGAAATGAATGCCTAAAAAAATTAAAAAGGTTAAAAAAACAAAAGCAATAGATATTTAACTGGAGGTGTGTACAAATAGGTACTTAAAAAGTTGCAGTATGAACTCTTTCATATTTAAACCAACAGTTTGCTTTATGTAAAATATCGACCTAATTTCGAGAAACCATATCTGGACCGACCGATAGTTTGTTTAAGTAGTGTTTTCTAGCCCATTGAAGCACAGAAGTTTAAAAAGTTTCATTGGGGGAGGCGACCTCGGACCCAATCAGGGGAAGTGGGACCATCCCGCCCTAGTAACTTCCAAATTTGTCACGCTACGCCCCTGCTATGGCTTGTCAAATTGTATATTCTGTCATTTAAAAATGTATAACTATGTTTATGCTCTCCTTTACCATTTGAGTGAATAAAATATCTTGTATGATTAGACGTTTTTAGGTTTAGGTCCCTATATTCTTCTTCCGTCTTCATGCTAAAGTCAACCTAACTCTTTATATAGGTAAAATAAAATGTTGCTTAAAATATATGAATATATAAAATGTATATGAGCAACTCCATTCCCGGGGTCGCAACACCATTCCCGATTTATATTTGCCAATAGTTTGCCAGTAAGCAACATTTTATTCATATGAATGTAATATGCTTTGGAGTTTTACATGTGTTTGATTATTTGAACCGTCAGATGTCCAAAAATTAGGCAGATCAGGTCAGAAATTTACATGTTTAACAATTTCATGTTTTTTGACGTTCCGAGTTGGCAGAATTTTAGTGATAATAGGGCCAATTCTTAAATTACAGAACAGATTTTTCACATAAATGATCTCCAATCATATTTGTGTCGAATAGCATTTGCTTTTTTCGATAACATTCGTAGATGTTTCATAATGAACAAGAACAAAAATGCACCTAACTTAATTCTGACTTTCAAACGGATGTCGCACAAAACATTTGAAACGTATTCCCGGCGTGAATGGTGTTGTGCGTTTACCACCCATGAGTAAGATCTGATTGACTGAAACAAACACACATCTGCAATGGTTATATTATAATGAAATTTAAAAAATATTCATTCAGAAGGAAGTCATAGCAGTTGTCTTGTACAAGATCTTTGTCATAAAAAATAATATAATAATATAAAAATATGAATATACAAATAAACATCCAAATCATACTCTTTTGAAATACTATGGAAATCTCCGAATTGTCCGATTGTTTGAATCAACCAATCAAAAACGTTATTCAATTTTCGCTAGATAAAAATGATTTTTATTCTCGGCCGAACTTGTTAAGACGTTTGTTTTATTAGAAAAGCAAGTGTCGCATATGATCAATATTAGTTCAGTATATTAGTGAAGCAGAACGGGTTACCCAAGTAACAATACGAGCATCGTCGGATAGCTTCCGATTCTCTCTATCTATAACAGTGCGACATATTGCACGTCTCTATGGAGCCTTTTAAAGTTTTTTTTTTATTTTGCGTCCCCGTTATGGACAGCAGATCAGCTATCAAAATAATAAAAAAAGCTGTCCATTCACACCTTATTTAATCAGGTTATATCCATAATAGAGAGTACCGGAATGGATTACACGTTGGTATTAGACGATGAATACGAGTCTTAAATGTTTTCAAGCTACTTTGTTTTTTTTTCAAACTGCGCCACGATAGTGAAAAAGGATGGGGTTGGGGTGGGGGGGGGGGGGGGGGGGGGGTATAGCTGGCTTTAGTTGGATGTGTAGGCACGAGGAGTGTTGGGTCGTACCCTCTCCACCATACATTTTGTAAATATGAACTTGAAATGGAGGATTCTGATGCATTTCAAGACATATTTACAGCTATTACTGATGGGCCAAGACATATTTGCAGCTATTACTGATGGGCCAAATGATTGATGATTGAGCAAATTGTACGTTCACATGCAAAAATACACAGAAACTTATTTTACAGCATTATCAAACACAATAAACAACTTCTTGCCTCATTTAACCCCATATGCATATCGCCCAGTCACTTTTTATATCTTTTTTTTTTGGCGTTTTAACTTTTTTCATTTTTCGGAGAAGGTGTAGACTACACGGCCTTAAGGCAGCTACGCCTCTGCAACGACTAACCACCTTAACTTTACCATCATATTTTGAATATTTTTTGTTTTAAAATTGTTCTAGCGAAGAATGAATGAATGAATGAATGAATGAATGAATAGGGTTTTACGGCGCACCAACACATTATAGGTTATTCGACGCCAACAGGGAGGAAGATTCCAAGTTCACTCTGCATGTACTAAAACAACAAATTAACATAAAGATTAAAAGAATACATCAACAAATGAATATATCGTATTACTCAATTTGCCGCTTCTTGCGACATGCATAAGCCACAGGGATCCTATTTTTGCCATCACTCATGGCTCACTAGAACCAAACAGGTGTTGATAATTTAACCACAATAGTGAACATGACAAAAAATTATAAAATGAACAGGACACCCATTCGGAGGATTCCTACCCCTCTGCAGAGATCGAGTGATTCTATTCTTAGCCGGAAACACACGGGCTCTAGCGAAGAGGTTTTACAAATTATTTTAATTAAAGCATTTGTTTCAGCCAAATGTTAAGATTTTGTGAAAAGTTATAGAGGAAAAAAGTAAATAATGTACCTGTTGAACAGCCATTATAGGGATACATAAACGTATTTCCATTAAAAAAAACGTTAAATAATTTCTTGAAGTATCATTTCGTGGGCAAATTTCAATGATCGATGACATTTTTTTACTTCTTTTGAACTAATTTAATGTTTAACCTAGGTTTGGACCAATCACAGGCAATGACATAATTTGAAGATTTAATTATCAACATACTAGTATATTATTTTTCTAAACCGTGGTCAGTATTGCATTATCGCTGATCACTTACCTATCACCCTCCGCTAAGGTCGCTAGGTTCGAGTCCGAATCGCTCCAATATACTTTTTATGAGAAAGTTTTCCAGTTACTTACGTAGGTTCTATTAAGGTTCATTTTGAGGTGTACCTGAATATGCCACATGTAACCTGATATGTGTTGAAAATGGCGTTAAGCCCCATTTTAAATTGAAAGACTTCCGTCTTTGCAGTCTTTTTGGCCATTTCTGAGTGGTTTATTATATGTAGATATGATAATATCAAATGTCGTACGTCAGTGTGTTTTCTCTCTCACAATTTTAGATGGTTCCCCAGTATAGCCTACCATATTTAAATACCAACTGAGACCTTATTGCATATAAGGATATATATATATTTAGTGTTTACGAATATATTTTAGCTCGATTGCGAATTTAGCACAGCGCATGTGTGAATCGCTCTCGAGTTTACTGTCTGGGTAGAACCAGTAGCCGATTGAGTATTGTTTTTGAGACGACATCGGATCGAACTTGCAACGTCCATCATGAGCTGTAATGCACTGTTGCCCCTATTGATATAAAAACATGTTTCCTGATTTTGTCAGATTAAAATGATTTCAAAGCATTTTGGGAGTTATCGCGATTCGCGAGACTTCAGATTAATCATCTTTGTTGGATTTGGTTGTGAAGGTGAAGGTTGCCTAGCATTTTGAATACAAGTCATTTGAATTAAATATGATTAAATTAATTCAATATCTGTTACTCGAAACTCACTTTCCTTACTCGAAACTCGACAAATAGAAACCCTCGTGAAGGTGAAATATGTTAAGCAATGCGTGCATGGTATTTATTTTTTGGAATTCATTATGGAATTCTATTTCAATCTAACTGCTACGAATAAAATATCGTTTGATATATAATCAGTACTACGTGTTTTTTTGTCATTTGGTCGAGTGAATTCTGTTTACGCAAAGTAACATTCCTTACAAAATGACTGTTTAATTTGAATGATTTTAATACTTTAGGCGGACTGATAATGTGCCAGACGTGCCATAAACGCTTTCATCCAACATGCAACATGTATGTGACTGCTATACGAGCAGACGACAAACTTTGTGATAGATGCTTGTCACGTGATGCGACAGTTGTGTGCCCACAATGTGCAGGTCAGGTATATTTAATAATAAATAATTCCAAATCAAGTCTAAATTCTGTTGTTCGTAGGTGAAAGGTTGAGCTTATCTGTGACCGTTATAAAAAAAAAATCAAATTCTTGTTGAAAAAAGTTCCTCATATATATGTGTTGCACATAAAATGATCTAGTAAAATGTTCAAATATTTTGAAAACGTGTCTCTTGGGAATCTTCGTACTGAAGATCAACTTAAAATCTACAGGAAATATCAGTTTATCATGTTCTAGATGTCATATGTTCTCAGCCAATAAAGGCATTCAGATTTTTCAAAATAGTACATTCCATTGTACATTTGTAGAATGTCATAACGTCAGTTAATCATTTAGCTCAAGGGCGTAATTGTCTATATGTTAAAACGACCAGCACAACTGTTATAACTAAATAGCTACATACTTCAATATGATTTAAATACTATATAAAAAAGACGAAACAAAACAAAATTTCCCATACAATACCAGGCCCAAATCGATTGATCATATCTCTTTTATTTAAAGAAACTTGAAAGTCCTATTCTTACAGACCATTAAAACCAAATATAAACAAATTTGTCTGGTAGATCCTTGGTAAGATTTCCATTGCAACAGAAACATTATTGAAAACTAAAACGTCCTAATACCAACAGGCACTACTTCACCATGAGGATCACGTGTTCAAAGGTTGGTGAAGTTAACTTTGGAATTGTTCTCCCGAAACAAAGAATTTTGTAATTTTTGTTTCCATGGCAACAGAAATAGAAGTAAATGAAAACTCCCTCATAGCAAAATGCACTACCAGAACACAATTGACAGGTCACTGAGGTGTCCCTTAAATGGATGAATAATGAGTTTATTTGTGGATACGAAACTATCAACTTTATTTACCAAAATCAATACTTCAAAACTCTAATCACCGACTTACTAGTATATGCTCGTTTCAGATTTATTCAACTGTAGCCAGCTATGCAACGAGTGCAATATGAAGGTGCATACAGGATTACACGAGGTACACAAGGATCACCTCAAGTATATGCCAAAGTAAGACAACATAGGCACATAAAAACTAGATAACGCAGCCAGATAAAAATCAAATAAGAATGTGATGCTGTGCATCTGTTCTTATGTCTGCAGATCAAATGTCTTTTCTTTAATTCTATGTACATTATTTTCAGTAATAAATAAAATAAGTTATTTCAAAATATATTGTATTACAAATTTTCATTTATATATTTTAAGATGTACAATATATTGTTTTTAATGGAACTGAATAAAATAAAGAAGTCCAATAGGTATTTTATTATTTAATTGTCAAATTTCTATTTCGTAACTGTTTTCGATATTTAAAGTTGTTTTTTTTCTCTCTCACTCTCAGATCTATTTACAAATTTACACCATGATTAAATAAACCATTTTTGGTTCTTTATACACAAATAAAACTCCAATATCTACAAATACGAACATTCAGATAAACAAAATTTATCAACTGGCAATATTTTATAGCACTCGAGTTACATTTCTCACAATATCAGTTATCACTGTCAGAGAAAAAAGAGAGATCATAGATGTGTGTCATTACCTGACAACCATTGGAACAATCAAGGTAAAGCATCTCTGGAACACTTTATTTCAAAAGATGGTGAACAAACACCATTTTTTTTATACCATTTCACATCATTCATACAGTGTTACTTTTTTATGTACACATAATAAAAACGCTTCAAAGTACTTGGACAGAATCATTACACTTTTCTAGACTGTCACAATTATTCCCTTAAGAACTGTTTTAAGCACTATCCTCAGAGAATTACTACTGACTGAGCTTACTGGGCCCAGCAAGTAGATTTCAAGTTTTAAATGTTTTAAGTGACGGATCCAATCATTGTATCCTGTACCACAACACAACAGAGGTGACAACCATTATGTGCCTTTATACAGTTACCTCCCTTTGCAGGGATTCATTACAAGATTAGAAAGAGTCTTTACAACTGATATTACAAAAACCTTTTCTCACAAAACAAAATACCCATTTTTTTTAAAAACAAACACTTAAAATGCCAATAGAAATTATTTTTAAAAATGATAAATTACCTGAGAAACTGTCACCGATGAGGGAAAACAATGATTGTTATTTTAATATTCCTATATCAGACTACTTGTCGTAAAAATGGCCACAATGTACAAACACAAATGGTTACAATTTTAACTTCCACACAGCCAATATTTTATTTTGGTAAATTGTGTTAACAGATCTTTTTTTCCTGGCACAACAGCACAGCTGATTGGCTCACAAATATTTAAAGATATTTTTATCCGTTAGCATGACGAGACATATGTATGGAAAATTATAGTTCAATTATAAACTACCTATTGAGTGAAACATATGAATCCTCAGTGAATTTATAAACATTATTTCCAGTTAAACTGACAAGGTTTATAGCGATACAAGACATCACCTGTATCAAAGTTTTAGTTTGACGTGTATAATAACATATAGCTACCCAAAAACAAAAATATTAAGTACTTGTGAATGATGTCAAATACAAAATATCACAGAATGCAAAACATAAATGATAATTATGGTCCATTTATGAATTTTCAAAGTCAAATGTAATATATACCATTTACATTTTATTGCAAATATCACTTTAACGCCAAAGACTTATATAGAGAAGGAATGGTAACTCATTGAGATGTTGTGAAATTTTAGAAATCTCATTTCAACTTTAGGAATACAAATCAAATTTAATTGTTAAATTCAAATTTAAATTACAGCATGGAATTCTCTACAAATAGACCTTTTCCAGTAATTTGTTTTGATTTAAAGATTACAAACTGTGTAAAAACAATAAAATTACTTGAAAAATAAACTTGATAAACTATTCAGTTGCCTAATAATTGATCATTTACTTGCTATTTTATCAACATCCGTGAGAAGCAAGTTTCCAATTCTTTTATATACAAGTCCTTTTACTTATACGAGACACTAATCTTAATTGTCCTGGGTACAAACAATCTTTATTTTCTCCTCAATTGCACATCACCTAGCCACCATCCAACATTATCTTCTGTATTTATCATATTTGTCATACTTCTCCACCCGGTCACGGGACGGACTGAGGTGATGGCCATTCCTACTATGTTTCCGCGAGTGGCGATCTGGTGAGTAATATTTGTCTTTATTTTCCTTGTACTCCCGATCTTTGTAGTCTTTATCCTTGGAGCGTTTTTTATGGCTAGATTTGTACTCGGGGGATGGTGAGTAGGAATGGCTCTTGCTACGGGAGCGATGTTTACGCTTCCTCGACTTGTGAATATCCTTGTTTACTCGTCTGTCTGGGGAATACTTGTCCTTTTTGGATTTGTGTGGACTCCTGCTGCGATGTTTCCGTTTCTTTGGTGCCGGACTGAAACTTCTGTGACTGGATGACCTGTAAAACATTAATACAACAGTTGGTTCTATATCAAAATATATCTCTATATATATTCAAGCTATAATACACAGCTGTGGAACTCAAATTATTTTTATGTACAAATAAATTAACTTCTCAGAATGAATCTGAATAGAATCACTGTCCTTTTGCAAATCTTTTTTACAATATTTGAACCGAGCAGGATTCAAACCTTCTTTAAGTAATAAAGCAAATGATTTTTTTAAGAGAAATATTTATCTGGCAGATAAGCCTGTTTCAAACACAACTTCATGTCAAATGCCTATAATGAATTCAAGAAATGTCGCAGACAAATGTTCTTGTTTCAATAAATATACCACATTCACTTCTTTATATTGTATTAACAGTATAAATTCATGAAACTTATACTGTCTGACTACAAGCTTTATATATCACTTGCCTAACCCACGATCCATGGGTAATTAATTACCTTTATTTACTTTTTTTTTTATTTAGATGCACAATCTCAATGCTACGTCAACATTCATTTCAGGAAAACCAGTTTTAAAAAAAAAACAGTTTTGACAAACGCTGATACTTTATACAATGCAGCTAAAATTGCATCACTGCAGTTACCAAAGTTACAAGTGGCACATCAAAATCCATGTTGAAATGAATGCAAGAAAGCATCTCAAATATTCTCTCAATGTACAATCTTGGAAGATGGCATAATATGGCTTTGTCATGAAGCAAATACTTTCTTACCTAGTACACTGTATTGATTACCTATTAAAGTCATATCCTCTTTACTGTAACAGATAGTAATGAATTAAATATAAACAAATAAAAACCCTCACCTGGACCTACTACGGGATCTACTTGGACTAACGCCATTGCGGCGCTTTCTTGATTTGTCACTGAAGTAAACAATTTGCACTTTATAGAGAGAACAAAGCACAAACATAACAAGAGAACTAAATCAATTTGGAAACACTTTATGCTTCAACAGAATGAATGGGGTTTTACGGCATACCAACACATTATAGTTTATTCTACGCCAACAGGAGGAAGATTCCAGGTTCACTGTACATGTACAAAAACAACAAATGAACATATAGATTTAAAAAAATACATGCAGAATGAACCTTGAACCTTGATAACTGCAGAACTGCAGAGTGTCAGCAAATTCTATCGTATTACTCAAATTGTCGCTTCTTACGACATGTATGAGCCTTAGTGTGGTCCTATTCTTGCCATCACTCTGCTACAACAGTAAATATTTCATGTATAAGACAAAGTTTGATGATGCAAGTCAACTGAAAGATGTGTTGGACATAAAAGTTCAAAAAAAGGTTTGTTAATGTAAGTAAATACATGAAAGCCGTTCACGTGAGATTTGACTTTGAGGAATGTCATCAGTTACAAGGATTTACCAGTCACTAATTGCAAAATATACTGTTTCACATCCCAACTTAATTTTCTTGGTTCTTTTTTTTAAATTTCAAAGTGGATAATTTATAACTGATTTACAGTCAACTAACTTTTTTATACTCATGGCTCGTCACAGTTTATATTAATATGTTTATGCACACATCGATGTAACTATAGTTACCTTGAGCTAGATATCTTTTCATCCTCTTCCTTTTTTATTCTTTTTATACTTCCCAATAACGTCGGATTAGGACTTATATTCTTTGGCGAGTCTGTAAATGAAATTGTTATATTGAAAACCATGAAAATTTGTGGTCGTCATTTTTTTTTACACAACAATTTATAATTAGGTATGATAAGCACATCCATTTTATAAAACACTTTATTTAACACTGAATTAATTACATAACAGTATAAGTAAATAATAATGAATGTACAATTATCTGCTGGATATAACTTTTTGTGAAAGAGGAAAGAAAAAGAAGAGTTTTTTCTAACACAGTTCAATGCCATTTTGAACATGGCATATCCCTAGTCTTATTGTTGGAGAGAATGAATCCGAGTAGAACTGTCCTTCTGCAAGTAACTTGTTATCTGACCGAATTATACATATTTTTTTTACTAAGCTTGGTAGGCAAACAAACAACCTCAGCAGTGAGAGGTAAGTAGCAAGAGATTAGTAGCCATTAGTCGACAGTGTCTTGGATCACCAAGCGAAGCAAACACTGTCAATGAAGACTTTTGAATCTCATGCTGCCTACACAATGAATTCAACTTTCCAGTTGTTATCTTTTAATACAATATTTAATTACAATGCATGCGCAATTTAAATCTATTCAAGACCGTTATTACCACACTCTGGCAGATTGGATAAAAATCCATTCTCATCACAATAAAACAAGATCACTGCAATATCAAAATGGTAACAAACGAGAAGGCAGTGAAGTAAGCCTAGCTAATTATTAAAAAAATTGGAATTTGATCATCAAAGTAAACTCTTCTTATATTAAAATGGCTAGGTCCGATTAGCTGTCGTTAGCTCGTCTATCAATCCAGGGGTTGTGATTTCGAATCCCCGCTGGGCCTGTCTCCGTGATGATTGATATACAACATTGTGGCTCATTATCATTCGTCTCTCAACGCTGATTCAAGTGGGACAGTTATCAGTTGCTTGCAGAGATGGGGTGTGCTCGAGTACTGGTTAACCTTCCAGGATCCCAGGAAATAGTGGTTAGGTGGATCGATCGTCTGTAAGAGTCTGTAAGCCTTCAGTGACATAAAAATGACACTAAAAATTCAATCAATCTATAATTAAAATTAAGTGTGTTGCATTGTTTATACAACTTACTTTGTCTGGAGGTAGAGTTTGGAGTATCCCTTTCTGAGAAGAGTCCTTTGGCTTTCTTCTTGGCCTCGAACTGTATATTCCTGGCAGTATTAACCTTTTTTTCCAATGCTTCAGCATTTGGCTATTAAAATAAAAATACTTCATGCTAACTTTCAAATGGTCAACACTTAATGAAAATGTTTTAATGAGATAAGACTAAATTTGCACTAATCTCAAAATTATATTCACATTAAAACTTTACACCGATTGTTAAACCAGATCTTGCAACTCTTGACAAATCATGCTCAAAGTAGTCTTCCTGTGTAGAACCAGCACTTAAGTCATTTAACTAGACACTTTACCTGTGTGCACATACACAGCTAAGTGCCTAGTTCCAAGGACACCATGAACCTTTTCTCATTTTCTCCAAAATTCAAGCTAAAAGAGTTGTTCTATGTAAACCAAAAATTTATTTATTACATAAACGAATTGCAAGACAATGTTCACATACTTTTTTCCTAGCATAGAGTCGGAGAATTGTCAGACAGATCTCTTTTACATCCTCTTCATCCACAGCAAACAATTCAAACCAAGGAGGACTGTTAGGTAGGGCAACCTGTACACATATAAACAAAAATTAACAGGATTCTAGCTGTCTCTGATCAACAGTTAAATGCATGCATTAAGAAATGTTAGGGCTTGGCATTATATAGACGCATACATAGTATAGCTCGCCAGTTTTTTTTTACCCCCCCCCCCCCCCCCCCCCCCACAGAGTTAACAACAAAATACACAGATTTCTCTGCGTCGCCATCAGATGACATTTTGTATTACATCATGGGAAGGTTTTGATGTGCTTCTAGAGCATCTACAACCGAGGAAATTGAAGAGAAACTAGAGTCCAGTCATTGCTACGACAATAATCATCCCTTTCTATTCCACTCTATTGCTATAAATGTTGACATTTTCTTTGCCTCTTCATACCATGACTTTATCTGTAGCGAATTTATTTTAATTTCCCCCACCCCCCACAAATTCTCCATATTTTTGTCTTCGTGAAGCAACAAATCTAAAAACAGAATAATTTTAATGTACAAATAGTTATTAATTTGATTGTAAATTCATGATCAACTTTTAAATTATTAAACTTGAACTTTTAAAGGGGGTCCTCAATTCATCAACATGTTTAATCTCTATTAATTACCTGAAGTTGTCGAGCAGCGAGGTAAATACAGGCACAAGCTATGGTTTCTGGATGCCAGCGTACAAAAACGTCTGTCCTGAAACTGTCATTCATGTAGTTCCTGAAAATGGAACAAATATAAACATAGAAAACAAACACACAATTGCTATGCCATGACGTAGTTACAAAAAGCTTTCTTTGATGTAAATGCTAATGCTCCTTTTTCTTCTTTAATACACTGCAGGTCTAACTATAAAGGTTTTTTTTTCGTATACAATTTAATTATTCCATTATACAGGAAAACTGAAGTTCTTTAGATAATTGGCAAGTATCAAACAAAACTACCATATGCTTAAAACTACAGTTTTTTCTGACAACTGTCTTAAAAAAAAGTCACCAGCAAAACATTAAAGAAAGATTTTAAGTAAGTTATAATTATGCACTCTTTTTAACTCATCTGAACCAGTTTCATTTTATTCTGGACAAAATTGTATAAACCTGTATGTGTTTATATACGACTTGTACAAAAGACAAAAAAGCGTTTTTTGTAATATATAAAGAACTTATATGCTCACCTTAAGCAAGATGACATCTGTTTCAATTGCGGACTAAATACAAACAAAATGTAGTAAAGGAACATAAAAAAATAACAGTCAAAAAGCACCACAGTCTCACACAGCCGTCTAGCCTATGTCCCACCAAGTCTCAAACATAATCTAGTCACAGGTAGATGATACATCAACGGACGGCCGAATCGCAGGAAGTGTCAATTTTCTCATCTTACAGGCAATATGTCGGTGAGTGTCAACAGTAATTTAAAACCAAACCATGCTTTTACCATAGATTCGGAACAATCATATATCTGTTCAACTCATACCTCGTTCGTCTTCACTGAGGACAACTTTTGAGTTTCCCAGCTTTTGTGGAATGCTGAATCTGAAATGTTTATACCAAGAAATTAGTAACAGATGCATGGGGGCTAATAGTGGAAGCCTAGAGTTTATTTTTCTATCTTTTTTTTCTGAACTAGTGTTTAAACTTTTTTGAGGAAGCTTTTTCTCCTTGAAAACATTTTTCGATCCAAACTGACATTTGTTATTTTTTGCTACTTGTCAAAAATCATTTGAAGAAAGGCAAATTTCCTTTATAAATAATGAAGCTTGCCAACACATGAACTTTCACAGAACTACTATCCCACGTCGATATTATTCCCAGCGCTGATTGTCCACTATATATCACTTTGTAAACATGTCCCGCATCATATTATACCCGTTCTTCCAGTAATGTCCACTAAGACGACTGCTGATTGTTCACTGTTGTATGTCGAGTGACTGCAGCACGCACACTAGCTTGTTTCAATCTCTGACACTAATGACCAGGCTTTGTTACCAGAGTAACGGTAGGTAAGGCTGAGAGGCAAGGTGCTTTGTACAATCAATGTGGCTGACACTGGCTACCCACCTATGCTGGGGTAGGCAAAAAGGAAAAATAAAATGATAATATACGACACATGGTGAATAAAAAATGTCAGTTAAAATGAAATGGTTCAAATGAGTAATAAACAAACACAGGTTCATGTCATTCATACAAATAACAAAATACACAAATATGCATCTGTGCAACTATGGCATCTGATGTATAAAGCTTAATCATACAAAACAGCATCATAGATAAATTAACTGATGATATTCTAGATGTAAAAGTTTGCGATAAAAATCAAAATACTTACATTTATACACAAATCCCACAAGATTCTGTTATTTACAGTTTTAAGTTTTCCAAAATTTCAACTGCCAACATCACATGGCACAGGGAGTACACAGCCTATCTATGACCCAATCACTTGTAATATACTTACAAGCAACTAGTCCCTGCATTGCACTAGCCCTAAACTTTACATGTGATTCAAAACATATTTACAGGAAAATAGCAATGGGTTACAAATGTGCAACTTATGTTCAGTTTAAAGGTTATCATTTTACCTATTAAAGATTAACCAAATTGTCAAATCAATGATTTAATTGTTTTTTCAGCAATTTCATAATATGCATGGTATCCAATTTTATTGAGGGGGGGTTATTTTAATGAAATGAAACCAAGACACCACCAGGCCACAGTTTCCTTAAGTTATTCAAAACTGTGGTGACTGAATGCTAGGTTTAACAAAATAACTAAACATATCTTTCACAAAAGATTAAACTGTACAACAGAACTAAACATACCAGTTAAGTAAGTAACTTTTTGTAAGGGGTAATATATTTTGGGACAAAATACACATTAAGTTCAATTTGACCAAATCTTACTGTGCCTGAAATAAAATTTATAAGCAACATTATAGAAATGATAAAAAAAATTGAATCTTCAACTTAAATGTCTACACAAATTTCAAGGTGATCATACTATACTCTTGATAAGGTCTGACACCATTTTCAACACATGTTACTGGGCAGATTTTATGTGCTCAAGGAAAACCCAAAGTGAATCAATGTAAAATCACCCATCTTTCCACAAGCAACTGACAATTTTCCCACATTAAAATGTTTGGATTGATCTTGACTGAAACCTGTAACCTCAGTGTTGATAGATAAATGACCTTGTGGCATTGCCTCAAACCACAGAGGACACAAAATACTCCCTTGAATCATTCGATCAATACCAAGAATCCCCACAAAAAAAACATGATTAATGTCGGCAAACTCAACATAAGCTGCACTTTTGTAGACAATACAAGCACTGCTGTATTCTCTATACACAACGGGTTGGAGGAGTACATCTACCAGCAAAATGAAACATTGAAACTTACCATGCACACTGCACCAGTTTCTGATTTTGCTCAGACTCCAACACTTGGAGATACATCACAATCACCTGGAAAAGACAAAATGCAAGTTTATACGCGATCAAAGCACAAAAGTGGAACCACTGAGTTGTGTCCAGGACTGCTGCCATATGGACCACACCTTGTTATACCACCTGCTGACAGATGTTGCTTAATTTTCACTCTTTATTTTTTTCTTGTGGTTCAGATGCTCTGAAAAGTAATTTGTATATACCTGCTATGGAGGAAAAGAAAGTTTTGCTAAATGAAATTTATTTACTAATCAATACCATGCAAGTATGTCCGGCAATTTCTTTTACAATGTCCAACAGTTTTATTTTTACTAAACACTTACTTCAAGGCATGTTTAAATAGATATCTGTTGGCAATATGGTGTCAGCAAGTATATATATAGGTACGATATATTGGAAAAAAATGGTTTTAGCCTAATTTTAAACATCCTGATATATTACCTTTAAAGACGACGTATAATAAACATACCTATAGCAAGGTCTCGCTGTAACAAAAGGGTTTTGAGCACATAAATGAAAATGACAAGATAAAAACAATGCATAACATATAGACTGCTTCGGCACATGCAACATAAATAAACCAAAAAATATACACACCTTATGGGGATGTTTTACGTGACAGCAGAATCCCAACTCTTTCAGCACCCGCCGCTCTGCCTTAATCACCTGATTCTTTAGGTTTATGTAGTTGTGGTCCAATACCAGTGGGTGAATAGTTCTGAAGAAACAAAATGTGTTTTGCTGAGTGAATGAACTAGATGCATAACTCTGAAATAACAATTATAATTAAATACTAACTTAAGTGATTAATGATAATGTTTGAAATCCCTTCCAGACAACAGTAACTCATCCAGATAAACTGTGTATGTGTGTCATTTATGCTGCAAAAATGATGGGATACACAAAAAACTCCTTGCATTTCCAATATGTACATACTTTGAGATTTACGAGACAGATAATACAGCCATATTATACCCCCATCAATTTGTGTTTTATTAATTTTGTTTTCATACTATTAAAAATATGATGAAATGATAAAAGTAAGAGTCTCTAGTCCAAAGGACTTTAGTAATGAAAAGTTCTGGCAAAGCCTGAAAGATCATAATAAGCGAGTCAATTTATGACAGTAAGAAAGATTTATAAACAAAGTTGTTTTTTTACTTCTGATTTCTGACTTGTTTCACATGGTGGAACACGTTTATCACATCTCTGATTCTTCTTGGACATTCTTCAATTTTGGATGCCAGATTAACACATGCCATTGCCAGAACCTGAAACAAAGTTAGGACTAAAAAACATCAAAATATTTAATACTGGTGTTCAAACACCCATATTTTTTGAACTGCAGTTCCACACGCAGGGAGGGCAATACACCAAAAACTATAAGATCAAGAGTTGAAAACCAGCTCCAATTTTTAGGGGGTCATTGATGACCCACCGACTTAAAATCTGGGAGTCATTTTCAAAATCTGGGGATCATCAGTTGACTAGTTTTTAAACTTAATCAACTTGAATAAATGGTAGTAATTCACTAAAAAATACAAAATTTACTGAAACAGTTTAACTTCCTGTTTCACACAAATTTCTCAATCAAAGCTGAAACTTAAGTTAATAACTTCAAAACAATTTAACTTAAACGAATGTTGCACTTCTGGCAACAAGTTACAACAACACGGAACTAGTTGTTTTTATTATCATAGCCACAGGGCCATGAACTTTTCAAATGTCATGGCCCCAGCTTGATCATCATGGCCCTAACTATAATGAAAAACACTAAAATTATTTCAACATTTTATATTTCAGCTGAGCTTCATGTTTACCATTACTAAGCATTATACTCTTTGGAAAACAAAACTTTGTTGTTGTTTTCTTTTCCCCAAAACCATTTCTCTTCTGGCTCATAGCCAGACTCATTTTAGAGTAATGTTACCTTAATATTACAACATTTTAATGGTAACTTAACAAAAATAATTTATATTTCTGAAATTATATAATCATGTTTCAAAATGAATATATTTTTTACACGTTTTTCTTTTTTCCATAGCCTTTTAAATGTCTGTTAAAGGAACATAAAAAGCGCCGGGAATACCGCCGTAAAAACAGGGACCAGCCTATGTTTAAACTGATATCAAAATGTCACGCATGCGCGTCTCAATACCTTATAGAAAAACAAAACAAAAAGGTTTTCAGATAGAGTATCATCCGCACATTTCAAATAACTTTCATGAAAAGTTTCACGATTTCCACATTTTATCTTTATATACAAACAACATAAAACTGGGTATCAGTGCTATTGTTGCAACATAAGTTTGTACCAATTAAAGCGTTTATGCAACTAAGTAGAACCGCATGACCGAGATTTCCCTCAATCAGACCACGTGATCTGCCAAAACAGCTAGTATTGCAAAAATAACTCTGAAACCAGCTTGCCGAAACAAATATGCGTAATATGAATTTCTGTATTTTTAAGGTTGTGTCAAAGTAGACACACTGAACAAACTTGATTGCATCAAAAATGCAAGAAACGCGCTCTGAAAAAAAAACACTGGTTATTTCATAGTCCCCTAGCAGTTAAGAGCATAAAAGTGCCATTGTTACAGTGGAAACAACAGAGATATTCAGGTCACAATTAACTTTGTTGATATGCTGCTTGGTCTAGTCCCACCATGCTAGAGATGATCTGGGAATATAAAAAAATGTCCTAGTTTTTAACCATAGATTTACTCTAAATTTCAATTGAAACAAAGGACATAAATGGTTAAGTACTGTATAACAGAGTTCTGAAAACTCTGCTGATACAAAAAATAAAAAAGAACAATGATAGCCAGTTTTGTTTTACAAAATAATTAATCGTTTCTTCTGAAGAGATCATGTGATCAAAGAAAGTACATTGTCTCACCTCCATGTTGTGTTTGACGAATGACTTCGAATAAAAAAATCTTTGAAACAGGACTTGTCCAGTCGCCATGGCCACCTGAAATAGTAATGTTGCACTTATGATATTTAAAAGAAGAGAATATGGTTATATTCCAACATATCGATAATATCATTTTTTTAGAAAACAACAAAAATGACTGAACACGCACCTGTGGCAGTTTCAACAAGATTCCGGATGTCTGAATAAGCTCGCATCCTAGGATTCTTAGATCGGTTTCGGTATCTAAATCAAGTCCATCTTGCATAGAAGGTGTTGGGGATAATTTGTGTTCTGGTATTAAACTATTTTCTAAAGAAAGAATGACTTTACTGAAGTCTCTTTCCATCGTTGGCCAGTTGGGCTTAACTTCCGCCATCTTGATTTCGAGCTTGTTAACTTGGCGTAGCGATGACGTATTTCGTATTATTACACGGGATAATTTTTCTTCTAAAATAGACTCAAATAAAGGATAATTCATTATAAAAACTTATAAAAACGTAATATTTATATATTTATAATATAATAGTTATATCTCTTATCATTATTATTTAGTAATTATAATTTTCAATAGGAACTATTTCATGTAAGAACTATTTTTATGATGTAATCGCCCGGCACAATCGTACATACTCGGCAAATTCCGTCATCCATCAGTATTACGAAAATCGGCGAGGTGTTCAATAGTCTGGTTCTCGGACTCAAAATGCTCTCGGTGTTTCCTTTGCATCTTATCTATATGAGATCGAAGACCAAACTATGAAATAACCAAAAATAAAAATATCTCAACAGAACTGATATTTCGGAACCACAATGCTCATAAATAAAAATAAATTAAATATATTAATTGTTTGCTATTGTAGAAATTTTTAATCCAACATAAAAAAGTTTTATTTAAAGGATTGGTAAATAGTATTCCCAGTTTAGTTAATTTAATCGATATGGTTTTGCCTGGATTTTATATTATGTTGAAAAAGAAACATTTTTTTTTGCAATACCTTTGAGGTTTGTTAGATTTTTTAAAAATCATAAAAAATCCTTTTTTTTTCCGTTTTTCACTTGTATTAATTTTAATTAAAAATAAATAAATAATTGATAAACTTTACTTTGATACTAAAATTATTAAATTCAGACAGACATTGAAAAAGTTATTAAAGAAATACAAACATATGAGTGATCGTTCAGATTTAGTGTTTCGCCCCCTAAAAATATCTAACACTATCTATACGTCTAAAGTTAAAACTTGCATTTACAAAATTCAGGAGTTCAGCTCCCCAGTTATATATAAAAAAAAACAACACGGAAAGACACAATAATGTTGCTTAAGAAGATAGAATTTGTATACTTTGTTCATCTGGAGAAGTTGAAGATGAATTCCATGTATGCATGAACTGTTACTATTATGAAGATTAACACAGCAGCTACTTTTTCAATATTTTAAATGTCACTAACAAAAATTTAGATTAATTTTACAGATTAATGAGTATAACAGCTGAACAAAAACAAAAAAAAAAAATCTTGTAAATTTCTTTTTGCAGTATTCAAGAAAAAAAAAGTTTTTCGAATAATCAACATGTACATATAGATAATTGTTAATTGCTGTTCGAGATTTTTTATTCAATAAAACATTTAATGCAAATATATTTTTTATCTATCTCTACCAGCATCATTTGTATTTGTTACACTGTTTGCACTTGGCTCTGTAAATGATACAGATGTAATTAATGTATTATTAGCCCTATGCTGCATCACCTATAACTTTTTGTTCAGTAAATGATGGAAATGTTATTGAATCACAAAGAGGAAGGTCCCATTTGAAGATAATGGTTCATTCCGTCCTTGTAGTTTATCTTATTTATGAGAAATTCATTAATACACACGTTGGCATTTTCCGTTTTATTCGTCAGTGTTTTAGCATAACGCGATTCTAGTGCAATTTAGTATATTGTCAACAAAATTAAAGAATTTTACACTTCAGAGATAAGATAGAATATAAATTATTGAACAGAATATCCACAATATATGATATTTTATATAAATGTGCAGTTTTACTGCTTAGATAACAAATATCAGCTATAAAGGTGATTTTTTTTCATTGTCATTAACCCCAATATACCTGCCTGTAACCATAAGAACAAACATAGAACATAGGGCTATAAGGCATAGTACCACTATCGCATAATGGCGGTTATAAATACTCCTTGTTTTTTCTTCTTTAAAAATGCATTTTTATGATTTTAATGCTCATTTTTTTTTTATTTGAATAGCATTATTGACGTATTTTGAACAATTTGAAAGCATTAACATGTTTGAATTGTGAAGCTAGAAAAAACAATTGATACTTGGAAATTGGGGAAAAAATCTTATTTGACACTTGACCCCTACTTTTCTCATCATATTTTGATAGTGCAGAGGTTGACAAACAGTAAAATGTTAGTTTCACTTCTTTCATTTGGGTCTCTCTATGAATGACAAACCTTCAAACTTTTATTATTTACTATAGGATAAAGAACAAAAAATCAATGGTGGGCTTACACCTATAATAAGGTGTCACAGGAAAGACAACTCACATATTTCTTTAGCCAAAATGGAAGATTCTATATATGGGTAGTACTGGTAATAGCGAAGTGTAGGCCTATTGCATAGGGCATACGTGATTGATCTCCTCTCTTATTTTTTTTTACAGCTACGTTGGTCTAGGGGTAGAGCATCCACCAAGCATTTGGAAGGTTGTGGGTCATAGTACCAGAGACTTGAAAAATGGTACAAGTATATACTCAGATATACTGAGCTGTACAGCTAACCTGCCATCTGACATATGTATTTTCTCAAAAAGTATCAAGGCCATTTCTTTCAAATTTGGTCTCGAATAAGAAAGAACATCTGTGCTATTTAAAACCAACACACAATCGTCTGTTAATGTCGTATACAAATATTAATAACGTTATTCAATATTTTGACGAAGATATTGGGAATACAAAAGTGGCGGGATACAGAAGTAAAAAAACTAAAAGCTGAAATAATTTAATGTAATCAGTACCAATGAAACCCAAAGGCTTGTGTAGGAAGATGAGCGACCTTCAATTGTTTGAATACTGAAGGATACATCATGGTAAGTAGGAAGAAATACGACAACATGCAAAATGTAGGTACCATAATTAGAGAGTCTGAAAGCCCAAACCTATCTAATGTAGTTTTAGTCAGGAAGAAGAATAGCTAGTTGCAGGTTTGCTAAGATTACCGGACCCTGAACTGTTAAACTAGACACCTACATGTTACCCATCCAGTACCAACGATAATATGCTATACAATGATTCTCCGAATAGGAAGAAGTTCTCGAAGTGGATATGTCAGACGGTGACCAAATTGTAACCAAACAGCACAACCAACTGACAAGGCCACACAAGTCTCATCAGGTTCTTGTACAGCTTTCCTGAAACACTGCACAGTGACCTGGTCAGACATTCGTCAGCAAAGTTATCCAGGAGCTCTACAAAAAAAAAAAATCAAATCAAGAAGACAAGAACAATGCTTTACCATCCACAAGGACATGGATGCGTGAAACACTTCCACCAAACATTGCTAAAATTGCTTGAGACGTTGAAGATAAAAGCATCATAAGAGGACTGGAAATAATACATTGCTGTTATATATAATGTCTTGGTTATTCACAAATAATTATCTCCACATATATATATATATATAGTATACGCTTACAATGTCACTAAAAGTGGAATTTCGCCGAATTACCATATGTTTTTTACAGTGCTAATGTTCAAATAATGTCAAGGACAACATTTCACAAAGCCCGGACGTGTGCCACCCCGCAGCGATTATTTTGATAGCTTACTAATATATGGCTCAAGGGAGAAAACACAGTTTAATACTGCAATATGATCCACCATGAGTTGTCTACAATGTATACGTAAAACACATACTGTCAATTATTGGAAAATTAGATTTACCTGTGTGTAGAACAGCATATAAATTTCTAATTGGTTTCTTGTACATGTTTGCATGTAAACAATACACATACAATTCAAAACCCTATGGGTAACTAGCTAGTAAAATAAGTCTAAGAATGCCATAACTTAGAACAATCAGAATCTTTTAGTGTTGTATTGTTCACTTAAAATAGTGTTAAAGCAATCTACTGTTGTATTGCTCACATGACATAATGTTAGAGCGATCTAACGTTGCATTGCTCACATGACATAATGTTAGAGCGATCTAACGTTGCATTGCTCACATGACAATGTTAGAGCCATCTACCGTTGCATTGTTCACATGACATAATGCTAGAGTGAGGTTCTGTCGCATTTCTCACATGATATAATGTTAGAGCGATTTAATGTTGCATTGCTCAAATGACATAATGTTAGAGCAATCTACCTTTGCATTGTTCACATGGCATAATGATAGAGTGGTCTACTGTTGCATTGTTCACATGACCTAATGTCAGAGCGATCTACTGTTGCATCATCACATGACATAAAGTTCGGGCGATATACTGTTGCATTGCTCACATGACATAATGATAGATTGATCTACTGTTGCACTGCATAATGTTAGAACAATCTACCGTTGCATTGTTCACATGACATAATGATAGAGTGGTCTACCGTTGCATTGCTCACATTGCATAATGTTAGAGTGATCTACCGTTGCATTGCTCACATAGCATAATGTTAGAGCAATCTACCATTGCATTGCTCACATGGCATAATGACAGAGCGGTCTACCGTTGCATCGTCATTTGACATAAAGTTAGGGCGATTAACCGTTGCATTGCTCACATGACATAATGATAGATCTACTGTTGCACTGCATAATGATAGAGCCATCTACTGTTGCATTCTATAATGTTAGAGCGATCTAACATTGCATTGCTCACATGGTATAATGTTAGAGCAATCTACCGTTGCATTGTTCACATGGCATAATGTTAGAGCATTCTACCTTTGCATTGTTCACATGGCATAATGATAGAATGGTCTACTGTTGCATTGCTCACATGGCATAATGTTAGAGCAATCTACCGTTGCATTGTTCACATGGCATAAAGATAGAGTGGTCTACTGTTGCATTGCTCACATGGCATAATGTTAGAGTAAGCTACCGTTGCATTGTTTACATGGCATAATGATAGAGTGGTCTACTGTTGCATTGTTCACATGGCATAATGTTAGAGCAATCAACTGTTGCATTTTTCACATGGCATAATGTTAGAGTAATCTACCGTTGCATTGTTCACATGGCATAATGATAGAGCAATCTACTGTTGCATTGTATTATGTTGGAGCAATCTACCGTTGCATTGTTCACATGGCATAATGTTAGAGTAATCTACCGTTGAATTGTTCACATGACATAATGATAGAGCAATCTACTGTTGTATTGTATAATGTTGGAGCAATCAACCATTGCATTGTTCACATGGCATAATGTTAGAGCAGTCTACCGTTGCATTGTTCACATGGCACAATGATAGAGTGGTCTACTGTTGTGTTGCTCACATTGCATAATGTTAGAGCAATCTACCGTTGCATTGTTCACATGGCATAATGTTAGAGCGACCTACTGTTGCATTGCTCACATGATATATTGTTAAAGCAATCTACCTTTGCATTGTTCACATGGCATACTGTTAGAGCGATCTACCATCGCATTGTTCACATGGCATAATGTTAGAGCGATCTACTGTTGCATTGCTCACATGATAGAGTGTTCTACCGTTGCATTGCTAACATGGCATACTGTTAGAGCGATCTACTGTTGCATTGCTCACATGACATAATGTAAGAGCAATCTACTGTTGCATTGTTCACATGACATAATGTTAGAGCGATCTACTGTTGCATTGCTCACATGACATAATGTTAGAGCGATCTACCGTCGCATTGCTCACATGACATCACTTTAGAGCGATCTGCTGTTGCATTGCTCACATAACATAATGTTAGAGCAATCTACTGTTGCATTGCTCACATGACATAATGTTAGAGAGATCTACTATTGCAATGCTCACATGACATAACGGTAGATCAATCTTCTGTTGCATTGCTCACATGACATAATGGTAGAGAGATCTACTGTTGCATTGCTCACATGACATAATGTTAGAGCGATCTACTGTTGCATTGTTCACATGACATAATGTTAGAGCAATCTACTGTTGCATTGCTCACATGACATAATGTTAGAGCAATCTACTGTTGCATTGCTCACATGACATAATGATAGAGAAATCTACTGTTGTATTGCTCACATGACATAATGTTAGAGCAATCTACTGTTGCATTGTTTACATGATACAATGTTAGAGCGATCTTCTGTTGCATTGCTTACATGACATAATGATTGAGAGATCTACTGTTGCATTGCTCACATGACATATTGTTAGAGCGATCTACCTTTGCATTGTTCACATGGCATACTGTTAGAGGGATCTACTGTTGCATTGTTCACATGACATAATGTTAGAGCGATCTACTGTTGTATTGCTCACATGACATAATGTTTTAGCAATCTACTGTTGCATTGTTCATATGACATAATGTTAAAGCGATCTACCGTCGCATTGCTCACATGACATAACTTTAGGGCGATCTACTGTTGCATTGCTCACATGACATAATGTTAAAGCAATCTACTGTTACATTGCTCACATGACATAATGTTAGAAAGATGTACTGTTGCATTGCTCACATGACATAATGGTAGAGCGATCTACTGTTGCGTTGCTCACATAACATAATGTTAGAGCGATCTACTGTTGCATTATTCACATGACATAATATTAGAACAATCTACTGTTGCATTGCTCACATGACATAATGATAGAGAGATCTACTGTTGCATTACTTACATGACATAATGGTAGAGCAATCTACTGTTGCATTGCTCACATGACATAATGTTAGAGAGATCTACTGTTGCATTGCTCACATGACATAATGTTAGAGCAATCTACTGTTGCATTGCTCACATGACATAATGATAGAGAATTCTACTGTTGTATTGCTCACATGATATATTGTTAGAGCAATCTACCTTTGCATTGTTCACATGGCATACTGTTAGAGCGATCTACTGTTGCATTGCTCATACGTTAGAGCAATCTCCTGTTGCATTGCTCACATGGCATAATGTTCGAGCGATCTACTGTTGCATTGTTCACATGGCATAATGTTAGAGCGATCTACTGCTGCATTGCTCACATGACATAATGTTTGAGCAATCTACTGTTGCATTGTTCACATGACATAATGTTAGAGCGATCTACCGTCGCATTGCTCACATGACATACCTTTAGAGCGATCTACTGTTGCATTGCTCACATGACATAATGTTAAAGCAATCTACTGTTACATTGTTCACATGACATAATGTTAGAGAGATCTACTGTTGCATTGCTCATATGACATAATGGTAGAGCAATCTACTGTTGCATTACTCACATGATATAACGGTAGAGAGATCTACTGTTGCATTGCTCACATTACATAATGTTAGAGAGATCTATTGTTGCATTGCATACTGTAAGAGTGATCTTTTGTTGTATTGCTCACATGGCATAATGTTAGCGCGATCTACTGTTGCATTACTCACATGACATAATGTTAGAGCGATCTACTGTTGCATTGTTCACATGACATAATGTTAGAACAATCTACTGTTGCATTGCTCACATGACATAATGATAGAGAGATCTACTGTTGCATTACTCACATGACATAATGGTAGGGCAATCTACTGTTGCATTGCTCACATGACATAATGTTAGAAAGATCTTCTGTTGCGTTGCTCACATGGCATAATGTTAGAGCGATTTTCTGTTGTGTTTCTCACATGACAAAATGTTAGAGCGATCTACTGTTGCATTGCTCACATGGCATAATGTTAGAGCGATCTACTGTTGTATGCTCACATGACATAATGGTAGAGCAATCTACTGTTGCATTGCTCACATGACATAATGGTAAAGAGATCTACTGTTGCATTGCATACTGTTAGAGTGATCTTCTGTTGCATTACTCACATGACATAATGGTAGAGAGATCTACTGTTGCTTTCCATACTGTTAGAGCAATCTACTGTTGCATTGCTCACATGCCATAATGGTAGAGAGATCTACTGTTGCATTGCATACTGTTAGAGTGATCTTCTGTTGCATTACTCACATGACATAATGTTAGAGCGATCTACTGTTGCATTGTTCACATGACATAATGGTAGATAGATCTACTGTTGCATTGCTCACATGACATAATAGTAGTTTGATCTTTTGTTGTATTGCTCACATGACATAATATTAGAGTGATCTTCTGTTGTATTGCTCACATGGCATAATGTTGGAGCGATCTACTGTTGCATTGTTCAGATGACATTATGTTAGAGTGATGTACTGTTGCATTGCTTATACGACATAATGTTAGAGCGATCTACTGTTGCATTGCTCACATGACATAATGTTAGAGTGATCTACTGTTGCATTGCTCACATGACATAATTTTAAAGAGATCAACTGTTGCATTGCTCACGTGATATAATGTTAGAGCAAGCTTCTGTTGTGTTGCTCACAGGACATAATGTTAGAGTGATCTTCTATTGTATTGCTCACATAACATAATGTTAGAGCGATCTACTGTTGTGTTGTTCACATGACATAATGCTAGAGTGATCTTCTGTTGCATAACTCACATGACATAATGTTAGAGCGATCTACTGTTGCATTGCTCACATGACATAATGTTAGAGCGATCTTCTTTGCATTGCTCACATGACATAATGTTAGAGCGATCTTCTATTGCATTGTTCACATGAAATAAAGTTAGGAAAATCTACTGTTGCATTGCTCACGTGACATAATGATAGAGAGATCTACTGTTGCATTGCTCACATGACATAATGTTAGAGAAATCTACTGTTGCATTGCTCACAT
Source organism: Panopea generosa (assembly GCA_029582155.1). Classification (NCBI taxonomy): domain Eukaryota; kingdom Metazoa; phylum Mollusca; class Bivalvia; order Adapedonta; family Hiatellidae; genus Panopea; species Panopea generosa. Next base: position 45,082,734 of record CM055910.1, on the reverse strand, counting down.
GACATACTGTTAGAGCGATCGTCTGTTGCATTGCTCACATGACATAATGTTAGACCGATCTTCTGTTGCATTGTTCTCATGAAATAACGTTGGAGAAATCTACTGTTGCATTACTCACATGACATAATGTTAGAGCGATCTTCTGTTGCATTGCTCACATGACATAATGTTAGAGCGATCTTCTGTTGCATTGTACACATGAAAATTAGAACAATCTACTGTTGCATTGCTCACATGACATAATGTTAGAGCGATCTACTGTTGCAATGCTCACATGACATAATGTTAGAGCGATATTCTATTGCATTGTTCACATGAAATAAAGTTAGATAAATCTACTGTTGCATTGCTCACATGACATAATGTTAAAGCGATCTTCTGTTGCATTGTTCAAATGAAATAAAGTTAGAGAAATCTAGTGTTGCATTGCTCACATGGCATAATGTTAGAGCGATTTACTGTTGCATTGCTCACATGACATAATGATAGAGCGATCTACTGTTGCATTACTCACATGACATAATGATAGAGAGATCTACTGTTGCATTGCTCACATGACATAATGATAGAGCAATCTACTGTTGCATTGCTCACATGACCTAATGATAGAGAGATATACTGTTGCATTACTCACATGACATAATGATAGAGAGATCTACTGTTGCATTACTCACATGACATAATGATAGAGAGATCTACTGTTGCATTGCATACTGTTAGAGTGATCTTCTGTTGTATTGCTCACATAACATAATGTTAGAGCGATCTACTGTTATGTTGTTCACAAGACATAATGTTAGAGTGATCTACTGTTGCATAACTCACATGACATACTGTTAGAGCGATCTACTGTTGTGTTGCTCACATGACATAATGCTAGAGTGATTCTGTTGTGTTTCTCACATGACATAATGTTAGAGCGATATACTGTTGCATTGCTCACATGACATAAAGTTGGAGCTATCTTCTGTTGCATTGCATATTGTTAAAGTGATCTACTGCTGCATTGCTCACATGACATAATGTTGGAGCTATCTACTGTTGCATAGGTCAAATGGCATAATGTTAGAGCGATATACTGTTTCATTGCTCACAGGACACAATGTTAGAGCGATCTACTGTTGCATTGCTTACATGACATAATGTTAGAGCAATCTACCATAGCATTTCTCACAGGACACAATGTTAGAGCGATCTACTGTTGCATTGCTCACATGACACAATGTTAGAGCGATCTACTGTTGCATGCTTACATGACATAATGTTAGAGCAATCTACTGTTGCATTGCTCACATGACACAATGTTAGGGCGATCTACTGTTGCATTGCTCACATGACACAATGTTAGAGCGATCTACTGTTGCATTGCTTACATGACATGATGTTAGAGCGATCTACTGTTGCATTACTCACATGACATGATGTTAGAGCAATCTACTGTTGCATTGCCTACATGACATAATGTTAGAGTGATCTACTGTTGCAATGCTCACATGACATAATGTTAGAGCGATCTATTGTTGCATTGTTTACATGACATAATGTTAGAGCAATCTACTGTTGCATTGCCTACATGACATAATGTTAGAGTGATCTACTGTTGCATTGCTCACATGACACAATGTTAGAGCATTCTATTGTTGCATTGTTTACATGACACAAGGTTAGAGCTATCTATTTTGCATTGCTTACATGACACAATGTTAGAGCGATCTACTGTTGCATTGTTTACATGACACAATGTTAGAGCGATTTACTGTTGCATTGCTCACATGACATAATGTTAGAGCGATCTACTGTTGCATTGTTTACATGACACAAGGTTAGAGCTATCTATTTTGCATTGCTTACATGACACAATGTTAGAGCGATCTACTTTTGCATTGTTTACATGACACAATGTTAGAGCGATTTACTGTTGCATTGCTCACATGACATAATGTTAGAGCGATCTACTGTTGCATTGTTTACATGACACAAGGTTAGAGCGATCAAATGTTGCATTGCTCACATGACACAATGTTAGAGCGATCTACTGTTGCATTGTTAACATGACACAATGTTAGAGCGATTTACTGTTGCATTGCTCACATGACATAATGTTAGAGCGATCTACTGTTGCATTGTTTACATGACACAATGTTAGAGCGATCTACTGTTGCATTGTTTACATGATACAATGTTAGGGCGATCTAATGTTGCATTGCTCACATGACACAATGTTAGAGCGATCTACTGTTGCATTACTCAGATAACTTATCTTTAGAGAATTCACTGTTGCTTTTTTCACATGGCTTAAGTCTGAGATCCTGTGTGGAGCACATAGTCTATTGGTAGAGCACCAAATCCATGATTGGTGGGGTCGTGGGTTAGATTCTCCGCCACAGTAATCTGTGGTGTCCTTGAGCAAGACACTTTTCCGCACATGTTTAGTACTGGTTTTATCCAGGAAGTCTTAGAGCATGATTTCCCTAAGTTGTAAGAACTTGTTTTACAATCAAAATAAAATAAATAGGTTTTTACCTAATTTAGCTCAGAGATCCTGTCTTGAAATAAACTAGATATCCTGGTTGGGAGATCCAGATAGGGAATAAATCATGCCATGGTTTCTCAACACCTTTGCTGTTACACATATGTACATTCAAATTTGGCAATAATAAATAAATAAAACAAAGTTTTGCCTATACACTTTATTTCCTACCATGCTTAACAGTTACGTACAACATATTCATTATAAGACAATATCTATAATAAAAACGTTTTCTCAAATCACAACCTCAGGATAAATTTATTTTTTTCTTTTGATTTAAATATTTATTTCTTTGTAGAATTTTAATGACAAAAATTAAGGTACTTCTTTTTCAAAATAAATAAAATCTGATAATTTTCTTTCAACAACAAGACATTTAAAACAATCCAAATTTGGTAGACGTAACAGTGCAATGCTGTACCTTTTCCCTCCCCTTTATGTAATTCACATTTAAAACAATCCAAATTCGGTAGAAGTAACAGTGCAAGGCTGTACCTTTTCCCTCCCCTTTATGTAATTCACATTTAAAACAATCCAAATTCGGTAGAAGTAACAGTGCAAGGCTGTACCTTTTCCCTCCCCTTTATGTAATTCACATTTAAAACAATCCAAATTCGGTAGAAGTAACAGTGCAAGGCTGTACCTTTTCCCTCCCCTTTATGTAATTCACATTTAAAACAATCCAAATTCGGTAGAAGTAACAGTGCAAAGGCTGTACCTTTTCCCTCCCCTTTATGTAATTCACATTTAAAGAGCCTCCCCTGAACCTGCTGTTTTACAGAATTGAATATCATGTTAAAATATGGTCACTTTCATTTGAAATCTTGTCAAGTGCCAATCAGAAGTGGTATTTGTCATATTAGGTCCCCGAATCTTGTCAAAGGTCAATAAAAGTGGAAATTTGTCACAAAATTATGTCCCCAAGTCTTCTTTTCAGGTGTCAATAAAATGTTAAATTAATCATATTAGATCCTTAAGTCTTGTCAAGTGTGTCAATTAAAAGTGTAATTTATCACTAAATTAGGTCCCCAAGTCATATCAAGTGTCAATATAAAGTGTAATTTGTCACTAAATTAGGTCCCAAAGTCATGTAAAGCGTCAATTAATGTAGGATTTTGTCATATGATTAGGTCCCCAAGTCCTCTTGTCATCATTTTCATGTAGAGTCATAAACCAGGAGTTAAATCTTTGTTACATTCATGTACACAATAGTGTCCATATATAAACTCAGCCAATTGTCAATGCAAAAACAGGTACTGTCACATTTGAATTATCTTATACCCATTAAATTCAGCCCATTGTCCATGCAAAAACAGGTATTGTCACATTTGAATTATCTTATACCCATTAAATTCAGTCCATTGTCCATGCAAAAACAGGTACTGTCACATTTGAATTATCTTATACCCATTAAATTCAGTCCATTGTCCATGCAAAAACAGGTATTGTCACATTTGAATTATCTTATACCCATTAAATTCAGTCCATTGTCCATGCAAAAACAGGTACTGTCACATTTGAACTATCTTATACCCATTAAATTCAGTCCATTGTCCATGCAAAAACAGTTACTGTCACATTTGAATTAGCTTATACCCATTAAATTCAGTCCATTGTCCATGCAAAAACAGGTATTGTCACATTTGAATTAGCTTATACCCATTAAATTCAGTCCATTGTCCTTGCAAAAACAGTTACTGTCACATTTGAATTATCTTATACCCATTAAACTCAGTCCATTGTCCATGCAAAAACAGGTACTGTCACATTTGAATTATCTTATACCCATTAAATTCAGCCCATTGTCCATGCAAAAACAGGTACTGTCACATTTGAATTATCTTATACCCATTAAACTCAGCCCATTGTCCATGCAAAAACAGGTACTGTCACATTTGAATTATCTTATACCCATTAAATTCAGCCCATTGTCCATGCAAAAACAGGTACTGTCACATTTGAATTATCTTATACCCATTAAATTCAGCCCATTGTCCATGCAAAAACAGGTACTGTCACATTTGAATTATCTTATACCCATTAAATTCAGCCCATTGTCCATGCAAAAACAGGTACTGTCACATTTGAATTATCTTATACCCATTAAATTCAGGCCATTGTCCTTGCAAAAACAGGTACTGTCACATGTAGATTATCTTAAACCCATTAAACTCAGTCCATTGTCCATGCAAAAACAGGTACTGTCACATTTGAATTAGCTTATACCCATTAAATTCAGCCCATTGTCCATGCAAAAACAGGTACTGTCACATTTGAATTATCTTATACCCATTAAATTCAGCCCATTGTCCATGCAAAAACAGGTACTGTCACATTTGAATTATCTTATTAAATTCAGCCCATTGTCCTTGCAAAAACAGGTACTGTCACATGTAGATTATCTTATACCCATTAAATTCAGCCCATTGTCCATGCAAAAACAGGTATTGTCACATTTGAATTATCTTATTAAATTCAGTCCATTGTCCTTGCAAAAACAGGTACTGTCACATGTAGATTATCTTATACCCATTAAACTCAGCCCATTGTCCATGCAAAAACAGGTACTGTCACATGTAGATTATCATATACCCATTATTTCAGCCCATTGTCCTTATTAAAACTGTTGTATGTTAAATATCTTGCACCAATATATACTTGGCAACTTTTCTAAGTATACATCTAGTAATTTTTAATTATCTTTATAAATAAGATATAAACTAAACTGAAATTTGGCAGACATGTTTATTGATGTTTAATCTTTCAAATCATATTGGATTTGTAACAATCCATGTCAAATTCGTTAAGCTGTAACAATAATAACCAGGTGACCACCTAAATGAAAAGTGACACTTTGGGACATGTCAATAGCGTGTGTTGCCAAAAATATATGTAATCTCAACCAATTGTCCATATAAAAACTGCCATATGTGACATTATATATATATATATATATATATATTACTATATCATTGCCATATGTTCTGCTGTATAATTAAGTCAATGTAAGTAACATGTACATCATTATCTAAAAGGTAATATGAGTACTGCTCAGTTTCCTTATTTCAAGGTTTTTGCACAAGTACATGTTTAATAACTATAAGGAAATTGAACAGACATTGATTGCAGGTGAAGGCTCTTTAAAAAGCTAAACGAGGCATATGACAAGGATCTATGCAGAGAAGAAAGTCTTATCCACAGATAAATGACAACTTTAATTCTGTTATTTTCAAAAGCTCCATGAACTTAATAAATAACAAAAGAGTCCTCTTTACTTTTAATTTAAGCCAGTTTTACTCTTCCAAGCTATTGATTAATTTGACCTTTGAGAAAACATTAGTCTGTAGTACGGACCCAGCTCTCCTGATTGGGTCTGTTAAATAGCAATGTTGGGAAAGCCACATTTGAGCATGTTTATTGGGCAGTTGCTTCATGGAAAGTTTGGGTATGTCACAGTTTAGTAAGATTTCAGTTGCTATGAAATGTGGGACAGGCATAGAATTCCCTGCTTTTTCATTTGGGATTAATAGACCTGATTCTTGAGATATTTAGAGAAAGCATGCAAAAGAAAATTAACTGATAACTTTTCCACTTGGATCAGTGGTGAAGGAGAATGATAATGAGAATCAATGTCATATATCAATCATTTCAGAGACTGTTGCCGGGCGGGAATTTGAACTCTGGACCCCTGGATTGATAGTCAGACACGTAACCTACTGAGCTTATCCGGCCCGTAAAACAAAACCAACCAATTACTTCAACAGTTGTGTTACTTTATATTTCCCATGGAGCAACAGTAGCAGAGGTCAAGGTCATTTTGTGAGTTATCTGGATTTTTTCACTGTTGATTGTTTAAAAAAAAATTAATCACTCTCATTGTTTTCTTTAAATTAAAGAATAAGATCTAGTTTGTAGCTTTTGATGAGTTGTACAGATTTCTCAGTGATTTAATTGAGATACCGTATTTCGCTGTCGAAAATACCAGTAGTGAAATTACCATAATGTATATCGAAATAAAAAATAAAGATTGTTGTATTTATGTAATTGATCACTTGTGGAGAACCATAATACTTGGGTGTTCACTCGATAAAATAAAAATACTGGTAGTGAAATTACCAGTACCATATTTTCACTGTTTTCCGTGACACTTCAACTTAAAATGATGAAATAAAAATTGAATTTTAATGAAATCAACAACTATTATTTATATAAAAAAAATGAGGACAAGTGGAAAAGACTTTCTTCCAAGTGAATTATATAAATACTCTAATAAGGTTAGTCCTCAATAATCAAAAGGAGATCCCCACAAATTATGGGGATTAATCCTCACAATTAGACATAAATGATAGAGGTCAATTCCGCAACAATTATGGAATTAATCTTTAGCACTCATGAACAGTGACAATCAATCCTCAAATAAAGGGGATGAACCTCCATTGATCATGAGGACCAGTCCTTAGAAGGGGATTAGCACTCATGAATATTGAAAAAAATGGAGATCAGTCTACAACAACCATAAACAATGAGGATTAACTCTCAGCAAAGAGGATCCATCGAAAACAACCACTAGTAATGAGGATCAGTCCTCACAAAAAAGAGGATATATCTTCAACAACCATGCAAAAAGAGGATCAATCCCCGATGAAATCTTATCTGATACTCATAATATCTGTAACCTAACATTGCGTCTTTTTGTAACTTGAATACATTTAAAACTTCAAATACAATATACTATTTTAACGATATTTATCAAGCACCTCTGTTCCTTCCAAACAATTCTTCTTCACAACAAGACCTAGGCATTTTATTTCTTTTAATACAAGCAAAAATATGCATGCTAAAGTCTGTAACAATAGCCTGGATAAAGCTTTTTTACTCTCTAGCTGTCAAATTCTGTGTAATAAGTCGAGCATTCATGATGCGTAAAAGGAAATACGAAAAAAAAAGAATGGAAAGTGGAGAGATCTGGATGCTAAGCAACATCTGCTTCAATTCAAGGTCTTTTGTTTTCATTATATGTCTTGCAACTTGACTCTCTATTTTACGAGAATTTGCAGTCAAACATGCATTATGTCTAAATTTCTTAAAGTAATATATTTTTTTTTTTTAGAAAGAAATAATTCTGAATACATGCATGATTACAGATCACAAGTAAGACTTCCTTTGACTTTGAGGGAACACACTTTAAAGCATGAAAGGAAATTTCTAAAATTGTTTGCCCAAAAAAAAAATTGTATTGAAAATCAGGAAATGCATGGAGACATAATGGGATTAATTTGTCACATTATTATTATCTGGGAGTTGACACAATCCTGACATTAACAACAGACAATAAAACAGATCATAGCACTGTATCTGTCTTAGCAATTTTACATTTCTAGCAATGCATGAAGAATTCAGTGGCTGTTTTTCTAGTTTCATCAGTTAACACCATCACATCATATTTATAGCAAGATTCAGTTGCTGGAAACCAATAGACAGAATGTCAAAGTTAAGTTGTGATTAACTATTTTTATGATTTAACAATTATTTTGATACCGCATGAAAAACATTCCCGCCTACACAGGAATCATACATTTTAAGGTCCATAATTTTTGACTGCAGCAAAGGTTCAGCAGATTCCCCCCTTATCTTATTAGCATTTAAAGCCACCAAATGTTCCCCCATACCATTCAATTATTAAACATAAACAAGCAGGAGATAAGCAAAAACATTTACATGGCCCATTGACCTCATGGGCCATTGACCTTGAATAGTTGGCAACAAAACGACAAATTGACCAGTGTCCTGTCATGTTTTTAGCTTAACCAGTTAACAGTTAATTAGGCAGTTAAGTTTAATCTAAACATATTTTATTTCAACATGAAATTAATTAGGTGTTAACAATCCCTAGCATAAGAAGTGTTTAAGTTTGCATAGTTCACAGCGACCTGGACTCCACGAAGGCAACCCATGTTCAAATCTCTATCATAGCTTTAAATGGGACTTACAGTCTAAATTCATGTTTATTTATTTTTTTGATAAATTAAAAAAAAAATAAAATTAGAAATACATTAAAGTGCACATCCATGTCAACCCATATCACACAGAATATTTCAATATGTGAGAACGAGTTACGTTAACCAATCACATACGACTTGAGTTACAGACTTTAACCTACCAACTTTTGTTAAAAACACAGCATTAAGCACCACCATTTATAGATAAAAATTAGGCAATAACAATAACATTAAGCCATGCCCAATGGAATAGTTGAAGTAGTATATAAACTAAAATAGAATTAAAAAAAAAACACACATAATCATAAACGAAGATTTAGTTTGTGCCAATGTTTAGACATCATATCATGGTGGTATCTCTTGTGTTCCAATGCTCAGTGGGATATCATTGACCTAGTATCATACTTTGATGTGATCATGAAAAGTATCTCACTTTCACGACATCGTGATATCAAAGGACATGTATCACACTTTACTGTTATATCAAAGAAAAAGTCCAACACTTGATTTGATATCAAAGGACATGTATCACACTTTACCGTTATATCAAAGGAAAAGTCTAACACTTGATTTGATATCAAAGGACATGTATCACACTTTGCTGTTATATCAAAGAAAAAGTACAACACATGGTCAGCACCATGATATGATTTGAAAACAATGGTAACAGGCCTTATTGGTAGTTATATCTAGAATATTCTGCACCATTGTGTCAACACGTGTGTGACAACTCTACCATTGTGTCAACACATGTCTGACAACTCTACTGTTGTGTCCACATGTGCGTGACAATTCTTTCTTGTGTTTCTTTTTTATGGACTTCAAATTTACTTTTTGGATAAAAAAAGCAATTGTTTTGTTAAATTTTAGGAATATTTAATGAAGCTGTTTAAATATTAATATACTTTTTCATTTACTGATTATAATAATAATAGGCATAATAAATGCTGACTCTCAGCATGCATTATTCTATAAATTGTGAAATAGGCAGTCATATATTTGAAGAATCCTGATTGTTAAGAGAAATTGGCATTGGTCATATATATTCCAGATATAAACAAGTGTTTTAAGCATGTAGAATAAATGTGACTTTGACACATTCTCTTGAAACTAATGTAATAATTTGCGGGTTCAACACTGTTTTATCTACATATAAACAAATATGTAAATAGGGCAGTGTTGCATTGAACTATCAATATGCAGCTAGAAAGACTGACCCTACCACTGACATATACATATACCTCTACGGCTCTGACATTTCAGCCATCAACAAGTAGAGCAATCTGTCTCCCCCCTCACTAAAATTGAAAATGTTTAATTTCATAGTATTTTAACACTGTAAATTTTCTTTTCAGAAGAAAAAAACCATTACTAAATGATTTTTGATAATCATTTTCAAACATATTTATGTCTTGGTAAGACAAAATGACTCTGGTAACTATGAGAGCAAGATAAATTGAATTCTTCAACTGAAATGTCAGGAATATATACATAATCCGAGATATGATCAATTTTTACACTGATTTCCTCAAATGAGAATACCATGGTTGAATTAAAAAACAAAAAAATAAACAAAAAAATAAACAAAAAACAAAGATAAAGCATTATTTTACCATATCAGAACTACCTCTAGATTTAAATTACCACGGCAATTCAACTTGAGATTAAATTCCATAACAAAATATTTAATCAGAAAATCTCAAGGTTTAGACATTACATGCTTATAAGTTTGAGGTTAAATCTTAAAATATCATACAAACATCTAAATAACTTTTATTTTAACTTAAATATTTCTATATCAAATTCCAGAATTCAATGTTGAATCTCATTATATCCAGATCTGAATTAATGTCTAAAAAGTATTTCTTCATCGTAACATTGTAGCATTACCTCAAAAGTTGACTTCAAAATTCGAAATTTAATCTCAACATTTAAAGATCTCAATTTCAATCTCTCACATGAACATATCTTATCTCATTATCTCAAGATACAATAACAAAAATCTACTTGATATACAAGTAAACTGAGATTATAAATGTGAGTGCTATTTTTTTGTAGAGGTTGAAAAACAACAAAAATTACTGGCAGTTTACTCGAGTAAATTCTGATCAAATTAAAAAAAAAAAAAAATCCCATAATGCACTAAATTACAGAACAAGTCACATTATATGTGGACATTAAATGCAAGCTGGAGTAGACAAAGACCTAGCTCTAATACATAAACAATAAATAAATATGCTTTAGAAGCAGACGACAGTAAACATTCAGAAAATACTAATATATACATATAAGTTTCTATCTATATATCTTTTATGCGCAAAAAATGGAATTGACACTTAAACATTAAAAATATATGAATGTACAAGTTGCATTATATGCAAGCATTAATGATGATGCAATCAATCATAAATGACCAATCAAAATGAAGAAATTATCTTAACTGACCAATCATAATGAGGACAATATCTGAAACTAACCAATCACATCAAAGTATGATTATATATTAACTGGCCAATGAGAAAGAAGAACTGATAATAATTATGATCAAGCGTTTATTTTGTGACTGTTTAAATATTTCTGGAAAGAGTAAAACCTCGAAACTTCAGTTGTACTAATGTTTTAAATATTTACATACTTATTAACAATTCACATATAACCTGAAACAATCATAATTTTAGACTGATTGCAGTGAAATTGCAGACATTTCAAACAACATTGATTGCAGAACAAATAAGGTCCCATTCTGCATTGTGATATTTTTAGACTGGTGCAGGTAAATCTATATGTACTTTTGATAAATTTAATTACAAAATAAATATGTAACCAGTCAACACAATGAAATTAAATGCAAATAAAACAGAGCAGTTTGAAAACATTGAATACAGAAAGAAATTAAACCAGTTGATTGTAAAGATGTCAGTACATTGCACAACTTAAAAGCAAAAATGGTAAAAATTGAATCCAGTTTTTGTCTAAATAAAATATTAATTTTTTAATAAAAACCTTTATTGACATTTGCACATATTGATTAACAGCACCAGTTTTACCAAATATAATGGAAACACTGAATTATTACATCCCAAAAAAATCAATGGCATTTAAAATAATGAACTAGAAATATATTGTTCCAATGAACTTGAAATATATTGTTTACTGGGATAATTCAAAGGACTTCAAGTTGATGAAAAAAAATAAATTCTTGTAACCATTTTAACATAACATTTTGTTTCAAATTTTAAAACTGAGTATTCAAATATTGTCATATGAAATACGTAGGAAAAAAAGGAAGAAGAGAATTCAAAGTGTCTTGAAAATGTTGTCAGTTTTGTACAGGTATCATTTATCCATGCAGATAACTTATTTGATATTTTTAATAATGCTATTAAAATGAATCGCAAAAAAGCTTCTAATATTAAGAGATTACAGAAAAAATAACATACATGGAAAATCATGGAAGGAAGACAATTTTTCTTTCTAAAAAAAGAGAAAAAGAAAAACTTTTGAAGATGTATTTAAGGACACTTTTTTTTTTTTTTTTAAAGTGCGTATATCAGGATTTTTATACAGACTGGTTAGACTAAAATAGAGTTCCTGCTTAAAATTACAAATATTATGTGACATATTAAATGAGTCACATGATTTTGTTTTGATCACAATTTGATCCATCGTTACATATTGTAGAACTTGTTTTTATCTTAGATTGACTGATTGATTGATTGAATATTTAGTGTCATTTTTATGCCATTGAGGGCTAACAGACGATCAGTTAACCTAACCACTGTTTCCTGGGATTAACCAGTACTCGAGCACACCCCATCTACGCAAGTAACTGATAACTTTCCCACTTGAATCAGTGATGAGAGACGAAGGATAATGAGACACAATGTCATGTATCAATCATCGTAGAGACTGTTGCCGGGTGGGGATTCGAACTCACGACCCCTGGATTGATAGTCAGACGCCTAACCGACTGAGCTAATCGGGCCCGGCTTTTATCTTAGAAAGAGTTTGAATGATGAGTTGAAGGTCATCAAGCAGTAGTAAATTAATATTTTTAGAATGTTTACCAATCCAATCAATAAAACGTTTTTGTCACCTTTCGGTTGATTTGATTTACCAAACCATTCGGATTTTATTTATGTATGGTGATGTGACATTATAATTATTTTTATAGCATTTTTTCCTGCTATACTGCCGCTACCTCAAAAACAGAGAATCTTGATGTTGCCAATATCTTTTATATTTTAATATGTTTTGAGTTTAGAATATCAACAAAATGTCATTTATGTAAATTTTGTAACTAAAGTTCTTTGTTTAATTTTTTGTATTTAGAAAAACACTAAATGTTAGTTTAGTGCATAAAGCCAACGTATTATTTCTGGTAATTTTTGTATTTACACAGATTCAAACGGAGCTGCTATTTCCATGGTAACTGAACCTGAATTAGGAGTTTTAGTACTCAACTGTATTAAACAAGTTTTGTCTTCAGGGACCGTAACCACTTATACTTCTACTGTTTTAAATTAGCATTTATCTGCCTAATAATAATAAAAAAAAATACCCTTTTGACACCTAATATCAATATTTTTATATGCATTTTTTCAAAATTATTCAGATTAAGAACTATGGGAGACTATTTGACCATATTTAAAGGTTATTGTGAACATTCATTTGTTGTAAAATATTATCTAATCTGTTAGATAAGGTAGGAGACACATAACATGTAATTAAGTCAATGATGAGGAATATATTAATAAGTGGCACCAGAGTATACTGGGAATAGTAAAAAATGTGAAATATTTTTGTAAATATTCCTTCAACCCTGTTGTGCTTCCAGAATAATTTGAGCAGGTGGTATTTAACCCTTTACTTCATATAGACGCCTTTGGACACCTCTAATATAGACGCCTTTGGACACCTCTAATAAAGAAGGCTTTTGAATTATTAGGTGAATTATGTTTATATTAACCGACAGAGTGGAAACAGTGCAGGAAGTGTTCAGATTGCTTGTTACTCTTCCTGCACTGTTTTCAAAGGCCTTCTGTGATTGGTGCGGTAAAACATGTATCTATGGAGTAAAGGATTCAAGGGCAAACACTGTTATAAAGGCATTTGGAGCCAAAATAGGGAAAAAGGATATAGAGTGTAACTTGCAAAACCAATTATACAAAAAGTTCATTAATAAGCTTCATCACCCAAATCCCAGATTCATTTAATCATACAGGTGGTGTGGTTCATCGGATCAACTGAAAAGGATGACGACACTATGGTGATTAAGACTAAAATTGCCTAAAATCTGAGATCTATATCCTCCATCTCCATGGTAACAAGTACAAATCTATTGGGAAACATATCTATTGGAAAAACATGCAATATCTAATGTGATTCTACCATGATTCATTTGTACATAAAACAGTATATCAGATAATGAGTGACTAGAGTATACCATTGCTGTAGAAAAAAAAGCCCCAGAATGAGTATCTAAGTATTGTATGTTGTATTTATTGGTCAAGGGCACATATTTCAGCCAAACGGGTTTTCCACCTATTTAAACACATATTTCAGAATGATTATAGAAATAATGTTTCAGAATATTTATCATAAAAGGTAACTATGGGTAAATCTACTTTCATTTCTGAATATTAAGTGATATATTTTTGAAATATTGTTAAAAGCTGAATTTGATTGGATTTTTTTAAAAAAATAGTGTGAGAGAATTTTTAGGAAAAAATCTGCATCATTTTGTTTCAAATAAACTTTAACGCTTGACTGATCATTGCGGGTTAACAGACAGTTTAATACTTGGATTTAGATTTTGTTACGTATGTTCAGAATCTCCAGCTATGACATACTGACAGCCACAATATTTACCCCCTATCACAATTTTTTTTATAAGATCGAAAACATGTTTTAACTCACCATTTTTGCTTAATAATTAAAAAAAACACCAGCTTTTTACTTGTTGCCCAACTCTGAAAAATAATTGTAGAGGACTCCCCTCCCCCTCCCTCACTCCCAACTTTGCCCACACCCCACACACATGCCCCCTTTAAAACAGAAAACACAAACTCTAGCTGAAATATGCACCCAAACTGCTCAATAACAACTTGTAAATGTAACGGAAATATAACATTTAAATTTTAACCTATATCCAGGCCAAAATTTTACAGTCAAAAACGTGGCGATAATTTACAATGAATGATATTATGAAAGATATTTTGGGGAAGGACATGAGATATTTAGGGTCCAGCTCGGACAAACATTATTGAGTATATCATACAAATGAGTTTAACAGTAACAAATAAATCCAAACTAGACTAACAATCAGTTTTCAATACATCTTCAACATGCCAAGTTTGGTTAAAATCAGCTTTGTCATTTTTATGGTATAAATCTGACTCATACAAATTTTTGTGACATCATTTTCTATTCAGAATATTTTGCGACACAGATAACAAGTGATAACGGGACCAAAATGCACCAGACCTTTGGATTTCAAACTTTCAATGCAAACTCTTGACAATTTTTTAAAAAGAATGTCATTAACATTTTTCTTTGTTCATAGTTCCTACAATAATCAACATGGTAGTGTTTAGTGACGTATCATGTGACCGTATTTAGTCACGAATCAACAATCTTGAAACAATAAAAATGAGCTCAAAACAAGCAAAGTACTTGTTGTTTTGTAAAGATATTTTCAATTATCATATAAGTATTATTAATAAATTAAACAATATGGTTATTATAATAATGTCAAAATTAATAGTATTATTAATTTTTATTTTTTTTTTATTATTATTTTAATAGGGTTTAACATAATTTTTAACACATTTAAGATTATATATGGCATATCCAGTTTTATTGGTGGAGGAAGACCTCAGACTGAATCTGAGTAGAACCACCATACTTCTGCAAGTAACGGGAAACTTTCTCAGATGAAGTTTTTGGAGCAGTAAACATGAAATTCAAAAATGTTTGCAAATCAATTTATATTTGTCAATAAAACCGGATGGGTAATAACTGCAATTTTTAATAATTCTTTCTAAGTGTTTTGTTCCTAAATTCAAAATACCGATACCACATAGCATACAAGTCCGAGATTTTGACTCAATGGTTTGATGAACTTTGACCCCGTAGCCATGGGAACTTTACCAGTTCACCATTTAAGCACCATCCATGCACACATGGCTTAAGTTTGCTTGTTTGCCTCATTTTTAAATACCAACACAACTGATTAATCACAATAAATCTGAACAAGGTGTTGAACCCACATGATCTTTGGTATCGAAAACAGTTAGTTTTACTAAAAATAGGTTACGCTTCACTAAGATTTGGCGTAATAACTTTCTTAATAATCATCAGATTTTGACAAAACAAAATGCACACAGCCATTAAACAAAATGCGTTCTGTGTCATTTAAAGTCACTGCGATATAGGTGGTGTATACAAAACACTTTGATCGGTTAAGATGAAATGTCATGGTTACCATTCACAGACATTCCAGATGTTCAGTTGACTGAAGTGTTTGGGGAAAGGGCTGAATTTATCTGGATGACTGTCAGTGCCAAGGAAAGCACTTATTTTCTAGAAGTTTCTGCACGTTGGTTTGTCAAAATCTGTTGATTAAGAGACTTTAAGACAAAATCATACTGGAAGCAAAATCTATTTTTAGAAAATCAGCAGCGAACGATACCAAAATGTTACCACGTGGATTTGCCATCCCGTTGAATAAAGCACATTAGACGTAAAATTGCATGTATATTGTCTAATAAGCAAGGCCTACATTATTGTTGATGCTGTTAGCATTACAAATTTTTTAAATAAAAATGATAATTATTTAAAATAAAGTCACCACACACAATTTTCACTACATTTACATATAAAAGCTTTGAGCTTCTCGTAAATATATTAAATCAAGTATTATATACATGATACTGGAAAAAACAAGTATATAGATAGGCGTTTCTAGGAAACATCATAACAGTCAAATCACATTGTGCTTTTTCATTGGATGGCAAACAGTCACACATGCCTTATGTTGCTTGGCAAAAAGTCACATGCCTTTTTGTGTTGCTTGGCAACTACATCAATAAATATGAATTTAAAGAAATTGTTTACAAGGGATAAAAAATAAAGTACATTTTCACTGGAAAATTTTCAACAAATATATAAATAAAGGTTCTGACACAGAAATACAGAACAGAAAAAAAATCACAATTCAATGTTAATAAAAAAAATCAACATTTCATGCAATGGAGTATTAATAGAAGTAAAAGTTATACTTTTCAATGTATATATGTGATTTATGTATACTTTGCACACACATGTATACATGTATATAGAATCTTGGGACATGTACCGGACATACAAAATATTCAAAACAAGGTAATTGTAAGGCTTTGCTAAAAATGTAACATTCAAGAAGTTCAAACTTAGTATACAGACATGTGCTTGGCACAATTGCAGAAGATCTGTCATCTAACAAATATTCAGTCTGAACTATGTTTAGAAAAAAATACACCTAAAATATGCTGTCAACCTGTGTTAGAGGTTACCTTTTACAAAATAATACCTTCTTACAATGTCCATGTCAGGAAAATAATATTATTAAAGGCAGTATTTCTTGCTTAGTATTTTTAACTGAAACGTTGAAAATGATTATCAAAGTAAATTGCCCTTTTTTCCATTTTTGATATTTTTTTTTTTTAAATTGGGTTAAAATCAAGAGAAATTACTTTTGACCCATCATCAAAACTACTTGTATTATGCCTTCCCTGCATTGAGAGGCCATCCTTTTCTCTCTCTATTGTCTGACAGCTTACAGACAATTCCTTACAACTAGTAATATATAGGTCAACTTTTTCAAATCGTTTTGCACTTTTACACCATTTTAAAAATAACTTTCTGGTTACGGCCAAGCACCCATAAATAATGCTTTACCAGTGACAATATCTGTCGAACCTCGTTACTGTATTAAACATTTTATAATACGTTTCCAGTGATTTTGGTCTGAATGTTAACAAACCAGTGTTAAGCAACCACATGCTTTAAGCGCAAGGTTATTTTTCCATAAGTCGTCTGCTTTTGACAAGTTGGACAGTAGTTCAAACTGACTGTGCACATCTTCTAACAAACAAACAACTTGATAATAAAACTGTCACCGGTAAAAACTCATTAAATAATATGTCAGTTAGACTGTCAACAAGTTAGAAAACATCGATAAAAAATATATTAATTAAGTTTTTTAAATCTATATAATTAACAAAATTAACAAGTATTTTTCAGTTAATTTCGCATATTTAACTGTGCCATTTTTCTGTCAAAGTTTCCACCATTTTCTACATCCAGCATGAGTCCACTGCAGTCCTCGACCTCGTCTGCTGCAAAACTTGTGTAGTGATCAATTGACGGCATGAACACATGTTGGGGATTGGCAGGTTTGCGCTTCCGTTGTCTTATCAAGTTAGGGTCTGACATTGGATTCGATGTTGGTGAATTTTTATTTTCATTACCGTCAACAAAATCCATGCCGTTATCCTGTATCATTTCATCATGTCCATTTTGTTTTGGGGCCCCGTGTTGATTTGAAATTTGGTGAATGTTGCTTGATCTATTCATGTTCAAATCGTCGTGCACGCTCCCAAGATTTCCATCATTCCGATTCATCATCATACTGGTTTGGTTTTGCAGACGTAAATCTGGTTTATCGCTATACGCTGAATCTGGTCGTCGCATCTGTATATCGTTGCACATGTTCATTTGGACATTTCCGCGACTGTGAACCCTTAAGTCATTTCCATTATTTGTTACATCCGTTATATTCATATTGTCATCCATTCCCATTTCGTTACTTTGTCTCAATTGAAGATCATTTTGTGCATTCACTGATATGTCATTATTACGATTTGTTCTCAAGTCGGTTCCACCACCTAACATGTCTAACTCTTGGCGTCGAGCTTTGTCTGACTCCTGGTGCATACCACCATCATGCTCATTTTCTGAGCTCACATTATTACGTTCCATCATGTCCATATCTGTCCTTCTGCCGTTAAGGCCATTTTCATTTCCTCCATTCATCATTTCGTCACGATGACTAATTAGACTGTTTCTCCCATTCATCACCTCATTTCTGATTGGAGGACTCATCATCAGACGACCATTCCCAATATTCATGTCCATTCCATTCCGCTGCTGGTTTAGATTTGTCATTTCGTTGTCTGGGTTACCAAGTAAACCATTTCTGCGATTCACTCGCATATCACTTCCTTGACTCATCTGCATGCCACTGGCTGCCGAGCCACAGCGATTCATTATCACATCTCCATTTTCAGGATTAAGTCTCATATTTGACATCGTCTGCTCGACCCTCATACCATTTCCACGTACGTCTCCTCTATTGTCCATCTGCATAGCAATGTCGTCTGCAGCACCATCTCTTGGTCTATTGTATTCCGTCCCATTTGGACTGTTCATATTAATGTCATTTCTGCTATGTACTCGCAGTTCGTCATGCCGACTTGAATTGAAATTATCCATATCATTTCCACTCATACTACTGAAACTTCTGTTATTTTGGTACCTATCTCTGTTGTTAAAACCCATATCACCTCGCGAATTAAAATATGCATTTCGTTCAGTCATTTCATGAAGCATGTTTCTATTTTCAAATGATGACATGCCATTGCCGCGGATACCATCTCGACGATTCATAGAAATCATTTGATCTTGAAATCTTGATCTAAATTCGTTAAAGTTTTCTGCCATTCTTTGAAACTTATCACCAGACGGGTCAAATAGCTTACTTTCAAGGTCTTTAAAGTCAAAAGATCTCACCGAATCGTGAAACCTGCTAGGAGAGAATGGCTCAAACGATCTACCAGTGAATCTATTGACATCACGTATATGGTTTTGAATTCCAAATCTCTGATCCAGAATGTTATCTATCTTGCTTTGATCTCTGTCCGGTAACCTATCGGTTAAACTACCAGTACGCTGGAAATATTTTGCCTCTGGAGGCATGTCATTATTTAGAGCTATCTTGCTAGAATCTGAAAAAACAATATTAAAGATAGTGTAAGAAAATATGAATTTAATCTGAAATGAGATTATTAATTAGTATTAATCAATTAATTATAGGTATCATACCACTGTGTAATTAAAATCTCAAATCACACCCCAGGATCGAGATTCTACAACATTAACTTAGTTAGGTAAATACTATGCAGGACCGCAGCGGTGTCTAGTGGTTAAGTGCCCACTTCACATGTGGAAGTCATGGGTTCGATCCCTGCTGGGTCATACCAAAGACTAGAAAATTTGTACTAGAAGCTTTCTCACTGGGTGCTCAGCAATTAGAGGGAAGTTATAGGTCTGGTTAGTTAAGTAAATGTTAGCGAAACTCAACCCTGATGTTATTTTTAACCTCAGTGTTGCAAAACTACATAAACTAAAGTTTCCAGTTACTTAAAAATCACAAAATAGCCTTCTTAATGTACATCTAAATCAAATGAAGATTTTTTCAGACTTTTTATTATATTTTTTTTAAATTGAGTTAAGCAACATTTCTAATACATATATGATATAATTATTCAGTTTTATTGGTGGAGGAAGACCTCAAAATGAATCTGAGAACCACCATCCTTCCGCAAGTTACTGGCAAACTTTTTTACATAAAGTTTTTTGGGCGAGCATTTGTATGAAGTATAAAATGCCATGAAACACTCTGCTAATAATGATGCATTCATAATCCAACTTAAAAGTCTCGCCACTTATTTTTATACGTCTCAAAATGTGTTGCATTTTTAAGCGGGAAATCACTTTTAGTCTAACCTAGGCACGTAGTCCAAGTTAGGAAAGCCCTTTTAAATATTTTATTTTGCCATGTTTAAATAAATATCCATTGGGCAGTATGGTACCAGAGAGTATATATATATATATATATATATAGGCATGATATATTGGAAAAATATGTTTTTAGCCAATTCTATCATTTTTAAAAAAAATCCTGATAAATTCCCTTTAAAACCAGATTTGTATCAAGATTTGGGAAAATATTTATCTCCAAATTTGATTTTTTTTACATAAAATTTTAGTGTTGTCACACTAGTTTTAAAAATATATTTAAAAAAGAAATCTTTTTTAAAAAAAACAATCAGATTTATTTTTTACTATCGATAAAATTTGATGAAGTCAACATACACTCGATAATTTTTATGATACTGATGACCAAAATTGCATGAAATAAGAAACTTTTTCATCATTTTCCAAGTGTGTTTCCAAGTTAAGTGTGTTTTGATTCAAATTTGCAACATGCAGAATTTTCAGAATTGTCATGGATCCCTTTACAAGCACGTTGACAAACAGACATTTTGATTACACAATGTCGTCTGCAACCTCACAAATAGTGAACTTTACAATAAACAAGGTGCAAGTGTACTTACCAAGACTAAACTTTCTCCCATCATTCCCCATGCCTGTTCGTTGATGTGCGTTTACTGTCAGTTCTAGGGGGCCGCCCGGAGGGGTAAGTGGCGACTTCATAGAGGGATACATCGTGGGTAGAGAATGTCTATGAGAGATAGTGACCCCAGGCTGTGGACTTCCCAACATGCTACGACCTTGACCTTCCATCAGGGACAGGTTGGAACGCGGGCTACCAAGGCTCAGCATTTTAGAATCAGGATGCATCTGAAAAAAAAAATATATATAAAGTAATACCATCCCTGTTTGGTAAAATAAATAGGAAACCTTCTAATTTTAAGGCATATTAAGCATATTTCTGACAAGAAATGAGAATAAAAGCATTTTGAAATGAAGTGCTTCACCAACTTCAGCGAAATCAACAGCGTCTGGTTGAGACAGCGTATTTTTGTATACCGGAGATATATCTTCCATTTATCATTATATTTCAAATCTCTATCTCTAACATGGAGATGAAATGCAAACTCTCATAAAATGCATGCACTTAATTAAGTATGACATCATGATATCTAATCCTTTAAAGAAATCAATGTATTTGTTTAGAGAAAAAATTAGTGGTAAAGCCATAAATGCTAGATTCTCATCCAAATTTTTCTTAAAAAAGTGAAAGAGAGGGTGGAGGATATTTTTTTTATATAAACCGTATTTTATTTTCTCCATGTTTTTAAGGACGTATACAAGGGTAAGAATTATACTAGAACTTTTTTTTATTTTTAAGATTTCCCCCAAAAATTTAAAAAAAAACACAAGCTGGACAACCTACCGGTTGCTGTGCATTTTTATGTGTGGATACATTCCTGCTATGGAAAACAAGAAAATATCGGTGGAACCGATGGATGCTCCCCAAAGTGAGTGTTTGACTCTGTACCATATGGTAATGATATTGAATGGGGAAGTAATGTGAGAGTTCTACAGAGAAGTCAATACATTATTTTTTATTTCATGATATAATACATTGTACAACATATTTTGAAATAGATCATTATGATGCATCCTAGCAAGTTTCATAAAATTCCGACCTGAGGTTGTAGAGAAATAGCACGGACAAGAATTTGGTCACAGACTCAATCAAAGGGCCATACCTCCATGAAAAATCATCAAACCGGAACACAAAGACAATATGCACATCTCCACTTGGTAGTGATACATTCTAGCAAGTTTCATAAAATTCAAACCAGAGGTTGTATAGAAATAGCGCTGACAAGAATTTGGCCACAGACTCAATTAAAGGGCCATACCTCCATGAAAAATCATCAAACTGGAACACAAAGACAATATGCGTATCTCCACTTGGTAGTGATGCATTCTAGCAAGTTTCATAAAATTCCAACATGGGGTTGTAGAGAAATAACACGGACAAGAATTTGGTCACAGACAGAATTAAATGGCCATAACTCCGTGAAAAATCAGCAAACCGTAAAAACAAAGACAATATGCGCATCTGCACTTGGTAATGACGCATCCTAGCAAGTTTCATAAAATTCAAAACAGAGGTTGAAGAGAAATAGCCCGAACAAAAAACATAGGGATGCATGCAAGCACGGACAAAGTGGTGACTATATGCTTCCCCCTTTTGTGGGAGCATAAAAACAATACTTAAAAAAAAATCTTTTGGAATTTCTATTGTGGAAATTTCAGACCTTATTTTTATATAGAAAAAAGAACAAAATTCAACTGTGAAGTAAGACATACAACATTTCCACATCAAAACTACGTAAACCCAACACACTCCGAGGATTAAGTCTTTCCAAATGTATGGTATATGCTAGAAGGCGTCAGCTTAACAGTTTTCTGCATTTCACAGTCATTAGCTTGAACTTCTACAACATACTGTCCTCAGGCAGTTATATTAATCATTTCTGCATACAACTGATGGGGAAAAGGTTTCAACAAATTAAATGAAGTAATTAAAAGTCTAGACATTTCTTAAAACTAGCTGAATACCATGCTTAATGTTACCCGCTTCCATTAAACTCTAAAACAGCAGCCATCAAACCCCTTGGAGCACTAAAGTAAAGTTTTGCTTCTGATACAATTTTTGTTCATGTCGCCTTGAACCAGAAATGAGGAGCCAAAACCATCACCTCCTTGCCATTAGGAATAGAAAATGCAAGCAGGGAACCATGTATTGGATAAATGCAGAGATTATCCTCATGTATCTAATAAACGAAGGATTATCAATATTTATAATTTATGGCCGGCTATTAGCACTCTCTGGCAGATGAAATTTAACAGAAGATGAGGATGTAAACTGTATCTCTAATGGTGGAAACTCAGTTAAAGTAAATCTCTTGTGGCATAAACTTAGCTAAAGTGTATCTCCAGTGGTGGAAACTTGGCTAAACTGTATCTCTAGTGGTGGAAACTTAGCTAAAGTGTATCTCTTGTGGCATAAACTTAGCTAAAGTGTATCTCTAGTGGCATAAACTTAGCTAAAGTGTATCTCTTGTGGCATAAACTTAGCTAAAGTGTATCTCCAGTGGTGGAAACTTAGCTAAACTGTATCTCTAGTGGTGGAAACTTAGCTAAAGTTTATCTCTAGTGGTGGAAACTTGGCTAAAGTGTATCTCTAGTGGTGGAAACTTAGTTAAAGTGTATCTCTAGTGGTGGAAACTTAGTTAAAGTGTATCTCTAGTGGTGAAAACTTAGTTAAAGTGTATCTCTTGTGGTGGAAACTTAGTTATAGTGTATCTCTAGTGGTGGGAACTAACCTAAAGTGTATCTTTAGCAGTCACTAGCAATCTATGAGGTTGGGTGGGTGGGGTGTGCACATCTTGTGTTAATTGGTTTAAAATTGTAATTTATTAATGCAATATTACAGTGATGCATTTTTCATACTTTCTGTATAGGCGATTCTAATTATATAATGTCTGTGCATTTATTCAAAATACAGATAAATGTTGGTGTTCCAACATATTTTTCTTTCAAATGATAAACGTGATGGTAATTAACAAATTAACTTTGTCACAAAAGCTTCTTATTATGACATCTGTCGCCGAAGTTGTACACTTGAGCATGATGCAGTATGTTTTTGTCAAGCTGTCGCTGATGTTATACGGCTGCTTTGAGTGTAAAACTGGTTATATTTAATGGTCAAGGATAAAGATTTAAACAAGGTTATTTTTTTTTGCTTGACCAGTGTTTAATGCCAATTTTTTTTTTTTTTTTGCAAGCCCAATTAGCTGAATTGTTAGTGTGTCTGAATATCAATCCAGGGGTCGTGAGTTTGAATCCCCGCCCAACAACATCACTTACCTCTTACCGCTAAGGTTGTAAACTGGGAGTCCCACTCACTCCAAAAACTTTATGTGAGAAAGTTTTCAGTTACTTGTGGAAGGACGGTGGTTCTACTCAGACTCAATCTGACTCAGTCGAGGTCTTCCTCCACCATTAAAACTTGATATGCCATTTATAACCTTAAATGTGTTAAAAAACAAAAACAAAAATACCACAACCAAGGTACCTCAAAATGAATCCAAGTAGAGCTACTACTGTCCTTCATCTGCAAATAACTTTGAACCCACTAAAGATTTTATGAACAAGAGGCCCATGTGGGTCTTAATGGCCACCTGATAATCCTTGATGACATACAGCTATATGAATCTATTTCCAAACTTTTGTCAATAAAACATAAGCATTAACTGTCATGTCAGCACACCAAAAACATACAAATGACTCTATTCAGTCATCAGAAATTACGTTTTTTGTCATTTTCTCTTATATAGATTTAGTAAAGTAGGCCCTACTCCCCCCAGGGCCAAACCATGAGACCCAGGGACATGCAATTCACAATTTTTATAAAGGACACATCTATAATCATGGCTACCATTAATTTTGTTTCCCAGTGCTTCCTAATAGTGATAGTAAGAAGTTTACCTTGAATTTGACTGTTTTGGTCCCGCCCTTAAGACCCCAGCGGGGTGGGGACCATGCAAATCACAATTTTGACTCATCGTTAGGTACCAAAGCTGTATACAACATTTCATGTCAATTGACCTTATGTTTTTTTAGAAAAAGTGGAAAATGTCAATTGTTTACATGTGGACAACAAAGGACCCAACGACGGACAATGCACAACGACAGATAATGCACAGCGACGGACAAAAGGTGATTGCAAAAGGTCCATTGAGAAAAAGTCTCAGGTAACCTAAAAAGAGAACTAAGGAAAACTGACAAAAAATTACAGCTCATAAGATTCTCAAATTCCGTAAGCTGCAGAAATATTTTCTACACAATCAGATTTCATTTAGTTGAGATATCGACCACAGTCCTACATGTAGGTGTCTGGTTAGCTGTTTTTGTTTAGTATATATACGTGATAAAAATATAAAGTTAAATTGTCCATTTATCTGTGCTGACCATTAAAGGAAATTTATCAGGATTTTCCAAACTTTTAAAATGGCTAAGACACTTTTTTCCTAAACAATGTATGTCATTCCTATATTACATACTCACTGACCCTGTGTTGCGCAAAAATATATCTATTTTAATATGCCAAAATAATATAATGAAAAGGGATTTCCTAACTTGGGCTCAAATGGGCTTAGGTTAGACTGTAATAGATTTCCCACTTAAAAATGCAACATGTTTTGTGTCAGGTGATTTCATTTTGGTTCCAATTTGATCTGTTGTACAGGTCTACATGTTGTAGAAATTTTTTTCATCTTAAAAAGAGTCCAAATGACAATGCAAAGGTTGTCAAACAGATTTAAGTGCTGTTTATTTTTAGAATGAGGATTTCATTTCAAGTTTATCACTCCAATTAAAATAGCAACTTTGTCACGTTTTGGTGGATTTGACATACCAATTAAACCATTCTGATTATGTTTATTAAAGGGATTATACTGGCATATTACCGTCAATTCCCTGTCCTAAATACACACGCCCAGCATGAAGATACACTTATAACTTAGAGATATACGCGTCTAAAGAGTCTAATTGCATAACCTCTTAATTACAAACATCGGGTTTCTGAAGCCACGTTTTTGTTTTTGTTTACATTTGCTATTTTCAACGAACCGCTTTCGGGTTTCCGATCAATCATCGGATAACATCGTGAAGGCTTGTTCCCAATCTCGTTTTAGAAGCTTTGTTCGGGAAGTTTACGGAGTTCAATGTTAACATTGCGCAATACTTTATTGCGGGACGTATTAAAGTTTTGGCCAATATCCAATTACTGTTAATTTGATAACTTTCAAGTAAACAAAGGTTATACGTCAATACATAAGCATTATTTTGTGTACACTGCATACAGGAATAGTCTGGATTAACCCATTACTCCATAGATACCAATCACAGATGGCCTTTGAAAACAGTGCAGGAAGAGTTCAGATTGCTCGTAACGAGCAATCTGAACACTTCCTGCACTGTTTTCCACTCTGTCAGTTAATATAAACATAATTCACCAAATAATTCAAAAGCCTTCTATATTAGAGGTGTCAAAAAGCTTCTTTATTAGAGGTGTCAAAAAGCTTCTATATTAGAGGTGTCCAAAGGGGTTTATATTGTGTTACTTGCCGATATAATCCCTTTAATGATAATGAAATGCTTTTCATTTATTTCAATAATTATTTCATTTTTCAAGACATTTACAGCGTTTTTTCTTGATATATCGACTTGTAAGGGACATAGAGGAATTTTGATCAATTTTCAACAACATTTTTGAAAACTATGCTTATCAAAATAGCTACATGTAACCAAACACCTAGGATCGACATCTCAATTAATTGCAATCGGATTTCATCCAAATTTGGAAGGTAATAAGAACACTATTTAATGGCAATTATCTGAAAATTTTATTTTTTTATCATTGTGGAATTCATCATTTTAATGACAGCAATACCCCGTACTCAAATTCATTTTCGCAAAATTTGATAATCGGCATTAATTTTGCGAAAATGAATTTGCGTACTGCTGTCATTAAAATGGCGATTTCACAACAATCTTATTAAGATAAACATATACAATTTAGTTAACAGATGATCATTTAACTTAACCAATCTTCCCTGGGATCACGGAAGATTATCCAGTACTCGAACAAATTCATCTCCACAAGTAACTGATAAATTTCTCAATTAAATCGCTGTGAGAGATGAATGACGAGACGCTATGTCATATATTCATCACAGAGACTGTTGCTGGTTGGGGATTTGTACTCATGACTACTTGATTGATAGTCAGACAAGCTACACACTGAGCTAACCTGGCCCACTTCACAGAGACTGTGTCCATTCTCAAATATGAAGTTTCAGTTAATATGTAATATCAATACTGAGATCTTCACATGGTTAAATGTTCATAGGTTTAAAAATTAATTTTAAGTGTGAACACAACTAAAATCATTTCAACATGACCACATGCTCCAACAGTTAATTTGCCATTATGCGACAATAGCATGATCTAATGACAGTTTGTTGTTCTGGTACTCTTTGCCGACAACCGCTTTCCACTCTGAAATTCACAAATCATGTGACCACGCTTACTCACTTATGGGATTCTTATTGGTAGAGAAGAATAACAAAATTGACATGTTTACATACACAACACGCTAAGTACAAACCCTCCAAAACATGTCGAAATTCACCACATACACACAAGTGAATAACTTGGAACATAAAGCTTGCAACTCTTACCACCAGAAAACATAACATACAAATTGAGTTGTTTCCCTTGAATCATACAGTTTTTTTTCTTTCTTTCTTCCTCTACCTGATATTAACAATGCAAAATTTCAAACATATCAGTAACAATCACACAACTGTGAATATTTTATTGCTTTTTCCAGTCTTCAATTGCACATGCAAGTAATTGTTTGGAGTGTTTAATGGAAATGGATTCAAATTCAATGCATTGAAAATGGAGTACAATTATGATATACAGGAAAGCCTTCTGGCAGATGGAAAAAAAACACTTTTCCTGATGAATCATTGGCTAAATTAAACACTTTTTTTCTGTATTTAAAATAAAGGAACAAATATTAATAAATAAATTCCATATAAGGCATGTCTGACAAGGGAGAAATCCAATATGGCGTATGATTTATGTTTGTTGTAATAAGAAACAGAATTATAATCTATCATGATATCTCAGAAAGATTGGGTTATTTTTTTTGTGAGAAATAAAAATGAATGTTTATGGCATATGAACCACAAAATTTCCATATAGGTTTGATCTGAGACAAGCATATTTCTAATCACGACTGTTAACTGGTTTCACTATAAATGCATGTAAGCATTCTTATTTACATTAATAATAGAATGAATAGGATGCCATTCAAAGGTTGAATAAAGACAGGTTTAAGAACACTTTTTGTTTGTATGGGATTTTATGTCTTTTTTTCAACAGTATTTCAAATATTTTATGGTGGTCAGGGCACCTATTCATTGTTCCTGTCATCACTTAGGCAATTTAACCAATAGTAGACATACCCTAGTCACTGACTACTTCCCTACATATTCTGAGGTGGGAGACTCATGGCTGCAGAATATAAGCTATGACCAATCATCACAGAGACTAGCCAGAGCGGATTAGTGGTCCAGTGGTTAACGCCTTTGACTGTGAATCCAGGGATCACAGCTTCGATCCCCCGCTCCTACAACTAAATTACTAAACAGTCTTTCAGATGAGACTTTAACAAAGATCAAGGTCCCATGTATCGGTGCTTAACACCAGACATGTAAAGGAAAGGATCTTCTGTATCTCTGCACTACACTCCAAAAAACCTAAAATTACTAATACTCTTCTGGAGGCGTCACCCGTGGCGACGATAAATTAACTTATCATCATCACAGAGACCAGCCAGGTGGGAACCCATGAACCCTGGATTGACAGTCCGACTTGTTACAGACTGAGCTAGAGGGCAAAGTGGAATGACTTAACCCTTTACCTGATGAAAATTCATATGAGACTCCACCTACTAGGAATATTTAATTAGATAAAATTTTACATTAGCACATAAGAGCAGGAAGATTACTACCTCATCCAACAGTATAAGGTCATATCTACAATATTTTATTAGCAAACAGGAGCTGCCTGATCTGGGTCTTCCCTGTTTGTATAGGTTGTAATAAGTCGTATATATGGAGTAAAAAATTAATAAAAGTAAAAAATAATATTAATCTAAAAAAAGTTTTTTATTTCAAAGGCTCTTATTTCTTCCAAGCAACAAATATTAATAATAATACATTTGTTTTAAGTTAGCCAACTCTTTTTTCTCAACAGAAAATCAGATAACAGATTGTAATATAATCCATAAAAGGAATTCATATACATGTATGTATGTATGCCAGTGGCATAGCTGGCTCTCAAATGATGTACAAGGTTCTGGGGTGCTCTTGGGGCATGCCCCATTAGAAAAAGTTAGATTTTTTAGGATATATTTCCTGTGTTCTGGGGGGCATTTCCAGGAGATATAAAGATGCATTGGCAAAAATATTGTGTAAGCCCAGGTGTTGTGATGTAAAGGCAGCTGCAACAGTGTGCTAGTTAATTTTTATATAAGGAAAATGCCCAGCTTTATTTAAATAAAATATAATAGGCCATATTGTCAAAGAATATCTATTTAAACATGCCTATAGAATATAACAAGAGGCCCAAGAGGGCGTGAGGACGCTCTACTGACTCATAGTGGCCATAATTCTCCTATGCAATAGAAACATCAGGGCGGGGTCATTTTTAACCCTAGGGACACCATTTGAACAATCTAACAAAACTATAGTTGGTCATCATTACTACATAAACATTTTGAAAATCTGTTGGGCCATTCACGAGAAGAAGATTTTTAAGATTTGGACTATTTTTAGTAATGGCGGCCATCTTGAATTTCAGACCGAAAAAAAAAAATCTATTGTATAGTCTCCTATGCAATAGAAACATTCATGTGAAGTTTCAGTTTAATTGGCCAAGTGGTTTCAGAATAGATGAAAGAAAAAGAGAATTTTCTGTTTTCCTATAGTATCCCTATGTAAAGTTCTTAGTCCCCTTACAGGGCCCCTATAAACTTTAGCCCCTAAATTCTTATTTGCAATCAAACCCCTACACATAGGGATAATTTATGCAATATATGAACAAATCTGACATACCGGTTCTTAAGAAAACAAATTTAGTAATTTCCAATTCTTACCCTTTTGGGGCCCCTCCTGACCCCTTAAGACATAGGAATCCAGTCATTTTTACAAATCTGAACCTCCTTCACCTAACAATGCTTTTGTGAAGATAAAGGCAAAATTATTTCCACTTTAAAAGAAAAAAAAAAAAATTATAATGACATGTGTCCCCTAATTGAACCCTCGGGGTGGGGTCAAATTTAATCCTATGGACAACATTTGAACCAGTCTAATAAAACTATAGTTGGTCATCATTACTATATAAACATTTTGAAAATCTGTTGGGCCATTAATGAGAAGAAGATTTTTTAAGTTTTGGACTATTTTTAGTAACGGTGGCCATCTTGAATATCAGATAAAAAAAAAAAATTCTGAATAGTCTCCTTTGCAATAGAAATATCCATGTCAAGTTTCAGTTTAATTGGCCTAGTGGTTTCAGAGAAAGTGCTGCTAACAGACGACAGACGACAGACGTCAGACGACAAACGACGGACAATGCGCCACTGCATAAGACTTCTGGCCTTTGGCCAGTAGAGCTAAAAATTATGGAAAAGGGATTTTTTAAATGGGGTTTAATGCCATTTCCAACACATTTCAGGTTATATATGACATATCCAGTTTTACTGGTGGAGGAAGTCCTACGACTGAGTCAGACTGAGAAGAACCACCGTCCTTCTGTTAGTAACTGGCAAACTTTCTGATATAAAGTTTTTTGGAGAGAGCGGGACTCAAACTGATGACCTTAGCAGTGAGATGTAAGTGATTATGGGATGGGAAAAGGGATTTCTACATTGGCCAATGTGCCAAGAGTAAAATGAAATATATTTTCTATGAATACATGTATATATTTATTGTTTGAAGTTAAACACATGTTTCCTGAACTTTTACTTTGAGGTAGAAGAATGAGTTTAAGGCTTCTTTTATCCAAGTCTGTGAGATTGCACTGGCTTTAAAGTGAGATACAGTGAGTCCGAATCCCACTGAGATGTCCTGAATATTAAAAAAAAAAAGTCCTATTTCAGAGAAAAATACTGAAAAGTATAAACCTTGACCCCTCCCTTATTCTCACCCCTGGGATATTTTAGAGATAAGGAACCTACCTAAATACATGGCATGTTTTTAGGACCGAAATCAGTGAATTACTGCTTTTTTTTACCAGGAATGAAGATTCGTGCAAATGTAAGGGAGAATTTTGAAAGTACAATTTAGTGTGCAGTACAGCAATACTGATTGACTTATTGATTTATTTAGGTTTCTTATTACAGTAGTAGCTGGGCCCGATTAGCTCAGTCGGTTATGCGTCTGACTATCAATCCAGGGGTCGTGAGTTCGAATCCCAGCTCGGTAACAGTCTCCCTGATGATTGATATATGACATTGTGTCTCATTATCATTCATCTCCCACTGCTGATTCAAGTGGGAAAGTTATCAGTTACTTGCTGAGATGAGGTGTGGTCTAGTACTGGTTAACCTTTCAGGATCCCAGGAAACAGTGGTTAGGTTAACTGATCGTCTGTTAGCCCTCGATGGCATAAAAATGACGCTAAATATTCAATCAATCAATCAATTATTACAGTAGCATGTCTAAAATATTTGTGCATACATTAGTGAAAAAGAAACCCAAAACATTTATTCATGAAGGATTTTTATTATCATCAACTGAGACTGCTGCTCTGATAAATCTCCAACTAATGTTTCTTGAATTTATTTCACAGTTGCTGAAATCCCCACTACCCCCACCATAAAAAGAAGAATTTATGTGAGAATATAGATAATTAAGGCTGAAGGAAATAATTAATTAAAATTTACTTCTGTCATCAATTTCTCAAGTTGATACTTATTTTCTTGAAACATGTTTCTTGACTGTTATTAAGCGAGGCGGTTAGTTTAGTGGACAGAGTGCTTGTTTTTTTTTGTTGTTTTTTTTAAACTTATTTATTTTACTTCGATTGTGAAACAAGTTCTTACAACTTAGACAAATCACGCTCGAAGTCTTCCTGGGTAGTACCAGTACAAAGCATATGCGGAAAAAGTGCCTTGCTCAAGGACACCACATATAGCCGTAGCGGAGGATCGAACCCACGAACCTCCGATCATGGGTTCGGTGCTCTACCACTGGACCACGCGCTCGACACAGAGTGCTGGCAGCCCATAGGTTGCAGGTTTGATTCCCAGCTTAGGGGGGAGTGTAGTGGACAGAGTGCTGGCAGCCCAGAGGTTGCAGGTTTGATTCCCAGCTTAGGGGTAGTGTAGTGGACAGAGTGCTGGCAGCCCAAAGGTTGCAGGTTTGATTCCCAGCTTAACTCGATGGCTCTCAAATTAAACAACAGTCAGCAAGGATTCCCGCCAGGAAGTGGACTCAAGACTGGTTCATATAAGCTCTGAGCTTTTATTGCAATCAGGCTAAAAATAATTGATATAAAAGTATAAATAATTATTTTAAAGGGAAATTATGTATTTGATCAGAGGGTACTGGTAAAATGAAATCCTGTTTGGTTTAAATCAAATTATCAAATTCTCTGTAAACCTTAAACCTTTAATTACATCTGTCGCAAATTAACATCTCCCTGAGGCAACAAAGCTGCCAACCATTTTTGTGCAATCTGTGCTTATGAAGGTGAAGGACACACCATATTTGGCTTACTTGGATTTTTTCCTCAAACAAACTAGGTAGAAGCTGAACTTGCCTTAAAATGCAAAAAATAGCGGTCAGCATTTTTACATATGATTATTATGGCAATTTTTTAAAATAATCAAGGTAATACAATGGTAACCTTGGGACATAAAATGGTAAACATTGTGTGAGATTTTGTCTCTGGTTAAAACTGATCACATATATCCTCTGAGATATATGGTAGTGTGCACTGGAGCTCATATACCCCTGATTATGGTCAGGCACAGAGACGCCTTTAGTAAAACTGTGAGAATCTGCCTCTCTTAAGAAACACACGTAAGCAAAACTAATTTAAAATTTGAAAAAAATAAAATAATAAAGATGCACAACAGCACAGCAATCAACTGATCTAGTTTTCCAATTTAATGAATTTGCGCATGCTCGTTTTTAAAATCCACTTGTTAAGCTTTCTATATACCAGCCAAATGACTTTGTGCATGCATGCTTGTTAAACCACACTATAATTATCTCATTGCTTATTAAAATTTGTAAACTCAAGCATGCATTTTGTGGCAGAACTAAAATGTATAAAGTGTTTTTTTCCCCCAGTCTTTCTTATGACAAATTTGAACCAATTGCATCACTCAGAACATGCAAGACATCACTGCACTGTCTTAACAGAAGAGGTTTATGGGCAGAAAATTGATTTATGTCTTTATGATGTACCCACTGACACAGCGGGGACTCTCATCTGATAGGGTAGACACCTTTCTTTAATGTCTTAAATTGGTTCCAGTTGATATTGTCTTGTATTCAAATAACTGTGGCAATCCTTGATATAAATTGTTTTCTATGGTGGACCATTTCTGCCAAATAATCATTACATTAAGTTGACTTAATTCAAACATTACAGCCAACAAAATCTGTCAAACTTCATATTCGACGCAATCATGTCAAAGATGAAGATCAGCCATGTAGATGTAAGGTTTCCGGGTCTGGTTTTGTACGATTGTCTGAACTCAGGAAACACTTGAGATTTGTCATATGTTGATATATTGATGAAGAAAATTGAATTATGATAAAGTCAGTCGTGACTATCAGCTACCATATATGTTGACAATTTGACATTATTGAACAGGTTGAAAATGTTGACATTAGTATCTTAATGACAGAAATATGCCACCATACATATTAAATTATGGGACAGCAATAAGCTGAAATAAAACAAAAAAAAACAATTAAATCATTTTCATTACAGTCAAACCTGTATAGTGTTCACCTCTATTAAGCAATCACTTGTCTCAATCAGCCACATCTTCAATTTACCATCTTTATAGTTTTAGTTTCAATCAACCTGCATTAAGAGGTCATTTTTGCTCTTTCCCTTGAGTGGCTGCTCAAAAGATTATATTTGTCACAGGTTAAATGTACTCTATGATAAACCTCAATTTCAATTTCTGAGAAATAACAAAATTAAACCAAGGGTAAAGATTTCATCTCTCTGCAGAATACAACACATATTATCTTGTAAATAACAACTAAAATATCTGAGCATGACAAATTTGTAAATCCTGTTAAGCATAACTTAATTTTGAAATGCTGTGTTGCTTTGCATAACAGAAGAAACAAAATGCAATATCATGTATGTGGAAAAATGTTGCCAACAAAGGACAGGATTACTATAAACAGCAGAACTAAGCATGTTTATAAAAGAAGAAGTATTGCTATGTGTTAAGCATAAATTAATTTAATGCAATGTGAATTATCTTCTCTAGCATAAATTAAGGCATATATTACCAGCTATCTTGTTCAGTATAAGCTTAGACAATCTGTATCAGGCAATATTGCCAAGTTTATGCTTAGACCATCTGTATCAAGCAGGCAGTATTGCCAAGTTTATGCTTAGACCATCTGTATCAGACAATATTGTCAAGTTTATGCTCAGACCATCTGTATCAAGCAGACAATATTGCCAAGTTTATGCTTAGACCATCTGTATCAGACAATATTGCCAAGTTAATGCTTAGACCATCTGTATCAGACAATATTGCCAAGTTTATGCTTAGACCATCTGTATCAAGCCGACAATATTGCCAAGTTTATGCTTAGACCATCTGTATCAGACAACATTGCCAAGTTTATGCTTAGACCATCTGTATCAAGCAGACAATATTGCCAAGTTTATGCATAGACCATCTGTATCAAGCAGACATTATTGCCAAGTTTATGCTTAAACTATCTGCAGCAGTGTAGCAGACAATATTGCCAAGTTTATGCTTAAACTATCTGCAGCAGTGTAGCAGACAATATTGCCAAGTTTATGCTTAAACTATCTGCAGCCAAGTTTATGCTTAAACTATCTACAGCAGTGTAGCAGACAATATTGCCAAGTTTATGCTTAAACTATCTGCAGCAGTGTAGCAGATAATCTTGTAAAGTTTATGCTTAGACCATCTGTAGCAGTGTAGCAGACAATCTTGCTAAGTTTATGCTTAGACTAGCTGCAGCATTGTACCAGACAATATTGCCAAGTTTATGCTTAAACTATATGCAGCATTGTAGCACACAATCTTGCTCTAAGTTTGTGCTTAATCCATCTGTAGCAGTGTAGCAGACAATCTGGCTACATTTATACTTAAACTATATGTAGCAGTGTAGCAGAGAAACTTGCTTAGTTTATGCTTAAACTATCTGTGGCAAACAATTTTGCTAAGTTTATGCTTAGAATATCTATAGCAGTGTAGCAGACAATCTTGTTAAGTTTATG
Organism: Panopea generosa; assembly: GCA_029582155.1. Lineage (NCBI taxonomy): Eukaryota > Metazoa > Mollusca > Bivalvia > Adapedonta > Hiatellidae > Panopea > Panopea generosa. The sequence goes on along the minus strand of CM055910.1, from coordinate 45,047,241 downwards.
CTTAATATATCAGAAGCAGACAATCTTGCTAAGTTTATGCTTAGACTATCTGTAGCAGTGTACCAGACAATCATGACAAGTTTATGCTTAAATTATCTGTAGCAAATAATTTTGTCAAGTTCATCCTTAAACTATCTGTAGTAGTGTAGCAGACAATCTTGCTAAGTTTATACTTAAACTATCTGCAGCAGTATAGCAGACACTCTTGCTAAGTTTATGCTTAAATTATCTGTAGCAAATGATATTGCCAAGTTCATGCTTAAACTATCTGCAGCAGTATAGCAGACACTCTTGCTAAGTTTATGCTTAAATCATCTGCAGCAGTGTAGCAGACAATCTTGTTCAGTGACTGCTTAAATTATCTGCAGCAGTGTAACAGACACTCTTGCTAAGTTTATGCTTAAACTATACGTAGCAGAAAATCTTGCTAAGTTTATACTTAAACTATCTGTAGCAGACACTCTTGTTAAGTAAATGTATATGCCATGACTGCTTGCAGTTGCCACAATGCCAACTTTCTTGCACAGCAAATGCTTAAACTGTCTGTTGCAGACAACACCAACTTTCTTGTTTAGCAAAAGCTTCCACTGTCTTTGGCATGTAATACCAATTTTCTTGCTAGGCAAATGCTTACACTGTCTGCGGCAGATAATGCCAGCTTTCTTGCTAAGCAAATGTTTACACTATCTCTGGCAAACAACACCAATTTTCTTGTTTAGCAAATGCATACAATGTCTGTAGCAGACAATACCAACTTTCTTACTAAGCAAATGCTAACACTGTCTCTGGCAGACAATGCCAATTTTCTTGTTTAGCAAATGCTTACACTGTCTGCGACAAACAACACCATGCTATTGTGTTTAGTGTAAGATTAGTTTCTCTAAAATTAATTTTACCATTTTAAGCTAACTTGAAGCCGACAAAATTGCCTTGTTTACTAGACGTAAATTGAGAATGATACACCTTAGTCGTAGCTGCTTAACGACTTTGTTATAATTACTGTGACTTGCAACAATTGATTTGTATACAATGATATTCATAAGTTCATATAATACTCCTGAGTAACTGAGATCTTGATATCTTCAGTACAGAGAGCAGCTTACAATACAAAATCCTAAATCTCATATTCTGTCGTAATCTGATCAATATAATCTTATTTTCATACTAATGCATTTTTTATTTATATAACTGATGTGATATTTAGATGTGCAATTAACAACTGGCAACAGAGTCGGTGTCCTGTGTCAGTTTTGTCTCTAAAATGTTGTTGTATGGTGTTTAATGTCACTTTCAACAATGTTTAAGTCACATCGCGACACTGTCTGCTTGAGACAGTGAGAACGCTGCCACACTGGAGTATCATTCCGCAGATACATGGTATGATACTCCACCCAATCACATTATACTGACACAGGATCATGCTAAATGCTGAGCGCCAAGCCAGGAAGCTTCTAATACCATTTTTCAAGTCTTTGGTATGACCCGGTGAGAGATCATATCCAACACTTCTGCATGTGAGCAACCTTGATAGATGATGGATTGGAACAGCAACCTCAGTTAGAGATGTATTGGGGCAGCTACTTCAGTTGGTGATGTATTGGTGCAGCAACTTCAATTGGAGGTGTATTGGGGCAGCAGCCTCAGTTGGAGGTGTACTGGGGCAGCAACTTCTGTTGGAGGTGTATTGGGGGCAGCAACTTCAGTTGGAGATGTATTGGGGGCAGCAACTTCAGTTGGAGATGTATTTGGGCAGCAACTTCAGTTGGAAATGTATTGGGGCAGCAGCTTCAGTTGGAGGTGTATTTGGGCAGCAACTTCAGTTGGAGATGTATTGGTGCAGTAACTTCAGTTGGAGATGTATTGGTGCAGCAACTTCAGTTGGAGATGTATTAGGGCAGCAACCTCAGTTGGAGATTTATAAGGGCAGTAGCCTCAGTTGGAGATGCATCTGGGCAGCAGTCTCAGTTGGAGATGTATAAGGGCAGCAGCCTCAGTTTGAGATGATTAGGGCAGCAGCCTCAGTTGGAGACAATTGGGCAGAAGCCTCAATTGGCGGTGTACTGGGGCAGCAGCTTCAGTTGGAGGTGTATTTGGGCAGCAGCCTCAGTTGGAGATGTATTAGGGAAGCAACCTCAGTTGGAGATTTATAAGGGCAGCAGCCTCAGTTGGACATTTATTTGGACAGCAGCCTCAGTTGGAGATGTATAAGGGCAGCAGCCTCAGTTGGAGATGATTAGGGCAGCAGCCTCAATTGGAGATGTATTTGGGCAGCAGCCTCAGTTGGAGATGATTAGGGCAGCAGCCTCAATTGGAGATGTATTTGGGCAGCAGCCTCAGTTGGAGATGTATTAGGGCAGCAGCCTCAGTTGGAGATGATTAGGGGAGCAGCCTCAATTGGTGATGTATTGGGGCAGCAGCTTCTGTTGGATGAGTATTGGGGCAGCAGCCTCAATTGGAAATGTATAAGGGAAGCAACCTCAGTTGAAGACTTATTTGGGCAGCAGCCTCAGTTTGAGATGTATTTGGGCAGCAGCTTTAGTTGGAGGTGTATTGGGGCAGCAACTTCAGTTGGAGATGTATTAAGGCAGCAGCATCAGTTTTAGATGTTTTAGGGCAGCAGCCTCAGTTGGAGATGTATTAGGACAGCAGCCTCAGTTGGAGATGTAATTAGGGCAGCAGCCTCAGTTGGAGATGTATAAGGGCAGCAGCCTCAGTTGGAGATGATTAGGGCAGCAGCCTCAGTTGGAGGTGTATTAGGGCAGCAGCCTCAGTTGGAGGTGTATTGGGGTAGCATCCTCAGTTGGAGATGTATTAGGGCAGCAGCCTCAGTTGAAGTTGTATTAGGGCAGCAGCCTCAGTTGGAGGTGTATTGGGTAAACAATCTTAGTTGGAGGTGTATTGGGTCAGCAGCCTCAGTTAGAGATGTTTTAGGGCAGCAGCCTCAGTTTGAGATGTTATGGGGCAGCAGCCTCAGTTGGAGGTGTATTGGGGCATTAGCATTAGTTGGAGGTGTATTGAGGCAGCAATCTCAGTTGGAAGTGTATTGGGGCAGCAGACTCAGTTGGAGGTGTAGTGGGGCATCATCCTCAGTTGGAGATGTACTGGAGGCAGCAAATCTGGTTGAAATTGACATGATGTATGGAAAATAACAGAAAAGATGGGAGGTAGAGGAGATCTAACCCATATGAGAATGGGGGACAGTAGATTGTAATTGGATTGTGAACTAATGAGGAATGAGGACATGTTTTGTCATACTGGATATATGCATGTTGGATAACTTAAATCCACATATATGCCTTACTTAATAATTTTATGTTACAGATAAAATAATAAAAATACACATGTATATACCCTACCCCCACCCTCTCTCTGGGAATTGGTGACAGTTTTGGTGCATCAGTCCTAAGGTGTAAGAAGCATGTAGTTTTGTAAGGCAGACGGCTCAGTACCAAGATAAAGAAACAGTGCGCTATATGTGGAGTATAAACAGATGATGTGAGTTACATTAAAGAGGATACATGCACCAGGGAGATGACGACATACAGTAAGTACCATTGATGTGGGGGAACAGTCGTAAACAACAAACAACCCGAAACAAAATCGTAACATTGCACTGAAATAAGACAAATGCAGCCCTGCCCCCCCCTGGAATATCATAACATCAAACAGACACAACAAAACCTAATTGTTATGCAGTTTCTTCTTTTCGGCAATACTCTTAATAACAATGTAAAGCCCATTTTTGATCATAATGCATTTATTTTTCACAGATTTCATAGAAAGCTTCCATCATACAGCGATCAATACACGGAGAATAAAAGTTTTATGACTGTGCGCAGATGCAGACGCAGACGCAAAAATGTGCATGTCTAAATGCAGTATAGGTGCATCATGTGCAAACTGCGAGCTTGTTATATGCCATTACCAACTGTCTTGAACGTTGCTTTTTTTTCAATATTGATTAAGGAAGATTCTACATCCTCTTTGAAACAGACGGGTCGATAATACAATATGTATATGGCTGATGCACACATGCATTTTTTGTGCATGCATGAATACTGAAACTGTTTAAGAGAATTTATTTCCAGCACGCAACTGACTGTATTAAATTTGCTCTTGTGCACTTAGGCGAAACTAGACTAATTTGTCAACTGGAGTTGATTTAAAACTGATCTTGCATTTTTCAGCGTTTTGGCTGAGTGGCAAAAGCAAGTAAAACTAGTTCTAAAGATGTATATTAATTTTTTAAAACTTTAAATGAATTCATTCAAAGGTCATATATGTCTCAGAGTAGTTTATACTGGCTTGAAAAAGTGTGAACAATCTGTACAGTGTGGATACAGTGTAAACTAACCCTACACAGTGTATGTAAACAAGCCATTCACTGTGTATACAACACTGTTTATACAGTGTAAACAAGCCCTACACTGTGAATACAACACTGTGTATACAGTGTTAACAAGCCCTACATTGTGTATACAGTGTAAACAAGTGTTACACAGTGTATACAGTGTAAACAATCCCTACACAGTGTATACAACACAGTGTATACAGTGTAAACAAGCCCTACACAGTGTATACAGAGTGAACATGCCCTACACTGTGTATACATCACTGTGTATACAAGCTCTACACTGTGTATACAACACTGTGCATACAGTGTAAACAAGCCCTATGCTGTGAATACAACACAGTGTATACAGTGTAAACAAGCCCTACACTATGTATACAGTGTAAACAAGCCCTACACTGTGTACACAGTGTAAACAAGCCCTACACTGTGTATACAACTGTGTTTACAGTGTAAATAAGTCATATGCAGTGTAAAGTCCTACACAGAGTATACAGTGTACATAAGTTCTACATAAAGTATATAGTGTAGAGAAGACAAACACAGTGTATACAGTTTAGACAAGTCCAACACAGTGTTAACAAATCCTACATAAAGTCTATAGTGTAGAGAAGACATACACATGGTATACAGTGTAGATAAGTCCAACACAGTGTTTACAAGTTCTACATATATAGCATATAGTGTAGAGAAGACCTACACAGTGTATACAGTGTAGGCAAGTCCAACGCAGTGTTAACAGGTTCTACATGTAGAATATAGTGTAGAGAAGACCTATACAGTGTTTACAGTGTACAAGTCCAACACAGTGTTAACAAGTTCTACATATAGTATATAGTGTAGAGAAGACCTACACAGTGTATACAGTGTAGACAAGTCCAACACAGTGTTAACAAGTTTTACATCTAGTATATAGAGTGTAGAGAAGACTACACAGTGTTTACAGTGTAGACAAGTCCAACACAGTGTTAACAAGTTCTACATATAGTATATAGTGTAGAGAAGACTTACACAGTGTATACAGTGTAGTCAAGTCCAACACAGTGTTAACAAGCCCTACATAAATTCTATAGTGTAGGGAAGACCTACACAGTGTTTACAGTGTAGACAAGTCCAACACAGTGTTAACAAGTTCTACATGTAGTATATAGTGTAGAGAAGACCTACACAGTGTTTACAGTGTAGACAAGTCCAACACAGTGTTAACAAGTTCTACATGTAGTATATAGTGTAGAGAAGACCTACACAGTGTTTAAAGTGTAGACAAGTCCAACACAGTGTTAACAAGTCCTACATAAAGTCTATAGTGTAGGGAAGACCTACACAGTGTTTACAGTGTAGACAAGTCCAACACAGTGTTAACAAGTCCTACATTAAGTATATAGTGTAGAGAAGAACTACACAGTGTATACAGTGTAGGCAAGTCCAACATAGTGTATACAGTATAAACAAGACACACACAGTGTATACATTGTAAACAAATTGTACACAGAATATATAGTGCAAAGAAGATCTACAAAAAGTATACAGGTTTTCATAGGTTTAATAGTTTGTATTGTTTAACACTATTTGCATCATGCATAATGTACACAAGGTATGAATTGTGTAAACAAGATTCACATTATGTGTAAAGAGATTTGCATAGTGTAAACAAGGTGTGCATTGTGTACATATTATCTGCATAGTGTGAACATGATCTGCAAAGTGTAAACATGATCTGCATAGTGCAAACATGATTTGTATTGTGTATACAAGGTGTACACTGTGTATACAAATGCTGCATGGTATAAGCAAGGCTTGCATAATGTAAACAAGCAATGCATAGTGTAAACAAGCAATGCATAGTGTAAACAAGATTTGTACAGTGTAAACAAGATTTGCATAGTGGAAACAAGATTTGCATAGTGTATATAACACCTGCATGGTGTAAACAATGCCTGCATAAAGTACACAAGGTATGAATTGTGCCTATTTGACATTGACCTACATGGTAAAAAGTTGTAAAAACAACAATATGTTTCTAACAAAAGAGGGAGAAGGGGAGGAAAAATAATTATTATTTGATGTTTGTCATTGAACTGCATGCTTAAGTTTAATTTGAACACTTGTCAATTCTAGTGTCAGAGAGTGAACTTCTAATAATTAAACATGTGTTGGAACAGGATTATATAAACTATAATTCTCAAATTTGCAACCGTATATGAGGTTTTCAATGGTTGAAAATTATTAAAATGATTCCAACTTTGGTTCCCACACCCCCAACCCTACCCACCACCTGTTAACCCTTTACTCCACATATCGGATCACAGAAGGCCTTTGAAAACAATGCAGGAAGAGTTCAGATTGCTCATAACCAGCAATCTGAACACTTCCTGCACTGTTTTCCACTCTGTCAGTTAATATAAACATAATTCACCAAATAATTCAAAAGCCTTCTATATAAGGTGTCAAAAGGTGTATATATTAGCGGTGTCCAAAGGCGTCTATATTAGAGGTGTCCAAAGGCGTCTATATTAGAGGTGTCCAATGACATCAATATTAGAGGTGTCTAAAGGCATCTGTATTAGAGGTGTCAAAAGGCGTCTATATTAAAGGTGTCAAAAGGCGTCTATATTAGAGGTGTCCAAAGGCGTCTATATGAAGTAAAGGGTTAAACATGGATTGTGACCATTAAAGGCTTTATGTACGGTTGCTTATTTCAGAATTATAGTATATGTAACCCTTTTCTAACCCTTAACTCTGTAGTTATTGTTGTTGTATGGTGTTTAGCGTCGCTTTCAACTTTTTTTCAGTCATATCGCAACGGTGTCTACTTGAGACAGTATTCTGAGCGCTGTCACACTGGAGTATCATGCCACAAACACATGGTATGATACCCCACCCAGTCACATTATACTGACACCGGGCCGACCTGACCTACAACTGTCCTCTAAATGCTGAGCGCCAAGCAAGGAAGCTTTTAGTACCATTTTTAAAGTCTTTGGTATGAACCGGCTGGGGATCTAACCCACGACCTTCGCATGCAAGGCGGGCGCTCTACCACCAGACCACGCTGCGGTCTTTAACCCTGTAGTAAACATAATTTAATAACCATAGCAACTGTTTTGATCTCGTATACATAGTGTGGTTCTTAAGAAGAAGTTAAGAGTATAGAATATACAGGTTATGTGTAACAGATGCACGCATCAAACTTCATTGCTTTTATTCAGCTACAATTTTCAATTTCAAATTTAAATTTGTTGCTTTTTTTACGAAATAATGACTTCAGTAAATACCTTGTGGAATGTTTTTTTTGCATAAATAACAATTATTTTCGGATGACGGAGCTTTTTGTCAGTGACAACAATAGAAGTATTGCTGCATAATGTTTACTGCTATACATGTGAATCTGTTTCAATAAAGTGCGACTGGATATCCAACGATTTCAGCATCTTCTGTTACTTATCATGTTTAAGTCATCTTTGACAGGTTAATCATAAAGTATCACCAATAATATTTCGATATTAAAATTTAGAAGTTTTTTTAAATTATTTTTTTTTTTGCAGATCGAAATGTGACTTTATTACTTTTATTATTGCTTCATTTTGAGATTTGTAATGAGAGAAGAAATTTAAATAAAATTTTTACCGTCTTTTTTTTCATCGAAGATACATTACTAATATCATTAAAGGCAATATATATCAGGAAAAAAATCTGTAAATGTCTCTTAAAAATAAAATAACTATTAAAATGCATAAAAGACATCTCATTATCATTAACAGTATTAATAAATATTAAAACTAGAATAATTATTATAATATTTAATAACATCAAAAATAAAAAGTATTTACCGATGTTAACACATTTTAAACTTTAATAAGCTTCTCTTTATTGCAGTTAATTACCTTTATTCGATGTACTTGATAATTATAAATTATCTGTGTAGACTAGAAAAATTGTAATTTGGCTTTGTGCTGAATAAAAGTTGTAGTTGTTGTTGTTGACATGAATAATATCCAAATGGTTTGGTTAATCAAATCAACCAAAATGTGACAAAATCGATATTTAAATTGGAGTGGTAAACTTAAACCAAAATCCCCATTCTAAAAATAGACATCACTTAACTACTGCTTGATGACCTTTGCAATGACATTCAGACTCTTTCTAAGATGAAACAATTTTTCCTATGTGTAAACTTGAATAACTGATCACATGTTGCAGTTTCAAGTGGGAAATCTATTTTGGTCTAACCTAGGCACATAGCCCAGTTAGGAAATCCCTTTCATATATTATGTTGGCATGATTAAATAGATATTTTTTGGCAATACAGGATTAATGAGTATATATAGGCATGATATAATGGGGGGAAAATGTATTAGAAAATTTAAACATTTTGAAAATTCTGATATATTCCCTTTAAATGTCATTTTTGTTTAAAAAAAAAACGAAGAAAAAAATAGAGACAGAAATGGATCCATAGGCCATGGATGCCCCAATTATATTAGCAAATTTTACCAAAAATAGAGGTGAAAGGGGGCCACAACTCCCATAAAATTTGACCAATGTTGGAAAATATTTAACTGACCTGTAATTTATAACTATAAAGCTACACTCGAAATATTTATTGAATAAACAGACCCTTTCAGAAATTATTCATCAGAAACCCGTCTGATTGATGCACTCAGGGATTGATGACAGACAGAGGTGATACTTAATAACCTTTCACCATTCTACGAATGGCGTGGGGAATAGAAAAGTAACATTGGGCAGAAATAGATGACTATAGATTACCTATATCATTATAGATTATTAGTGTTTATTATAGATTACCACACATCATTATAGATTATTAGTGTTTATTATAGATTACTGTACATCATTATAGATTATTAATGTTTATTATAGATAACCACACATCATTATAGATTATAAGTGTTTACTTTAGATTACTATACATCATTATAGATTATCAGTGTTTACCATAGATTACTATACATCATTATAGATTATCAGTGTTTACCATAGATTACCATATATCATTATAGATTATAAGTGTTTACCAAAGAGTACTATACATCATTATAGATTATAAGTGTTTACTATAGATTACTATACATCATTACAGGTTATAAGTGTTTACTATAGATTACCATCCATCATTACAGGTTATAAATGTTTATTATAGATTACTATATATCATTATAGATTATAACTGTTTACCATATATTACTAGATATCATTATAGCTTATAAGTGTTTACCATAGATTACCATAAGCCATAACATATTATAAGTGTTTACTATAGATTACTACACATCATTATAGATTATTAATGTTAACCATAGATTACTATATATCATTATAGATTATCAGTGTTTACCATAGATTACCATATATCATTATAGATTATAAGTGTTTACCATAGATTATTATATATCATAATAGCTTATAAGTGTTTACCATAGATTACCATACATCATTATAGATTATAAGGGTTAATTATAGATTACTATATATCATTATAGATTATAAGTGTTTACTATAGATTACTATACATCATTATAGATAATCAGTGTTTACCATAGCAAAGATTACTATATATCATTATAGATTATAACTGTTTACCATATATTACTAGATATCATTATAGCTTATAAGTGTTTACCATAGATTACCATAAGCCATAACATATTATAAGTGTTTACTATAGATTACTACACATCATTATAGATTATTAATGTTAACCATAGATTACTATATATCATTATATATTATCAGTGTTTACCATAGATTACCATATATCATTATAGATTATAAGTGTTTACCATAGATTATTATATATCATAATAGCTTATAAGTGTTTACCATAGATTACCATACATCATTATAGATTATAAGGGTTAATTATAGATTACTATATATCATTATAGATTATAAGTGTTTACTATAGATTACTATACATCATTATAGATTATCAGTATTTACCATAGCAAAGATTACTATATATCATTATAGATTATAAATGTTTACCATAGATTACTATATATCATTATAGATTATTAGTGTTAACTATAGATTACTATATATCATTATAGATTATAAGTGTTTACTATAGATTACTATACATCAATATAGATTATAAGTGTTTACCGTAGATTACTATATATCATTTTAGATTTTAAGTATTTACCATAGATTACTATATATCATTTAAGATTATGTGTGTTTACTATAGATTACTATATATCATTATAGATAATTAAGTTTTACTAGAGTTTACTATAGATCACTATAGATCATTATAGATCATTATAGATCATTATAGATTATTATTGTTTACTATATATTACTATATATCATTATAGATTATTACTGTTTACTAGAGTTTACTATAGATCACTATAGATCATTATAGATTATTATTGTTTACTATAGATAACTATATATCATTTTATATCATTATTGTTTACTATAGATAACTATATATTATTATATATCATTATTGTTTATAATAGAAAACTACACATCATTATATATTGTTTACTAAAGATAACTATATATCATATAGATAAATATGGATTACTTTTGTTTCTATAGATAACTATATATCATATAGATAAATATGGATTACTATTGTTTACTATAGATAACTATATATCATATAGATAAATATGGATTACTATTGTTTACTATAGATAACTATATATCATATAGATAAATATGGATTACTATTTTTTATTATAGATAACTACACATCATTATAGATCATTATTGTTTACTATAGATAACTATATATCATTATATATTATTATTGTTTACTATAGATAACTATATATCATATAGATAAATATGATTACTATTGTTTACTATAGATAACTACTCACATTATTGTTTACTATAGATTATTATATATCATTATTGTTTACTATAGATTACTATATATCATATAGATAAAAATTGATTACTGTTGTTTACTATAGAAAACTACACATCATTATTGTTTACTATAGATTACTATATATCATTTTAGATAAATATGGATTACTATGTTTACTGTAGATAACAACAGATCATTTTTGTTCACTATAAATTACAATAGATCATTATGAATTACTATGTTTATTACATATTACTTTGAATAGGTCACTGTGTCAGAAATCTGATAATGTCAGATAAACATCAGACATACGATAATACCAGACATGCCAAATCATATCATTTGCATAATTATAGACACTAGAATTATATTGGATTTAGTGCCTATGTGATAATTGCAAACGACCTTGAATAATAGCAAAAAAATAAAAAATAAATAACTTACTTTACTCAAATGCGATTTAAGACTCTTTTCACTTGCGTAACCACGGTCACAAAATGGGCACATGCAATGTTTCTGACCAAATGTTGTTTTGTCATGTTGACGCATGTGATGTTGTAAGTTGGACATTTGAGCAAATGCTTTATCACAACCATCGATAGGACATCGGTACGGCTTCTCACCTGAAACACGTAAAAAGAAATTGAAAAAGAACTTAGTTGGCACAAACATGGATGACTCGAACACCACATACAGCTCGAACCACTTATCTAGTTCAAGCCGAGTTACTATTTCTAGGTATGTACATGTAAATTAGTACTTGGCTCCAAGATCGTTTAAGTGGAACTATTTTTTACAGTCCTGTAAGGTTCGAGCCACAGAAGTTCTACTGTACTTAATTTTTATTAAAATCCATAAGATGGTAATGGAGTCCATACACTGAGTCGCTGTTGTCCTCACTAAACAGTATGTTATAATGTATCATATATATTTTTTTGAATGGGACTTATAACCAATTTTTCAACATATTTCAGGTTATATATGGTATATCCAGTTTTATTGGTGGATGAGACGGCATAATAAAGCTGAGTGTAACCACCATCCTTCTGCAAGTTACTGGCAAACTTTCTCACAAACAACATTTGAAGCATGCGTGACTCGAACCTACAAACTTGCCATGATGCCTTAGACCACTCAGCAGAGGAGACCTTTCTAATGTTCATAACAAAAATTATAACCAAACTTTGCCACTATATTACAATAGTGACTGATAAGTTTGTCATTATATTCTTTGGTGAATAAATTTTAAACTATAATCATCAATAATCAATATTTTTTAAACGATAATGATTAAATGTTATTGTCAAAATAATGTAGCAATGGCTGATAAACTTTGTCAATACAAATCACCAAAGGCTGATAAACTTTGTCAATATAATGTAGCAATAGCTGATAAACTTTGTCAATATAAAGTAGCAACGGCTGATAAAATTTGTCACTACAATTTACCAATGGCTGATAAACTTTGTCAATATAATATAGCAATGGCTGATAAACTGTCAATACAAATCACCAAAGGCTGATCAACTTTGTCAATATAATGTCGCAATGACTGATACTCTTTGCCACTATAAATCACTAAACCCTGATAAACTTTGTCAATATAATGTAGCAATGGATGATAAACTGTCAATACAAATCACCAAAGACTGATAAACTTTGTCAATATAATGTAGCCATGGCTAATAAACTTTGTCACTACAATTCACCAATCACTGATAAATTTGTCACTACAAATCAACAAACGCTGACAAACTTTGTCAATATAATTTAGCCATGGCTAATAAACTTTGTCACTACAATTCACCAATTACTGATAAATTTATCACTACAAATCAACAACCACTGACAAACTTTGTCAATATAATGAAGCAATGGCTGATAAACATTGTCAATATTATGTTACAATGGCTGATAAACTTTGCCAATATAATGCAGCAATGGCTGATAAACTGTGTCAATATAAAGTAGCAATGGCTTATAAACTTTTATAAGCTTTGTCAACATAATGAAGCAATGGCTGATCAACTTTATCAATAAAATGTAACAATGGCTGATAATCTTTATCAATATAATGTAGCAATGGCTAATAAACTTTGTCACTATAATTCACCAATTAGTGATAAATTTGTCACTACAATTCACCAATGGCTGATAAATTTTGTCAATATAATGTAGCAATTGTTGATAAACAGTCAATACAAATCACCAAAGGCTGATAAACTTTGTCAATAAAATGTAGCAATGGCTGATAAACTTTGTCAATAAAGAGTAGCAATGGCTGATAAACATTGTCAATATATTGTAACAATGGCTGAAAAAATTTGTCAATATAATGTAACAATGGCTGATAAACTTTGTCAATATTATGTAGCAATGGGTGATAAACATTGTCAATATTATGTAGCAATGGGTGATAAACTTTGTCAATATTATGTAGCAATGGATGATAAACTTTGTCAATATTATGTAGCAATGAGTGATAAACTTTGTCAATATTATGTAGCAATGGGTGATAAACTTTGTCAATATTATGTAGCAATGGGTGATAAACTTTGTCAATATTATGTAGCAATGGGTGATAAACTTTGTCAATATTATGTATCAATGGGTGATAAACTTTGTCAATATAAAGTATTAATGGCTAATAAACTTTGTCAACATAATGAAGCAATGACTGATAAACTTTGTGATACATTTTGTCATTATGACTCAGATATGATCAATACAATATTTTAATATATATATATGTCAACAATGGCTGATATATTTTGTCACTATAAATCAGTATTGACCTTCAGAGATGGTATCTATAAATTGATTTCTTTGCTATAAATTAGACATAAGATTGCCAATTTCAGTTTCTTTCTTTATTCATTATTTCACACATGCTTTCAATGTTTGTTTTAATTTGTTAATTTATTCTTTATACATAGTTTAACCTTTTACACTCTATTGGTTCAGTTGCTTAAAAACATTTCCCATTATTCAAGTTCTCCATGATCTATGTTACCATTTGGCCCATTCTTCAAGTTTAAAAAAAACCCACAACAATTTAACAATTGATCCATTCTTCCATTTTTCCATGAACCATTTAACCACAGACCTGTTCTTGAAGTTTCTTCTGAACCATTTAACCATAGATCCATTCTTCAAGTTTCTTCTGAACCTTTTAACCACAGACCCATTCTTCAAGTTTCTTCTGAACCATTTAACCATAGATCCATTCTTCAAGTTTCTTCTGAACCTTTTAACCACAGACCCATTCTTCAAGTTTCTTCTGAACCATTTAACCATAGATCCATTCTTCAAGTTTCTTCTGAACCTTTTAACCACAGACCCATTCTTCAAGTTTCTTCTGAACCATTTAACCATAGATCCATTCTTCAAGTTTCTTCTGAACCATTTAACCACAGACCCATTCTTCAAGTTTCTTCTGAACCATTTAACCACAGATCCATTCTTCAAGTTTCTTTTGAACCATTTAACCATAGAACCATTCTTCAAGTTTTCCCTGAACCATTTAACCATAGAACCATTCTTCAAGTTTTCCCTGAACCATTTAACCATAGAACCATTCTTAAAGTTTTCCCTGAACCATTTAACCATAGAACCATTCTTAAAGTTATCCCTGAATTATTCAACCATTAACACATTCTTCAAGTTTTCTATGCACCATTGACCCGTTCTTCAAAATTTCTCATTAACCATGTCACCTTTGACCCATTCTTCAATTTCCCCATGACTCCATGTCACCATTCACCCATTCTTCAAGTTCTCCATGACTCCATGTCACCATTCACCCATTCTTCAAGTTCTCCATGACTCCATGTCACCATTCACCCATTCTTCAAGTTCCCCATGACTCCATGTCACCATTCACCCATTCTTCAAGTTCTCCATGACTCCATGTCACCATTCACCCATTCTTCAAATTCTCCCTGAACCCATGTAATCACTGTCCAATTCTTTCAGTTCTCCTTGAGGTCATGTCATCAGTGTCGCATTGATTCACTTCCCATTGAACTCTCCAGAAATTCTTTCAGTTTTCTCTCTGAACCCATGCGATCATTGACCAAATCTATTTTCCTTCAGCCCATGACATCATTGTCCTATTCCTGAAGTTCTTCCTAAATCCATGACCTAGTAAAAGATCATTGCTTTTCTGTATGCATGCGTATTACGTGAGGTTTCTGGCAGCACCGCAGCGGTGTCTCCAATAAACCAATTTTTTCTCAGTTATGCAGAAATGATGTTGCAGAGTATACATGCTGCATCAAAGCGCCCGAAATGCGATAACATCGACAGCAAGTCTCTAACAAAGTATAAGAAATGTAATTTTCATAAATAAATTTTGTTGTTTAAGTTTAATGTTTTCATTGGCTAGTTAGGCCATAACAAATTAATTGCTGGATTATCGTCCCGCCCACCACTTAATTTTCATGCTGTCCCGACCCTATTTTAATAAACAAGAGGCTCAAGAGGACCTGAATCGCTCTATTGGTAACAGATGCTACATGTAAAATATCTGAGGCATAGGCCTTTAACTTTCATAGAAAATGTTTTTTAAAATTTTACTTAAAAATGTGCTTATAAGCCCTGTGATAAAAGTCCCAATGGTAGATAATAGTCAATTCCGTCTGTGTAGCTTTTCATTTTATTCGTCAGTGTTTTAGCATAACCCGATACTGGCCAATGAGTGATTTTATTGTGGGCCGCGACTTAGTATTTGGTCAACAAAATTAAATAATTTTACACTATAGAGACAAAATGAACAGAATATTTATAATATATGATGTTAGATATGAATGTGCAGTTTTACTGCTAAGATAAAAAAAAAAATTACGGGCAATTTAGCTCAGACACCTCTTTAAAGGGAATTCATCAGGATTTT
Organism: Panopea generosa; assembly: GCA_029582155.1. Taxonomy (NCBI): domain Eukaryota; kingdom Metazoa; phylum Mollusca; class Bivalvia; order Adapedonta; family Hiatellidae; genus Panopea; species Panopea generosa. Next base: position 45,031,140 of record CM055910.1, on the reverse strand, counting down.
TCAAACTTTTAAATTGACTAAAAACACATTTTTCCTATATATCATGCCTATATTTACTTACTGACACCATATTGTAAAAAATGTATCTAATTAAACATGCCAAAATAATATATTAAAAAGGGATTTCCTAACTTTGGCTACGCGCCTAGATTAGACTAAAATAGATTTCCTGCTTAAGTGCAAATATTTTGTGACATATTAAATGAGTGACGTGATTTCATTTTGATTTCAATTTGATCCGTTATACACAGGAACAGATCCATGATTTCAATTTAGAGGGGCACAACACAAAATCTGAATGGGCAAACATGTTTTTCAGTAGAGATATACTGAATTTTAATTAAATATAGGAGTTTATGGGTGGTGGGGGTGTCTACGTCATCTTTATAGATTCTTTCAGCTTAGATAGAGTCTGAATGACGTAAAATAGTATTTAGCTTATGTCTATTTTTATATAGCCCCTATATACTTTGCATGTGGGGGTATAAAAAATAATTTATTTGCATAAATTTTCAAAACTGGCACTTGTTTTATGAAAAAACAGTATGTTAAAACTTTCTTAAACATGAAGTTCCATATAGTGTTTCTTGGAGATTTAAAATTTCATAGATGAAACATTGTCAATATACAACATTTTAAAACCAAATAACTGTTTCTTTAAAGCCTTCAGAAGCTACTGTGTGTAATGTGTGCTTTCAATACCATGAATTGAAATAATTTCAAATAAATTTAATACTTAATTAACTTTCTCTTCTTTACGTTAAACTCCATGGATAAGTAAACCTGAAAATTTCACTTGTCCATATTTGTAGATGTACGATATAGAAAACATATAAAATGGATATCGCCAACCCTGACGATAAAAATTTGATTTCAACATCTCTGTGTGTCCCTTTAAAACAAAGATGAAATGCATAGTCTAATTTTCATCAAGGAATGAGGATGCACGCTGACCGTGGACCTTTAATGAGAGTTGTAGTTAGTTGCCAACTTTGCAAGAAATATTTCGGACTCCTGGGGCCTGTTTCATTAACCTTTGTAAGTCTTAAATTTTCGTTAACAGATTGTGACACCTAGAAACGTTTCATTTGCACAATACTTTTGCAATTTTTAAAAAGAATACAATTAACAAGATTTACAAAAATTCATAAAATGATGTAATTGAACCACTAAATTAATTTGTCGATTTTTTTTTTGTAGCTTCAAATTTTACACTTAGAAGTTTGTAGTCTTATGAACATTAATGAATTGGACCCCAGTTCTGAAAGTTTCTGTGTTTGTGCGTGGTTGCAAACTCAGTTTTTATGCAAATGTATGGTCCCCAACCAGCTGACAACTACTTCTTACATTGAAATGAAAAAGAATCAAACATTTCAACTGCTACTTCGGGAGAGTAATGTAATGGTGACAATATTATGCCAATCCAAGTTGAGGTCAAATTTACTTTAACATTTTAAAAAAAAAAAATATATTAATCCAACGAAATTTTCCCAAGAAGTTCAATTATATCAGCAGGGAAAAATAAAACAATTTTCCATTTACTGGATAGTTGTTTGCAAGAACCATTGTTGAAGAATATATAATGGCGTCACGTCCCAGTTTGCTTGTCTTAATGTGGTCCTAATGTCTTCTGCATGAACGCATCCATTTATGCGAACACAATGTGCTAATTTGTTGTTTTTCTACTGCCTTTTTCCATTCCTTTGTGAAGATTTACGTAAAATCTTATCTTAGCTGCTATTGCGCAAATCATCTGATAGTTTATATTCTCGAGAGGATCTCAGCCTATTTGAATTTTGAATTAAAATTATCTATGTTAATAACTGTGTAGCGATGAACATGAAAAGATTAATAAATTATTGTTCTGCCATAACTAGATATGACAAAAACTTGATGATGACTGGCACTCAGTTCATAAGTAACACTGCGTCTGCTAACATTGTGCTGGTACCCGATTTACAAAGTTAGGATTCACTACCTCCTGGTACAATTTCCCCAGCTTTTTCTTGATAACACCTAGTCTATCCCAGTCCCTAAAATCAGGTCTGTTATACCCAATGATAAAGCAGGGAATTCTATGCCTGTCCCAAAATTCATAGTATAAATGCTTATCAAACCGCTGTGTCATTCAAACTCCACTAAATGAACTGACCAATCAGCATGTTCTTATCTTACTGCTGTGTGACAGACCATAACAGGGAGAGCTTGAACCATTTAACAGCCTATTGTCACCCAACAACACAAAATTTGATACTGGTTCCAGTTTGTCAACTACTTGCTGGTAACATTAAGTTGGGAAGGGGCATTGCATAAGGGATTTCCCCATAATTACACGCAGGTAACAACAACTTCTACCATTATAGTTTTGACATGGTCAACTCGGACAATACAATTTGTTTTCATGATGAGTTACGTGAGCTGCCATGTTTGTACTTACATGCAAACACTCACGTGGGCACCTGCATTTAGATCCAGAGCGCTCTGAATATCTTTCAGTGTTTGCATTATTGAACTCAGGTCTACTAACACACAAGGAAAAAAGCAGGCAATTTTATGCCTGTCCCACAATTCATAGCAATTGAATGCTTAATATTTAGTGTCATTTGTATGCCATCAAAGGCGAACAGACGATCAGTTAACGTAATCACTGTTTCCTGGGATCCTGGAAGGTTAAATACTTGAGCACACCCCATCTCCGCAAATAGCTGATAACTTTCCCACTTGAATCATCAGTGAGAGACGAATGATAATGAGACACAATGTGGCATATCAATCCTCAAAGAGACTGTGGCCGACAGGGATTCATCATCATGTAGACTGTGACCAACTCACAAACCTTGGATTGATAGTCAGACGTGCTACATACCAAGCTACCCAGGTCTGGCCGATGAGAAAATGAAGGAATTAACTGCATAGCATTGCTGGATTAAGCCTGACGAATGCAGAAATATACTTTTACTTTTTCACAGAAAATGGAATTTTTGCAGACCCTAAAGTTTTTATATTGTCTGTATAAGATATGGTAAAGTTAAATACTGGGTTAATCTCTGGAAATATTTTTTATCCCCATAAGCTTATCGAAGAACTAGTTTTCTGCCTAAAGGAACATAGAGCATGTTTTATAAAGATGTTGGAACCTGTTTACAGAGTTTGAAGGGAATATATCAGGATTTGTCAAACTTTTTAAATTGGCTAAAAACATCCCCCCCCCCCCCCCCCCCCAATATCATTCTGATATATACTCTCTGGCCCCATACTGCCACTTGGATATCTATCCAATCAAGTCAAAATAATATATTGAAAAGTGATTTCCAAACTTGGGCTATGTGCCTAGGTTAGATTAAAATAGATTTCCTGCTTAAAATTTCAACATATTTTGTGACGTATCAAATGAATCAATTGATTTCATTTTGATATCAAATTGATCTGTTAAACAGGTTTACATGTAGTAAATATTGTTTCATCTTAGAAAGGGTCTGAATGGCAATGTACATGGTGTAAATCAATATTTAGTGCTGTCTATTTTTAGAATGATGATTTCATTTCAAGTTTACCATTACTGATTTTGCTACATTTTGGTAAATTTGGCATACCAAACCTTTGGATTTTATTTATAAATGATTATGAGATGCTTTTTATCCATTTTGATAATTACTTTAATTTTTTAAGACATTTGTTCTGTAGCATTTTCCCACCTGATATTTACTCCCTTTAAATCTGGGTTACATTTACCATTCAGTTAACATGTTTACTCTGTTTACGAACGCAAACAATGACCGAATGAAAAAAAAAATTAAAAAGAAATCAGACCACATCAGCACTGTCCTTCCATTTCTCATTAAGACAATGTCGTGATATGACTGAAACATTTTTGAAAGTGAGCTAGGCTAAACACCATACAACAACATCAAACCCATATGGATACAACCATTTTCTGTGTTGTATGATACCTCACAGTAATCATTGTCTTTCTCTGAATTTATCAAACTTGAACAAAAATGATTTAATGCTCAGAAGAGGCTTTAATCATATTACTTTTTTATTATCTTGTTTCATAAATTCAATAATAAATGAGCAAGCATGTAAGATCCTTTATTTATAACATCCTGACACACAAAGTCAAATATATCACCATAGTAACACCATAGTGTAATGGGGATTCAGTAAAATGGCAGAAAAAATTAATTATAAACCGGTGTCCTAGTTAATGACCTTAGTGGTTTACCGCAGCGGCAGGTTATTGGTTTGATCCCGAGTTGAGTCTCACTAAATTTATAGTGATTCTCAGCACTTATTGGCTTGATTCACAGCAGCAAGGGAGGGACATACTGCAATTTTGTTTGTTTGTTTGTTTTGTTTTTTAGATTCATTTTATTGCACTGGGGCTTACAGACAATCAGTTAATCTAACTAATCTATCCTGGGATCCTAGAGGGTTAACCATTCCTTAAACACAACTATCTTCACAAATAGATCTCGTTCAAAGGAATAACTGTTTTGGTGGGAGCAAGGATCAGCCGAGATACAGTAATAACTGTTTTGGTGGGAGCAAGGATTGGCCGAGGTACAGCAATAACTGTTTTGGTGGGAGCAAGGATCGGCCGAGATACAGTAATAACTGTTTTGGTGGTAGCAAGGATCAGCCGAGATACAACAATAACTGTTTTGGTGGGAGCAAGGATCAGACGAGATACAGCAATAACTGTTTTGGCGGGTGCAAGGAATAGCCGAGATACAACAGTAACTGTTTTGGTGGGAGCAAGGATCGACCGAGATACAGTAATAACTATTTTGGTGGGAGCAAGGATCAGCCTAGATACAACAATAACTGTTTTGGTGGGAGCAAGGATCAGTTGAGATACAGTAATAACTGTTTTGGTGGGAGCAAGGATCAGCCGAGATGCAGTAATAGCTGTTTTTATGAGAGCAAGGATCAGCCTAGATACAACAGTAACTGTTTTGGTGGGAACAAGGATCATCCGAGATACAGCAATAACTGTTTTGGTGGGAGCATGGATTGGCTGAGATACAGAAATAACTGTTTTGGTGGGAGCAAGGATCGGCCGAGATACAGAAATAACTATTTTGGTGGGAGCAAGGATCGGCCGAGATACAGAAATAACTATTTTGGTGGGAGCAAGGATTGGCCGAGATACAGAAATAACTGTTTTGGTGGGAGCAAGGATGGGGTGAGATACAGAAATAACTGTTTTGGTGGGAGCAAGGATGGGCCGAGATACAGAAATAACTGTTTTGGTGGGAGCAAGGATGGGCCGAGATACAGAAATAACTGTTTTGGTGGGAGCAAGGATCAGCTGAGATACAGAAATAACTATTTTGGTGGGAGCAAGGATCAGCCGAGATACGGAAATAACTGTTTTGGTGGGAGCAAGGATCAGCCGAGATACAGAATTAATTGTTTTGGTGGGAGCAAGGATCAGCCGAGATACAGAAATAACTGTTTTGGTGGGAGCAAGGATGGGCCGAGATACAGAATTAACTGTTTTGGTGGGAGCAAGGATCAGCTGAGATACAGAATTAACTGTTTTGGTGGGAGCAAGGATCAGCCGAGATACAGCCCTTTTACGTAACAAATAGAAGGGTTTTATAAGCTATGAACTACAAAACATAGGTATTCAATCTTGCTGGTCTATGACCAAACTTATTAGGATAATTCCGGTTACGACAGGATTTCAGTTAAGGAGGCTGGCTTTGTGCAACACAAAATCTGAATGGACACACATGTTTTTCAGTAGAAATATAGTGGATTTAAATAACACATGGGAGTTTAGTACACCAGAACTTTAATTATTAAAGTGTAGACCAGCTGTTGAAAATGGTTTTTGGCTACAAATGTACTGTCATGAAGAATCAGCTACTTTACAGAAAATGCATAGAGTGTTAGTTTATAAACTTTTACCTATATTTATATTCATTAATGACAAAGCTCATAAAATAACGCTGTTGATTTTATATTATTTCAGAAATCTTGAATACTAAAACATTATGATTGATATAATTAACACTTTTATTCCTTTTTTCTAATTACATTTTAATAAAACACCAATCTCATTTACAATACCAGTGTTAATCACTTCATTCCATGTCAATGATAGATACCTTATTTCATTCTTCATTCACTATACATAACTTGTTGGTGTATAGCCTCAAAATAAATAAGGAATACATGTATCAGATATATATCCATGTACATGAAAACATTCTACAAGAAATTTTAATGATTTTCTATTCAGATGTAGAATTATTGATTAAAAACTTTCTGGATGCATCCAAATGAGATAACATTATCTTTTTTTCTGCAGACGGGTTTTATTTTTTATTAATTATATCCGTCTAGGGGAAGCTAGACTGCACCACATTTCTGCAGAAAAATAATCAGCTTGCAGCTATAGCAAACCAGTCCATCACTAGTTTGCAGAATCTATGTCTTTACAAAAAAAAAAAAAAAAAAAGAATTTCGAATATAAATCAATGAGATCCTGCAAAAGAATAGAGAACTGTACTACGTACTGAGTAATTGATAAAAATAGACTTCCAGTTAACTGCTGCTACTGCAGCAGACGCGATTTATGAGAATAAAATATCTGCTGCTGCACAGCAGTCATCCAACTCTGATTATATATAAAAATTGTAAAATGGATTATCTAACAGAGGCTGACTTCCTTAATGGTGTTACGCAGACTCAAGTGTATAAGAAAGTATCCTATGAACCAGGGCATCTCTGCTGTACATATATACTTAACAGGACAATACAGGTCTAGTTTTCACAATTTTTGTCAGATTTTTTCCTTTCTGTGTCATTTCCCTTTGAGGTTCTCCTCTCCAGTATAAGATACATATAAGGTGTAAATGTTAAATCACAGCTATTAATTATCATTTGTTTTCTTTTATCTTGATGTAGATATACAGAAATGAATACAAAAGTCTGCTATGAATTAGAGCATCTCCTCAGCACATAATTATAAGATAGGGAAGGGAAATTGAGGTGTAGTTTTATACTAGATTTGGAGCATGTTGTCCAGCAGCAGAGCCTCAGACCCAGGATCTGGTGATTGTAAGTTCGATCTTCCACCATACAGATTTCTAGTGTCCTTCAGCAAGACACTTTATCATCACATGAGTAGTACTGGTTCTACCCTGGAATACGTCGAGCATGATTTGTCTAAGTTATAAAAAATTGTTTTACAATCGATGTAAGATAAATAAGTTTTAAAACAAAACAAGTTTGTCAATAGTAATTTTCCCCCCCTTTCGATCTGCCCTCCAATTATCAGATAACATGTGTTGGCTCCAATGTTAATTTAAGAAACTCATTAATTATCATTTATTTTCAAAGACTCACTTTCACATTCCTCTCCGTTCTCAAAGAAAAAGTGTCTCAACAAAACCTCACTCCAAGTACATGGCTGATAAAGAATATCAACAAATATTTAGATTTCTGGAAAGAAAACACAACCAGGAAAGAAAACACAACCAGGAATGAAAACACGACCGTTACAGAATGATTTAACATTAAATTCTAGTCATACAGTAGTAGTCCTCCGTGGCCGATATGTCTAAGGCGCCATCTTAAGATCACTTACTTATCACCACTAAGATCGTAGGTTCACGTCCCACTCGACAAATTTAAGTGAGAAAGTTAGCCAGTTACTTGTGGAAGGACGGAGGTCCTACTCAGATTCAGTCTGAAGTTAAAACTGGATATGCTATATATAACATGAAATGTGTTAAAAATGGCGTTAAACCTCATTAAAAAAAATCTACTCATACAGTATCTGGTATTGATATATACATGCATTTATATATTTTTTTTATTTCACAGCTGGCTAACAAAATATTAAAGGGAAGATAACTTAATTCTCAAGCCATACCCTTTTAAAGTGTAAATTACCCCCCCTCTCATCATACGTGCATGCTCACACAATGGGAACATTGAGAAAACACCTGGTCGGAAAATCAATTCTGAACTTTTTGCTTCTGAATAAAAGGGGAGAAAAGTGATATAAAATACACATGATTTAAAAATAAATTATGCAGTTTTCATGTAAATGTGGTGCACTGCATAGGTGCCAGCTGCACACTCAACAGCCAACCATAATTGTGTAACTCGGCAATACTAAGCAAACTGTTGTATCTGCGTAAAAACAAAAGAGAGGAGATACAACTGTTTGCTCTTCAGTTCTTCAAAATCTGGCAATACATGTATATACATTTAATAGAAACTAGAAATAAAAGGGGCCTGTGATGGGTTAATATGTTTTTAAATTTTTTTTAATGGGGTTTAACGCCTTTTCAACACATTTCAGGTTATATATGGCATATCTAGTTTTAATGGTGGAGGAAGACCTCAGAATGAATCTGAGTAGAACCACCGTCCTTCCGCAGATAACTGTCCCATTCTCTGGTCTAACAAATCTGACTTTTACAACTTTTCTTTCTCCCCTCACACTAATTACCAGTGGAACTCACTCCCTCAAAATATTGTTTCTCTTGAGCCCAATCAGTTCAGACAGACAGTGTGCTAGGTTGGTCATATGTACCCCTATAAACCTGCTTTGTTTTTAACCTGCTTTTAAATACAACCTGTATATATTATCTCTTTTATACTTTTGTTCTTTTGCTCTCCTTGTCAGTTGACATGTGTCAAAGCCTATATATCCTCGCAAGGGTTTGACTATGTGAACAATAGATATTGACTGGCAAACTTTCTCACATAAAGGTTTTGAAGCAAGTGAGCGACCACTCAGCCACAGGACCCCTATGTGAGGGGTTTATGGTTAAACACTAAAAGCAGAACATTTTTTAAATCAAATCTTATACACATTCTCACATCAAATCAACCTTTACAGCTATGAATATAAAACCATGCATATTTGTTTGAATATAAAAGAATGGACGGAGCATTTAACTTTTGTTTACATTTTTGACATTTCATAATGACTCGGTTGTTTTCAGACTGTTCCTTCGCCAATGTTCAGAAGTACATAAATCGATATGCACATAAATTACCACCCGTCTCCATTCCGAACAGACTCGTGGTTACCCATTTTATTCCGAATGTGTTTATCAAAAAGAAACAACCATTGATTTGTAAACAAACACCCGTTTGCAATTATTGAAATTTATGCATCTTTTATTTATATCTTCATTTGAATATTTCCCCAGAGGTCAAATAAACATGAAGTCTATAAACTGGACTAGTAAAATGGACTGAAATTTTTAACCCTTTACTCCATAGATCAGCGTTTTCCCACACCAATCACAGAAGGCCTTGGAAAACAGTGCAGGAAGAGTTTGTAACGAGAAATCTGAACACTTCCTGCACTGTTTTCCACTCTGTCAGTTAATATAAATATAATTCACCCAATAATTCAAAAGCCTTCTATATTAGGTGTCCAAAGGTGTTCAAATTAGAGGTGTCCAAAGGCATCTTTATCAAGTAAAGGGTTAAACAAAAATTGGTCGTTTCAGAGGTTTTATTAGCCTTACACTAAAAGCAATCCCTAGCTGAAACATATTTAATGACAGGTGATCAGCTCACAAAAGATACTGATCTGTTTCAAGAAATGATAAAAAAATACACAGGAAAATTGGTTAATGGCACGTCAATATTATGTCAGAACTGGTGGGTGATGGCAGTACCAGGTGGTACAGAACTGGTGGGCGATGGCAATACCAGGTGGTACAGGAGGTACTTAATACACTGGTGGGTGATGGCAGTACAAGGTGGTACAGAACTGGTGGGTGATGGCAATACCAGGTGGTACAGGAGATACTTAATACACTGGTGGGTGATGGCAGTACAAGATGGTACAGAACCGGTGGGTGATGGCAATAACAGGTGGTACAGGAGATACTTAATACACTGGTGGGTGATGGCAGTACCAGGTGGTACAGGAGGTACTTTATACACTGGTGGGTGATGGCAGTAACACAAAGGATATCAGGTGGTACAGAAAGTACTTCATACACTGGTGGGTGATGGCAATAACACAAAGTATACCAGGTGGTACAGGAGGTACTTCATACACTGGTGAGTGAGGGCAATAACACAAAGTATACCATGTGGTACAGAAGGTACTTCATACACTGGTGGGTGATGGCAATAACACAAAGTATACCAGGTGGTACAGAAGGTACTTCATACACTGGTGGGTGATGGCAATAACACAAAGTATACCATGTGGTACAGAAGGTACTTCATACACTGGTGAGTGAGGGCAATAACACAAAGTATACCATGTGGTACAGAAGGTACTTCATACACTGGTGGGTGATGGCAATAACACAAAGTATACCACAGAAGGTACTTCATACACTGGTGAGTGAGGGCAATAACACAAAGTATACCATGTGGTACAGAAGGTACTTCATACACTGGTGGGTGATGGCAATAACACAAAGTATACCATGTGGTACAGAAGGTACTTCATACACTGGTGGGTGATAGCAATAACACAAAGTATACCATGTGGTACAGAAGGTACTTCATACACTGGTGAGTGAGGGCAATAACACAAAGTATACCAGGTGGTACAGGAGGTACTTCATACAATGGTGGGTGATAGCAATAACACAAAGTATACCACGTGGTACAGAAGGTACTTCATACACTGGTGAGTGAGGGCAATAACACAAAGTATACCATGTGGTACAGAAGGTACTTCATACAATGGTGGGTGATAGCAATAACACAAAGTATACCAGATGGTACAGGAGGTACTTCATACAATGGTGAGTGAGGGCAATAACACAAAGTATACCATGTGGTACAGAAGGTACTTCATACACTGGTGAGTGAGGGCAATAACACAAAGTATACCATGTGGTACAGGAGGTACTTCATACACTGGTGAGTGATAGCAATAACACAAAGTATACCAGGTGGTACAGGAGGTACTTCATACACTGGTGGGTGATGGCAATAACACAAAGTATACCATGTGGTACAGGAGGTACTTCATACACTGGTGAGTGAGGGCAATAACACAAAGTATACCATGTGGTACAGAAGGTACTTCATACACTGGTGGGTGATAGCAATAACACAAAGTATACCAGGTGGTACAGAAGGTACTTTATACACTGGTGGGTGATAGCAATAACACAAAGTATACCAGGTGGTACAGAAGGTACTTCATACACTGGTGGGTGATAGCAATAACACAAAGTATACCATGTGGTACAGAAGGTACTTCATACACTGGTGAGTGATAGCAATAACACAAAGTATACCAGGTGGTACAGAAGGTACTTCATACACTGGTGGGTGATAGCAATAACACAAAGTATACCAGGTGGTACAGAAGGTACTTCATACACTGGTGGGTGATAGCAATAACACAAAGTATACCAGGTGGTACAGAAGGTACTTTATACACTGGTGGGTGATAGCAATAACACAAAGTATACCAGGTGGTACAGAAGGTACTTCATACACTGGTGAGTGATAGCAATAACACAAAGTATACCAGGTGGTACAGAAGGTACTTTATACACTGGTGGGTGATAGCAATAACACAAAGTATACCAGGTGGTACAGAAGGTACTTTATACACTGGTGGGTGATAGCAATAACACAAAGTATACCATGTGGTACAGAAGGTACTTCATACACTGGTGGGTGATAGCAATAACACAAAGTATACCAGGTAGTACAGAAGGTACTTTATACACTGGTGGGTGATAGCAATAACACAAAGTATACCAGGTGGTACAGAAGGTACTTCATACACTGGTGGGTGATGGCAATAACACAAAGTATACCATGTGGTACAGAAGGTACTTTATACACTGGTGGGTGATAGCAATAACACAAAGTATACCATGTGGTACAGAAGGTACTTCATACACTGGTGAGTGAGGGCAATAACACAAAGTATACCATGTGGTACAGGAGGTACTTCATACAATGGTGGGTGATGGCAATAACACAAAGTATACCAGATGGTACAGGAGGTACTTCATACACTGGTGGGTGATAGCAATAACACAAAGTATACCATGTGGTACAGAAGGTACTTCATACACTGGTGAGTGAGGGCAATAACACAAAGTATACCAGGTGGTACAGGAGGTACTTCATACAATGGTGGGTGATAGCAATAACACAAAGTATACCAGGTGGTACAGAAGGTACTTCATACACTGGTGAGTGAGGGCAATAACACAAAGTATACCATGTGGTACAGAAGGTACTTCATACACTGGTGAGTGAGGGCAATAACACAAAGTATACCATGTGGTACAGAAGGTACTTCATACACTGGTGAGTGAGGGCAATAACACAAAGTATACCATGTGGTACAGAAGGTACTTCATACACTGGTGAGTGAGGGCAATAACACAAAGTATACCATGTGGTACAGGAGGTACTTCATACAATGGTGGGTGATAGCAATAACACAAAGTATACCATGTGGTACAGAAGGTACTTCATACACTGGTGAGTGAGGGCAATAACACAAAGTATACCATGTGGTACAGAAGGTACTTCATACAATGGTGAGTGATAGCAATAACACAAAGTATACCAGATGGTACAGGAGGTACTTCATACAATGGTGAGTGAGGGCAATAACACAAAGTATACCATGTGGTACAGAAGGTACTTCATACACTGGTGAGTGAGGGCAATAACACAAAGTATACCATGTGGTACAGGAGGTACTTCATACAATGGTGGGTGATAGCAATAACACAAAGTATACCAGGTGGTACAGAAGGTACTTCATACACTGGTGGGTGATGGCAATAACACAAAGTATACCATGTGGTACAGGAGGTACTTCATACACTGGTGAGTGATGGCAATAACACAAAGTATACCATGTGGTACAGAAGGTACTTCATACACTGGTGGGTGATAGCAATAACACAAAGTATACCATGTGGTACAGGAGGTACTTCATACACTGGTGAGTGATGGCAATAACACAAAGTATACCAGGTGGTACAGAAGGTACTTCATACACTGATGGGTGATAGCAATAACACAAAGTATACCATGTGGTACAGGAGGTACTTAATACATTGGTGGGTGATGGCAGTACCAGATGGTACAGGAGGTACTTTATACACTGGTGGGTGATGGCAGTAACACAAAGGATACAGGTGGTACAGAAGGTACTTAATACAATGGTGGGTGATGGCAGTACCAGATGGTACAGGAGGTACTTTATACACTGGTTGGTGATGGCAGTAACACAAAGGATACAGGTGGTACAGGAGGTACTTAATACAATGGTGGGTGATGGCAGTACCAGATGGTACAGGAGGTACTTTATACACTGGTTGGTGATGGCAGTAACACAAAGGATACAGGTGGTACAGAAGGTACTTCATACACTGGTGGGTGATGGCAATAACACAAAGTATACCAGGTGGTACAGGAGGTACTTAATACACTGGTGGGTGATGACAGTACCAGGTTGTACAGGAGGTACTTTTTACACTGGTGGGTAAGGGCAAAACCAGGTGGTACAGGAGGTACTTTATACACTGGTGGGTGAGAGCATAACACAAAGTATACCAGGTGGTACAAGAGGTACTTTATACATTGGTGGGTGAGAACAATAACACAAAGTATATCAGGTGGTACAGTTTTATTGGTGGGGGAAGATAAGAACCACCGTCCTTCTACAAGTAACTGGCAAACTTTCTCACATAAAGATTTTTTAACCATGCAGGACTTGAAGCTACAACCTTAGCAGTGAGAGGTAAATGGCCTTGAGATGGAGCTCTTAACCATTCAGTGTAGGGACGACCTGGTGTCAGGTAATGGCATATAACCAGCACACAGCAGCATACAATCAGAAATAAAACTTGGAGAAAAAAAAGCACCAAAACTAAATGAAAATAGCAAAAGGTTTATAATGCTCCAAAAATCAAATACAACCATGGTCTATATCACAATCTTCTAATAGGAAGATAGTCTTTCGCATTTCTTTTTTCTACTATCAATATATTTTTCAATGACTCTATCTCCAATATTATTTCTTCAATAAATCTATACCCCTACTCCCCCTATGGCTTTCTCTATCCCCATCCCTACCCAATCTCTATTTCCATCCCTACTCCAACTATAACAATTGCCATTGCTATCCCAACACCTTCCAGACAATAGCAACTATTTATGGCTGAAGATGATGTACCCGCTCACTCTACCAAGTTTTATTAAAGCTTTATAGCATTGCAAAATAAAACAAATATCATTTTCACTCGATGCATGCAAATTAGACGAAATGAAACGTCTGTGTACCCAATGCACTTAGATACGTAAGATCAGTTTCTTGTTCTTTTACAACGTAAAATGACTTTTTATTGTTGAAAAATATTTTTTATTTCAGTAAAAAATTTACATTTAGTCACTAACAGATCCAGGGGGTGGGGACTGGTTCACGCCTCCATAAACATCCAAGTATACATTATACGTTATACATTTTATAATTCCCTCCTCCATCCCCACCTCACCCCCCTCCCCCTCTTAAATTCTATATTTACATTACAAACTTAAATTTTTTTTACCAAAAATCTGGATTCAATTTTAATTGTTTAAACTGCCTTAGATTGGATAATTATGTTGGTAAGTTTTTCAATCATGGACGGGGAGGGAGGGGGTGGAGTCATTATTAAGGAGGGGGGCCTTAGTTGGAAATTTATGGTATTCACAACGTAACATTCCAAGAAATCTGCATTATAATGTACTTACTGAAGTACCAGAAATTAGACCTATTACTCCCACCTGCACCCCCACGCACATTGTTCATTTAAATAATCCCCTTTAAATAGACTTTTAACCTTGACCCTGTTGTCGTAGGTTCGGCCATTATAAATAAATTGCTAGATTATGATCCAAATTTTTCATAAAAATGGGGAGGGCGGGCGGATTTTATTTTCATTTTTAAAATTTTTGATGTTTTTTTATTATTTTATTTTTTTTATGAAAATCAAGACCACGGCATGGTCTAGCGGTAGAGTGTCCGCCTCGCATGCTGAAGGTCGTGGGTTCAATCCCCGGCCGGGTCATACCAAAGACTTACAAAGTGGTACTAAAAGCTTCCTCGCTTGACGCTCAGCATTTAGAGGAGAGTTCTAGGTCTGGTCAGCCCGGTGTCAGTATAATGTGACTGGGTGGGGTATCATACCATGTGTCTGTGGCATGATACTCCAGTGTGACAGCGCTTAGAATACTGTCACAAGTAGACACCGTCTCGATATGACTGAAAAATTGTTGAAAGCGACGCTAAACAACATACAGCAACAACATGAAAATCAAAAGGGTTGGGGCAACATGAAAATTAGGGGGCCGGTGGGGATGATAATATAGCAAATAATTTATCATGGCCAAAGCAAAACATCATAAAAATATACGTTGACATCATTATTCTAATGTAACACCCATCTCTTTTTTACTGTTTCCTTGCACAAAATGAAGTTGCAAAATATTTTTTCTATATGTGAAATAAAAAAAAAAATTATTATGATTATGATTTGTGGGTAATTATTGATTTTTTATTGAAATTTTAGCATATTTTTTATTCCAATGAGGGCTAACAGACGATCAGTTAACCTAACCACTGTTTCATGGGATCCTGAAAGGTTAACCAGTACTCGAGCACACGCAATCTCTGCAAGTAACTGATAACTTTCCCACTTGAATCAGCGGTGAGAGAAGAATGATTATGAGACGCAATATTGTATATCAATCATCATGGAGACTGTTGTCGGGTGGGAATTCAAACTCACGACTGGTGGTAATGAAAAAGAATACAAAATTTGATATAGTCCCAGATTTCTGTTGGTTGATGTGAGAAAGCTGTCGTGATACATGAAACAAAGATATTTCCTCCATGGGGAAAAGATGTATCTTCTGTGAGCAGAAACGGGAGAAACTGTGTGTTGAGTACAGGTTAACTGACCAGTTGATCCCAGGAATAAAGATTAGCTGCAGCGGCCACCATTAAATAAATGAAATACTGTTAAAAAAAAAAAGAAAGCACAAGCCCGTACAATGCAACATCTACAGCATGTCATGTCCATTTTAAAATGCATGCCGCCTCAGCAGAAGACTTTGGTAGATCTATGATGGACACCTTTTGCTGGGAAGATTGCATACTAATTCATTAGCATAGCCCCTCGGGCACCATAATTATTTTGGCTACGGCTCGTAATATTTTTTTAGGCAAAGTATTCACTAAAATATTAATGATCACAGAGAGTGTAAGTTAAAATTGAGGCACATGCAGTTAATGATGAGATATTGAGATATCGAACTTAAATTTTAAAAATTTAAATAAGTTAATTATTTATAAGAATTTGCAAAATAAATATTGACATGTTCGTCCTATTTAAACAGGGCGGCTAGTTAATGCCGAGGCTTTTGCATGATATTAAGAGGATAAATAAATATTCAAAACTGAAAAATATTAGCTTCATGCAAAAAACGGACAAATTCCATGAATAAAAGATTTTTTAAATAGCAGGAATAGGCCAATTCCCAAAATGAATTAAAAAGTTTCTGTTGAGGTCATTAATATGTATTTCATTTTTATTTAGCGGAATTGAAATCTGTAAAAAGCACTGGTGTTTTTGTTGTGTGGTGTTTAACATCCCTTTCAACAATTTTTTCAGTCATATCGCGAGGGTGTCTACTTGAGACAGTATTCTAAGTGCTGTCACACTGGAGTATCATGCTTCATATACCACCAACCCAGCCACATTACACAGACACTGGGCCACCTGGACCTTGAACTATCCTCTAAATGCTGAGCAATAAGCAAGAAAGCTTCTAATACTATTTAAGTCTTTGGTATGTCTCGGCGCAGATCAAACCCATGACCTTGAGCACAAGAGACGGATGCTCTATCCACAGACCACTGCTATGGTAAAAATTCACTGATGGAGGAAGAGTGTACCGTATGTTAAAACTTTTGATAGGTAGTTTACAGGATTCTTTGCACTTGGCAATATGACGTAAAGGGTATACACAGGTACGTGTCAAAATTTTGTTTGTTTGAATATTTAGCATCAATTTTATGCCATCGAGGGCTTACACTCTTTCCTGGGATCCTGAAAATGTTAACCAGTTCTCAAGCACACCTGTCTCCCAGGTAACTTATAACTTTCCCACTTGAATTAGTGATGAGAAACAAATGACAATGTGATGCAATGTGATATGCCAGTCATCATGGAGACTGTTGCCGGGTGGGGATTCGATCTCACATTCGCTCAGTAAGCATATCTAAGTACAATATTATATTGGTAACAATTGGTTTCATTTGTTAATTCTTTTTTATAGTTATGGAAGAAACTTCTTATAACCTGCTGAAAATTGGTTGATAGATTTTGGAGATATCATCTACAGATAATCATTTAAAAGTGAACATAAAACCACAGTTGAAATTTTAACCCCCGGCCCCTTCAACCGCTCATCTGCGCATCATTAGTTTGGGTGCTGAATTTGTTTTATTGGAATTAATATCCGATAAGTTAATATGAGAAAATTGTAACACCTGTTGGTGCATGTTTTTATTAATGTGTTATACATGCATAATCATGCACGAAAACTTGCTCGAGGAAAACAGTGTACACATTTTACAATGAGTTGTGTGCTGCAGCGAACGTTACCATATAGTTTTTTTTGTTTTGTTTTTTAGCAATCATCATAATCACACCCCTTAGGAGTTAGAATTACATTTGTGTGTAGTACATTCTCTTGTTGAGACTCATATTTTATATAACTTGAGGTTTCAGGTTAACAAATATATATTTGCATTTAATTGTTTCAACAGTAGTCGTAGTTTAAAGGTCATATTCCTTCTACTCATGTGGAGTGCACGGTCTGGTAGTAGAGCATCAGCTCCATGGTAGGAGGATCCTGGGTTCAATCCTTCGCCACAGCTATGTGTCCTTGAGCATTCGACACTTAACCCTTTACTTCATATAAACATCTTTGGACACCTCTAATATAGACGCCTTTGGACACCTCTGATATAGATGCCTTTGGACACCTCTAATATAGACGCTTTTGAATTATTGGGTGAATTATGTTTATATTAACTGACAGAGTGGAAAACAGTGCAGGAAGTGTTCAGATTGCTCGAGCAATCTGAACTATTCCTGCACTGTTTTTTAAAGGCATTCTGTGACTGGTGCAGGAAAATGTGTACCTATGGAGTAAAGGGTTAGTATGTATATGTTTAGTACTGGTTCTACTCAAGAAGACTACGAGCATGAATTGTCTAAGTTTTACTAGCGTGTTTCATAATAGAAGCAAATTAAATAAGTTTAAACAATCCCTTCTACACATACCAAATGTTGTTTGTTTGATTCATGGCTTGGGCATACACAAGAGTTCAGTTTTATTTGGAGCAAGTGACCTAGTGGGTAACCTAGTGGATGACCTAGTGGGTGACCTAGTGGGTGACTTAGTGGGTAACCTAGTGGGTAACCTAGTGGGTAACCTAGTGGGTGACTGAGGCTTGAGCATTGATCAGAGGTTCCATTCCCATGTGTCCAAACAAGGCCAAATGATTTGTCCCAACAAGGCCACGTGTTGTGTCCCAACAAGGCCACATGATGTGTCACAACAAGGCCACGTGTTGTGTCCCAACAAGAAAGGGAAATATCAAATGATGATTTAAGCTGCATAACAGATGAGGACCCTGTTCTAAGAAATCCTCTAGCGCATATAGCTACATTGGTGCAAAAAGTGTCTTTTTTATATACACTTAGTATTCTATTGCACCAATGGGACAAAAATATTTATTTTTTATTTTATCATAAATTTTGTTAACAAAATATCAACAATATTATCAAAAGTGATAATTGCCCATAAAACTGTGTGACAGATGCAATTCATCATGTCTGTCTGTCTGTCTGTCTGTCTGTCTGTCTGTCTGTCTGTCTGTCTGTCTGTCTGTCTGTCTGTCTGTCTGTCTGTCTGTCTGTCTGTCTGTCTGTCTGTCTGTCTATCTGTCTGTGTCTGTGTCTGTGTCTGTGTCTCTCCTAATAAGGTTTCAGCTTTATAATTATTGACATAATGATAGGTCTTTTCCCCACCTGCAGGACCACACAAGCACACTATGAACAATGTAAAAACGGTGGTGTGCACGAGACAACTTTTTCTCAAAATATGAAATATTGTAAAACTTATAGGTGGCATTGTTTTCCCCAAGTGACAGATTAGGTGCAGCTGCATGGAGACCAATTTGAGTAATATCTCGTAATAATCATCCATTTATCTCATAATTAGTCACTACCACACTAGTATCTTTCGTAACAGATATCTCATTTTTATCTCTTTCTTTTCCAGTTTTCTTTGTCTTAACATTTTTAACTTATTTTTTTATGTTTAATTTAATGGTTTTTTTTGTGTGATGTGAATTGAACATTCAGTTGAATCATATTAATTTAGAGAAAAAAAAAACAACTTGTCTGACATTATCATTATGTTAATTTTATCATATAAGGACAGATATAAATTATATATTCCACATTTGTTTTCCCTTAAATCACGTTTTTTATGTTATCCCTGGATGACATAAAAATTATGTTAAATAGTCAAACAAATAAACATTTTACTTGCTATGTATCCATTTTTTTAAATAAAAATTGGGGGGGGGGGGGGGGGGGGGGGGGGTATCAGTTTATGTTTGTTTGAAAGAGTAATTAAGTTGTGATTTCTACAATCAGTAGTTAGGAATTTAATAGGTTTTTAATATTTCAAATTAGTTAGTACTGTATTGATAATCAATTATCTGAATATACACCATTATTGACAGCAAACAATAAACCAACAAATAAAAAGGTCAGGTCTTAATATTTATGATTGTCCATACAAAAGATCAAAACAAACTTCATTGTTTTAGGCAAGATCATAAATATGAAAAGGTTGTCATAAGACTTTTTTTATTTTATAAGTATAAACATTTTATCTGTAATTTTCATGAGTTAAGTACATTTAAAATTAATGGTTAGTTGACAAAGATGTGTTGAGATAAGAAACAAGTAGGTTACTTGTGTTGAGATTAGCAGCAGGTAAGTTAATTGTGTTGAGATTAGCAGCAGGTAAGTTAATTATGTTGAGATAAGCAGCAGGTAAGTTAGTTGTGTTGAGATTAGCAGCAGGTAAGTTAATTGTGTTGAGATTAGTAGCAGGTAAGTAAGTTGTGTTGAGATTAGCAGCAGGTAAGTTAGTTGTGTTGAGATTAGTGGCAGGTAAGTAAGTTGTGTTGAGATTAGCAGCAGGTAAGTTAGTTGTGTTGAGATTAGCAGAAGGTAAGTTAGTTGTGATGAGATTATCAGCAGGTAAGTTAGTTGTGCTGAGATTAGCAGCATGTAAGTTAGTTGTGTTGAGATTAGTAGCAGGTAAGTTAATTGTGTTGAGATTAGCAGCAGGTAAGTTAGTTGTGTTGAGATTAGTAGCAAGAAAGTAACTTGTGTTGAGATTAGCAGCAGATATGTTAGTTGTGTTGAGATTAGCAGCAAGTAAGTTAGTTGTGTTGAGATTAGCAGCAAGTAAGTTAGTTATACTGAAATTAGCTGCAATAATTAAATTTAGTTGTGTGGAGATAAGCAGCAAGTTAGTTATGTTGAAATTAGCAGCAAGTAAGTTATTTGTGTGGAGATAAGCAGCAAGTAAGTTGTGTTGAGATTAGCAAAAGTAAGTTAGTTGTGCCGAAATTAGCTGCAATAATTAAGTATAGTTGTGTTGAGATTAGTAACAAGTAAGTTAGTTATGCTGAAATTAGCAGCAAGTAAGTTAGTTGTAAAGAGATTAGCAGCAAGTAAGTTAGTTGAGTTAAGATTAGCAGCAGGTGAGATAAGCAGCAAGTAAGTAAGTTGTGTTGAGATTAGCAGCAAGTATGTTAATTGTGTGGGGATTAGCAGCAAGTCAGTTAGTTATGCTGAGATTAGTAGCAAGTTTGTGACTTGTGTGGAGATTAGCAATAATTAAGTTAGTTGTGTGGAGATAAGCAGCAAGTAAGTAAGTTGTGTGATAAGCAGCAAGTAAGTTAACTGTGTGGAGATAAGCAGCAAGTTAGTTAGTTGTGTGGAGATTAGCAACAAGTAAGTAAGTTGTGTGGAGATAAGCAGCAAGTAAGTTAGTTGTGTGATAAGCAGCAAGTAAGTTAGCTGTGTGGAGATAAGCAGCAAGTATGTTAATTGTGTGGAGATAAGCAGCAAGTAAGTTAGTTGTGTGGAGATTAGCAGCAAGTAAGTTAGTTGTGTGGAGATAAGCAGCAAGTAAGTTAGTTGTGTGGAGATTAGCAGCAAGTAAGTTAGTTGTGTGGAGATAAGCAGCAAGTAAATTAGTTGTGTGGAGATTAGCAGCAAGTATGTTAGTTGTGTGGAGATAAGCAGCAAGTAAGTTAGTTGTGTGGAGATAAGCAGCAAGTAAGTTAGTTGTGTGGAGATTAGCAGCAAGTAAGTAAGTTGTGTGGAGATAAGCAACAAGTAAGTTAGTTGTGTGATAAGCAGCATGTAAGTTAGTTGCTTGGAGATAAGCAGCAAGTATGTTAATTGTTTGGAGATAAGTAGCAAGTAAGTTAGTTGTGTGGAGATAAGAAGCAAGTAAGTTAGATGTGTGATAACGGCATGTAAGTTAGTTGCTTGGAGATAAGCAGCAAGTAAGTTAGTTGCTTGGAGATAAGCAGCAAGTATGTTAATTGTTTGGAGATAAGCAGCAAGTAAGTTAGTTGTTTGGAGAAAAGCAGTAAGTAAGTTAGTTGTGTGATAAGTAGCAAGTAAGTTAGTTGTGTGGAGATAAGCAGCAAGTAAGTTAGTTGTGTGATAAGCAGCAAGTAAGTTAGTTGCTTGGAGATAAGCAACAAGTAAGTTAGTTGTGTGGAGATAAGCAGCAAGTAAGTTGTGTGGAGATAAGCAGCAAGTAAGTTAGTTGTGTGGAGATAAGCAGCAAGTAAGTTAGTTGTGTGATAAGCAGCAAGTATGTTAATTGTGTGGAGATAAGCAGCAAGTAAGTTAGTTGTGTGGAGATAAGCAGCAAGTAAGTTAGTTGTGTGGAGATTAGCAGCAAGTAAGTTAGTTGTGTGGATATAAGCAGCAAGTAAATTAGTTGTGTGATAAGCAGCAAGTAAGTTAGTTGTGTGGAGATAAGCAGCAAGTAAGTTAATTGTGTGGAGATTAGCAGCAAGTAAGTAAGTTGTGTGGAGAAAAGCAGCAAGTAAGTTAGTTGTGTGGAGATTAGCAGCAAGTATGTTAGTTGTGTGGAGATAAGCAGCAAGTAAATTAGTTGTGTGATAAGCAGCAAGTAAGTTAGTTGTGTGGAGATAAGCAGCAAGTAAGTTAATTGTGTGGAGATAAGCAGCAAGTAAGTTAGTTGTGTGGAGATAAGCAGCAAGTAAGTAAGTTATGTTGAAATTAGCTGCAAGTAAGTTAGTTGTGTGGAAATTAGTAACAAGTAAGTTAGTTTTGACGAGATAAGCAACAAGTACTTAAGGTAGCAGTGTTGAAATTACCATCATGTAAGTTATTTTTTATGAGATTAGCAACAAGTAAGTAGTACAGATATCATCAGCAATAGTGACGTAATATGTACATTATTTGGCACAATTTGGGCCATAAAATTTATGATTTTGCAGGCTCAAGAAATATATTATATTTCTTGTTATCCTATTAAAACAACCAAGCATGTCGAGTTTTTTAACGCAATCATAGTATTCCCACTTAACTTTATGAAATCTATCTCCATTTTTTGCTGATAAATTACTCATTCATTATCCTTTTATCTTACCAAGATTTTTTTGTATACAGTATCAGAATAATACCTTAGGGCGTGTATGAAAGATCTGTAGGCAAAAATGTATTAAAACCAGGCAGTATGACAGATTTTAAAATGCAATTAGCATAGTTTTTTCTGATTTGGGAATGGATTTGTAAAAGTTCAAAAGGTAATGCTAACTGATGCAAGAATTAAAAAAAAAATTCAAAGAAAACCGACTTTAAAATGCGAGTGATATCATTCCATCGCAACTACAAGCTGAGGGTGAAAAAGGTGGTTTGTGAATGTTTCTCAAACTGCTTTTTAAATAGCTATTGTTCATTGTTTACATGAAAGGACGGGGTTTTACACCATTTTCAACATGTTTAATACAGGATTTATGTTAAATTCAGTTTAAAGAAGACCTTGGAATGATGCCATTTTCAATACATGACAGGACCAGTGATGTTTGGCAAATCCTCTTTTAGTGGTGGAGAAAGATGGATAGAACCACCGCACTTCTGCAAATAACTGACAAACTTTCTCATATACAGTTTTTCGACCGTCTTGACCCAGCACTCAGAGACAACTGGACATTAGGTGGCAGTACCTTAAACCACCCTGCCATTGAGGACTCACCTTCAAATGATTCAAAGTAGATTTTTTTTTTATGGAGTTTAACGCAGTTTTCATGACTCATGACAGGTTTTATACGACGTCTTCAGTTTAACTTGCAGCAGAAACATTCGGAATGAATCTGAGTACAACCACTGTCCTTCAACAAGTAAATGACAATCTTCTCACATAACTGTTTCTACCCGAGTTGGGCTCAAACCGACAACCTCAGTGGTAAGATGTAAGTGGCCGTTAGACAATGATGCCTCAGACCACATGGCCACAGAGAACCTTGAGTAGAAAATACTATCCTATAAAAATGAGTTTGTAAGTGTTGGCAAACTTCTTCACATAAGGGCACAAAAAAAAACCTGTGTTTCCCCTAACATTCGCAAAGAATAAAGAGTCTGTAGGTTATGAAAATTTTTTTATTTTATCTCAGATTTTTTTAATATAAACCCCATCATGATGCAGATAACGTAGAAGTCACAAAACACAAGGACAGCTATCATGCTACTCATCATCTATGCGGCTTTGGGTAATGTTTGATAATAACAATTTATCAGGCCAAAGGTTATATAGAGTTTACTGATTGATTGATTGATAGATTGATTGATTGAATGATTGACTGATTAATTGATTGAATAATTTAACTAACTGTAGCACACCCCATCTCCACAAGTAACTGATAACTTGAATCAGTGGTGAGAGACGAATGAAAATGAGACACAATTTTGTAAATCAATCATCACGGAGACTGTTTCCGGTTGGGGATTCAAACTCATGACCCCTGGATTGATAGTCAGACATCCTACCAACTGAAGTATTAGGCCAGGCATATAGAGTAAAATCATACCAGTGTTTTTGAAATAAGGAAGTATTTCCTGAGGCAGAGGTATTTACTGCTGGATATAGGAAAGAATGTTAACACAAGCTCCCGAGATACTTTTTTCCCTGTATTTCAAAATCAGTGGTTAATAACTTATAATCATATTCCCCCAAATAAAAGCTCCAGGGGTGATACAAATGGGGTGGAGGGAGGGGTTTATTTGGGGAAAAAATAAAAAAAAAATTTAAGAAATTTTCAAACAATATTGTGTTTTACAATTAGGTTTCATTTTTCTGATAACACTTTACAAAAAAATATTTTTTAATTATCTTTTCATTCCAACCCCACAAAAAACTTCCAAATTTGTTCAGGTTACCATATATTAGGGGTGAGTGTTTATTCGGGGGAATATGGTAAGTGATATTCAGTACTAAAGACTACATTGCTGCAGAATAGGGGGGAGAGCCATTTATTTTGGGGGATACAGTAAGTGATATTTGAGTCAGTACTATAGACCACATTGCTGCAAAATGGGGGGGGGGGGGGGGGGGGGGGGAGGGGGCAGTTACTAGGGGTGATGTTTATTTTGGGGGATACAGTAAGTGAGTCAGTACTTAAGATCACATTGCTGCAGACCACTCTAAAAAAGTAAGACGCAGACAACTATCATTGACTATTTTAAACACAACAGTAATCAAGCTGGCAGACAGTATATTTGATAAAAAAATAAAATAAAATAGCCATTCCTTCTGGATCCAGGTAATGGAGCCATGGCCACAGTATGTGAAGTGACTGACAACATTAACAAACACTCCATATCAGATGCATATGCTTAGGGCACCTATTTGTCAACAGCTGGGCACAGTAAATGTATCATAATACAGAAGGTATTCTTGCATATATGCAGATCTTATATACAGTAAAACCTGTGTAAGTGGTCACCTCTATTCAGCAGCCACCTGTCTTGCTATTTCCTATTTCTAAATTTTCAGAGAAAATTAACCTGTATCACGCAATAACCTGTCTTAAAAGGTCATTTTTGCTCCTTCCCTTGACTGGCTGCTTAAGAGTTTTGATTGTTTACAGATCTGGAGATTTTTTTCCCCAACAGCTTACTGTAAATGTGCAGAGGTTTCTTTTTGTTTTGTAAAAAATATTTTATTTCTCAATACACATATACATACATGTAATTGTAGCAACATAATGTCAATAACATAATAAATAAAGATTAGTGTGGATATTATAAACTAGAACTAGTGGTGGGTGGATTGGTGGGTGGATGGATGGATGGATGGATGGATGGATGGATGGATGGATGGATGGGTGGGTGGATGGATGGATGGATGGATGGATGGATGGATGGATGGATGGATGGATGGATGGATGGATGGATGGATGGATGGATGGATGGATGGATGGATGGCCAGACAGATGGATGGATGGATGGCCAGACAGATGGATAGATGGATGGATGGACAGATGTCACAACAAGTGGGGTTTAAGTATTTCTAAAGTAGTAATATCTGCTCATTTTTTAGCCCACAAACCAATTTACAGCCCCTTAATTGACAGTTTTTGGAGGTTTCTTCTATTCCTAACCCTGTTACCACCAGCCCCTAAACATCATGATTATACTGGATTTATGGATGGATGGACAGACAAAAGAAAGATATACAAAATACAAAGAGACAGACACAATATGGAAGAAAAAAAAGAGAGAAACAGACAGACAGTGAAACAAAACTTAACAAAAAAAAGTTTAATATATTTTTAAGACATTTGAAAACACGTAAAAAAATACACTTTTAATTACGGTGACTGGCAGATCACAAAAGGAGAAAAAAAAATGGCAGTTTGAAGTTTTGGCAATGCAGGGACTATCAATTACTAGGTTGTATCTGAATCACTTTTTCTTGCTGTTAGGTGGCGTGGAATTTTAATGTAAAAATGTGCAGACATTATGTAACGTTGCTGTTCAGTCAGTGATTAATATGACTGGTGCGCATTTTTATGTGCATAATGTCTGGATGTTAATGTTCTGCTATAAGTAGAAACCTTTTAAAAACATGCTGCACATTTTTATGTAACAAAAAAATGTAATGCTGCACCGTAAGTGTTTCTTTTTGCAGATAGATTTTCTTTTGAAGGTAACCAAGTATGGATTTAGATAAGAGAACTGCTGGTACTGTCCCTCGGATTTTTATATTAACCCTTTACTTCATACAGATGGCTTTGGACACCTCTAATATAGACGCCTTTGGACACATAATATAGAAGGCTTTTGAACTATTGGGTGAATTTATGTTTATATTAACTGACAGAGTGGAAAACAGTGCAGGAAGTGTTCAGATTGCTCGTTATGAACAATCTAAACTCTTCCTGCACTGTTTTCAAAGGCCTTCTGTGATTGGTGCGGGAAAAATGCGTATCTATGGAGTAAAGGGTTAACTTCCCTGAGGACTGACCTGAACTGCAGACTGTCAATCAATCAAACAAGTTGATAATCCAATCAGTAATCAATATTGGTTCCAGTGCCACCATTTTCCTTAGACAAGCTGAGGATGTCTAAGTAAACACCAAATTGTATTTACTTGGACAAACAATGCCACATGACCAGTGGGCAGAGTGTAGGCATTCTCGCGTCAGGTCATTTGATATTCTTTACTGGACAACTGTTAGAAGTTATGGTCACTCATCTTTTTATTTTAATGAAAAGCAATCAGTTATTAGAGGTCCAGTCTCTCCATCCTTTTCTCGAATGACAGAGGCTAATATCACCCCTTGACTATTAATTGACCCAACGCGGGCTGTCAATCAAAGAACTTTATATATTTGCACTATACACACACACATATATATATATATATATATATATATATATATATATATATATATATATATATATATATATAATGGCATTTTCAACATATTTCAGGTTGAATATGGCATAACCAGTTTTACTGATGGAGGATTACCTCAGAATAAATCTGAGTAGAACTATTGTAACTGACTCACTGGCTTTTTGAAGGGAGCGGGCGTGACTCAAAAATTGCTACCTTAGTGAGAGGTAAGTGATTCTTAAGTAAGAGTCTTAGAACACTTGGCCACAGAGGATCCCTAAAAAGTCTATAATCCAATCAACTATTGATATTGTTTCTACAGAACCATTTACCTTAGACAAGCAAAGGGTATCTTAATAAACACTACATTCTATTTCATTGTATTTACTTGGATTAAAAATGTCATGTGGTTAGTGGGCAGAGCAATTGTCACCTTGTGTCCAATCAATTGTTAGAGACTGTGATTCTCAATCCTTAGAAGGTAATTTGATCTGTTGACTATGAATTTTTGTTAGAAGTTGTGACCATTCCCAACCTCCCCTCTTCTATTATCAATTGTTAGAAGTTGTGGTTCCCCATTATGATATCTGTACTGGAAAACATTCGATCGTTAAAAAATGAGTCAACAACCCAAACCTCCATCCTTTAACGATTATATCTATATCTGGATATGCTCTTGACGCATGCCATGTAACTATATGCATGATATAACTATATTATGTACCTGGCTTATGTACATGCATGCACGCTAGCAGTCTAGATTGGAAAGAAAGTTTTGCACAGGTATTTAGTTCAAAAAGTTTAAAACATGCAAGACGAAGAAAAGAAAGTAGGTGATTATGGCAGGTAACCAGTATGCAATATTTAAACCATCACAATACACAAGTGACACAGGTTAGTGGAAGTTGCCATTAGCAAACTTGCATGTGTGTATGTGCACGTTTTAAAAATTTTTTCTCTATATCTGTACAGTTGTAACTTATCAGCTGTAATTACTGATTTAATAGGCCATAAAAATCTGTTTGAAATATTTGATATAAAACTGATCTATAGTCATGAAGATAATTTTATTTCATTCTTTATTACGTCTGCTCAAGATGTTAACTGAGGTCGAATAAATAGGGTGGCCAGTTTGATTTATTGAGGAGGTCTCAAATGGTAACCTTTATGTTTGAAAAGAAGTAAGGTCATTAAATGCAGACGACAGCAAAATCTGTAATTTTTGGGGGCATGTGCACAATGGGTAGAATCTAAGGCATTGTCTCAAGATCATTTACCTCTGACTGCTAAGGTTGTAGGGTAGAGTGCGCTCCAAAAACTTTATGTAAGAAAGTTTGCCAGTTTTGCAGATTCCTTCTGAGGTCTCCCTTCACCAAAATAAATGGATATGTCACAATTATATAACTTGAAATGTGTTGAAAATGGCATTAACCCAAATCAAAAAGAAAACAAAAAAAAGATATAGGTAGAAACCATGTGATAAGGAATCTGATTACAGCGTCATGGGTTAGATATTTAACCATAGCCATGCGTTGTGTTCTTTTATCTGCATTTGTTTTGATCTTGTTCTACCACGACCGATTTTTAAGTTGTAAGAACTTGTATATTTAAATAAGTCAAATGAGGTTTAACTCCACCAATCATCAACACATTACAGGTTAAGATATATGATACCCCTGCTTTTATTGGTGGAGGATGGCCTTACAATGAATCTGTCAGTGTAGAAACACCAATCATCTTCACATGCTTCTAGTATGACCCAGATCAGGATAGATAACATAGGAAAAAAACACAGATGACACAAATCAGTGAAAAGTGCCGATGACACAAACTGCTATAAGATACCCATAACTCTAATTATGTGACAGACACAGACAAGGAAAGTAAAACATCTGTCAGACATAACTTATGAAAGACATGAAATACATGTTCAATTCATGTTTAAGGTTGTGTATCGAGATAAAACACTATAAAAGTCTTAAAAAATAAAATAATAATCAAACTGGATAAACAGAATCTCATCATCGTTAATAAATATAAACTGAATAGTTTAGTATGTCAAATCCATCAAAACATGACAAAATCGATAATGTAAATTGGATTGATAAACTTGAAACAAAATCCCCATGCTAAAATTAGACAGCACTTAAATATCGTTTGACTATGTGACTAAGTGTCTTGAGCTCTTAGTACTAGTTTAAGATGGGAAGACTTCAAGCATGATTTGTCTAACTAATGAGAACTTGTTTCACAATCGATGTAAAAAAAATAAGTTTTAAAAAAATTGACCCTCAGCTATGTTGGTAAAGTACCTTGTAGCAAACCAACCGAATACTGTTACTCAGAAAGTGCCACCTTTATAACCAAACGCATTGTGCACAAATTATTTATGTTGCAAATTTAAAATATGCGCAGTAAAAAAAAAAAAGCACATTTCTGCAGCAATGATATATTATTTATTGTATATGGTCTGGTGGGTTGGTTTTTAATGATTCAAGAATGCACATCATTTAAAAAAATACACATCTTAAATTGCCTTTTTGATGTATGCAGTAAAAAGTGGTTTAATGCAATTTTACAACTCTTGGTAATAATGTTTGTAAGAGGGGGAAAAAAATGGTGCTACACATTACGAATATCAAAATAAAATGATATGATGATTGAAAATGGGTTTTACTTCACACCCAGTTCTCGAATATAGGATAGTCTCGCTGTAATTCATTTACTGCATTTTTAGTAACATATTACTGGCCAAAATTGAATACACCCCATACCCACTTGGGTTCCAACATGATGTACATCCTCACCTACTTCTGAAACCCTTATGTACCAGTCATTTGTGAAGATGACCGCAAATAAACTTGTGTGACAGTACTGCAACCATTCTGTACCACATATGCGGAAGGGAATTGAGTACTGCAACCATTGTGTACCACATTTGTAGGAAGAACTGAGTACTGCAACTATTCTGTACCATTTTTATGGAAGGGAATTGAGTACTGCAACCATTGTGTACCACATTTGTAGGAGTAACTGAGTGCTGCAACCATTCTGTACTACATTTGTAGGAGTAACTGAGTACTGCAACCATTCTGTACTACATTTGTAGGAGTAACTGAGTACTGCAACCATTCTGTACTACATTTGTAGGAAGGAACTGAGTACTGAGACTATTCTGTTCCACATTTATGGAAGGGAATTGAGTACTGCAACCATTCTGTACTACATTTGTAGGAGTAACTGAGAACTGCAACCATTCTGTACTACATTTGTAGGAGTAACTGAGTACTGCAACCATTCTGTACTATATTTGTAGGAAGGAACTGAGTACTGAGACTATTCTGTTCCACCTTTATGGAAGGGAATTGAGTACTGCAACCATTCTGTACTATATTTGTAGGAGTAACTGAGTACTGCAACCATTCTGTACTACATTTGTAGGAGTAACTGAGTACTGCAACCATTCTGTACTACATTTGTAGGAGTAACTGAGTACTGCAACCATTCTGTACTACATTTGTAGGAAGGAACTGAGTACTGAGACTATTCTGTACCACATTTATGGAAGAGAATTGAGTACTGCAACCATTCTGTACTACATTTGTAGGAGTAACTGAGTACTGCAACCATTCTGTACTACATTTGTAGGAAGGAACTGAGTACTGAGACTATTCTGTTCCACATTTATGGAAGGGAATTGAGTACTGCAACCATTCTGTACTACATTTGTAGGAGTAACTGAGTACTGCAACCATTCTGTACTACATTTGTAGGAGTAACTGAGTACTGCAACCATTCTGTGCTACATTTGTAGGAGTAACTGAGTACTGCAACCATTCTGTACTACATTTGTAGGAAGGAACTGAGTACTGAGACTATTCTGTTCCACATTTATGGAAGGGAAATGAGTACTGCAACCATTCTGTACTATATTTGTAGGAGTAACTGAGTACTGCAACCATTCTGTACTACATTTGTGGAAGGGAACTGAGTACTGCAACCATTCTGTACTACATTTGTAGGAAGGAACTGAGTACTGAGACTATTCTGTTCCACATTTATGGAAGGGAATTGAGTACTGCAACCATTCTGTACTATATATGTAGGAGGGAACTGAGTACTGCAACCATTCTGTACTACATTTGTAGGAGGGAACTGAGTACTGAGACTATTCTGTACCACATTTATGGAAGGGAATTGAGTACTGCAACCATTCTGTACTATATTTGTAGGAGGGAACTGAGTACTGCAACCATTCTGTACTACATTTGTAGGAGGAAAAAGAGTACTGAAACCATTCTGTTCCACATTTATGGAAGGGAATTGAGTACTGCAACCATTCTGTACTATATTTGTAGGAAGAAATGAGTACTGAAACCATTCTGTACTACATTTGTAGGAGAGAACTGAGTACTGCAACCATTCTGTACTACATTTGTAGGAGGAAACTGAGTACTGAAACCATTCTGTATTACATTTGTAAGAGGGAACTGAGTACTGCAACAATTCTGTATTACATTTGTAGGAGGGAACTGAGTACTGCAACCATTCTGTACTACATTTGTACAAGGGAACTGAGTACTGCAACCATTCTGTACTACATCTATGAAAGGGAACTGAGTACTGCAACCATTCTGTACTACATTTGTAGGAGTAACTGAGTACTGCAACCATTCTGTACTACATTTGTAGGAAGGAACTGAGTACTGAGACTATTCTGTTCCACATTTATGGAAGGGAATTGAGTACTGCAACCATTCTGTACTACATTTGTAGGAGTATCTGAGTACTGCAACCATTCTGTACTACATTTGTGGAAGGGAACTGAGTACTGCAACCATTCTGTACTACATTTGTAGGAAGGAACTGAGTACTGAGACTATTCTGTACCACATTTATGGAAGGGAATTGAGTACTGCAACCATTCTGTACTATATATGTAGGAGGGAACTGAGTACTGCAACCATTCTGTACTACATTTGTAGGAGGGAACTGAGTACTGAAACCATTCTGTACCACATTTGTGGAAGGGAATTGAGTACTGCAACCATTCTGTACCACATTTGTAGGAGGAAACTGAGAACTGAAACCATTCTGTACTATATTTGTAGGAGGGAACTGAGTACTGCAACCATTCTGTACTGCAGTTGTTGGAGCGACCTCAGACAGCACTGAAACCATATCATGTACACACGTAGAATGTGTACATGTAGAATATAGAACTGATGTTATTCTGTTCCAACCTAACTTTTTCAGAATAGTATTTGGCTACTACACGGTATCCACAAAACTGGCACCTTTGATTGTTTGTTTTTGCATGATGTGTGACAGTGCCAGAAAATTCAACGTGTGCTAAATTACCCAATCCTACCTTTGCTCTAAAACCGTCAAATTCAAGGCAATTAACATTGCATATTCTTTTATATCTATCATCCAAACTTTTTTTTTCCTGAGGAGTTAATACAGAGATGGCAGCCAGTTGTTAAATATGAGTTTTTCAGTGGATGTATATAATAAAATAGATTTACAGCTATAAATGGTCAATAAAGTGTCTAGACATGAAAATGACCATGACAATCCCACACATATATAATTACTGTTATGAAGGTGACGCCTCACAAGATTAAAAGCAACATAATCAGACTACCGGAATTTCTTTTATTACTTCAAACTGGCAAGGAAATATGTACCTTAACTATCTGATGTGTTGTTGTCTGTTGATGGGTTAATTAATTTATCTCGTTTATTTATTTTTTTTTTTCATTACTTTTTTTTTATCTATTTTTTTTTTTTTTTTAACGAATATTTTTTGTCAATGCATTGAGGATTTTCTTCATGATGCTGTCTCAAGATTCCATGCCTCCCGGCACTGAGGTGGCATGATCGAGCTCATATCTACCTCCTTACCAGTTACATACAGAAGGTCCCCAAAGTGTTGCTACTTGACTCTTGTAACTTTCACCGCAATAAAACTGGTTGCTGTAGTGAACGGTGACATGTTGCCAATGACATTACGCTCATTTTTTTGTCAATGCCTTCATAATTTTTTATTTATTGTAAATATCAGCAACTTTCATTGTCATATTCAATATAAATTTTAACATCCAAAATTGGACCTTAATTATGTGTCAATAACTCAATATGCTATATAACTCCATTTATTTCCTCCTGTTGTTGTTGTATGTTGTTTAGCATTGCTTTCAACATTTTTCAGTTATATTGCGACAGAGTCTACTTGAGATAGTATTGTAATCACTGCCATGCTGGAATATCATGCAGCAGACACATGGTATGATACCCCACCCAGTCATATTTTAAGGACATTGGGCCAACCAGACCAAGACCTATCTTCTAAGTGCTAAGCATCAAGTGAAATAGCTTCTATACCATTTTTCAAGTCTTTGGTATGACCTGGCCATGGATTAAACACACAACCTTTTGCATGTGAGGTGTACACTCTACCACTAGATCACTGCTGCATTTTTTATTTACTCATTCATCAGTCATATTATTATTTGTTTTTATTCTTATACCATTTTTATGTTTTCTTTAACTGAATATCCAATTATTCAAATTTTAATTTCGATTTCCATTTATTTAATTTAATAAATGTTTGCTTTTAATTGGTTCTTAATCTCAAACTTACAGATTTCAGACACACAGCTTGTGTGTTTCTTGTTCCTTGTCTTTAATTGGAAATGTTTATATATTTTTTTTTCCTTGTGCAAATTTTAATTCATAATCCAAGTTATGAGATGGTTTTTTTGTATTACAAATGCTCTTCATGTCAGTTATACGTTCTTGAGGTAAAATATATGTGTTTGATTTAAATAACATGTTCTTGATTTGATATTTATGTTTTAGATGGGTGTTATAAAGTTAGTTCTTGGTGTGAAGTACACTAGTGTCTTTAATGTGAAATATATGTTTGATGTGATTTGAATTTATTTTAATGGTTTGAATTATAATTGTAATGTCACTTATGTAAAATTTGTGTATTACATTTCTGGGAGAGAATGATAATTATGTATTTGATGTGATTTACAGCTTGTCCTTGAAGTGAGTTATTTGTATTTGATGTGAATTACAGCTTGTCCTTGAAGTGAATTATTTGTATTTGATGTGAATTACAGCTTGTCCTTGAAGTGAGTTATTTGTATCTGATGTGATTTACAGCTTGTCCTTGAAGTGAGTTATTTGTATTTGATGAGATTTACAGCTTGTCCTTGAAGTGAGTTATTTGTATTTGATGTGAATTACAGCTTGTCTTTGAAGTGAGTTATTTGTATATGATGTGAATTACAGCTTGTCCTTGAAGTGAGTTATTTGTATTTGATGTGAATTACAGCTTGTCCTTGAAGTGAGTTATTTGTATTTGATGTGAATAACAGCTTGTCCTTGAAGTGAGTTATTTGTATTTGATGTGAATTACAGCTTGTCCTTGAAGTGAATTATTTGTATTTGATGTGATTTACAGCTTGTCCTTGAAGTGAGTTATTTGTATTTGATGCGATTTACAGCTTGTCCTTGAAGTGAGTTATTTGTATTTGATGCGATTTACAGCTTGTCCTTGAAGTGAGTTATTTGTATTTGATGTGATTTACAGCTTGTCTTTGAAGTGAGTTATTTGTATTTGATGTGAATTACAGCTTGTCCTTGAAGTGAGTTATTTGTATTTGATGTGAATTACAGCTTGTCCTTGAAGTGAGTTATTTGTATTTGATGTGAATTACAGCTTGTCCTTGAAGTGAGTTATTTGTATTTGATGTGATTTACAGCTTGTCCTTGAAGTGAGTTATTTGTATTTGATGTGATTTACAGCTTGTCCTTGAAGTGAGTTATTTGTATTTGATGTGAATTACAGCTTGTCCTTGAAGTGAGTTATTTGTATTTGATGTGATTTACAGCTTGTCCTTGAATTGAGTTATTTGTATTTGATGTGATTTACAGCTTGTCCTTGAAGTGAATTATTTGTATTTGATGTGAATTACAGCTTGTCCTTGAAGTGAGTTATTTGTAATTGATGTGAATTACAGCTTGTCCTTGAAGTGAGTTATTTGTATTTGATGTGAATTACAGCTTGTCCTTGAAGTGAGTTATTTGTATTTGATGTGAATTACAGCTTGTCCTTGAAGTGAGTTATTTGTATTTGATGTGATTTACAGCTTGTCCTTGAAGTGAGTTATTTGTATTTGATGTGAATTACAGCTTGTCTTGAAGTGAGTTATTTGTATTTGATGTAATTTACAACTTGTCCTTGAAGTGAGTTATTTGTATTTGATGTGAATTTACAGCTTGTCCTTGAAGTGAGTTATTTGTATTTGATGTGAATTACAGCTTGTCCTTGAAGTGAGTTATTTGTATTTGATGTGAATTACAGCTTGTCCTTGAAGTGAGTTATTTGTATTTGATGTGAATTACAGCTTGTCCTTGAAGTGAGATATTTGTATTTGATGTGAATTACAGCTTGTCCTTGAAGTGAGTTATTTGTATTTGATGTGATTTACAGCTTGTCCTCGAAGTGAGTTATTTGTATTCGATGTGATTTACAGCTTGTCCTTGAAGTGAGTTATTTGTATTTGATGTGAATTACAGCTTGTCCTTGAAGTGAGTTATTTGTATTTGATGTGAATAACAGCTTGTCCTTGAATTGAGTTATTTGTATTTGATGTGAATAACAGCTTGTCCTTGAAGTGAGTTATTTGTATTTGATGTGAATAACAGCTTGTCCTTGAAGTGAGTTATTTGTATTTGATGTGAATAACAGCTTGTCCTTGAAGTGAGTTATTTGTATTTGATGTGAATAACAACTTGTCCTTGAAGTGAGTTATTTGTATTTGATGTGAATTACAGCTTGTCCTTGAAGTGAGTTATTTGTATTTGATGTGATTTACAGCTTGTCCTTGAAGTGAGTTATTTGTATTTGATGTGAATAACAGCTTGTCCTTGAAGTGAGTTATTTGTATTTGATGTGAATAACAGCTTGTCCTTGAAGTGAGTTATTTGTATTTGATGTGAATAACAGCTTGTCCTTGAAGTGAGTTATTTGTATTTGATGTGAATAACAGCTTGTCCTTGAAGTGAGTTATTTGTATTTGATGTGAATTACAGCTTGTCCTTGAAGTGAGTTATTTGTATTTGATGTGAATTACAGCTTGTCCTTGAAGTGAGTTATTTGTATTTGATGTGAATAACAACTTGTCCTTGAAGTGAGTTATTTGTATTTGATGTGAATTACAGCTTGTCTTTGAAGTGAGTTATTTGTATTTGATGTGATTTACAGCTTGTCCTTGAAGTGAGTTATTTGTATTTGATGTGAATTACAGCTTGTCCTTGAAGTGAGTTATTTGTATTTGATGTGAATAACAGCTTGTCCTTGAAGTGAGTTATTTGTATTTGATGTGATTTACAGCTTGTCCTTGAAGTGAGTTATTTGTATTTGATGTGAATAACAGCTTGTCCTTGAAGTGAGTTATTTGTATTTGATGTGAATAACAGCTTGTCCTTGAAGTGAGTTATTTGTATTTGATGTGAATAACAGCTTGTCCTTGAAGTGAGTTATTTGTATTTGATGTGAATTACAGCTTGTCTTTGAAGTGAGTTATTTGTATTTGATGTGATTTACAGCTTGTCCTTGAAGTGAGTTATTTGTATTTGATGTGAATTACAGCTTGTCCTTGAAGTGAGTTATTTGTATTTGATGTGAATAACAGCTTGTCCTTGAAGTGAGTTATTTGTATTTGATGTGAATTACAGCTTGTTCTTGAAGTGAGTTATTTGTATTTGATGTGATTTACAGCTTGTCCTTGAAGTGAGTTATTTGTATTTGATGTGAATAACAGCTTGTCCTTGAAGTGAGTTATTTGTATTTGATGTGATTTACAGCTTGTCCTTGAAGTGAGTAATTTGTATTTGATGTGATTTACAGCTTGTCCTTGAAGTGAGTTATTTGTATTTGATGTGATTTACAGCTTGTCCTTGAAGTGAGTTATTTGTATTTGATGTGATTTACAGCTTGTCCTTGAAGTGAGTTATTTGTATTTGATGTGATTTACAGCTTGTCCTTGAAGTGAGTTATTTGTATTTGATGTGATTTACAGCTTGTCCTTGAAGTGAGTTATTTGTATTTGATGTGATTTACAGCTTGTCCTTGAAGTGAGTTATTTGTATTTGATGTGAATTACAGCTTGTCCTTGAAGTGAGTTATTTGTATTTGATGTGATTACAGCTTGTCCTTGAAGTGAGTTATTTGTATTTGATGTGATTTACAGCTTGTCCTTGAAGTGAGTAATTTGTATTTGATGTGATTTACAGCTTGTCCTTGAAGTGAGTTATTTGTATTTGATGTGATTTACAGCTTGTCCTTGAAGTGAGTTATTTGTATTTGATGTGATTTACAGCTTGTCCTTGAAGTGAGTTATTTGTATTTGATGTGATTTACAGCTTGTCCTTGAAGTGAGTTATTTGTATTTGATGTGACTTACAGCTTGTCCTTGAAGTGAGTTATTTGTATTTGATGTGAATTACAGCTTGTCCTTGAAGTGAGTTATTTGTATTTGATGTGAATAACAGCTTGTCCTTGAAGTGAGTTATTTGTATTTGATGTGATTTACAGCTTGTCCTTGAAGTGAGTAATTTGTATTTGATGTGATTTACAGCTTGTCCTTGAAGTGAGTTATTTGTATTTGATGTGATTTACAGCTTGTCCTTGAAGTGAGTTATTTGTATTTGATGTGATTTACAGCTTGTCCTTGAAGTGAGTTATTTGTATTTGATGTGAATTACAGCTTGTCCATGAAGTGAGTTATTTGTATTGGATGCGATTTACAGCTTGTCCTTGAAGTGAGTTATTTGTATTTGATGTGAATTACAGCTTGTCCTTGAAGTGAGTTATTTGTATTTGATGTGAATTACAGCTTGTCTTTGAAGCGAGTTATTTGTATTTGTATTTGATGTGAATTACAGATTGTCCTTGAAGTGAGTTATTTGTATTTGTATTTGATGTGAATTACAGCTTGTCCTTGAAGTAAGTTATTTGTATTTGATGTGAATAATAGCTTGTCTTTGATGTGAAGCATATGTTTTTGATGTGATGTGATTTATTTATTTTGTTTTAGTGATGAGATATATGTGTACTATATTCCTTAAAGTGAATTATATGTATTTGATGTGAATTACCGCTGGTCCTTGATGTGAAAATGTATGTATTTGAAAAAATACCATATTCCTTGATGTGAAAATGTATGTATTTGATAAATATCATATTCCTTGAAGTGAATTATGATTTCACTAATGTGAATTACATGTCCTTGATGTGAAATTTTATGTGTTTAATAAATGTGACTTTTCTTGGTGTAAATAAATATGATATCAGTTTGATGAGAAATGTATATACCTGATGATAATTTTATATTTCTTTGGTATGAATTACATGCCCTTGATGTGAAATATATATATTTGATGTTAGTTGATTTAATGTTTTTCAGACATTTTTCAATTAATACCAATACTTCATGTGCATTTAAGAGTATTTGATTTTGCAAGCAAACTTAAATTTTTTTTTTTTATAAATTGAATCTAATTTAGATTTGAATAATTTAAAATTGTAAGTCTGAGTTTGAATTTTAGGTTAAACATTTCTATGAAGTAAGATATATCAGGCAGATCAGGATGAAATTTGGTACAGTGACACCTGTGTAAGCTGTCACCTCTATTAAACAGCCACTTCCCTTAAGCAGCCACATTTGTTATTTCCCATTTCTATGCTTTAACAGCAAATTAACCTGTATTAAGCAACAACCTGTCTTAAAGGGCCACTTTTGTTCATTCCCTTGGCTGGCTGCTTAAAACAGGTTTTGCTGAAGATTAATACAATTTAAGAAAAATCTATTTCAAATGTTAATGAAGTTCTTGAACCGTTCTTGAGTCCAGAAACTTTATTTTTACAAAGATTATTCAAAATACCTTATGATAACAAGTATTAAGATTTCAATTTATGAAATTTCCAAACAAAGTAATAAATAAGACACCTTATAAAATCTTACTTGCAGATGGGATAATGAAATCAATGGCAGATCTACTCTTTAAAAGACCTAGCACATGCCCCCCTCCCTACCCCAACCCTAAACTCCCATATTTTAAAATTCTATATTACTACTGAAAAACATATGGTGCCCATTCAGCTTTCATTTTGCGCCCCTTAAGGACACCCCCTTCTTAACTGGAATTCTGGACACCTTTCAGTAAATATCAACATGATTATTTTGTGTAAGGTAAAACTTTCTCATATAAAATTTTTGGTATATGGTGGACTATTAGTGTCATGTCGTCTTGGTGGCACAAACTTCGGGTGCTGGCGGGTTGAAGGACGGCAGATTAGTGTCACATCGTCTTGGTGACACAAGCTTCGGGTGCTGGCAGGTTGAAGGACGGCAGATAAGTGTCACATCGTCTTGGTGACACAAGCTTTGTGTGCAGGCAGGTTGAAGGACGGCAGCTTATGTCCAATAGGAGGACACTTGACAGGCGAAGAATGATATATTTAAATGTTGTGTTGCTTTGAAAAATCAGGGCAGGAAAATTCCACTTGTCTGCTCACCATGATGAGTGCACAGTTGGTCAGGACAAGTAAAATTTAAGAAACTGACTTTAATATTTCTTTGATTTTAAGCATTATATTAAAAATGTTGGAAAGGGAGGATAAGGATGAGTAGCTATTACAAGAAAATGTCATTATTCTGCCTACTGTTTGTCATCCTGGTCGGGTGAAAGAATGACATAATAACAAGACACAAATCAGCCACCATACTTAGGTCCACAACTGAAGTAGTAACATAAGTAGTCAGTTTAGGCTGCAACATCCCAGACAACTTGGCCAAGGAGGACACATATCAAATTAGGAACCATGGTAATCCATTTCATATTATTTTTCTTGTTTTCCAATGGTTTCAGAGTAGAAGTTGTTAGAAGCTAAAAGTTAACAACTGACGACAGACAACGGACAACGGACACCAGGCGATCACAAAAGCTCACCTGTGAGACTTTGGCTCAGGTGAGCTAAAAAGGGAGGAAAAAACTGATTTTGGCATGGTTTGATAAATATCCTTATAAACGGCAATAAGAACTGAATGAGTGACTCCAAACATCATCAATATAATGCTATAAACATTTTTACAAAAAAAAAAAACACTGCCTTTTAATGATAAATGCAACACAAAGAAGCTATAACAAAACCTTTCATCTTTGGTATGTATGACCTGGCCAGGAATTGAACTCATGACTTTCAACATATAAGGTAGACAAGACTTTGTTCAACCTCTAGCCAAAAAAATGTACATATACCATTGGCAGTGGTTCAGACGGTGCTCTTAAATCATTGTAAGATATAAAAAAGCACAAAAACACACACAAAAAATATGTGTTGCTGGGAGCCTTAAAACACCGCAGAAATAAATTGCGTCATTTCAGGTATGACAAGGATTCTAAAATATTAAAATCTACCTTTTATTGTTTCTCCAACTTTGATCTTGTTGTTCAAATTAATAAAAGAACATTGTTTATTCAAGATGGGGATGATCAAACAGCCTTCGAATGGAATAATTTTATCTTCATAAATTTATAAAAGGACTTTGCAGCATCTGTAACTTTTGAAAATGTCGTCTGCTAATTAGATATTACAAAGGTTGCTTAAAGAGATATCTTTTTTTAATTGCACGCTCATGAGTAGAAATAACCACTTAAAATGGCATACTGCATATAAGTGATATCAAATTTACCATATTCCCTTAAATAAACACCCTGTACATGAACTTTCGTAACTTTTGATCCCTGGCCAGTTCATACCAAAGATTTAAAAAATTGTACAAGAAGCTTTCTCGCTTGGCACTCAGCATTTAGAGGATAGTTCTAGGTCTGGTCGGCCCAGTGTCAGTATAATGTGACTGAGTGGGGTATTATACCATGTGTCTGCAGCATAATATTCCAGTGTGGCAGCGCTCAGAATACTGTTTCAGGTAGACACCATCATGATATGACTGGAAAATTGTTGAAAGTGATGCTAAACACCATACAACTACAACAACAACATATATCACTTATTAAAAGCTATTCATAGATTGACAAAATGGCAAACAGGTAGTGGGAAGAATTATTGCCCTTTTCTCAGATGGACTAAAATGCATTTGTTAGTTCACTGAAGACTTGGATCAAAAGAGTTTTGCAGTTTACTTCTTTGTAGTAATTCTAGGGTTTACACAAAGGTAAAAACTAATTATATATAAAATTTTCTGTCGATCTTCAGAAGGGAAGAAAATATAATATCAATGTCTATATTAAACTCTCATTTTCACATATATATTTTGTAATTATATATATTTCCTTATAAATAGGTTGAAATTCACCTCTCTTTGATAAACAATATAAGCTCCTGTTTGAGAGGAATTCAAGGCTTCCTCTATGATAACGAGGCTCTTAACCTTTCTTTATGAGATAAATGTTTAAGTTTTTTCTAAGAGGCAGAGGATATGAGCCTCTATTTAGTCTCACCTATGAAGCCCAGGGTTCAAGTCTTATGGATCATTGTTTGTATGTTTGAATATTTAGCATCATTATTATGGCATTGAGGGCTAACAGACAATCAGTTAACCAAACCACTCTTTCCTGGGATCCTTACAGAAAGGTTAACGAGCACTTGAGCAAACCTATTTTCATGGGTAACTGATACCTTTCCAGTTTGAATCAGCAGTAAGAGCCGGCCAAATGACAATGAGACACCATGTTATATATGAACCTTCATAGAGACTGGGGCTGGGCAGGAATTCAAACTCATGACCCCTTGATTTAAAGTCAGATCTGCTATCGACTGTGCTAACTGGGCCCGACTTTTATCAATTATAATTGCAATGGGTTGACAGAATTTTGCTGGAAAGTGCATTTACTCGGAATTGTGGTATTGCATTTGAGATATCCCTTTATACAGTCAAACCTGTCTTTAGCAGCCAATCAAGGGAAAGACCAAAAGTGGCTTTTTAAGACAGGTTGTTGCTTAACACAGGTTAATTTACTCTGAAAGTGTTGAAAATAGAAAATATTGCCGCTTACACAGGTTTGACTGTATATAACTGGCAGCCATCACAGACCTACATTCATTACAGAGAAACCACGGCGTGGTCTAGTGGTCGAGCGTCCGCCTCGCATGCAAAAGGTTGTGGGTTCAATCCCCGGCCGAGTCATACCAAAGAAAATGGTACTAGAAGCTTCCGCGCTTGACGCTCAGCATTTAGAGGAGAGTTCTAGGGCTAGTCTAGTCGACCCTTAGTCAGTATAATGTGACTGGGTGGGGTATCATACCATGTGTCTGCGGGATGATACTCCAGTGTGACAGCGCTTAGAATACTGTCTCAAGTACACACCGTCGCGATATGACTGAAAAATTGTTGAAAGCGACGCTAAACACCATACAACAACAACAACATCATTACTGAGGGTCTCCCAAGGCCAAGTGATCTAAGGCACTGTCTCAAGATCACTAACCTCTCACCACTTGAGGCCAGTTACTCATTGAAGGATGGTGGTTCTACTCAGACTCATTCTTAGGTAAATCTGGATATGCCATAGTATATAACCTGAAATGTGTCAAAGATGGCGTTAAACTCCATTCAAAGAAAAAAAAAACCCAACAAACCTACATTTGTTACATACCCTCTCAATCATCCTTTGATTAAATATGTTGTTTTTTTCTTTTTTATTTAAACATCCTTTTTTTTTTTATTCTGAAAACTAGAACAGCAGACAATAGCTGTCATAATTAGACATCGTCTGTCTGTATGTAAGTGTCTGCATGGTAAATTTTTATTTTATGTAATCTATGTCTCTTGAACATCATTAGCCAGAGGGCAATCACACTTTGTACACATATCATCATCCAATTGTTTAACTTTTAGGTCATTACACTTTATAGAATAAAAGCATACACATTTGATTAATTGAAATTAACATTGTAGTTTAAGTTAAATTTTTATATAATGCTATTTTCACCTATTTATCAATTGTGGGTCACGAAGGCAGCCATTTTCAACAATTTCCTGCTTGTGTTTGATAAGATTATCACAATTTAATTTATTTATTTATCTATAGAGTGTTGACGATTCAATTCACACCTACGGTTGTGGGTTTGATCCCCAGGTTGACTTGAGCATCTTAAAAAAGACCATTCCATACTGGTTCTACTCAGGAAATAGACGTGACATCGGTTCATTTATAAGCTTCAAGCTTTCATCACAATTGAGCTAAAATAAATTAGTATAAACTTAACAAATTTATTTGCTTGATCATGGTTAATATTTTGAGAGATGGAGTGTGCTTAGGTGCTGGTTAACCCTTTACTCCATAGATACGCATTTTCCCCAAACACACGCTTTTGAAAACAGTGCAGGAAGACTAACGAGTAATCTGAACACTTCCTGCACTGTTTTCCACTCTGTCAGTTAATATAAACATAATTCTCCCAATAATTCAAAAGCCTTCTATATTAGGTGTCCAAAGGCATCTATATTAGAGGTGTCCAAAGGCATCTATATAAGAGGTGTCCAAAGGTGTCTATATTAGAGGTGTCCAAAGGCATCTATATTAGGTGTCCAAAGGCGTCTATATTTGAGGTGTCCAAAGGCATCTATATAAGAGGTGTCCAAAGGCGTCTATATGAAGTAAAGGGTTAACCTTCCAGAATCCCAGGAACAGGTGTTTAGGCTAAATGGTCACCTGTTAGCTCTCGATGGCATAAAAATGACGCTAAATATTCAATTAAACTGTTTCAAATTGGTATTTTTTGTTGTGTCCAATAATTGAATCATTCAGTTACTTGTGGGAGAGAAAGGTTGAGGGTGTGGGTCTTCCTCAACCAATAACAGGTCATCGGTTGAAAATCGGACTTTTAAATAAACCTTGAATAATCGTCAAAAGTGAAATTATACTAGATCTATTAGTGTTTCATTCAAGTTCTTTTCTTCATTTCAAATTGAAGTGGTTCACATCCGCAATGTTACATAAAACATATGTTACTGGCAGTCCAAATCCAGTGATATGTGAAAAATGACAAATTTCATACCCCTTGGCAACAGACATGTAACAACTAGTAGACCAAGCACGGAGTTCATGAATGTTTTTGAGGGTACGATAAAGTTTATGTTTTATTTAAATGGACACATCATAATTTTGGTACAAAAAAAAAAAAAATAATAATTTGGAAATTTTCAACACATTAAAATATATATATATATATATAAGTAAGTTTTATTGGTGGAGGAAAACATTACAGGCATTATAAGAAAGTCATCTGGTCTTATCAGGTGTGAATGACTGTAGAAGGAATTGAAGCAGAACAACCAACCCTCTGCAAGTTACTTGCAAACCAATTTGTTTTGGACAAAACTCTTGTAAATGAAGGAAAGGTTTCATATTTCCCATATTCCTCTAAATGAAGAAAAAGTATTGTATTACCCAAATTCAAGGTTGTATATAACAAATATTGTATCTGATATTTTATTTCATTCATACAATAGAAATAAGTCTGACAAAATATCAATCTGTTTTTCACTTTTCAAAACTGGCTTCACTATTTCAATTTTTTAAAAATAATTTCTAAAATCTAGAATTTCAGACAGTAAAACCTTGGGAAACCTTAAACCTTCATGGATACAGAACAGTATAGAAATCATTTGTGCCAGGTATGCCTATCCCCAAGTTATGATGCCACAACTAGAACATACAAAGAAGAAATAATCAGTACAGTTTCAAATTGCGTAAAACAAAAATTTGAATATCAAAAACAAGCAACAAGGAAATAGTACTAGAATATTTTTATGTTTTAGTGAAATTAAGACATACTGGTACACCTAAACACCAGTCAAATATTCAATAAAAACTGAAAATATCTTTATTTAGGTTATCATATGTTACTTAATCAG
Organism: Panopea generosa; assembly: GCA_029582155.1. Taxonomy (NCBI): domain Eukaryota; kingdom Metazoa; phylum Mollusca; class Bivalvia; order Adapedonta; family Hiatellidae; genus Panopea; species Panopea generosa. The sequence goes on along the minus strand of CM055910.1, from coordinate 44,986,150 downwards.
TACAAATATGTGTCCATGTTGCTTAGTCATTAGAGATATGTGTCCATGTTACATAGTCATTAGAGACATGTGTCCATGTTACTTAGTCATTAGAGATATGTGTCCATGTTACATAGTCATTAGAGACATGTGTCCATGTTACTTAGTTATTAGAGATATGTGTCCATGTTACTTAGTCATCAGAGATATGTGTTTATGTTACTTAGTTATTAGAGATATGTGTCCATATTACTTAGTCAATAACTACATGTCTACATGTTACTTAGTCAATAGATATATGTGTCCATGTTACTAAGTCATTAGACACATGTGTCATTAGATATATGTGTCCATGTTACTTAGTCATTAGACACATGAGCCCATGTTATTTAGTCATTAGAGACATGTGTCCATGTTACTTAGTCATTAGAGATTACAGACATGTGCCCATGTTACTTAGTCATTAGAGATATGTGTCCATGTTACTTAGTTATTAGAGATATGTGCCCATGTTACTTAGTCAATAAATTCTCAGTTAATGTTATTTAGTCAATAGATACATGTGTACATGTTACTTAGTCATTAGAGACATGTGTCCATGTTACTTAGTCAATAGATATATGTGAACATGTTACTTAGTGATTAGAGACATGTGTATGTGTTACTTAGTCATTAGAGACATGTGTCAATGCTACTTAGGCATAAGAGACATGTGTCCATGTTACTATGTCATTAGAGACATGTGTCCATGTTACTTAGTCATTTGTGGCATGTGTCCATGTTACTTAGTCATTAGAGACATATGTCCATGTTACTTAGTCAATAGAGACATGTGTCCATGTTACTTAGTCATTAAGACATGTGTCCATGTAACTTAGGTATTATAGACATGTGTCCATGTTACTTAGACATTACAGACATGTGTCCAGGTTACTAAGTCAATATATATATGTGTCCAGGTTACTTAGTCTATAGATATTTGTGTCCAGGTTACTGCTATCATACATTAGTATCAACCTTATAATACACTGTATCCTACCCATATAAGCTATCAGTACATGTAAGCCCATGGTATATAAGCTATGGTTGAAACCAATTCTATTGAGCTGATTGATTTTATTGTCTGGTATCACCATAGTCTGGTTTGTAGCTTTGTGTCTGGATGTTTACACACAATTATCCCCACATATAAATCATACATTCTGAGCATGCATTTAAAAAGATCCCAAAAAGGATTAATATCGTCCTATCAATGCTGTATGTTCAAATGTGCAGAGATTAATTTAATGCGTAAACAAGACTAAAAATTAATTTCAACATCTACAGTTTCATTTAATTTCCCTAATTTAATACTACATGATTGTATTGTTAGAATAAGAAAGAAAGAAAAGAGTACAAATGGGTCAGAATTAAAAAATTCACTATGTAACAAACCGCAGCTTGGTCTAGCATGCAGAAGGTTGTTGGTTCGATCCCTGGCCGGGTCATACCAAATAATGCTTATGTATTGACCTATAACCTTTAATTACTTGAAAGTTATCAAATTATTAATAATTGAATATTGGCCAAAACTTTAATACGTTCCGCAATAAAGTATTGCGCAATGTTTATATTGAACTCCGTAAACTTCCCGAACAAAGCCTCGAAAATGAGATCGGGAACGCAAGTCTTCGCGATGTTCCGATGATTGATCGGAAACCCAAAAGTGATTTATAGAAAATGGATTTCAACAGTATTTGCCTGATATCTATTTATAGAAAGGGGGATTTCAAAAGTATTTGCCTGATATCTATTTATAGAAAGGGGATTTCATTTCAATTTTCTTTACATCTCTTATTTAAATATTGTTTTTGTCATGTTTTGGCTGATTTGAAATACCAAACAGTTCATGTTTTATTTTTCAAGCCAAACCAGGGGTCGTAAGTTCGAATCCCCGCCCGGCAACAGTCTCCGTGACGATTGATATACGACACTGAGTCTCATTGTCATCCATCTCTCACCACTGACTCAAGTGGGGAAGTTATCAGTTACTTGTGGAGATGGGTGTGCTCGAGTACTGGTTAATCCCAGGAAATAGTGGTTAGGTTAACTGATCGTCTGTTAGCCCTCGATGGCATAAAATGATGCTAAATATTCAATCAATCATTTTTCAATTACAATACGATGCTTTGGATCCATTTTAAAAGTTATTTTATTATGTTTAGACATTTTTATCTAATTTTGAAAATATAAATAAATTAAAAAAAGTACAAATTCATATTAATTTGTTTTTAAATTTTTTTTGAAATACTAAACATGGTGCCTCTTGACCATTTACAGAAGTTTTGTCTCCCCTTCCAATTTATGGTCTATACACATGACTGTGGTGATTCTAATTTCATATTTGAATTATATCGATAATTGATTATCAAAAATTGTGTTAGAGTGAATTTATAAAAAAATTCTATGTGTCCCTTTAAATGTCTATTGTCTAACATTTTACTTATAAATAGAATACTTTCTTGTACACATGCAGTCATGTCACTTATATTCTGTAAAGAAATGGTTGACAGTCTATAATGAAGACAGATCGTGTTGAAAGCAGACGGTCACAAAGGGCACAGACGGACATATTAATTTACTACTAAGCTTATTTGATCTTGTTTTTTTATAGTCGCTGGAGGCAAAGACCAAAGCAAAGACAAAAGCGTAAGATATAGAAATTTTATATAAAAGATACCTGATGATAATAATGATGAAGATGACGAAGATGATATTGATAATGAAGATGATATGGACAATGGAGATGAAATTGATGATTAAGATGAAAATGAAGACAACAATGATGATGAAGATGATATGGACATTGTAGATGATAATGATGATGAAGATGATATGGATGATGAAGAGGATAATGATGATAAAGATGATATGGACATTGTAGATGATAATGATGATGAAGATGATATGGATGATGAAGAGGATAATGATGATAAAGATGATATGGACAATGAAGATGACAATTGTGATAAAAATGATAATGATGATGAAGATGATAATGATGATGAAGATGATATGGACAATGAAGATGACAATAATGATGAATATGATAAAGATGATGAAGATGATAATGATGATTAAGATTATATGGACAATGAAGATGATAATGATGATGAAGATGGTAATGATGATGAAGATGATAATGATAATGAAGATGATGATGAAGATGATAATGATGATTAAGATGATATGGACAATGAAGATGATAATGATGATGAAGATGATAATGTTAATGAAGATGATAATATTAATGAAGATGATAATGATGATGAAGATGATAATGATGATGAAGATGATATGGATGATGAAGACGATACAGGTTAATCCATATGATGTTGATGATGATAACAAAGATAACGACGATACCCAATAATGATTATGATGAACAATGCTATGATATTAATGATTTTGGTGATGATGATGATGATAATACTGATAATGATGATGATGATGAATAGGATGATGATTATCTTGATGGTTATGATGATGATACTGATATTGGTGAACAAAATAATGATGACAAAAATGACATAATGTTGAAAATATATGATGATAATGATGATGATGAACATGAAGATGATGATTACAGAAAAAGAATGTAAAGCATGTGACTAAATGATCATTTATCTATAATGTCATTCATGCCACACAATACAGGGACATAACTGGCACTAACCTGTGTGAATCCTGTGATGCTGCTGTAAGTGTGACAACTGCTTGAATGATCGTTCGCAGTAGAGACAATGGTACTTTCGAACACCCGAGTGAACCAGATTATGCTGATTAAGCTGCTGACGGCTGCGGAAACCCTTGTAGCAGTGCGGGCACACATGTCGCCGATCCTTGTCTGTGAGCATGTGTTCCGGTTGTAATCCAACCGGATTTGTCTGATGGTTCATATGATGCGGAGAAAGGTGGTTACCAAGACCACCGGAATTTGGTCCATTTTGTTGTTGTTGTTGCTGCAGATGCTGCTTAAGGGCAATATCACCATAATTGTCCGACAAAGACAGTCCTTGACCATGTCTTGGGGAATTTCCTGATGACTGATTCTTTTCGATCGCATCCCAGTTGATCTGATGTTGGCCGGCATTTCCGGATGGTGGGGCAGAGTTTGGTGATTTTGAACTCTGGTTTTGATGTCCCTGTCCTGTGTGCAATGAGGGTTTATGGTGTGGGGACATGAAAGGCGGCGGCCCCTGCGGTCCATTCGGTGGCGGTGGAGGAAGTTGATCTGCCTCACCCATCCTTTCTCTGTTGTTAGATGACAGTAACCAGTATGTTAGAAAAAATTTAAAGTTCTCGTACCAGGGATCAACTCCCATCCCGGGGCGATACATCATTCACGCACCCAGCAATAATGTTTGCAAGTTGTCTACGTCGTCATGATCTCTATAAATCAGCCTATCATGGTTTCGGTGAGCAATAGCCAAATTTAACCAATATGCACTTAATACACTGTTTTTGTTTTTCATTGGTCACTATGAAACACGCTTATCATTGATCCAATAGCAAGACCTAATATCCAATTCAAGCAACAATAATTTTCCTATATTCTTTACTTTATATTCATGCAGCACGTTGCTTATTTTCGCAGGAACATTTATTGGTCACTAATGTCAGTTTTTCGTAATCTGAATCCAATTCTAATCCAATTCCATTAATCCAGGTTTTGCTGTTACAAGTTGAGGATATGAAACTGAAAATAAAAAAAAAATAAATAAAATTCACTTGAAATAATGATATAGTGACTTTTATAATATATACCGGTATACATAATATTATAAGCTTATTTATTTATAATCACCGAAAAGAAAAAATAATAAATTTTAATATGAACATAATTTTTTCTCAGTCAATATGTTAAAACATGTTTCCTTTTGTTGTGCTAAGCCCTCACGCTGTCTCCTTCATACCTGTGAATAATTTTTTTATTTTTTTATTTAAAAATCACCAAAACTCATCCATCGATAAAGTAATCCAAATGACCCACCTCACGATTATTTAATGTATTTAAACGGTAATTCGCCGCTATGTGCATATTTAAAGCAGCAGTTCTTCTTTATCAAATTTAAAAGTATTCGAGTAAATATTTAAAATTCATTGTCTATTTATCTATCTCTCTCCAGTCAGTGTTGTGCAGCTGCACACTTGTCTGCGTCTATTTCACTGAGTTTTCCCTGCAAAAATGGAATGAAAATATCTGTCAGCCTAAACCCAGTGACGGCGATGCAACTGTGTCTCAATTTTTATCTTTTTTCAATATAAATGCATTCTACGCCAGTATATATCATAAAGGAGGCTGAATTAATAAGTTGATATTGGAGAATGCATTTTCTCTCTCTTCAATATCGACAAATCACCCGCAGTCTAATACCTCGAAGCCAAACATTTTTGAATTTATTAAAATGTAGTTAATTTTTTTCTCTTTAATTTATTTCAAATGTGGTTCGTGAATTTTTACTTCATAGTTCAAGACTTAAAGACAAGATTGCTGTATCTATGTAATATTCAAGTATGATATACAGCAGTTTGGCTTCAATACTCAGAATTTTGCTTGAATTTATGAGTAATATATCCATTATGAAATACGGTTGTACGCTGTTACATGTTTAAATTTAATAAAATGATATTTTGATACAGTCAAACCTGTTTTAAGCAGCCAGTCAAGGGAAGGAGCAAAAATGACCTTTTAAGACAGGTTGTTGTTTAATTTGCTCTAAAAGCATAGAAATTGGAAATAGCAAATGTGGCTGCTTAAGACAAGTGACTGCTTAATAGAGGTGACCACTTACACAGGTTTGACTGTATTTATTTCATATGAAAACATATGTTGAAATAGACCTCAGACAATGAATAAAGCTTGAAATTTTGCTATATTTTGGTATTTGTGTTTAATGTCATGTTCTTCTCATTATATTACCGCCGAAACTGTTATGGTGATGAACATTGTATGATGTTTGTGCTGAATAAAATAACTGAAATGAATTGAGCTGTAATAAATCGCTCTCAATGGAATGAGTGAACACATTATAATTAGACCATTTTGGATATTTTCTTCATAGAAGTTTTAATTTCATGTAGTATTGGTATTGTTATGGATACATATATATATGCAAATTCTTATATCAATAGTTTTTCTCCATTTAATATCATAAGCATAATTTTTAAAAAAAATTGCCAGAGATGTGCAGTTTTTCACAAATGATCGATTGATTGAATATTTACCGTCATTTTTATGCAATCGAGGGCTAACAGACGATCAGTTAACCTAACCACTGTTTCCTGGGATTAACCAGTACTCGAGCACATCCCATCTCCGCAAGTAACTGATAACTTTCCCACTTGAACCAGTGGTGAGAGATGAATGATAATGAGACACAATGTCGTATATCAATCATCACGGAGACTGTTGCTGGGCGGGGGATTCAAACTCACGACCCCTGGATTGATAGTCAGACGAGCAACCGACTGAGCTAATCGGGCCCGGCACACAAAAAGTTTGAATAGGGTTGAAGGTCAATGTTGACTACACACAGCAGGTTATGAATGGTATTTAGTTTTATTGATAGCATGACCTTGGAATGAATCAGCATTAAATCACAGTGTGCGATCGCCTCGCATGTCAAAGGTTGTGGGTTCATCTCCAACCGGGTCATACCAACAACATGAAAAATGGTACTAAAACCTTCTTCACTTTGTGCCCAGCATTTCAAGGATAGTTCTAGGTCTGATCCACCTGGTGTAGTAATAATAATAATGACTTTATTTAACGAGAATACTCAGTTGGACTTGGTTGAATCTTCCCTGACTGGGAGTGGTATAGTGTCTGTGCCATGATATTCCAGTATGGCAGTGCCTCAGAATACTGTCTCAAATAGACACCATTGTGATATTACTGAAACATTGTTGAAAGCGCTGCTAAACACCATATAACAACAAGTCTGCAAAAACCTGGTAAACCTTCTGTTATAAGGTATTTGGACCAAGTTGATCTTCTTTAACCAAACTCTCAACAGAAAGAGGAAAATGATCTTACTGCATGACCTTAGATTACTCGGCAATTTATAAGTCCTTTACACACAATTATTCTGAAAGTTGAATTTCAAACATGACTCGTCAATCCTTGATTTAAATACACCTATCCCTATTTAGAAGCCACATTAGAGAGTATTTACTGACTATGAGTCAAACACTGCAAGTCATGGTTCTTGTTGGCCAATCACAGTTCAACCCTTTACTTCATATGGACGCCTTTAGACACCTCTATTTTAGATGCCTTTGAACACCTTTTTAAGAAGGCTTTTGAATTATTGGGTGAATTATGTTTATATTAACTGACAGAGTGGAAAACAGTGCAGGAAGTGTTCAGATTGCTTGTTACGAGCAATCTGAACTCTTCCTGCACTGTTTTCAAAGGCCTCCTGTGATTGGTGCGGGAAAAACGCGTTTCTATGGAGTAAAGGGTTAAACAAACCTTTCACAGGTAACATTGCTCTGAAACAGTATCATTATTGACGCAGATTCTGACAATAAATAATGACAACTGTTAATATACTTTTAATATTTAGTCAGTATGTCACCTTGCTTCAAATGCAAAGTCTTTCCTTTTCAAATCACAAAAGCAAGCACCTGCTTCGGAACTAGTGCACTGTGTCATTACTTATGTAAACTGTTTTAAATAGAGCCTTGAAACAAAATGAATCATTTCAAAGGTTTAAATTTGGTATAAAAAGTAATACATGAAAAAGGCATTCAGACTTCATTTTGATAATCAAAGTGCTGTTTATTTAAATAAATTGAATTTATTTATAAATAATTTTTTACAATTCTAACACAAAAACAAGTGCAAATACTGTCAAATGCAAACATCAATTTTGTCCTTTGAGGTTAAAATGGAGAAGTTGCCACTAATAAAACATTTAGAGTATGTCCGTCCCCTTTGAACAGGATATACTTCCTGGTCGAAGGACACTCTTCTCGTTTAATATTTGTTAAATTGCCCGCAGACGTTCCAAGTATTATTTCTTGCTATGAAATTGTATAAAGCTCCTAATGATAGAACACATTTTTTCATTGGGCAATAGTGGTCACAAGTGCCTATCGTTATTAAAATAAGTAACATAAATTATTTATTACATAATTTCTATTACAGTTACAACATGTCCAAATGATGATTGCTTTGTAAGCAGCAATTTGATTGGATAATGATTTTTAGAATATTTAGCATCATTTTTATGCCAGAAATAGGGAATACATTCTTCCCAAGGAACCTGGTAGGTGGACCAATATATAAGTATATCTCTAACCGCAGCAGAAGTCTAATGGTAGAATGTTCACCTCGCATGCCGAAAGTCATGGGTTCAATCCCAGGCCAGGTCATACCAAAGACTTGAAAAATGGTAATAAAAGGTTCTTCGCTTGGCGCTCAGTATTTAGAGGATAGTTCTAGGTCTCATTGGCCCATTGTCAGTATAAAATGACTGGTAGTGTATCATACCATGTGTCTGCAGCATGATACTCCATGGTGGCAGAATACTGTCTAAAGTAGACACCATCGTGATATAAAAAAAGAATTGTTGAAAGCAATACTAACAACCACACAACAACAACAACATGCATCTGCAAGTAGCTGATAAATTTCCTACTTTAATCAGAGATGAGAGACAAATGACAATGATACACAATGGCGCATATCAGTCATCACGGAAACTGTGGCCAAGCAGGATTTGCACTCAAGACCCCTAGATTGGTAGTCAGGCTTGCTACCAACTGACCTAACCAGACATGGCACTCATAATTTTGTAAAAATTGTTGAAAGCAATGATAAACTGCATAAAATAAAGTCATTATAAGTGGTTCTTGTCGGGAAAATGTTGAGATTGTCTTAAACAATTTCTGTGATTTTCTACTATTTTCTATGAAAAATTTATTTAATTATACTAAGGTTTGTCACCATTTTTACAACAATTTACAATAAGTTATATAGACATGTTGCATATTAGTGATCATGGAGACTGTGGCTGGCAGGATCTGAACTCATGACCCCTAGATTGATAAACAGACACATTACCAACTGACCTAACCAGATTATGGCGCTCATAATTTTTTTTTTGTCATAATGGGATTTTTCATCATTTTTAAAACAGTTTACAATAAGTTATATATGGCACATAGTTTTATTGGTGGGGAAAGACCTTAATCTTACTAGCAAACTTTTTCGCTGGACTTGAACGAAAGACCTCCGGGATAAGAGATGAACACCTTTGACCAGGCTGTCATGGAGGACCCCGATAGGTGATGATTTGAAATAAGTTTTTTAAGAAATAGTAAAACTTTGATGGCTCCAACCCGATTAGACAGGATAAAATAGTTTGAGTTAAGGAAGTATTGTTCAATGTCATACCATACATGTAATATACATCAAAATAGTAATTTGGCCAGGACCACATAAGTTGTTCGAGCTATATATGGTGTTCCAGCCATCCGTGTTTGAGCAAACAAAGTTCTACTGTAATTCAAATATTCAAGTTCAGTTTGACATAAACATGAATAAAACTACAAAATTATTATTTATACGTTAACACAGAAGTTCACTAACATATAGTAAAAAAACAAAAATCCATTTTTTGCAGTGAAATATCATGGAGCAATTAGTATGCTACAGCTATCATACAACAAATCGTGATTATGGAGGCTTCCATATATGTGTTAGCTAATAGGATGCAAAAAAAATTCCAAGAGGCCCTCGGCTCATAGTGGCCATAGGACATTTTGAAATTTCACAATATTAATCATCTTTGTGGGGGTCGTCTTAACAACTTGCGGATAAATCCCCCACCGCACCATTACTGAACAAAAAGTTGGGTACTATGAAAAGGAAATACTTTAAATTCCCATACTATTTATCTGGAAAAATAATGTACTGGACCCTTATACATCCCAGTCCCTTTGTCAGATTTGTCAAAACGTCAATGACCCAATTCATAGGGATTTGTTATGAGCAGATGATGCTCTATATTTAAAATTTTATATGCGAAATATTTCTATATACCTGAAAAAGTTTAGGGCCCCCTCTCCCCCACCCCACCGAAAGTTTGAAAATGAAAGAGAACACAAGATGACCGACAAATTGAGCTAAGAAAAACTAACGTGATGTGTAGCAAGAACCCTTCAACAATCAGAAACATGCACAGTTATCAGTTTAGTGCACCTTCTAATGATAATATCGAAGCACAGGCACAAGCGTCGCTTTATACCAAAAAAATACAAGTTTTACGTATGGAGATGTAGAGTTTAACCCTTTACTTCATATAGACCCCTTTGGACACCTCTAATATAGATGCCTTTGGACACCTAATATAGAAAGCTTTGGAATTATTGGGTGAATTTTGTTTATATTAACTGACAGAGTGGAAAACAGTGCAAGAAGAGTTCAGATTGCTCGTCACGAGTAATCTGAACTCTTCCTGCACTGTTTTCAAAAGCCTTCTGTAATTGGTGCCGGAAAACGCGTATCTATTGAGTAAAGGGTTAAAAGGCATTTCCAAGTCAAATTCTTCACTAAAAATGACAGGTATTACCCAAACATGACATACTGTGACACAATCTTCAATAACGAGAATAGCTTCCATGTACCCGAATGATCAGTAAGAAGTCGGGTGAGGTCCTGGAGTAAATGTTACCATTCTCGGGGCAGAGCTTACCATCATTATGATGTTCTTACCATTACAAAAATGATTTTAGAAATTGCAGTTGTGGTCGCGCTAAAATTGTGGGAAAATTCAGGGGGCGTTAACTTTTTTCAAGATGTATATGTAAAATGAAAAGGATGATTCATATGATATATGAACAAGTTTGACAGAAAGGCTATTGAGAGGAAGATTTTTCAAATTTCAGTTTCAACTATTTTGGGCTTTTGAACCCTTTTGGAAATTCCATCCTCCTTATTGAACCAAATCAAAATTGCTAGGACCAGACAATACTTCAGATATAGTAATGAGCAAATGGATAAGAAAATGGGAACTTTCTTTCCCCACATAGTATTCATATTTAAAACTCAAAGTCTCCTTTCAAGGTCCCTACCAGTACCCTAGCCCTTGGACTTGCAAAAGCTTCAAACCCAATAGGTAATAATTATATCAGTTATGAACATACATGTATTTGACTTACTAGCTGTTTTATAGAATAATCCCAATCCTCCACATTCAGCTTACTTAATGCCAAAATAAATGTGTTTAAATAGAAAACTAGTGGTTCTGTAATGATTCATTTAGATGGTAATCATATATTCCACCCGCATCCCCATCCGCCACCCAAAATTTTTTACCCCTGAAAAAATTTCTATAAATTTGCTAAAAATCGATTTCATCCAGTGTAGATTTTTTAAATAAAACATAAAATATTTTCAAATAGGTTCATTTTAAAGAACTTCCGAAATACTGAAAAAGGTAGATCAGTAAAAAAATGAACACTTAGTACACAAGTAACTGGCAAGCTTTCTCACATACAGTTTTTGGTGTGAGCAGTGAGAGGGTAAAGGATCTTAAGATGGCGCCTTAGACCACTCGACCACAAAGGACCCTTCCTGAGGTTTCAATCAGTTTGTAGAAGGAAATAAATTCGCTGATATATGTTTCTACAAACATAAGAGCACTACTGCAACATCACCTGCCTTTGTAGAAACTGTTACAAAACATTCCAGAAAATTAAAAAAAAACGAGAAGCAATGACAATTTTGAATAGAACATACTTTGTTTCATAATGATAATGAAAAAAACGGGGAAAAAGATAAACACGACTACTTTAGGTGAACAAAAATGTGATTCTTAAAAGATGTGTAGAGACAGTAGTGCAGTGGATAGAATGCTAAAGGTCAAGGATTAGATCCGAGACATGACTCAAAGACCTCAAAAAAGCAACACTCAGTAATGGAAATTGACTCAAAATCAAGCTACATATTTGAGTATGAAACATGCTGAGTATGTAGTTGCGCACACCACTAATACATAATTGATTACATATCAACCTGTGCATCTAATAATGTACACAACCAATACATAATTGATTATATAACCTGTTGTGTATCTAGAAGTGTACACCACTAATACATAATTGATTACATAACATGCTGTGCATCTAAATAGTGTACACCACTAATATATAATTGATTACATAACCTGCTGTTTATCTAGTGGTGCATGCCACTAATACATAACTGAATATTTAGCCTGATGTTTATCTAGTAGTGCATACCACTTGTACATAAATGAATATATAACCTGCTGTTTATCTAGTAGTGCATACCACTTGTACATAATTGATTAAATAACTTACTGTTTATCTAGTAGTGCACACCACTAATACATAATTCATTACATAACCTGCTGTTTATCTAGTAGTGCACACCACTAATACATAATTCATTACATAACCTGCTGTTTATCTAGAAGTGCATACCACTAATACATAATTCATTACATAACCTGCTGTTTATCTAGTAGTGCACACCACTAATACATAATTCATTACATAACCTGCTGTTTATCTAGTAGTGCACACCACTAATACATAATTCAATACATAACCTGCTGTTTATCTAGTAACGCATACCACTTGTACATAATTGATTAAATAACTTACTGCTTATCTAGAAATGCACAACACTTAGATGTAATTGATTACCTTACCTGCTGTTTATCTAGTAGTGCATACCACTTGTACATAACTGATTAAATAACCTGCTGTGTATCTAGAAGTGCACACCATGTGTATGTACGGAATTTATTAAATTACCTGCTGTGTATCTGGTAGTGCATATCATTTATAGAACATTGATTAAATAACCTGCTGTGTATCTAGTAGTGCACATCATGTGTATGTACGGAATTGATTATATAACCTGCTGTATATCTAGTAGTGCACACCATGTGTATATATGGAATTGATTATATAACCTGCTGTGTATCTAGTAGTGCACACCATGTGTATGTATGGAATTGATTATATAACCTGCTGTGTATCTAGTAGTGCACACCATGTGTATGTATGGAATTGATTATATAACTTGCTGTGTATCTACTAGTGCACACCATGTGTATATATGGAATTGATTATATAACCTGCTGTGTATCTAGTAGTGCACACCATGTGTATGTACAGAATTGATTATATAACCTGCTGTGTATCTACTAGTGCACACCAAGTGTATGTATGGAACTGATTATATAACCTGCTGTGTATCTAGTAGTGCACACCATGTGTATGTATGGAACTGATTATATAACCTGCTGTGTATCTAGTAGTGCACACTGTGTGTATGTACAGAATTGATTATATAACCTGCTGTGTATCTACTAGTGCACACCATGTGTATGTATGGAACTGATTATATAACCTGCTGTGTATCTAATAGTGCACACCATGTGTATGTACCGAATTGATTATATAACCTGCTGTGTATTTACTAGTGCACACCAAGTGTATGTATGGAACTGATTATATAACCTGCTGTATATCTAGTAGTGCACACAATGTGTATGTATGGAACTGATTATATAACCTGCTGTGTATTTAGTAGTGCACACCATGTGTATGTATGGAACTGATTATATAACCTGCTGTGTATTTAGTAGTGCACACCATGTGTATGTATGGAACTGATTATATAACCTGCTGTGTATCTACTAGTGCACACCATGTGTATGTACCGAATTGATTATATAACCTGCTGTGTATCTAGTGGCATAAATTGGTCATATTTAATACCTACTGTGTATCAACAGCTCGGACTGGGACACAAAGGTGACTTTTTAAACTCTGACTGGTTCACGTAACACTGAATGGTCTTATCAGGAATAAAGATAAACCCATCTAGAGATAATTTAAATGTACATTTGGACCAAATTTTATTTCAAAACTCTTTCAGATGTGTTCCAAAGCTGTTAATGCACACACTAAGTAGGTACAGATATTATTGAGTCATTTGGCATAAAGTATTACATGTTCATTGTATGTGACCTTCAGCCTCAAACTTCATTTTGTGTTTAGCTCTGACAAAATAAGCGCTGGGGGATTTTAATGAACCACATTATCAAACAATTGTAAACTTGTAAACGATATCTAGTTTAAGATTCTGTATTAGGCCATTACAAACTAATCCCTTGATTATCATCCAAATTTTACTTAAAAAGGGGGAGGGGGGGAGGATTTTATTTTTTATTTATTTATTTAATTTTGTTGTTATAACAAGAGGCCCAAGAGGTCCTGAGGATGCTCTACTGACTCAGAGTGACAAATAGCACTTTTTATATCAACCCTCTTTGGGGCTTGTCTTAACAACTTATGGATGATTACCCCTACCACACCCATACTGAACAAAACGTTAACTGCTATGAAAAGGAAATACTTTAAATTCCCATACCATTCATCTGTAAAAAAATATAGTCCCCATACAGAAATCTTATACATCCCAGCCCCTTGATTTATCAAAACTTCAATCACCCACTCTTAGCGATTTGATATAAGCAGAAATGCTTTATTTTAAATAAAAGTTGTTTTGTACACATGGATGCGAACATTCTCTATATATTCCAGCCCCTTGATTTGCAAAATCTTCAATCACTTGTTGATGTAAGAATAATTTATATCGTATATGGACAAGTTTGACAAAAAGGTTATTGAGAAAAAGATTGATAAAAATTCCCAATTTTAACCATATTGCTCCCCCCATCCCCTGGTCCCCCAGCCCCCTACGGAAATTCAATCCTCTTTATTAATGAACAAAATCAAATTTACTGTTACTAGACAATGCTTTAGATCTTAAATATGATTTGTACAAACTTAAAACTCTTAATCATATGGATAATTTATATCAAATATAACCAAATTTGACTGACCAGTTGTTCAGGATAAGATTAATGAAAATGTTCAATTTTTACCATTTTGTGACCCCACCTGGCCTCTTTTGGAAAGTCAATCCTTCTTATAGAAGAAAATCTTATTTGTTATCACTAGAAGATGCTTCAAAACTCAAACTGAATAAAAAATAAAATCATAAATGGGTGAAAAAATTAGAATTTTCCATTTTCCCATAGTATCTCATATAAAACTGAAAGTCCCCTTACAGGGCCCCTATAAATACAAGCCCTTTGATATGTACTAACTTTAAACCCACACTCATTGGGATAATCTATACCAGTTATTAACAAAATTTGACAGATCGATTGTCGAGAAGAATTATTTTTGAATATTTTCTATTTTAACCCTTTTTATACACACCCTGGCCCCTTACGGAAAGTCAGTTCTAGTTTTTGAACATATCTTATTTTCTATAACTAGATGATGCTTCAGAACTCAAATTGAATAATAATTTTGCCCAAATGGATGAAAAAAATAGAATTTTCCATTTTCCCATTGTATTCCTACCGGTATATAAAGCTCAAAAGTCCCCTTACAGGACTCCTATAAATACAAGCCCCTTGATTTTTACACAAATTTAAACCATACTCATTGGGATAATCTTTATCAAATATAAACAAAGTTGACTGACCATTTGTTGAGAAGAAGATTTTTGAAATTTCCTATTTTAACCCATTTTTTAGCCACCCTGGTCCCTTATGGAAAGTCAATTCTCCTAATTGAACCAAATCTTATTCCCTATGACCAGATGGTGCTTCAGAACTCAAAACTGAATCATAATTTTGCCCAAATGGATGAAAAAATGAGAATTTTCTGTTTTTCTCAAAGTATCCCTATGTAAACTTCTAAGTCCCCTTACATGGCCCTATAAATATTAGCCCCTAAATTCTTATCTGTAATCAAACTCCTACACATACGGATAATTTATGCCAAATATGAACAAATCTGACTGACCTGTTCTAAAGAAAACGATTTTTGTAATTCCCAATTTTTACCCTTTTTGGGCCCCTCCTGACCCCTTAAGACAGTGGAACCCAGTCATTTTTACAAATGTGAACCTCCTTAACCAAACAATGCTTCTATAAAAATATAGGCAAAATCAATTCATTTTTAAAAAAAAATAAAAAATTAATATATATTATAATGACATGTGTCACCTAATTAAACACTCCGGGCAGGGTCATTTTTAACCCCAGGGATACCATTTGAACAAATATAATAGAACTATAGTTGGTTATCATTACTACATAAATATTTACAAAATCTGTTGGGCGGTTCATGAGAAGAAGATTTTTAAGTTTTGGTCTATTTTTAGTAATGGCGGCCATCTTGATAAAAAAAAAGAACAACTTCTATATAGTCTCCTTTCCAATAGAAACATTCATGTGAAGTTTGAGTTTAAATGGCTTAGTGGTTGCAGAGAAAGTACTGCTAACAGACAACAGAAGACGGACATTGCACCATCACATAAGCCCTTCTGGCTTTTGGCCAACTAGTAGAGCTAAATAAAAATTCTTTTATTTTTATTTATTTATTTTTTTTAATGAAAATAAAAAAGGTCGGATTGGCATGAAAATTAGGGGGTGGGCTGAAATGATACTCTAGCAATAAATTTATCATGACCTTATATGTAAAGGCAATTTATCAATGATTTTGTCAATAGTAATAATCGTATTACTGAAATTTCAGTATATAATATCCGCACATTCATATACATCCACAAGTCCGTCCAAGTGGGGTAAGAGATATGGTAGTATAACATTTGAGTAACAAGACATATATAGAATATAATTATTAACCAATATCTTGATTGTAGAATCAAACCTGTCCTAAGCAGTCAGTCAAGGCAGGCGTCAAAAATAACCTTTTAAGACAGGTTGCTGCTTAATACAGGTTAATTCACCCTGAAAGCAAAGAAATGGGAAATAGCAAATGTGGATGCTTAAGACAAGTGACTGTTAAATAGAGGTGGTCACTTACACAGGTTTATATATATAAACTGATTATGGTGATTCAGACAGAACCTCCAAAACAGGTTTGGAAGAGTGGCCCTTATAGGTAACCAAATGTCTGTATATAAGAGTTAAAAAAAGTGATTCCAATATTAGATTCCAGCGTCCAGTCATTCAGGAGGGGTATTGCATTTTCATTCAGTATTTCTTTTGTTAATAATTTTTTTTGCTCCTCAAGATTTGTAACTTCCGCGCTCTCTCTCTAGTTCATTGACCTCTTACCACTGAGAAGGTTGGTTCAACACCAGCACAATCAAAAACCTTATTGTGAGAAAGTCTTCGAGAAGCTTGGTAAGTTGTATGGTGTTTAGAGTTGCTTTCAACAATATTTCAGTCATATCGCAACGGTGTCTACTTGAGACAGTATTCTAAGCGCTGTCACACTGGAGTATCATGCCGCAGACACATGGTATGATACCCCACCCAGTCACATTATACTGACACCGGGCCGACCAGACCTAGAACTCTCCTCTAAATGCTAGGCATCAAGGGAGGAAGCTTCCAATACCATTTTTAAAGTCTTTGGTATGACCCGGCTGGGGATTGAACCCACGACCTTCCGCATGCGAGGCGGACGCTCTACAACTAGACTACGCCATGGTCTAGCTTGGTAAGAATAATAGGTATCCATTAAATTTTGTTAAATATTTTGGGTTTTGCATAAAAATGCATAAGAGCAGTTTTACATTTTCATTATTTTGATTATGGGTGCTGTGCTTAGATTTTCCCTGAAAAAAAAAAATTCTCTACAATTTTGTTAATTTGGTTTATATCAATTTATTTTAGCTTGACTGTGAAGAAAGCTCAGAGCTTATATGAATACCTCTTAAGTCCGTTTCCTTCCATTGAGTTTATTTCGAGAGGACATCAGGTCGAGTGTGGGATCAAACATGCAACCTCTAGGATGAAGAGCAAACACTCTATCCATTGCACTACTGCCCTACTTAATTAAATTTTGCTTATCAAGTGTGTGATTTTCTCTTATAATTATTATAGTACTTCATATATTTTGTTTAGGGTAAAATGCAATTTTCAACTCATTTCAGGTTATATATGGCATATCTAGTTTTATTGGTGGAGGGATACTCTTAGGATAAATCTGAGTAAAACCATCATCTTACCACAAGTAACTGGCAAACTTTCTCACATTAAGTGATTGGAGCAAGTGGGGCTTATGATCTTAGCGGTGAGAGGTAAGGGATCTTGAGACGGCACCTTAGACCACTCGGCCACGAAGGACCTTTTAAAATGGAAAATATATGTGTAAGATCTTTCGGCAAGTAAATGGCAAACTTTCTCACATAAAGTGTTTGGAGTGAAAAAGACTTGAACCTAAAACCTCAGTGGTGAGAGGTAAATGATCTTCAGCTGGTGCCTTAGACAACAGTCGGCCACAGAGGACCCTTGACATATAAGAGGTATTGTACAGATGGGCAATTCTTAAAAAAAATATTTGTTTGCTGTGCTCAGACCCAGTATTTTTCATGTGGGTAGGTAGGTAGCTAATGTTTTTTGGTTTGCAAATTTTGATTTTGCATAAGAACAAGAGGCCCAAGAGGACCTGAGGATGCTCTACTGACTCATAGTGGCCATAGCACTTTTTGAAATTCTCCTATGCAATAGAAACATCAGGGCGAGGTCATTTTTAACCCTATAGGGACACCATTTGAACAAATCTAACAGAACTATAGTTGGTAATCATAACTACATAAACATTTTGAAAATCTGTTGGGCCGTTAATGAGAAGATGATTTTTCTAAGTTTTGGACTATTTTTAGTATCGGCAGCATCTTCTGTATAGTCTCCTATGCAATAGAAACATCCATGTGAAGTTTCAGTTTAATTGGCCTAGTGGTTTCAGAGAAATTGCTGCTAACAGACGACAGATGACAGAAAATACGCCATTGCATAAGCACTTCTTGCCTTTGGCCAGTAGAGCTAAAAATGAACAGAAATCATGAAAAAAATTCAATGCTTTGAAAGTCAATAAAAAGTTTGGGTAGCTGCAATTTTGAGTGAGTAGGTAGGAACATGGCCAATACAGCCTTATTAATATATTAAAATCAAATCATCAGGTTTTTTCCAACAAAAAAATGACCTTTATTGCCATGGGGATATCTTCTAAGGATCTCTTATTTTGGTCTATGAGGGTCAAGGCTACTAGACTAAAACAGTATTTCCTGGTTAATTGCAGTGCATTTTGGGACACATCACATGACTTTAATATGATTTTGATTTGAACTGCTACATTGGCTACATATTATTGACTTTTTTTATATTAGAAATAATACAAAAAATGAAGGTGAAGGTCATCAAGAAGTAATTATTGATGCACAGTCTATCTCAGTACCAGACATATTTCAATTATGGGGCCCACTTCACTCAACATTCGTAAGTTTACCGACTTCTTAGTGTAAAATTTGAAGTTACGAAAATAAAATTGGGAAATTCATTTAGGGTTTAACTTACTTTATTTTATGAACTTTTGTAAGCATTATAAATAGAATTATTTTTAAATAGCAAAACAAAAAAATGCAAATGAAACGTTCCTAGGTGTCATAATTTGTTAATACGATATTTTTTAGAAATTACGAAGGTTAGTGAAAAAGGTCTGTGATACCCTTATATCCTAAAATAAAAGCATGGAATTCCCCCACAATTCTTAGCACTCTAGTGCATATTTACCAAACTGTGACCTGATAAGCAACTGGCCGATCAATTTCTCGTAAGTCTCTGCTATGTAAAAATAGCCAGCAGCGAGAGCTCCATGCAGGAAAGTTTCATCAGTTTAAGTATTTATTTATAGAATTTGGATTAAATTGTAACAACTCAGATTTAAATAAAGTTTTTTTCCCACTGGTAAATTTGAAATTCAAAATCATTTGTACTTTAGTCATGTATGGTTATCAGACTATTTATGGTCATATTTAACTAATAATTTTCTTAATACATACAGTGAATTTCCCCAATACATTGGCTTTAACCCTTTACCCCATAGATACACGTTTTCCCGCACCAATCACAGAAGGCCTTTGAAAACAGTGCAGGAAGAGCACTTCCTGCACTGTTTTCCACTCTGTCAGTAAATATAAACATAATTCACCCATTGCCGAGACGTGGTGAATTAATACTTTCAATATTAGAGGTGTCCAAATGCGTCTATATGAAGTAAAGGGTTAAAATGAGATTTATTAAATTTTCATTACTAACAGTTCATTAACAAAAGAATCCCCTACCCTCTATGTTCAAATTTGAATGACTTTTTTCACTATGAAATACCAATATTGATTTAGAATGTAAATAAATATTAACTCTATTTATAACCAAATTATGACTGTCAAAAAATTGGAATTAATCTATTTTTGCAGACAAAAAAATAGCATGAAAGTTTTAATTAATTGAAATTATTTAACCAATCATGAATGCCCAAGGCCAAAATAAATTTATAAGTGATTGTTCATTATACATATAAATATTTTTGACAAATGGAACCATAATTTGCCAAAACGAAGCCGCATTTTAAACTTTTTTTATCTTGAAATGATTTTCTTACATTTCATGGCTAAAATGAAGCTTTCATGTTAATATTTGAAAAAAAACACAACAAGAAATTGCACCACTGCCACTATTTCAAAATTTGGATGAAAATCCAGGAATTTATCTAATATAGCCTCTAAAAAATTTTTTATATGACCTTTATAAAATAAAAAAAGAATGAGATCTCTTTTATAAAAATTAGTAAACCACATCAGTTGTAATATTTGATACACTTTGTTTAAAAAGATAAGAAGTAATTCAAAGTTCAAAATATTTACATCTTTTCCGTTTTATCAATTTATTTTTTTTTTATAAATTTCACAGCTAATTTTACAAAATAAAAATGACATGAAAATAATAAAATAACTTTTTTCTCTTCTGATAAGATTCCGAAAATAGATATCTGAAAAAGTTAATAATCAAATAAATTTGCATGAAAAGTTAAGTATATATAGAGATTATTTATTTTTAGTTATGTCACATCGGCAACCTTATCCTCTATAAAAGTTAGTTCGGAATAGACAGCTGGTGCTGCCATATTGAAACGTCACAACTCCGTAACAAAAAAACCAAAACGGTCACCATTACTCTAAACATTGTACCTCATTTAAATAACACTTTTTATATTTCATTACAAATGTTTTAAAATAAAAAAAAATAAGTAATAAAACACATTTATTTGTTTATTTGAAGTTCATCATTCAATCTCTGTTTTGGTAAAGTCAAACTCGCAAAAGGAAAGTACTCCGATCTGCGGTGTTATTATATTTGAACATAAAACCCGCGATTTATTTGGAACACTGTGCACAGTCATTTTAACCATTCCTATATGTGCTCTTTCACTCAAATAATTCATCATTCATTAAACAAGCCTATTTCTTATCAACCCTAATTTACACCTGACAGCCCCTCAAATTGCCACCTCCTTTATCAGACCTTAATATTGGATCATTTAAAGCTTGTTTTATTACACAATTTATCATCTACTGAACAAACTTGTTATAGGTTTTAACCCAACCTTTTTCGGGCAAAGTAATTGAATTTCAAATATGGTACATATCTGTATTTGACACCCCTAACTGCATAAAACACTCCGTCACACATCAGTACATCTCCCATGAATACTTCAACCGCCCAATTGAAACTAAACATGTACTTCCTTTTTTAACTCATGATTTATCACAAGACAAATTTTTAATAATTAAATATTCCAAATTAAAAAAAATCTTTTTATAAGCAGTATAATTTGATGGTAGACATTTTTAAATTATGTTATTTGGGGAAATGCTACCTTTATTCCTTTGTACTTCAAGAAATTTTATTATTAGAAACTTTAAAATAATTATTCTTTTAAAACCACATCAAATTTAATGTTATTTTAAGCAATGTCATACTTCTGCATTACTTCATGCATTTGCGCCGTTTTCTTTACTTTTCAAACATATTACACAATTCTGCGCATTTTTATAAACTATTGCGCCTTTTCTTTCAAGTGCAGGTGTACTGGGATGTTATCTTCTGTGACAAATTCATATCAGGAATGTGTCTTGGCATCTATTTATCTATATATGTAAGTCTTTTAGATAACAAAATATTTATATGCCACTGCCTTACTAATGGACTTGGTATAAATTTTTATATTTATCGCAAAGCAAAAGAAATTCATGCGCGCATTCAGATCACACAAAATGGTGACGTCACATACCCGGCAGCCTCCATGTTTTAACCTTATTAAGACAGAAATACAATGAACAGTTTACAGATAAATAAAGTAAAGAGAACCAGTCCTGGTATCAAGGCAAGGCAAAATAACTTTAAGCCCTCGGGTAACCCTCGGTTAATACTGGCCTCCGATCAAAACCATCGAAGCTTGGTAAGACTCATCTTGTGATACATACATATATCAATAAAAAAAACATGACTGTATATAATATAGTAACAGATATATATTTTTTCATATATGTATATTTCATCATGAACTTACATAAATATGTATCTATATATAATTTATTTACTTTTATCTGTCTCATATAATATACATACATATATATATATATATATATATTTATATATAATATATATATATATAGA
The DNA here is from genome assembly GCA_029582155.1 of Panopea generosa. NCBI lineage: Eukaryota > Metazoa > Mollusca > Bivalvia > Adapedonta > Hiatellidae > Panopea > Panopea generosa. The sequence continues at coordinate 44,963,573 of CM055910.1, read as the reverse complement.
TATCTACAAAGCCTGGACTTGCCAACACACTCACATGCACACATATACTATCACATAATCATATCACCTATATAATATATACATATATATCTAAGCATATATAATCATAGAATACCATATTAAGAATCCTTCAGACTCGACGGTTAGACAGAAGACAGGGTAGATAACCCTACCATACTTGTCACTATCATAGGTCCAATTACTGAAACTTTACAATCTCGAGTTAATCTCTCTTCTCACAGTTATTCCAGCACCACAATTCACTACAAATCCTCTCTAATCAACTCAAATTGTTATCACATTAAAAACTAAAAATCGCTTCTCGTGACGGCTTCAAGACTTCAATTTCAAATCACTTTTTTACAGTTTCAAAAAAAAAAATGCGCCCGATGTCATTTGCTGCATTTTCTCTAATGCACAACACTGCACCTCATACAATTCTTTCCGACTGAGAAAATAATTTCCGTCTAAAAATAGCTCTCAATAACTTCACAGCTGTATAAAAAAATACAAGCCAGACTGTCTAGAAAAATGTCTAATGTTATATAATGTACATTATGTGCATTAGACGCTGGCTTTGAGGACCAGACAGAAAATGCAGAAGTGATAAAAAAAAACTTGTAGCGAAACTATTTTTCCAATATATCCAAACAATCAACTTCTGGCCAAGATGCTATAAAATCAAATTATGAGTGTATTTTCTTTTTCAAAGGTAATTCTGGCCTGACACTGGTAAAGTAGACTCAATAAAAAGTGACATCCAAAATACGATCTTAGCTGCACTATATGCAGTGCAAAAATTCAATGTGAGGTATTTACTATGTTAAAAGAGTGTGCACACATAATTTTTATGACATGCATTATGCAATGTGAACACATACAGCAGCGTTCTATATTTAAACCTAGAGTTTCTGTGTATGCTGCAGCGGGCTTAATATGCAGCTTTTTATTTATAAATGTGGATAGATACATTTCAATAATTTATTATATATCTATATATATATACATTTATATTTATGTTATACTGTGTATGTGACACAGGGTACTATACATTAAAGAGAAAAAATCACAACTTAACAGATGATTAGAGGTTAAATGTTGACTGTCTGTGTGGAAAATTGTGAGAGAGATTTTTAATTTATTTATAAAATGTAGATATATTTCATTATCCTTTATCCATTAAGTATATTTTATATTTACAATGGCAGATTTAGAGGGTTGGGGCATGGGAGTCTATCCTCCCCAACTTGGAGTTCCAAAATATTAAAAAAATCACCTCCATTTGAGTGAAAATGGTAAAAAAAAAACAACAAATATTTATCTATAGAGATATTCCGATAAGCTTTTAACTGTATACAAATTTTTTTATACTTGCAATGGAAGATTTAGAGGGTTGGGACATGGAATCCTATCCTCCCCAACTTGAAGTTTCAAAATACTGAAAAAATCACCTTCATTTGAGTGAAAATTGTAAAAAAAACAACAAATATTTATCTATAGAGATATTCCGATAAGCTTTTAACTGTATATGTAATTTTTATATTAACAATGGCAGATTTAAAGGGTGTGGGCATGAAATCCAGACCTCCTCCAACACTATTAAAAAATGTACCTTCATTTGAGTGAAAATGGTAAAAAAATATTCTCGGACACTATCTCGAATTTAAGGACTATCAGATCTAAGATTGAGCATGTTGTCCAGTGGTAGAGCACTGAACCCATGATCGGAGGGTCGTGGGTTCGATCCTCCACCACAGCTTTGTGTGGTGTCCTTGAGCAATACAATTTTTCCACAAATGCTTAGTACTGGCTCAACCCAGGAAGATTTCAAGCATGATTTGTTTAAGTGGTAAGAACTTGTTTCACAATCGAAGTGAAATAAATAACTATCTGAGATTTACAAAATTCTTATCAACCTCAACCAAAAATCCTGGATCTGCCTTTGATATATATTATATATAGAGGTCTATTCATCAAAGGGGGATTATTAGGTCATACCAAGTTAAGGTTAACTGGAGTGGCGGGGAGTTGGGGACAAGATCTGATTTAGGGTGGTAAGAGTGTGGGCAGATCTTCAATGTTTGGAGAGATATGAGATAAAGGGTTATAAAAGTAAGAGGGATCTCAACCAGAGAGTTGGGGGTTGAGATCTGATTTGAGATATAAAAAAAAAGTGAATGGGGTTTTACACTATTTTCAACACATTTTAGGTCATCTGTGGCATATCCAGTTTTATTGGTGGAGGAGGACCTCAGAATGAATCTGAGTAGAACCACCATCCTGCTGCAAGTATCTGGCAAACTTTCTCACATAAAGATATTGGAGTGAGTGGGACTCGAAGATACGGCCTTAATAAGCGATGAGAGGTAAGTGATCTTGAGATGGGGCCTCAGACCACTTGGCCATGGAGGACCCTGATTTTGGATAATAAAAATTGGGCAAATCTTTGATGTTTGGGGAGATACAAGATACAGGGATATAAAAGTATGAGCTCAGATTGAAGATGATAAAAATGGGACAGATAAAAGGGGACGGATCTCAGAGGGCCAAAAGATATACAAGACATAGAATGACAAGAATTTGACAGCCTTAGAGGCCTTGAAGATATGAATAGGGTTGTGAAGATGAGAGAATTGATAAAAAAAAATTGAATTGGATTTAACACCGCTTTCAGGTTATATAATGGTATATCAAGTTTTATTGGTGAAGGAAGACGTTTGAATGAATCTGAGAAGAATCACTGTCCTTCTGCTAGTTCTTGCAAACATTCTCACATAAAGTGTTTGGAACGAGCAGGACTCTAACCTACAACCTTAGCGATGAGAGGTAAGTGATCTTGAGACGGTGCCTTAGACAACTCGGCAACAGAGGACCCTCGAGAATGGACAATAGAAGTGTAGGATGGAAGAAAATAATAGAATAGAATCTGTTGTAGTCTATCCCCATGGGTCCCAGGGATGCATGACAATGTGTTTCTAATGAACAGAACTACCATCTTTCCAAAGTAACTGGCAAATTTTTTATTTATACAGATCTTGGGTGCATTTCACAAAAAAATTTATGACAAAAATTGTTGTTAACATAAACCAACAATAATTTTTCATTCACAATATTCTTAAGATTCATACATATGAACCCACAGTTGACTCAAATTATGCAAAAAATGAAATTTTTCTGGAAACACAATCATTTCAAACTACTATCAAAATCTGAACATAAAATGAAAAAATTGTCAAATTGACTCAAAGCAATTTTTATCGTAAGTTATTTATTTGTGAAACACAGCCTAGTTCTTCAAACCCACGACCTTAATTGTGATAGGCTCATGACCTTCAGAAGCAACTCAGACCAGGAAGGACCCATTAATAGAGAAGAAAAGTCAAGCAAGTAAATTTTAACGAACGTTTAACCTGGTTATTTTTTTTTTCAATGGAGTTTACCGCTATCTTCAACATATTTTAGGTTATATATGACCACTGTCATTCCGCAAGTAACTTGTAAACTATCTCACATAAAGTTTATGGACCGAGTGGGACTCAAGCCTAAGAAATTACCAAACTGACTTGAGGCAATTTCTATTGTAAATTATTTAGTAAAACACAGCCTTAAGGTCTCAAACCCATGACCTTAGCCGTGAGGAAGTAACGACCTTGGGACAGCATCCCAGACCACGCAGGACCCATGGACAAGGAGTAAAAGACAAGCAAGTAACCTCAGTGAAAATTTAACCTTACTGTACTGGAGAGGAAAAATTTATAGTTCAGTTAATATATAAAATAAAATGATTGTTACCAGTACATCAGACATTCAAAATATAACTTGTACACTTGAACTATTAAGAGTACCTGTGATGTCTTGATGACATTTTAAGAGGATTAACACATCATACCATATATCATAATGACAGGGAAACCAGTTTTATTGATTGAGAAAAATATTAGATGGTACCCTGCAATGCAGAATTCTACATCCACACTGTTTCAAATGCATGTGGCGATGATTTAAGCGTGAGACATTCTCGCTGAGCTAAGACTTATGCACACAATCTCAGTAATGGGAGCAAAGAGCTGCTCTTGTTGGAGAGAGAGAGAGAGAGAGAGAGAGAGAGAGAGAGAGAGAGAGAGAGAGAGAGAGAGAGAGAGAGAGAGAGAGAGAGAGAGAGAGAGAGAGAGAGAGAGAGAGAGAGAGAGAGAGAGAGAGAGAGAGAGAGAGAGAGAGAGAGAGAGAGAGAGAGAGAGAGAGAGAGAGAGAGAGAGAGAGAGAGAGAGAGAGAGAGAGAGAGAGAGAGAGAGAGAGAGAGAGAGAGAGAGAGAGAGAGAGAGAGAGAGAGAGAGAGAGAGAGAGAGAGAGAGAGGAGAGAGAGAGAGAGAGAAGAGAGAGAGAGAGAGAGAGAGAGAGAGTTGTAAGTCCAGCTTTAGTGCAGGAAGCAAGTTCTCAGAAATAAAACTAAATCTGCAACCCACAGTTTTAATGCAGGCAGTAAGTGTTCAGTGCCTTAATACTAAAATAAGTTTGAATCTGCAACCCACAGTTTTAATGCAGACAGTAAGTGTTCAGTGCCTTAATAACAAAATAAGTTTGAATCTGCAACCCACAGTTTTAATGCAGGCAGTAAGTGTTCAGTGCCTTAATACTAAAATAAGTTTGAATCTGCAACCCACAGTTTTAATGCAGGCAGTAAGTGTTCAGTGCCTTAATTCCAAAATAAGTTTGAATCTACAACCCACAGTTTTAATGCAGGCAGTAAGTGTTCATGCCTTCATTCCAAAATAAGTTTGAATCTGCAACCCACAGTTTTAATGCAGGCAGTAAGTGTTCAGTGCCTTAATACTAAAATAAGTTTGAATCTGCAACCCACAGTTTTAATGCAGGCAGAAAATGTTCAGTGCCTTAATTCCAAAATAAGTTTGAATCTGCAACCCAGTTTTAATGCAGGCAGTAAGTGTTCCGGCTTTAATACCAAATAAGTTTGAATCTACAACCCACAGTTTTAATGCAGGCCAAAAAGTGTTCAGTGCCTTAATTCCAAAATAAGTTTGAATCTAAACCCACAGTTTTAATGCAGGCAGTAAGTGTTCATGCCTTCATTCCAAAATAAGTTTGAATCTACAACCCACAGTTTTAATGCAGGCAGTAAGTGTTCATGCCTTCATTCCAAAATAAGTTTGAATCTACAACCCACAGTTTTAATGCAGGCAGTAAGTGTTCAGTGCCTTAATTCCAAAATAAGTTTGAAATCTAAAACCCACAGTTTTAATGCAAACAGTAAGTGTTCAGTGCCTTAATAACAAAATAAGTTTGAATCTTCAACCCACAGTTTTAATGCAGGCAGTAAGTGTTCAGTGCCTTAATACTAAAATAAGTTTGAATCTGCAACCCACAGTTTTAATGCAGGCAGAAAATGTTCAGTCCTTAATTCCAAAATAAGTTTGAATCTGCAACCCAGTTTTAATGCAGGCAGTAAGTGTTCCGTGCCTTGATACCAAAATAAGTTTGAATCTACAACCCACAGTTTTAAGGAATCAAAAGTTAGTGCCTTAATTCCAAAATAAGTTTGAATCTAAACCCACAGTTTTAATGCAGGCAGTAAGTGTTCAGTGCCTTAATTCCAAAATAAGTTTGAATCTACAACCCACAGTTTTAATGCAGGCAGTAAGTGTTCATGCCTTCATTCCAAAATAAGTTTGAATCTACAACCCACAGTTTTAATGCAGGCAGTATGTGTTCAGTGCCTTAATTCCAAAATAAGTTTGAATTTACAACCCACAGTTTTAATGCAGACAGTAAGTGTTCAGTGCCTTAATAACAAAATATGTTTGAATCTGCAACCCACAGTTTTAATGCAGGCAGTAAGTGTTCAGTGCCTTTATCCTAAAATAAGTTTGAATCTACAACCCACAGTTTTAATGCAGGCAGTAAGTGTTCAGTGCCTTAATTCCAAAATAAGTTTGACTCTACAACCCACAGTTTTAATGCAGGCAGTAAGTGTTCAGTGCCTTAATTCCAGAATAAGTTTGTATCTGCAACCCACAGTTTTAATGCAGGCAGTAAGTGCTCAGTGCCTTAATTCCAAAATAAGTTTGAATCTGCAACCCACAGTTTTAATGCAGGCAGAAAGTGTTCAGTGCCTTTATCCTAAAATAAGTTTGAATCTACAACCCACAGTTTTAATGCAGGCAGTAAGTGTTCAGTGCCTTAATTCCAAAATAAGTTTGACTCTACAACCCACAGTTTTAATGCAGGCAGTAAGTGTTCAGTGCCTTAATTCCAGAATAAGTTTGTATCTGCAACCCACAGTTTTAATGCAGGCAGTAAGTGCTCAGTGCCTTAATTCCAAAATAAGTTTGAATCTACAACCCACAGTTTTAATGCAGGCAGTAAGTGTTCAGTGCCTTAATTCCAAAATAAGTTTGAAATCTAAAACCCACAGTTTTAATGCTGGCAGTAAGTGTTCAATGCCTTAATTCCAAAATAAGTTTGAATCTGCAATCCACAGTTTTAATGCAGGCAGTAAGTGTTCAGTGCCTTAATTCCAAAATAAGTTTGAATCTACAACCCACAGTTTTATTCCAGGAATCAAGAAGTTAGTGCCTTAAATTCAAAATTGTTGAGTCTAAACTTTACAGAAAAGAGTAAGTTCTCAGTGCCGTAATCTACAACTAAAATAGAGTATAAAATCTGCTTAATTCTTCAATTTCTCTTTTGAAGTTCTTTTTTTGCAAGAAAATGCAGAAAATACAATTACAAAGCTATTTGGAAAAAAATACCAAAGCTCCAGTCAGACCTTGGAGTTTCAGAGAAGATTTGTAAAATTTGCAAAACAAAACTAAATACACCTGGGCTGCATTCAGTTCAAATTTGGTAGAAAGCTGTCTAGTTATTCTGAGAAGCTGTTTAAAGAAATTATCGATGGGCAGACAGACAGATGGACGATATATGAAAAACAACCAGAATAAACCACTTTGAGCCTTCAGCTTAGGTGAGCAAGTAATATACACAAAGCTAATGAAAATTGTCAACATTTCAGTGGAAAATGTATCATTTTAAATCACCATCAATTTACCACGATTTGTAACAAATGTAGTAATATACAAATTTATACTTCATTCCTGATAAGAACCCATAATAAACTACAAAATGAAATATCCCCAAGATTTAATGAAGTCTACATTTAACTAAAATTCATAAATTTGGTATTTTAATGGGCTCATTATGTTAAATGCCGTAACTATAAAACTTTCGTGAAAGAAGTAAAAAACCAAAAACAAACATTGCATTGTAACTAAGTTTATCATAATTATCATTATGTATTATTCTAACTAATGAAGTAGGGGTAAGACAAACCTTTGCTTGAGATCATATTTTATAAACTGTGTCATCATGAAGTTTCATAGCGAAGACACAACATATTTTCTACCCAGTCACATAATACCTACACCAGGTCCATACTCTCTACCCAGTCACATACTACATACACCAGGTCCATACTTCCTACCCAGTCACATAATACATAAACCTGGTCCAAACTCTCTACCCAGTCACATAATACCTACACCCAGTCCATATTCTCTACCTAATCACATAATACCTACATCAGGTCAATACTCTCTACCCAGTCACATAATACCTACACAAGGTCTTTACTCTCTACCCAGTCACATAACTCCTACACCCAGTCCATACTCTCTACCTAATCACATAATACCTACATCAGGTCAATACTTCCTACCCAGTCACATAATACATAAACCTGGTCCAAACTCTCTACCCAGTCACATAATACCTACACCCAGTCCATATTCTCTACCTAATCACATAATACCTATATCAGGTCAATACTCTCTACCCAGTCACATAATACCTACACAAGGTCTTTACTCTCTACCCAGTCACCTAACTCCTACACCCAGTCCATACTCTCTACCTAATCACATAATACCTACATCAGGTCAATACTCTTTACCCAGTCACATAATACATACACCCGGTCCATACTCTCTACCTAATCACATAATACCTACATCAGGTCAATACTCTCTACCCAGTCACATACTACATACACCAGGTCCATACTCCCTTCCCATTCACATACTATATACACCCGGTCCATATTCCCTACCTAGTCACATAATACATACACCAGGTCCATACTCTCTCCCCAGTCACATAATACCTACACCCGGTCCATATTCCCTACCCAGTCACATAATACCTACACCCGGTCCATACTCTCTACCCAGTCACATAATACATACACCAGGTCCATACTCTCTCCCCAGTCACATAATACCTACACCTGGTCCATACTCTCTACCCAGTCACATAATACATACACCTGGTCCAAACACTCTACCCAGTCACATAATACCTACACAAGGTCCATACTCTCTACCCAGTCACAAAATACATACACCAGGTCCATACTCTCTACCCAGTCACATAATACCTACACCCGGTCCATACTCTCTACCCAGTCACATAATACATACACCAGGTCCATACTCTCTACCCAGTCACATAATACCTACACCCGGTCCATACTCTCTACCCAGTCACATAATACCTACACCCGGTCCATACTCTCTACTGAGTCACATACTACATACACCTGGTCCATACGCTCTACCCAGTCACATAATACCTACACCCGGTCCATACTCTCTACCCAGTCACATAATACCTACACCAGGTCCATACTCTCTACCCAGTCACATAATACCTTCACCAGGTCAATACTCTCTACCCAGTCACATAATACATACACCTGGTCCAAACTCTTTACCCAGTCACATAATACATACACCCGGTCCATACTCTCTACCTAATCACATTATACCTACATCAGGTCCATACTCTCTAGCCAGTCACATACTACCTACACAAGGTCCGCACTCTCAACCCAGTCACGTAATACATACACCAGGTCCATACTCTCTACCCAGTCACATAATACCTACATCTGGTCCATACTCTCTACCTAGTCACATAATACCTACACCAGGTCCTTACTCCCTACCCAGTCACATAATATATACACCAGGTCCATACTCTCTAACCGGTCACATAATACCTACACCATGTCCTTACTCTCTACCAGTCACATAATACATACTACAGGTCCATATTCTCTACCCAGCCACATATTATGTCTATCCTCCCTACCCAGTCACATAATATCTACACCAGGTCTATACTCCCTACCCAGTCACATAATATCTACACCAGGTCTATACTCCCTACCCAGTCACATAATACCTACACCAGGTCTATACTCCCTACCCAGTCACATAATTCCTACACCACGTCTATACTCCCTACCCAGTCACATAATTCCTACACCAGGTCTATACTCCCTACCCAGCCACATAATATCTACACCAGGTCTATACTCCCTACCCAGCCACATAATATCTACACCTGGTCTATACTCCCTACACAGTCACATAATATCTACACCTGGTCTATACTCCCTACACAGTCACATAATATCTACACCAGGTCTATACTCCCTACCAGTCACATAATACCTACACCAGGTCTATACTCCCTACCAGTCACATAATACCTACACCAGGTCTATACTCCCTACCCAGTAACATAATTCCTACACCTGGTCTATACTACCTACCCAGCCACATAATTTCTACACCAGGTCTATACTCCCTACCCAGTCACATAATTCCTACACCAGGTCTAAACTCCCTACCCAGTCACATAATTCCTACACCAGGTCTATACTCCTACCCAGTCACATAATTCCTACACCAGGTCTATACTCCCTACCCAGTCAGGTCTATACTCCCTACCCAGTCATATAATTCCTACACCAGGTCTATACTCCCTACCCAGTCACATAATTCCTACACCAGGTCTATACTCCCTACCCAGTCACATAATTCCTACACCAGGTCTATACGCTTACCCAGTCACATAATTTCTACACCAGGTCCATACTCCCTACCTGGTCACATAATTCCTACATCAGGTCTATCCTCCCTACCCAGTCACATAATTCCTACACCAGGTCTATACTCCTACCAAGTCACATAAGTCGTACACCAGGTCTATACTCCTACCTAGTGACATAATTCCTACACCAGGTCTATACTCCCTACCCAGCCACATAATTCCTACACCAGGTCTATACTCTTACTCAGTCACATAACTCCTACACCAGGTCTATACTCCCTACCCAGTCACATAATTCCTACACCAGGTCTATACTCCCTACCCAGTCACATAATACCTACACCAGGTCTATACTCCCTACCCAGTCACATAATACCTACACTAGATCTATACTCTCTACCCAGTCACATAATACCTACTCCAGGTCCATACTCCCTACCTGGTCACATAATACCTACACCAGGTCTATACTCTCTACCCAGTCACATAATTCCTACATCAGGTCTATACTCTCTACCCAGTCACATAATACCTACACCAGGTCTATACTCTCTACCCAGTCACATAATACATACAACAGGTTCATTTTCTTTACCCAATCACATTACACATATACAGCAGGTCCATTCTCTCTTCCCAGTCACAAAATTCATAATAAATACACTAAGTCCATACTCTTTACTGAGCCAAATGGAATATACACAGGTGTCAGTCACATGATACTTTTGAAAAATGTAAGGCCCATGAGGAGTTTAATTTAGGTAATATATGTCCTGAACCCTTAGCAGAAATGCAGTAGTACACACTAAGCAAAAGTGTAGTGGGGTAAACAATCAACAGTGCAGTGAGGATAAACCCTTAGCAGAAGTCCAGCCATGTACACTTTGTAGAAGTGCAGCTGGATAAACACTTAGCAGTAGTGCAGTAGGGTAAACTTTAGCAGAAATACAGCATAGTAAAGCCTTAGCAGAAGTACAGCATAGTAAAGTCTTAGCAGAAGTACAGCATAGTAAAGTCTTAGCAGAAGTACAGCATAGTAAAGTCTTAGCAGAAGTACAGCATAGTAAAGTCTTAGCAGAAGTACAGCATAGTAAAGCCTTAGCAGAAGTACAGCATAGTAAAGCCTTAGCAGAAGTACAGCATAGTAAAGCCTTAGCAGAAGTACAGCATAGTAAAGTCTTAGCAGAAGTACAGCATAGTAAAGCCTTAGCAGAAGTACAGCATAGTAAAGCCTTAGCAGAAGTACAGCATAGTAAATCCTTAGCAGAAGTACAGCATAGTAAAGCCTTAGCAGAAGTACAGCATAGTAAATCCTTAGCAGAAGTACAGCATAGTAAAGCCTTAGCAGAAGTACAGCATAGTAAAGTCTTAGCAGAAGTACAGCATAGTAAAGCCTTAGCAGAAGTACAGCATAGTAAAACCTTAGCAGAAGTACAGCAGAGTAAACCCTTAGCAGAAGTACAGCATAGTAAAGCCTTAACAGAAGTACAGTATAGTAAAGCCTTAGCAGAAGTTCAGCATAGTAAAGCCTTAGCAGAAATACAGCATAGTAAAGCCTTAGCAGAAGTACAGCATAGTAAAGCCTTAACAGAAGTACAGCATAGTAAAGCCTTAGCAGAAGTACAGCATAGTAAAGCCTTTGCAGAAGTACAGCATAGTAAAGCCTTAACAGAAGTACAGCATAGTAAACCCTTAACAGAAGTACAGCATAGTAAAGCCTTAGCAGAAGTAAAGCAGAGTAAAGCAGTAGCAGAAATGCAGTTGGGTTACCCCTTAGCAGAGGTGCCCACTTACATGTAGCAGAAATGTAGTGGGGTAACCTCTTAGCAGAGGTGCCCACTTACATGTAGCAGAAATGCAGTGGAGTAACCCCTTAGCATAGGTGCCTACATACATGTAGCAGAAATGCAGTGGAGTGACCCTTTAGCATAGGTGCCCACTTACATGTAGCAGAAATGCAGTGCAGTAAACCCTTAGCAAAGGTGCCCACTTACATGTAGCAGAAATGCAGTGCAGTAAACCCTTAGCAGAGGTATCCACTTACATGTAGCAGAAATGCAGTGGGGTTACCCCTTAGTAAAGGTGCCCACTTACATGTTGCAGAAATGCCAGGTCTATACTCCCTACCCAGCCAAATAATTCCTACAACAGGTCTATACTCCCTACCCAGTCACATAATTCCTACATCAAGTATATACTCCCTACCAGTCACATAATTCCTACATCAGGTCTATACTCCCTACCAGTCACATAATTCCTACATCAGGTCTATACTCCCTACCAGTCACATAATACCTACACCAGGTCCATACTCTCTACCCAGTCACATAATACCTACACCAGGTCCATACTCCCTACCCAGTCATATAATTCCTACACCAGGTCCATACTCCCTACCCAGTCACATAATTCCTACAAGGTGCCCACTTACATGTAGCAGAAATGCAGTGGAGTAACCCCTTAGCATAGGTGCCCACTTACATGTAGCAGAAATGCAGTGCAGTAAACCCTTAGCAGAGGTATCCACTTACATGTAGCAGAAATGCAGTGGGGTTACCCCTTAGTATAGGTGCCCACTTACATGTAGCAGAAATGCAGTGGTGAACAGTTTAAGCATAAGTGCAACAGGTAATAGATAATACTCAATACATTCATAAACATGTACTGGTCCCATAAAATATCTATGCAAAGTGAATCTTGGTCTACAATCCATTTTAATTAATAATTCATTTATTCATACAGGAAAAATAAAATTACATTTTTTTACATAAAACAGTTGAACTTTGGAAGTTGACGTGCCACAAGTATGTGCCATGTGTCATATATCAGACTGACTCAATTTTGAAAGATGTTTCTTAATAATTATGTCTTTTGATTATCTTTGAATTCATGCTCATGCATCCAATCCTTCAGACAGCTACTGACATATCACCATATGGTGATATATTATAGTCTCCAAGTTCATCATATTCAAGAAGTAATTGACCACTTTTTTATGAGAAAAGCAAAGTTGCATATCAGTCGTCATAGAGACTGGAGTCAGGTAGGGGTTCGACTCACGAACACAGATTTAATAGCCAGACGAGCTACCAACTGAGCTAAACTACATTTCATATGTTTTTGTCCTTATTGACCTAAAAAAAGGGATATCAGATGCTTTTCAGATGTTTACCAAAGGTTGAGTGCAGTAGTAGAGTATCAGACCCAGGATCAGAAGATTGTTGGTTAGATCCTCCACCACAGTTATGTGTAGTACCATGGGAGGGGGGTCCATTACACACATGTAGAGAATTATATAATTTTCAGGAATAATGTTAGGCAAAAATTTACTAAATTGCCTTGTGCCCATTTAATAGAATGCATAGTACCTAAAAAAAATCTCAATATCATAAAGCCGATTGGTCGAGTTGACATTTTCAATTCTGAATAAATATACGCTGATTGAAATAAAGTATTTAATAACAGCATAAAATGTATTTCATTATTTTCCTTCATTTAAACATACCATAGATATAAATAACTAAATGTTCTATGACATACAAACTGTCTTGATTTGTCACAAACATACTGTAATATTTATGTTTGTGATGTCACTCCTTCATTGAACCTACATAGAATTTTCCCACTCATTTCCCATCAATGCATACCTGTGAATGATGATTTAATTTGTAGCTTTGGATATAAAAACAAAGGATTCGAGATATTACAATATATAATGGCGTCATAAATGTCATAAAAGATACGATTTCAAAACAAAACAGAAAATGATGCAAAAGGGTTATACATGACTTTCACTGACTCAGACCTGTAAAAACAGAATTTTAATTGTCTGTATAAGCGGCTGCCCATCAATGGATGAATCACACGTGTTGGTAAGAATTGGGTGCATTAACAATATACAGTCAAACCTGTGTAAGTGGTCACCTCTATTAAGCAGCCACCTGTCTTAAGCAGCCACATTTGTTATTTCCCATTTCTATGCTTTAAGAGCAAATTAACCTGCATTAAGCAACAACCTGTCGTAAAATGTCACTTTTGCTCCTTTCCTTCACTGGTTGCTTAAGACAGGTTTTACTGTTAATATTAGGAACAAACTTTGTTGACCGCAGTGGTGGTCTTGCAGTAGAGCATCCACCTTACATCTGGAAGGTTATGGGTTTATTCTCTGGCCTGGTCTTGTCAGCCAAGTGTCAGTATAATGCGACTGGGTGGGGTATCATACCATGTGTCTGTGTCGCGATACTCCAGTGTGGCAGTGCTTAGAATACCATCTCAAGTAGACAACACCAAAATATGACTGAAAATTTGTTGAGTTATTGTATTGTATGGTGTTTAGCGTCGCTTTCAACAATTTTTCAGTCATATTGCGACGGTGTCTACTTGAGACAGTATTCTAAGCGCTGTCACACTGGAGTATCATGCCGCAGACACATGGTATGATACCCCACCCAGTCACATTATACTGACACCGGGCCGACCAGACCTAGAACTCTCCTCTAAATGCTGAGCATCAAACGAGGAAGCTTTTAGTACCATTTTTAAATTCTTTGGTATGACCCGGCCAGGGATTGAACCCACGACCATCCGCATGCGAGGCGGACCCTCTACCACTAGACCACGCCGCGGTCTAAATTTGTTGAAAATGATGGTAAGCACCATACACCGACAACTCTGCATCAAGTAAAGTTTATATAGACCCTGTCTGGGCATCATTTACATATCTCATGAATATTCAACAAAAGATATTTACTCATTAAAGAGACACACGATAATGTTGAAATCCAAATTTTACTAATGTTCAAGCATTCAATCAATTTTATACATATGATCACATGACCTTTTGAAAATATTAATCTTAAAGTATCACTACTGCAACTGAATATCTAAATATAGGTTAGAAGTTATATGGAATGCAACTTCTCACTGACTTAGATGCTGATCTACTATCTTGTTCCTGGAGTAGGTCAACATCTAATGATGATAAAATGAAACTTTCTATTTTGAAATATCTGAACCATTTTATTGGCTGAAAAAGTAGGACAATATCAAAGAAGTTATTAATACTTTTATACAAATAGTAATTTAATTATATCAAGTGTTGATAATACGAATAACAATTATGAGAAAAAAAATGCCAACTGGAAATTTTTTTTATTTTCTATCATACCAATAAAAATGGAATGAAATGAAATATTTGTTACAATTTTTGTCATTATATGAATGTGAATATGTGAAATATAAGTTTAAATGTATTTATTTTACTTCCTTTGTGAAGCGAGTTACTAAAACTTATACAAGTCACACTCAAAGTATTTCTGGGCAGAACCAGTACTAAGGATATGTGGAAAAAGAGTCTTGCTCAAGGACACCACACATAACCATTGAGGGAGGATTGAAACCATGACCCTCCGATCAAGGGTTCAGTGCTCTACCACTGGACCACATATTCCACAAATATGACACCATTTGTCCATTTGCACAATTTACAGCTCTTTACAAATTGAGAACACATTAAATAACCTAGAGCCAAGCCGTTCTATATGCAATCCCAACCTTTCACTCCATCAAGTCTACCCTCACAAATCTCATGACAATATCTCACTCCTAACAAATTATCAGTACAAAACCATGTTTTAATATTTGTAGCATTGGTGACCTTAACCCAAGTGACCTAATATACACTTCAAATATTCCTCTCCACCAAGTACACCCAAACACCATGTCTCACTCCTAACAAATTATCAGTACAAAACCATGTTTTTATATTTCTAGCATTGGTGACCTTAACCCCAGTGACCTAATATGCACTTCAAATATTCCTCTCCACCCAGACTACCCACACACCATGTCTCACTCCTAACAAATTATCAGTACAAAACCATGTTTTTATATTTCTAGCATTAATGACCTTAACCCAAGTGACCTAATATACACTTCAAATATTCCTCTCCGTCAAGTCTACCCAAACACCATGTCCACTCCTAACAAATTATCAGTACAATACCATGTTTTTATATTTCTAGCATTGGTGACCTTAACCCCAGTGCCGTAATATACACTTCAAATATTCCTCCCCACCAAGTCTACCCAAAACCATGTCTCACTCCAAACAAGTGATCAGTACAAAACCATGTTTTTATATATCTAGCATTAGTGACCTTAACCCCAGTGACCTAATATACACTTCAAATATTCTTCTCCACCCAGACTACCCACACACCATGTCTCACTCCTAACAAATTATCAGTACAAAACCATGTTTTTATATTTCTAGCATTGGTGACCTTAACCCAAGTGACCTAATATACACTTCAAACATTCCTTTCCACCAAGTCTACCCAAACACCATGTCTCACTCCTAACAAATTATCAGTACAAAACCATGTTTTTATATTTCTAGCATTGGTGACCTTAACCCAAGTGACCTAATATACACTTCAAACATTCCTTTCCACCTAGACTACCCACACACCATGTCTCACTCCTAACAAATTATCAGTACAAAACCATGTTTTTATATTTCTGGCATTGGCGAACTTAACCCCAGTGACCTAATATACACTTCAAATATTCCTCTCCACCAAGTCTACCCAAACACCATGTCTCACTCCTAACAAATTTTCAGTACAAAACCATGTTTTTATATTTCTAGCATTGGCGACCTTAACCCCAGTGACCTAATATACACTTCAAATATTCTTCTCCACCAAGTCTACCCAAACACCATGTCTCACTCCTAACAAATTTTTCAGTACAAAACCATCTTTTTATATTTCTAGCATTGGCGACCTTAACCCCAGTGACCAAATATACACTTCAAATATTCCTCTCCACCAAGTCTTCCCAAACACCATGTCTTACTCCTAACAAATTATCAGTACAAAACAAAGTTTTTCTATTTTTAGCATTGGTGACCACTACCCAAGTGACCCAATATACACTCCAAACATTCCTTTCCACCAAATCTACCCACACACCATGTTTCATGGCAATATCTCACTCCTGTTAAGTTATCAGTACAAAACAATGTTTTTCTATTTTAGCATTGGTGACCTTTACCCCAATGACCAAACATTCCTCTCCACACCAGGTCTCACTCCTAACAAGTTGTCAGTACAAAAAGATTTGTTCTATTTTTAGTATTGGTGACCTTAACCCCAGTGACCCAATATACATTCCAAATATTCTTCTCAACATCATGTCTCACTTCTTACAAGTTATCAGTACAAAACCATTTGTTTTATTTTTAGTATTGGTGACCTTTACCCAAGTGACCCAATATACACTCCAAACATTCCTCTCCACACAGTGTCTCACTCCTAACAAGTTATCAGTTCAAAACCAGTTGTTTTATTTTTAGTATTGGTGACCTTAGCCCCAGTGACCTAAGATACACTCCAAACATTCCTCTCTACCAAGTTTACCCACACAATCATCATGTTTTATGGCAATATCTAACTCTAAGGCTATAATAAATTAATTGATAGATTATCATCCCTGTCCTAATATTTTTTTAAATCAACAAAAAATATCATAAAAATAATAAAATAAAATCCTCCCTGCTCCACTTTTTTAGAAAAATTTGGATGATAATCTAGAAATTAATATATAATGGGGATGGGAAACAGGGATCCAGACCAGTATGTCAGTCGGTCGGTCGGTCGGTCGGTCGGTCGGTTGGTCGGTCAGTCGGTCTCTCTATCTTTCTCCCTCTCGACCAGCACAGGTAAGAATGTCAACAAAACTTACATGTACCAAATTTTCTGAAAAATCAATGTAACATTTGGCCCATCTATTCACTTCATCACATATTAACATGGACAAATCTGTTGTCATCTATCTTGCCATCTATGTTGTCATCTATGTTGCCATCTATGTTGCCATCTATGTTGTCATCCATGTTGCCATCTATGTTACCATCTATGTTGTCATCTATGTTGTCATCTATGTTGCCATCTATGTTGACATCTATGTTGCCATCTATGTTGCCATCTTTGCCATCTATGTTGCTATCTATATTACCATCCATGTTGCCATCTATGTTGCCATCTATGTTGTCATCTATTTTGTCATCTATGTTGCCATCTTTGCCATCTATGTTGTAATCTATGTTGCCATCTATGTTACCATCTATGCTGCCATCTTTGCCATCTATGTTGTCATCTATGTTGCCATCCATGTTGTCTTTAGTTGTCATCTATGTTGTCATCTATGTTGTCATCTTTGCTATTTATGTTGCCATCTATGTTGTCATCTATCTTGTCATCTATGTTGTCATCTATGTTGCCATCTATGTTGTCATCTATGTTGCCATCTTTGTTGTCATCTATGTTGCCATCTATGTTGCCATTTTTGCCATCTTTGCCATCTATGTTGTCATCTATGTTACCATCCATGCTGCTATCTTTGCCATCTATGTTGTCATCTATGTTGCCATCTATGTTGCCATTTTTGCCATATTTGCCATCTATGTTGCCATCTATGTTACCATCTATGTTACCATCTATGCTGCCATCTTTGCCATCTATGTTGTCATCTATGTTGCCATCCATGTTGTCTTTAGTTGTCATCTATGTTGTCATCTATGTTGTCATCTTTGCTATTTATGTTGCCATCTATGTTGTCATCTATCTTGTCATCTATGTTGTCATCTATGTTGCCATCTATGTTGTCATCTATGTTGCCATCTTTGTTGTCATCTATGTTGCCATCTATGTTGCCATTTTTGCCATCTTTGCCATCTATGTTGTCATCTATGTTACCATCCATGCTGCTATCTTTGCCATTTATGTTGTCATCTATTTTGTCATCTATGTTGCCATCTTTGCCATCTATGTTGTAATCTATGTTGTCATCTATGTTTTCATCTATGTTACCATCTATGTTGCCATCTATGTTGCCATCTATGTTGCCATCTATGTAACCATCTATGTTGCCATCTATGTTGCCATCTATGTTTCCATCTATGTTTCCATCTATGCTGCCATCTATGTTACCATCTATGTTGCCATCTATGTTGCCATCTATGTTGTGATCTTTGCCATCAATGTTGCAATCTATGTTTCCATCTATGTTGCCATTTATGTTACCATCCATGTTGTCATCTATGTTGCCATCTATGTTGCCATTTATGTTACCATCTATGTTGCCATCTATGTTGTCTTCTATGTTGTCATCTATGTTGCCATCTATGTTGCCATTTATATTACCATCTATGTTGCCATCTATGTTGTCTTCTATGTTGCCATCTATGTTGCCATCTATGTTGCCATCCATGTTGCCATTTATGTTACCATCCATGTTGCCATCTATGTTGCCATCTATGTTGCCATCTATGTTGTCATCTATGTTGCCATCTATGTTGCCATTTATGTTACCATCTATGTTGTCATCTATGTTGCCATCTATGTTGTCATCTATCTTGCCATGTTGCCATCTATGTTGTCTTCTATGTTGTCATCTATGTTGCCATCTATGTTGCCATTTATATTACCATCTATGTTGCCATCTATGTTGTCTTCTATGTTGCCATCTATGTTGTCATCTATGTTGCCATCCATGTTGCCATTTATGTTACCATCCATGTTGCCATCTATGTTGCCATCTATGTTGCCATCTATGTTGTCATCTATGTTGCCATCTATGTTGCCATTTATGTTACCATCTATGTTGTCATCTATGTTGCCATCTATGTTGTCATCTATCTTGCCATGCCATCTATGTTGTCATCTATGTTGCCATCTATGTTGCCATCCATGTTGTCATCCATGTTGCCATCTATATTACCATATAATTATGTTGTCATCCATGTTGCCATCTATGTTACCATCTATGTTGTCATCTATGTTGCCATCTATGTTGTCATCTATGTTGCCATCTATGTTGTCATCCATGTTGCCATCTATGTTGTTACCTTGGTCGCCAGGATTGCCCAGGAGAATTTCCTCCTATTATTTGTTCTATCTTTTGTCTCAAAGCAGTCTTTCTTCAGATCATGATGGGACCCGTCATTTCTGAAATGATGATTAAAAACGTTAACATAAGATTGAAGTTGCAGATTATGATATCAATGAAGGCAACAATGAAGCAGTCAACGATTGAGAATCAATGTACTGTCATAAAATGCAAGATCGTATCAAATATTGTAAAAAAAATTCTAAAGCTACTTTCAATTCAAGAATAATATAATGTAACTTTGTTTTGGTAATTTTATACTATTGCTTGCTTTTATCTTTTATAAGTAGATGAAAGAAGAAAGAGGAATTCAATCGGAATCATCTCTTAATTTGAGTTTAAGACACCTGCTCTAATATTGGCTTAGTCAGTAGCTAAATGTTGTTAACGGTATATTAGCTTAGTTTGTAGGTTAAATGTCAATTATCTTTGAATTAAAGAATGAACTGAAATGAGTCATGCCATATAAAACAGAAACAAGAGTTGTCAGAAGACAACAAAGCTTGCCGATGGGATAAAACTCACTACCCATGCAAAGATTTAGATCGGAGGCAAACGCAAACTAAACGCAAAAGTTTAACCTGGGTGTCTACAGACAAAAAATTAAGTCCAAAAGGGCCATAACTCTGTCAAAATGCAATCCAGAATTATGGTTCTTGTCTCTGTGTGTTCCATCAATGATGGTGAACACACATGTGATGTTTCATTCATATCCATGAGTGGTTGCATGTATATATCTTAAACTTAAATGCAATTTAACGCAAAAGTTTAACCTTGTTGTCTACAGACGAAATGCAATCCCGAGTTATGGTTCTTGTCTCTGTGTGAACACACATGTGAAGTTTCATCCATATCCAATTATATCTTACCTGATAAAAAACTTTAACCTGAAAAATTAAGTCCAAAAAGGGCCATAACTGTGCCAAAATGCAATCCAGAGTTATGGTTCTTGTCTTTGTGTGTTTCCAATGATGATGGTTAACACACATGCGAAGTTTTATTCATATCCAATGAGTGGTTGCATATTTATAATATCTTAAACTTAAACGCGAAATTTTAACCTGGGTGTTTAAGTCCAAAAAGGGCCATAAATGTGCCAAAATGCAATCCAGAGTTATGGTTCTTGTCTCTGTGTGTTCCATTGATGATGGTGAACACACATGCAAAGTTCATTCACATTCAACAAGTGGTTCCATAGATATCTTTAAACTTAAATGCAAAAGTTTAACCTTGGTGTCTACAGACTTCGTCCAGGACAGCTAAAAAGTGCATCTTTACTGATTTTTTTATATAAAGAAAACTCCGACAACAGTAACCATTATGTATATGGCACTTTAACTTGTTTCAGAAATAATTTTACTTCTATAATAATAGTGATATTTATGCTGGAAGTTTGTGTTTTTTTGTCTTTTAAAGCACACATTTTACAAAATGAAGGCTTGTAATTACAATTACATTTGAACTGCATCAATATATCACACATGGCCAAGTTTGATCAATTTCTACAACAATAAAAAACTGGCAATTTTTAGAAATCTGAATCCAAGATAGCTGTCACATAATATTCACCTTAAAAGTTGAAAAGTTGGACACATGCGAAGTATGCAAACTTAAAAGTGGAAAATGGTCCTCTGTGGCTGAGTGGTCTAAGGCGCCATCTCAAGATCATTAATCTCTCACCACCAAGGTCATATGATTCGACTCCAGCTCCCAAACTTTATGTGAAAAATTTTGCCAGTTACTTGTGGAAGGATGGTGGTTCTACTCAGATTCAATCTGATATGTCTTCACCAATAAAACTGGATATGCCATCATATGTGATGAGTTGAAAATGGAGCTAAACCACATTCAAAGGAAATAAAAAAAATAGATAAATGTAAGTAACTTGAAAGTGAGCTAAGATTTAAGTAGAGCATATAAACTTACAAGTTGAAAGTGACCACTTAAGTAGACCGTATAGACTTACAAGAGGAAAGTGTGCATTTAAATAGAATGAATAGACTTAAAAGTGGTAAATGTGCACTTCAGTAGGGCATATAGACTTACAAGTGGAAAGTGTGCACTTAAATAGAGTGAATAGGCTTAAAAATTGTAAGTGTGCACTTCAGTAGAGCATATACACTTACAAGTGGAAAGTGTGCACTTAAATAGAGTGAATAGACTTAAAAGTTGTAAGTGTGCACTTCAGTAGAGCATATAGACTTACAAGTGGAAAGTGTGCACTTAAATAGAGTGAATAGACTAAAAAGTGGTAAGTGTGCACTTAAATAGAGTAAATAGACTTAAAAGTGGAAAGTGTGCACTTAAATAAAGTGAATAGACTTAAAAGTGGTAAGTGTGCACTTCAGTAGAGCATATAGACTTGAAAGTGGAAAGTGTGCACTTAAATAGAGTGAATAGACTTAAAAGTGGAAAGTGTTCACTTAAATAGAGTGAATAGACTTAAAAGTTGTAAGTGTGCACTTCAGTAGAGCATATACACTTACAAGTGGGAAGTGTGCACTTAAATAGAGTGAATAGACTTAAAAGTGGTAAGTGTGCACTATAGTAGAGCATATAGACTTAAAAGTGGAAAGTGTGCACTTAAATAGAGTGAATAGACTTAAAAGTGGAAGTGTGCACTTAAATAGAGTGAATAGACTTAAAAGTGGAAAGTGTGCACTTAAATAGAGTAAATAGACTTAAAAGTTGTAAGTGTGCACTTCAGTAGAGCATGTGAACTGGATGAACTTAAGGGGAGCATACAGTATTAAAATGGAAATGATGGACTTAAGGAGAGCACACAGACACAAAGTGGAAATGATGGAATTAAGGGGAGCATATAGACTTAAAGTGGAAAGTATGGACTGCAGGGGAGCATACAAACACAAAGTGGAAAAGATGGACTTAAGGGGAGCATACAGACACAAAGTGGAAATGATGGACTTAAGGGGAGCATACAAACTTAAAGTGGAAATGATGGACTTAAGGGGAGCATACAAACTTAAAGTGGAAATGATGGACTTAAGGGGAGCATACAGACACAAAGTGGAAATGATGGACTTAAGGGGAGCATACAGTCTTAAAGTGGAAATGATGGACTTAAGGAGAGCATACAGACACAAAGTGGAAATGATGGACTTAAGGGGAGCATACAGACACAAAGTGGAAATGATGGACTTAAGGGGAGCATACAGACACAAAGTGGAAATGATGGACTTAAGGGGAGCATACAGTCTTAAAGTGGAAATGATGGACTTAAGGAGAGCATACAGACACAAAGTGGAAATGATGGACTTAAGGGGAGCATATAGACTTAAGTGGAAATGATGGACTTAAGGGAGCATACAGACACAAAGTGGAAATGATGGACTTAAGGGGAGCATACAGACACAAAGTGGAAATGATGGACTTAAGGGGAGCATACAGACACAAAGTGGAAATGATGGACTTAAGGGGAGCATACAGTCTTAAAGTGGAAATGATGGACTTAAGGAGAGCATACAGACACAAAGTGGAAATGATGGACTTAAGGGGAGCATACAGACACAAAGTGGAAATGATGGACTTAAGGAGAGCACACAGACACAAAGTGGAAATGATGGACTTCAGGAGAGCATACAGAGTGAAAGTGGAAAGGATGGACTTCAGGAGAGCATACAGACACAAAGTGGAAAGGACGGACTTCAGAAGAGTGTATTCAAGTTAGACTTTAAAGTGGAAAGGATGGACCTAAGGAGAAAATAGACTTTACGTGGAAAGGATGGATTTTTTTATTTCAATATTCTACATAGTATGTGCATATTTATTGGTTATATAGTTCAATCTATGATGTGCGCGTCACTGAATGCTCATAATGGATTTAAGTAAAGTTTGAAAAAGGGAAACCAGTATTGATGTTATTGACCCATAATGCCACAGCTTGCATGCATTTAAAGTGCATTCAGCAGTTTTATAGTAGAATTAAAAAAAATGATATAAATTATACTCTCATTTCATTCAGTCCTACTCATACATAATTAGAATGAAAAAGGGACAAACAACAAAATTCAGACTTATAGATCTTAAATGCTATATGCTATGTCTAGTGAAAATTGCAGCAAGGTTGTAGGTTCGATCTCCGGTCGGGTCATACCAAAGACTTGAAATATGGTACTAGAGGCTCTTTGTTTGGCGCTTAGCATTTAGAGAATAGTTCTCAGTCTGGCCAGCCTGATGTCAGTATAATGTGACTTGATACTCTAGTGTGGCAGTATGTAGAATATTGTCTCAAACAGACACCTTCACGATTTAACTGAACATTTTTTTAAAGTGACAATTAACACCATACAACATATTTCCAGTGATACAAAATTGTCTAAAATAAAAAGTGACACAATTCCTAAAAAAAAAGAAATGTTAAGAGTTATACAAAAGCACAATCATTTCTGTCTCGTGTCCCCCTGTCCCGAATATTTCCGAAATCAGGTGCATTTAACCCAAATGAAAAAGTAAAGAATTCTATGCCAGTTTCACAATTCATTGTACTTTAATACCTACCAAACTGTGATGTTATTCAACATTCACTGCAGCAACTGACCAATCAATGTGCTCAAACCTCACTGGTATGTGACGGACCCAAATGGTGACAGCTGGTTCCATTCTACAGCCTAATTTTTGTCTATGGAATAAAAAGGAACTTTACTCATGATGTAAAACTTAACTGTAAGAGCCATACAACATTTCAATTGCAATAGTTTTGATCAGCTTCCATGCTTCTTTGTATACAAGTCGAACATCTTCATACTTTGTGCAGAATCAGGAAATAAGATCTGATTGGCTGACACTAATACACATATACAATATCTTATGTTTAAAAAGACATATTTTATTGTGACAATAATACAACTTTTCATCAATTGTTTCTTAAGTGTAACTTAAAAACTTAAAAAACTTAAGTGAGTTTTATCTGGTTACTTAAACATTCTTTAATCAATGCAAGTGAAATCAAATGCAATTTTACTGGAACCAGTCTAAAACTCATGATTACCTGGATGCTTTTCTTAAATTTAAGGTTTTAAGTATTATAGGGAATTTGTAAGGAGTTTGGCTAAAAACATTTTTTTTCATATATATCATGCCTGTATATACTCATCTATATTACCAAAAGAATATCTATGTAAGCATGCCAAAATAATAGATAGAAAAGGGATTTCTTGTCTTGGGCTACACACCTAGGTCAGACTAAAATAGACTTCCTCATTAAATGGAAACATATTTTTTTTATGTATCAAATGAATCAAGTGATTTCATTTTTATTTTAATTAAATCTGTTGAACACGTAGTAAAAATTGTTTAATCTTACAAAGAGTCAGAATGATGATGCCAAGTTTGTCAAACAGCATTTAAGTGCTGTCTCTCTTTAGAATGGGGATTTCATTTCAAGTTTACTACTCTAATTCAAATATCGATTTTGTCACGTTTTAATTGATTTGACATATAAAATCATTTGAATTTTATTAATTAATGACAATGAGACGATTTTTATCCATTATAATAATTATTTATTCTTTAAAGCCATGTATAATGTTTTTTTCCTGATAAACTTCCTTTAAGTATGTTGGGAAAAAGAAGCCAGATATATTGTTTCAGATATTTTTCACAAAAAACACACACACAAAAAAGAGCAAAAATTAACGCAGAAATAAGCAGCTATACAATAGACTGATGGACTATGGATATCGTTGAGGTGTCCAATTGTTTGAATTAATCAATCAGAAACTTTATCATAATCAGGTTACAATTTTTTTTAAAACCGGTATACTGCTGTTTTTAGCTGTGTTGGTACATACAGTGGTACTATAATGGAGTAATGTTTTTTTAGCATCTTCTGTGACCGAGAGTTTATGGAAATTACCAAATTGAAAAGGAAGAAAATGCCATATTATTACATTAAGAAAGTAATATTTTGGCTTTTTAAAGCTTTAAGTTGTCTTTATAGCCACAGTAACACATTATCAGACCAGTTTTACTTTAGTATTTATGTTACTATTAAAAATAAGTAGTAACAGGTGATACCATCAAGTGTAATCAAAATGGCTTACGAATGAGAAATTGTTAAAAAAAATGTTACAAATCTGATATTTGGAGACATTGTGGCCTTAAGAAATGGTATATACAGCAGTGGTATATACAACGGTGGTATATACTGTGGTAATATATACAGTGGTGGTATATACAATGGTAGTTAATTATCAATTGAACTTTCAATTTTCATAAATCTGATTTTTTTTTCAAAATCAGTTGAACTTTAGGAAACAACACAAAAAGATGATTTTAGAAGTAAAAATTCAATGCAAAAGTTTTTGTGTGCATTTTTTTCCCCTATATGTATTTTTAGTAACATAATGTGATATTTGGTGTATTTTTACTAACATTATAGGATAATAAATTTTGATGTATTTTTAATAACATGATAACAGATGTACTTTTAGTAACAATCATGTCCTTCCTGATCCAATATTTCTGATATGTTCTCTTCTGGAAATTTACACCTCAAAGGCATTTTCTTTTAGTACCATTGAACTGGCCTTGAATTTATATTTCACAACAGCAAATAACCTTAGTAAGGTGTCCTGTTTGGGCTATTGTGGCATATCTATTAAATTAAGTAAAGTTGAAACAATGAAACTACGATGGTGAAAAGTAGAAACAACGATGGTGAAAAGTCACAACTACGATGGCAAAAAGTAGAAACTACGATGGTGAAAAGTTGAAACAACGATGGTGAAAATGTCAAAATCATTTCAACTTTTCACCATCGTAGTTTGGACTTTTTACCATCGTAATTTTCATTGTTTAATAGTTTCACCATTGTAGATTCGTGTTTTCACCATTGTTGTTTCGACTTTTCACCATCGTAGTTTCACGTTTTCACCATTGTAACTTCGTGTTTTCACCATCTTTGTTTCGCGTTTTCACCATTGTTGTTTCAACTTTTCACCATCGTAGTTTCGTGTTTTCACCATAGTAGTTGCGACTTTTCACCATCGTTGTTTCGACTTTTCACCATTGTAGTTTCGACTTTACTTAATTTAATAAATTTGCCACGATGGCCCCAATGGGACACCGTACCGTAGTTATCTTTATCATTGAAGTTTGAACTGTCTGGGTACAAAAAATAGAACAGACAAGAGTAATAATTTGCCTTAAACCGCTCACCTGATACATAATTCATCTGAAAATCTTTAAACTGATTTATGGTTGACTCCGATAAAAATGATATAACGGACATTTAATGATAATCCGAGGATGTCATTTATTAAAACTACCGCTTGGTTTTCATGAGAAGCCATGACATTTTTGTTTTCCAAAAATTAATGAAAATCAGACAACGTAATTATATTCATATTTTCTCCAATGTTGCCACTTTGATAGAGAGACATCATCTGTGTTATCTTTGAAAATATTATCACATGTCGATCACGTGACCGTGTTTTTTTGGGCGCACCAAAATTGCAAAACAATCTCACTTTAAAATAGACACTCAAAATGAAAACAAAAGCATTTTCCTTCATACTGTCAATATAATTATAAGTTCGATGAAAATAAGTCACAAATGCAAATTATACCATGATATAATGAAATAAAACAGATATGATCATTTTTCATTCATGGATATGCAAACAATAATTATAGATTGAAGCAATATTATCTTCAAGGTTTGTGTTAAAGGGTGTATATCGGGGGGAAAAAAGCTGTGAAGGTCTTAAAAAAATAATTATTTTTAAAATGGATAAAAAAGCATTTCAATTGACGACCTTCCAATTGTCATTATAATATTAAGTTTCATTCTAAGATGAAACACTTTTTACTAAGTGTAAACCTTTATAACAGATAAAATTGAAATCAATATAAAATAAGTGAATCTTTTAATACAACACAAAATACGTTGCAATTTTGAGCAAGAAATTTATTATAGTCTAACTTAGGTGCTTAGCCCAAGTTTAATATATTATTTTTGTATGTTTAAATAGATAACATTTTGGATCATGGGGTCAGTGAGAATATAGTCATGAAATATGAAAAAATGTTTTTAGCCTATTTGAACATTTTGAAAAATCTTTATACATCCCCTTTAAAAGTAGCAAGTAGAATAATGGATATGTTACGACAAGATAAAAAAATACCTGTGTTTAGCATTACCTGACCAAAACCTAAAATTGAGTCCCTACCATAATGTTTTATTTTCATCTTCACCCTGTCTTATGTGATCATTTTATGTGATTCCTTTAGAAAAATCACATAAGACACTCTCGACTGTGCATGAATTTGTAAGTAGCTGGCAAACTCTTTCACATAACTTGAGCATACCTAGCTGGGCTCCAAACCCATGACCTCAGCTGTCAGAGGTTAGTGACCTTGAGATGGTACACAAAACAATTGATCTCATGCGGGTTGTCAATCAAAGAAGTCGATAATCCAACCAGAAATCGATTTTGTTGCGACATCACCATTTTCATCAGACAAGCTAACAATGTCTAAGTAAACACTACATTGTATTTACTTGGAAAACAATACCATGTGGCAAGTTGGCAGTTCGACAGTCGTTCTCACATTAAGTCCATTCAGCTGTGCCGAACCCTGTGTACATGTTAACAAACAGTTAATAACCAGCATTGGTGTCAGGACTTATTTTATCTCAATTGCGAAGAAAGCTCAAAGCTTATTCTAATGAACCTCTTCCTGAGTAGAACCAGTACTGAGAGTAGTTTTTTGAGAAGCATCAGGTCGAGCTGGGAATCAAACTTGTTCCTTTAGCATGGGCTGCCAACACTCTATCCACTTCTCTAGTTTACACTTACTTATTTTACTTCAATTGTGAATCAAGTTCTTACAAATTATGCGTGAAGTCTTCCTGTTTAGAACCAGTACAAAGCATGTGTGGAAAAGTGTCTTGCTCAAGGACACCACACATAACTGTGCCGGTGGATCAAACCCACGACCCGCCGATCACTTCACTACCGTCCTGCTTAAAGGATGACCTTAAAGCTCACCTAAAAATGATAACACAATATAGCAAAGTAAAGAACAATTAATAACTTAACAGTAACATTTCAAGACGCACACTTTATTACCTCTGCTCATAAAAGAACTCCCATAATATATGAAGCCTGATGCAGAATGTTGAATGATCTGTAACCCCACGCAAGACAGATCTAGATGACATATATGCACTTGCTTAAAATCTGAAAAAAATGAAGGACAAATGTGTGTTAGTTTAAATTTATTTATTCTCCTCGATTTTGGAACAATTGCAAAAATCATGCTTGAAATTTACCTGGATAGAAGAAGTACTAAGCATGATGTGGAAAACATTACACATAGTCTTTACTGAGGATCAAAACCACAACCATCCTATCCTGAGGCCATTGCTCTACCACTGAACCATGTTTCTGCTAGTGTTTAGGAATCAGAGGAAAATCAAAATCAATAATCAAATTGAATCGGCAAAGAACATTCGATACACAATAAAAAAATAATCGAAGATTTGTTAAAAACAACGAGGGTCCTTTGCGTGGATGTGTGATCTTAGATTGAATAATCGTTTGATTAACCCTTTACTCCATAGATACCAATCCCAGAAGGCCTTTGAAAACAGTGCAGGAAGAGTTCAGATTGCTCGTAACGAGCAATCTGAACACTTCCTGCACTGTTTTCCACTCTGTCAATTAATATAAACATAATTCACCAAATAATTCAAAAGCCTTCTATATTAGAGGTGTCAAAAAGTGTCTATATGAAGTAAAGGGTTAAGTCATTTAGTTTTTATTAGTCATTAGGCACACTTGTTATTCTTTATTTTACTGGTCTATTTATGCATGAATAGACTGTAAAGAGACCTCAGCTATATCGCTGATATGTTTCCGATCTTGGTTGTAAAACTGCACATTTATATCAAACATCATATATCATGGATACTCTATTCAATAACTAACATTTTGTCTCTGTAGTGTAAAAACATTTAATTTTGTTGACCAAATATTAAATTGTAGCCTGTGAAAGTCACTCATTGGCCCATTGTGTTATGCTAAAACTTTGATGGAATAAAACGGTAAAGGCTGACATGTGTATTTACGAATTTCTTATAAATAAGATAGACTACAAGAACGGAATCAACCATTATCGAGAAAAGAAACAACCATTATCAAGAACGGAATCAATCATTATCGAGAATGGAATTAACCATTATTGAGAAAAGAAACAACCATTATCAAGAACGGAATCAATCATTATCGAGAATGGAATTAACCATTATCGAGAACGGAATCAACTATTATTAAGAATGGAATGAATGAATGAATGAAAGAATAGGGTTTTATGGCATACCAACACATTAAAGGTTATTCAATGCCAATAGAAAGGAAAATTCCAGGTTCACTCTACATGTACAAAAACAACAAATTAACATACAGATTAAAAAAAATACATCAACAAATGAATATGCAGAATGAACCTAGAACCTTGAAACCTGCAGAGTTTCAGCAAATTCTATCGTATTACTCAATTTGTCGCTTCTTACCACATGTATAAGCGACAGTGATCCTATTCTCGCCATCACTCATGGCTTCCTGGAACCACACAGAGGTTGATAATTTAACCACAATAGTGAACATGACAAAAAATGATAAAATGAACATGACACCCATTCGGAGGATTCCTACCCCTCTGCAGAAATTGACAGTGATTCTATTCTTAGCCAGAACCACACAGGCTTATCGAGAACAGAATCAACCATTATCGAGAACGGAATCAACCATTATCGAGAACGGAATCAACTATTATCGAGAACGGAATCAACCATTATCTAGAACAGAATCAACCATTATCGAGAACGGAATCAACCATTATCGAGAACGGAATCAACTATTATCGAGAACGGAATCAACCATTATCTAGAACAGAATCAACCATTATCGAGAACGGAATCAACCATTATCGAGAACGGAATCAACCATTATCGAGAACGGAATCAACCATTATCGTCAAATGTAACCTTCCTCTATGTCAATCAGATGAACTGCCATCATTTACTTAATAGATAGTTATAGGTGATGGATCTTTAAGTCCAATTTAAGCTTAAGGTCTCACTACACAGTTGAATTTTGTTCTTTGTTCTATATAAAATATGGTCTAGAATTGCAATGGTAAAAAAAGACTTCCACATAGAATTTTTTTTTAAATATTGTGTTTTCAATAGCAGGAATGTATACCCACATAAAAATGCACAATAGCTGGTAGGTTTTTAAAGAGGGTGCAGCGACACCCTGAGATTTTTTTGAAAAAAGAAGTCTCATGCTCATAAACACATGCATATGTTGTCACTTTTTAAACACCAGTGATGTGTTATTGCAGTATATGCTAAATCAAGTTTTGCTCTGCACATCTGCATGAAATCAGAACCACTATAAACCATTTTGAAAATATTTCATAACCAAAGTACAGAGGCTTTTTTTAAGCATAAGAATCATGTAACCATGGGAAAAAAGGGGCGTAACTGTGTAGCAAGACGTAAAGATTCATGTTGTTTATATGGTAACATAGTCTTTATTTATACTTTACCATATTCATATATCATTTGCAAGGCCAGATAAGCTCAGTCATTAGCGTGTCTGACTATCAATCCAGAAGTCTTGAGTTTGAGTCCCGGTCAGGCCACAATCTCTGTGACGATTGATATATGACAATGCGTCTCATTATCATTCGTCTCTCACCACTAATTCAAGTGGGAAGGTTATCAATTTCTTGCGGAGAGGAGGAATGCTAGATTACTGGTTAACTTTCCAGGATCCCAGGAAATAGTGGTTAGGCGAACTGATCGTCTGTTAGCCCTCGATGGTATAAAAATGACGCTAAATATTCAATCAATCAATCAATTAATCATTCATCTTTCATTTTTCAATTTTTCAGTTCTGTAAATGTATAATACTTTACAAATATGTAAGTTAGAATGGGGAAAATTAATAAAAAGAAAAGAAAAGAGAATGTATAAGTATATGTATTTGTTTCAAACATATTGTATAGCTTTGAAAAATCAAGCAAATGGGTGGGGCCAAAGTTCTTACAACAATGGTATTGTGCGTTAGAATTTACCTGGCACTTATGAATATTCCGTGCTTATCTGTTAATTAATGGTGTCTGAAATTAAATAGTGATTACTGTTGATAAACTGATACCAATAAAACAATTAGTCGACATCATGTCACACTGACAAATAGCTGCACAGAACATATTAGCAAAGATTAAAGAATGGCAGGTAAAACATGTTGGACTATAGCTGTTGTTCTATCAACATAAGACCTTCCCTCCGATTGACAAAAGAACACTAAAATCAAGATGGCTGTAGCATGTAAAAACAATCAAAGGAAATGAATGAATGGATAAATAAAAAAGGAAATCACAAAGTAGGAAACAGAACATTTTAAGAGCGATAAAAAATGCGTGAGAAATATTTTCATCTTTAAGTGCTGCCATAATATCATTTTGACTGCAAACAGCTTTGGTGTCTGGTGTCAGGTGTTATTTAGTGTAAAAATATTTTTTGCTAAATTGATGCACACGCTATATAATATATAAAAATTATATATATATGGAAAAGTTATTTGCTGACAACCAGACATAAATCTAGAGACAATACTTTGGCGAACCGAGAACACCAGACTATAGAATCACCAATAGAAGTCGCGTCAAAAAACTAATTTCATATGCAACACGTCTGGTTGCTTAAGACAAGTAACTGCTTAATACAGGCAACCGCTTACACAGGTTTGACTGTACTATGGAAGTGTAGGCACAATGGAATGAATGAATTTACAAATACATGTAATTGCATTCTGGTGTTAAAAACAATGTAATTGAAAGAATGCCATAGTTCATAAGTCTTTTTACTCCTATTGTTTCTGGAAAAAGAGAACATAATTTATTTTTTTTTAATTATTCTACAGTGTTTTATTTTTATTCCTATTGTTTCTGGAAACCAAGAATATGCAACTGACTTTTTCCAGCAATAAATAACCATCTGATTTCATTATATACGTAACTATAGAAACAGAACTCGTCAAACCCGTAACTGCTGTAGCTGCTTCACCTTGCAGTGTATCTATTTTAGTTGTTTTTTGCATGGGGTTTAAAGCCATTTTCAGAATATGACAGGTTATATGGCATATCCAGTTTTATAGAGGGAGGAAGACCTCAAAATGAACATTTCAGGTTATATATGGCATATCCAGTTTTATAGAGGGAGGAAGACCTCAGAATGAACATTTCAGGTTATATATGGCATATCCAGTTTTATAGAGGGAGGAAGACCTTAGAATGAACATTTCAGGTTATATGGCATATCCAGTTTTATTGAAGGAGGAAGACCTCAGAATGAACATTTCAGGTTATATGGCATATCCAGTTTTATAGAGGGAGGAAGACCTCAGAATGAACATTTCAGGTTATATATGGCATATCCAGTTTTATTGAAGGAGGAAGACCTCAGAATGAACATTTCAGGTTATATATGGCATATCCAGTTTTATAGAGGGAAGAAAACCTCAGAATGAACATTTCAGGTTATATATGGCATATCCAGTTTTATAGAGGGAGGAAGACCTCAGAATGAACATTTCAGGTTATATATGGCATATCCAGTTTTATTGAAGGAGGAAGACCTCAGAATGAACATTTCAGGTTATATATGGCATATCCAGTTTTATAGAGGGAAGAAGACCTCAGAATGAACATTTCAGGTTATATATGGCATATCCAGTTTTATTGAAGGAGGAAGACCTCAGAATGAACATTTCAGGTTTTATGGCATATCCAGATTTATTGAAAGAGGAAGATCTCAGAATGAACATTTCAGGTTATATGGCATATCTAGTTTTATTGAAGGAGGAAAACCTCAGAATGAACATTTCAGGTTATATGGCATATCCAGTTTATTGAAGGAGGAAGACCTCAGAATGAACATTTCAGGCTATATGGCATATCCAGTTTTATTGAAGGAGGAAGACCTCAGAATGAACATTTCAGGCTATATGGCATATCCAGATTTATTGAAAGAGGAAGATCTCAGAATGAACATTTCAGGTTATATGGCATATCCAGTTTTATTGAAAGAGGAAGATCTCAGAATGAACATTTCAGGCTATATGGCATATCCAGATTTATTGAAAGAGGAAGATCTCAGAATGAACATTTCAGGCTATATGGTATATCCAGTTTTATTGAAGGAGGAAGATCTCAGAATGAACATTTCAGGTTATATGGCATATCCAGTTTATTGAAGGAGGAAGACCTCAGAATGAACATTTCAGGCTATATGGCATATCCAGTTTTATTGAAGGAGGAAGACCTCAGAATGAACATTTCAGGCTATATGGCATATCCAGATTTATTGAAAGAGGAAGATCTCAGAATGAACATTTCAGGTTATATGGCATATCTAGTTTTATTGAAGGAGGAAAACCTCAGAATGAACATTTCAGGTTATATGGCATATCCAGTTTTATTGAAGGAGGAAGATCTCAGAATGAACATTTCAGGTTATATGGCATATCCAGTTTATTGAAGGAGGAAGACCTCAGAATGAACATTTCAGGTTATATGGCATATCCAGTTTTATTGAAGAAAGAAGACCTCAGAATAAACATTTCAGATTATATGGCATATCCAGTTTTATTGAAGAAGAAAGACCTCAGAATAAACATTTCAGGTTATATGGCATATCCAGTTTTATCGAAGGAGGAAGACCTCAGAAAGAACATTTCAGGCTATATGGCATATCCAGTTTTATTGAAGGAGGAAGACCTCAGAATGAACATTTCAGGTTATATGGCATATCCAGTTTTATTGAAGGAGGAAGACCTCAGAATAAACATTTCAGATTATATGGCATATCCAGTTTTATTGAAGGAGAAAGACCTCAGAATAAACATTTCAGGTTATATGGCATATCCAGTTTTATTGAAGGAGGAAAACCTCAGAATAAACATTTCAGGATATATTGCATATCTAGTTTTATAAAGGGAGTAGGAACTCAGAATGAACATTTCAGGTTATATATGGCATATCCAGTTTTAAAGAGGGAGGAAGACCTCAGAATGAACATTTCAGGTTATATATTGCATATCCAGTTTTATTGAAGGAGGAAGACCTCAGAATGAACGTTTCAGGTTATATGGCATATCCAGTTTTATTGAAGGAGGAAGACCTCAGAATGAACATTTCAGGTTATATATGGCATATCCAGTTTTATAGAGGGAGAAGACCTCATAATGAACATTTCAGGTTATATATGGCATATCCAGTTTTATAGAGGGAAGAAAACCTCAGAATGAACATTTCAGGTTATATATGGCATATCCAGTTTTATAAAGGGAGGATTAGAATGAACATTTCAGGTTATATGGCATATCCAGTTTTATAGAGGGAAGAAAACCTCAGAATGAACATTTCAGGTTATATATGGCATATCCAGTTTTATAAAGGGAGGAAGACCTCAGAATGAACATTTCAGGTTATCTGGCATTTCCAGTTTTATAAAGGGATGAAGACCTCAGAATGAACATTTCAGGTTATATATGGCATATCCAGTTTTATAGATGGATGAAAACCTCAGAATAAACATTTCAGGTTATATGGCATATCCAGTTTTATAAAGGGAGGAAGACCTCAAAATGAACATTTCAGGTTATATGGCATATCCAGTTTTATTGAAGGAGGAAGACCTCAGAATGAACATTTCAGGTTATATGGCATATCCAGTTTTATTGAAGGAGGAAGACCTCAGAATGAACATTTCAGGTTATATGGCATATCCAGTTTTATTGAAGGAGGAAGACCTCAGAATGAATATTTCAAGTTATATATGGCATATCCAGTTTTATAGAGGGAGAAGACCTCATAATGAACATTTCAGGTTATATATGGCATATCCAGTTTTATCGAGGGAGGAAGACCTCAGAATGAACATTTCAGGTTATATATGGCATATCCAGTTTTATTGAAGGAGGAAGACCTCAGAATGAACATTTCAGGTTATATGGCATATCCAGATTTATTGAAGGAGGAAGACCTCAGAATGAACATTTCAGGTTATATGGCATATCCAGATTTATTGAAGGAGGAAGACCTCAGAATGAACATTTCAGGTTAAATGGCATATCCAGTTTATTGAAGGAGGAAGACCTCAGAATGAACATTTCAGGCTATATGGTATATCCAGTTTTATTGAAGGAGGAAGACCTCAGAATGAACATTTCAGGTTATATGGCATATCCAGTTTTATTGAAGGAGGAAGACCTCAGAATAAACATTTCAGATTATATGGCATATCCAGTTTTATTGAAGGAGAAAGACCTCAGAATAAACATTTCAGGTTATATGGCATATCCAGTTTTATAGAGGGATGAAACCCTCAGAATGAACATTTCAGGTTATATATGGCATATCCAGTTTTATAAAAGAAGGAAGACCTCAAAATGAACATTTCAGGTTATATGGCATATCCAGTTTTAAACAGGAAGGAAGACCTCAGAATGAACATTTCACGTTATAAATGGCATATCCAGATTTATCGAAGGAGGAAGACCTCAGAATAAACATTTCAGTTTAAATATGGCATATCCAGTTTTATCAAGGGAGGAAGAATTCAGAATGAACATTCCAGGTTAAATATGGCATATCCAGTTGTTTTTATATGGCATATCCAGTTTTATCAAAGGAGGAAAACCTCAGAATGAACATTTCAGGTTATATATGGCATATCCAGTTTTATCGAAGGAGGAAGACCTCAGAAAGAACATTTCAGGTTATATATGGCAAATCCAGTTTTATCAATGGAGGAAGACCTCATAATGAACATTTCAGGTTATATATGGCATATCCAGTTTTATAGAGAGAAGAAGACTTCAGAATGAACATTTCAGGTTATATATGGCATATCCAGTTTTTTTAGAGGGAGGAAGACCTCAGAATGAACATTTCAGGTTATATGTGGCATATCAAGTTTTATCGAAGGAGGAACACCTCAGAATGAACATTTCAGGTTATATATGGCATATCCAGTTCTATCGAAGGAGGAAGACCTCAGAATGAACATTTCAGTTTATATATGGCATATCCAGTTTGATCAAGGGAGGAAGAATTCAGAATTAACATTCCAGGTTATATATGGCATATCCAGTTGTTTTTATATGGCATATCCAGTTTTATCAAAGGAGGAAAACCTCAGAATGAACATTTCAGGTTATATATGGCATATCCAATTTATCGAGGAAGGAAGACCTCAGAATGAACATTTCAGGTTGTATATGGCATATCCAGTTTTATCGAAGGAGGAAGACCTCAGAATGAACATTTCAGATTATATGGGATATCCAGTTTTATAGAGGGAAGAAAACCTCAGAATGAACATTTCAGGTTATATATGGCATATCCAGTTTTATTGAAGGAGGAAGACCTCAGAATGAACATTTCAGGTTATATGGCATATCCAGTTTTTTCAAGGGAAGAAGACCTCAGAATAGACATATCAGGTTATACATGGCATATCCAGTTTTATTGAAGGAGGAAGACCTCAGAATGAACATTTCAGGCTATATGGCATATCCAGTTTATTTAAGGAGGAAGACCTCAGAATGAACATTTCAGGTTATATATGGCATATCCAGTTTTATTGAAGGAGGAAGACCTCAGAATGAACATTTTAGGTCATATATGGCATATCCAGTTTTATTGAAGGAGGAAGACCTCAGAATGAACATTTCAGGTTATATATGGCATATCCAGTTTTATTGAAGGAGGAAGACCTCAGAATGAACATTTCAGGTTATATGGGATATCTCCTTTTATCGAAGGAGGAAGACCTCAGAATGAACATTTCAGGTTATATGGCATATCCAGTTTTATTGAAGGAGGAAGACCTCAGAATGAACATTTCAGGTTATATATGGCATATCCAGTTTTATTGAAGGAGGAACACCTCAGAATGAACATTTCAGGTTATATATGGCATATCCAGATTTATTGAAGGAGGAAGACCTCAGAATGAACATTTCAGGTTATATGGCATATCCAGTTTTATCGAAGGAGGAAGACCTCAGAAAGAACATTTCAGGCTATATGGCATATCCAGTTTTATTGAAGGAGGAAGACCTCAGAATGAACATTTCAGGTTATATGGCATATCCAGTTTTATTGAAGGAGGAAGACCTCAGAATAAACATTTCAGATTATATGGCATATCCAGTTTTATTGAAGGAGAAAGACCTCAGAATAAACATTTCAGGTTATATGGCATATCCAGTTTTATTGAAGGAGGAAAACCTCAGAATAAACATTTCAGGATATATTGCATATCTAGTTTTATAAAGGGAGTAGGAACTCAGAATGAACATTTCAGGTTATATATGGCATATCCAGTTTTAAAGAGGGAGGAAGACCTCAGAATGAACATTTCAGGTTATATATTGCATATCCAGTTTTATTGAAGGAGGAAGACCTCAGAATGAACGTTTCAGGTTATATGGCATATCCAGTTTTATTGAAGGAGGAAGACCTCAGAATGAACATTTCAGGTTATATATGGCATATCCAGTTTTATAGAGGGAGAAGACCTCATAATGAACATTTCAGGTTATATATGGCATATCCAGTTTTATAGAGGGAAGAAAACCTCAGAATGAACATTTCAGGTTATATATGGCATATCCAGTTTTATAAAGGGAGGATTAGAATGAACATTTCAGGTTATATGGCATATCCAGTTTTATAGAGGGAAGAAAACCTCAGAATGAACATTTCAGGTTATATATGGCATATCCAGTTTTATAAAGGGAGGAAGACCTCAGAATGAACATTTCAGGTTATCTGGCATTTCCAGTTTTATAAAGGGATGAAGACCTCAGAATGAACATTTCAGGTTATATATGGCATATCCAGTTTTATAGATGGATGAAAACCTCAGAATAAACATTTCAGGTTATATGGCATATCCAGTTTTATAAAGGGAGGAAGACCTCAAAATGAACATTTCAGGTTATATGGCATATCCAGTTTTATTGAAGGAGGAAGACCTCAGAATGAACATTTCAGGTTATATGGCATATCCAGTTTTATTGAAGGAGGAAGACCTCAGAATGAATATTTCAAGTTATATATGGCATATCCAGTTTTATAGAGGGAGAATACCTCATAATGAACATTTCAGGTTATATATGGCATATCCAGTTTTATAGAGGGAAGAAAACCTCAGAATGAACATTTCAGGTTATATATGGCATATCCAGTTTTATAAAGGGAGGAAGACCTCAGAATGAACATTTCAGGTTATATATGGCATATCCAGTTTTATTGAAGGAGGAAGACCTCAGAATGAACATTTCAGGTTATATATGGCATATCCAGTTTTATTGAAGAAGGAAGACCTCAGAATGAACATTTCAGGTTATATATGACATATCCAGTTTTATCGAGGGAGGAAGACCTCAGAATGAACATTTCAGGTTATATATGGCATATCCAGTTTTATTGAAGGAGGAAGACCTCAGAATGAACATTTCAGGTTATATATGGCATATCCAGTTTTATTGAAGGAGGAAGATCTCAGAATGAACATTTCAGGTTATATGGCATATCCAGATTTATTGAAGGAGGAAGACCTCAGAATGAACATTTCAGGTTATATGGCATATCCAGTTTATTGAAGGAGGAAGACCTCAGAATGAACATTTCAGGCTATATGGTATATCCAGTTTTATTGAAGGAGGAAGACCTCAGAATGAACATTTCAGGTTATATGGCATATCCAGTTTTATTGAAGGAGGAAGACCTCAGAATAAACATTTCAGATTATATGGCATATCCAGTTTTATTGAAGGAGAAAGACCTCAGAATAAACATTTCAGGTTATATGGCATATCCAGTTTTATAGAGGGATGAAACCCTCAGAATGAACATTTCAGGTTATATATAGCATATCCAGTTTTATAAAAGAAGGAAGACCTCAAAATGAACATTTCAGGTTATATGGCATATCCAGTTTTAAACAGGGAGGAAGACCTCAGAATGAACATTTCACGTTATAAATGGCATATCCAGTTTATTTAAGGAGGAAGACCTCAGAATGAACATTTCAGGTTATATATGGCATATCCAGTTTTATTGAAGGAGGAAGACCTCAGAATGAACATTTCAGGTTTTATGGCATATCCAGTTTTATCAAAGGAGGAAGACCTCAGAATAAACATTTCAGTTTAAATATGGCATATCCAGTTTTATCAAGGGAGGAAGAATTCAGAATGAGCATTCCAGGTTATATATGGCATATCCAGTTGTTTTTATATGGCATATCCAGTTTTATCAAAGGAGGAAAACCTCAGAATGAACATTTCAGGTTATATATGGCATATCGAGTTTTATCGAAGGAGAAAGACCTCAGAATGAACTTTTCAGGTTATATATGGCAAATCCAGTTTTATCGATGGAGGAAGACCTCATAATGAACATTTCAGGTTATATATGGCATATCCAGTTTTATAGAGAGAAAAAGACTTCAGAATGAACATTTCAGGTTATATATGGCATATCCAGTTTTTTTAGAGGGAAGAAGACCTCAAAATGAACATTTCAGGTTATATGTGGCATATCCAGTTTTATTGAAGGAGGAAGACCTCAGAACGAACATTTCAGGTTATATGTGGCATATCAAGTTTTATCGAAGGAGGAACACCTCAGAATGAACATTTCAGGTTATATATGGCATATCCAGTTTGATCAAGGGAGGAAGACCTCAGAATGAACATTTCAGGTTATATATGGCATATCCAGTTTTATCGAAGGAGGAAGACCTCAGAATGAACATTTCAGTTTATATATGGCATATCCAGTTTGATCAAGGGAAGAAGAATTCAGAATTAACATTCCAGGTTATATATGGCATATCCAGTTGTTTTTATATGGCATATCCAGTTTTATCAAAGGAGGAAAACCTCAGAATGAACATTTCATGTTATATATGGCATATCCAATTTATCGAGGAAGGAAGACCTCAGAATGAACATTTCAGGTTGTATATGGCATATCCAGTTTTATCGAAGGAGGAAGACCTCAGAATGAACATTTCAGATTATATGGGATATCCAGTTTTATAGAGGGAAGAAAACCTCAGAATGAACATTTCAGGTTATATATGGCATATCCAGTTTTATTGAAGGAGGAAGACCTCAGAATGAACATTTCAGGTGATATGGCATATCCAGTTTTTTCAAGGGAAGAAGACCTCAGAATAGACATATCAGGTTATACATGGCATATCCAGTTTTATTGAAGGAGGAAGACCTCAGAATGAACATTTCAGGCTATATGGCATATCCAGTTTATTTAAGGAGGAAGACCTCAGAATGAACATTTCAGGTTATATATGGCATATCCAGTTTTATTGAAGGAGGAAGACCTCAGAATGAACATTTTAGGTCATATATGGCATATCCAGTTTTATTGAAGGAGGAAGACCTCAGAATGAACATTTCAGGTGATATGGCATATCCAGTTTTTTCAAGGGAAGAAGACCTCAGAATAGACATATCAGGTTATACATGGCATATCCAGTTTTATTGAAGGAGGAAGACCTCAGAATGAACATTTCAGGCTATATGGCATATCCAGTTTATTGAAGGAGGAAGACCTTAGAATGAACATTTCAGGTTATATATGGCATATCCAGTTTTACTGAAGGAGGAAGACCTCAGAATGAACATTTCAGGTTATATATGGCATATCCAGTTTTATTGAAGGAGGAAGACCTCAGAATGAACATTTCAGGTTATATGGGATATCCCCTTTTATCGAAGGAGGAAGACCTCAGAATGAACATTTCGGTTATATGGCATATCCAGTTTTATCAAGGGAGGAAGACCTCAGAATGAACATTTCAGGTTAAATATGGCATATCCAGTTTTATTGGTGGAGGAAGACCTCAGACTGAGTAGAACCACGGTCCTTCCGCAAGTAACTGGAAACTTTCTCTGATAAAGTTTTTGGAACGAGCGGGACTCGACCCTACAACCTTAGCGTCATACACATAAAATTTTGTTTCATCATAGAAAGAATCCAAACAATGACGTGAATGTTGTAAAGTTGTTTTTAAGTTCTGTCTATACTGATTAATACAGAATACTTTGATTAAAACATCGATTTTGTCATTTTTATGTGGATTTGATACATCAAACCGTTTTTTCCCCGACACTGTGAAATTATTAATTTTCTCTAGTATTAATTTTCCTTGTTTTTGGTTAAAGGACATATTAATGGGTACTTAATTTCATTGAAAACGAAATTTAAAATAAAACAACATGTGTGATCTTTGAATAAGAGTATTTCTTTTAAATAAAGTGTTTTAATTGCTGACCTGTACCAGTACTAAGACACTGCCTGCACCTACACGTGCGGTAAGAAATTCTCTTCGCAACATAGGAAGGGATGTCAATTAGTTGGCACACTAATTGGAGAGGACGTGTCACAAGTTGAAGGTGCAAATAGGTCGAGACCAACGTAAATTCACTTGTTAGAAATATTTATTCCTCGTCGACAAAAAAAAAATAAAAACACAATAGCCTAATAGGATCCTTTTTAATTAAATAATAGAAATGTGTTTCATATTTATTTGCACTCATATTTTCTCTTTTAAATATAGCTACAGAAAGAATGCCTGAATATATATCACATTGACGCAAAATGTGTCGTCAACAAGTTCCGTTTTGATATATTCTTCCAGGAAACATTTTTTTTCAGCACTTTCCACAGTGATGGAAATGAAATACACGTGGGTAAACACATGACCTATGATAGTGAAATGCATGTTTTATATAATGAATTTGATATGATATTAATATAGTTAACATAGTTAATATAGTTACCCTATTTTAAGTGCAACTAACTTAAAGGTTCAAAATTTAAATTTAACTTAAGATAGATCAGAAAGCAAATTGCACACACTAAATAGAAACTATCGGATAAAACTTAGATCTAGTTGAGAAAGGTAGGTCTACTGTTTTAAGTCACTTTTAGGTACAGGTAAATGCCATGTGGTCTCTTCTTAACAAAATTTTGTCCACAACCATTTCGTTGGGATTTAATTTCGTTGTCAAGGCCCTCCTGGCAATCAACGAAAATTAGTCCACCAAGAATATTAATGATTTCACAGTATACTTCCTAACCTAGTTAATCCATTTTATATAGAGACCAATCAGCATGGTCCTTCTCATTAAACATATCCATGCAAACCCCACATAACATTTTTTTAATTTGTTTAAGAATTCATTCTAAATACCTAATGAGCAGCTCCGCCCCACCAACAGTTACTAAGGATCTGCCCATGATTTTGAAATAACCTTTCCTGCATGGTATTGATTGCGAATGTTTGGTCCATAACAAAGTCTGTCTAATAATGCTTTATTAAAATCTAAAAAGGTACATTAAAGAAAAGACAGATATGGAAGTGTCTACATCAACAATCTTAGTATATCTTTATATCTGATATGAGTTATATTTGGGAATCATGACTCAAAATAAGTTCCTTATTGTTTATTTCTCAAACTGATGTATGAAGAGATACCTGGTAGTAATTTCAGATGTTGTTCTGTGGGAATTAGTTTTTTAACTGTCTGGCACTCCAATCCTAGAAAAATCATATATCCTTATCAGATACTTCTTCAGCACCTTCTCTCTCTCTCTCTCTCTGGACGCTGTTCAGACCTGACCAAATGACTGTCTCACTAAAAGAAGTCAGATATGTGCAAAGGTAAGATGAATTATAAATATACCACACATTGGAGAGTGGCATTCTTCATCCATTTCCAATAAATTGATTGAATATTAAGTGTCCTTTTTATGCCATCGAGAACGGACGATAGATCAGTTTAACTAACCACTGTTTCCTGGGATCTTGGAAGGTTAACCAATACTCGAGCACACCCATCCCCACAAGTAACTGATATTTTTTCCACTTGAATCAGCGGTGAGAGATGCAACATTGTATATCAATCATCACTGAGACAGAGACGAATGATTATGGGTTGCAATGTCGTATATCAATCATCACAGAGACTGAGGATTGAACGCAAGATCCCGGGACTGGTAGTCAGACATGCTTCCGACTGAGCTAATTGGGCCCAGTTGTTCCCAATAGACAATTTGCATATTAAGGTTAGTATATTGTGAAGAGTTTATATTGATTTGTTTCAATATCAAGTGTCACTTTAATACCATCCAGGGCTAACAGATGATCAGTTTATCCCATAGCTCTTTCCTGGAATTCTGGAAGGTTAACCAGTACTCAAACACCAATCTCAGCAATTAATTGATAACTTTAGGAGTGAATCAGAGGTGAGAAATAACGGACAATGAGAGACATGTCATATATCAATCATCACTGCGGCTGTGGCCAGACTGGGATTTGAACTCACGACCCCAGGATTGATAGGCAGATGTGCTACCTACTGAGAATTATTTATTAAGGTTTCATTTCTTGAAGTAAAATTATCTCTGTGCTAATGTGATAATTCTGTATATCTTTCAAAATCTCTTTTCCAGTTGATATAAGAAAATTTTACTATTTCTTGGATTTATTTTAAAACTGTGAAAAAAAAATGTATTTCATGATAACTGCATTGAAATGAAGTCATTAAT
This sequence comes from Panopea generosa, assembly GCA_029582155.1. Classification (NCBI taxonomy): domain Eukaryota; kingdom Metazoa; phylum Mollusca; class Bivalvia; order Adapedonta; family Hiatellidae; genus Panopea; species Panopea generosa. Next base: position 44,919,014 of record CM055910.1, on the reverse strand, counting down.
AATGACCTTCCTTTACACTTATAAAACTGTTTCATCTTAGAAAGAATCTAAATGATGATGTGAAGGTCCTTAAGCAGTATTTAAATGCTGTCTATTTTTAGAATGGGGATATCGTTTCATGTCTACCACTCAAACTTAAAAATCAATTTCGTCACGTTTTGGTGCATTTGACATATTCAGATTTCATTTATTAATAAAAATGAGATGCTTTTTTTTTTTTAACCTTTATTGCCGGGCCCGATTAGATCAGTCGGTTACACGTCTGACTATCAATCCAGGGGTCGTGAGTTCCAATCACCCGCCCAGCAACAGTCTCCATGATGATTGATATATAACATTGTGTGTCATTATCATTCGTCTCTCACCACTAATTCAAGTGGGAAAGTTATCAGTTACTTGTTGAGATGAGGTGAGCTCGAGTACTGGTTAATCCCAGGAAACAGTGGTTAGGTTAACTGATCATCTGTTAGCCCTCGATGGCATAAAAATGTTGCTAAATATACAATCAATCAATCAATTTAACCTTTTTAAATATAATTTTATGTTTTAATACATTCGTAGCTTTTGTTCTGATATATTCCCTTTACCTTTCATAATCAATCAAGTGGAGTTATTGATCTTTTGTCAACACAAATTTCATATACTTATCTACAATCTAATGAACAATTTTCAGTAAATTTCACTTAGATTCAGATAGAAATAAGTATATATAACAACCTTAAAAGGCACTGCACACAAAGTTAAATCAACAATTGTATCTCTGCCATTTGTAGCAAGTAAGGCCATACATCTTGACCTCATTGACCTTTACCCAAATAAGTATGCATGGGATTTATTTAAAAAAAAGAAAAGACAACTTTCATAACCGCATCAAATGTTGATGCATTGGAATCTGACCTTTAAAACCAGGCCTGGAGTAACATTGCCCAAAGATACTTGCAAAGATGCATTGTTTTAATGAGGTCAAATCGCTGCACATAATACTGATATATAACTATGAAAATATATTTAGCCAGTGATGCATTTTAAAAAGTTGGTACACGTTTATTACTTTAAATGAACTTATCAGAAAACATGCACAATGAATTTGTTCATAAGACTGTAGATTAAAATACGAAAACTCGAGTGGCTGAAACATCAATAAATCCAGATGACTGATTATGAAAGTTGAGGAATGTATACCACAAAAAATTGCTGTAAATGTTTAAAGACAGTTAACTTCAAAATGGATACAAAGTAACTTGGCACTATTATAAACAAGTTTAATATGAATGAATGGATATTTCAAATTTGTCACAACATGACAAATATCGAAATATTAAGTGAACCAATCAAAATGCAACAAAATCCCAGTTTAAAGTTAGTAGAACACAAAATACTGCTTGATGACCTTCACACTGTCATTTTGATTCTTTTTAAAATGAAAAATATTCTATAGTATGTAATCAGGACAGATCAAATTGAAATCAAAATGAAATTATACAACTCATTTGATACATCACATCATATGTTGCAATTTAAGCGGAAAATCTATTCTGGGCAGGAAACACCTTTTGAATTTATTATTTTGGAATGTTTACATAGATACCCTAATAAAATATGGGATAAATGAGTTTATTTTGGCATGATTGTTTGGGAAAAAATATTTTTCTAACAATTTTAAAATTTTGAAAAAATCCTAATAATTTTTACTGCCTACTGCATCACCTATAACTTTCTGTTCAGTAAACGATATAAAACTTATTGAATCACAAAGAGTAAGATACCATTTGAAGATAATGGTTGATTCTGTTCTTGTAATTCATCTACTTTATGTGAAATTCATTAAAACACAGGTCAGCATTTTCCGTTTTATTTGTCATTGTTTTAGCAATACTGGCCAAAGTGTGACTTTATCGTGGGCTGCGATTAAGTATTTGGTCAACAAAATTAAGAACTTTACACTAACACTTAAAAAAAAAAAAAGAACTTTATACTACAGATAAAAAACAAGATAAGTTATTGAACAGAATATCCATGATATATGTTTGATATAAATGTGCAGTTTTATTGCCAAAATCAAAAAGAATTATTAATTATTATTATTAAGGTGAAGCATCTTTAAACACTTATTTAAATTTATGTTTTCTATCCGTTTTTTCATTATCATATTGCTGTCATAACTTGCAGAAACTGTAATTAAATGGGTATTCTAAATACTTCATGGGTGATATTACATATTTGACAATGCTTAGGTGTCTTATGATCACATTTTGTTAAACTTGTACTTTTCAAGTCTTTGTTACATAATATATCGGTGCAGGAGTGCAATATCAAAGACAGAACATAAGAAAAAAAGAAGAAAAGGTTTTGAAATCTTCTGTTAAATGATACAAAATATACATTCTTATAGAGGAATGTTGGCATCCTCTTTGAATTTTGAGCAAATATCTTAAAATGAAAGTATTGCCATTTCAGATCCAAGAATGAAAATTAAAAAAAAAAAGAAAATTTATTTAGTAATTTCAAAATATAATATTTCTCATTACATTAAAATTTAAATAATAAATGTAACACATGACATGCAGATAATAGACAAACTATCAAAATAACGTTTATTCCGTTGAATTAGAACTACTGCATGATTTAAATCCACACATTTTTTACTTGTTTTAGAGGTTGGACAAAATAATAATTAAACATTTAACACTTTCTCGAATAATATCTTGAGCAGATCAACACAAAAAAGATATTCATGTAAGTATATATTTATGCATTTTGATTATACGCGGAAATACGAACACTAAATCTTTAACTTGATGAACATAATTTGCACAAATTTAATTAAACTAAATAGATCTACTTCTTATTTGCATCAGCTCAAGAATTTGTTTGTAATAACATAATTAAATAAAGCTTTTATAGATAGTCTTAGAATTTGGACATATTACAGCTTCACGGAGTACAATGACGCAAATTATATACAATTCTGTTCTGTGTATAACAATTGGTTTCAATTTTTTAACTGATGTGACGATAATCATAATCTTGACAAAGGAATTCTTTATTTTCTTGGAACCATATTGTAATAATATTCGAATTTTGAGTAAAAGTTAGTGTTCATTAAGTTAAAACTTAAAAATCTAGAAATCAACAGGGAGTGAAGTGGGGCTTCTTAATTGTTAAATTTAATGGAAACTAATTGGCTTAGTGTTAAAAGTCATTCGATTGACAGTTTATGTGTCTTTGGGCGGAGCTAAGATGAAAGCCGAGATGATTGATGTTTGAAAGCCCATCTGTTGCAAAGGCAGTTTCTAAGCATAGCTAGCGCGGCTTTACAGTTTGTACATGACTTGTTCAGAATTTAATAATTAAATTATTTTGTAAGCTGTTTTAACAAATAAGAATGACAATATCTTAAAAATTGAAGCGATTTCATTGGTAGTCAACACTGTGCATGTTTAAAAAAAAAAAGTACTTATAAAATGGTTAAAAAACATCTCATTATCATTAATAAATAAAATACAAATGGGTTAGCATGTCAAATTTACCTAATGTGGAAAAATCACTAGTTTAATGTAAATGGTAAACTTGAAATGGAAATTCCCATTCTAAAACTAGACAGCATGTAAATACTGCTAGATGACCGTTGCGTCGTCATTTGGACTCTTCCTAAGATGAAAGAATTTTTACTAAGTGTAAACCTGTATGACCAATCAAATTGAAATCAAAATGAAACCATGTGACTCATTTAATATGTCACAAAATATGTTGCAATCTATTTTAGTCTAACATAGGAACGTAGCTTAAGTTAGGAAATCCCTTTTCAATATAATGACTTTAGCATGTTTTGATAGATATCATTTTAGCAAACTGGGTCAGTGAGTATATACAGGCATGGTATATTGGAAAAAAGGTTTTTAGCCAGTTTTAAAATTTTGAAAATCTCAATATATTCCCTTTAAAAACCATATGAAATTTTATGAGTTTGAGCAGGAATTAAAATACAAATTTACTATATATTGAACTGAGGAATTAAACTACATATTTACTATATATTGAACCGAGGAATTAAACTACATAGTTACTATTTATTGAACCGAGGAATTAAACTACATAGTTACTATATATTGAACCGAGGAATTAAACTACATAGTTACTATATATTGAACTGAGGAATTAAACTACATATTTACTATATATTGAACCCAAGGAATTAAACTACATATTTACTATATATTGAACCCAAGGAATTAAACTACATATTTACTATATATTGAACTGAGGAATTAAACTACATATTTACTATATATTGAACTGAGGAATTAAACTACATATTTACTATATATTGAACTGAGGAATTAAACTACATAGTTACTATATATTGAACCGAGGAATTAAACTACATATTAACTATATATTGAACTGAGGAATTAAACTACATATTTACTATATATTGAACTGAGGAATTAAACTACATATTTACTATATATTGAACCGAGGAATTAAACTACATAGTTTCTATATACTAAACCAAGGAATTATATAGAGAAAGAAAAGCAACTGATCTTTAAATTATCTAAACATCCATTCGTCTCAGACATACAAATCACAAAGTTCTTACTTTGCAGAATGATATTCTCAACAAAATTATTATGCCGGAGAGACCATTCTCAGCAATTGGCATTTAAAGTTGTTGAAGTATGTCTGATTACAAAATTTGTATACTGCCAATAAAAAACAACAAAATTTCTTTAATTTCTACTTCAATATTTTTAATTCAAGAACATTTTCATGATGAAAACATTACAAAACATCCGAAGTTACATACACCTTACAATTTTATGTATTAGAAATCAGTTGCCGGAGAAACTTACCCAATAAGAGTTCCTAGCGTATTAATGTCCTTGATTGAACTTTACATGTTCAGGAGTGTTACAAACATTTTGGTGTCAAAAAAAAGGGCTTGATTTTTCTCTTTTAAATTGAACAAAAAACAAGGAAGTAAAGAAATGCTAGTTATTTATGAAATTTTCATCATCCTTCTAAATAAAATTTATATTCCTAGGAGGTGAAATTAAAAGTGTTTGATCTAACTTGTACACAACCTTTATTGTTAAAGAATATATTATATTAAGTGAAAAAAAATTGAACATTATTTTATTTCAAGTCATAATATACTAGTATTTAATTCAAAAGAATAATATTAAATAATTACTAATGATCATAACTATTATCATCTTTACTTTGGTACCAAAATTGTCCGTTTTACTTCATACCAAAATTGTCAGTTTTACTTGGGTACCAAAATTATCAGCTTTACTTTAGTACAAAGATTATTAAATTCAGGAAAAGGTTCAAAGAGTTATTTTTATTTTTTTGAATGGGTTGTAACATCATTTACAACACATTTCAGGTTATATATGGCATATCCAGTTTTATTGGTGGAGGAAGACCTCAGACTGAGCTAGTCAGTGTAGAACCACCGTCCTTCCGCAAGTAACTGGCAAACTTTCTCACATAAAGTTTTTGGAGCAAGCGGAACCCGAACCTATGAACTTAGCGGTGAAAGGTAAGTGATCTTGAGATTTTGAGTTAAAAGAAATACTAAAGGATTGTTTGTTTCTTTGAATATTTAGCGTCATTTTTATGCCATCAAGGGCTAACAGCAGATCAGTTAGCCTAACCTTCACTCTTTCCTGGGATCCTGGAAGCTTAACAAGTACTCAAGAACACCAATTTTTGTAAGCAACTGATAACTTTCCATCTCGAATCAGCAGCGAGACACAAATGACAATGAGACGCAATGTCATATATTAATCGTCACAGGAATTGTTGCTAGACAGGGATGAACTCACGACCTGTATTAATTGTCAGACCTTATATCGAATGAGCTAACTGGGCCCAAAAGTGCAAACGGAAGTATCATTGGTGTATAGTGAAATCCTTCCCAATCTACTCCTAGATGTTACATAGACTTGTGACTACGATTTTAAGTCATAACACTCAAAAGAACTAAAAATAACAATGATATAACTTGTTTAATATCAAGTGCTATGAAGTAAAAATAACAACAGAGTTCATTTTCACATTATTTTTATTCTGTGCTTATTTTATTTTATTCTTCATTAACAAAAATAAATTTCCTAGCAATATGATCATAACTCAACAAATGTTACTTAACTTACTTTCTTTTTTCTAATAAAGCTAGGGTTAATTAGGTTTCAGTTGCCGCTCTTTTCAATAATGAGTCAAAAGGGAACATGAACAAAGTAAATTTAAGACAGTTTCCAATCATATATTTAATTAGATTAAACCACGCTGACTTAAACTATAATAATTAACATAACATGAAAAACATGTAGCATTAATGTAACATTTTATTATCTCCTGTCATGGAAAAAAAAGTCTATATTTATGGATATTGAGAAAAACATTTTTTTTTTCTTTTTATGATTTTGTAATATTATCTAAAATTTAATTAGGCCTTTCAACATGGATTCCTGACTCATTCAGCTATTGTTAAAGAGTTCATATTCTTGACAAGTATATAAAATGCACATAGCATGCATTTTAGAGATGTGCCATGCATTTCAGACATGTATCATGCAATTCAGAAATGTGGCACATAATTCAGAGATAAAACATGTATTAAAAAGTTATAGCATGTATTTAAGAGATCTAACATGCATTTCAGAGATTTGACATGTATTTCAGATATGTGTCATGCATTTCAGAGATTTGACATGTATTTCAGAGATGTAGCATGTATTTCAGAGATTTGGCATGCATTTTAGGTATGTGGCATGTAGTTTAGAGATGTGGCATGTATTTCAGAGATGTGTCATGCATTTCAGAGATTTGGTATGCATTTCAGAGTTGTAGTATGTATTTCAGAGAAATGGCATGCATTTCTGAGACGTGACATGTATTTCAGAGATGTGTCATGCATTTCAGAGATTTGGCATGTATTTCAGAGATGTGGCATGTATTTCAGAGATGTGGCATGTATTTCAGAGACTTTGCATGTACTTCAGAGATTTGGAGAGAAGAGACATGTATTTCAGAGACAAAGAAAATGGATTATGTATTTCAGAGATGTGGCATGCATTTTAGAGATTTGGCATGTATTTCAGAGATGTAGTATGTATTTCAGAGATTTGGTATGCATTTCAGAGATTTGGAGAGATGATGCATGTATTTCAGAGATGTGGCATGTATTTATTTCAGAGATTTGGTATGCATTTCAGAGATTTGGAGAGATGAGGCATGTATTTCAGAGATGTGACATGTATTTCAGAGATGTGGCATGTATTTCAGAGATTTGGAGAGATGAGGCATGTATTTCAGAGACCAGGAATAATGGATTATGTATTTCAGAGATGAGGCATGTATTTCAGAGACCAGGAATAATAGATTATGTATTTCAGAGATGTAATGTGTATTTCAGAAACCTGGAACAATGGACTTTAAATTGATACCATAGCATTACATTGTACTTAACAAAAAATGTGTCTCTAGGACATGGATACCCTGCTATATGTTAGTAAACACTGCGAAAAATTGAATTGAAAAACAGGCCAAAACTCTAGTAAAATTTTCCAACATTGACAAATACTTTGACAGTCACAGTATCATAATGTGAAAGAAACCAGTACGGAGAGAAATGTGTGTAAGCCAGCTAGCTCAGTCATTTGAACATTCACCCAGTCAGCAAAGGTCCTGGTTCAAATCCCAGAATATCTGTACATTGGCACCCATTATGGGGCTTGTGACTAATATAAATTCTGGTCTCTATGGAAATTCAGGGACAAATTCCAAATATTGGAGGGAAATATGATTATCATAGTATGAAAGGAGAAAAATGTGTGTAAGCAATCCAGCTAGCTCAGTCGGTAGAACATTCACCCTGCCAGTGAAAGGTCCTAGATTGAAGTCCCACACTAGTGGCTTATTTTACACAAACATGACCTTTGTATCATGATTATACAGCCACACACCAAAATATTAACTAGAAATATCACTGAAGGTGATGAATATCCCCAGATGGCGCCCTGACACAGTTATTGCACCCTTTTGCTGCCCACTTTGACACAGTGAACCAATTAGCGTAACCAATCAGTTATGTGAAGTGTCATTGATTTCCAGTCATTAGTTGCCGAGAAAAAGCAACAACAACAAAAATGTCTGAAAAATTCAAAGGGCCATTACTCAACGAAAAATTATTTTGGTGACAATATGCACTAGACTTTGTACCAATCACTTTGAAGTTTCACTGAATTCCGTCCAATATTTGCTTAGAAATAGCAACCATAAAAAAACATGTTTGAAAAATTCAAAGGGCCATAACACATTAAAAAATTATTCTCGCAAAACATGCTGACAATATACACAACTAAGCTTGGTACTTATCACCCTTGTTAAGTTTAATTGAATTCAGACAAATGGTTAATGAGAAATATCGATCACAAAAATTGTCCAGACAGAAAAAATATGTATGAAAAAATCAAAGGGCCATAACTCATAAAAAAATTTATTCCCTCGCAACATGCTTACAATATGCACAACTAGGCGTTGTACCAGTCACCCTTGTGAGGTGTCATTGAATTCTAGCCAATGGTTGCTGAGAAATAATGATTTCAAAAATTGTATATAGCCCCCAAATACTTTGTGTCTGGGGGTATAATTACCGATAAAAACACAAACCATCTCATCAGAAACAAATTCGATGTATGAATAGCAAACGGACCAATGCACAAATGAATAAAGATAGGTATCATTTAATGCACCTTGAATAATTTACATAATTTTTATACTAATTTATTTTAGTTTATCAAAGTTTTACAGTATTATAATTATAGATTTATTTGGTCAGATTTTTTTTTGTTCTTGTTTTAAAAATCTAACAAGCCACCTAGCATGTTTTTTCTTTTAATGCCATACGCAAATTTTAATGATGTTACTAAACATTTTGACGAAGATATTTAAATACAAGTAGGCAGATTATGCGTTCCGTTCAGCAAAATTGATAAAAGAAAAACACCAATTTGCACGTGTAGTGCTCATGGATGTCTTTATATTATATGTGTATAACAAAAAACAAAGAAAAGGTAAAAAAAAAAAAGAACAAGAAACAACTATGCGTTCCTTTGAAGAATTCCTTATTACTAATGGCTTAAAGATATAAAACCTAGAGGGAGTTTCAACAATCAAAAAAGGAGATTAAAATTTAACGAATTTGATGAAATGGTAGACAAATATTTCAGGAACAATTAAATGAAACGCTTTATTGCATATCATAGTAATCATCTCTTTAATAACAATTTCTTTGACACGATCACAGAAACAAAGCTCGAGGCATGGTCAAAAACTTTGTTCGACTTTGTCTGCCGACTCCCTGTTCAACAATACCAATCATTAAAATGGAGATAGGGAATCTCAATATTTCACCTGATTCTTTATTCTTAATTTGGAGACGTTGTTTTGCCAATTTATTTTCAAAATTAATAAATATGTGCGGATAATATTAAAATTAATAATTCAGCTCAGAGCGTTGTAGTAACACCTCCGGGTAAAATTACGCCACATCAAGTTGTATATCTCTAATTACTATCGCCATAATTCAGTCTATCTAATTACACCCCAATCAGTCATCTTCTTTGAAGTGATCCAAACACTTGTTATCTGAATGAAACAGCATAACCAATATATCATTGAAACCAACCAATCAAATTAAAGAATTAATTGCACATTATCCAGTGGAAATATTTATTAGTTAAACAGCTTTTAATATTTTAAGAAAAAGTGTGAGGATGAGGTACAATGGTCATGACGTGTTCTGTTTAGACTACTGTAGTTCTCATTATTAACAAGCAGAGGTGTGTCATATTTTATAGGTGGGGCACGTTTATTTGAGCTAAAAATAGGCAATTTTTTAAAAAAATTCATAAAGACAACATTATTAATATTAGAAAGACTTGTCAAATTGGTATAAAACCATCAAAGTAATATTAAAATTAATGATAAACGTGTCAAATTGGAATAAAATCATCAAAGTTACATTAGAATTAATGATTAACGTGTCAAATTGGTATACAACCATCAAAGTTATATAAAATTAATGATAAACATGTGAAATTGGTATAAAATCATCAAAGTTACATTAGAATTAAGGATAAATGTGTCAAATTGGTATACAACCATCAAAGTAATATTAGAATTAAGGATAAATGTGTCAAATTGGTATACAACCATCAAAGTAATATTAGAATTAAGGATAAACGTGTCAAATTGGTACAAAATCATCAAAATAACAATAAAATTAATAATATAAATGTGAATATAATTTTTATATATATCAGTTTGCAGCTGCATTTTTCATTCACTACCAACAGTACCGATTGAAGCACAAATCAGGAACATCAGCACAATTAACTAAGCAGTGTTTAGACAGGGTTTGGATTCAGCTTGATATGCCGGGGGTAACAGAACCTTCAAAACAATCAAACACAAATTGTTTTTGATGAAGAATTTGCTCAGGTAAGCATTGATCTCTACATTTCTGAACTTGCCTAATCATTCAAATTTCATAAACATGCACTTTCCTAAACATTTTTGCATCATTTTTCGCACAACTATTAGGATGGGAGCATTAATTAGAAGAAATACGGTAGATAGTTTTATGTGGTTTACACTTGTTAGTTGTCTTAACCTTCACTTTCAAATTCATCAAACTCTTTAGTCAAACATTCTGATTGACAAATAAAAATGTGATTTTCACAATATATTCGGTAAATTTACCCTAAATTAGTTTGCCATTACAAAACATATTACCTAGGGGTATATACAATTTTTATTCACATTTCTTTTGTCAGTTATCGAAATATAAAAAAATTAATAACAAAATACATTTATAATATTTAGATTGCTTTAAATTTTTCAAAATTTAATATGAACATTATACTTTTGTATTTCAATTGATTGATTGATTGATTGAATATTTAGCATCATTTTTGTGCCATCATGGGCTAAAAGATGATCAGTAAACCTAACCACTGTTTCCTGGGATCCTGAAAGGTAAACCAGTACTAGAGCACACCCCATCTCTGTAAATAACTGATAACTTTCCTACTTGAATCAGCAATGATAATGAGACACAATGTTGTATATTAATCATCACAGAGACTGTTGCTGGCAGGGATTCAAACTCATGACCCCTGGATTGATAGTCTGTAATGATTTGGTAAATTTACCCTAAAATAGTTTTATTTGCCATTACAAAACATATTACCCAGGGGTACATATTATTTTTATTCACATGTTAGTTGTCCGTTAACAAAATATAAAATAACAAAAAATACATTTATAATTATATTATAAAGCATGTTTTAAATTTTGAAAAATTTCATATGAATAATATACTTTTGTATTTCAAAAAAGTATAAACTTTAAAGTTATTTGAACCAGAGAATCAAAATTTCTGTTTTGTAAGACTTGTAAGAGTGTTTAAATGGCTATGCCAGTAAGGCCATTATAAATTAATTGCTAGATTATCATCCAAATTTTTCTTAAAAACGGGGAGGTGGGAAGGCAGGAGGACTTTAATTTATATTTTTTTTTAATTTTAGAATTTTTTATATTTAAAAAAAAAAAAAAAAAAAAAAAATTTCCATTTTTTTTTTTGGAAAATAAAAAGACTCAGGGCAGCATGAAAATTAAAGGGCGGGTGGGGATGATAATCGAGTAATAAATTTATTATGGCCTAATGAGAAATTTATCAAATTTCAAATTGCTTAAACTAGACTTGAAACTCAAATGTAATTTATATGTACATATATTAAAGATCAACATCAATGTCATTTTATTTTTCATAAAAATATGTGTGTGTTGGGGCAAGGGTTACCAGGAGGGAAGCATTTATTCAGGAATATATGGTAAAACAATATGTGTTGAGCAAACCTTTAACATATGCCACTCAGTTGTCTTTTTAAAAACTCTTCACTACACACGAGAAAAGGATTTTAACACAAATGCATTTTTATGTACATAATTATAGACTAACCACTATTACATAACTATTCAAGTATGAGTTAAGTCAATAAAGTATTAAATAAATTTCTGTTTCTATTTTTAGTAATACTATATACATGAGACCACTATCAACTAATGAAAAATGGATGTCATGTGTCTTTAAGAGATTTAACAATGTCATAGCACGATATGAGCAGGTGAGTTAACAATGAAGAGTCGAGGAAATTGTCCGCTGACAAGGGAACAGAGCAGACTGCAATGAAAGATGTGTGTAATTGTATGACAGAAATGCAGGGAGATTGATACAAATATTATGTTTTATATTGAAACAAGTGCTTTTTTTGTAGTTTTAACTTCTAAATAATTTCTGTTTGCAAAAATTTGTCAACGCAATGTTGATTTATTGAGTTAAACTTATTTATTTTACTTTGATTGTGAAACAAGTTATTACAACTTAAACAACTCACACTCAAAGTCTTCCTGGGTAGAACCAGTACTAAGAATATGTAGATAAAGTGTGTTGCTGAAGGACACCAAATATAGCCCTGGTGGAGAACCAAACCCCCAACCCTCCGATCCTGGGTCTGATGCTCTACCACTAGACCACACACTCCACCTATGTTTTACTTGCAAATCTGTAGCTAATCTTGCTAGCTGAACTTAGAATAATTCATCTGTCTGTCTGTTCATGCATCATCCATTCATTCATTCATTACATAATTATAAGTTTTATCAAACAGTGTCAGGTGCAGTTTACCAGAGCCCAACTAAATCCCATCTGATGAATGCTTACAATTTTCACTGATCTCTATTTCTAAAGGTTTTTCTAAATCTGTAAGTTTTATCAAGTCGCAAGCAATAATAAGGCCCTTATAAACTGATTGCTAGATTCTCATCCAAGTTTTTCTTAAAAAAGGGGAGTAGGTGGAGGATTTTTTTGTTTTTTTCACATTTTTAAAAAAAAAAAAAAAAAAAAAATTGATTTTTTTTTTAAAGAAAATGAAAAAGGTTGGGGTGGCATGAAAATTAGTGGGTGGGTGGGCGGGGATGATAATTAAGCAGTAAATTTATTATGGCCTAACCAGAGGCGATAATGACATATGGAGAAATTTAATTATGCTACATGGTGCGCATAATTGTAAAATTGTCAACGTAAGATGTAAGACTAGTAACTCCTAATTAACATTTTAAATATATTATTCATATCAACTTTTCAAAATTTGAATTGACTCGCATCAAAACTGTCATGCAATTACATGTATGTAGGTGATATACAGGTAAATAACAAATTAGTTGTTGTTATGAGCTTATTTTGTATCACCAGTGGTTTCCGATATTGGCGATGCCCCCAGAAGAATGTTAGTCTTTTAAGGTATGTTGGGGGTAGATAATACAGGACACAGATGGAAACCCATAGTAAGTTTTTCTGGTTCTTTAGCATACTCAGTACATAGTACCATCACACGGACCCTCTGTTTAACTTGAGTCCCATCTGAATAACTGTTAGTATTTTTAGGTGGGCAGGCATGGAAATCAAACCCATAACCCCAAGGCTAGAAGTCTCTTGCTCTACTGACCAAGCTAATGGTGTTGACAAATAAGTAAACAAGAAAATATCGGTGGAACCGATGGATGCTCCCCAAAGTGAGTGTTTGACTCTGTACCATATGGTAATGATATTGAATGGGGGAAGTAACTGTGAGAGTTCTAAAGAGAAGTCAATACATTATTTTTTATTTCATGATATAATACATTGTACAACATACTTTGAAATAGGTCATTATGAAGCATCCTAGCAAGTTTCATAAAATTCCAACATGGGGTTGTAGAGAAATAGCACATACAAGAATTTGGTCACAGACAGAATTAAAGGGCAATTACTCTGTGAAAAATCATCGAACTAGAACACAAAGACAATATGCGCATCTGCACTTGGTAAAGTTGCATCCTAGCAAGTTTCATAAAATTCCAATCTGAGGTTGTAGAGAAAATACGCAGACAAGAATTTGGTCACAGACTCAATTAAAGGGCCATAACTCCATGAAAAATCATCAAACCGGAACACAAAGACAATATGCATATTTCCACCTGGTAGTGATGCATCCTAGCAAGTTTCATAAAATTCCAAGTTGAATGAATGAATGAATAGGGTTTTACGGCGTACCAACACATAATAGGTTATTGATCGACGCCAACAGGAAGGAAGATTCTAGGTTTACTCTACATGTACAAAAACAACAAATTAACATACAGTTTAAAAAAAATACACCAACAAATGAATATGCAGAATGAACCTAGAACCTTGATACCTGCAGAACTGCAGAGTTTCAGCAAATTCTATCGTATTACTCAAATTGGAGCTTCTTATGACATGCATGAGCCACAGTGGTCCTATTCTTGCCATCACTCATATGGCTCCCTGAAACCACACAGGGGTTGATAATTTAACCATAATAGTGAACATGACAAAAAATGATAAAATGAACATGACACCTATTCGGAGGATTCCTACCCCTCTGCAAAGATCGGCAGTGATTCTATTCTTAGCCGGAACCACACAGGCTTCCAATTTGAGGTTGTAGAGAAATAGCGAGGACAAGAATTTGGTCACAGACTCAATTAAAGGGCTATAACTACATAAAAAATCATCAAACCGGAACACAAAGATGACATGCGCATCTCCACATGGTAATGATGCATCCTAGCAAGTTTCATAAAATTCCAACATGGGGTTGTAGAGAAATAGCGTGGACAAGAATTTGGTTACAGACAGAATCAAAGGGCCATAATTCCGTGAAAAATCAACGAACAGAAACACAAAGACAATATGCATATCTGCACTTGGTAATGATGCATCCCAGCAAGTTTCATAAAATTCCAACATGGGGTTGTAGAGAAATAGCACGGACAAGAATTTGGTCACAGTCTCAATTAAAGGGCCATAACTCCATAAAAAAATCATTGAACTGGAACACAAAGACAATATGCGCATCTGCTATTGCTATTGTTTCCCGGATATACATTTTCTGGGGTTTTAACCTTGGAGTATTCAGACAACAAATTCTGAGGTTTTGTGAAAAACACACATTGACATTTTCACAAGGTGGGGAAAAAAAAGTGAAAATTAAACTGGTTTAAATAAAAAACAAGGAATCTTTGAAGTATTTGGACATCCCATGTTTTTTTTGATAATCCTTGGAAAATATTATACAAACCTCAGAAAATTCATACCCATGTAATGACTTAGTAGTAGGTGAATAGTAAATATGTCCAATTTATATAATATTGCTATATACGTCAAATAAAAAACAACAACATTAAAATGACTACAAAGGATCTCATTATCATCAATAAATAAATTTAAATGGTTAAATTAATTGGTATATCCAATCTAATAAAACGTGATACAAGATTTTTAGTAGGAGGTTATTACGACCATCTGTTAAATTTATACACTTTCCTAGTTTTTATGGCTTATATTCTTTTTAAAGGCAGGTAAAATTGCCATATATGTCTAGAAAAAAAAAATATATAGATTGAAAGGATCCAATTACCATTATTATATAAGATCTAAATGGTTGATTAATTGATATATCAAATACACTGAAACGTGGCGAGACCAATCCTCTAGAAAGATGTGATTACAAGAGATGATGAGAAAATGCAACAAAAAACAATATTTCCACAGGAGTGGTAAAACTGTTACGAAATCCCTATTCTTAAAATAGACCTGATTGGAATAAATATTGCTTGACTAACTTCACTTCATCAGTCATACACTTTCTAAGATGAAACAAATTCTACAATATGTAAACCAGTAAGACCGATCAAATCGAAATCAAAATCAAATCACGTGACTCATTTGATATGTCAAAAAATACACTAGTAAAAGAATCCATTTTAAAATAAGACATCCATGTGAATATACAGTGTCAGTAAGTAGATACTGGTGTGACTATAAATCCAGGGGTCGTCAGTTTTATTCCTCGCCCAGCTACAGTCTCCGTGATGATTGATATACGGCATTGTGTCTCATTATCATTTGTCTCTCACCCCTGATTTAAGTGAGAAAGTTATCAGTTATTTGTGGAGATTGGGTGTGATCGAGTACTGGTTAATCTTCCAGGATCCCAGGAAAAAGCGGTTAGGTTAACTGATCATCTGTTAGCCCTCGATGGCATAAAAATGACTTTAAATATTCAATCAATCAAAGCATATTATACTGTTGTGACCTACTGGAAAAAATGTTTTAACCAATCAAACTTTTGAAAGAATGATGGAAGAAAACCTCAGATATATGTGGAGTGCGTGGTCTAGTGGTAAAGCATTAAAGCCAGAAATGGAGGGGTTGTGGGTTAAATCTTCTGCCATGGTCATGTGTGGTAGCTAGCTACAATTCATTGGCGGAGCTTACCTCTGAAAATTAACTTAATGATGGTTCAGTAACTGTCATGTACAACAGGTCAAGTAAGTGCTTGAAGACTGAAACGGCATTGACTATGTTATTTTTTTATTCATACACCGAAAGACTTTAGAAACGCAACACCGATATTAATAGCAATAAAACATTGACTTCTTTACTGATTCTTTTGAAATTTATTTAATTTGATCAGTATCTTGTATAGTCTCTTTGCACATTGATGCACGCATGACGGCAACTTCTCATTGAATTGATAATATTTAAAAGCCGGGCTTGTGGTATGTTGTTCCACTCTTGGACTAGCCGTTCACTTTTATGGGTCGGTGATTTCATAAATTTAATTGCAAAATTGAAAGAAAATAACATAGAAATAAAATCTGAATATTAATATACAGATAAACATAGTTTAACCAAATTATACAAACAATAAAAGCTTTGCGTTTTTTTGAGAATTTAGGTTACAGGGGTTTTGTGTTTCAAATAAATAAAAAGAAATGGCCGTCACAATATATTTTGATGAAATTTTCCAGGAAAGGTAGCAAGATGTCATATCATCAAATGAAATCATTTTGAGAAAAATCGATATGAGCTCGATGTTTTATTGCTGTTTATATGAGTTAACCCTTTACTTCATATAGACGCCTTTGGACACCTTGAATTACTGGGGGAATTATATCTATATTAACTGACAGAGTGGAAAACAGTGCAAGAAGTGTTCAGATTGCTTGTTACTCTTCCTGCACTGTTTTCAAGGCCTTCGCATATCTATGGAGTAAAGGGTTAAAGTCATTCAGTAAAGTAGTAAAGTTCTGAAACTCTTACCATTTTCGTGACGCACTGTCAATAAATACCTAGTAAGTATAAAATTAATTCTCCTAAGCAGGTCCACTCTCAAATATCAAACAAATGTCATGAATGAAAAAGTGCAATTAATTTCAGAAATGACTTTTTCCAAATAATTTACTGCGATCATAAGTTTCATTTTAAGAAAATCAAATCTCTTAAATATTGCTTCAAAGTTTAGAAGTCGCACATATATTATTTTTTTAAAAATTTATTTTCTGCATAAATAAGTAAATCTGCAAAATGAAGTAGGAAAAAACCATCTTAAATTTAACTGATCTAGGTAAAATTACAAAGAATCATTAGGAGCTTTGCATAATGGTTGAACAAACTTTCCCCGTTTTTCATAAAATATCTTCATATTGTCAATTAAATTGCTTTGCAGTTAATCTTTTACATCCTTCCCTTATTTCAAAGAATGCACCCAGTGTATATAGTCATTTTACAATATTTTTTCATTGAAAGTTAAAGTTTTTGAACAATGCTGCAAGCTACTCCCATTCTATGATCAAAACCAATTGCGCTTCTTGCTCTTGCAGACGTATTGTTCAAGTTTTTTTCAGGATAAATCCATGCACCTGTTATGTGTAAAATAACAATAGTTGAAAATGCTCGTGAAAATGCAATTTTCACTTCATTGGACAAATGAGGAAAGAAATAAAGAAAATGTAAAACTAAATGACAGTAAATCAGGTTTATGATGACTGCAACATGAATCCATAAACAACTCCCTACTTCTAGATGAAGAAAATGAAACTTCTTGGCGATGAAAAGTTATACAAACTAAATAATGAATGTTACTTTTATTACGATATTCAAAAACAAGGGTAAAATACAAAGAAGGGTTGTGACTCGTTTTTTTTTTATAAACGCGGTTGGTTGTAGATTTTTTGGCAACTTTTCAATATAGGGGATGGAGAGGCCGGATAGTCCATGATTTTTATGGAGAATATAATATACAAATTAAGGTGGCACAATACATTTTTGATCATTTAACATTTTAGGGTGCACAAACTGGTTTGGCAAATTGCAGAAGATCTGTGTCATCTAACAGTCATTCAGTCTGAACAACATTTAGAAAACAATACCTTCTTACAATGTCCATGTCAGGGAAATAATATCATTTTACAAAAATGCAGAAGGGCATTTTTTCATACTGAGTATTTTTAAATGAAATGTTGAAAATGATTATCAATGTTCTTTGCCCTTTTTAATAATTTGTTTGTATTTTAGGTTAAAATCAAGAAATGACTTTAGTCTGACTATACTTAACAACTTTAAGGGACCTGCTTGTGCATAACTACCATGGAATTAAAGTACAAAAATGAGGATTTTTGAGCAGAATTCCATCCTTTCTAAATAATCAAGGGAAGGACAAGTTAGGACTAGTTAGAACTAGTTATAATGGTTGATTCATTAGCAGAATCCAATCCTTTCCACATAATAAAAGAAAGGACAAGTTAGGACTAGTTAGGACAAGTTTACGCGGGGTGGTAGTATAGTGGATAAAGTGTTGACTGCCCACACCAAATAGCAACCAGTTATAATGGTTGATTTGTGAGCAGAATCCCACCTTACAACATAATAAAAGAAAGGGCAAGTTAGGACAAGTAAGAACAAGTTTATGCGGGGAGGTAGTATAGTGGATAAAGTGTTGACTGCCCACACCAGATAGCAACTAGTTATAATATTTGATTCGTTAGCAGAATCCCATCCTTTCCACATAATAAAATAAAGGACAAGTAAGGACTAGTTAGGACAAGTTTACGTGGGGTGGTAGTATAGTGGATAAAGTGTTGACTGCCCACACCAGATAGCAACCAGTTATAATGGTTGATTCGTGAGCAGAATCCCATCCTTTCAACATTATAAAAGAAAGGACAAGTTAGGACTTGTTAAGACAAGTTTAAGCGGGGTGGTTGTAAAGTTGATAAAGTGTTGGTTGCCCACACCAGATAGCAACCAGTTATAATGGTTGATTCAAGAGCAGAATCCAATCCTTTCAACATAATAAAAGAAAGGACAAGTTAGGACTAGTTAAGACAAGTTTACGCGGGGTGGTTGTAAAGTTGATAAAGTGTTGGTTGCCCACACCAGATAGCAACCAGTTATAATGGTTGATTCGTGAGCAGAATCCCATCCTTTCAACATAATAAAAGAAAGGACAAGTTAGGACTAGTTAAGACAAGTTTAAGCGGGGTAGTTGTAAAGTTGATTTAGTGTTGACTGCCCACACCAGATAGCAACAAGTTATAATGGTTGATTTGTGAGCAGAATCCCAACCTTTCCACATTATAAAAGAAAGGACAAGTTGGGATTAGTTAGGACAAGTTTATGCGGGGTGGTTGTAAAAATGATAAAGTGTTGACTGCCCACACTAGATAGCAACCAGTTATAATGGTTGATTTGTGAGCAAAATCTCATCCTTTCCACATAATAAAAGAAAGGACAAGTAAAGACTAGTTAGAACAAGTTTACGCGGGTTGGTAGTATAGTGGATAAAATGTTGACTGCCCACACCAGATAGCAACTAGTTATAATGGTTGATTCTTGAGCAGAATCCAATCCTTTCAACATTATAAAAGAAAGGACAAGTTAGGACTAGTTAGGACAAGTTTACGCGGGGTGGTTGTAAAGTTGATAAAGTGTTGACTGCCTACACCAGATAGCAACCAGTTATAATGGTTGATTTGTGAGCAGAATCTCATCTTTTCCACATAATAAAAGAAAGGACAAGTTAAAACTAGTTAAGACAAGTTTACGCGGGTTGGTAGTATAGTGGATAAAGTGTTGACTGCCCACACCAGATAGCAACCAGTTATATTGGTTGATTTGTGAGCAAAATCCAATCATTTCAACATTATAAAAGAAAGGACAAGTTAGGACTAGTTAGGACAAGTTTACGCGGGTTGGTTGTAAAGTTGATAAAGTGTTGACTGCCCACACCAGATAGCAACCAGTTATAATGGTTGATTTGTGAGCAGAATCCCATCCTTTCAACATTATAAAAGAAAGGACAAATTAGGACTAGTTAAGACAAGTTTATGCGGGGAGGTAGTATAGTGGATAAAGTGTTGACTGCCCACACCATATAGCAACTAGTTATAATGGTTGATTTGTGAGCAGAATCCAATCTTTTCAACATTATAAAAGAAAGGACAAGTTAGGACTAGTTAGGACAAGTTTACGCGGGTTGGTAGTATAGTGGATAAAGTGTTGACTGCCCACACCAGATAGCAACCAGTTATATTGGTTGATTTGTGAGCAAAATCCAATCATTTCAACATTATAAAAGAAAGGACAAGTTAGGACTAGTTAGGACAAGTTTACGCGGGGTGGTTGTAAAGTTGATAAAGTGTTGACTGCCCACACCAGATAGCAACCAGTTATAATGGTTGATTTGTGAGCAGAATCCCATCCTTTCAACATTATAAAAGAAAGGACAAATTAGGACTAGTTAAGACAAGTTTATGCGGGGAGGTAGTATAGTGGATAAAGTGTTGACTGCCCACACCATATAGCAACCAGTTATAATGGTTGATTTGTGAGCAGAATCCAATCCTTTCAACATTATAAAAGAAAGGACAAGTTAGGACTAGTTAGGACAAGTTTATGCAGGGTGCTAGCATAGTGGATAAAGTGTTGATTGCCCACACCATATAGCAACCAGTTATAATGGTTGATTCGTGAGCAGAATCCCAACCTTTCAACATAATAAAAGAAAGGACAAGTTTACGCGGGGTGGTAGTAAAGTTGATAAGTGTTGACTGCCCACACCAGAGGTTGAATGTTCAATCCCAAGCTCTACCCGATGCCTGTCAAAAAGCAACAGTACTGGTTCTACCCAGGAAGTGTGGAGAATCTTCAATCCCCTGCTGTTGTAGGGATAATTTATATCATATATAAACAAATTTGACAGATTGGTTTTTGAGTGGAAGACTTTTAAATTTCAGGATTTCTATTTTATTTTGGCCCCTTCTGGTTTCTTATTGAAAACTTAATCCTCACAATTTTGACTATGAACATTTTCAGATCCCAATCTAAAATTATTATTGAACGAATGACTGAGAAAACTGGGAAATTTCGTTTTTCAATAATACTTCAATATCACACTCAAACTGTCATTACAGGGCCCCCATATACTCTAGCCCTCGACTTTTAAAAACAGCCACCTGTCTTAAGCAGCCACATTTGCTATTTCCCATTTCAATGCTTTCAGAGCAAATTAACCTGTATTAAGCAACAACTGTGTCTTAAAAGGCCACTTTTTTTCTTCTCCATGACTGGCTGCTAGATACAGGTTTGACTGTATTCACTAATCCCTTACTGCCATAAAGATATCTATTTAATAAAACATTCCAAAATAATATACCAATAAATTTTCCGCTTAAAATTTCATTTTATGACATGTCATATGAGTGGTGCAACTTTAATTTTCAGTCATATTGCAATGCTGTCTACTTGAGACAGTATTCTAAGCGCTGTCACACTGGAGTATCATGCCGCAGACACATGGTATGATACCCCACCCAGTCACACTATACTGACACCGGGCCGACCAGACCTAGAACTCTCCTCTAAATGCTGAGCGCCAAGCGAGGAAGCTTCTAGTACCATATTTAAAGTCTTTGGTATGACCCGGCTGGGGATTGAATCTACGACCTTCCGCATGCGAGGCGGACGCTCTACCACTAGACCACGCCGCGGTCTGTTTGTCCAAGTAAATACAATGTAGTGTTTACTATGACATTATTTGTTTGTCTAAGGAAGCAGCCTATATTGATTGCTGATTTGGTTATAAACTTGTTAGATTGACAGTCTGCATCAGGTCAATTATAAGGTGAAGGTTCAAGCACAATATTTATTTTTAGAATTGGATTACCTTTCGGATTTCTACATTTTGATAAAATTTTAAATTTTTATCATGTGGTCAAAATTTCACAGCGGTGAAATTAAGAGGGAGTAAATGGTCCAGTGGTACAGCATTGAACCCTGGATCCGAGGGTCCTGAGTTTGATCCTCCCCCACAGCTATGTGTGATGTCCTTAAGCAAGATATGCTAAGTACTGGTTCTGCCCCGGAAGACTTGGCATAAGTTGTAATAACTTCATTTCATAATCGAAGTAAAATTAAAAGTTTGAATTACGCAAAATATGAATAGAAAAAAAAGTTTGTTTCAAGCCGTCGTCTCCAATAAATGATACAATGTTACTTCACCCCAAGCTTTATTATTAACTCAATACCTGGTATACCAGAATTCATTGATTTTGTCCAGCTGTCACTTGTCTGCAAAGGTCCCTCCAGAAAACTGACATTTCCAGGACAGCAATATCTGTTGAAAAAACCTATAACCAATGTCACCATTGTAAATGCCATCTTCTCAATTTTGGCTTGCCTATTTGGAGGCCAAACTATGTATTTGAATAGCAGCTTTAGATACCCTATTAGGCACCCCGTATAAAATGAAACAAGTCGGTACAACGCAATATGGTGTAAAGTACCATCAAAATACGATACATTCTGTATTCGACACTTTATTTTACAATTTGTTGGTCTAGTCTTGATCCCCCTCTATTTACTATACAGGTGATCATTGTTTTGCTAGTTTAAGTATCGAAGCGTCTTCCGTATAAAAAGATATAAGTAAACTTTTTTCTTTGTATTTGATTTGCCAATGACAATTCTGTTGTTTATTTCAAAACACAGTTAAATAGGCCATAGCTGTTAATGGAAATAAATCTCTTTCCATTATGGACTCATCTTGCTTTTTTGCCGCCAAACTGCCAATTTATCTTATAAATATTAATAAAGGACAGGTCATTTTTTGCATATTTATTTGGTCTTGGAGAAGGTTTCCATGGTTTTATAATATTCATTTCTTTTTTTGGGTAATACATTAAAAAGATACCTGGATATTTATTATACTGTTCTTTTAATTTATAGATAAAATAATATTAGAACAAGTCATTATAATGATGATTTACCTCTTTATATAATGAAAACTTACAAATCATAGTGTTATTTTCTATACATATGAAAGCAGAGGTGTGGGAACCAGGGATGACCCCCCAGGTTGGGTAAGGTGAGCGGGGTCAGTATATACACAGTGTCCCCACGTACATTTGGATTAAAAATTTGTAAATTAACTGTGTAGTTGCAAGACATATTTATAAACGCTGTACAGGCAAACTAATTATTTCTGGTGGCAGGGATTCCAGTTAGTTTAAACTTATTTATTCTACTTCGATTGTGAAAAAAGTTCTTACAACTTAGACAAATCACGCTCGAAGCCTTCCTGGGTAGAACCAGTACTAAGCATATGCGGAAAAAGTGTCTTGCTCAAGGACACTACACAAAGCCGTAGCAGAGGATCGAACCCACGACCCTCCGATCAAGAGTTCGGTGCTCTACCACTGGACCATGCGCTCCACAGGGATTCCAGTGTTTGTGATAATATTGTAAACTATTGTGTATGAATGAATTTCAGATAATTATTTATTTTATTTTATTTTTTTTTTTGAATTTGGTTTAATGCCATTTTCAACACATTTCAGATTATGTATGGCATATCCAGTTTTACTGGTAGAGGAAGACCTCAAACTGAGTCAGACTGAGTAAAAATACCATCTTTCTGCAAGTAACTGGCAAACTTTCTCACATAAAGTTTTTGGAGTGAGCGGGACTCGAACCTACAACCTCAACGGTGAGAGGTAAGTGATCTGAGATCAGGATTAGTGTTAAGATCAAGGAAAAACCATAGTAAAAAAACACTCAAATCTACGTGGGACTAAAACCTCATAATGAATCTGAGTAGAACTACTGTCCTTCCAGAAATACATGCAACAGGTAAATTTTTTTCACAAAAGTTTCTGAAGCAAGCAGGTCTCAAACCTACCACCTTACTGGTAAGAGGTAGCCAATCTTAAGAAGGCGCCTAAGATCACTCAGCCATGGCGGACCCCAATCATTCATTTACTGGATTGTTTTTGACAGGGCACATATTTCAGATATATATGGAATATTCATACAATGAGATGTTAATAAAAGTTTTTTGTTTTTTTTAAATTAACTCAAGTTTTAAAAGTGATGTGTTTTCTGAACTTTCAGTGCATGAGAGGTACCAGATTTGATCCCTGATGGAGTTTGTTTTATCCTAAACACTTACTGGAATGTAGAATGAAGAAGTTTTAAGTATCAAAATTTTATGGATCCCAATAGTGCCATAAAGTAACTAACAACCATAATTATTTTCTTAGAAATATCTTAGCAGTATGTAGCAGGAGGTGATTACAGGGATATCAGGAAAAATGTTATAAATGTCTTTAAAAATAAATTTCTTTTTATAGGTGGTGGTTCATCATACATCTCATTATCATTAATAAATAAAATTCGAATGGCCTAGTATGTCAAATCTACCAAAATGTGACAAAATCGCTATTTAAATTGGAGTGGTAAACTTGAATCAAAATTCCCATTCTAAAAATAGACATCACTAGACTACTGCTGGACGACCCTTGCATCGTCATTCGGGCTCTTTCAAAAACGAAACAATGTTTACTACATTTAAACCTGCATAACGGATCAAATTGAAATCAAAATAAAATCACACGACTGATTTAATATGTCACAAAATATGTTTTAAGCAGGAAATCTATTTTAATCTAACCTAGGTGGGTAGCCAAAGTTAGGAAATCCCTTTTCATTATAGTATTTTGGCAAGTTTAGTATATATCGTTTTGACAATATGGGGTCAGTGAATATATATAAACCTGAAAGTTATATTGGTAAAAAAATGTTTATAGCTAATTTCAAAACTTTGAAAAATCCTGATAAATTATTCCCTTTAAGATATCAAATGTTTTCTGGTGGTGGGAATATTTTTAAAAGGAAACTTTATTTTCATTTCCAGCTAGCCAATCAACAAAAAAAACCGACATAATTTGAATATATTAGGCAAGACAATGACAGAGTATTCCCAATATGCCACAGGTGTGAATTGCATCTTAAAGTTTTTGTAATGACAACATGACTATTTTGTAGCATATGTTTTAAGGCAAAATTCAATAACAATAGGCATGTCCCTCAATATATTGGTCGATAAAAAGTGGGCACACTGTACAACTCAACTCAAAAACTATAGGTTCGAGTATCAGGTCGCAGACCCTACCCAGTCACATTATACTGACACCTGTTGACAAGACCTAGAACTATCCTCTAAATGCTGAGTGTAAGCAAGTAAGCATCTAGTGCCATTGTTCAAGTCTCAGGTATAACCCGGCCAGGAATCAAACACATGACCTTCTGTATGCAAGGTGGATGTTCTACCACTAGACCACCACTGTGGTATATGTTGGAAAAAGATTACCACAGACAGATACAGGCATGATATATTTGAAATAACTTACAGTTTAGCCAGAAAAGTAACAAGTGTGTGCATGCATACAAGCTACATTTTCATCGCCATCCATCCCAGGTCCCCCCACCCCGATCCCACCCTTATTTATCTATTCTTAAGATAGAGCACATATTATGATCAATTTCTATGCTTTTAGAGCAAATTTACATGTATTAAACAACAACCTATCTTAAAAGGCCACTTTTGTTCCTTCCCATGCCTGGCTGCTTAAGACAGGTTTGACTGTGTATATATGTATAAATAATATTTTATCCTTTATAAGAAAACTAGGTAAAAATGAGCATATTCTAAAATCACAAAATTATATACTGAATTATTGATAATAACACATATTTTAGGTTTTATGGTTTAAGCGTCACTTTCAAAAAATGTTCCGTTATATTCAAAGTTGCCTACCTGAGACAGTATTCTGCAGCAGACACATGGTATAATACCCCACCCAGTCACATTATACTGACACCAGATCAATCAGTTCTAAAACTATCCTTTAAATGCTGAGCACCAAGCAAGAAATCTTCTTGTACCATTTTTCAAGTCTTTGGTATGACCCACCCAGGGGTCGAACCCATGACTTTCTGCATGCAAGGCGGTTGCTCTACCCATAGACCACTGCTGCAGTATTGATAATAAAACAATAAGAGATAATAAAGTTGAAAAAATGTACCAAAAGATAGCTCATTAAGACAAACAGACTTATTTCCAATGGGGTCCTAGAGTAGTCAAGTACAATCAATCTAACTATGCACGTGGAGCATCACTGGATGGGAAACATTCTTATTTTTACATGTGCCATGCATTTTTTTTAAATTCCCATTTCTATGCTTTCAGGGCAAATAAACCTGTATTAAACAACAACCTGTATTGGACCATAATAATTAATTGCTTGAAAACAATCCTCACCCGCCCTCTAATTTCATGCTGCACCAAACCTTTTTATTTAATGAATAATTTAACCCCACCCCTCCCTCCACGCCCACTTTTTAAGAAAAATTTGGATGAGAATCTAGTAATTAATTGATAATGGCCTTAGCATGGGCACTTTTTCACCTTTCTTTGACTGACAGCTAAAGACAGGTTTGATTATACTTGCCATATTCTTTGATCTGTATTTAATTTACCAATACTGTAAGTTGTGGGTGGTCAATATTTCTAGACCTAAATAGTATACATGGATTTAAAACATATATATATATATATTGAAGACTTCAGTTAACTAACCAGACAAAAGCAAATTAATGTAAACATTATAGTATGTCTCAAAGATTTTTTTTGCCAGGAGGAATGGGGAACAGATATTTCTATGAAAACTGATCCTACTTAATATTCATATTTAAGGGGAATATATCAAAATTTTTAAAAATTTTAACATTGGTTAAAAACATTTTTTTCCAATATATTATGCCTCGCTAAGATATGTATTCAAACCTGCCAAAATAAAATATTGAAAAGGAATTTCCTAACTTGGGCCACACACGCCTAGTTAAGACTAAAATACATTTCCTGCTTAAAATTGTAACATATTTTGTAACGTATTAACTGAGTCACTTGATTTCATTTTGATCCATTATACAGGTTTACACATAGTAAAAACTCCAGTTTCTAATGATGATGCGAATGTCATTAAGCAGTATTTAACTGCTGTCTATTTTTAGAATAGAGATTTTGTTTCAAGTTTACCACTCCAATTTATATTTCGATTTTGTCACTTTTAATACAGGTTAATTTGCTCAGAAAGCATAGAAATGAGAAATAACAAATGTAGCTGCTTTAGACAAGTGACATCTTAACAGAGGTGATAACTTACATCGGTTTGACTGTACTTGCAGAATGATGGCCATTCTGTCAGACACAGATTCCTTCCTGGTCTTCAGACACCGATAGAACCTGTTGCCATATATTACAGAACGTGTGACGTGTTAAAAATATTCAATTAACGTGCCAGTTCATACAAAAGTAGCAGCTTTTAACTGACACATATTGAGGTGAGAAGGTTGTCTTGGCGATATTGAAAGGTAATATACATTAATAGGTAATAATTGAATGAATGAATGGTGTTTTACAGCATGCCGACACATAAAAAGGTCATTTTGTACGCAATTGGTTGAAATCTAGAGCAGTCTGCAGCATCTGCCAGATAGACGCATGACTGGTATACTTACATAAAAACCATAACATACTACAAAATGTAGCTGTCACACTATACAATCATGTTCTTTGCCGTTTCTTCTAATGGTAATGAAAACCATATCTACAAAGAAATAACCTGATTTTTGTATGGAACTTTATTTTTATTATTTTAATAATTTTGACATTTCAATTTAAATGTAAAAAATGATTCAGTGAATTTTATCTGTAGTATTGGCATGAGTAGGGTTTGCGGGTTTTATAAAAAAAAAAGTGACGTAAAAATAATAATTGAGAAAAAAAGTCAATTTGGAAGTATATATTCAGAAAGATTCTGACAAAAAAAAAAAATTTCATTTCACTTTTTGAGAAATCTATGTTAAATAATAAAAATCGCCAATAACGTATGATCACGATTATTTTCCCATAGTGTCTTTTTGACATTAAGATCAAGGAAAAACCTTGAGACAATACAGAAACCTATATGAGACTAAGAACCTACGACCTTAACTGTGAGGAGGTAACCAATCTTGAGTCGGTGCCTTAGACCACTCGGCCATGCAGGATGGTTGGTAGTTACATAAAAAAGTTGATCAATTAATGTTTCGCAACATTAGAAACCAAACATTAATACAAAATGTTTGAATTTTTATATTCACTTCCAGCAATAACTGTCATGTGAAATAAAATTATTACCCAATGACATCAAAAAGCCTAATTTCAAATTTTTACAAAGGAAATCCTCTGAACGTTTTTGCCCCTTTTAATAGAAAGTGTCCATCAGATAAGCTTATTTTAAAAAAAGCTTTGAAGAGTTGAACTGGAAGTTAATTTATTTTTTTGTTATCAATAAGTAAAAACCGAAGACAAAAACTTGTGTTTACCTTAATTGAACAATTTTAATGTTTTTTAACTTATATACATTAAAAAGACACAAGGCAATGTATCAAAACAAACTTTGATAGAACTGAAAAATAAAATGAAATCAAAATGGTTTGGTATGTCAAAGCAATACTTAAATTGGTGTGGTACAGATAGCGCTTACATACTGCTTCGCATCGTCATTTGGACACTTTCTCAGATAAAAACAATTTTTACTACATGTTAACCTTTAAAATGGTTCGAATTGAAATCAAAAAGAAATCACATGACTCATTTAATATGTCACTAAATATGTTGCATTTTTAAATGGGAAATCTATTTGAGTCTGACCTAGGTGCACATCCCAAGTTTCGAAATCCACCTTCATTTTATTTATATAGCTATTCTCTTTGCAATACAGGGTCAGTGAGTATGATATGGGCATGAAATATTGGAAAAAAATATTTTAAGCAAATTTTGAAAATTTTGAAAAATCCTGATAAATACTCATATATATACACACACATTGTATATTCACTGCTAAAAAATTCCGAAAGAGTAAATTAACCCTCATTCTTAACAAGAGCTATCAAAAAGACAGCATGCTTGATTATGTGATGAGGCCATTATGAATTAATTGCTAGATTATCATTCCAATTTTTATTAAAAAGGAAGAGGGGCTGAGGTGGGGGGTGGAGGGGGGAGGATTTTATTTCTTATCTTATACCTGTATATTTTATTTATTTATTTTTTTTTTTTTTAATGAAAATAAAAAGTGTTGGAGGGGCATGAAATTTAGGAGGCAAGCGGAATATTAATCTGTTAATTAATTTATTAAGGTCTTTTATGTAAAAACTCCAATCCAAGAGTGCAAAGCATTCAATATTTGAAAAGAATATTAATTTTGTTCAAGTTATAAATCATATTTAATTTTGTTAAAATGGGGCATGACTTGTGTAAAGTTAAAAACAGTCAATATAAGCCCATAACAACATAGCAAGTCAGTCAGAAATGTTATAAAATTAATGTTGTTTGTAAATGGAACAAAGAACTTCAGAGTTTGAATACTCTTAAAGCAAACTTGTGTTTTTAAAAACAGTGACCTTGACCCAATTTACCTAAAAAATCCAAGCTTCTATTTTGTATTAGGAACAATTTACAATTTACAAAAAATTTCATCCATATATCTTAATAGAAACTAAATGTTTTAACTTGGTTTTCTTTTCTTAAGTAACAATAACATTGACCTATAAGCCTCAAAATCCAAAGCTTTTCATGTTAGGGAAATATACATAAAAATTCATCCTAATATCTTAACCCTTTACTCCATAGATACGTGTTTTCCTGCACCAGTCACAGAAGGCCTTTGAAAACAGTGCAGGAAGAGTTCAGATTGCTCGTGACGAGCAATCTGAACACTTCCTGCACTGTTTTCTACTCTATCAGTTAATATAAACATAATTCATCCAATAATTCAAAAGCCTTCTATATTAGGTCTCCAAAGGCGTCTTTATAAAAGGTGTCCAAAGGCGTCTATATTAAAGGTGTCCAAAGGAGTCTATATTAAAGGTGTCCAAAGGTGTCTACATGAAGTAAAGGGTTAAAGGAAACTAAAGTTATTGAATGGGAACTCACAGTTTTTCTATTTTTAGTAACAATGACCTTGACCCAAATTACCTTTAAATCAATCATTGGTAAGTTTTCTTTCAATGTTAAATGTTTATACAAAATAATTCATCGAAACATCATTATGGAAACCATATTTTTTGTTACCCACTGTCTGCACCCGGGCATATGAAAAAGCACATAACTCGCATAAAAATACAATGTGATATTTAAATTCAATTATAACCATGCAAAGTCTTGTGATAAACAACCTTGTATGCAAATTGAAAGAAGTCCCACAGCTGATGCTGAATAAAACATAATTTTACATTTATAAAGGCAGCATATAAATGCATATAATGAGCTGAATTTCAATCCTGTGGAAGGTCAGGTGATAAGTAACATTATGTATAAACTTAAAAAGAAACAGGAAGCAACTATGTTTGAAATTATGAGGGTTACATAAAATTATGTTAATAAAGTAAAGGCAATGTTCTGTTAAAATAAGAAATGTGTCCATAGGACATGGATACCCCAAAAATGTTAGTAAATTTTACCCAAAACGACGTTGAAAAATGATCATTACTCATGTAAAATTTGATTGATGTTGGCAAACAATGAACTTGAACAACTTCTGTTTATTAATTCTACAGCTACACACCCAGTGTAAATTAAGTACAAGAGACTGTTTCAGAAGTTAGCTATCAGAAGACAATTTGATGGAAACATTTGCAAAGAGCAGAAAGCATAACAAGAGGGCCAAGATGGCCCTATATCGCTCACCTGACTGACCTTGAGTCACCCAACATAAGTATTATTATTATTATAATACATGTACGCTTAAAGTTCCAGGAAGACGAGATGGGCAAGTAGTTAGAATTTTGATTTGTTTTGAAGATGTAATAGATGCGTAGAAGAGTTCAAACTTGGTAGAGTTTTACCCATGGTAAAAGTCAGTGAAATTACATCAAAATCAGGTCAGTAGATTCTGACAAGAAAGCTTTTGAAGTTTTTACTATAGATGCTAAGTCTTCGAACTAAGATAAAAATCAAGTTCCAGCACAAAACTAACCTGTTATGTTTGAGAACGATTTCAAACTAAAGCATCAGACTAAACTTTTGTGCATGAAACAATCCGCAGTTCCAGCACAATAAATATTCCTATGAGTTTTAAACACAAGCCTTCCGAAAGTATATCACTTGAAAGAATCTTTGTCACAGTGCACTCTCCCCCAAAAACAATTAAGCTCCTCCTCCAAGATTTCAAGTACACTTTGACACTGAAAATCACAAGCAGACTTCTTGCTGTGATGAAACAAGCTAAATATATGGTATTACTTTATTATGAAGCAGTAAACCATCCCTATCTGAACCATAAAAACTCTGACTTCTTTATTCAGAAAAACACCTACTTTAAAATGGTTCATGATATATGAATAATATTTCAATCATTGATTATAATTGTATCATTCATCTTTTTATGATGAATTATCTTTTAAAACTTATATCTGGTATAATATTGTAAAATAATAGCAAAAAAAAGTTTATATAAAGAGTTTATTACCTTTTCTTATAATAATTGCTATATACAGACATTTATGCTATAAAACAGGGGAAGTAATTTGACATAAAACTAACCCTATCCCCTGGCTGACATGTTTTTTGACGAATAAAGAAGGCTTGAACAAACTTGGTAGAGAGTCACCCAAGGAACATTTGTGTGAAATTATTTTAAAATCGAGCCAGTAGTTTCTAACAATAAGATTTTTTAAGTTTTTACTATAGCTTATATAGTTAACTAACCCCACCCCGCTGGCCGCCATGTTTTTTGACTAATCAAGACAGCTTGAACAAACTTTGTAGAGGGTCACCCAAGGAACATTTCTGTGAAATTATATCAAAATTGGCCCAGTGGTTTCAGAGCAGAAGTTGTTAAAAGCTAAAAGTTAACGACGGACGACAGACGACGGACACCAGACGAGCACAAAAGCTCACCTGTGAGCCTATGGCTCAGGTGAGCTAAAAACAGATGGATGGATGGACAGACAGACTGACAAGGGTAAAACTTTGCACATTTACCATTTTTGAACTAGTGCTTTGACGTTAGTTTTAAAAACAAGTAGGTGCAGATGCTTTTATTCTATTGTCATTTGGTGTTTAACCAATGGAATTGCTTCAATTTTTAAAATTTTGTCGCTTTTATTTGTTTTTAAGAAGTTTGTCATCACTGTACATGAATGAAAACGATTGCAAAGACACCGCCTATTTTCAATTCTGAGATCTAGTACTGAGGTTGCTGGCCATAAATACACTCCTGGCAATATGTGCTACCTTCGGAAACATGTTCTGATGACATTTCCACCACTCAAGGGGGTTGGCTTCTGGTTCCATTTTCTTCCAGGAGATACTGTTGTAATTCATCCTCTTCTTGCTCCGGCGAACTAAACACAAGAAAGTCCAGTTTTCAGCGCTTCTTTGGTTTAGGGGCACACTCACTAGATTCCCATGACAATTGCTCTATCTGCACTTCATCCATAGCACATTCAACAGTTTCCTCTGCGGCTTTATGTTGTTCTCGTGACAAGAACAGTAGGCGCTTGTAGCGGAGGTCTAAAAGTGAGGCGAGCACTGGTGTCGATTTAGTGGTGTCAATTGATGAGGGCTTATAATGTTTTGTAAGTTCTTCACTGATTGTTTCCTTCACCCTGATGACTAGAGAACTGTCTTCATGATCTACAGATAGACAGTTGTTCAAGAGGCCAACACCATCGGGTATATCA
This sequence comes from Panopea generosa, assembly GCA_029582155.1. NCBI lineage: Eukaryota > Metazoa > Mollusca > Bivalvia > Adapedonta > Hiatellidae > Panopea > Panopea generosa. The sequence goes on along the minus strand of CM055910.1, from coordinate 44,885,956 downwards.
CAGAACAAGAAACGTCATTCTCGGTGCACATGTAAGTTGTAGCTTCTGTGAGAACACTAAGTGAATCAGACATTTCACTGATACTGTCCCATTTGTTGGCCTTCAACAATAATACAGTCAGTCTTCTTCGTGATCCTAGAATCCAACATGATGTCGGTGATGATGCGGCATTGTTCACTCAGTCTCTGTAGCATGAGCAGAGTAGAGTTCCATCGTGTTGGTACATCTTGAATAAGGGAATGATGTGGTTCATCCAAAAGCTCCTGGCATTTTTTCATCTCGGCGGTAAGTGTTGTGGAGTGTTTGAAGTGTCCAACTAATTTTCTACATCTTGCTACAGTCTTTGACACAGATGGCAATTACAGCGCTGGTTTGACATATAGCTCTAATGTGTGCCCAAAGCACCCTAAATCTTCCCATTCTTCACATTTATTACCGGCACATTCCATGTTTCTAGTGTTGTCATGGACACACGTATCAATTTTCCCATTGAGGCCAAATTCGGTCACACAGTCCTTTAACTTGTTGGCTAGATTCTCTTGAGTATGACACTCTGGCATTGACCTAGTTAGCAACACATTCGATCCCATCTCCCATTCATCAGTGATGTGATGTTCCGTCACTGTGATGTAACTCTCCGTTGTATTTGAAGTCCACGTGTCAGTTGTGATGGAGGTTGACGGTATCGACTCTAGTTGAGAGATGAGTGTATCTCTCTCACTTGTATAACGTTGAACAATTCTGGCGCATACAGTATTCCGACTTGGCACTTTATATTGAGGAGCCACAATTTCCATCAACTTACTCAATCCCTGACCATCCACAATACTTAATGGCATATAGTCCTTAACAATCATGTCGGCAATAGCGCAAGTGATCCTTTCACTTTCTGAAGATGACAGTTTCTACGACTTACAAACAAAGACATTGATTGTTGTCTCATGGAATCACTTATTGTTTCTGTTGATGGATGTTTTGATTTAACGTGATTGAGAAGATTGGATGTTGTACCCGAGTATGTTAGCGTAACCCCACATACGTCACACGTAGCCAACTTTTCATCAAATGAGTGCGTGAAGTGCTTCCAAATGACAGAAGGTGTGAGTGGCATTTTGACCAAAGTTAAATCATGCTTTAAGTTAAAAATTAAAATATTTGCAAGTTTTAGCCAATAACTTCACCAGTAACACACATACAAATGATAAAAGGAAAACATAACTGCATGTTTTAATACTCTGTATCTTCAATTTAATTGGTTTGTCGCACAAAATGTGCGAATTACTACTAAATGCATTTACTATTCACAAGTACATTTACGGCATTCCAATTAAAGAAGTGCGCTCTTCAATTAGATATAAAATTGGTAAATAAACAAACTTTCTCTCACCTTCTCAAAACAGATGATTTACAACAATCCGTAAAGGGAGATCGATAATTAAAATTGCCAAAGGCAAACAATTAAAGGATTAATGACCAGGATTCCTTCATATCACATTGACAACGTCCAATTGACACCCGTCTTTGGAGGAAAATCGATTATTACCATGTCTTAACGAGGTTGATATAATATCTTTCATAACCATTTGTGGCAAAAATATTGAAATTGGAAATAAAAAAGACAACTTGAATTTACTATATATTTTTTAATATTTTTAATAATTTTTTTTTTTTTTTGCGAATATTCGAAGATCAATATGACATTCGAATATTGGGACGTATGACCGAATATTTGAACATTCGTTGACATCCTTAATTTTATTCCATGTAGATATTAATTTTCATTAAAGTGAAAATTGATAAATTTTAGCATGTGCTCCTTTAAAGTGGCCAAACTGTCTCCATATATTTTTTATCTGTCAAATAAACCCAATCATCTTAACTACCAGCAAGTAAAGACTAAAAGGTAATAGATGAATAATAAGTTTGGAGCCTTTGTATATAAATTATTTATTGAGATGACTTTTTTGTACATCCTACGATGATCCTACAATGATTTCTGCGGTAACATATGTATATTGAAATTCGGTTCATTATTGACTTTTCTGGCATCAGTATCACCAACATAATTAAGTATATATTCATATAGCTTAATTGATTGATTGATTGATTGATTGATTGAATACTTAGTGTCATTTTTATGCCATCAAGGGCTAACAGATGATCAGTTAACCTATCCACTGTTTCCTGGGATCCTGAAAGGTTAACCAGTACTCAAGCACACCCCATCTCCACAAGTAACTGATAACTTTCCCACTTGAATCAGCGGTTGTATATCAATCATCACTGAAACTGTTGCCGTGTGAGGATTCTAACTCGTGACCCTTGGATTGGTAGTCAGACACGTAACCGACTGAGCTAATCATAACTGACAGAGCTAATCAGGCCCACTTATAAAGTATAAAGGCAATGTTTTAGGATTTTTTCAAAATTTTAAAATTGGCTAAACATATTTTTTTCTCAACAGATCATGCCTATAATTATATACTCAGTGACCCCATATTGCCAAAAGGATATCTGTTCAACATGCAAAAATAATATATTAAAAAGGGATTCCCTAACTTAAACTATGCACCTTGGTTAGCCTAAAATAGATTCCCCACTTACAATTGCAACATATTTTGTGACATATTAAATAAGCCATGTGATTTCAGTTTTATTTTTTTTAAATAATGTTTAAACAAAGTAAATATTATATCATCTTAGAAGTATTCCGAATGACGATGTGAAAGTCGTAAAGCAGTATTTAAGTGCTGTCTATTTTAGTTCAAGTTTACCAATCAAAAACAATAATAGCAATTTCCCCCCCAAACTACAGCCTTTAAAGAAAGTAAGTGAAGATTTTACGAAAATGTTTTATGAACATGTTTTTTCCAATTTTACCATGCCTTTATTTATATTCTCACTGAACCAATATTGCTAATGGATATCCATTTAGATCTGCCAAAATAAAGGATTACCTACTTTAGCCAGACATTCGGATTAGACAAAATAGGTTTCTGACTTTGAAAAAACATATTTTGTGACATATAATTTAATTTTTTTTCCCGATTAGATGGTTACATGTGTTTTATCTTAGAGTGTAAGAACGATGAGGTGAAGGCCATCCTACGGTATGTGCATGATATCTATCTTAAGCATTTTTGTTTCGATTTCACTGCATCAATTCAAATTTAGTTTTTGTCATGTTTTGGTGGATCTGAGATGCCAAATCATTATCTTATTTATAAATGATAATGGGATACTTTGCATTCATTTTAAAAATAATTTTATTTTTCAGACATTTACACTACCTTTAACAATTTTCCTTATGTTACAATGGTGTCTGCTTCAGACGATGCTCGATAACAGGTGTTGCCTTATTCAAATACAATTTTTCATAAACCAAATGGGCATAACTGTGAAAAAGACAAATGCCACAACCCTAAAATTGAACTTAGCCTGTGTGTTTTATCGATATAAACATTGTAATAAAGTTATTGCACGGAAACCCAAAAAAAATGTAACAAACGAACAGAAATTACGATTTTTCATAAATTGAAGGAGCACAACTCTACAATGCCAAAAGTCACAACCCCAAAAATTGATCTTAGTCTGTGTTTTGTCATTATAAACATTATACAAAGATTTCAAACAATTTGATAACAGCATTTTTAAGTTACTGCACGGAAACCAAAGTGTGACAATTTTTCACAAATTAAAGGGGGGCACAACTCTACAACGCCAAAAATCACAACCTCGAAAATCAAACTTAGCCTGTGTTTTGTCATTATAAACATTGTATTAAAATTTCAATAGATCTGATTCAGACATTCTTAAATGGAAAGGAAACCAAAGTGTGACAGACAGATGGGTGGACAGACCCAAATTAGTGTTTCCTGCTTTTCGTAAAGCGAAATAGAGAAAAAAATATTTAAAACTGAAAATCACACATTGAAAAGAAAACTGGTTTTCAAAATGAAGGACCACTATTAAAAATTGAAATTGAATCTTGCATAAAACCAAAACTTGTCATCTTCCAGGAAAAAAAAACTTGTATGACTCTTCTTACCCTTCTGATATCAAATGACAGTATCAAAAATTTTTTGTTTGTTTTTTTTATAGATTTCACAGACTGAAAGAAACCTTAAATAACCATTTAACCCTTTACTTCATAAAGACACCTTTGGACACCTCTAATACAGATGCCTTTGGACACCTCTTATATAGACGCCTTTGGACACCTTTAATATAGACGCCTTTGGACACCTCTAATATAGACGCCTTTAGAAACATCTTATATTGAAAGCATTAATTCACCACCTATCAGCAATGGGTGAATTATGTTTATATTAACTGACAGAGTGGAAAACAGTGCAGGAAATGTTCAGATTGCTCGTTATGAGCAATCTGAACTCTTCCTGCACTGTTTTCAAAGGCTTTCTGTGATTGGTGCAGGAAAACGCATATCTATGGAGTAAAGGGTTAACTATAAAGCCAGTGAAGATCAGTTTGATGATATTTTTTAATGGGGTTTAATATCATTTTTAACACATTTCAGGTTATATAGTAATGACATATCAAGTTTTATTGTTGGAGAAAAACCTTATAATGAATCTGAGAAGAACCATTGTCCTTCCGCAAGTAACTGACAAACTTTCTCACAAATTAAGTTTTTTGAGAAAGTGGGACTCGAATCTATGACCATTGCGGTGAGAGAAAAGTGATCCACAGAGGATCCCCTGAATTTAAAATCATAAGGAACTATGAATACCAAAAACTAATGAATATATTGTCTGCTTGGGCTGATATATAACCATATAAAATTATATTAATATATTAAATTGTGTTTTGTTCATACTTCAATGCACAATGTTTAGGTGGAAAAGTTTTAAGTGATCTTATAACTGTCACAAATTTTGTTTTGAATAAAAAGGTTCTACGACCATTTTTCAAGTCTTTGGTATAACCAGGACCGATCGAACCCACAACGTTTTGTATGTGAGGTGGACGCTCATATGACCACTAGACCATAGTATCATATCATTTGCCAGTGTAGTAGCACTTGGAATACTGTCTCAAGTAGATCCCATCACGATATGTCTGAAAAATCATTGAACACCATACTATGAATTAAAAATTTATAAATGCTGGATATCTTCATGAACCAAAACTTTGGATCTAAGGCAGTGCTGGCAGAGCATCCACATTTTGTGGCGTCGACAATGAAGGAGTGCTGTATTTGGAAGAAGAAGTGGAAGAAGAACTTACAGGTAATATAAGCTGATTCCATTAAAGTTCTCATCGCCATACAACTCACAAACCCTGGATTGACAGACACATACTGATAAGGCCATGAGAGCCAGGCATGTTGACCAATGACTGGCACTCAAGGCTACTTAAACACAAATGAATGATCCCTTGTTCTAACTGTGGTGCACGTGGTCCAGTGGTAGAGCATTGGCTCAATGATCAGAAGGTCATATGTTTGAACCTCCCCCAGGGATATGTGTGGTGTCCTTCAGAAAGACACTTTTTCCATAAATGAATAACTAATATTCACTGGTGTTTGATTAACTGTTATCTATTGTCAATATTCATTGTCATCATTCTGTTGTCAGCAGTCTTGAGTTGGAATCCCCGCCCGGCAACAGTCTCTGTGATGATTAATATACGACATTATCGTTTATTCTTCACTGCTGATTCAAGTGGGGAAGTTATCAGTCACTTGTGGAGAAGGGGTGTGCTCGAGTACTGGTTAACCTTTCAGGATCCCAGGAAACAGTGGTTAGGTTAAATGATCATCTGTTAGCCCTCGATGGCATAAAATTGACGCTAAATTATTCAATCACTCTGTTGTCAGCAAACCATTTTACTCATATTCAGCAATAGGACCATATTACACTCTCCTGTCAGCACACTCCATAACATTTTATAATACTTCACTGTCTCACAGCTAACCCATATCTACTTTTAGTTTATTGAATCTGATGCTCAGCAACATGACTGAAGTTGTTTTACAACAAATATGTGGCTGAGTGCCTTAAGGTCATGATGCAAGAATGACTATTACGCTGCCCACTGGTCACATGACACTGTTTGTCCAAGTAAATACAATGTGGCGTTTTCATAGAGACTGTCATAGAGCTTGTCTAAGGAAAACGAGGCACATGAACCAATGTCTATCACTGATTGGATTATTGACTCGTTTGACTGACAGCCTGCATCATGTCAACTGTTAGGTTACAGGTTACAGGTAACCTTAGGTTACAGGTTATAGGTAACCTTAGGTTACAGGTTTGAATCAAGTTTAAGGTCCAAAATGTTTATGTCAGATCTGGTTGCTAGTAACTTGCAAAAGGGCAGTGGATACTCGGATGTCTTCCTCTTCCAATAAAACAAGACGCCTATAAATAATTATAAAAATGGGCAAGGCCTAAGCTCATTTGTTATTAACAAATGAGCTTAGGCCTTGCCCATTTTCATAATTATTTATAGGCGTCTTGTTTTATTGGAAGAGGGAGACATCCGAGTATCCACTGCCCTTTTGCTTTATACATCTGACTGTCAATAAAAAGTATTCGAAACCCATCCAATCCAGTATCTGTGATGGTTGGTAATGAACGCTGTTCGATGGTCAACAGTCTCCCATCTCTGAATATACTGGGAAGTATTCAGCATATCCCAGGAACAATGAGTGCGCTGACTGTCACCAAATAACTAAAATAATGTCAAATAACTCAAAAACTCAATACCGATGAAAATGGCTATAAATCCCATACAATAAAAAACATCTTTACAATGATATTCACCTAGACTGATACGGCTCACTGTTATGCAGGTAATAATATATGGTAATGCAAATTTTTCATGCATGCCAATTTTTAAGTTATTAAAAGGGAAAATGTCATAGATGTCTGACTTAAACCATTAGACCGAATTTACATGTTTACTATGCATTAAGAATTTTAAATTAAATTTTTTTTTTTACCGTAGTCATCCCGATAAGAGCACATCTTTCCCCGACAGGGTCATTTTTAACCCCTGGGACCACCACCCTCTCCATCATCCAGATGGCTGAAAATAGAAAAAACAAGAAATGTCACTGTTAAGTGTCACATGCCCCTCAAATGGTCTGTGAAAAATAACAATATATGATATTGCTATTAGACGTGGCATTACTAATATTAACATATAATAAAATACCAATATATTTTATTTTTCTGGCGACTAGGAAATATTCTAACACTCACTAATGATTGAGTAACTCATAGTTTGAAGTTCATCCTGCGTATATTTAATTCATCTAATAACATACAAAAATATACAATCTGAAATAATATTATATATGTTATTTATATTCTGATAACTGGCATGTAAATATGTTATATATATGTTTTATATATATATATATATATGTTTTTGTAACGAGAAACTGTAACAGTTTAAGTTAATAAAATATTCTTCTTCTTCTTCTTCTTCTTCTTCTATGATATAATAGGTAGCGATGTATCCATGAATATCAAGAGTAATGGACTAATGTTTCAGACTAGACATGCAATTTCAAGTGTGACCTTGACCTTTGTGTAACCTTGACCTTGACATCTGATGTAATGGTCTGGGTATTTGAACAGTTAAATGCAGGTGAAACATTATCATGACATGCTGATCACTTGTGTCAAGCTATTTTAAAATCCCTAAATGTAAGTTACAGATCAACTGTTGATCAATTGATAAACTGAACCAAGTGTTTTTTAAACACCATTTTCAACACATTTCAGGTTATATACATGTAGGGCATATCCATGTTATTGGTGGAGGAAGACCTCAGACTGAGTAGAACCACCAACCTATGACCTTAGTGGTGAGAGATAAGTGATCTTGAGATGGCGTCTTAGATCATTTGGCCATGGAGGACCCAAACTTGAGATTTACAGTACCTCAACACAAATTTTCGAAACTTTATTAACATAGATCATTTTGAATGTAATGCTTTAACAATGAGCAAAGATTTGTTCTAACTTCAAATCTGGGAGCTGAGCCCGAATAGCTGTCATTAGCTCTTCTGACTATCAATCCAGGGGTCACGAGTTTAAATCCCCGCCCGGCCTCAATCTGTGTGATAGTCTATATACGACATTGCATCTCATTATCATTCATCTCTCACCACTGATTCAAGTGCGTAAGTTATCAGTTACTTGCGGAGATGGGGTGTGCTCGAGTACTGGTTAACTTTCCAGGATCCCAGGAAAGAGTGGTTATGTTAACTGATCATCGGTTAGCCCTCAGTGGCACAAAAATGACGCTAAATATTCAATCAATCAAATCAGTGTAGTCATTTAATATGTAATGGCAAGAAATCATTTAGAGAAATTGAGATTTTCTTACTTGTGGAAAATTTCAGCTTGAGATGTTTTGTGAAACCCGGCCCCAATGTTGCTTAAGTGACACCCAGTATTGTCCCAAAATACTTACACCTAGCTTACCAGTCCTAAAACTATCCTTGAAATGTAAGTATAAACTTATTTATTTTACTTTGATTATGAAACAAGTTCTTACAAATCACGCTCAAACTCTTCCTGTCCTGTGTAAAACCAGTACTAAACTTGTGCGGAAAAAGTGTCTTGCTCAAGGTCACAATGCATGGCAGAGGGGGAGGATCACACCCACGACCCTCTGATCATGGGTTCAGTGCTCTACGACTGTACCACACGCTCCTCAAAATATTGAATGCCACAAACTATTTTCCTGGTCTTTCAGATTAACATCATTATAATGACTATTGGTGTTCTATCTGTCGGTTTTAAATGACCATAATTATATATCCCTTTATGCAAATATTCTGTTTCTCGCAGTCTCTCGCAACTCATTCCATGACCATTAGTCTAAGATTTTCAAAAAGTTGTTAAAGAAAATCCTCACTACACGTTTTACGAAATGTATTTGAAACATTTATCAACTCAAATCTGAGTAAAAATCAAAAATCCTTAAATATTTAAGATTCACCTCAAGTACGAGATGTGAATAATCACGAAAAAATAACGAAAGAAGAGATCTCATTTTAAGTAGGAGAATGAGACTCGTCTGTGGCAGTGTGGTCTAAGTTGTTGACTCAACATCACTTACATCTCACCACTAAGGTCATAGGTTCCAGTCTCACTTGTTCCAAAAACTTTATAAAAAAAAATGTTTGCCATTTTCCAGCTGCATTTACTTGCGGAAGGATGGTTGTTCCACTCAGATTCATTCTCAGGTCTTCATCCACCAATAAAACTGGATATGCAATACTAGTATATAACCTGAAATGTGTTGAAAATGGCGGTAATTAACTCCATTTCAAAAAAAACCCAAAAAACCACAAAAGTATGAGATGAGAATAATCCTGAAAAAATACCCCCCTTCCCCCCCACCACATTCTCAAGTTGAGATGTTAAGTGAAACCAAATTTAAGGGATTGACTTACACAAAAAAAAATTGACCCCTTCGAGAAAAATGAGATGCCAATGTCAAGGACAGATGTTACTTTGCATCTTTGCAAGTTTAGAAAGTATTTTTTTCATGTTGTCATTAAGCTATTGGGGACAGGTGGTAAGGATTTAAATGTTGGGTACTATGGCATTATGTCAATCCAGTTGTGTTTGTTTTATGTTTTATTGCTGGGGTCGGGGAGAATGAGAGCAGAAGCCCAAGATTTAAAGAAAACTTTTAAACTGCGGGGAGAAAGTGGAAATTTATCTGTAAGGCCATTATAAATTAATTGCTGGATTATCATCCAAACTTTTCTTAAAAATTGGGAAGGGGGAAGGGAATGGGGGGAGGAAATTTTAGGATTTTTTTTTTTTTTTTTTTTTAAAAATGAAAAGGGTCAGGGTGGCATGAAAATGGGGTGGGCGGGGGGGGGGGGGGGGTGGGGGGGATAGAAACGGATGTGCTCGAGTACTGATTAATGTTTCAGGATCCCAAGAAAGAGTGGTTCGATTTTCAGGGGCCGATTTCACTAAACATTTCCTCAACTGAGAAATATCAGTTTTTCAAAATGATAACTTGAACAAATAAAGGCCTTTTCCATGGCGCATATTATTCTGACGGTTTCGACACCTAAGTCGCAGGGGTTTGTATGCGCAGAACCAGCGCTACTTTTGTAAAAATCGCTTCACACTATCTAGCATACTTTCGTTTCCATCGAAGCAGATTTCTGCACTGACTAATAACCGCACGGACAAAAGTCGCCAGTATAGGTGATTTTTCTACGCTAAACTGCATGTACAATGTGTGGAAATTCACTTTGGATGGGCACTACACAATAAATACATGTGTATTTCCACGCATGTGCCTCTATAAACTCTGCTCAGACAATCTGCATCATGGAAATTGATTGTCTGTGCACCTGTTAATACTGCGCGACAAAATGTAGCTTAGGGAAAAAACAGCAAAGCAAAAATACGCGCCATGGAAAACTGGCTCAAACATTAGCTTAAACTTATTCAGTGTTTTATAAACATATCTATTATTACTCACCTACTGATAAAACAAAGTTCTTACAGCTTAGGCAAAGTCACGTTCGAAATTTCCCTGGATTATTTGAATGAAGTTTTTTCATGTCTTAGGTATGACCTGACAGGAGATTGAACCCACTCCAGGGCAGAACTAGTACTTACCATGTTCGAGGACACCAGAAATGATTAATTAACATATATTTAATGAACATTCACTTGATGAATTGGTGCGGTGACGGGGGAGGGAATTAAAACTTAGATTGTAGACCTACTAACCACAAAGGGAAATTTCACCTATCTCAAAACTTTACTCGATCAAAATATATTGCATACAATTATGTACCCAGGCCTTTTATTACAAAAAATACAGTTTTATAAATAAAAATTTCCACCTGCGACCAGTAAAACATCTACTTATGAAAAAAGATGAAAGAAACTTTTCCTTGTTTATTGAGTTTTTACATTGAATGTTTAATGGAGCTATTCATTTGTGAAACAAGATGTTTATTAATTTTTTGTGAAATTTAAATTTACTTTGTTCAGCCATATAAAATGAAATGTCAAATTATTTTGCACATCAGTGTATTCTGACAATCACATTTTTTTTACACAAAATTGTACATCCTAAATTTAAATATCAAAGTGTAATTATTATTTCAAACCTTTTGTAAAAAAATAACTTTTACAACAAAATTAAGTACAGTCAAAACTGTGCAAGTGGTCACTTCTATTAAGCAGCCACTTATCTTAAGCAGCAACATTTGCTACTTCCCCTTTCTATGTTTTTATAGCAAATCCACCTGTATTAAGCAATAACCTGTATTAAAAGTCCACATTTACTTCTTCCCTTAACTGGCTGCTTAATACAGGTTTGCCTGTATATAACGATTATATATTAATTTTTAATCTTTTTCTACATATGTGTCAATGGGACTTGGATGCCCCTGCTATATGCTAGTAATTTTACCGACACTGACTAATATGGAAATTTACCTGTAGTGTATAGTTACACAACTACACACCAAATATCAATAAAATACATAGGAACTTATTCGCAACAAACTTTAACAGATGTACGCACAACTGAACAAACAAGGATACTATTTCACTTAATGCTTTATCACCATTTGTTGAATGGCAGGTGGGTGTTGGGACTTTGATGGCTCAAATCTGAAGGGACTGGGCAAAATAGTTCGAGTTAAGGGTTGTTCGAGCCATGTTTTGTTCAACATCAAACTATACATGCATATATATCGAAATAGGAACCAGTCAGGACCAGAAAAATGGTTCAAGCCATCCATGTTTATTGAGCTAATAAAGTTCTACCGTACATGTTTAATAGCTTAATGCAAAACTACTCTAACCTAATAATAGACTAAAAATAAAGGTAAACTTGTTTTGCATGTAAAAGTGTCATCTGAAATTATGATAAAGAAAGATATTACTGATTATTAGACATGTGTACCTGGTTTCTGTCAAAGAGCATATGTGTTAGGGTATAAGGGTCTTAATATAATGGTTTTTGGGGGCGGTGCTTTAGCAGCCGCTCTCAGGGCTAACATGATTTTATTTTCAATACCGCAAATCTACAACTGTGTTTCGTGTTAATGCAGACCTAACAACCACTTATCAAATAGTTCCACCTGATAAGCTCTCGAACTCACTATAAACAGTAGATTCGCCTATTTCAACTAAAATATTAATATTATAACATACAGCGACGATTTATACCTATAAACAATTACGTATCGTATAAATTCCAAGTTTATATTCTGTAGCATTAATCAGCACAAAGGAATGAAAGCGCATGAATACAGACGCGCTAAACCAAAAGATTACGCCATCTTGTAAATCAAATTACAGGTCACGAACTATATCGCCAACATGCACATTGAAAGAGTCGTATATTTCGGCAAGGACTTCAGTTAATAAGTACTTGATTCGGGAGTTTGATTTCGCTTTTTTCTATCATTTTAAAAATGTGTACAGTAACGAAACTTTTCTAGATATGTCCCTTATGCCAAGGAACTATACTCCTTGCTTATGTCAATAAACAATCAATACTCGTTCTAAAAATAGCGATATGCTAATGTCGATCATGTGACTTGCGGTTTCTCCCAAATGTTTAAAAATAGACTTGTATTCCTAAAAAGAATTCGAGATTGATCGAGTTATGAATAATGTCAGTGCTGTTTTTTTATTATTTAGTAAATATTTCACATATTTCCAATAATTGGAACGGTAGATAATTTCTACTCAAACAGATAAGAGTTAAAGCATTTGTGTTTCCGTAGCGAACATACGCAAACATCCAGATGTGTCTAAAAATCGGCGCCATAACATTTTGGTTAGTGCAGTTCCGTTTACGGGGTGATATAGGGCCCTAGAAAATATAAATGCAAGAATCAATTATCAATGTCGACATACACATTTCTACTTTTCATCTTTTAAACGAATTGTTTCACTGTTGCGCTAGAGAAATCAATAAAGACTCAAAGTGGAATTCATTGTGCTAGATTCAGAGTACTTTGATATTTTATATATACTGTTTATGATAGAAAGCTTGACATCTCTGAAAATATCACGAGTTGAGTTGAAGATACAAATCTCATATCATTGAGTTGAACTAATATCTTGAAGTTGGACATTTGCCAAATTTAAAAGTTAATATTCTTACTATAGCAGAAAATACACTTTCAAAGGCAAACCATTCAGTTATGTTTCTGACATACTCGAGAAAAGAGTCAACGTTAAGCATAGAACATGTAGATTCTGTACCATGTATAAGAATCAAAGGTAATCGGGATTATTTTACTTCAACGTATGCAAACTGACCTGTTTGTCTAAAACAATAGCAACATTTTACATCTTATATGCTCCGCCCCCATCAGCACTAAGTGCTTTGATTGTTTATACTTGGGGCACATCAGCAGCAAGCCAAATGGGTGCTCTCGACCTCCTATCCTACTTTCTAATCAAATTATATCAGGAAAAGTTGCTATAAAGTTTGTAAAAAAATAGAATTATTTTTAAAATGGATAAATGTCATCACAATATCATTAATAAACAAAATCCGAATGTGTCTATTGGTATGTCAAATCCACTGAAACGTGACAAAAAATCGATATTTAAATTGAAGTGGTAAACTTGAAATCCCCAATCTAAAAATAGACAGCACTAAAATAAATATTACTTGGTGATCTTCATGTCGTCATTCTGACTCTTTCTAAGATAAAATTATTTTTAATACGTGTAAACCTAAATAAAGGATCAAATGGAAATAAAAATAAAAATTTGTGACATTTGTATCATACATCACAAGATATATTGAAATTTTAAGCGGGAAATCTAACCGGTATGACCCAGCCAGGGATCGAACCCACGACCTTCTGCATGCAAGGCGGACGCTCTACCACTAGACCAAGCAACGGTTTCCCAAGTTAGGAAATCTCTTTTAAATATATTATTGTGAAATGTCTCAATATATATCATTTAGGCAATACAGGTATAGAGGTTACTGATAGGGCACTCGGACATAAATTGCCTGCAAAGCATGGGTCTTCCTTACAGTGCCTCCCTGAAAAGCATTTTCTTATCTCTGGTGGTCAGCGGCCTCATGGTGGGTTGTATCAATACAGTCGTGTATTTCAGAGCATACTCTGAGTGGCCAATAAAGTTGTGGCAAAAATAATTTAAATTCAGTTATTACTCTTAATGTAGGTCTGGGGTATAAAGAGTTGAGACCATAATTATATTGCATGTATGGAATTAGGGATAACTCTAAGTGGGTGAAACAGTACTTTCTCTACATTTGGTTGAGTTAAATAGAGTTGAAGTTTTTACATACAAATATACAGTGATTTACATCACACATATGTATATTGGTATGAGTTTGTAAATAATCATAGTTTCTTGAAACTATAAATTAAAAAATTCTTAGATACAAAAATGCAGGTAAAAATACTTTAAGATTTTGATAATACTGACACAACATTAAACCAGGCCTAAAACCACAATAACAGGAGTTTAAGCAACCTGAGTACATAGCTGTTCATGTTTGCATATAATTGAGGACAAAAATGTTGTGGTATCACTAAGAACTAGAATAATTATATACTATTGGAAGTGCAATTATATGTGCACAAAATGTCATTACATAACCAAAAGAAAACAATAAAATATTATGCAGTCATGTAATCTATGATTAAAATCAAAAATTACTGAAACATACGTGTGATATAAAAAATATCGTTTGATGCATTGCTAAGTATGTATGTGTTTATAATTAATTTGTGGCAAATAAAAGTAAAATATAGGAAGATGACATTACTCTGTAAATGATTCATTACCTCACTTTTATACACAGCACTATATATGAAAAAAAAAAACATATCTTAAGGCTGTTAGGTATATCAATTTATTAAGTTTATTGGTAAAATAGAAAAAAATATATAGTAAAGTACTGCAAGCTTGCAAAATGTTTACATGTTCAAATTAAGCTTGCGAAAGATTTACAAGCTTGCAGAGGAATTGGCAAGCTTGCACAAGCTTGTAAAATAACATGCAAGTTTGCAACAAGTCTAAATACATTGGTAGGCTTGCGCATGCTTTCAACAAGCTGATATATTCAATGTAAGCTTGTGGCAAGCTAGTTGTAAGCTAGTTGTAAGCATGCATTTTGGTTTGGGTATAGAGACATCATATATTGGGGGAACATGTTTTTAGCCAATTTTAGGAAATTGAAAAATCCTGATATAGTCCCTTTAAATGTGACAGTGTAAATAATGATAACAAACTGCAATAGCAAGTTTCATAAAGGGTTGAAGAGTGAAGCAGCCAATAAAATGTGAGATCAGCAAAACATAGGGTCTACCTTTGTTCTCGACCTATATATTTTTAATTTGAAAAAAAAAAGGAATAAAGAATGTGGTTTAAAACACGTCAGGTTGTATATATGGTATATCTAGTTTTATTGCTCATGGTCAAGTGGTAGAGTGCTATCTTGCAGACAGAATACGAAAAACCTTGCTCAGAGGACAATTGTGGGACTGGTTCACCTGTATAATGCTATAAAAACCATACTGCTGCTGCAGAATACTTCAGCATAGCAGAGTAAAGAAATTTCAATAATAACTGTAAGATTGGTGAAACACCTTACAATACAGTTCAATATCCTGTCTGAAAAATATATTAAAAAAATAATTAACACTTTGATTAATTGATCTTTTTTTAATTTCCCTTAGTGCTAAATTAGAAAAAAAAAAGAATGGACACTCTCAAATCTCTCAGATTCTCTCTTAAACACCAAAGAGAGAATTATCACTCACGATTCAATCTCTGATATTCTCAATACTAAATCACTAAAAAGAGAATGATCATTCTCGATTTTATCTCTCTGATTCTTTATGGTAAAACACCAAAAAGTTGATCTCTCCAATTCTTGATGGTAAAACACCAAAAAGTTGATCTCTCCAATTCTCAATGGTAAAACACCAAAATTAGAATGATCACTCTGGATTTAGTCCACAAAAACACCAAAACTTGATCTATAGTCTGCAACAAGAGAGATCCGCCAAAATTTGTCATATGAAGGCCAAAACAATAAATTTATTACCAGAAATGAGAAACAAAAACAATGCTGCTGTCTCTTCTATGTATAAGACGCTATGCTGCATGTGACATAGACATACTTAATTTTAATCTGAGACAGAATTATTTCTCCTTGAAAATGCTTTTCTGTATATGGTTGTCGCGCAAGAATAATGTAAAACAGTAAAGTTGAGTATAAATCAAATGCAGATATTAAACAATAAAATCTTTGCAGAATTGAACAAAAAATACCTGGTGCAGTACAAATTGTAGAAATGATAATTATATACCAAACCCTTCTCTTTCGCACAAGTAGACCAGTCTAGACTCTGTTCTAGGCTGGTGATGTTTTTAAGTCTCACATCTAGGCGACCATATATGTAATTGTGCAATAATGTGTTTTTTCTGCATCTCTCTTTTTTTTTTATTTTATTAGTGTGTCAGCCGAGATCAATCTTGCTGGGGACAATGTACCTCATCGCTCAATGTAATGAATGGGTTTTTTATTCCTGTTTAACACATGAGAAGTGATTGTAGGAGTAATAGGCAGACGACAATTTTTTATTTTATAATTAAAGGGAGAAACTAACTTTTATTTCATTTTATTGTTATTGGTGTGATATTACTTTCCTAAAAAAATTATCAAATTCATTATCATTACATGATATATGTTCTGGTTAGAATGATGGGCATCATATTAACATCACCACCATTATCATCATCATTATCATCATTACCACCACCACCACCACCATCACCACCACCACCACCATCATCATCACCTACATTATGATCATCATTATGATCATCACCACCACATCATCATCATCATCATTATCATCATCATCACCACCACCATCATCATTAACTTCATCATCATTATCATCATCATGATCATCAGTGATGGAATCATTAACTTCATCATCATCATTATTTAATAATTTCCTCGACACTATCATGACCTCTGTCAACATCATTATCATCATCATCAGCAGCAGCACCACCACCAGTGATGGCATCATAAACTTCATCAACATCATAACTCCCATCCTCTTCTCAGTCTCAGATCATTACATATTGGTATTTCAGCTCAGATGAAGTGATAGAAAGATGTATCATTCATTATAGATGTTGCACCTTTGACATGTTTGATCACATGATTATAATGTTATACTATATATATATTTATATTTTAGGGGTGACATAAAAATTAGGGGATGGGTAAAGATGGTAATCTAGCAATTAATTTATTATGGCCTAATGTATTGGGTTATTGACAGCACAGTCTATATTAACTTGCATATCAGCTTCAGTGCCATGTATTATATGATAAAGGGAGTTTATCAGAATGCCTATGATTATGATATCTAGACAATATATTGGAAAGGGGTTTCTAAACTTGAGCTAGGTGCCTATGTTAGACTAGGGTAAATTTCCCGCGTAAAACTGCAACATATTTTGTGATATTAAACGAGTCAGGTAAAAATTTTATTTTGATTTCACCTTGATCCCTTAAACAGGTTTACATGTAAAATTTGCTTCATCTTAAGAAAGACTCTGAATGACAATGTGAAGGTCATAAAGCAGTATTTAAGTGCTATCTATTTTTAAAATGGGGATTTCATCTAAAGGTTAACAATTTGATTGAAACATTGATTTTGTAATTTTTTTAAATTTGATGTACCAAACCATTTCGATTTTATTTATTTAAGATTTTTTAAGACATTTACATTATTTATTTTTGGATATACTATAAACAAGAGTGAATTCTGGAACTTGTGCAGTTCACATCAACATAACTTATTTTATACTTATTTATTTTGGCTTGAGTGCGAAAAAATCTAAGAGATTATATGAACCACTCTGGAGTCCCTGTCCTGGGTAGAACCACTCTGGAGTCCCTGTCCTGGGTAGAATGAAGTCCCTGTCCAGGGTAGAACCACTCTGGAGTCCCTGTCCTGGGTAGAACCACTCTGGAGTCCCTGTCCTGGGTAGAACCACTCTCGAGTCCCTGTCCTGGGTAGAACCACTCTGGAGTCCCTGTCCTGGGTAGAACCACTCTGGAGTCCGTGTCCAGGGTAGAACCACTCTGGAGTCCCTGTCCAGGGTAGAACCACTCTGGAGTCCCTGTCCTGGGTAGAACCACTCTGGAGTTGCTGTCCTAGGTAGAACCACTCTGGAGTCCCTGTCCTAGGTAGAACCACTCTGGAGTCCCTGTCCAGGGTAGAACCACTCTGGAGTCCCTGTCCAGGGTAGAACCACTCTGGAGTCCCTGTCCAGGGTACAACCACTCTGGAGTCCCTGTCCTGGGTAGAATGGAGTCCCTGTCCAGGGTAGAACCACTCTGGAGTCCCTGTCCTGGGTAGAACCACTCTGGAGTCCCTGTCCTGGGTAGAACCACTCTGGAGTCCCTGTCCAGGGTAGAACCACTCTGGAGTCCCTGTCTTGGGTAGAACCACTCTGGAGTCCGTGTCCAGGGTAGAACCACTCTGGAGTCCCTGTCCTGGGTAGAACCACTCTGGAGTCCCTGTCCTGGGTAGAACCACTGTGGAGTCCCTGTCCAGGCTAGAACCACTCTGGAGTCCCTGTCCTGGGTAGAACCACTCTGGAGTCCCTGTCCTGGGTAGAATGGAGTCCCTGTCCTGGGTAGAACCACTCTGGAGTCCCTGTCCAGGGTAGAACCACTCTGGAGTCCCTGTTCTGGGTAGAACCACTCTGGAGTCCCTGTCCTGGGTAGAACCACTCTGGAGTCCCTGTCCAGGGTAGAACCACTCTGGAGTCCCTGTCCTGGGTAGAACCACTCTGGAGTCCCTGTCCAGGGTAGAACCACTCTGGAGTCCCTGTCCTGGGTAGAACCACTCTGGAGTCCCTGTCCTGGGTAGAACCACTCTGGAGTCCCTGTCCAGGGTAGAACCACTATCGAGTCCCTGTCCAGGGTAGAACCACTCTGGAGTCCATGTCCTGGGTAGAACCACTCTGGAGTCCATGTCCTGGGTAGAACCACTCTGGAGTCCCTGTCCAGGGTAGAACCACTCTGGAGTCCATGTCCTGGGTAGAACAACTCTGGAGTCCCTGTCCTGGGTAGAACCACTCTGGAGTCCCTGTCCTGGGTAGAACAACTCTGGAGTCCCTGTCCTTGGTAGAACCACTCTACAGTCCCTGTCCTGGGTAGAACCACTCTGGAGTCCCTGTCCTGGGTAGAACCACTCTGGAGTCCCTGTCCTGGGTAGAACCACTCTGGAGTCACTGTCCAGGGTACAACCACACTGGAGTCCCTGTCCTGGGTAGAACCACTCTGGAGTCCCTGTCCAGGGTACAACCACTCTCGAGTCCCTGTCCTGGGTAGAACCACTCTGGAGTCCCTGTCCTGGGAAGAACCACTTTGGAGTCCTTGTCAAGGGTAGAACCACTCTGGAGTCCCTGTCCTGGGTAGAACTACTTTACAGTCCATGTCCTGGGTAGAACCACTCTGGAGTCCCTGTCCTGGGTAGAACCACTCTGGAGTCCCTGTCCTGGGTAGAACCACTCTGGAGTCCCTGTCCAGGGTACAACCACTCTGGAGTCCCTGTCCTGGGTAGAACCACTCTGGAGTCCCTGTCCAGGGTACAACCACTCTGGAGTCCCTGTCCTGGGTAGAACCACTCTGGAGTCCCTGTCCTGGGTAGAACCACTCTGGAGTCCCTGTCCAGGGTAGAACCACTCTGGAGTCCCTGTCCTGGGTAGAACCACTCTGGAGTCCCTGTCCTGGGTAGAACCACTCTGGAGTCCCTGTCCAGGGTAGAACCACTCTGGAGTCCCTGTCCTGGGTAGAACCACTCTGGAGTCCCTGTCCTGGGAAGAACCACTTTGGAGTCCTTGCCAAGGGTAGAACCACTCTGGAGTCCCTGTCCTGGGTAGAACTACTTTACAGTCCATGTCCTGGGTAGAACCACTCTGGAGTCCCTGTCCTGGGTAGAACCACTCTGGAGTCCCTGTCCAGGGTACAACCACTCTGGAGTCCCTGTCCTGGGTAGAACCACTCTCGAGTCCCTGTCCAGGGTACAACCACTCTCGAGTCCCTGTCCTGGGTAGAACCACTCTGGAGTCCCTGTCCTGGGTAGAACCACTCTCAAGTCCCTGTCCTGGGTAGAACCACTCTGGAGTCCCTGTCCTTGGTAGAACCACTCTGGAGTCCGTGTCCTGGGTAGAACCACTCTGGAGTCCCTGTCCAGGGTAGAACCACTCTGGAGTCCCTGTCCTGGGTAGAACCACTCTGGAGTAGCTGTCCTAGGTAGAACCACTCTGGAGTTCCTGTCCTAGGTAGAACCACTCTGGAGTCCCAGTCCAGGGTAGAACCACTCTGGAGTCCCTGTCCAGGGTAGAACCACTCTGGAGTCCCTGTCCAGGGTACAACCACTCTGGAGTCCCTGTCCTGGGTAGAATGGAGTCCCTGTCCAGGGTAGAACCGATCTGGAGTCCCTGTCCTGGGTAGAACCACTCTGGAGTCCCTGTCCTGGGTAGAACCACTCTGGAGTCCCTGTCCAGGGTAGAACCACTCTGGAGTCCCTTCCTGGGTAGAACCACTCTGGAGTCCCTGTCCTGGGTAGAACCACTCTGGAGTCCGTGTCCTGGGTAGAACCACTCTGGAGTCCCTGTCCTGGGTAGAACCATTCTGGAGTCCCTGTCCAGGGTAGAACCACTGTGGAGTCCCTGTCCAGGCTAGAACCACTCTGGAGTCCCTGTCCTGGGTAGAACCACTCTGGAGTCCCTGTCCTGGGTAGAATGGAGTCCCTGTCCAGGGTAGAACCACTGTGGAGACCCTGTCCTGGGTAGAACCACTCTGGAGTCCATGTCATGGGTAGAACCACTCTGGAGTCCCTGTCCAGGGTAGAACCACTCTGGAGTCCCTGTCCTGGGTAGAACCACTCTGGAGTCCCTGTCCTGGGTAGAACCACTCTGGAGTCCCTGTCCTGGGTAGAACCACTCTGGAGTCCCTGTCCAGGGTAGAACCACTCTGGAGTCCATGTCCTGGGTAGAACCACTCTGGAGTCCCTGTCCTGGGTAGAACCACTCTGGAGTCCCTGTCCAGGGTAGAACCACTATCGAGTCCCTGTCCAGGGTAGAACCACTCTGGAGTCCATGTCCTGGGTAGAACCACTCTGGAGTCCCTGTCCAGGGTAGAACCACTCTGGAGTCCATGTCCTGGGTAGAACCACTCTGGAGTCCCTGTCCTGGGTAGAACCACTCTGGAGTCCCTGTCCTGGGTAGAACAACTCTGGAGTCCCTGTCCTGGGTAGAACCACTCTACAGTCCCTGTCCTGGGTAGAACCACTCTGGAGTCCCTGTCCTGGGTAGAACCACTCTGGAGTCCCTGTCCTGGGTAGAACCGCTCTGGAGTCACTGTCCAGGGTACAACCACACTGGAGTCCCTGTCCTGGGTAGAACCACTCTGGAGTCCCTGTCCAGGGTACAACCACTCTCGAGTCCCTGTCCTGGGTAGAACCACTCTGGAGTCCCTGTCCTGGGAAGAACCACTTTGGAGTCCTTGTCAAGGGTAGAACCACTCTGGAGTCCCTGTCCTGGGTAGAACTACTTTACATTCCATGTCCTGGGTAGAACCACTCTGGAGTCCCTGTCCTGGGTAGAACCACTCTGGAGTCCCTGTCCTGGGTAGAACCACTCTGGAGTCCCTGTCCAGGGTACAACCACTCTGGAGTCCCTGTCCTGGGTAGAACCACTCTGGAGTCCCTGTCCAGGGTACAACCACTCTGGAGTCCCTGTCCTGGGTAGAACCACTCTGGAGTCCCTGTCCTGGGTAGAACCACTCTGGAGTCCCTGTCCAGGGTAGAACCACTCTGGAGTCCCTGTCCTGGGTAGAACCACTCTGGAGTCCCTGTCCAGGGTAGAACCACTCTGGAGTCCCTGTCCTGGGTAGAACCACTCTGGAGTCCCTGTCCTGGGTAGAACCACTCTGGAGTCCCTGTCCTGGGTAGAACCACTCTGGAGTCCCTGTCCAGGGTACAACCACTCTCGAGTCCCTGTCCTGGGTAGAACCACTCTGGAGTCCCTGTCCTGGGAAGAACCACTTTGGAGTCCTTGCCAAGGGTAGAACCACTCTGGAGTCCCTGTCCTGGGTAGAACTACTTTACAGTCCATGTCCTGGGTAGAACCACTCTGGAGTCCCTGTCCTGGGTAGAACCACTCTGGAGTCCCTGTCCTGGGTAGAACCACTCTGGAGTCCCTGTCCAGGGTACAACCACTCTGGAGTCCCTGTCCTGGGTAGAACCACTCTCGAGTCCCTGTCCAGGGTACAACCACTCTCGAGTCCCTGTCCTGGGTAGAACCACTCTCGAGTCCCTGTCCTGGGTAGAACCACTCTGGAGTCCCTGTCCAGGGTAGAACCACTCTGGAGTCCCTGTCCTGGGTAGAACCACTCTGGAGTCCCTGTCCTGGGTAGAACCACTCTGGAGTCCCTGTCCAGGGTAGAACCACTCTCGAGTCCCTGTCATACGTAGAACCATTCTGGAGTCCCTGTCCTGGGTAGAACCACTCTGGAGTCCTTGTCAAGGGTAGAACCACTCTGGAGTCCCTGTCCTGGGTAGAACTACTTTACAGTCCATGTCCTGGGTAGAACCACTCTGGAGTCCCTGTCCAGGGTAGAACCACTCTGGAGTCCCTGTCCAGGGTAGAACCACTCTGGAGTCCCTGTCCTGGGTAGAACCACTCTGGAGTCCCTGTCCAGGGTAGAACCACTCTGGAGTCCCTGTCCAGGGTAGAACCACTCTGGAGTCCCTGTCCTGGGTAGAACCACTCTGGAGTCCCTGTCCTGGGTAGAACCACTCTGGAGTCCCTGTCCAGGGTACAACCACTCTCGAGTCCCTGTCCTGGGTAGAACCACTCTGGAGTCCCTGTCCTGGGTAGAACCACTCTGGAGTCCTTGTCAAGGGTAGAACCACTCTGGAGTCCCTGTCCTGCGTAGAACTACTTTACAGTCCATGTCCTGGGTAGAACCAC
The DNA here is from genome assembly GCA_029582155.1 of Panopea generosa. NCBI lineage: Eukaryota > Metazoa > Mollusca > Bivalvia > Adapedonta > Hiatellidae > Panopea > Panopea generosa. The sequence continues at coordinate 44,862,902 of CM055910.1, read as the reverse complement.
TCTGGAGTCCCTGTCCAGGGTAGAACCACTCTCGAGTCCCTGTCCTGGGTAGAACCACTCTGGAGTCCCTGTCCTGGGTAGAACCACTCTGGAGTCCTTGTCAAGGGTAGAACCACTCTGGAGTCCCTGTCCTGGGTAGAACTACTTTACAGTCCATGTCCTGGGTAGAACCACATTGGAGTCCCTGTCCAGGGTAGAACCACTCTGGAGTCCCTGTCCTGGGTAGAACCACTCTGGAGTCCCTGTCCAGGGTAGAACCACTCTGGAGTCCATGTCCTGGGTAGAACCACTCTGGAGTACCTGTCCTGGGTAGAACCACTCTGGAGTCCCTGTCCTGGGTAGAACCACTCTGGAGTCCCTGTCCTGGGTAGAACCACTCTACAGTCCCTGTCCTGGGTAGAACCACTCTGGAGTCCCTGTCCTGGGTAGAACCACTCTGGAGTCCCTGTCCTTGGTAGAACCACTCTGGAGTCCCTGTCCTGAGTAGAACCACTCTGGAGTCCCTGTCCTGGGTAGAACCACTCTCGAGTTCCAGTCCTGGGTAGAACCACTCTCGAGTCCCTGTCCTGGGTAGAACCACTCTCGAGTCCCTGTCCTGGGTAGAACCACTCTACAGTCCCAGTCCTGGGTAGAACCACTCTCGAGTCCCTGTCCTGGGTATAACCACTCTCGAGTCCCTGTCCTGGGTAGAACCACTCTGGAGTCCCTGTCCAGGGTAGAACCACTCTCGAGTTCCAGTCCTGGGTAGAACCACTCTCGAGTCCCTGTCCTGGGTAGAACCACTCTCGAGTCCCTGTCCTGGGTAGAACCACTCTACAGTCCCAGTCCTGGGTAGAACCACTCTCGAGTCCCTGTCCTGGGTAGAACCACTCTCGAGTCCCTGTCCTGGGTAGAACCACTCTGGAGTCCCTGTCCAGGGTAGAACCACTCTTGAGTCCCTGTCCTGGGTAGAACCACTCTGGAGTCCCTGTCCTGGGTAGAATCACTCTGGAGTCCCTGTCCTGGGTAGAACCACTCTGGAGTCCCTGTCCTTGGTAGAACCACTCTGGAGTCCCTGTCCTGGGTAGAACCACTCTCGAGTCCCTGTCCTGGGTAGAACCACTCTCGAGTCCCTGTCCTGGGTACAACCACTCTCGAGTCCCTGTCCTTGGTAGAACCACTCTGGAGTCCCTGTCCTGGGTAGAACCACTCTCGAGTCCCTGTCCAGGGTAGAACAATCCTGGAGTCCCTGTCCTGGGTAGAACAACCCTGGAGTCCCTGTCCAGGGTAGAACCACTCAGGAGTCCCTGTCCTGGGTAGAACCACTTTTGAGTCCCTGTCCTGGGTAGAACCACTCTGGAGTCCCTGTCCTGGGTAGAACCACTTTTGAGTCCATGTCCAGGGTAGAACCACTTTTGAGTCCCTGTCCTCGGTAGAACCACTCTGAAGTCCCTGTCCAGGGTAGAACCACTCTGGAGTCCCTGTCCTGGGTAGAACCACTCTGGAGTCCCTGTCCTGGGTAGAACCACTCTGGAGTCCCTGTCCAGGGTAGAACCACTCTGGAGTCCCTGTCCTGGGTAGAACCTCTCACGAGTTCCTGTCCTCGGTAGAACCACTCTCGAGTCCCTGTCCTGGGTAGAACCACTCTGCAGTCCCTGTCCTGGGTAGAACCACTCTGGAGTCCCTGTCCAGGGTAGAACCACTCTGGAGTCCCTGTCCTGGGTAGAACCACTCTCGAGTCCCTGTCCTGGGTAGAACCACTCTGGAGTACCTGTCCTGGGTAGAACCACTCTGGAGTCCCTGTCCAGGGTAGAACCACTCACGAGTCCCTGTCCTGGGTAGAACCACTCTAGAGTCCCTGTCCTGGACAGAACCACTCTCGAGTCCCTGTCCTGGACAGAACCACTCTCGAGTCCCTGTCCTGGGTAAAACCACTCTAAGAGTCACTGTCCTGGGTAGAACAACTCTGGAGTCCCTGTCCAGGGTAGAACCACTCTGGAGTCCATGTCCTGGGTAGAACCACTCTGGAATCCCTGTCCTGGGTAGAACCACTCTGGAGTCCCTGTCCTGGGTAGAACCACTCTGGAGTCCCTGTCCTGGGTAGAACCACTCTGGAGTCCCTGTCCTTGGTAGAACCACTCTGGAGTCCCTGTCCTGGGTAGAACCACTCTGGAGTCCCTGTCCTGGGTAGAACCACTCTCGAGTTCCGGTCCTGGGTAGAACCACTCTCGAGTCCCTGTCCTGGGTAGAACCACTCTAGAGTCCCTGTCCTGGGTAGAACCACTCTACAGTCCCAGTCCTGTGTAGAACCACTCTCGAGTCCCTGTCCTGGGTAGAACCACTCTCGAGTCCCTGTCCTGGGTAGAACCACTCTGGAGTCCCTGTCCAGGGTAGAACCACTCTTGAGTCCCTGTCCTGGGTAGAACCACTCTGGAGTCCCTGTCCTGCGTAGAACCACTCTGGAGTCCCTGTCCTGGGTAGAACCACTCTGGAGTCCCTGGCCTGGGTAGAACCACTCTGGAGTCCCTGTCCTGGGTAGAACCACTCTGGAGTCCCTGTCCTGGGTAGAACCACTCTCGAGTCCCTGTCCTGGGTAGAACCACTTCGGAGTCCCTGTCCTGGGTAGAACCACTCTAGAGTCCCTGTCCAGGGTAGAACAACCCTGGAGTCCCTGTCCTGGGTAGAACAACCCTGGAGTCCCTGTCCAGGGTAGAACCACTCTGGAGTCCCTGTCCTGGGTAGAACCACTTTTGAGTCCCTGTCCTGGGTAGAACCACTCTGGAGTCCCTGTCCTGGGTAGAACCACTCTGGAGTCCCTGTCCTGGGTAGAACCACTTTTGAGTCCCTGTCCAGGGTAGAACCACTTTTGAGTCCCTGTCCGCGGTAGAACCACTCTGGAGTCCCTGTCCAGGGTGAAACCACTCTGGAGTCCCTGTCCTGGGTAGAACCACTCTGGAGTCCTTGTCCTGGGTAGAACCACTCACGAGTCTCTGTCCTCGGTAGAACCACTCTGGAGTCCCTGTCCTGGGTAGAACCACTCGAGTCCCTGTCCTGGGTAGAACCACTCTGGAGTCCCTGTCCAGGGTAGAACCACTCTGGAGTCCCTGTCCTGGGTAGAACCACTCTCGAGTCCCTGTCCTGGGTAGAACCACTCTGGAGTCCCTGTCCTGGGTAGAACCACTCTCGAGTCCCTGTCCTGGGTAGAACCACTCACGAGTCCCTGTCCTCGGTAGAACCACTCTAGAGTCCCTGTCCTGGACAGAACCACTCTCGAGTCCCTGTCCTGGACAGAACCACTCTCGAGTCCCTGTCCTGGGTAAAACCACTCTAAGAGTCACTGTCCTGGGTAGAACAACTCTTGAGTCCCTGTCCTGGGCAGAACCACTCTCGAGTCCCTGTCCTGGGTAAAACCACTCTAAGAGTCACTGTCCTGGGTAGAACCACTTTTGAGTCCATGTCATCGGTAGAACAACTCTAGAGTCCCTGTCCTGGGTAGAACCACTCTCGAGTCCCTGTCCTGGGTAGAACCACTCACGAGTCCCTGTCCTCGGTAGAACCACTCTAGAGTCCCTGTCCTGGACAGAACCACTCTCGAGTCCCTGTCCTGGACAGAACCACTCTCGAGTCCCTGTCCTGGGAAAAACCACTCTGGAGTCCCTGTCCTGGGTAGAACCACTCTGGAGTCCCTGGCCTGGGTAGAACCACTCTGGAGTCCCTGTCCTGGGTAGAACCACTCTGGAGTCCCTGTCCTGGGTAGAACCACTCTGGAGTCCCTGTCCTTGGTAGAACCACTCTCGAGTCGCTGTCCTGGGTAGAACCACTCTCGAGTCCCTGTCCTGGGTAGAACCACTCTCGAGTCCCTGTCCTGGGTACAACCACTCTCGAGTCCCTGTCCTGGGTAGAACCACTCTCGAGTCCCTGTCCTGGGTAGAACCACTCTCGAGTCCCTGTTCAGGGTAGAACAACCCTGGAGTCCCTGTCCTGGGTAGAACAACCCTGGAGTCCCTGTCCAGGGTAGAACCACTCTGGAGTCCCTGTCCTGGGTAGAACCACTCTTGAGTCCCTGTCCAGGGTAGAACCACTCTTGAGTCCCTGTCCTCGGTAGAACCACTCTGGAGTCCCTGTCCTGGGTAGAACCACTCTGGAGTCCCTGTCCAGGGTAGAACCACTCTGGAGTCCCTGTCCTGGGTAGAACCACTCACGAGTCCCTGTCCTCGGTAGAACCACTCTGGAGTCCCTGTCCTGGGTAGAACCACTCTGGAGTCCCTGTCCTGGGTAGAACCACTCTGGAGTCCCTGTCCAGGGTAGAACCACTCTGGAGTCCCTGTCCTGGGTAGAACCACTCTGGAGTCCCTGTCCTGGGTAGAACCACTCTGGAGTCCCTGTCCTGGGTAGAACCACTCTGGAGTCCCTGGCCTGGGTAGAACCACTCTCGAGTCCCTGTCCTGGGTAGAACCACTCTCGAGTCCCTGTCCTGGGTAGAACCACTCTCGAGTCCCTGTCCTGGGTAGAACCACTCTGGAGTCCCTGTCCTTGGTAGAACCACTCTCGAGTCCCTGTCCTGGGTAGAACCACTCTCGAGTCCCTGTCCTGGGTAGAACCACTCTCGAGTCCCTGTCCTGGGTAGAACCACTGAACAACCCTGGAGTCCCTGTCCTGGGTATAACAACCCTGGAGTCCCTGTCCAGGGTAGAACCACTCTGGAGTCCCTGTCCTGGGTAGAACCACTTTTGAGTCCCTGTCCTGGGTAGAACCACTCTGGAGTCCCTGTCCTGGGTAGAACCACTCTGGAGTCCCTGTCCTGGGTAGAACCACTTTTGAGTCCCTGTCCAGGGTAGAACCACTTTTGAGTCCCTGTCCTCGGTAGAACCACTCTGGAGTCCCTGTCCAGGGTAGAACCACTCTGGAGTCCCTGTCCTGGGTAGAACCACTCTGGAGTCCCTGTCCTGGGTAGAACCACTCTGGAGTCCCTGTCCAGGGTAGAACCACTCTTGAGTCCCTGTCCTGGGTAGAACCACTCTGGAGTCCCTGTCCTGGGTAGAACCACTCTGGTAGAACCACTCTGGAGTCCCTGTCCTGGGTAGAACCACTCTGGAGTCCCTGTCCTGGGTAGAACCACTCTGGAGTCCCTGGCCTGGGTAGAACCACTCTGGAGTCCCTGTCCTGGGTAGAACCACTCTCGAGTCCCTGTCCTGGGTAGAACCACTCTCGAGTCCCTGTCCTGGGTAGAACCACTCTCGAGTCCCTGTCCTGGGTAGAACCACTTTTGAGTCCCTGTCCTGGGTAGAACCACTCTCGAGTCCCTGTCCAGGGTAGAACAACCCTGGAGTCCCTGTCCTGGGTAGAACAACCCTGGAGTCCCTGTCCAGGGTAGAACCACTCTGGAGTCCCTGTCCTGGGTAGAACCACTTTTGAGTCCCTGTCCTGGGTAGAACCACTCTGGAGTCCCTGTCCTGGGTAGAACCACTCTGGAGTCCCTGTCCTGGGTAGAACCACTTTTGAGTCCCTGTCCAGGGTAGAACCACTTTTGAGTCCCTGTCCTCGGTAGAACCACTCTGGAGTCCCTGTCCAGGGTAGAACCACTCTGGAGTCCCTGTCCTGGGTAGAACCACTCTGGAGTCCCTGTCCTGGGTAGAACCACTCACGAGTCCCTGTCCTCGGTAGAACCACTCTGGAGTCCCTGTCCTGGGTAGAACCACTCTGGAGTCCCTGTCCTGGGTAGAACCACTCTGGTAGAACCACTCTGGAGTCCCTGTCCTGGGTAGAACCACTCTGGAGTCCCTGTCCTGGGTAGAACCACTCTGGAGTCCCTGGCCTGGGTAGAACCACTCTGGAGTCCCTGTCCTGGGTAGAACCACTCTCGAGTCCCTGTCCTGGGTAGAACCACTCTCGAGTCCCTGTCCTGGGTAGAACCACTCTCGAGTCCCTGTCCTGGGTAGAACCACTTTTGAGTCCCTGTCCTGGGTAGAACCACTCTCGAGTCCATGTCCAGGGTAGAACAACACTGGAGTCCCTGTCCTGGGTAGAACAACCCTGGAGTCCCTGTCCAGGGTAGAACCACTCTGGAGTCCCTGTCCTGGGTAGAACCACTTTTGAGTCCCTGTCCTGGGTAGAACCACTCTGGAGTCCCTGTCCTGGGTAGAACCACTCTGGAGTCCCTGTCCTGGGTAGAACCACTTTTGAGTCCCTGTCCAGGGTAGAACCACTTTTAAGTCCCTGTCCTCGGTAGAACCACTCTGGAGTCCCTGTCCAGGGTAGAACCACTCTGGAGTCCCTGTCCTGGGTAGAACCACTCTGGAGTCCCTGTCCTGGGTAGAACCACTCACGAGTCCCTGTCCTCGGTAGAACCACTCTGGAGTCCCTGTCCTGGGTAGAACCACTCTGGAGTCCCTGTCCTGGGTAGAACGACTCTGGAGTCCCTGTCCAGGGTAGAACCACTCTGGAGTCCCTGTCCTGGGTAGAACCAGTCTCGAGTCTCTGTCCTGGGTAGAACCACTCTCGAGTCCCTGTCCTGGGAAGAACCACTCACGAGTCCCTGTCCTGGGTAGAACCACTCTAGAGTCCCTGTCCTGGACAGAACCACTCTTGAGTCCCTGTCCTGGACAGAACCACTCTCGAGTCCCTGTCCTGGACAGAACCACTCTCGAGTCCCTGTACTGGGTAAAACCACTCTAAGAGTCACTGTCCTGGGTAGAACAACTCTTGAGTCCCTGTCCTGGGCAGAACCACTCTGGAGTCCCTGTCCTGGGTAGAACCACTTTTGAGTCCCTGTCCTCGGTAGAACCACTCTAGAGTCCCTGTCCTGGGTAGAACCACTCTCGAGTCCCTGTCCTGGGTAGAACCACTCACGAGTCCCTGTCCTCGGTAGAACCACTCTAGACTCCCTGTCCTGGACAGAACCACTCTCGAGTCCCTGTCCTGGACAGAACCACTCTCGAGTCCCTGTCCTGGGAAGAACCACTCTGGAGTCCCTGTCCTGGGTAGAACCACTCTGGAGTCCCTGTCCTGGGTAGAACCACTCTGGAGTCCCTGGCCTGGGTAGAACCACTCTGGAGTCCCTGTCCTGCGTAGAACCACTCTGGAGTCCCTGTCCTGGGTAGAACCACTCTGGAGTCCCTGTCCTTGGTAGAACCACTCTCGAGTCCCTGTCCTGGGTAGAACCACTCTCGAGTCCCTGTCCTGGGTACAACCACTCTCGAGTCCCTGTCCTGGGTAGAACCACTCTGGAGTCCCTGTCCTGGGTAGAACCACTCTGGAGTCCCTGTCCAGGGTAGAACAACCCTGGAGTCCCTGTCCTGGGTAGAACAACCCTGGAGTCCCTGTCCAGGGTAGAACCACTCTGGAGTCCCTGTCCTGGGTAGAACCACTCTGGAGTCCCTGTCCTGGGTAGAACCACTCTTGAGTCCCTGTCCAGGGTAGAACCACTCTTGAGTCCCTGTCCTCGGTAGAACCACTCTGGAGTCCCTGTCCTGGGTAGAACCACTCTGGAGTCCCTGTCCAGGGTAGAACCACTCTGGAGTCCCTGTCCTGGGTAGAACCACTCTAGAGTCCCTGTCCTGGGTAGAACCACTCACGAGTCCCTGTCCTCGGTAGAACCACTCTGGAGTCCCTGTCCTCGGTAGAACCACTCTGGAGTCCCTGTCCTGGGTAGAACCACTCTGGAGTCCCTGTCCAGGGTAGAACCACTCTGGAGTCCCTGTCCTGGGTAGAACCACTCTCGAGTCCCTGTCCTGGGTAGAACCACTCTGGAGTCCCTGTCCTGGGTAGAACCACTCTCGAGTCCCTGTCCTGGGTAGAACCACTCTCGAGTCCCTGTCCTGGGTAGAACCACTCACGAGTCCCTGTCCTCGGTAGAACCAATCTAGAGTCCCTGTCCTGGACAGAACCACTCTCGAGTCCCTGTCCTGGGTAAAACCACTCTAAGAGTCACTGTCCTGGGTAGAACCACTCTAAGAGTCACTGTCCTGGGTAGAACAACTCTGGAGTCCCTGTCCAGGGTAGAACCACTCTGGAGTCCATGTCCTGGGTAGAACCACTCTGGAATCCCTGTCCTGGGTAGAACCACTCTGGAGTCCCTGTCCTGGGTAGAACCACTCTCGAGTCCCTGTCCTGGGTAGAACCACTCTGGAGTCCCTGTCCTGGGTAGAACCACTCTCGAGTTCCGGTCCTGGGTAGAACCACTCTGGAGTCCCTGTCCTGGGTAGAACCACTCTAGAGTCCCTGTCCTGGGTAGAACCACTCTACAGTCCCAGTCCTGGGTAGAACCACTCTCGAGTCCCTGTCCTGGGTAGAACCACTCTCGAGTCCCTGTCCTGGGTAGAACCACTCTGGAGTCCCTGTCCAGGGTAGAACCACTCTTGAGTCCCTGTCCTGGGTAGAACCACTCTGGAGTCCCTGTCCTGGGTAGAACCACTCTGGAGTCCCTGTCCTGGGTAGAACCACTCTGGAGTCCCTGTCCTGGGTAGAACCACTCTACAGTCCCAGTCCTGGGTAGAACCACTCTCGAGTCCCTGTCCTGGGTAGAACCACTCCCGAGTCCCTGTCCTGGGTAGAACCACTCTGGAGTCCCTGTCCTTGGTAGAACCACTCTCGAGTCCCTGTCCTGGGTAGAACCACTCTCGAGTCCCTGTCCTGGGTACAACCACTCTCGAGTCCCTGTCCTGGGTAGAACCACTCTCGAGTCCCTGTCCTGGGTAGAACCACTCTGGAGTCCCTGTCGTGGGTAGAACCACTCTGGAGTCCCTGTCCAGTGTAGAACAACCCTTGAGTCCCTGTCCTGGGTAGAACAACCCTGGAGTCCCTGTCCAGGGTAGAACCACTCTGGAGTCCCTGTCCTGGGTAGAACCACTCTGGAGTCCCTGTCCTGGGTAGAACCACTCTTGAGTCCCTGTCCAGGGTAGAACCACTCTTGAGTCCCTGTCCTCGGTAGAACCACTCTGGAGTCCCTGTCCTGGGTAGAACCACTCTGGAGTCCCTGTCCAGGGTAGAACCACTCTGGAGTCCCTGTCCTGGGTAGAACCACTCACGAGTCCCTGTCCTCGGTAGAACCACTCTGGAGTCCCTGTCCTGGGTAGAACCACTCTGGAGTCCCTGTCCTGGGTAGAACCACTCTGGAGTCCCTGTCCAGGGTAGAACCACTCTCGAGTCCCTGTCCTGGGTAGAACCACTCTCGAGTCCCTGTCCTGGGTAGAACCACTCTGGAGTCCCTGTCCTGGGTAGAACCACTCTGGAGTCCCTGTCCTGGGTAGAACCACTCTCGAGTTCCGGTCCTGGGTAGAACCACTCTGGAGTCCCTGTCCTGGGTAGAACCACTCTGGAGTCCCTGTCCTGGGTAGAACCACTCTACAGTCCCAGTCCTGGGTAGAACCACTCTCGAGTCCCTGTCCTGGGTAGAACCACTCTGGAGTCCCTGTCCTGGGTAGAACCACTCTGGAGTCCCTGTCCAGGGTAGAACCACTCTTGAGTCCCTGTCCTGGTTAGAACCACTCTGGAGTCCCTGTCCTGGGTAGAACCACTCTGGAGTCCCTGTCCTGGGTAGAACCACTCTGGAGTCCCTGTCCTGGGTAGAACCACTCTGGAGTCCCTGGCCTGGGTAGAACCACTCTCGAGTCCCTGTCCTGGGTAGAACCACTCTCGAGTCCCTGTCCTGGGTAGAACCACTCTGGAGTCCCTGTCCTGGGTAGAACCACTCTGGAGTCCCTGTCCTTGGTAGAACCACTCTGGAGTCCCTGTCCTGGGTAGAACCACTCTCGAGTCCCTGTCCTGGGTAGAACCACTCTCGAGTCCCTCTCCTGGGTAGAACCACTGAACAACCCTGGAGTCCCTGTCCTGGGTAGAACAACCCTGGAGTCCCTGTCCAGGGTAGAACCACTCTGGAGTCCCTGTCCTGGGTAGAACCACTTTTGAGTCCCTGTCCTGGGTAGAACCACTTTGGAGTCCCTGTCCTGGGTAGAACCACTCTGGAGTCCCTGTCCTGGGTAGAACCACTTTTGAGTCCCTGTCCAGGGTAGAACCACTTTTGAGTCCCTGTCCTCGGTAGAACCACTCTGGAGTCCCTGTCCAGGGTAGAACCACTCTGGAGTCCCTGTCCTGGGTAGAACCACTCTGGAGTCCCTGTCCTGGGTAGAACCACTCACGAGTCCCTGTCCTCGGTAGAACCACTCTAGAGTCCCTGTCCTGGACAGAACCACTCTCGAGTCCCTGTCCTGGACAGAACCACTCTCGAGTCCCTGTCCTGGGTAAAACCACTCTAAGAGTCACTGTCCTGGGTAGAACAACTCTTGAGTCCCTGTCCTGGGCAGAACCACTCTCAAGTCCCTGTACTGGGTAAAACCACTCTAAGAGTCACTGTCCTGGGTAGAACCACTCTAGAGTCCCTGTCCTGGACAGAACCACTCTCGAGTCCCTGTCCTGGACAGAACCACTCTCGAGTCCCTGTCCTGGGTAAAACCACTCTAAGAGTCACTGTCCTGGGTAGAACCACTCTAGAGTCCCTGTCCTGGACAGAACCACTCTCGAGTCCCTGTCCTGGACAGAACCACTCTCGAGTCCCTGTCCTGGGTAAAACCACTCTAAGAACTGTCCATGGTAGAACAACTCTCGAGTCCCTGTCCTGGGTAGAAGCAGTACTGAGTGTTGTATCTGGGTAGAACCACTTTAGAGTCCCTGTCCTGGGTAGAACCACTCATGAGTCCCTGTCCTGGGTAGAAGCAGTACTGAGTGTTGTATCTTGGTAGAACCACTCTCGAGTCCCTGTCCTAGGTAGAACCACACAAGAGTCCCTGTCCTGGGTAGAAGCAATACTGAGTGTTGTATCTGGGTAGAACCACTCTTGAGTCCCTGTCCTGGGTAGAACCACTCTCGAGTCCCTGTCAAGGGTAGAACCACTCTGGAGTCCCTGTCCTGGGTAAAACCACTCTCGAGTCCCTTTCCTGGGTAGAATCATTCTCGAGTCCCTGTCCAGGGTAGAAGCAGTACTGAGTGTGGTACCTGGATAGACCCACTCTCGAGTCCCTGTCCTGGGTAGAACCACTCTGGAGTCCCTGTCCTGGGTAGAACCACTATCGAGTCCCTGTCCTGGGTAGAAGCAGTACTGAGTGTTGTACCTGGGTAGAACCACTCTGGAGTCCCTGTCCTTGGTAGAAGCACTCTCGAGTCCCTGTCCTGGGTAGAACCACTCTGGAGTCCCTGTCCTGGGTAAAACCACTCTCGAGTCCCTTTCCTGGGTAGAATCATTCTCGAGTCCCTGTCCAGGGTAGAAGCAGTACTGAGTGTGGTACCTGGATAGACCCACTCTCGAGTCCCTGTCCTGGGTAGAACCACTCTGGAGTCCCTGTCCTGGGTAGAACCACTATCGAGTCCCTGTCCTGGGTAGAAGCAGTACTGAGTGTTGTACCTGGGTAGAACCACTCTGGAGTCCCTGTCCTTGGTAGAAGCACTCTCGAGTCCCTGTCCTGGGTAGAACCACTCTGGAGTCCCTGTCCTGGGTAGAACCACACTCGAGTCCCTGTCCTTGGTAGAACCACTCTTGATTCCCTGTCCTGGGTAGAACCACTCTCGAGTCCCTGTCCTGGGTAGAACCACTCTCAAGTCCCTGTCCTGGGTAGAAGCACTCTTGAGTCCCTGTCCTGGGTAGAACCATTCTCTAGTCCCTGTCCCGGGAAAAACAAATCTTGAGTCTCTGTCCTGGGTCGAAGCAGTACCGAGTGTTGTACCTGGGTAGAATCACTCTTGAGTCCCTGTCCTGGGTAGAACCACTCTCCAGTCTCTGTCCTGGACAGAACCACTCTCGAGTCCCTGTCCTGGGTAAAACCACTCTAAGAGTCACTGTCCTGGGTAGAACCACTCTAGAGTCCCTGTCCTGGACAGAACCACTCTCGAGTCCCTGTCCTGGACAGAACCACTCTCGAGTCCCTGTCCTGGGTAAAACCACTCTAAGAACTGTCCATGGTAGAACAACTCTCGAGTCCCTGTCCTGGGTAGAAGCAGTACTGAGTGTTGTATCTGGGTAGAACCACTTTAGAGTCCCTGTCCTGGGTAGAACCACTCATGAGTCCCTGTCCTGGGTAGAAGCAGTACTGAGTGTTGTATCTTGGTAGAACCACTCTCGAGTCCCTGTCCTAGGTAGAACCACACAAGAGTCCCTGTCCTGGGTAGAAGCAATACTGAGTGTTGTATCTGGGTAGAACCACTCTTGAGTCCCTGTCCTGGGTAGAACCACTCTCGAGTCCCTGTCAAGGGTAGAACCACTCTGGAGTCCCTGTCCTGGGTAAAACCACTCTCCAGTCCCTTTCCTGGGTAGAATCATTCTCGAGTCCCTGTCCAGGGTAGAAGCAGTACTGAGTGTGGTACCTGGATAGACCCACTCTCGAGTCCCTGTCCTGGGTAGAACCACTCTGGAGTCCCTGTCCTGGGTAGAACCACTATCGAGTCCCTGTCCTGGGTAGAAGCAGTACTGAGTGTTGTACCTGGGTAGAACCACTCTGGAGTCCCTGTCCTTGGTAGAAGCACTCTCGAGTCCCTGTCCTGGGTAGAACCACTCTGGAGTCCCTGTCCTGGGTAAAACCACTCTCGAGTCCCTTTCCTGGGTAGAATCATTCTCGAGTCCCTGTCCAGGGTAGAAGCAGTACTGAGTGTGGTACCTGGATAGACCCACTCTCGAGTCCCTGTCCTGGGTAGAACCACTCTGGAGTCCCTGTCCTGGGTAGAACCACTATCGAGTCCCTGTCCTGGGTAGAAGCAGTACTGAGTGTTGTACCTGGGTAGAACCACTCTGGAGTCCCTGTCCTTGGTAGAAGCACTCTCGAGTCCCTGTCCTGGGTAGAACCACTCTGGAATCCCTGTCCTGGGTAGAACCACACTCGAGTCCCTGTCCTTGGTAGAACCACTCTTGATTCCCTGTCCTGGGTAGAACCACTCTCGAGTCCCTGTCCTGGGTAGAACCACTCTCAAGTCCCTGTCCTGGGTAGAAGCACTCTTGAGTCCCTGTCCTGGGTAGAACCATTCTCTAGTCCCTGTCCCGGGAAAAACAAATCTTGAGTCTCTGTCCTGGGTCGAAGCAGTACCGAGTGTTGTACCTGGGTAGAATCACTCTTGAGTCCCTGTCCTGGGTAGAACCACTCTCCAGTCTCTGTCCTGGGTAGAAGCACTCTCGAGTCCCTGTCCTGGGTAGAACCACCCTTGAGTCTCTGTCATGGGTAGAACCACTCTCGAGTCCCTGTCCTGGGTAGAAGCAGTACTGAGTGTTGTACCTGGGTAGAATCACTCTTGAGTCCCTGTCCTGGGTAGAACCACTCTCGAGTCTCTGTCATGGGTAGAACCACTCTCGAGTCCCTGTCCTGGGTAGAAGCAGTACTGAGTGTTGTACCTGGGTAGAACCACTCTCGAGCTCTGTCATGGGTAGAAGCAATACTGAGTGTTGAACCTAGGTAAAACCACCCTCTAGTCCCTGTTCTGGGTAGATCACTGTCCTGGGTAGAACCACTCTCGAGTCTCTGTCATGGGTAGAACCACTCTTGAGTCCCTGTCCTGGGTAGAAGCAGAACTGAGTGTTGTACCTGGGTAGAACCACTATCGAGTCCCTGTCCTGGGTAGAAGCAGTACTGAGTGTTGTACCTTGGAAGAACCACTATCGAGTCCCTGTCTTGGGTAGAAGCAGTACAGAGTGTTGTACCTGGGTAGAACCACTATCGAGTCCCTGTCCTGGGTAGAAGCAGTACTGAGTGTTGTACCTGGGTAGAACCACTCTCCAGTCCCTGTCCTGGGTAGAACCACTATCGAGTCCCTGTCCTGGGTAGAAGCAGTACTGAGTGTGGTACATGGGTAGAACCACTCTCGAGTCCCTGTCCTGGGTAGAAGCAGTACTGATTGATGTACATGGGTAAAACCACTCTCGAGTCCCTGTCCTGGGTAGAACCACTATCGAGTACCTGTCCTGGGTAGAAGCACTCTCGAGTCCCTGTCCTGGGCAGAACCACTCTCGAGTACCTGTCATGGGTAGAACCACTCTCGAGTACCTGTCCTTGGTAGAAGCACTCTCGAGTCCCTGTCCTGGGTAGAACCACTCTCGAGTCCCTGTCCTGGGTAGAACCACTCTCGAGTACCTGTCCTTGGTAGAACAACCCTCGAGTCCCTGTCCTGCGTAGAACCACACTCGAGTCCCTGTCCTGGGTAGAACCACTCTCGAGTCCCTGTCCTGGGTAGAACCACTCTTGAGTCCCTGTCCTGGGTAGAACCACACTCGAGTCCCTGTCCTGGGTAGAACAACCCTCGAGTCCCTGTCCTGCGTAGAACCACTCTCGAGTCCCTGTCCTGGGTAGAAGCTGTACTGAGAGTTGTACCTTGGTAGAACCACTCTCGAGTCCCTGTCCTGGGTAGAACCACTCTGGAGTCCCTGTCCAGGATAGAACCTCTCTGGAGTCCCTGTCAAGGGTAGAACCACTCTGGAGTCCCTGTCCTGGGTAGAACCACTCTGGAGTCCCTGTCCTGGGTAGAACCACTCTCGAGATCCTGTCCTGGGTAGAAGCAGTACTGAGTATTGTACCTGGGTAAAACCACTCTCAAGTCCCTGTCCTGGGTAGAACCAATCTCGAGTCCTTGTCCTGGGTTGAACCAGTACTGAATGTTGTACCTGGGTAGAACCACTCTCGAGTCCCTGTCCTGGGTAGAACCATTCTCGAGTCCTTGTCCTGGGTCGAAGCAGTACTGAGACTTGTACCTTGGTAGAAGCACTCTCAAGTCCCTGTCCTGGGTAGAACCTATCTGAAGTCCCTGTCCTGGGTAGAAGCAGTACTGAGTGTTGTACCTGGATAGAACCATCCTTGAGTCCCTGTCCTGGGTAGAAGCAGTACAGAGTGTTGTACCTTGGTAGAACCACTATCGAGTCCCTGTCCTGGGTAGAAGCAGTACTGAGTGTTGTACCTGGGTAGAACCACTATCGAGTCCCTGTCTTGGGTAGAAGCAGTACAGAGTGTTGTACCTGGGAAGAACCACTATCGAGTCCCTGTCCTGGGTAGAAGCAGTACTGAGTGTTGTACCTGGGTAGAACCACTCTCGAGTCCCTGTCCTGGGTAGAACCACTATCGAGTCCCTGTCCTGGGTAGAAGCAGTACTGAGTGTTGTACATGGGTAGAACCACTCTCGAGTCCCTGTCCTGGGTAGAAGCAGTACTGAGTGTTGAACATGGGTAAAACCACTCTCGAGTCCCTGTCCTGGGTAGAACCACTATCGAGTCCCTGTCCTGGGTAGAAGCAGGACTGAGTGTTGTACCTAGGTAGAACCACTCTCGAGTCTCAGTCCTGGGTAGAACCACTCTTGAGTCCCTGTCCTGGGTAGAAGCTGTACTAAGTGTTTTACCTAGGTAGAACCACTCTCGAGTCTCAGTCCTGGGTAGAACCACTCTTGAGTCCCTGTCCTGGGTAGAAGCAGGACTGAGTGTTGTACCTAGGTAGAACCACTCTCAAGTCCCTGTCCTGGGTAGAACCACTCTCGAGTCCCTTTCCTGGGTAGAACCACTATTGAGTCCCTGTCCTGGGTAGAAGCAGGACTGAGTGTTGTACCTAGGTAGAACCACTCTCGAGTCTCAGTCCTGGGTAGAACCACTCTTGAGTCCCTGTCCTGGGTAGAAGCAGGACTGAGTGTTGTACCTAGGTAGAACCACTCTCAAGTCCCTGTCCTGGGTAGAACCACTCTTGAGTCCCTGTCCTGGGTAGAACCACTATCGAGTCCCTGTCCTGGGTAGAAGCACTCTGGAGTCCCTGTCCTGGGTAGAACCACTCTGGAGTCCCTGTCCTGGGTAGAACCACTCTCGAGTCTCAGTCCTGGGTAGAACCACTCTGGAGTCCCTGTCCAGGGTAGAACCACTCTCAAGTCCCTGTCCTGGGTAGAAGCAGTACTGAGTGTTGTACCTGTGTAGAACCACTCTGGAGTCCCTGTCCCGGGTAGAAGCAGTACTGAGTGTTGTACCTGGGTAGAATCACTCTCAAGTCCCTGTCCTGGGTAGAAGCAGTACTGAGTGTTGTACCTGGGTAGAACCACTCTTGAGTCCCTGTCCTGGGTAGAAGCAGTACTGAGTGTTGTACCTGGGTAGACCCACTCTCAAGTCCCTGTCCTGGGTAGAAGCAGTACTGAGTGTTGTACCTGGGTAGAACCACCCTCGAGTCCCTGTTCTGGATAGAACCACTCTCGAGTCCTTGTCCTGGGTAGAACCTCTCTTGAGTCGCTGTATTGGGTAGAACCACTCTCGTGTCCCTGTCCTTGGTAGAACCACTCGCGAGTCCCTGTCCTGAGAAGAAGCAGTACTGAGTGTTGTACCTGGGTAGAACCACTCTCGAGTCCCTGTCCTGGGTAGAAGCAGTACTGAGTGTTGTACCATGGTAGAACCACTCTCGAGTCCCTGTCCTGAGTAGAAGCAGTACTGAATGTTGTACCTGGGTAGAACCACTCTCGAGTCCCTGTCCTGAGAAGAAGCAGTACTGAGTGTTGTACCTGGGTAAAACCACTCTCGAGTCCCTGTCCTGGGTAGAAGCAGTACTGAGTGTTGTACCTGGGTAGAACCACTCTCGAGTCCCTGTCCTGAGTAGAAGCAGTACTAAGTGTTGTACCTGGGTAGAACCACTCTCAAGTTCCTGTCATGAGTAGAACCACTCTCGAGTCCATGTCCTGGGTAGAACCACTCTCGAGTCCCTGTCCTTGGTAGAAGCACTCTCGAGTCCCGGTCCTGGGTAGAAGCAGTACTGAGTGTTGTACCTGGGCAGAACCACTCTCGAGTCCCTGTCCTGAGAAGAAGCAGTACTGAGTGTTGTACCTGGGTAGAACCACTCTCAAGTTCCTGTCATGAGCAGAACCACTCTCGAGTCCCTGTCCTGGGTAGAAGCAGTACTGAGTGCTGTACCTTGTTAGAACCACTCTTGAGTCCCTGTCCTGGGTAGAACCACTCTCGAGTCCCTGTCCTTGGTAGTAGCAGTTCTGAGTGTTGTACCTGGGTAGAACCACTCTCAAGTCCCTGTCATGAGTAGAACTACTCTCGAGTCCCTGTCCTTGGTAGAACCACTCTTGAGTCCCTGTCCTGGGTAGAAGCAGTACTGAGTGTTGTACCTGGGTAGAACAACTACCCGAGTCCCTGTCCTGGGTAGAATCACTCTCGAGTCCATGTCCTGGGTAGAACCACTCTCGAGTCCCTGTCCTGGGTAGAAGCAGTACTGAGTGTTGTATCTGGGTAGAACCACTTGGGTGGAACCACTCTCGAGTCCTTGTCCTGGGTAGAAGCAGCACAGAGTGTTGTACCTGGGTAGAACCACTCTCGAGTCCCTGTCCTGGGTAGAAGCAGTACTGAGTGTTGTATCTGGGTAGAAGCAGTACTGAGTGTTGTACCTGGGTGGAACCACTTTCGAGTCCCTGTCCTGGGTGGAACCACTCTCGAGTCCTTGTCCTGGGTAGAAGCAATACAGAGTGTTGTACCTGGGTAGAAGCAGTACTGAGTGTTGTATCTGGGTAGAACCACTCTCAAGTCCCTGTCCTGGGTGGATCCACTCTCGAGTCCTTGTCCTGGGTAGAAGCAATACAGAGTGTTGTACCTGGGTAGAAGCAGTACAGAGTGTTGTAACTGGATAGAACCACTTTCGAGTCCCTGTCCTGGGTAGAACAACTCTCGAGTCTCTGTCATTGGTAGAACCACTCTCGAGTCCCTGTCCTGGGTAGAAGCAGTACAGAGTGTTGTTCCTGGGTAGAACACCTCTCGAGTCCCTGTCCTCAGTAGAAGCAGTACTGAGTGTTGTACCTGGGTAGAACCACTCTTGAGTCCCTGTCCTGGGTAGAACCACTCAGGAGTCCCTGTCCTGGGAAGAAGCAGTACTGAGTGTTGTACCTGGGTAGAACCACTCTTGAGTCCCTGTCCTGGGTAGAACCACTCAGGAGTCCCTGTCCTGGGAAGAAGCAGTACTGAGTGTTGTACCTGGGTAGAACCACTCTTGAGTCCCTGTCCTGGGTAGAACCACTCTGGAGTCCCTGTCCTGGGAAGAAGCAGTACTGAGTGTTGTACCTGGTTAGAAGCAGTACTGAGTACTGTACCTGGGTAGAAGCAGTACTGAGTGTTGTTTTGAATGTCTTATTGAACAATTATGTGAAGATTCGTTCCATAAAGCACAAGAGGTGCTTCAATCTTTTTTATATGATGTACAAACATGTTGTATTGTGACAGCTGTTATATATGAAATAAGTAAAACAAAATGAAAATCAATCAAAGGCATAATTCTGTTCAAAATCAAAGGAGAGTTATGGAACATGTGTAGTTCATATCAGGACAACTTAGTAAATGTTTAAACCAGTATAACACCGCTGTCTGTCTCTACAGAGGGGTAGCAATGTTCCAATTGGTTGTCATTCATTTTATCATGTTTTGTCATTTTTAATATTGTAGTTAATTACCAACCCCTGTGTGGTTTGGTTCCAGTTGCATTAGGCCATTATAAATTAATTGCTAGATTATCATTTTTTCTTAAAAAGGGGGAGGTGTGGATGGGGGTAAGTATTTTATTTCATTTAAAAAAGATATATATATATTTTTTTTTTTTAATTTTTCATTATTTTTATGAAAATAAAAAAAGGTCAGGGCGGCATGACAAAAAGGGGGCGGACAGAGATGATAATCTAGCAAGTAATTTATTATGGCCTTATAAGTGATGACAAGCGGGGCGGTAGTCTAATGGATAGAGTGTTGGCCGCTCACGCCAGAGGTTGCGGGTTCGATCCCGAGCTCGACCCGATGCCTCTCATAAAACAACACTCAGTACTGGTTCTACCCAGGAAGCGGACTCGAAAGCGGTTCATATAAGCTCTGAGCTTTCATCGCAATCGAGCTAAAAATAAATTAGTATAAACTAAGTGATGACAAGAATAGGACAACTGTAAATAAAACACTTTGTAAGGGGACACATTGACTAATTGAGTATTGGATACCGTACTGAGGTTTTGGCCCATTTGTTTGTATTATTTTAAATAATTATTTACATTATTTGGCTGGGAATTTTTACATAAAAGAGAGCCTACAATTATTCTTGGTGACACATATAACTATTATATGTAACCCCAGTTCATGCAAGTCATATTCTGCTTTTTCAACATTTCCATGCAATATATATTTAAAAAGCTTTCATTGCAAGTTTCTGGCATTATAATGCCATTCTGACCATGCCCACTAAAAGAATTGTGGGTTTTTATGATGTTTAGAATCCTCAACAGTTTGATGCTTATATATAATCACTACCAGTACCTTTAAGTTACAGCTGAGATATACAGGGACAGATATGATTTCCTAAAAGTCTCTTTCCCCAGAAGGTAGGGTTTGATGTTTATATATAATCCATCAGTACCTTTAAGTTACAGCTGAGATATACAGGGACAGATATGATGTCCTACAAGTCTCACTCCCAAGAAGGCGGGGTTTGATATTTAAATATGTTTAACCATCAGTACCTTTAAGTTACAGCTGAGATATAACGGGACAGATATTTCCTACAAGTCTCATTCCCGAGAAGGCAGGGTTTGATGTTTATATAAAATCACCATCAGTACCTTTAAGTTACAGCTGAGATATACAGGGACAGATATGATTCCCTACAAGTCTCATTCCCCAGAAGGCAGGGTTTGATGTTTATATATAATCACCATCAGTACCTTTAAGTTCCAGCTGAGATATACAGGGGCAGATATGACTTCCTACAAGTCTCATTCCCCAAGAAGGCAGGGTTTGATGTTTATATTATAATCACCATCAGTACCTTTAAGTTACAGCTGAGATATACAGGGACAGATATGATTTCCTACAAGTCTCATTCCCCAGAAGGCAGGGTTTGATGTTTATATATAATCACCATCAGTACATTTAAGTTACAGCTAAGATATACAGGGGCAGATATGACTTCCTACAAGTCTCATTCCCCAAAAAGGCGGTTTGATATTTAAATAAATATGTTTAACCATTTGTACCTTTAAGTTCCAGCTGAGATATACAGGGACAGATATTTCCTACAAGTCTCATTTCCGAGAAGGCAGGGTTTGATGTTTATATAAAATCACCATCAGTACTTTTAAGTTACAGCTGAGATATACAGGGGCAGATATGACTTCCTACAAGTCTCATTCCCCAAAAAGGTGGTTTGATATTTAAATAAATATGTTTAACCATTTGTACCTTTAAGTTCCAGCTGAGATATACAGGGACAGATATTTCCTACAAGTCTCATTTCCGAGAAGGCAGGGTTTGATGTTTATATAAAATCACCATCAGTACTTTTAAGTTACAGCTGAGATATACAAGGGCAGATATGACTTCCTACAAGTCTCATTCCCCAGAAGGCAGGGTTTGATGTTTATATATGATCACCATCAGTACCTTTAAGTTCCAGCTGAGATATACAGGGGCAGATATGACTTCCTACAAGTCTCATTCCCCAGAAGGCAGGGTTTGATGTTTATATATAATCACCATCAGTACCTTTAAGTTCCAGCTGAGATATACAGGGGCAGATATGACTTCCTACAAGTCTCATTCCCCAGAAGGCAGGGTTTGATGTTTATAGATGATCACCATCAGTACCTTTAAGTTACAGCTAAGATTTACAGGGGCAGATATGACTTCCTACAAGTCTCATTCCCCAGAAGGCAGGGTTTGATGTTTATATATGATCACCATCAGTACCTTTAAGTTACAGCTGAGATATACAGGGGCCGATATGATTTCCTACAAGTCTCACTCCCGAGAAGGCAGAGTTTGATGTTTATATATGATCACCATCAGTACTTTTAAGTTCCAGCTGAGATATACAGGGGCAGATATGACTTCCTACAAGTCTCATTCCCCAGAAGGCAGGGTTTGATGTTTATATATGATCACCATCAGTACCTTTAAGTTCCAGCTGAGATATACAGTGGTTAGATATGTCTTCCTACAAGTCTTATTCCCTAGAAGGCAGGCTTTGATGTTTATATATGATCACCATCAGTACCTTTAAGTTACAGCTGAGATATACAGGGGCAGATATGATTGCCTACAAGTCTAACATCTGAGAAGGCGGGTTTAATGCTTATATATAATCACCATCAATACCTTTAAGTTACAGCTGAGATATACAGGGACAGATATGATTCCCTACAAGTCTCATTCCCCAGAAGGCAGGGTTTGATGTTTATATATAATCACCATCAGCACCTTTAAGTTACAGCTAAGATATACAGGGCCAGATATGATTTCCTACAAGTCTCACTCCCAAGAAGGCGGGTTTTGATATTTAAATATGTTTAACCATCAGTAACTTTAAGATCCAGCTGAGATATACAGGGGCAGATATGATTCCCTACAAGTCTCATTCCCCAAAAGGCAGGGTTTGATGTTTATATATAATCACTATCAGTACCTTTAAGTTACAGCTGAGATATACAGGGGCAGATGTAATTCCCTACAAGTCTCACTCCCAACAAGGCGGGGTTTGATGTTTATATATAATCACCATCAGTACCTTTAAGTTACAGCTGAGATATACAGGGGCCGATATGATTTCCTACAAGTCTCACTCCCGAGAAGGCAGGGTTTGATGTTTATATATAATCGCCATCAGTACCTTTAAGTTACAGCTGAGATATACAGGGCCAGATATGTTTCCCCATAAATCTCATTAAAAGATCTTCATCATCAGCATCAGCACCATTATCATCATCAAAAATCACTCTTGATAAAAAAATTGAGCTCTATACTGGTAAACTTTTTATCGGCAACACTAAAACTAGGTAAAACTTTACGGTATTGCATAATTTTTTCTGCATCACTTTTTTTTTTATATTACGACTTTTGTCACATGATATCAATCTTTCACAACTAAATGCATGTTTAGGCTGCATGCACAATACACATGCATCACAGCGACAATAACACATCTTGGCCTGTTGCCAATACATTATTTTTGCATTACAATATCTGCACACCCATGCATCTGCCTCGTTTGCATTGTTGGTTTTTTTTATGCAATAGCTTTTTAATATTGCATCTGCAAGTGAAATGAAGACTAATAAATTCCGGTTTTCTTGTTGCCTCAAGTTTTTATTCTTTTCTTTTTGTGCTCATGCTTAGAAAAGGTTAAAGGGTCACTAACATCACCTTTTGTGGATAAAAACTGAGTGGCATACACTGCAATTATATGTCTGTGACAAGCCACAAAATGGACAAGATGAATTTTTTTCTAAAATCTTAAAAGCCAGACTCTATGTTAATGTGATTATGTGTTAATGGCCCCATGCACTTTTTGAAAAAAAAAATGCCTGGTTGCCTCGAGATATAAAACAAATTGGTAAAAAATCAGCTTGAGTTCCCCAGTTAAATTGCTTCAATACTGGAAGAAAAGAAATGGCTTTTAAAGCAGTAACTTCTTTAATAAAAATGTCAAACAGAAACAAATGACAGGAGTATTTTGTTTGGTGGTACAATTATAATTAAAAACAAAGTCCCATTGTGTAGTTCAATTTAAAATAAAATTAAGATTTATATCTCATTGAGTATGCGTTACATAATTATATTACCAGTGTAGAAGATTTTACAAGTATTAAATTTATTAAACGAGTTTGCAAAAACATATTTTGCAGGTTTTGCCAGCATAACATATTTTAATAAATTCAGTGATATCTACAGCAACGATACCCAGATATGGCCCCACTTTCACTAAACATCTCAACTTGAAAGTTTCCTTTAACTTTTTTATAATTTTGCAAGTTATCCGTTAAACAATGAGTAAAGATTTATTCAAACTCCAAATCTCTGTGGTCATTTAATGTGTAATGAGTTCAAGAAATTATTTAGAGAAACTGAGATTTTTTAGTTGAGGAAAATCTCAGTTTGAATTATTTAGTGAAACTGGCCCTTGCGTCAGCAGGGCTGGAAAATTCCACTCGTCCGCTCGCCATGATGAGTGAACATATGGTCAGGACGAGTAAGATTTAAGATACCGACCTTAGTATTTCTTTGATTTTAAGCTGCCCCCTAATTTTCATGCCACCAGCAAAAGTCTGATCATGTTCTGAGACTAGCACATGTGTGTTCAGGTTCTGAGAGTAGCACAAATGTGATTATGTTCTGAGACGCACAAATGTGATTATGTTCTGAGACTAGCACAAATGTGATTATGTTCTCAGACTAGCACAATTCTGATTATGTTATGAGACTAGCACAAGTGTGATCATGTTCGGAGACTAGCACAAGTGTGATTATGTTCTGAGACTAGCACAAGTGTGATCATGTTCTGAGACAAGCACAAGTGTGATTATGTACTTAGACTTGCACAAGTGTGATTATGTTCAGAAACTAGCAAAGGTCTGATAATGTTCTGAGACTAGCACGAGAGTGTTAATGTTCTGAGACTAGCATAAGTGTGATTATGTTCTGACACTAGCACAAGTGTGATTATGTTCTGAGACTAGCAAAAGTCTGATTATATTCTGAGACTAGCACAAGTGTGATCATGTTCTAAAACAAGCAAAGTCTGATTATATTCTGAGACTAGCATGAGAATGTTAATGTTCTGAGACAAGCACAAGTGTGATTATGTTCTGACACTAGCAAAAGTCTGATTATATTCTGAGACTAGCACAAGTGTCATCATGTTCTGAAACTATCAAAGGGCTAATTATGTTCTGAGACTAGCACGAGAGTGTTAATGTTCTGAGACAAGCAACAGTGTGATTATGTTCTGACACTAGCACAGGTGTGATTATGTTCTGAGACAAGCAAAAGTCTGATTATATTCTGAGACTAGCACAAGTTTGATCATGTTCTAAAACAAGCAAAAGTCTGATTATGTTCTGAGACTAGTGCAAGTGTGATTATGTTCTGAGACTAGCAAAAGTCTGATCATGCTTTGAGAGTAGCACAAGTGTGATTATGCTTTGAGAGTAGCACAAGTGTGATTATGTTCTGAGACAAGCACAAGTGTGATTATGTTCTGAGACTAGCACAAATGTGATTATGTTCTCAGACTAGCACAATTCCGATTATGTTATGAGACTAGCACAAGTGTGATCATGTTCTAAGACTAGCACAAGTGTGACCAGGTTCTGAGACTAGCACTAGTGTGATTATGTTCTGACACTAGCACAAGTGTGATTATGTTTTGAGACTAGCAAAAGTCTGATTATATTCTGAGACAAGCACAAGTGTGATCATGTTCTAAAACAAGCAAAAGTCTGATTATGTTCTGAGATTAGCACAAGTATGATTATGTTCTGAGACTAGCACAAGTGTGATCATGTTCTAAAACAAGCAAAAGTCTGATTATGTTCTGAGATTAGCACAAATGTGATTATGTTCTAAGACTAGCACAAGTGTGATTATGTTCTGAGACTAGCAAAAGTCTGATTATGTTCTGAGATTAGCACAAGTGTGATTATGTTCTGAGACTAGCACAAGTGTGATCATGTTCTGAGACTAGCAAAAGTGTGATTATGTTCTGAGAATAGCACAAGTGTGATCATGTTCTAAAACAAACAAAAGTCTGATTATGTTCTGAGATTAGCACAAGTGTGATTATGTTCTGGGACTAGTACAAATGTGATTATGTTCTGAGACTAGCACAAGTGTGATCATGTTCTAAAACAAACAAAAGTCTGATTGTGTTTTGAGACTAGCACAAGTGTGATTATGTTCTGAGACTAGCACAAGTGTGATTATGTTTTGAGACTAGCAAAAGTCTGATTATATTCTGAGACAAGCACAAGTGTGATCATGTTCTAAAACAAACAAAAGTCTGATTATGTTCTGAGATTAGCACAAGTGTGATTATGTTCTGAGACTAGCACAAGTGTGATTATGTTCTGAGACTAGCACAAGTGTGATTATGTTCTGAGAATTGCATAAGTGTGATTATGTTCTGACACTAGCACAAGTGTGATTATGTTCTGAGACTAGCAAAAGTCTGATTATATTCTGAGACTAGCACAAGTGTGATCATGTTCTAAAACAAGCAAAGTCTGATTACATTCTGAGACTAGCATGAGAATGTTAATGTTCTGAGACAAGCACAAGTGTGATTATGTTCTGACACTAGCAAAAGTCTGATTATATTCTGAGACTAGCACAAGTGTGATCATGTTCTGAGACTAGCAAAAGTCTGATCATGCTTTGAGAGTAGCACAAGTGTGATTATGTTCTGAGACAAGCACAAGTGTGATTATGTTCTGAGACTAGCACAAATGTGATTATGTTCTCAGACTAGCACAATTCTGATTATGTTATGAGACTAGCACAAGTGTGATCATGTTCTAAGACTAGCACAAGTGTGACCAGGTTCTGAGACTAGCACTAGTGTGATTATGTTCTGACACTAGCACAAGTGTGATTATGTTTTGAGACTAGCAAAAGTCTGATTATATTCTGAGACAAGCACAAGTGTGATCATGTTCTAAAACAAGCAAAAGTCTGATTATGTTCTGAGATTATCACAAGTATGATTATGTTCTGAGACTAGCACAAGTGTGATCATGTTCTAAAACAAGCAAAAGTCTGATTATGTTCTGAGATTAGCACAAATGTGATTATGTTCTAAGACTAGCACAAGTGTGATTATGTTCTGAGACTAGCAAAAGTCTGATTATGTTCTGAGATTAGCACAAGTGTGATTATGTTCTGAGACTAGCACAAGTGTGATTATGTTCTGAGACTAGCACAAGTGTGATTATGTTCTGAGAATTGCATAAGTGTGATTATGTTCTGACACTAGCACAAGTGTGATTATGTTCTGAGACTAGCAAAAGTCTGATTATATTCTGAGACTAGCACAAGTGTGATCATGTTCTAAAACAAGCAAAGTCTGATTATATTCTGAGACTAGCAAAAGTCTGATTATGTTCTGAGATTAGCACAAGTGTGATTATGTTCTGAGACTAGCACAAGTGTGATTATGTTCTGAGAATTGCACAAGTGTGATTATGTTCTGAGACTAGCATAAGTGTGATTATGTTCTGAGACTAGCACAAGTGTGATTATGTTCTGAGACTAGCACAAGTGTGATTATGTTTTTAGACTAGCAAAAGTCTGATTATATTCTGAGACAAACACAAGTGTGATCATGTTCTAAAACAAGCAAAAGTCTGATTATGTTCTGAGATTAGCACAAGTGTGATTATGTTCTGAGACTAGCATAAGTGTGATTATGTTCTGAGACTAGCAAAAGTGTGATTATGTTCTGAGAATAGCACAAGTGTGATCATGTTCTAAAACAAAGAAAAGTCTGATTGTGTTTTGAGACTAGCACAAGTGTGATTATGTTCTGAGACTAGTACAAGTGTGATTATGTTTTGAGACTAGCAAAAGTCTGATTATATTCTGAGACAAGCACAAGTGTGATCATGTTCTAAAACAAGCAAAAGTCTGATTATGTTCTGAGATTAGCACAAGTATGATTATGTTCTGAGACAAGCACAAGTGTGATATTGTTCTGAGACTAGCACAAGTGTGATTATGTTCTGAGACTAGCACAAGTGTGATTATGTTCTGAGAATTGCACAAGTGTTATTATGTTCGGAGAATAGTATAAGTGTGATTATGTTCTGAGACTAGCACAAGTGTGATTATGTTCTGAGAATTGCACAAGTGTGATTATGTTCTGAGACTAGCACAAGTCTGAGTATGTTCTGAGACTAGCATAAGTGTGATTATGTTCTGAGACTAGCACAATTCTGATTATGTTCTTAGACTAGCACAAGTCTGATCATGTTCTGAGACTAGCACAAGTGTGACCAGGTTCTGAGACTAGCACAAATGTGATTATGTTTTGAGACTAGCACAAGCGTGATTATGTTCTGAGACTAGCACAAGTCTGAGTATGTTCTAAGACAAGCACAAGTGTTATCATGTTCTAAGACTAGCTCAAGTGTGATTATGTTCTTAGACTTGCACTAGTGTGATTATGTTCTGAAACTAGCAAAAGTCTGATTATGTTCCGGGACTAGCACAAGAGTGATTATGTTCTGAGACAAGCACAAATGTGGTTATGTTCTGAGACTAGCACAAGTGTGATTATGTTCAGAGACTAGCAAAAGTCTGATTATATTCTGACACTAGCACAAGTGTGATCCTGTTTTAAGACTAGCACAAGTGTGATTATGTTTTGAGATTGACTCAAGTGTGATTGTGATTTGAGACAAGCAAAAGTGTGATTATGCTCAGAGACTAGCAAAAGTCTGATTATGTTCTGAGACTAGCACAAGTGTGATCATGTTCTGAGAATAGCAAAAGTCTGATTATATTCTGAGACTAGTTAAAGTGTGATTATGTTCTGAGACTAAAAAAATCTGATTATGTTCTGAGACTAGCACAAGTGTGATCATGTTCTGAGAGTAGCACAAGTGTGATTATGATTTGAGACAAGCAAAAGTGTGATTATGTTCTGAGACTAGCACAAGTGTGATCATGTTCTGAAACAAGCAAAAGTCTGATTATGTTCTGAGATCAGCACAAATGTGATCATGTTCTGAGAATAGCACAAGTTTGATCATGTTCTGAGATAAGCACAAGTCTGATTATGATATGTGTCTCACACAAGTCTGATTATGTTCAGAGCATCATACAAATACCTGTTCATCTGGTCAACAAATTAATAGCCAGTGAATAAAAACATTCTATGAAGTGTTCCATGCAGATGAAATAAAACAAACTTCGCAGATTTTAACTTATGCTATTTTGGATGATATCACATGTGAGACAAATCAGACACATATTAACACCAGCGACAGGAAGGTTCCATATCAAAGCCAAAAAAGTATGGACAAAATTCGCCAAGATTTGGAAAGATGGGTCTAGACTTCTGCACTTTGTAGATAAATATATTTTTTTATTAACAGAAATTTTCTTTTCCAGTCAGACGAAGATAAGTGTTTGTCTGGAACATGTGATGAAAAGAAAATTGATCAATATATGACTAAACATCCAAAATCTCTGATGACATAATCATGACATGACCATGGCAGATCTTCTTTCAAAACACTGATGACATATCCATGACAAGGTCATGGCATATTAACATTTAGAACACTGATGACATATCCATGACATGACTGTGGCAGATTTTCATTCATAACACTGATGACATATCCATGACATTGTCATGGCAGATCTTCATTCAGAACACTGATGACATATCCATGACAAGGTCATGGCAGATCTTCATTCAGAACACTGATGACATATCCATGACATGGCTGTGGCAGATCTTCATTCAGAACACTGATGACATATCCATGACATGGTTATGGCAGATCTTCTTCAGAACACTGATGACATATCCATGATATGGCTGTGGCAGATCTTCATTCAGAACACTGATGACATATCTATGACATAGTCATGGCAGATCTTCAGAACACTGATAACATATCCATGACATGGTCATGGCAGATCTTCATTCAGAACTGATGACATATCCATTACATGACTGTGGCAGATCTTCAATCAGAGCACTAATGATATATCCATGACATGGTCATGGCAGATCTTCATTCAGAACTGATGACATATCCATTACATGACTATGGCAGATTTTCATTCAGAACTGATGACATATCCATGACATGACTGTGGCAGATCTTCGATCAAAACACTGATGACATATCCATGACATGGCTGTGGCAGATCTTCATTCAGAACACTGATGATATATCCATGACATGGTCATGGCAGATCTTCATTCAGAATACTGATGACATATCCATGACATGGCTGTGGCAGATCTTCATTCAGAACACTGATGACATATCTATGACATGGTCATGGCAGATCTTCATTCAGAACACTGATGACATATACATGACATGACTGTGGCAGATCTTCATTCAGAGCACTAATGACATATCCATGACATGATCATGGCAGATCTTCATTCAGAACACTGATGACATATCCATTACATGACTGTGGCATATCTTCATTCAGAACACTGATGACATATCCATGACATGGCTGTGGCAGATCTTCATTCAGAACACTGATGACATATCCATGACATGGCTATGGCAGATCTTCATTCAGAACACTGATGACATATCCATGACATGGTCATGGCAGATCTTCATTCAGAACACTGATGACATATCCATGACATGGCTGTGGCAGATCTTCATTCAGAACACTGATGACATATCTATGACATGGTCATGGCAGATCTTCATTCAGAACACTGATGACATATCCATGACATGACTGTGGCAGATCTTCATTCAGAGCACTAATGACATATCCATGACATGATCATGGCAGATCTTCATTCAGAACACTGATGACATATTCATGACATGACTGTGGCATATCTTCATTCAGAACACTGATGACATATCCATGACATGACTGTGGCAGATTTTCATTCAGAGCACTAATGACATATTTGACATGACTCACTTATAAATAAGAAAATCTCTTTAAGTATAGACATATTGAATTTTCTTAGTAAGAAGATCATCCTCATTGGCAAGGAAGAATTTCTTCAAATAAGCAGATAAAAGCAAATTATGGTCTTCATTTGAACTAAGAAAGCAGATAATAGTTCTCACTTGCAACTAAGGCAGAATCCCTTATTTTAAGCAGATGCTACTCAGTTCTACTCAAAAAGAATCTCTAAGTATAGGCAGGTAATCAAAAAGTCCCCGTTTGCAACTAAGGCAGAATCCCTTATTTTAAGCAGATGCTACTCAATTGTTACTCAAAAAGAATCTCTAAGTATAGGCAGGTAATCAAAAAGTCCCTGTTTGCAACTAAGGCAGAATCCCTTATTTTAAGCAGATGCTACTCAATTGTTACTCAAAAAGAATCTCTAAGTATAGGCAGGTAATCAAAAAGTCCCTACTTGCAACTAAGGCAGAATCCCTTATTTTAAGCAGATGCTACTCAATTATTACTCAAAAAGAATCTCTAAGTATAGGCAGGTAATCAAAAAGTCCCTACTTGAAACTAAGGCAGAATCCCTTATTTTAAGCAGATGCTACTCAATTGTTACTCAAAAAGAATCTCTAAGTATAGGCAGGTAATCAAAAAGTCCCTACTTGCAACTAAGGCAGAATCCCTTATTTTAAGCAGATGCTACTCAATTGCTACTCAAAAAGAATCTCTAAGTATAGGCAGGTAATCAAAAAGTTCCCACTTGCAACTAAGGCAGAATCCCTTATTTTAAGCAGATGCTACTCAATTGTTACTCAAAAAGAATCTCTAAGTATAGGCAGGTAATCAAAAAGTCCCTACTTGCAACTAAGGCAGAATCCCTTGTTTTAAGCAGATGCTACTCAATTGCTACTCAAAAAGAATCTCTAAGTATAGGCAGGTAACCAAAAAGTTCCCACTTGCAACTAAGGCAGAATCCCTTATTTTAAACAGATGCTACTCAATTGCTACTCAAAAATAACCTCTTAGTATAGGCAGGTAATCAAAAAGTCACCACTTGCAACTAGGGCAGAATCTCTTAGTATAGGCAGGTAATCAAAAAGTCCCCACTTGCAACTAGCAGAATCTCTTAGTGTAGGCAGGTAATCAAAAAGTCCCCACTTGCAACTAGGGCAGAATCTCTAAGTATAGGCAGGTAATCAAAAAGTCCTCACTTGCAACTAAGGCAAAATCCCTTATTTTAAACAGATGCTACTCAGTTGCTACTCAAAAATAACCTCTTAGTATAGGCAGGTAATCAAAAAGTCCCAACTTGCAATTAAGGCAGAATCTCTTAGTATAGGCTGGTAATCAAAAAGTCCCCACTTGCAACTAATGCAGAATCTCTTATTTTAAACAGATGCTACTCAATTGCTACACAAAAATAACCTCTTAGTATAGGCAGGTAATCAAAAAGTCCCCACTTGCAACTAGGGCAGAATCTCTTAGTATAGGCAGGTAATCAAAAAGTCCTCACTTGCAACTAATGCAGAATCTCTTAGTATAGGCAGGTAATCAAAAAGTCCTCACTTGCAACTACAGCAGAATCTCTTAGTATAGGCAGGTAATCAAAAAGTCCTCACTTGCAACTAGCAGAATCTCTTAGTATAGGCAGGTAATCAAAAAGTCCTCACTTGCAAGTAATGCAGAATCTCTTAGTATAGGCTTGTAATAAAAAAGTCCCCACTTGCAACTAGGGCAGAATCTCTTAGTATAGGCAGGTAATCAAAAAGTCCTCACTTGCAACTAATGCAGAATCTCTTAGTAAAGGCAGGTAATCAAAAAGTCCTCACTTGCAACTAATGCAGAATCTCTTAGTATAGGCTGGTAATCAAAAAGTCCCCACTTGCAACTAGGGCAGAATCTCTTAGTATAGGCAGGTAATCAAAAAGTCCCCACTTGCAACTAGCAGAATCTCTTAGTATAGGCAGGTAATCAAAAAGTCCCCAGTTGCAACTAGGGCAGAATCTCTTAGTATAGGCAGGTAATCAAAAAGTCCCCACTTGCAACTAGCAGAATCTCTTAGTATAGGCAGGTAATCAAAAAGTCCCCACTTGCAACTAATGCAGAATCTCTTAGTATAGGTAGGTAATCAAAAAATCCTCACTTGCAACTAGGGCAGAATCTCTTAGTATAGGCAGGTAATCAAAAAGTCCCCACTTGCAACTAGCAGAATCTCTTAGTATAGGCTGGTAATCAAAAAGTCCCCACTTGCAACTAGGGCAGAATCTCTTAGTATAGACAGGTAATCAAAAAGTCCCCACTTGCAACTAATGCAGAATCTCTTAGTATAGGCAGGTAATCAAAAAGTCCCCACTTGCAACTAGCAGAATCTCTTAGTATAGGCAGGTAATCAAAAAGTCCCCAGTTGCAACTAGGGCAGAATCTCTTAGTATAGGCTGGTAATCAAAAAGTCCCCACTTGCAACTAGCAGAATCTCTTAGTATAGGCTGGTAATCAAAAAGTCCCCACTTGCAACTAGGGCAGAATCTCTTAGTATAGGCAGGTAACCAAAAAGTCCCCACTTGCAACTAATGCAGAATCTCGAAGTATAGGCAGGTAATCAAAAAATCCCCAGTTGCAACTAGCAGAATCTCTTAGTATAGGCAGGTAATCAAAAAGTCCCCGCTTGCAACTAGGGCAGAATCTCTTAGTATAGGCTGGTAATCAAAAAGTCCCCACTTGCAACTAGCAGAATCTCTTAGTATAGGCTGGTAATCAAAAAGTCCTCACTTGCAACTAGCAGAATCTCTTAGTATAGGCAGGTAATCAAAAAGTCCCCACTTGCAACTAGGGCAGAATCTTTAGTATAGGCAGGTAATCAAAAAGTCCCCACTTGCAACTAGCAGAATCTCTTAGTATAGGCAGGTAATCAAAAAGTCCCAAGTTGCAACTAGGGCAGAATCTCTTAGTATAGGCAGGTAATCAAAAAGTCCCCACTTGCAACTAGCAGAATCTCTTAGTAAAGGCTGGTAATCAAAAAGTCCCCATTTGCAACTAGGGCAGAATCTCTTAGTATAGGCAGGTAACCAAAAAGTCCCCACTTGCAACTAATGCAGAATCTCTTAGCATAGG
Source organism: Panopea generosa (assembly GCA_029582155.1). Taxonomy (NCBI): domain Eukaryota; kingdom Metazoa; phylum Mollusca; class Bivalvia; order Adapedonta; family Hiatellidae; genus Panopea; species Panopea generosa. Next base: position 44,830,408 of record CM055910.1, on the reverse strand, counting down.
CTGGTAATCAAAAAGTCCTCACTTGCAACTAGCAGAATCTCTTAGTATAGGCAGGTAACCAAAAAGTCCCCACTTGCAACTAATACAGAATCTCTTAGTATAGGCAGGTAATCAAAAAGTCCCAAGTTGCAACTAGCAGAATCTCTTAGTATAGGCAGGTAATCAAAAAGACTACTTGCAACTAGGGCAGAATCTCTTAGTATAGGCTGGTAATCAAAAAGTCCCCACTTGCAACTAGCAGAATCTCTTAGTATAGGCTGGTAATCAAAAAGTCCCCAGTTGCAACTAGCAGAATCTCTTAGTATAGGCAGGTAATCAAAAAGTCCCCACTTGCAACTAGGGCAGAATCTCTTAGTATCAGCAGATAAAAGCAAATACTGGTTGTCATTAGGAACTATGAGAGAATACTTTAGCACAAGAAGTCTTGCAGCTAAGACAGAATTCCTTAGTATAAGTGGATGACCCTCAATAGCACCTAAGAAAGAATGTCTTAGTATATGCAGGTTATAGTCCTAGAATAAGTCTCTACTTACAACTAAGGTATCAGTGGTTAATAGTCTAAAATAGGTCTCCACATGCAACTAAGATATCAGTGGTTAATAGTCCAGAATAGGTCCCTACTTACAACTAAGATATCAGTGGTTAATAGAATAAGTTCCCACTCACAACTTAGATATCTGTGGTTAATAGTCCAGAAAAGGTCTCCACTTACAACCAAGATTTCAGTGGTTAATAGTCCAGAATAGGTCCCCACTTACAACCATGATAGCAATGGTTTATAGTCCAGAAAAGGTCCCTACTTACAACTAAGATATCAGTGGTTAATAGTCCAGAATAGGTTCCTACTTACAACTAAGATATCAGTGGTTGATAACCAGAATAGATCCCTACTTACAACTAAGATATCAGTGGTTAATAGTCTAGAATAGGTCCCTACTTACAAGTGAGGTATCAGTGGTTAATAGTCTAGAATAGGTCCCTACTTACAACTAAGATATCAGTGGTTTATAGTCTAGAATAGGTCCCTACTTACAACTAAGATATCAGTGGTTAATAGTCTAGAATAGGTCCCTACTTACAACTAAGGTATCAGTGGTTAATAGTCTAGAATATGTCCCTACTTACAACTAAAATATCAGTGGTTTATAGTCTAGAATAGGTCCTACTTACAACTAAGATATCAGTGGTTAATAGTCTAGAATAGGTCTTAATATATCAGTGGTTAATAGTCTAGAATAGGTCCCTACTTACAACTAAGATATCAATGGTCTTCATTCATTTGATGACGTTGATGCTTTTTTTTCAATCTTAATGTTAATTTGTTGTTTTTGTACACAGAGAATGAGCCTGGAATCTTCTTTCATGTGGGTGTCGTATAACCTTTATGTGTTTATGTATCTCATATCTATTTATTCCCTTCATTCTAGTGTGCCACGCCTCATAAGCTCAGTCATTAGCTTGTCTGACTATCAATCCAGGGGTCGTGAGTTTGAATACCCGCTCGGCCAAAATCCCTGTGACGTTAGATATACTACATTGCATCTCATTATCAATCGTCTCTCACCGCTGATTCAAGTAGGAAAGTGATCAGTTACTTACTTGCAGAGATGGGGTGTGCTTGAGTTCTGGTTAACCTTCAAGGATCACAGGAAACAGGGGCTAGGTTAACTATTAGCCCTTGATGGCATAAAAATGAAGCTAAACATTCTATCAATCAACCATCATTCTGGTGCGGGTAGTCAACATCAACACTTCATCCACTCATATTTGCATAAAGATTTAAATTGTGCACCGGTTAATGGTTCATGATATGCAATATAGATCTTTTTGATTAGAGTTATTAGTTTTTGTAGCTAAATGAGAAAAACATAAACATGTGTTGTTGATAGCGTTTCATACAAATAAATTTAATTGTGGTATAGAACTGACTTATGCTTAATTAGTATCAAAGACTACCTAAGATATCTGAGAACTAAAATATTTGTCTTGAAAGAGGACAATATAAAACAATGGAAGACAGATCAGCTTGGCATAATTTTTGTGTGAAACTTGAAATATCAAAGATTTAAAAGAGCTTGTATGAGGGGGTGAAAACAAAGAGGACCACATAGGTCCCTGGAACTCTCACCTGGGGCCTGATTCACTATCCTTTGTAAGTCTTAAAATTTTCGAATGAACAAATCAGGACACATTTGTGCAGTATTTTTGAAAATTTCAAAGAGAATCTATTTACAAAGCTTACAAAAGATCATAAAATGAGTAAGTGAAACTCTCAATGAATTCCCATTTTTTTTCCATAACTTCAAATTTTACAGTAAGAAGTTTGTAAATGCACAAACCTTAGTGAAACAGGCCCCTGATACTTAAGCAATAAACTTTACAGTGTGTTCTTGTTTTATTTCTCACAATTGCTCTTTGATTCGTTTTTTTTGAATATTAAGCATTATGTTTATGCCATCGAGGGCTAACAAACAATCAGGTAATCCAACCACTCCTCCCTGGGATCCTGGAAGGTTTACTAGTACTTGAGCACACACATCTTCGCAAGTAACTGATAATTTTCCCACTTGAATCAGAGATGAAAGATGAATGACAATGTGACGCAATGTTGTATATCATTCATAACGGAGACTGTGGTTGAGCAGTGATTCTAACTCACAACCCCTGTATAGATAGTCAGACGTGTTACCGACTGAGCTAATCGAGCACAGATTTCTCTGTAAAGAAATTCCATTCACTCTTTATGTACAAAATCAACAAATTAAAAACAAAAACAGCACTGCAGAATGAACCTAAATAAAAATTTTAAAAAATCACAGTTGTATACAAGAAAAGTATCTTTCATGGGTTTATTTGTGCCGATGGAAAATTCAATGCCTCAGGAAAACTGATTTGGTAGTGACTCAACCGCTAAAAACAGTTATCCCTCAGGTTGCAATTTTTATCTACACCCAAAAACCCATGGCAGATACTTATAATCTTGCCCTCACTCGTTTAGTACCTTGAAAACACATAGGGTTTGGTAACTTAACCAAAATTAAAATTATGAATGTACCAAAAAAGAAGAGGGCAAAGATGGCCGTATATCGCTCACCTGAGTGACCTTGAGTCACCCAACTTAAGTAGATTATATAATACATGTACACTCAAAATTCCAGAAAAACAAGATTGGCAATTGTTAGAATTTTGATTTGTTTTTGAAAATGTAACAGATGCTTAGAAGAGTTCAAACTTGGTAGAGGTTCACCCATGGTAAATGTCAGTGAAATTACATCGAAATCAGGTCAGTAGATTCTGACAAGAAGGCTTTTGAAGATTTTACTATAGCTGTCTATATAATAAAATAACACCTCACTGTGGCGGTCATGTTTTTTAACAAATCACAACAGCTTGAACAAACTTGGTAAAGGGTCACCCAAGAAACATTTCTGTGAAATTGTTTTAAAATCGATCCAGTGGTTTCTGACAAGAAGTTTTTACTATAGCTTATATAATAAACTAACCCCAACCCCTGGCCACCATGTTTTTTGACGAATCACTATGGTTTGAACAAACTTGGTGAAGGGTCCTCCAACAAACATTTCTGTGAAATTATCTTAAAATCGAGCCCAAAGTTTCTGACAAGAAGATGTAAGTTTCTACTAATTAAACTTGCCCCGCCCCCTGGTGGCCATGTTTTTTGACGAATCAAGATGGCTTGAACAAACTTGGTACAGGGTCACCCAAAGAACATTTCTGTGAAATTATTTTAAAATTGAGCCAGTAGTTTCTGACGAAGATTTTTTAAACTTTTACTATAGCTGGTATAGTAAACTAACCCCACTCCCTGGCGGCCATGTTTTTTGACGAATCAAGATGACTTGAACAAACTTGGTAGAGGGTCACCCAAGGAACATTTCTGTGAAATTATTTTAGAATCGAGCCAGTAGGTTCTGGCAAGAAGATTTTTTAAGTTTTTACTAATCAAACTTGCCCCGCCTCCTGGTGGCCATGTTTTTTTAATGAATCAAGATGGCTTGACCAAACTTGGTAGAGGGTCACTCAAGGAACAGTTCTGTGAAATTATTTTAAAATCGAACCAATAGTTTCTGACAAGAAGATTTTTTAAGTTTTTGCCATAGCTTATATAGTAAACTTACCCCATCCCCTGGTGGCCATGTTTTTTGACGAATCAAGATAGTTTGAACAAACTTGGTAGAGTGTCACCCAAGGAATATTTCTGTGAAATTATTTTAAAATCGAGCCAGTAGTTTCTGACAAGAAGATTTTTTTAAGTTTTTACTAATTAAACTTGCCCTGCACCCTGGCTGGCATGTTTTTTGACGAATCAAGATGGCTTGAGCAAACTTGGTAGAAGGTCACCCAAGGAACATTTCTGTGAAGTTATATCAAAATTGGCCCAGTGGTTTCAGAGGAGAAGTTATTAGAAGCTAAAAGTTAACGACGGACGACGGACGACAGACGACTGACGACGGACACCAGGCGATCACAAAAGCTCACCTGTGATCTAATTATAAAATAGGCGCATTCAGAGGATTTTAATACCTGCGCTGTGAAATCGACTTTGATTATCTTTCTTCCCCGGACCAACATAAAAGGAGAGTATAAAAATATAATGTTATATAGCTAAAGCAAGGAATTATATAGAAAAGAAAGGCAACTAATTGAGATTTTGTGAACACTCGCATATTCACGCAAAATCTCGCAATATCTTGTATTTAATTATCTTCACTTCCATTCATTTCAGGAACACAAATCAAAACTCTTACACTGCAGAATAAATGTGTCATCCAAACAAAACCATTCCCAGAAATTCATGTTTAAAATTGTTGAAGTTCTTGTGATTACAAAATGTGTACAATGCAGCTAAAATAGCGACAAATTACAATAAATTATCCTTCAAACTTCAATATCTTTAATGAAAGAGCATTTTGCGTGATGAAAACATGTTTAAACATCTTAGATTACATACAACTTACAGTTTATGTACAAGAAACCAGTTGCCTGTGAATTATAAATGATTAATTAACAAGTTATGAATCCTATGTGTTCTGTTTCATCAAAATGAAGTCAGGAGATGCAAGTTTCTTATCCTTCTATACAAGTCCTTGGCTAAAGTATCCACATTTTTTGTATATGGCAACCACTGTCAGAAATATAAATCCCACTATAGAATAACTGAACATTACAATAATTTGCTTTTCAACCAATAAAAAAATATTGTTCTCTTGAGGTGGCGAAATTCTTCGACACCATTCATCAACACAATTGTCAATTTCTTTGTCATTATTTTAAGTGTACAACTGTGACCATGGTGATTGTTCCCATTATATTTTCTTTACCATTTTCATTGGCTACTGTCAATTTAATTTTTTTTATTATCAACCTCAAAGGTGATTCACACACATTATCAGCATTATGACTGTGCAGAAAAAGTAATTCCTTAATGCTTCCATGCAATATGGAAAGTTTTGCTGGGAAATAATTATATTTTATGTGTTGTATTTTCTTAGTATTATCAATATGTATTCCTCAAGTTCATCGCGCTACTGATATTGCTGTGGCATTAAAGTGACACATGGTAATGCTTTTATCAATGTTTATTACAGATGATCAGTTAACCTAATCCCTGTTTCCTGGGATCCTGGAAGGTTAACCAGTACTCGAACACACCCCATTTCCACATGTAACTGATAACTTACCCACTTGAATCAGTGGTGTATATAAACCATAATGGGGACTGTGGCCGGGAGGGGATCTGAACTTACAACCTTTAGATTAATAGTCAGACGTGCTAACAACTGAGCTAATCAGGCCCGGCATATATGAGTAGGACCACTGTTCCTTCACAAGTAACTGGCAAACTTTCTCAAATAAAGTGATCTTCAGAAAGTGCCTAAAACAACTTAGTTTATACTTATTTATTTTAGCTTGATTGTGATGAAAGCTCTGAGTTTATATGAACTTCTCTTGAGTCCGCTTCCTGGGTAGAACCAATACTGAGTGTCGTTTTATGAGAGGCATCGGGTCAAGCTGGGCATCAAACCCACAACCTCTGGCATGAGCGGCCAACACTCTAACCATTAGACTACCGCCATGCTTCAATATCAGATGACTTGACCACAAAGAACCCTGAGCCATGTATTTTTTTATTAAAAATTAAGTTAAAAAAGGGACATAACTCCTGTAAAAGTTGACCCTTTGACAAATATCAAGCTTGACCTGTATTTTATAATTATACAGGTACACACAAAATATTAATTAAAGATTAAACCCCTTCAGAAGTTATTGATAGGAGACCAATTTTTTAAAGAACCAAGAAATGGAAACGACAGGGATAACACTTAATGCCCCTTTTTACAAATCTGATAGAACTATATTTGGTTATAATTTCAAATTAAACATTTTCAAAATTTGTGGGGCTGTTCAGAAGAAGATTTTTTAAGTGATTTACTATTTTTAGTAATGGCAGCCATCTTGAATTTCAAATTGAAAAAAAAATCTTATGGATACTCCTACGTACATCAGAACATTAATGTGAAATTTGAATTCTACTGGTCTAGTGATTTCAGAGCAAAAGCTACTAACAGACCACAGATGCCAGCTGAGGGACGTCAGAGGATGGACAATACCCCATCTCAAATCTACGACATTAGCGGTGAGAGGTAAGTGATCTTGAGACGGTGCCTAAGACCACTCGGCCACAGAGGACCCTCTAAATGTCTGTTTAACAAGAACAGTTGGAGAAAAACTGTAGCTTGACCATTCAGTTTTGTCCGAGAATAGCTGTTGTATGGTGTTTAGTGTCGCATTTCAGTCATATCGCAATGGTGCCGATTTAAGACAGCATTCTGAGCGCTGCTACACTGGAGTATCATGCCAAAGACACAATGTCATGGTATGATACCGCACAATATACTGACACTGGGTCAACCAGACCTAGAACTATCCTTTAAATGCTGAACACCAAGTGAGGAAGCTTCTAGTACCATATGATATGACCTGACTTGGGACCGAAACCACGACCTTCCACATGCGAGGTGGACAGTCAGCTCATTAAGGAAGATTGCTTGTTTGGAGTTGAGTATTTAGGTCTGATTGGCCGAAGTTTTAGGAGACATTGCCTAATTTTTTCCCAATTTTGGGCTATTTTTAGCAATGCTAACCATAGTGTGCAATGGGAGAGAAAAACTAGTCTATAGAATGGACAGAAATATCCATATTGGGTCAGTTAAAAAGCAATTGTTACGAGCATGCTGATTCGCTATCATCTATCAATATAGTAAGACTGATTTGTCAGAAAATTTGTCTTTGGGAAAGCCAAATTTTGAGCATGTTATTGGTCAGTCGCTTCAGGGAAAGTTTGATAATGCCACAGTTTAGTAAGCATTTCATAGCTATGAATTGTGGGACAGGCTTGGAATTCCCTGCTTTTTCATTGGTGGTTAATAGATTGGGAGATATCAGGATCTCTATATATAGACGAGTGAAACACAATCATATAATATGACTGGGTTGGTTATCATAACATGTGACTTCAGTGTGGCAGTATTATGTGACTGGGTGGGGAATTATAATATGTGACTTCTGTGTGGCAGTATAATGAGATTGGGTGGGGTATTATAACATGTGACTTCAGTGTGGCAGTATAATGTGACTGGGTAGGGAATTATACAAGTGACTTAAGTGTGGCAGTATAATGTGACTGGGTTTGGAAATTATAACACGTGACTTCAGTGGCTGTATAATGTGACTGGGTTGGAAATTATAACATGTAACTTCAGTGTGGCAGTATAATGTGATTTGGTGGGGAATTATAACATGTGACTTCAGTGTGGCAGTATAATGCGACTGGGTGGGCAATTATAACACGTGACTTCAGTGTGGCAGTATAATGTGACTGGGTGGGGATTTATAACACGTGACCTCAGTGTGGCAGTATAATGTGACTGGTTGGAGGAATTATAACACATGATGACAGTGTGGCAGTATAATGTGACTGGGTGGGGAATTATAACACGTGACTTCAGTGTGGCAGTATAATGTGACAGGGTTGGAAATTATAACACGAACTTCAGTGTGGCAGTATAATGCGACTGGGTGGGCAATTATAACACGTGACTTCAGTGTGGCAGTATAATGTGACTGGGTTGGGATTTATAACACGTGACCTCAGTGTGGCAGTATAATGTGACTGGGTTGGAAATTATAACACGAACTTCAGTGTGGCAGTATAATGCGACTGGGTGGGCAATTATAACACGTGACTTCAGTGTGGCAGTATAATGTGACTGGGTTGGGATTTATAACACGTGACCTCAGTGTGGCAGTATAATGTGACTGGGTGGAGGAATTATAACACGTGACTTCAGTGTGGCAGTATTATGTGACTGGGTGGGGAATTATAACATGTGACTTCAGTTTGGCAGTATGATGTGACTGGGTTGGAATTATAACATGTGACTTCAGTGGCAATATTATGTGACTGGGTGGGGAATTATAACATGTGACTTCAGTGTGGCTGTATAATGTGACTGGTTAAGGAATTATAACACATGATGACTTCAGTGTGGCAGTATAATGTGACTGGGTTAGGAATTATAACATGTGACTTCAGTGTGGCAGTATAATGTGACTGGGTGGGGAATTATAACATGTGACGTCATTGTGGCAGTATAATGTGACTGGGTGGGGAATTATAACATGTGACGTCATTGTGGCAGTATAATGTGACTGGGTGGGGAATTATAACATGTGACTTCAGTGTGGCAGTATAATGTGGCTGGGTGGGGAATTATAACATGTGACGTCATTGTGGCAGTATAATGTGACTGGGTGGGGAATTATAACATGTGACTTCAGTGTGGCAGTATAATGTGACTGGGTGGGGAATTATAACATGTGACTTCAGTGTGGCAGTATAATGTGACTGGGTGGGGAATTATAACATGTGACTTCAGTGTGGCAGTATAATGTGACTGGGTGGGGAATTATAACATGTGACTTCAGTGTGGCAGTATAATGTGACTGGGTTAGGAATTATAACATGTGACTTCAGTGTGGCAGTATAATGTGACTGGGTTGGGAATTATAACATGTGACTTCAGTGTGGCAGTATAATATGACTGGGTTGGGAATTATAACATGTGACTTCAGTGTGGCAGTATAATGTGACTGGGTTGGGAATTATAACACCTGACTTCAGTGTGCCAGTATAATGTGACTGGGTTGGGAATTATATCACCTGACTTCAGTGTGGCAGTACAATGTGACTGGAAAGGGGAATTATAACATGTGACTTCAGTGTTGAAGTATAATGTGACTTGGTTGGGGAATTATAACACATGACTTCAGTGTGGCAGTATAATGTGACTGGGTGGGGAATTATAACACATGACTTCAGTGTGGCAGTATAATGTAACTGGGTGGGGAATTATAACATGTGTCTGTGGTATGATACTCCAGTAGAGCAGCACTTAGAAAAGTGTCTCAAGCAGACACCAATGTAATATTGATATACTAAACAAAACAGCTACATGTAACCAAAACAAAACAGCTACATGTAACCAGACACCAATGTAATACCGATATACTAAACAAAACAGCTACATGTAACCAGACACCAATGTAATACCGATATACTAAACAAAACAGCTACATGTAACCAGACACCAATGTAATATCGATATACTAAACAAAACTGCTACATGTAACCAGACACCAATGTAATATCGATATACTAAACAAAACAGCTACATGTAACCAGACACCAATGTAATATCGATATACTAAACAAAACAGCTACATGTAACCAGACACCAATGTAATATCGATATACTAAACAAAACTGCTACATGTAACCAGACACCAATGTAATATCGATATACTAAACAAAACTGCTACATGTAACCAGACACCAATGTAATATCGATATACTAAACAAAACTGCTACATGTAACCAGACACCAATGTAATATCGATATACTAAACAAAACAGCTACATGTAACCAGACACCAATATAATATCGACATACTAAACAAAACAGCTACATGTAACCAGACACCAATATAATATCGACATACTAACAAAACACTTACATGTAACCAGACACCAATATAATATCGATATACTAAACAAAACAGCTACATGTTACACCTATGTCTTTGGCTGATATCTCAACTAATTTTATCCAAATTTTGAAAGAAATTAGAACAATATGTTATGGCAATTGTCAGAAAATTTTATTTGTTTATCTTAATAAGATCATTGTGAAATCTTAATTTCAATGACAGCAGTACTCAAATTCATTTTCTCAATCAGCATTTAGCATCAAGTGTGGCCCCTGTTCACCCAATTAACTACTTAGCAGCAACTCCTTATAGAGTGCAGGTAGTTCTGCAGGTACTGCTGGGAGTTGGGAACCAGCTACCTCAGCAGTATCTGCAGAACTACCGTAAGGTATTAGATCTGTGATGCTCTCGGCAGAAATCGACTAACCCTGTGATCAATTGTAACTTTCCACCAGTTGGAAAATCATTTGTGACAGCTGAATTTATTGAAGTTGTCATATGACAAGGGGTTTTCCCATGTGCAGTGACGTCACATTGGATTTTTCCATCATGGTTGAAGTTTCTTTAGAATTATTCTATCCAGTAATGTTGATGTGATATAAAAATGCCTTTTATATACCATAAATAGTATATATTTATATATAATATAATTATATGAAAATTATTTCATTGCATTTTGTAGTTGTTCATTTTTGCAGTCTTGAGGTTATAGGCATTGGACACTTAAAAATTTAAATGATTTCCATTCTAGATGGTAAAATCTTCCAAAATTTCAGAAAAAAGTCCCTCAAAGGATGATGATAACTAAGAAAACACTGTGCATATCATAATATCATAGCATATGTTGCACTGATTTGACACTAAAATGTGCGCACATGTACTCATTTAGTATTTTGTATGTGTCCTTTGATGTACTGTTGCAGAATAATTGCATCAGTAATTAAATCACAGAAAACAGAAAAAAATAAAATCAGCACTTAATGATAAGCGATTACCAGCGTACCAGCGAATGTAACTATGTAATGTTGAAGTCAGTATTCCTCATATCTTGCCTTTATTAATCTCCATAACTCTCAGGAGAGGAAAAAAAATTAAATAAAATGTTGATATTCAGATCCCCTAGTGCGCCAGCAGATGTAGTTGGAAGGGAGAGAGGGGGAGAGAGTATGAATTTTGGACCTCTCTTCCTCAACCCTCACCCCAACTGAGATAACTTGAATATTAAAACAAAAGCTACCTATTTAAGATAAAATACATACTTGTATATTTTAACCCTACCACACTGTAGAATGTTGGAAGACTCTCTGTGAGCCAAACATTGGACCCCCATCCCTTACCCCTCCCCACATGACTGAAAAATGCTGGGTCAACATAATGATGTACCACATTGGACTACTCGCTCCCACGCCTGACTGATAATCCTGGGTCACCATAATGATGTACCACATTGGACTACCCGCTCCTACGCCTGACTGATAATCCTGGGTCAGCATAATGATGTACCACATTGGACTAGCCGCTCCCACGCCTGACTGATAATCCTGGGTCAGCATAATGATGTACCACATTGGACTAGCCGCTCCCACGCCTGACTGATAATTCTGGGTCAGCATAATGATATACCACACTGGAATACCTGCTCCCATGCCTGACTGAAAATGCTGGGTCAGCATAATGATAAAGATTTCAATTATCTCCTTTTATATATATACATATATACTTGAGACAGTATTCTGAGCGCTGCCACACTGGAGTATCATGTCGCTGACACATGGTATGATTCCCACTCAGTCGCATTATTCCGACACCAGGCCTATCAGACATGAAACTATCCTTTTAAATACTGAGTACCAACCGAGGAAGCTTATAGTACAATTTTTCAAGTATTAGGTATGACCCTGCGGGGTATTGAACCAAGCCCTTCCATATGTGAGACAAATGCTCTACCACAATCCACACTGAGTTAGGATCTATGCATGGAAAATAATGCCAAATGTCTATAACAAGACACTTCCATTAGGCAATTTTAAATTAATTGCTAGATCATCATCAAAATCTTTCTTAAAAATGAGAAGGGTGGGAGGATTTCATTTTTTAATTTTTATTTTCATTTTTAATTTTTGTTTATGTTTTTTTTAATAAATAAAAATAAAAAGGGCCGGGGCGGCATGAAAATAATGGTGCGGGCAGGGATGATAATCTAGCAATTAATTTATAATGGCCTTATTAATTCTATTATGATTTTCAGAAGAGATGTCAATCATAGAATTGACTGACTTGGAGGCAACGAATGTGTAGACTCCCAGTATATCACACGTTCACCAATACCTTGGACAGATTTCTATAAGTGGGTTTGCATTAATTAAGCGAATGACTGAATTTTAAAAAGTTGTATAATAGGCGAATTATCATTGCTTTAACCTAGTGTGTTAAAAGATATGGCACAGAGAATGATGGTGCGAAACAGTATGAGATATATATACAAACTTTCTGTTAATTGTGCATAGTAGCTAACAGCTACAGCGCAATACATATAAAAAATAAAAACATGAATGTACACTATGTGTCACACAGAACAACCATTCTACTCTTTACATGGAGTTCCGTCAATACCGTATCATAAACGTTCAACCAGAGTGACACGTTGACGTCCAGTAATTCAGAGTGTAAGTTTTAATTGCGCTACGTCAGTAGAGTGCCACTTTATCAACAGTACACACCTGGATTTCAGATTTAAAACGTAACCAGCCAAAACCCATCATTGAACAACATATTTCACCCGTTTTTTTCTATTTACGTGCATCTGGCATCAACGACATTTATTGAAATTAACTTATTTTTATATACATTACATGTATGCTGATAAATCAATGGGTAATTAACTTTGTTCTTGTCTTCTTTGTCTGTAAAATTCCATAAACAGTAGAAATAGTTTGTTGAGCAAAATTAGTATGCATAACAATCTGATGGAACTTTCATAAAACATCTGTTCCATCATTGACAAAGTGATTTTTTCTTCTATTTCACCCTTTATGACACAGGATATAAGGCCATTATAGATTAATTGCTTGATTATCATCCAACTTTTTCTTAAAAAAGGGGAGTCGGAAAAAAATTTATATTTCAATTCCTATTTTTAAAATTGTTGATGTTTTTTTATTTTTTAAAAAAAAAAGAAAAATTTTTTTTTTATTTTTTTTATAAAAATAAAAAGGGTCGGTACAGCATGAAAAATAGGGGATGGGCAGGGATGATAATCTAGCAATTATTTTATTTTGGCCTAACTTTACAAACTTACACGCTTTTTAAATGTAGAGTAATTTTTCTACATAAAGCATGTGCAATCAACTAAAAAGAAATATATCAGGATTTTTAAAATTAATTAAAAAAATGTTTTCCCAATATATCATGCCTCAATATACTCACTGAACCTGTATTGCCAAAAAGATATCTATTTAAACATTCCACGATATTAGATTGAAAAGGTTTTTCTAAAATAGATTTAACGAAAATGTCAATAGATTTTGTGATGTATTGAAGGAGTCAAGATTTCATTTTGATTTCAAGTTGGTTTGTTATACAGGTTAACATGCATTAAAAATTATTCCATCATAGAAAAAAGTCTGAATGACGATGTGAAGGTTGTCAAACAGTATTTAGTTCTATAGTGTTTGCGCTAATCAGGCTTGGCTATGATAAAGACGTCTTGGAGTGGAAAAATAGAATGATTGTTATTTGTAGCATATACTGTACCCATTTTTTTAAAATTTCTTTAGCAGACATAGGTTACTCTTTCACACAGCTTTCAGTGTATAGACACTTCCAGTTTTCTTCCTCAAAAATGCAAGAATTTTTAATCAAGTGAAAATATTCGTTCAATAAAGGGAAGATATGCTGATGACCATAATTAATTTATTGCTAGATAATCATCCAAATTTTTCTTTAAAACAGGGATTTTTGTTTTTAAAATATTTGATGTTTTTTTAATAAAATAATACTGTCTCAGTAGACACCGTTGCCATATGACTGATGAATTGTTCAAAGCCTTGCTAAACACCAACCTCTCATAATCAATTATAAGTAAAACAAGAATTCCGCGGAATGATATGTCTCGCCGTGTCCACTTTGACCGTTAATACACACACGGGAGAGAAAAAAATTAAAATATTATATTCATGCAAGAGTTATCTAACTTGGTTAATGTAGTAGGTTTAATGACTAGGAAACATTGTAGGAAGTATTGTGTAAAGTTTCGATCAAATACATTAAGCGATTTTTGAGATATGAACTTGATGGTAGTTGCACACAAAAATTTAACCATCATTTCTAAGTAAAACATATTTAAACAAAAAAACAAAAAAAACAAAAAAAAATTTAAACAGTATTTCTAAGTTAAACATATTTATAAAAAATAAAGATTAAAAAAAAAAATGTAAAAAAAATAAAAATAAAAAAATGATCCAAGTATTGAGTGTCCTAGCACTTGTACTTATTGAGAAATAGTGTAAAAATGAAAACTTAACGTTGGAGGTAAATGCAAAATTCAGCATCAAACAATGTCAATGGACCATGAAATGTAGGTCACACTCAGCATTGCAGTATATAATGTGATTCAGGGTGTTAGTTGTAACTATGATCCAAGTATGAGTGTCCTAGCACTTGTACTTGTTGAGAAATAGTGTAAAAACAATTAAAAAATTTGAGTTTCAAAAGATAAGCGTTTAAATTGTTCTTGAAGCTGTACAGACAATTTTAGCCATAAAAGTGACCCAGAATAATGAAATGAGCATTGTGGTGGTCTAGCAGATAGCACGCTTGCTCCCAAGACTCAGAGGTCCCCAGTTCGATTCCCAGTGAGGTTTCATCCGGGGTTTTCAAATGCACCCCACAATGCCTTATTTCGGCTAGGTAATGTGAAAGCGTGCAATCCTTCAGAGGGCAATTAAAGCAGATGGTCCCGTGTACAGGGAGAGTAATACCCAGTGCACAAGAATGATCTCACTAAACTTCTATGTAGATCACTAATACAAATGCCCGAAAACCTCCCTCGGAAACAAGGCTTCCTATAATAATCAGAATATTGATTGCTGGAAGTAATGGAAGGAAAAAAAAAGCTTTTATAAAACTCTGTCTTAAACTTTTGAACATAAACATGTAAATTCGCTGCCTTATGTGCATCAATGCACAAAGATGCTATACAACATACTTATTTTGTGAATTTAGATAAGGGGGTTGTATGTTTCTAATCAATATAAATAAGTGATAATCACTATAGATTTTAATGAAAATTTCCAGGAAAGTTGGAGAGATGTTTTATTATCAAATAAAATAAATTTTAAAAAAATCAATAGAGAACTCCATATTTTATTACTATTTATCTGAGTGTTGTCTTTCTGAAGATTTGGCATCCAGTTTAGTTCTATGAATTAACCCTTTACTTCATATAGATGCCTTTGGACACCTCTAATATAGACGCCTTTGGACACCTCTAATATAGACGCCTTTGGACACGTAATATAGAAGGCTTTTGAATTATTGGGTGAATTATGTTTATATTAACTGACAGAGTGGAAAACAGTGCAGGAAGTGTTCGTAACGAGCAATCTGAACTCTTCCTGCGCTGTTTTCAAAGGCCTTCTGTGATTGGTGCAGGAAAATGCGTATCTATGGAGTAAAGGGTTAAAGACTCTGGTGCTGAGAGACGATCTGCATCAAGGATAATTCTTGCTCATCGTTTCTGTAATCTTCAGTGCAGTTAAGGGGTCCTCTGTGGCGGAGTGGTCTAAGACGCTGTCTCAAGATCACTTGCCTCTCACAGCTATGGCCGTAGGTTCGAGTCCCTCTCGCTCCAAAAACTTTCTGTGAGAAAGTTCACCAGTTACTTGTGGAAGGACGATGGTTCTACTCAGTCTGAGGTTTTCCTCCATCAGTAAAACTGGATTTGCCATATATAACCAAAATGTGTTGAACATGGTGTTAAACACAATTCAATGCAGTTACCCCAAACAAAGCAACAGTTAACTGCAGCATGGTCTAGTGGTAGAGAGTCCACCTCACATGCGAACGGTTGTGGGTTTGATCCCCGTCAGAGTCATACCAAATACTTGAAAATTGGTACTTAAAAGCTTGGTGATCAGCATTGAGAGGATAGTTCTAGGTCTGGTCTGCCCAGTGTCAGTATAATGTGACCAGGTTGGGAATCTTAACATGTGTCTGCAGCATGATATTTCAGTGTGGCAAGGCTCAAAATACTGTCTCAAGTAGACACCATTGCGATATGATTGAACAATTTTTTTAAGTGTCGCTAAACACCAAACAACAACAACAACAATGCAAAAGTATGGTAATTAATTAATGCAAAATACTTGTATCCAGTAATCAATAAATGCAATATACTTGTATCCAGTAATCAATTAATGCAAGATACTTGTATACTTGTATCCAGTAATCAATAAATGCAATATACTTGTACCCAGTAATCAATTAATGCAAGATACTTGTATACTTGTATCCAGTAATCAATAAATGCAATATACTTGTATCCAGTAATCAATTAATGCAAGATACTTGTATACTTGTATCCAGTAATCAATAAATGCAATATACTTGTATCCAGTAATCAATATATGCAATATACTTGTATCCAGTAATCAATTAATGCAAGATACTTGTATACTTGTATCCAGTAATCAATAAATGCAATATACTTGTATCCAGTAATCAATTAATGCAAGATACTTGTATACTTGTATCCAGTTATCAATTAATGCAATATACTTGTATCCAGCAATCAATTAATGCAAGATATTTGTATCCAGTAATCAATAAATGTTATATACTTGTATCCAGTAATCAATTAATGCAAGATACTTGTATCCAGTAATCAATTAATGCAAGATACTTGTATCCAGTAATCAATTAATGCAATATACTTGTATCCATTAATCAATTAATTCTTGTATCCAGTAATCAATTAATACAAGATACTTGTAACCAGTAATCTATTAATACCTGTATCCAGTAATCAATTAATACAAGATACTTGTATCCAGTAATCAAAACTTGTATCCAGTAACCAATTAATGCAAGATACTTGTATCCAGTAATCAATTAATGCAAGATACTTGTATCCAGTAATCAATTAATGCAATATACTAGAATCCAGTAATCAGTTGTTGGTAGTTAATATTCACTGTACAAGTAACGTGACATTCAGTATTTGATGATGTTTTGTTTTGCAATTTTGTCTTTAATTAAAAACGTTGCAGTCAGATGTAAAATTTTAAATAATTCTGTTTTTTGTTTGATCAATAGAACAATTACTGAGAATTGTCTCATCTTGAGGGGGATATTCTGCAAAGAATAAATGAACTGTATTCCTGCAATGTACAGCAGAAGAAATAAATGAAAATGAGATTTTGCATGAAGCTGAAGGAGAACTGCTTCTCTTTTTAAGTTGAAGTACAGAAAGTAATGATTATGTAGACAGTAGAAACAGTCCTTAGAGCTCTCCCCACTATGGACCATTCAACACCATTGTTTATGTAGACAGAGACTCTCCCCACTATGGACCATTCAACACCATTGATTATGTAGACAGTAGACTCTCCCCACTATGGACCATTCAACACCATTCATTATGTAGACAGTAGACTCTCCCCACTATGGACCATTCAACACCATTGATTATGTAGACAGTAGACTCTGCCCACTATGGACCATTCAACAGTATTGATTATGTAGACAGTAGACTCTCCCCACTATGGACCATTCAACACCATTGATTATGTAGACAGTAAACCCTCCCCACTATGGACCATTCAACACCGTTGATTATGTAGACAGTAGACTCTCCCCACTATGGACCATTCAACACCATTGATTATGTAGACAGTAGACTCTCCCCACTATGGACCATTCAAAAGCATTGATTATGTAGACAGTAGAGTATTGATTATGTAGACAGTAGACCCTCCCCACTATGGACCATTCAACACCATTGATTATGTAGACAGTAGACTCTCCCCACTATGGACCATTCAACACCATTGATTATGTAGACAGTAAACCCTCCCCACTATGGACCATTCAACACCATTGATTATGTAGACAGTAGACTCTCCCCACTATGGACCATTCAACACCATTGATTATGTAGACAGTAAACCCTCCCCACTATGGACCATTCAACACCGTTGATTATGTAGACAGTAGACTCTCCCCACTATGGACCATTCAACACCATTGATTATGTAGACAGTAGACTCTCCCCACTATGGACCATTCAAAAGCATTGATTATGTAGACAGTAGAGTATTGATTATGTAGACAGTAGACTCTCCCCACTATGGACCATTCAACACCATTGATTATGCAGACAGTAGACTCCCCCCACTATGGACCATTCAACACCATTGATTATGTAGACAGTAGACTCTCCTAACTATGGACCATTCAACACCATTGATTATGTAGACAGTAGACTCTCCCCACTATGGACCATTCAACACCATTGATTATGTAGACAGTACAAACAGTCGTTGTAGCTCTCCCCACTATGGATTGATTAGGAAGAGTTTTTATGACAGATGGACAGATAGATGGATAGACAGAAAGCACAAAAACAATAATGACGTCTCCACAAGAGGGAGAAACATAAATACTATCTTTTGTGAAATTCCACTAAAATTTATATTACTTTTTCTTTCTATATAGTTCAACTCTAAAAATTTTATCAGCTCACAGTTTACTTCAAAAAACCTTTTAAGTCATCTTTTCTAAACAAAAATTCTAAAATACAAACTTTGGCTGGATACTCACTTTGGTTTAATCTTACTTTAAAATATTGACTTCAGTTTAATTCTACTCTAAAATACTCTTTACTGTTATAAACAATGTCATAACTTAACCTTTGAGAATTCAACTTTTTAACATTTGTTGCACATATGCCACACTCACAATATGTGTTTGGTTGATGTTGTGTTTTGTGCTTTTAAGTTATTTACAGTGGCCACTGTACCTTATCATAAATCCTGGTATCTGCTGGCTGGCTAACCAGCACCAGACACACCTTATCATTAATCCTGGTATCTGCTGGCTGGTAACCAGCACCAGACACACCTTATCATTAATCCTGGTATCTGCTGGCTGGTAACCAGCACCAGACACACCTTATCATTAATCCTGGTATCTGCTGGATGGTAACCAGCACAGACACATCTTATCATTAATCCTGGTATCTGCTGGCTGGTTAACCAGCACCAGACACACCTTATCATTAAACCTTGTATCTGCTGGTTGGTTACCAGCACAAGACACACCTTATCATTAATCCTGGTATCTGCTGGCTGGTTAACTAGCACCAGACACACCTTATCATTAAACCTTGTATCTGCTGGTTGATTACCAGCACCAGACACACCTTATTATTAATCCTGGTATCTGCTGGCTGGTAACCAGCACCAGACACACCTTATCATTAATCCTGGTATCTGCTGGCTGGTTACCAGCACCAGTCACACCTTATCATTAATCCTGGTATCTGCTGGCTGGTTAACTAGCACCAGACACACCATATCATTAATCCTTGGATCTGCTGGCTGGTTAACCAGCACCAGACACACCTTATCATTAATCCTGGTATCTGCTGGCTTGTAACCAGCACCAGACATACCTTATCATTAATCCTGGTATCTGCTGGCTGGTTAACCAGCACCAGACACACCTTATCATTAATCCTTGGATCTGCTGGCTGGTTAACCACCACCAGACACACCTTATAATTAATCATGGTATCTGCTGGCTAGTAACCAGCATCAGACACACCTTATCATTAATCCTGGTATCTGCTAGTTGGTTAACCAGCACCAGACACACCTTATCATTAATCTTGGTATCTGCTGGCTAGTTACCAGCACCAGACACACCTTATCTCTGATCCTGGTATCTGCTGGCTAGTAACCAGCACCAGACACACCTTATCATTAATCCTGGTATTTGCTGGTTGGTTAACCAGCACCAGACACACCTTATTATTAATCCTGGTATCTGCTGGTTGGTTAACCAGCACCAGACACACCTTATCATTAATCCTGGTATCTGCTGGATGGTTAACCAGCACCAGACACACCTTATCATTAATCCTGGTATTTGCTGGTTGGTTAACCAGCACCAGACACACCTAATTATTAATCTTAGTATCTGCTGGCTAGTAACCAGCACCAGACACACCTTATCATAAATCCTGGTATCTGCTGGCTGGTTAACCAGCACTAAACACACCTTATCATTAATCCTGGTATCTGCTGGCTGGTTAACCAGCACCAAACACACCTAATTATTAATCTTAGTATCTGCTGGCTAGTAACCAGCACCAGACACACCTTATCATTAATCATGGTATCTGCTGGCTAGTAACCAGCACCAGACACACCTCATCTCTAATCCTGGTATCTGCTGGCTGGTTAACCAGCACCAGACACACCTTATCATTAATCTTGGTATCTGTTGGCTGGTTAACCAGCACCAGACACACCTTATCATTAATCCTGGTATCTGCTGGCTGGTTAACCAGCACCAGACACACCTAATTATTAATCTTAGTATCTGCTGGCTAGTTACCAGCACCAGACACACCTTATCTCTGATCCTGGTATATGCTGGCTAGTAACCAGCACCAGACACACCTTATTATTAATCCTGGTATCTGCTGGATGGTTAACCAGCACCAGACACACCTTATCATTAATCTTGGCATCTGCTGGCTAGTTACCAGCACCAGACACACCTTATCTCTGATCCTGGTATCTGCTGGCTAGTAACCAGCACCAGACACCCCTTTTATTAATCCTGGTATCTGCTGGTTGGTTAACCAGCACTAGACACACCTTATCATTAATCCTGGTATCTGCTGGCTAGTAACCAGCACCAGACACACCTTATCATCAATCCTGGTTCCTGCTGGCTAGTAACTAGCACCAGACACACCTTATCTCTAATCCTGGTATCTGCTGGCTGGTTAACCAGCACCAGACATACCTTATCATTAATCTTGGTATCTGCTGGCTGGTTAACCAGCACCAGACACACCTTATCATTAATCCTGGTATCTGCTGGCTGGTTAACCAGCACCAGACACACCTTATCATCAATCCTGGTTCCTGCTGGCTAGTAACCAGCACCAGACACACCTTATCATTAATCCTGGTATCTGCTGGTTGGTTAACCAGCACTAGACACACCTTATCATTAATCCTGGTATCTGCTGGCTGGTTAACCAGCACCAGACACACCTTATCATTAATCTTGGTATCTGCTGGCTAGTAACCAGCACCAGACACACCTTATCTCTGATCCTGGTATCTGCTGGCTAGTAACCAGCACCAGACACACCCTATCATTAATCCTGGTATCTGCTGGTTGGTTAACCAGCACCAAACACACCTTATCATTAATCCTGGTATCTGCTGGCTGGTTAACCAGCACCAGACACACCTTATCATTAATCCTGGTATCTGCTGGCTGGTTACCAGCACCAGACACACCTTATCATTAATCCTGGTATCTGCTAGCTGGTTACCAGCACCAGGCACACCTTATCATTAATCCTGGTATCTGCTGGCTAGTTACCAGCACCAGACACACCTTATCTCTAATCTGCTGGCTGGTTAACCAGCACCAGGCACACCTTATCATTAATCCTGGTATCTGCTGGCTAGTTACCAGCACCAGACACACCTTATCTCTGATCCTGGTATCTGCTGGCTGGTTTACCATCACCAGACACAACTTATCATTAATCCTGGTATCTGCTGGCTGGTAACCAGCACCAGACACACCTTATCATAAATCCTGGTATATGCTGGCTGGTTAACCAGCACCAGACACACCTGATCATTAATCCTGGTATCTGCTGGCAGGTTAACCAACACCAGACACACCTTATCTCTGCAAGTGACTGGCTGCTTTCCTACATATTCAGAGGTGGGAGATCACAAGGTTGTAGAAAAATGTCCATGGCCAATTATCACAAACACTGACTCAGCACCCCTAAAGTCAGACATGGTACTATGCAGTTGCTGGGCCCAGCTGTTATATAAAATATTATCATAAAAATTGTAAAGTTTTAAGAAACAAAACAAAAAAAAAACTCAAACTGAGAGCATTAATATTCTGCTTTTACTAAAACTTTTTACGTGATAAATAAGGAAAAGTTTATTCTGAAATGTCACATTTTAATGAAACATCACAAAAAGAGTCCAAACAAAAAGACATTAAGTAATTCGAGACATTGATTTTAAAGTTTTACAAAGTTAAAGAGCAAATCAACACCATGACAGAATCATTATGAGAATAAAAAGAAAGCTAGAAAATTTAACGGCTTATAAGATATAAATGTGCAGGTGTTGAGTAACATTAAAAAAAAAAAAAGGGGGATTAAAATATCAAATGTAAAAAGATGAAATATAAAGACACAAAAATGAAGAAACATCAATCAGAAAACTATTTTAGTGTTTTGATATACAGAAAAGGATAAAATACATGATCAAAGAGCCGAGATTTGACAATGAAGACAAGAGTTGCCAGAGAAAACAGCATCTCATCTATTCATTGTATAAACCCTGACACCATTGCAGCTGCTTTGTACTCATTTATTTCTTCTTCTTTTTTAATGGGATTTAACTCCATTTTCAACACAGTATGGTTTATATATGGCATCTTCAGTTTTATTGGTGGAGGTGGACCCCAGACTGAATCTGAGTAGAACCACCGTCCTTCCGCAAGTAACTGGCAAACTTTCTTACACAAAAGTTTTTAATGGAGTGAGCAGGACTTGAACTAATGACCTTAGTGATGAGGGGCAAGCGATCTTGAGACAGCGCCTTGGACCACTCAGCCATGGACAAGCTCTCATTGATTCCAACTGGATTGTGATTATAGTGAGCCCGGAGCTTTTGAGAATCACTCTGGGAGTCTATTTCTCAAATAGAAGATGAGTATTGGCTGTTGTTTTTGAGAGGTCAATGGGCTGAGTGTGGATCATACCTGCAACCTCTGGCATGTGTAGCCAACACCACTTCCACAACACCATCACCTCCCTGCCCCACCCCCTATATACAACATGGCCAAATTGGCCCTTAAACCCTCACTTGTGGCAGAGGAGATAACACCCTATCCACAACACCATTACTTCCCTGCCCCACCTCCTATATACAACATGGCCAAATTGGCCCTTAAACCCTCACTTGTGGCAGAGGAGATAACACCCTATCCACAACACCATCACTTCCCTGCCCCACCTCCTATATACAACAGGTCCACATTGACCCTTAAACCCTCACTTGTGGCAGAGGAGACAACACCCTATCCACAACACCATCACTTCCCTGCCCCACCTCCTATATACAACAGGGCCACATTGACCCTTAAACCCTCACTTGTGGCAGAGGAGACAACACCCTATCCACAACACGATCACTTCCCTGCCCCACCTCCTATATACAACAGGGCCACATTGACCCTTAAACCCTCACTTGTGGCAGAGGAGACAACACCCTATCCACAACACCATCACTTCCCTGCCCCACCTCCTATATACAACAGGGCCACATTGACCCTTAAACCCTCACTTGTGGCAGAGGAGACAACACCCTATCCACAACACCATCACTTTCCTGCCCCACCTCCTATATACAACAGGGCCACATTGACCCTTAAACCCTCACTTGTGGCAGAGGAGACAACACCCTATCCACAACACCATCACTTCCCTGCCCCACCTCCTATATACAACAGGGCCACATTGACCCTTAAACCCTCACTTGTGGCAGAGGAGACAACACCCTATCCACAACACCATCACTTCCCTGCCCCACCTCCTATATACAACAGGGCCACATTGACCCTTAAACCCTCACTTGTGGCAGAGGAGACAACACCCTATCCACAACACCATCACTTCCCTGCCCCACCTCCTATATACAACAGGGCCACATTGACCCTTAAACCCTCACTTGTGGCAGAGGAGACAACACCATATCCACAACACCATCACTTCCCTGCCCCACCTCCTATATACAACAGGGCCACATTGGCCCTTAAACCCTCACTTGTGGCAGAGGAGATAACACCCTATCCACAACACCATTACTTCCCTGCCCCACCTCCTATATACAACAGGGCCACATTGACCCTAAAACCCTCACTTGTGGCAGAGGAGACAACACCATATCCACAACACCATCACTTCCCTGCCCCACCTCCTATATACAACAGGTCCATATTGGCCCTA
Source organism: Panopea generosa (assembly GCA_029582155.1). Classification (NCBI taxonomy): domain Eukaryota; kingdom Metazoa; phylum Mollusca; class Bivalvia; order Adapedonta; family Hiatellidae; genus Panopea; species Panopea generosa. Next base: position 44,806,047 of record CM055910.1, on the reverse strand, counting down.
AAACCCTCACTTGTGGCAGAGAAGACAACACCCTATCTACAACACCATCACTTCCCTGCCCCACCTCCTATATACAACAGGGCCACATTGGCCCTTAAACTCTCAATTGTGGCAGAGGAGACAACACCCTATCTACAACACGATCACTTCCCTGCCCCACCTCCTATATACAACAGGGCCACATTGACCCTTAAACCCTCACTTGTGGCAGAGGAGACAACACCATATCCACAACACCATCACTTCCCTGCCCCACCTCCTATATACAACAGGTCCACATTGACCCTTAAACCCTCACTTGTGGCAGAGAAGACAACACCTTATCTACAACACCATCACTTCCCTGCACCACCTCCTATATACAACAGGTCCACATTGACCCTTAAACCCTCACTTGTGGCAGAGAAGACAACACCCTATCTACAACACGATCACTTCCCTGCCCCACCTCCTATATACAACAGGTCCACATTGACCCTTAAACCCTCACTTGTGGCAGAGGAGACAACACCCTTTCCACAACACCATCACTTCCCTGCCCCACCTCCTATATACAACAGGGCCACATTGACCCTTAAACCCTCACTTGTGGCAGAGGAGACAAAGCCAAGGCAATAGTTGATAATGCAAGGGTCATACCTCAGCCGTCAAAATTTGGTTAGTTGAGATATTATAGGATATATAACTACTATGTAAGTTTGATGACCATCAATTGAAAACTGAAGGCACCAGAGAGCACATAACTTAAAATAACAAAATGTTTTACAATTACTGAAAAAAGGGGTTGTTTTTAAGGTGGTTTGCCTTAAATGGTAGGCTCAGTGGATATGACCACACTTGCTTAAAATGTACATGTCATTGAATAACATCAATGAATAACATCACTGAATAATGTCATTGAATAAAATCACTGAATAACATCATTGAATAACATCTTTGAATAATGTCATTGAATATCATCACTGAAAAATGTCATTGAATAACATCATTGAATAACATCAATGAATAATGTCATTGAATATCGTCATTAAAATTGAATAAAGTCATTGAATACCATCATTGAAAAAACATCATTGAATAATGTCATTGAATAACATCATTGAAAAAACATCATTGAATAATGTCATTGAATAATGTCATTGAATAACATCACTAAATAACATCATTTAATAACTTCATTGAATAACATCACTGAACAATGTCATTGAATGATGTCATTGAAATAATGTCATTGAATAATGTCATTGAATAACTTCATTGAATAATATCATTGAATAACATCATTGAATAATGTCATTGAAATAATGTCATTGAATAATGTCACTAAATAACTTCATTGAATAACTTCATTGAATATCATCATTTAAGATTAATAATGTCGTTGAATAACATCATTGAATAATGTCATTGAATATCATCAATTAAATTTAATAATGTCATTGAATACCATCATTGAAAAAACATCATTGAATAACATTATTGAAAAACATCATTGAATAATGTCATTGAATAATATCATTGAATAATGTCATTGAATAATATCATTGAATGATGTCATTGAATAATGTCATTGAATAACATCATTGAATAATGTCATTGTATAACATCACTGAATAATGACATCATTGAATAATGTCATTGAACAATGACATTGAATAACATCATTGAATAACATCATTGAATAACATCATAAGGACACCCATAAAAATAACGTACTGAAATAAATTCCCATCTAACTGAGGCATCTTTCAAGTGTATTGAATATCTATAAACAACAAGAACAGTAAGTTGTTTAAGTTAGCTGTGAATAAATCAAATCTAGAAAAGTGGTTATTGAAAATTTCTTGGAGCTACCAGGATATGAAAATAAAACTTAATAGAAAAGTTATAGCCCAATAAAGAAGAGTAAACCAGAAAATATGTTGTTAATTGAATCTCAATTTACACTCTTTTTTCTTCTGCATCTCTGCAATGAGGCCTCCGTTGATTAAATTACGAATATGTTAAATTACCATCCTCTCTTAATAATGCGATGTTCGTTTCATGTATGCATTTCACAAGTATGTGAATTTTATCTCAACCCTTGGGTGAGATTATAAGAATCTTACATGGGTTTGAGGTTTGAATAGAAAATTCTGTCCTGAGGGATAACTGTTTTTGGAGCGAACAAGACTTTGCTAAGGGACGAAATTTTCTATCTGAATCAAAAAAGCCATGTAAGATTATTTTTCTTGCACACCAAACACATTGAGTATTTATTTCAATTTAAATTATAATTAATGTGTACCACAATGGCATTTAGAGGTCAAATTAAAAAATATTACATCATGTGTTTTTATATGTAACATCATAGCCTAAGATGAGTGTGTGGAAGGAGTGTAGGATAAAACTTTTGTACCAAGTATAATACGAGGAAATCCTTGTCCAGTATGCAAGAATATAAGAATCTTACATTGGTTTGAGCCAGAGGGATAACTTTTTTGGCAGGAACGGGGCTCTATCTGAACTGTTATCCCCAGGGATGGAATATAAGAATCTTACATGGGTTTGAGCCAGAGGGATAACGTTTTTGGCAGGAACGGGGCTCTACCTGAACTGTTATCCCCAGGGATGGAATATAAGAATCTTACATGGGTTTGAGCCTGAGGGATAACGTTTTTGGCAGGAACGGGGCTCTACCTGAACTGTTATCCCCAGGGACGGAATATAAGAATCTTACATGGGTTTGAGCCTGAGGGATAACTTTTTTGGCAGGAACGTGGGTTCTATCTGAATTGTTATCCCCAGGGATGGAATATAAGAATCTTACATTAGTTTGAGCCTGAGGGATAACTTTTTTGGCAGGAACGGGGCTCTATCTGAACTGTTATCCCCAGGGATGGAATATAAGAATCTTACATGGGTTTGAGCGTGAGGGATGACTTTTTTGGCAGGAACGGGGCTCTACCTGAACTGTTATCCCCAGGGACGGAATATAAGAATCTTACATTGGTTTGAGCTTGAGGGATAACGTTTTTGGCAGGAACGGGGCTCTACCTGAACTGTTATCCCCAGGGACGGAATATAAGAATCTTACATGGGTTTGAGCCAGAGGGATAACGTTTTTGGCAGGAACGGGGCTCTACCTGAACTGTTATCCCCAGGGACGGAATATAAGAATCTTACATGGGTTTGAGCCTGAGGGATAACTTTTTTGGCAGGAACGGGGCTCTATCTGAATTGTTATCCCCAGGGACGGAATATAAGAATCTTACATTGGTTTGAGCCAGAGGGATAACTTTTTTGGCAGGAATGGGGCTCTATCTGAACTGTTATCCCCAGGGATGGAATATAAGAATCTTACATGGGTTTGAGCCTGAGGGATAACTTTTTTGGCAGGAACGGGGCTCTATCTGAATTGTTATCCCCAGGGATGGAATATAAGAATCTTACATGGGTTTGAGCCTGAGGGATAACTTTTTTGGCAGGAACGGGGCTCTACCTGAACTGTTATCCCCAGGGATGGAATATAAGAATCTTACATGGGTTTGAGCCTGAGGGATAACGTTTTTGGCAGGAACGGGGCTCTACCTGAACTGTTATCCCCAGGGACGGAATATAAGAATCTTACATTGGTTTGAGCCTGAGGGATAACTTTTTTGGCAGGAACGGGGCTCTATCTGAATTGTTATCCCCAGGGACGGAATATAAGAATCTTACATGGGTTTGAGCCTGAGGGATAACTTTTTTGGCAGGAACGGGGCTCTATCTGAACTGTTATCCCCAGGGATGGAATATAAGAATCTTACATGGGTTTGAGCCTGAGGGATAACTTTTTTGGCAGGAACGGGGCTCTATCTGAATTGTTATCCCCAGGGATGGAATATAAGAATCTTACATGGGTTTGAGCCTGAGGGATAACTTTTTTGGCAGGAACGGGGCTCTATCTGAACTGTTATCCCCAGGGATGGAATATAAGAATCTTACATGGGTTTGAGCTTGAGGAATAACTTTTTTGGCAGGAACAGGGCTCTATCTGAATTGTTATCCCCAGGGATGGAATATAAGAATCTTACATTGGTTTGAGCTTGAGGGATAACTTTTTTGGCAGGACCGGGGCTCTATCTGAACTGTTATCCCAAGGTATGGAATATAAGAATCTTACATGGGTTTGAGCCAGAGGGATAACTTTTTTGGCAGGAACGGGGCTCTATCTGAATTGTTATCCCCAGGGATGGAATATAAGAATCTTACATGGGTTTGAGCCTGAGGGATAACTTTTTTGGCAGGAACGGGGCTCTATCTGAATTGTTATCCCCAGGGATGGAATATAAGAATCTTACATGGGTTTGAGCCTGAGGGATAACTTTTTTGGCAGGAACGGGGCTCTATCTGAACTGTTATCCCCAGGGATGGAATATAAGAATCTTACATTGGTTTGAGCTTGAGGAATAACTTTTTTGGCAGGAACAGGGCTCTATCTGAATTGTTATCCCAAGGGATGGAATATAAGAATCTTACATGGGTTTGAGCTTGAGGGATAACTTTTTTGGCAGGAACGGGGCTTTATCTGAACTGTTATCCCCAGGGATGGAATATGAGAATCTTACATGGGTTTGAGGCAGAGGGACAACTTTTTTGGCAGGAACGGGCTCTATCTGAACTGTTATCCCCAGGGACGGAATACAAGAATCTTACATTGGTTTGAGCCAGAGAGATAACTTTTTTGGCAGGAATTGGGCTCTATCTGAACTGTTATCCCCAGGGACGGAATATAAGAATCTTACATTGGTTTGAGCCAGAGGGATAACTTTTTTGGCAGGAACGGGGCTCTATCTGAACTGTTATCCCCAGGGACGGAATATAAGAATCTTACATTGGTTTGAGCTTGAGGGATAACTTTTTTGGCAGGAACGGGGCTCTATCTGAACTGTTATCCCCAGGGACAGAATATAAGAATCTTACATGGGTTTGAGCCTGAGGGATAACGTTTTTGGCAGGAACGGGGCTCTATCTGAACTGTTATCCCCAGGGATGGAATATAAGAATCTTACATTGGTTTGAGCTTGAGGAATAACTTTTTTGGCAGGAACAGGGCTCTATCTGAATTGTTATCCCCAAGGACAGAATATAAGAACCTTACATTGGTTTGAGCTTGAGGAATAACTTTTTTGGCAGGAACGGGGCTCTATCTGAATTGTTATCCCCAGGGACGGAATATAAGAATCTTACATTGGTTTGAGCCTGAGGGATAACTTTTTTGGCAGGAACGGGGCTCTATCTGAACTGTTATCCCCAGGGACAGAATATAAGAATCTTACATGGGTTTGAGCCTGAGGGATAACTTTTTTGGCAGGAACGGGGCTCTATCTGAACTGTTATCCCCAGGGATGGAATATAAGAATCTTACATTGGTTTGAGCTTGAGGAATAACTTTTTTGGCAGGAACGGGGCTCTATCTGAATTGTTATCCCCAGGGACGGAATATAAGAATCTTACATGGGTTTGAGCCAGAGGGATAACTTTTTTGGCAGGAACGGGGCTCTATTTAAACTGTTATCCCCAGGGACGGAATATAAGAATCTTACATGGGTTTGAGCCAGAGGGACAACTTTTTTGGTGGGAACAAAGCTCTATCTGAACTGTTATCCCCAGGGACGGAATATAAGAATCTTACATTGGTTTGAGCCCGAGGGATAACTTTTTTGGCAGGAACGGGGCTTTATCTGAACTGTTATCCCCAGGGATGGAATATAAGAATCTTACATGGGTTTGAGCCTGAGGGATGACTTTTTTGGCAGGAACGGGGCTCTACCTGAACTGTTATCCCCAGGGACGGAATATAAGAATCTTACATTGGTTTGAGCTTGAGGGATAACGTTTTTGGCAGGAACGGGGCTCTACCTGAACTGTTATCCCCAGGGACGGAATATAAGAATCTTACATGGGTTTGAGCCAGAGGGATAACGTTTTTGGCAGGAACGGGGCTCTACCTGAACTGTTATCCCCAGGGATGGAATATAAGAATCTTACATGGGTTTGAGCCTGAGGGATAACTTTTTTGGCAGGAACGGGGCTCTATCTGAATTGTTATCCCCAGGGATGGAATATAAGAATCTTACATTGGTTTGAGCCAGAGGGATAACTTTTTTGGCAGGAATGGGGCTCTATCTGAACTGTTATCCCCAGGGATGGAATATAAGAATCTTACATGGGTTTGAGCCTGAGGGATAACTTTTTTGGCAGGAACGGGGCTCTATCTGAATTGTTATCCCCAGGGATGGAATATAAGAATCTTACATGGGTTTGAGCCTGAGGGATAACTTTTTTGGCAGGAACGGGGCTCTACCTGAACTGTTATCCCCAGGGATGGAATATAAGAATCTTACATGGGTTTGAGCTTGAGGAATAACTTTTTTGGCAGGAACGGGGCTCTATCTGAATTGTTATCCCCAGGGACGGAATATAAGAATCTTACATGGGTTTGAGGCAGAGGGACAACTTTTTTGGCAGGAACGGGCTCTATCTGAACTGTTATCCCCAGGGACGGAATACAAGAATCTTACATTGGTTTGAGCCAGAGAGATAACTTTTTGGCAGGAATTGGGCTCTATCTGAACTGTTATCCCCAGGGACGGAATATAAGAATCTTACATTGGTTTGAGCCAGAGGGATAACTTTTTTGGCAGGAACGGGGCTCTATCTGAACTGTTATCCCCAGGGACGGAATATAAGAATCTTACATTGGTTTGAGCTTGAGGGATAACTTTTTTGGCAGGAACGGGGCTCTATCTGAACTGTTATCCCCAGGGACAGAATATAAGAATCTTACATGGGTTTGAGCCTGAGGGATAACGTTTTTGGCAGGAACGGGGCTCTATCTGAACTGTTATCCCCAGGGATGGAATATAAGAATCTTACATTGGTTTGAGCTTGAGGAATAACTTTTTTGGCAGGAACAGGGCTCTATCTGAATTGTTATCCCCCGGGACAGAATATAAGAATCTTACATTGGTTTGAGCTTGAGGAATAACTTTTTTGGCAGGAACGGGGCTCTATCTGAATTGTTATCCCCAGGGACGGAATATAAGAATCTTACATTGGTTTGAGCCTGAGGGATAACTTTTTTGGCAGGAACGGGGCTCTATCTGAACTGTTATCCCCAGGGACAGAATATAAGAATCTTACATGGGTTTGAGCCTGAGGGATAACTTTTTTGGCAGGAACGGGGCTCTATCTGAACTGTTATCCCCAGGGATGGAATATAAGAATCTTACATTGGTTTGAGCTTGAGGAATAACTTTTTTGGCAGGAACGGGGCTCTATCTGAATTGTTATCCCCAGGGACGGAATATAAGAATCTTACATGGGTTTGAGCCAGAGGGATAACTTTTTTGGCAGGAACGGGGCTCTATTTAAACTGTTATCCCCAGGGACGGAATATAAGAATCTTACATGGGTTTGAGCCAGAGGGACAACTTTTTTGGTGGGAACAAGGCTCTATCTGAACTGTTATCCCCAGGGACGGAATATAAGAATCTTTCATTGGTTTGAGCCCGAGGGATAACGTTTTTGGCAGGAACGGGGCTCTATCTGAACTGTTATCCCCAGGGACGGAATATAAGAATCTTACATTGGTTTGAGCTTGAGGGATAACTTTTTTGGCAGGAACGGCGCTCTATCTGAACTGTTATCCCCAGGGACAGAATATAAGAATCTTACATGGGTTTGAGCCTGAGGGATAACGTTTTTGGCAGGAACGGGGCTCTATCTGAACTGTTATCCCCAGGGATGGAATATAATAATCTTACATTGGTTTGAGCTTGAGGAATAACTTTTTTGGCAGGAACAGGGCTCTATCTGAATTGTTATCCCCAAGGACAGAATATAAGAACCTTACATTGGTTTGAGCTTGAGGAATAACTTTTTTGGCAGGAACGGGGCTCTATCTGAATTGTTATCCCTAGGGACGGAATATAAGAATCTTACATTGGTTTGAGCCTGAGGGATAACTTTTTTGGCAGGAACGGGGCTCTATCTGAACTGTTATCCCCAGGGACAGAATATAAGAATCTTACATGGGTTTGAGCCTGAGGGATAACTTTTTTGGCAGGAACGGGGCTCTATCTGAACTGTTATCCCCAGGGATGGAATATAAGAATCTTACATTGGTTTGAGCTTGAGGAATAACTTTTTTGGCAGGAACGGGGCTCTATCTGAATTGTTATCCCCAGGGACGGAATATAAGAATCTTACATGGGTTTGAGCCAGAGGGATAACTTTTTTGGCAGGAACGGGGCTCTATTTAAACTGTTATCCCCAGGGACGGAATATAAGAATCTTACATGGGTTTGAGCCAGAGGGATAACTTTTTTGGTGTGAACAAAGCTCTATCTGAACTGTTATCCCCAGGGACGGAATATAAGAATCTTACATTGGTTTGAGCCCGAGGGATAACTTTTTTGGCAGGAACGGGGCTCTATCTGAACTGTTATCCCCAGGGATGGAATATAAGAATCTTACATGGGTTTGAGCCTGAGGGATGACTTTTTTGGCAGGAACGGGGCTCTACCTGAACTGTTATCCCCAGGGACGGAATATAAGAATCTTACATTGGTTTGAGCTTGAGGGATAACGTTTTTGGCAGGAACGGGGCTCTACCTGAACTGTTATCCCCAGGGACGGAATATAAGAATCTTACATGGGTTTGAGCCAGAGGGATAACGTTTTTGGCAGGAACGGGGCTCTACCTGAACTGTTATCCCCAGGGATGGAATATAAGAATCTTACATGGGTTTGAGCCTGAGGGATAACTTTTTTGGCAGGAACGGGGCTCTATCTGAATTGTTATCCCCAGGGATGGAATATAAGAATCTTACATTGGTTTGAGCCAGAGGGATAACTTTTTTGGCAGGAATGGGGCTCTTTCTGAACTGTTATCCCCAGGGATGGAATATAAGAATCTTACATGGGTTTGAGCCTGAGGGATAACTTTTTTGGCAGGAACGGGGCTCTATCTGAATTGTTATCCCCAGGGATGGAATATAAGAATCTTACATGGGTTTGAGCCTGAGGGATAACTTTTTTGGCAGGAACGGGGCTCTACCTGAACTGTTATCCCCAGGGATGGAATATAAGAATCTTACATGGGTTTGAGCTTGAGGAATAACTTTTTTGGCAGGAACGGGGCTCTATCTGAATTGTTATCCCCAGGGACGGAATATAAGAATCTTACATGGGTTTGAGGCAGAGGGACAACTTTTTTGGCAGGAACGGGCTCTATCTGAACTGTTATCCCCAGGGACGGAATACAAGAATCTTACATTGGTTTGAGCCAGAGAGATAACTTTTTTGGCAGGAATTGGGCTCTATCTGAACTGTTATCCCCAGGGACGGAATATAAGAATCTTACATTGGTTTGAGCCAGAGGGATAACTTTTTTGGCAGGAACGGGGCTCTATCTGAACTGTTATCCCCAGGGACGGAATATAAGAATCTTACATTGGTTTGAGCTTGAGGGATAACTTTTTTGGCAGGAACGGGGCTCTATCTGAACTGTTATCCCCAGGGACAGAATATAAGAATCTTACATGGGTTTGAGCCTGAGGGATAACGTTTTTGGCAGGAACGGGGCTCTATCTGAACTGTTATCCCCAGGGATGGAATATAAGAATCTTACATTGGTTTGAGCTTGAGGAATAACTTTTTTGGCAGGAACAGGGCTCTATCTGAATTGTTATCCCCCGGGACAGAATATAAGAATCTTACATTGGTTTGAGCTTGAGGAATAACTTTTTTGGCAGGAACGGGGCTCTATCTGAATTGTTATCCCCAGGGACGGAATATAAGAATCTTACATTGGTTTGAGCCTGAGGGATAACTTTTTTGGCAGGAACGGGGCTCTATCTGAACTGTTATCCCCAGGGACAGAATATAAGAATCTTACATGGGTTTGAGCCTGAGGGATAACTTTTTTGGCAGGAACGGGGCTCCATCTGAACTGTTATCCCCAGGGATGGAATATAAGAATCTTACATTGGTTTGAGCTTGAGGAATAACTTTTTTGGCAGGAACGGGGCTCTATCTGAATTGTTATCCCCAGGGACGGAATATAAGAATCTTACATGGGTTTGAGCCAGAGGGATAACTTTTTTGGCAGGAACGGGGCTCTATTTAAACTGTTATCCCCAGGGACGGAATATAAGAATCTTACATGGGTTTGAGCCAGAGGGACAACTTTTTTGGTGGGAACAAGGCTCTATCTGAACTGTTATCCCCAGGGACGGAATATAAGAATCTTACATTGGTTTGAGCCCGAGGGATAACTTTTTTGGCGGGAACGGGGCTCTATCTGAATTGTTATCCCCCGGGACAGAATATAAGAGTCTTACAATGGTCTGAGGTGCCGATGGAAAATTCCAACCTGAGGGATAACTGGATTAGCAGTTATGAGGCTCTACCAAGTTACCGCCAAAACAGTTATCCCGAGGGAAGAAATTTTCCATTCACATCAAAAAAACATGAAAGATACTTTTTCTTGTATACAACCCTGTGTGATTTTTTAGATTTTTTATTCCGGTTCATTTTTTATAGTAGCGCAAGGATACCATAGTATTTATGAATAAAATATGTCAGAGCATGAGGATTTTATGAATGGCGTTACGTCATAGCGAGAGAAATTTATCAAAGTACAAGGATTTTATGAATGGTGTTAGCTCAAAACACAATAACTTTATCTTGGCCCCAGGGTAAGATAGAAATATCTAACCCCGGTGAAAATATGAACTGAAATAGCCATTTTTCTTGCATGCCAAACACTTTGAACTATTCTTACTTGACTCAACATTATAGTTTTACAACAAGCCCTTTTACATTTAGTTATATGTTTTATGTCATATTTTATCACGGATAGTTTCACAGTGCATGAATTTTACCTCATCCCTAGGGTGAGAAAGAAATATCTAACCCCGGTATAAAATGCAGATATCTTTATCCGTATGCAAGAAACAATATTACAAAATTGTTATGGCAGCTTTATAATTTTATGTATGTAAATGTTTCTGTATCTCCTCCTTCCCATCCAAAAAAGACTCAACAAAAATATTTTAAAACATTTATTTTAAAACTTTTATTGCTGCTATCATTAGAAACTGATGAAAACTTTAAGAAAACAATGAATCCTCTACCCAAACCCCAAACACCTCCTCCAGCCCCTCGACGAGCAAGTGTAGAATCTTCATTTTACGAATGACCGAACATTATTTTAACTATTAATTTTACAACTTGCTATCTAACAAAGAAATGAAACTTTAAAACTACTTTATTTTAAAAAATAGTTTCACCACCAAACTTGTTACAGGGCAATGAGCTGCTGCTACATGCATACTATAGAAATCTCCAGGCCTTTTCAGAAAAGAAGATGTTTTAACATTTCCCTAGCTAACTCATATATAAAACTTTGACCACTGAAGGTGTAGACAATTTGGACACCTGGGTCATGGCATGAAGAACCTTAAGGGAGGATTACTAACTGACCATCCAAAGAAATTTTCAAAGCTCCAGGTTCTAGTTCCTTTGGAAAAGAAGATTTTTTAAATCTTTCACTATTTAGCTCAAATATAAAACTTTGATCCCTGGGTCATGACTTGAACAAGCTTGAGGAAAAACCATAAACTGACTCTACATGTAAAATACCTACTGGTAAGCTCCAGATCTTGTTCTTTTCTTTAATCTTTCCCTATTAAGCTCAAATATAAAACTCTGACCCCTGGGATGTGGCAAATTTTGAACCCAAGGTCATGACTTGAACAAATTTGAGAGAGGACCTGATGTTAACTGACCCCATACGCAAAATACATAAGCTCCAGTGGCCCATTTCACTAACATTTGTATGTTTACAAACTTCTAAGTGTAAAGTTTTGTCGTAACGTTTTTCTTACATCATTTTAGGGACTTTAGCTAGCAATGTAAATAGTATTCATTTTAAAAAAAATCTCAAAATACTGCCCAAATTAAATGTTCCCTGAGGTGTAACATTTTAAATCTGGTAAGACTTCCCCCCCAACTCCGCCCCAATTTTGTCCCTAGTCCGTCTAAGGTCATGGCTTGAACAAAGCTGAGAGAAATTTTCAAAATAAAAAAACTGATCAGCCTTAGTGACCGCAGGGTCTTGACTTAAACATGTATGAGAGTTTCATGTAAGGATATTTTACAGAAATTTTGGTTGAAATCTGCCCAGTAGTTTCTGAGAAGTTTCTTAAAGAAATTGTTGGCAGATGGATAGACAGACAGTGGACAAAAAGGGATAAGAATACCTTAAAATGTCCTCGGACTGTATGCCTTACTATCAATTTGCTATCACGGATCACCTCATCTCACTTGTCACTTCTTTTCCATTTCAAACACTATTGAAGAACTCATAGATGAAAAAATGAGAATAATTTAGATCCTGAGGACCATTCATGGGGAATATTTGATCAAATATGAAAATGTCACAATTTTATCTCTGTTTGGACCCCTGCTAACCCATTATGCATAAAAATCTTCTTAAAACAAACATAACCCTTTTATTTAAACAAACTAAAATTAACGAAACCCCTCCTCATAGGAATCATTTATACCAAATACCATATCAACAAGGTGCTTGATAAGATTTGAATTAAGATTTAGGGTCCTCCATGGCCATGAGGTTTAAGGCACCGTCTAAAGATCACCATTCACCGCTAAGGTTGTAGGTTCAAGTCCCCCTCACTCCAAAAACTTTGTGTAAGAAAGTTTCCAGTTACGGTACTTGCGGAAGGACGGTGGTTCTACTCTGTTTGACTCAGTCTGAGGTCTTCCTCCACCACTGAAACTGGATATGCCATATATAAACTGAAATGTGTAGAAAATGGCATTAAACCCCATTCAAAAAAAAATAATAAGAATTAAGATTTCTGTATCTGATAATAGTAACAATGAGCACAAAAAAATGTCATGTTCATAAAAATATAATATTTCCTTTTCTAATAAAAGTAACAATTAAGTACATTGACGTTCACAAAAATAAAGTTCCTTTCTAATAATAGTAACAATAGGTAAATGTTTACAAAAGTATATTTCCTTTTCTAATAATAGTTACAATAAGTACGAGGGACATTCAAAAATAAAATAAATCAGACTTTTTCTCTAGGAAATATATTATTCCATTCAATAGAACAAAAAATACATCATTGAAAACCGTTATCTTTCTGCTGCATGTAATAAAGACATTTGATAATGCGAGACCATTTTACAATATAGTAGCATGGTTTACAAGCAGGCACATCAGTAGACATAATAATGTCAGTAACGTCACTAACTTGTTTGTCTTTTTTATTTTAAATATTTTCCATTGTATGCCATGCGCCTTTACGATGCTGTTTTACCCACTTATAGAAAATATCTCTATACCAATCCTGGTTGTATGCTGTGATAATATTTGAAGTGGCAGAACATAGTTCTGACAGTGATGAGAGTCAGAGGCCCTTCAACTGCGACTTAATTACTGGGAATCAAAAGGACACAATTGAATGTCACCAGGTCTTCTGGTGAATACGGTGGATTGTCAACTCATCTAAAACCAAGCAAATCAATCTCCAACTGTGTCTATGCAGCCGTATGTGGCGGTGCATTGTCCCGGTGTAACAGGTAATACTCGAGTGGTATCCCTGATCAATTTTTCCTTAATGCGTGCGCTAGGAATTCATAACTTTCTTTTTTTATCGCTTAAGAATTTCTTTAGAATCCTTCACATGTCGCTCTTTTTCGTTATCCTTCAAAATCCTGGGCACCGATACGTTTTAAGGAATGTAAAATGATTGGCGACGCTTATGCATTACTAAGGTAAATGGAACGTTCTTTGTTTTGAACGTATCATCCTAGTTGCACATAAAACTATTCAGAAAGTTTCAAAATGGAAAGTGGTTTACATTTATGTAAGTTTTATTATCCTGAGGAAAATAATATCATTACAGAAAAAGTCTGTTTAATTTTGAATGTCCCTCATACATGTGACAGCTAGATTAATCAATGAACAAGAGGGCCACAATGACTCTTAATCTCTTACCTGTGGCAGAGGAGATAATGCCAAAGACAGCAATATTTGCAGGTGCTAGAGTGCACACAGTCAAATAGTGCATTTTTTTAATGTTTCAAGGGCCATAACTCTGACATTATTAATCCAATTTGGCCTGTTCAAGAACTTTTCCAAGATACTATAGTTATATAAGTACTGTGTAAGTTTGGTGAGTATCAAATAAAAAATGCAGGTGCTTGAGTGCACACAAGGTCAAAATGTGAAATTTTAATGTTTCAAGAGCCATAACTCTGACATAAACAATCCAATTTGGCCAGTTCAATAATCTGTCTGAGATATTATGGTTATATAACTACTGTATAAGTTTAGTGAAGATTCAATGAAAAATGCAAGTGCTAAAGTGCACACAATGAAACAGTGCACGGACAGATGACAGACGACAGGCAATCAGAATAACTCACCATAAGCTTTGCTCAAGTGAACTAAAAATACTATTATATATATTTGACAAGGTCATAGTGAGATATAGCACTCAATAATTCAACCAGTAGTTTAATGCAGAGGTAGATGATAAATAGGAGCATATCATTCTATAAGCACAATGCACTGGGGAAAAAATTTGAATAATAGTTTTCATTTGACATTTTGCAATATTGTTTTTATGTTTAAAACATTATTTATGATTACGTTATTCAGATAGTAAATCAGATACATATTCCAACAAGATGGGAAGGAAGTCACCATTAATTTTGAATACTTCTGCAGAAACATGACAGTTTTCCATAACTCACTCTTTATTTTATTGTTAACTTTCTTGACTCAAGACAGCTGACTGCCAAAGATGGTTACAAAATGTCTCACACAACAATTAATTTTGTACTGTTCTACATATTAAGAAATGCACATCCTGTACACTGGATACATTTCCGATGGTTCTAAAAGTGCCATGTTCCCATAGATAGTCCTCTGTTGGTCAAATAATGCAGAAACTGGTGTCACATGCCCCCCAAATGGTCTGTGATAAACACAGTATATGTTTTAATCCATGAATATCAAAAGTAATGGACTGACATTTCAGACAAGACATGCAATTTCATGGGTTTTTTTACATTAAAGTGTGACCTTGACAGGGGTAGAATTTAACCTATAACATGCTGTATATTTTATGATTTCTATTAAATAAACACAGTTGACCCTTAACTCCATGATATGCGTTTTCCCACATCAATCACAGAAGACCTTTGAAAACAGTGTAGGAAGAGTTCAGATTGCTCGTAACGAGCAATCTGAACACTTCCTGCACTGTTTTCCACTCTGTCAGCTAATATTAACATAATTCACCCAATAAATCAAAAGCCTTCTATATTAGAGGTGTCCAAAGGCATCTATATGAAGTAAAGTGTTAATTAATAAACCATTTTTAGTTTTATTGTGTATTCTTTTACTTCCAAATGAAAAAAACAAAAAACTTCTCGTTAAACTGGAATTCTTCTATTGATATAACTAGACTGGTGCAAATATTCTAATTCTATTCCATTTACTATTTTTACGCTTGTCATTACTGGTAAACGGGATAACTGTATGGTGTTTATAAAGTAATAAAGAAATATTTAGCGGAATATTGGATATACCGTAGGTTTACTTTCAATTATTGTTCAGATACAGATTTTGATCATCAACTGCATAGAATCTAATATTCTTTGTAAATATGTAATTGAATTTTTTTGCCAGTGCGTAGAATTTCAACTTGCTAAATTCAAACCCTGCTTGACCTTTGTATAACCTTGACCTTAACATCTGATGTAACGGTCTGGGTATTTTTACAGGTAAATACAGGTGACACATCATCATGACATGCTGATCACTTGTGTCAAGCTATTTTAAAATCCCTTCATGTACGACAAAGTGACAAACCAGACATGAAATATCAAACCAATTGAAAGTGTGACCTTGAGGTAAGGTTCTGGGTTTTAACATGACACGTCTTCATGTCATATTGATCAATTGATAAATTGAGATAAGTGTTTTTTAAATCCATCTGTGTATGATAAAGTTACAGGAAAGAGTTGTCATACAAACTCAAAGTGTGACCTTGACCTTTGAGGTACAGGTCTAAGTCTTACGTGACATAGCGTCATGTTATCATGATCAATTGAGCCAAGTAAAGACAAAGTTACAAACCAGACATGTAATATCAAACAAATTTAAAGTGTAACCTTGACCTTTGAGGAAAGGTTCTGGGTCTTACATGTGGCGCTTAATTCATGTTGTCATGGTGATCAACTGAGCCAAGTTTTTTTGAAATTTATCCATAGGTGCGAAGTTACAGACAAGACACAAAATCTCAAACAGACTGAAAGTGTTGTCAAACAAAGTTAGATTGTGACTTTGACCTTTAAAGTGGGAATCTGGGTATTAAGTGCGACAGGTCCTCATGTTATGTTGATCATTTGTAGCAAGTATTTATAAAATCCAGCTTTGCATGATAAAGTTACAGGCCAGACACAAAATCTTACACAGACTCAAAGTGTTGTCAAACTCAATGTGACCTTGACCTTTGAGGTTTCCGTGTGGGTCTTACGCGTGGCACGTGGTCATGTCATGCTGATGAATTGAGCCAAGTGTTTTTGAAATTCATCCATAGGTGACAAAGTTACAGGCCTGACACAAACTCTCAATCAGACTGAAAGTGTTGTCAAAGTTAAATTGTGACCTTAACCTTTGGAGTTGGATTCTGAGTGTAACATGTGACATGTCATCATGTTATGTTGATCATTTGAAGTTAATATTTACAAAATACATCTAAGTTACAGGCCGGACATGAAATCTCACACAGACTCAAAGTGTTGTCAAAAAACCTTGACCTCTGAGGTACATTCTTGACAATTTTGTCCATTTGTTGCAGTGTATCACCATGCATCTTTTAACTATTATAGCTGCATCAAACAGTTCCCAATGCCATCAAATCTTGGCAGAAGTCATGAAAATGTTCCCATATGCACAAAGAAATATGACAATTTTTTGCATTTCAACAAAAAAAATGCCTAACCGCTTTACACAGCTCTAATTTCTTGGGTGTAAGAATCTTGCTACCATCATGTAAGGGAGGCAATTCTTAAGTGAGACCATAATAAAAGATGTACCCCACATAGTGGTTTTAAAGTGACATATCTCTTGTTGTATGTTTAGCTCATTTTCAACAATTTCTCAGTTATAACATGACAGTGTCTATCTGAGACAGAATTCTGAGCGCTTCCACACTGGAGTATCATGTATGATACCCCACCCAGTCACATTATACTGACACTGGGTTGAACAGCCCTAGAACTATCCTCTAAATGCTGAGAGCAAAGTGAGGAAGCTTCTAGTACCATTTTTCAAGTCTTTACTACGACCCGGCTTGAGATCGAACCCTTGAACTTACGCATGTTTCATTGGTTTTTTCGAAGTATGTTATTATTTTGTCATCGACACAAACACATTCCTGTGAAGTACCTTTGTATTTTCTATAAATATACATGGTAACATTTGAACTCACAATTACTATAGTTTTGGTTTTTTTTCAAGAAAAAAAAAATCGTATTTATATTTACAAAAAAAAACTATCCTAGACTCAAAAATCTGTGGCAAACACGTTATTTTATAACAATTTTTGGGCCCAGAAACTTCAGTAACAGCACAAAGAAATCCAAATTTAGCCCATTTTACTTTCCTCACAATTTTTTTGATACAAGAAGGGGTCTCCTAGGTAGCTCTACTGGTTTATATTAACACCTTAACCCCATAAAGATTAAATACCTTGCCTTTGATCAGTAGAGCAAAAATGGACTTATCAATTCAAAGAACATAAATTTTTGAAAGACTGACATTTCTTATTTGCTTACTACCAAAATATAAACCTAGTTACTTCCTATATTTTTTTCAACCAATCAGCAGCTTTGTCTCAATAAGAGAAATACAGACTGTTTGACCCCCCTCTCACAGTCTAGACTAGAATTTAAGCATGACTGTGAACAACATAATTAACTTTCTGACCTGTCCGTCTCCAGAATTGTCTCCAGAATTGCCAAAGTAAGCACTGGATATTTCAGGACAATAAAACTGCCAACTAGATCTCTAATAAGATCATGTCTTCGTCTTACTTCCCTATGACGTAATTTACTTGGTAGACATAAGGCACATTCCTTGGAGGGATTTTGAGCAACAGTCACCTTTTTTAAATGAATAAAGACAAAACAAGTACAAGAAAGTACTGATAGCTCAGGGCTTTAAGGCCATTATAAATTAATTGCTAGATTACCATCCAATTTTTTCTTAAAAACAGGGAGGGCAGGAGGATTTTATTTTTTATTTTTTTATTTTTATTTTTAAACTTGTAAAAAAAAATATATATTTTATATTTTTTTAAATTTTTTTAAAAATTTTTTTTATATATTTTTTTTTATGAAAATAAAAACGGTCGGGACGGCATGAAAATTACGGGACGGGTGGGGATGATAATCTAGAAATCAATTTATTATGGCCTAATATATATTCATATGCTTTCCTGATTTTATTGATATTATTGTAGCATTTGGTTTATTTTATGTCCATAACATTTTTTATTGTTTAGTTTATTACTGCTTGCTTATACTAAAATACATGAAAACAAAAAATGTCACTGGTAAATGCCGCCCGCCCGCCAAATGGTCATTGAAAAATAACAATATAATTATGTTATAATAGGTAGCGATGTATCCATGAATATAAAGAGTAATGGACTGATGTTTCAGACTAGACATGCAATTTCATTTTATTTTTTTTACATTAAAGCATTACCTTGACCTTTGTGTAACCTTGACCTTGACATCTGATGTAACGGTCTGGGTATTTCAACAGTTAAATGCTGCTGAAACATCATCATGACATGCTGATCACATGTGTCAAGCTATTTTAAAATCCCTAAATGTAAGGCAAAGTTACAGATCAATTGTTGATAAATTGAGCCAAGTGTTTTTGAAATCCATCCATGTATGATAAAGTTAAAGGACGGACATGAAATCTCAAACAGATTCAAAGTGTTGTCATACATACTAAAAGTGTGACCTTGACCTTTGAGGTATGGGTCTAGGTCTTACTTATGACACATCGTCATGTCATCTTGATAAATTGAGCTAAGTTAAAGGCAAAGTCACAGACCAGACACACAATATCAAATAAATATAAAGTGTGACCTTGATCTTTGAGGAAAGGTTCTTGGTCTTACATGCGACCCTTAATTATGTCAAGTTAATCAACTGAGCCAAGTGTTTTTAAAATAAATCTATAGATGACAGTCTGGACAAGAAATGTCAAAATGACTGAAATTGTTGTTAAAGTTAAATTGTGACCTTGACCTTTGAAGAGGGAGTTATGTTGATCATTTATAAGAAGTATTTATAAAAATCCATCTATGCATGACAAAGTTTCAGGCTGGACATGAAATCTCACACAAACTCAAAGTGTTGTCAAACAAACTCAAAAAATGACCTTGACCTTTGAGTTACGGGTGTGGGTCTTACTCGTGACACGCCTTCATGTTATGTTGATCATTTTTACCAAGTATCAACAAAATCCAACTATGCATGACAAAGATACAGGCCGGAAACGTAATACCGTACGGAAGGACGGACAGACAGACGGACGGATGCTGCGATTACTATATGCCACCCCAAAAATTTTTTGGGGAGGCCATAAAAATGAAATTAAAATAAAAAGTAGTCCATGTCGAGTATGATCTTTTTTGGCAGTGATCAATACTGCAAAGATTGATCATAACGACATAAGCAGTGCTATGCATTTGGCATAAAGCCCGACTAAACAACAGAAAAGGAATCTGATGAAGACAACAGTTTTTCAACTATAAAAAGATAATGAATGTGCACTGATGAATATGTGTTCCTGATATTAATAATGTTAACAGTGCAAAACGGAATTGTGCACTGTATCATACAGAATTCCACTCTAAAGGCCCTTGGGGTCAACGCATTTTTCAAAAGGGTGGGTGTTTGTTTTTTTATCTGAGAAATAATAAACAAAAAGACAAACATTTTGAAAGTGTAACAAGCAATCCTGATTGATAATTGTTTCATAAACAAATTTTTGCGGGAATATAGTATGTTACTAAATTTTACCAAACATTAAGACAAAAACGGGCAGTAACTCCTGTAAATTTCATTAAATAATACCATATATTAATTAAATATTAATTAAATTTCCAAAGTTATTGATTGGAAACAATTATTTTATCCAAAATTATGTTAAAAAGGCGTCATTACTCTGATAAAATTTGACCAATATTGACAAATTATTCTAATACCCTTCAAAAATTTCCTGTGATTTCATTGGTTGGTGTTCTTAGCTTTGTGGGTATTAAAAACTGCATAAATTATACCGTCAGTAAAATCACCACATTTTCGCATTCTTTGAAGTACTACTTCAGTTGTTTACGTCACCGAAAACAATGTAATCATAGTTTTAAAAAATTATTTGTCGATTGAAATTATTATTTTTTTGTAAAATGTTAAAAATATAAAGATATATTGTATAATTCGATCAGTTTGTCGATTTAGTTTGAATTTTACCAGAAACTACTTTTTAGCGCATCATTGCTGATATATGCATTATTCAGCTAAACAGTAAGTTCAATTTAAACACTAATCGCTTGAGTATCTTGGTTAAGCAAGTGAATTTTAATAATAAAATGTATAGTGCGTTAGAATAGGGTTAAGTATTATGTAATTTCAATGTGGCTGTTAAAGACAATTTGCGACCATTAAAAACCTCATAATTTTTATACAGTTGCAAATTTCAAATTACAGTATACTTAACCCTACATTACCTATTTTTATAATTATACAGTTACCGGTAAACATATTAAATACATATATTCTTTCAGAACTTATTGATTGGAAAGAAATTTGATCTTGGATGGATAGAAGGAAAAAATCACTAACCCTAAGCCGTAGACGCTTAAATACACATTTGTGTGTGCGGAGAAATGAACAGGATCAGGATTTTTCATAATCTTAAACTTGGCTAAAAACATTTATTCCACTATATCATGCCTATATTATTACACTCACTGACCCTATATTGGCAAAAAGATATATATTTAAACATGCCTAAATTATATGTTTAAAACAGCTTTTCTAACTTGGGCTACGCATCAAGGTTAGACTAAAATAATATATTTTGTGAAGTAATAATTGAGTCACATGATTTCATTTTTAATTTCAAGTAGATACGTTATACAGGTTTACACTTAGTAAAATTTGTTTCATCTTAGAAAGAGTCTGAATGATGATGAGAAAGAGGTCAAACAATATTAAGTACTGTCTATTTTTAGGAGGCGGGTTTTGTTTCAAGTTTACATCTCCAATTTAAATATCGATTTTGTCACATTATGGTGGATTTGACATACTTAACTATTCAGATTGTATTTATT
This sequence comes from Panopea generosa, assembly GCA_029582155.1. NCBI lineage: Eukaryota > Metazoa > Mollusca > Bivalvia > Adapedonta > Hiatellidae > Panopea > Panopea generosa. The sequence continues at coordinate 44,784,547 of CM055910.1, read as the reverse complement.
AATGGTAATAAGATGCTTTACATCAATTCTGACAATTATTTTATTTTTAAGACATTTTGATATTTAGTGTTTTATCCCTTTGCAGTTTCTTTACCTTTATTCAAATGGTGGGGGGCATAAAAATAAAAATGGAATTGTTTGGGGTCAGTTTGGTACTCACGTAGAAATGGGCCAATGGGGCGGGACATATTCAAACAATGATACAAAGTATTATACATAACTTTGTATTGTGATCTATGCCAGAATAAATCAAGTTGGATATATTTACAACAGTTTTTATAAATACCAATCGTTGAATACCTGTGGCTAATCCATTACTATACTCTCCATTCAACATGGTTGGAGAGTATTGGAATTGACACCTGGGAGTATCTGACAATGATAAACAAGGAAAATTGCAATGGACAGACCGACCGACAGACCGACCACAGGGTGACTCCAATATACCCCCTCAAACTTTGTTTGTCGGGGGTATAATAACAAATAATAATATAATTATATTAATGATTATAATAAAAATAAAATAATAATTATGATAACCAAAATATTAACAATAATAATGACGATATTAAGACACTCAAAACATAGCTAACACTAAAATGATGTGCAAGCCCACCAGGTTCTAGAGGGGTCGTGTATATCATGGCCCCTTTCCCCACCCCCTAGAATATTTTATTTTTTAGTATGTATTTTCTACGTCCTGGGGGCATTTCCACGAGACAAAATTATGCCTTTGTGAGAAAATTATAATCTGTATCATTCATTTTTTTTTGTAAACCCGGGCATTGTGGCGTAAATGCAGCTACGCCACTGAAACTTTTGATGATAATGACGTCAACAAAAATTTAAAGAAACTAAATATGCTGTCTGCACTGTTATCCTTGGATCTACAGATACTGGAGCTAGAAGTAAAAATGTAGTTCTCTTTTCTTCTTCTTAATATCGGTGTGGTTTATTTATTCCTACCAGCATCAGTCTTCGTGGTGATTGATATATGACATTGTGTCTCATTATCATTCGTCTCTCACCACTGATTCAAGTGGGAAAGTTATCAGTTACTTGAGGAGATGGGGTGTGCTTGAGTACTGGTTAACCTTTCAGGATCCCAAGAAACTGGTTAGGTTAACTGGTCATCTGTTAGCCCTCGATGGCATAAAAAAATACACTAACTATTCAATCAATTAATCATTATTCCTGCCAAGTGTCAAATAGGCGGTTAATTTACAAAGTGATCACTGAAAATTTGATGCTGATATGAGATTTCTAGCCAGTTTTGTCTCAAATTAGAACTACAATTGTGATTTAGGGGTAGAACGTCCACCTCACATGAGTATGGTCATGGATTCAATCCCCAGCCGGGTCATACCAAAGACCTGAAAAAGGTTACTAGAAGCTTTCTCGCTTGGCTCTCAGCATTTAGAGGATAGTTCTAGGTCTTTTCAGCCCAGTGTTAGTGCAATATGACTGAGTGGGGTATCATACCATGTGTCTGCGGCATGATACTCCAGTGTGGCAGTGCTTAGAATACTACCTCAAGTAGACACAGTCGTGATATAATTGAAATATTTGTGAAAGTGACGCTAAATCCCACCCATACAACAACTCAAATGAGACTTGAATCACACTATGGACAGATTGTTAACATGTTATTAATTGCAAATTGACAGGTATCACAGAACCATGGAATTTAATAAAAATCACACCAAACAAGAAATGTCACTGGTAAGTGTCACATACCCACCCCACAGATGGCATGTGAAAATAACAAATTATTTCATGATAGGTAAGGATTTAAATGTATTTACGACATGAATATCAAGAGTAATGGACTGGCGTTTCAAACTCGACATGCAATTTCATTATTTTTTTTCATTACAGTGTGACCTTGACCTTTGTGTAACTGTAACCTTGACATCTAATGACACATCATCATAACATGTTGATCACTTTTGTCAAGACTTTTTAAAATCCCTCCATGTAAGACAAAGTTATAGACCAGACATGAAATATCAAACAAACTGAAAGTGTGACCATGACCTTTCAGGTAAGGTTATGGGTCTTACAAGTGACACATCGTTATGTCACATTGATCAATTGAGCCATTTTTTTTTTTGAAATCCATCTATGTATGGTTATGTATGACTTGAAATCTCAACACTAAAGTGTTGTCAAACAAATTCAAAGTGTGACCTTAACCTTTCAGGAAGGGTCTGGATCTTACACTGGACACATCATCATGTCATGTTGATCAACTGAACCAAGAATTTTTTAATATCCATCCATGTATAACAAACTTACAGACCAGACACGATATCTCTCACAGGGGGCATACAAAAAAAACCAACCTGGTCATGGTAATCACAGACTTACAGACCAGACACGATATCATACGCAGGGGGCAAACAAAAACCCTAACCAGGTCATGGTAACACAGACTTACAGACCAGACACGATATCATACGCAGGGGGCATACCAAAAAAACCAACCTGGTCATGGTAATCACAGACTTACAGAACAGACACGATATCTCACACAGGGGACATACAAAAAAACCCAACCTGGTCATGGTAATCACAGAATTACAGACCAGACACGATATCTCACACAGGGGGCATACAAAAAAACCCAATCTGGGCAATCACAGACTTACAGACCAGACACGATATCTCACACAGGGGGCATACAAAAAAAACCAATCTGGGCAATCACAGACTTACAGACCAGACACGATATCTCACACAGGGGACATACAAAAAAAAACAACCTGGTCATGGTAATCACAGACTTACAGACCAGACACGATAACTCACACAGGGGGCATACAAAAACTCTAACCTGGTCATGGTAACACAGACTTACAGACCAGACACGATATCATACGCAGGGGGCATACAAAAAAACCCAACCTGGTCATGGTAATCACAGACTTACAGACCAGACACGATATCTCACACAGGGGACATACAAAAAAAACCCAACCTGGTCATGGTTATCACAGACTTACAGACCAGACACAATATCTCACACAGGGGCATACAAAAAACCCCAACCTGGTCATGGCAATCACAGACTTACAGACCAGACACGATATCTCACACAGGGGCATACAAAAAAACCCAACCTGGTCATGGCAATCACAGACTTACAGACCAGACACAATATCTCACACAGGGGGCATACAAAAAACCCAACCTGGTCATGGTAATCACAGACTTACAGACCTGACACGATATCTCACACAGGGGGCATACAAAAAAAACCAACATGGTCATGGTTATCACAGACTTACAGACCAGACATGATATCTCACACAGGGGGCATACAAAAAACCCCAACCTGGTCATGGTAATCACAGACTTACAGACCTGACACAATATCTCACACAGGGGGCATACAAAAACCCCAACCTGGTCATGGTAATCACAGACTTACAGACCAGACATGATATCTTACACAGGGGGCATACAAAAAACCCCAACCTGGTCATGGTAATCACAGACTTACAGACCAGACACAATATCTCACACAGGGGACATACAAAAAAAACCAACCTGGTCATGGTTATCACAGACTTACAGACCAGACACAATATCTCACACAGGGGGCATACAAAAAAAACCAACCTGGTCATGGTAATCACAGACTTACAGACCAGACATGATATCTCACACAGGGGGCATACAAAAAAAACCAACCTGGTCATGGTAATCACAGACTTACAGACCAGACACGATATCTCACACAGGGGACATACAAAAAAACCCAACCTGGTCATGGTAACACAGACTTACAGATCAGACACGATATCTCACACAGGGGGCATACAAAAAAAACCCAACCTGGTCATGGTAATCACAGACTTAGAGACCAGACACGATATCTCACACAGGGGGCATACAAAAAAACCCAACCTGGTCATGGTAATCACAGACTTACAGACCAGACATGATATCTCACACAGGGGGCATACAAAAAACCCCAACCTTGTCATGGTTATCACAGACTTACAGACCAGACACGATATCTCACACAGATGGCATACAAAAAAAACCCAACCTGGTCATGGTAATCACAGAATTACAGACCAGACACAATATCTCACACAGGGGGCATACAAAAAACCCCAACCTTGTCATGGTTATCACAGACTTACAGACCAGACACGATATCTCACACAGGGGGCATACAAAAAAAACCAACCTGGTCATGGTAATCACAGACTTACAGACCAGACACGATATCTCACACAGGGGGCATACAAAAAACCCCAACCTTGTCATGGTTATCACAGACTTACAGACCAGACACGATATCTCACACAGGGGGCATACAAAAAACCCCAACCTTGTCATGGTTATCACAGACTTACAGACCAGACACAATATCTCACACAGGGGGCATACAAAAAACCCAACCTGGTCATGGTAATCACAGACTTACAGACCAGACACGATATCTCACACAGGGGGCATACAAAAAACCCAACCTGGTCATGGTAATCACAGACTTACAGACCAGACACGATATCTCATGCAGGGGGCATACAAAAAAAAACAACCTGGTCATAGTAATCACAGACTAACAGACCAGACACGATATCTCACACAGGGGGCATACAAAAAAAACCCAACCTGGTAATAGTAATCACAGACTTACAGACCAGACATGATATCTCACACAGGGGGCATACAAAAAAACCCAACCTGGTCATGGTTATCACAGACTTACAGACCAGACACGATATCTCACACAGGGGGCATACAAAATAACCCAACCTGGTCATGGTAATCACAGACTTACAGACCAGACACGATATCTCACACAGGGGGCATACAAAAAAAAACAACCAGGTCATGGTAATCACAGACTTACAGACCAGACACGATATCTCACACAGGGGGCATACAAAAAAACCCAACCTGGTCATGGCAATCACAGACTTACAGACCAGACATGATATCTCACACAGGGGGCATACAAAAACCCCAACCTGGTCATGGTAATCACAGACTTACAGACCAGACATGATATCTCACACAGGGGGCATACAAAAAAAACCAACCTGGTCATGGTTATCACAGACTTACAGACCAGACACGATATCTCACACAGGGGGCATACATAAAAAACCAACCTGGTCATAGTAATCACAGACTTACAGACCAGACACGATATCTCACACAGGGGGCATACAAAAAAAAACAACCAGGTCATGGTAATCACAGACTTACAGACCAGACACGATATCTCACACAGGGGACATACAAAAAACCCCAACCTGGTCATGGTAACACAGACTTACAGATCAGACACGATATCTCACACAGGGGGCATACAAAAAAACCCCAACCTGGTCATGGTAATCACAGACTTACAGACCAGACACGATATCTCACACAGGGGGCATACAAAAAAAACCAACCTGGTCATGGCAATCACAGACTTACAGACCAGACATGATATCTCACACAGGGGGCATACAAAAACCCCAACCTGGTCATGGTAATCACAGACTTACAGACCAGACATGATATCTCACACAGGGGGCATACAAAAAAAACCAACCTGGTCATGGTTATCACAGACTTACAGACCAGACACGATATCTCACACAGGGGGCATACAAAAAAACCCAACCTGGTCATAGTAATCACAGACTTACAGACCAGACACGATATCTCACACAGGGGGCATACAAAAAAAAACAACCAGGTCATGGTAATCACAGACTTACAGACCAGACACGATATCTCACACAGGGGACATACAAAAAACCCCAACCTGGTCATGGTAACACAGACTTACAGATCAGACACGATATCTCACACAGGGGGCATACAAAAAAAACCCAACCTGGTCATGGTAATCACAGACTTAGAGACCAGACACGATATCTCACACAGGGGGCATACAAAAAAACCCAACCTGGTCATGGTAATCACAGACTTACAGACCAGACATGATATCTCACACAGGGGGCATACAAAAAAACCCAACCTTGTCATGGTTATCACAGACTTACAGACCAGACACGATATCTCACACAGATGGCATACAAAAAAAACCCAACCTGGTCATGGTAATCACAGAATTACAGACCAGACACAATATCTCACACAGGGGGCATACAAAAACCCCCAACCTTGTCATGGTTATCACAGACTTACAGACCAGACACGATATCTCACACAGGGGGCATACAAAAAAAACCAACCTGGTCATGGTAATCACAGACTTACAGACCAGACACGATATCTCACACAGGGGGCATACAAAAAACCCCAACCTTGTCATGGTTATCACAGACTTACAGACCAGACACGATATCTCACACAGGGGGCATACAAAAAACCCCAACCTTGTCATGGTTATCACAGACTTACAGACCAGACACGATATCTCACACAGGGGGCATACAAAAAACCCAACCTGGTCATGGTGATCACAGACTTACAGACCAGACATGATATCTCACACAGGGGGCATACAAAAAACTCAACCTGGTCATGGTAATCACAGACTTACAGACCAGACACGATATCTCACACAGGGGGCATACAAAAAAAACCAACCTGGTCATAGTAATCACAGACTTACAGACCAGACACGATATCTCACACAGGGGGCATACAAAAAAACCCAACCTGGTCATAGTAATCACAGACTTACAGACCAGACACGATATCTCACACAGGGGGCATACAAAAAAACCCAACCTGGTCATGGTTATCACAGACTTACAGACCAGACACGATATCTCACACAGGGGGCATACAAAAAAACCCAACCTGGTCATAGTAATCACAGACTTACAGACCAGACACGATATCTCACACAGGGGGCATACAAAAAAAAAAAACCAGATCATGGTAATCACAGACTTACAGACCAGACACGATATCTCACACAGGGGGCATACAAAAAACCCAACCTGGTCATGGCAATCACAGACTTACAGACCAGACATGATATCTCACACAGGGGGCATATAAAAACCCCAACCTGGTCATGGTAATCACAGACTTACAGACCAGACATGATATCTCACACAGGGGGCATACAAAAAAACCCAACCTGGTCATGGTAATCACAGACTTACAGCATTAACTTAAAGGCAATATATCAAGGATTTTCAAAATTTTGAAATTGGCTAAAAACATTTTCCCCCCAAATATACAGTGCTGATATATTCACTCACCCCATATTGCAAAAAAGATATTTATTTTAACATGCCAAAATGATATATTGAAAATGATTTTCCTAACTTAGGCTACATGCCTAGCTTAGACTAAAATAGATTTCCTGCTTAAAATGGTAACATATTTTGTGATGTATAAATTGAGTCTTAATGATTTCAATTTCATCCATTATACAGGTTCACAAGTAGTAAAAAATGTTTCACCTTAGATAGAGTCAAAATGACGATACGAAGGTCATCAAATAGTATTTATGTGCTGTCTATATTTAGAGTTTTATCCTGATACACTCCCTTTAAGGTCAGAATGATTTTTATTTGTTAATTTACAGAATGACGTTTTTTTCTCTTCACTTTTTTCATTTTATTTTCATTTTGACATTGATTGATATTAAATGGGGGAAAACAAAAAAAAGAAAATGCAGATTTTGTACATTTCTTCGTAGAAACCAAAATTGTCACGTCAAGATAAATATCTCAAAATTTCGAAAAATGACCAAAATTTGATTTCTGTGTATCATTTGTAACAAATTACTTCTCCTTTTTCAAAGAATTTTCAGTCTTTTATTTTTATTTTTTCAACCCACCAAATCCAATAGTTTTAGGATAAAATGCAAACATACACCAACATAAAAAAATTAGGTTGAAATTAGTGTCTGTTTCCAGAGGACAGGAGCTTTACATTTCTTGTCAGGCCTTCTTATCTCTTGCCAGGCCTAAAACAATGTTTATCTCACCCATAGGACAGGAGTTTTACATTTCTTGTCAGGCCCTCTTATCCCTTGTCAGGCCTAAATTAATGTCTATCTCATCCTAAGGACAAAAACTTTACATTTCTTGCTGGGTTTACTTATCCCATGTCAGGCTTAAATTAGCTTCTATCTGATCATGAGGACAGGAGCTTTACATTTCTTGTCAGGCCAATTTATCCCTTGTCAGGTCTAAATTAGCTTCTATCTCACCCTGAGGACAGGAGCTTTACATTTCTTGTCAGGCCAACTTATCCCTTGTCAGGCCTAAATTAATGTTTATCTCATCCTGAGGACAGGAGCTTAACATTTCTTGTCACGCCAACTTATCCCTTGTCAGGCCAGATTTAGCTTCTATCTCATCCTGAGGACAGGAGCTTTACTTTTCTTGTCAGGCCAACTTATCCCTTGTCAGGCCTAAATTAGCTTCTATCTCATCCTGAGGACAGGAGCTTTACATCCCTTGTCAGGCCAACTTATATCTTGTCAGGCCTATCATCCTGAGGACAGGAGCTTTACATTTCTTGTCAGGCCAACTAATATCTTGTCAGGCCTAAATTAGCTTCTATCTTATCCTGAGGACAGGAGCTTTACATTTCTTGTCAGGCCAACTTATCCCTTGTCAGGCTTAAATTAGCTTCTATCTCATCCTGAGGACAGGAGCTTAACATTTCTTGTCACGCCAACTTATCCCTTGTCAGGCCTAAATTAGCTTCTATCTCACCCTGAGGACAGGAGCTTTACATTTCTTGTCAGGCCAACTTATCCCTTGTCAGGCCTAAATTAATGTCTATCTCATCCTGAGGACAGGAGCTTAACATTTCTTGTCACGCCAACTTATCCCTTGTCAGGCCTAAATTAGCTTCTATCTCATCCTGAGGACAGGAGCTTTATATTTCTTGTCAGGCCAATGTATCCCTTGTCAGGCCAAAATTAGCTTCTATCTCATCCTGAGGACAGGAGCTTTACATCCCTTGTCAGGCCAACTTATATCTTGTCAGGCCTATCATCCTGAGGACAGGAGCTTTACATTTCTTGTCAGGCCAACTTATATCTTGTCAGGCCTAAATTAGCTTCTATCTCATCCTGAGGACAGAGGCTTTACATTTCTTGTCAGGCTAACTTATATCTTGTCAGGCCTATCATCCTGAGGACAAGAGATTTACATTTCTTGTCAGGCCAACTTATATCTTGTCAGGTCTATCATCCTGAGGACAGGAGCTTTACATTTCTTGACAGGCCAACTTATATCTTGTCAGGCCTATCATCCTGAGGACAGGAGCTTTACATTTCTTGTCAGGCCTATCATCCTGAGGACAGGAGCTTTACATTTCTTGTCAGGCCAACTTATATCTTGTCAGGCCTATCATCCTGAGGACAGGAGCTTTACATTTCTTGTCAGGCTAACTTATATCTTGTCAGGCCTATCATCCTGAGGACAGGAGCTTTACACTTCTTGTCAGGCCAACTTATATCTTGTCAGGCCTATCATCCTGAGGACAGGAGCTTTACATTTCTTGTCAGGCTAACTTATATCTTGTCAGGCCTATCATCCTGAGGACAAGAGATTTACATTTCTTGTCAGGCCAACTTATATCTTGTCAGGCCTATCCTCCTGAGGACAGGAGCTTTACATTTCTTGTCAGGCCAACTTATATTTTGTCAGGCCTATCATCCTGAGGACAGGAGCTTTACATTTCTTGTCAGGCCAACTTATATTTTGTCAGGCCTATCATCCTGAGGACAGGAGCTTTACATTTCGTGACAGACCTAAATCAATGCCATCTCATACTTTACTTTGATGTTATCCTGAACAAAATTAATACTCAACCTGTCGCCTCATCCATCACATGTATAACCTGCAGTGGGCCTTTTCTTGGCATCACTCATTTGGCAATCTAGAACCACACAGGGTTATATTTTACATGCCAAAATATTATAATGGACATGACACCCATCTGCTATATACTGCTATAAACCACCTCCCCCACCCCCAATTCTCCAGTATTTCACAATACAGATCTCATATTTTATGAGTATCACATATTTCAGAATGTGTGAAACATTTTTATGCATGTATTGCAGTAAGTCAATCCTTTTTCTCTCACAAATCTAGATCAATTTATTCTCTCTGCATGCATGCTTCAGACATTCAGAGTTTCACGTTTTCCCTCTTTTTGCACTTGTTAACAGATCAGACCCAATTTGGTTACATAATTGACAGCATTCCAATATATTGCCTGCAGCCAAGAGTTGAACAGATTACATCCATGACATTATTGATTTAAATTTTTTTTTTATTAAGATATTTTTTCAAAACTACAATCTGTTGATATATTTAGCTCTGTGTTCAACCCCAACTCGCCATCACAAAACCTGCCAATAACCTAGACAAATACCAACCCAGACAGGTTTTATTAATCATTTATAGATCCCTTTTGAAATCAATAAAAATGGGTGGGAAAAAAAATATCCCAGAAAAAAGTATTAAGTCTGATGGCCTACATAACTGCCAGCCACCAGACCGTTGCTCTATGTATTGTGTGGCTATTTATAGTAACAAGGGAAGTCATTCATGGTTCACAAGCAGATGAGATTTATGCAACCTATAACTGCAGCTGCAGTCTGTCTAGCATCATGTGCTATATTATAAATCCATCTTAAAGGGGAACTCTTGTGAACTTTATTTTCAATAAAACTCCATTCCTTTTTTTCCAGTTTTAGACATTATCAGCATAACAAATGCTGGATATTTAATTAATTAAAAAGTTAGATAAAAAAAATATTTTACTGTTCTGACTGCAGATGGTGTCCTTGAATGAGACACTTCTGCTTTTTTTTGTCTTGTCTGTCAATTAAAGGATCATTACCATGACATCTTCATCCTATATATATAAGCATTGTCTGATCATGCTGACCTTCTTGTACTTGGCAGACGGATGAATAAATAATAAATACTAGACACTGCCCCATTGACTTGATAGCTGCACACTGCTTAAAAGGTGAAATCAGTCAGGAACAAACAATCATAAAGTAAAAAAAAAAGAAATTTCCCATAGAAGCAATAAAAATATGGTTTGTCTCCCTTATTGCCTTGTAATGTCACTATGGGATGGTGAAGGTAGTAATTGATGTAATCTGCCGATTATACTCAGACATGAGAAAATGCTGAGCAGGAGACATTACTGTAGCACATGCAAGTCTGACGGTACAGTTATGTATTGTGCAGCTCAAGTTCTTTGAAGTTTAATTTCACCATAAAATATATATAAGCAATTAACAAAACATACACTTGTATATACCCAGCCGAGGTAGAATGGTTCCGCACTGAATTGGCATCCTCAGGGTACGGGGTTTATTACATACTGGTACTAACCACCGTAGCAATAATTATGGTAGTACAGAAAGGGGAAGCCGGTGTACTCTCTGTCTATTAAAGGGATTATATTGGTAAGTAACACAAACATGCTGTTAATCCAGACTTTTCCTGTATGCAGTATGCACAAAATAATGCTTATGTATTGACGTATAACCTTTATTTACTTGAAAGTAATCAATTTAACAGTAATTGGATATTGACCAAAACTTTAATACGTCCCGCAATAAAGTATTGGGCAATGTTTACATTGAACTCCGTTAACTTCCCAAACAAAGCCTCGAAAACGAGATTGGGAACAAGTCTTCACAATGATATCCGATGATTGATCAGAAACCAGAAAGTGGTTCGTTGAAAATGGCAAATGTAAACAAAAACATAAATGTGGCTTCAGAAACCCGATGTTTGTAATAAAGAGGTTATGCAATTAGACACTTTAGACATGTATATCTCTAAGTTATAAGTGGATCTTCATGCTGGGCGTGTGTATTTAGGACAGGGAATTGACGCTAATATGCCAATATAATCCCTTTAATTATGTGGTTGTTTAAGAAAGGTTCTGCTCAATACCGGTGGACATACATTGGGAATGGAATGGTTGCTTTATATATAAGAAAGGCAGAGGGTTAATACAGGTAAACATTCATGGACTATGGACACGGAGAATGGAATGGTTGATATTTATGTTAGACAGGTGGAAGCTTAATACAGGTTAACATACACTAAACATGGACATGGGAAATGGAATTATTGCTTAAAATATCAGACAGGTGGCTGTTTACTACAGGGGAATATGCATTAGATATGGACATGGGAAATGGAAAGGTTGATTTATATATTGGACAGGTGGGTGCTTATACCAGGTAGACATTCATCAACTATGAGTATGGGAAAAGGAAGTATTGCTTAATATATCAGACAGGTGGCTGCTTAATACAGGTGAACATACAGTAGATATGGACATGGGAAATGGAAAGGTTGATTTATATATTGGACAGGTGGGTGCTTAATACAGGTAGACATTCATTTACTATGAGTATGGGAAATGGAATTATTGCTTAATATATTGAACATGTGGAATTGCTTTATATATCAGACAGGTGACAGCGTAAAACAGGTGAACTTACAGTAGATATGGCCATGGGAAATGGAAAGGTTGATTTATATATTGGACAGGTGGGTGCTTATAACAGGTAGACATTCATTTACTATAAGTATGGAAAATGGAATTATTGCTTAATATATTGGACATGTGGAATTGCTTTATATATCAGACAGGTGGCAGCATAAAACAGGTGAACTTACAGTAGATATGGCCATGGGAAATGGAAAGGTTGATTTATATATTGGACAGGTGGGTGCTTATAACAGGTAGACATTCTTTAACTATAAATATGTGAAATGGAATTATTGCTTAAAATATCAGACAGGTGGCTGTTTACTACAGGGGAATATACATTAGATATAATTCCAGCAAGATAAAATATAGTGTAAGCTATAGTTGAGACGATATTCTGTTTCAAGATTAGTTTATCAATGTTTTACATATGTTATACAATTATGCACTACCTTCAAATCATATGGTAATATACCAGTTCTTGTTAACGGATCTATAGTCTTGTACCAACACATACAGTTTATCAATGCTGGATATCCTTCTACTTTCTAAGTTGTTCAGTTTTATACATATATATACAAAATAGGCCACTAACTTCACTTCAGAGGGCAATATTTCGGTACCAGTTCATGAAAATGGATCTATAGTTAAGATAATCTTGTACCAGCATGCACAGTTTATCACAGTTGGACACCCTTTCATGAAAATGAAGAAAACTTTTTACAGAAAATTAAACTCCGTAAAAATGCAACCCAGAGTTATGGTTCTCATCTCTGTGCATTTCATTGATGATATTGAACACACATATGAAGTTTCATTTATTTCCAATGACAGGTTGATGAAATATGTATCTGCTCAAAAACTATAACATGCTCAAAAAACATTAACCAGATTTTCTAAGTCTAAAAGGGCCATAATTGTGCAAAAATGCAACCAGGAGTTATGGTTCTTATCTCTGTGCATTCCGTTGACAATGCATAACACATATGTGAAGTTTCATTCATATCAAATGAGTGGTTGCATAGATATGTTACCTGATAAAAAACTTTAACCTGAAAATTTAAGTCCAAAAAGGGTCATAACTGTACAAAAATGCAACCCAGAGTTATGGTGCTTGTCTGTGTGTTCCATTGATGATGCTGAACACAATGCGAAGTTTCATTCATATCCAATGAGTGGTTGCATAGATATCTTACCTGATAAATAACCTGAAAAATAAAGTCCAAAAAGGGCCATAACTGTACAAAAATGAAACCCAGAGTTATGGTTCTTGTCTGTGTGTTCCGTTGATGATACTGGACACAATGTGAAGTTTCATTCATATCCAATGAGTGGTTGCATAGATATCATACCTGATAAAAAACTTTAACCTGAAAAATAAAGTCCAAAAAGGGCCATAACTACAAAAATGTAACCCAGAGTTATGGTTCTTGTCTGTGTGTTCCATTGATGATGCTGAACACACATGTATAGTTTCATTCATATCCAGTGAGTGGGTGCATAGATATCTTACCTGATAAAAAACCTGAAAAATAAAGTCCAAAAAGGGCCATAACTGTACAAAAATGAAACCCAGAGTTATGGTTCTTGTCTGTGTGTTCCGTTGATGATACGGGACACAATGTGACATTTCATTCATATCCAATGAGTGGTTGCATAGATATCATACCTCATAAAAAACTTTAACCTGAAAAGCTAACGCCATCGCCGCCCGGGCGAATACAATAACCCCCCTTTTTTACGAAAAGTTCAGCTAAAAAGATGACTGTTGATATATATGCCCACACTGTATCCCTATTATCAGCAATGCCACATTAAAGAGAATATAAACAAGAATTCCGCGGAATGTATTTCTCGCCGTGTCCGCTTTGTCCAGTAATACACACATAGGAGAGAAAAAATTTTTTTTATAGTCATGCAAGAGTTATCTAACTTGGTTAATGTAGTAGGTTTAATGACTAAGAAATATTGTAGAAAGTATTGTGTGAAGTTTTGATCAAATACATTAAGTGATTTTTGAGATATGAACTTGATGGTAATTGCACACAAAACTTTAACCAGTATTTCTAAGTAAAACATATTAAAATATATATATATATATATATATATTTCCAAATAACCAGTAAAACATCTAAAAAAAAAAAAAAAAAACTAAAAAAAAGAAAAGTACTTTGCATCCGCATTATATAATGCAGGGTGTTAGTTGTAGCTTTGATCCAAGTATGAGTGTCCTAGCACTAGTACTTATTGAGAAATAGTGTAAAAATGAAAACTTAACGTTTGAGGTAAATGCAAAATTCAGCATCAAACAATATCAATGGACCATGAAATGTAGGTCACACTCAGGATCTGCAGTATATAATGTGATGCAGGGTGTTAGTTGCAACTATGATCCAAGTATGAGTGTCCTAGCACTTGTATTTGTTGGGAAATAGTGTAAAAACGAAAAATACTTAACGTTGGAGCTAAATATAAATGTTTGACCACGCCGCCGTCAACGGAAAAGCAACACCTTAATCTCATCTCTCCTTCATCTCGCAGTTAGACAAAATTATCAGGATTTTTCAAACTTTTAAAATTGGTTTAAACTTTTTTTCCCCCAATATATCATGCCTCTATAATTACACTCACTGAACCTGTATTGACAAAAGGATATCTATTTAAATATAGAAATATAATATACATGTGAAAAGGGATTTCCTAATTTGGGCTACGCGGCTTAAATGTATATTGTGATGTATTAAATGAGTGACATGATTACATTTTGATTTCATTTGATCCGTTATACAGGTTAACAAATAGTGTAAAAATTGTTTCATCTTAGAAAGAGTCCGAATGAAGATGGAAAGGTCATCAAGCAGTATTTAAATGCTTTCTATATAAAGAATGGGGAGCTTGTTTCAAGATTCCACTCAAATCTAAATATCTGATCTAACGTTGAGTGGTCTAAGATGCTGTGGTCTAAAGACCACTAACATTTCATGGCTTAGGTTGTCTGCTTGAGACTAGCTCCATTAAAAGTTTTTATTAATTTGGCCCCTAACTTTTTCAGTTGACAAATTGATTGGTGCAGACAAGTTGTTTTCAAGGCATGTCCTGCTCATTGTAGAAATGCCATTTGAGTTTCGACCAGTGCCAGTAGTATTACTAAATACACAATTAACCTTCATCAGATACTTGCTTACAAGTTTAGTCATAATCAGTTGAGAAGTTTAGAAGTTAGTGTAAAAAGGCCACAGCTCCACAAAAAGTTGCTGTAACATAATCAAACACGAAAATATAGGCAGTGTTTCTGTTTTCACCCGTGTTTTCTTTGAATGGGGTTTATCAACATTTTCAACACATGATATGTTATACACGTATATAACATATTCAGTTATAATAGGTGGAGGCAGAC
Organism: Panopea generosa; assembly: GCA_029582155.1. Lineage (NCBI taxonomy): Eukaryota > Metazoa > Mollusca > Bivalvia > Adapedonta > Hiatellidae > Panopea > Panopea generosa. The sequence goes on along the minus strand of CM055910.1, from coordinate 44,768,712 downwards.
CTCAACAATGAATCTGAGTAGAACCACTGTCCTTCCTCAAGTACCTTCTTACATGAAGTTTTTAGAGTGAGGCTCAACCCATGACTTCAGATGAGAGAGATTAGTAGTCATTAAACAACAACACCATAGACTACTCAGCCACAGAGGACCCCTGATACATTACTCAGTCACAGAGGACCCCTGATACACTACACAGCCACAGTGGACCCCTGATACATTACTCAGTCACAGAGGACCCCTGATACACTTCTCAGCCACAGTGGACCCCTGATACACTACACAGGCACAGAGGACCCCTGATACACTACTCAGGCACAGAAGACCCCTGATACACTACTCAGTCACAGAGGACCCCTGATACACTTCTCAGCCACAGTGGACCCCTGATACACTACACAGACACAGAGGATCCCTGATACACTACACAGGCACAGAGGATCCCTGATACACTACTCAGGCACAGAGGACCCCTGACACACTACACAGGCACAGAGGATCCCTGATACACTACACAGACACAGAGGATCCCTGATACACTACTCAGTCACAGAGGACCCCTGATACACTACTCAGCCACATAGGACCCCTGATACACTACACAGCCACAGTGGACCCCTGATACACTTCTCAGCCACAGTGGACCCCTGATACACTTCTCAGCCACAGTGGACCCCTGATACACTACACAGGCACAGAGGATCCCTGATACACTACACAGGCACAGAGGATCCCTGATACACTACTTAGTCACAGAGGACCCCTGATACACTACTTAGTCACAGAGGACCCCTGATACACTACACAGTCACAGAGGACCCCTGATACATTACTCAGTCACAGAGGACCTCTGATACACTACACAGTCACAGAGGACCCCTGATACACTACTCAGTCACAGAGGACCCCTGATACACTACTCAGCCACAGAGGACCCCTGATACACTACTCAGTCACAGAGGACCCCTGATACACTACACAGGCACAGAGGACCCCTGATACACTTCTCAGCCACAGTGGACCCCTGATACACTTCTCAGCCACAGTGGACCCCTGATACACTACACAGGCACAGAGGACCCCTGATACACTACACAGGCACAGAGGACCCCTGATACACTACTCAGCCACAGAGGACCCCTGATACACTACACAGTCACAGAGGACCCCTGATACATTACTCAGTCACAGAGGACCCCTGATACACTACACAGTCACAGAGGACCCCTGATACACTACACAGTCACAGAGGTCCCCTGATACACTATACAGGCACAGAGGATCCCTGATACACTACTCAGGCACAGAGGACCCCTGATACACTACTTAGTCACGGAGGACCCCTGATACACTACACAGGCACAGAGGACCTCTGATTAACTACTCAGCCACAGAGGACCCCTGATACACTACTTAGTCACAGAGGACCTCAAATACACTACACAGGCACAGAGGATCCCTGATACACTACACAGGCACAGAGGACCCCTGATACACTATACAGGCACAGAGGATCCCTGATACACTACACAGGCACAGAGGACCCCTGATACACTAACTAGGCACAGAGGACCCCTGATACACTACTCAGCACAGAGGACCCCTGATACACTACACAGGCACAGAGGATCCCTGATACACTACTCAGCAACAAAGGACCCCTGATACACTACTCAGACACATAGGACCCCTGATACACTACTTAGCCACATAGGACCCCTGATACACTACTCAGCCACATAGGACCCCTGATACACTACTCAGTCACAGAGGACCCCTGATACACTACACAGGCACAGAGGACCCCTATTACACTACACAGGCACAGAGGACCCCTGATACACTACACAGGCACAGAGGATCCCTGATACACTACACAGGCACAGAGGATCCCTGATACACTACTCAGTCACAGAGGACCCCTGATACACTACACAGGCACAGAGGATCCCTGATACACTACTCAGGCACAGAGGACCCCTGATACACTACTCAGCACAGAGGACCCCTGATACACTACACAGGCACAGTGGACCCCTGATACACTACACAGGCACAGAGGACCCCTGATACACTACACAGCCACAGAGGATCCCTGATACACTACACAGGCACAGAGGATCCCTGATACACTACACAGGCACAGAGGATCCCTGATACACTATGCAGACACAGAGGATCCCTGATACACTACTCAGTCACAGAGGATCCCTGATACACTACACAGGCACAGAGGATCCCTGATACACTACACAGGCACAGAGGATCCCTGATACACTATGCAGACACAGAGGATCCCTGATACACTACACAGACACAGAGGATCCCTGATACACTACTCAGTCACAGAGGACCCCTGATACACTACACAGGCACAGAGGACCCCTGATACACTTCTCAGCCACAGTTGACCCCTGATACACTTCTCAGCCACAGTGGACCCCTGATACACTACACAGGCACAGAGGACCCCTGATACACTACACAGGCACAGAGGACCCCTGATACACTACTCAGCCACAGAGGACCCCTGATACACTACTTAGTCACAGAGGACCCCTGATACACTACACAGTCACAGAGGACCCCTGATACATTACTCAGTCACAGAGGACCTCTGATACAATACTTAGTCACAGAGGACCTCTGATACACTACACACTCACAGAGGACCCCTGATACACTACACAGTCACAGAGGTCCCCTGATACACTATACAGGCACAGAGGATCCCTGATACACTACTCAGCCACAGAGGACCCCTGATACACTACTTAGTCACGGAGGACCCCTGATACACTACACAGGCACAGAGGACCCCTGATACACTACACAGTCACAGAGGACCTCTGATTAACTACTCAGCCACAGAGGACCCCTGATACACTACTTAGTCACAGAGGACCTCTGATACACTACACAGTCACAGAGGATCCCTGATACACTACACAGGCACAGAGGACCCCTGATACACTATACAGGCACAGAGGATCCCTGATACACTACACAGGCACAGAGGACCCCTGATACACTAACTAGGCACAGAGGACCCCTGATACACTACTCAGCACAGAGGACCCCTGATACACTACACAGGCACAGAGGATCCCTGATACACTACTCAGCAACAGAGGACCCCTGATACACTACTCAGCCACATAGGACCCCTGATACACTACTCAGCCACATAGGACCCCTGATACACTACTCAGTCACAGAGGATCCCTGATACACTACTCAGTCACAGAGGACCCCTGATACACTACACAGCCACAGAGGACCCCTGATACACTACACAGGCACAGAGGACCCCTGATACACTACACAGGCACAGAGGATCCCTGATACACTACACAGGCACAGAGGATCCCTGATACACTACTCAGTCACAGAGGACCCCTGATACACTACACAGCCACAGAGGACCCCTGATACACTACATAGGCACAGAGGACCCCTATTACACTACACAGGCACAGAGGACCCCTGATACACTACACAGGCACAGAGGATCCCTGATACACTACATAGGCACAGAGGACCCCTATTACACTACACAGGCACAGAGGACCCCTGATACACTACACAGGCACAGAGGATCCCTGATACACTACACAGGCACAGAGGATCCCTGATACACTACTCAGTCACAGAGGACCCCTGATACACTACACAGGCACAGAGGATCCCTGATACACTACTCAGGCACAGAGGACCCCTGATACACTACTCAGCACAGAGGACCCCTGATACACTACACAGGCACAGAGGACCCCTGATACACTACACAGCCACAGAGGACCCCTGATACACTACACAGCCACAGAGGATCCCTGATACACTACACAGGCACAGAGGATCCCGGATACACTACACAGGCACAGAGGACCCCTGATACACTACACAGGCACAGAGGACCCCTGATACACTACACAGGCACAGTGGACCCCTGATACACTACACAGCCACAGAGGATCCCTGATACACTACACAGGCACAGAGGATCTCTGATACACTACACAGACACAGAGGATCCCTGATACACTACTCAGGCACAGAGGACCCCTGATACACTACACAGGCACAGAGGATCCCTGATACACTACACAGGCACAGAGGATCCCCTTACAATAAATACACTGTTACTTCCACTACTCAGGTTGTTGTCTCAAATCAAGCTCAGTTCAAAAAATTTAATGTAAGAAAGTATGCCAGTTACTTGCAAAAGGACTGGTTGTTCTACTCAGATTCGTTGCTGAGGTCTTCCCCCTCAAAAAAAAAAAATATTTATATCCTGTAAAGTCTTGAAAATAAAACATATCACAGCATCTTAAACAACCAGTACTTCATCCACACTTCCCCTTTAATATACCATAAACCATTTTAAACGGACTTTTATGAGAAAATAAATACTGCCTGCGACCCTTTATAAACACCACATTTAAAATCATACTGCAGTTAACACAAACAATAGCCATTGCAGTTTTGTGTATGCACAGTCATAAATGAAAAGAACGCATTTAAGAATCAAAGGAAATGGAAAGTAGGTCAGGTCATGACATGCAAATAGGTGATAGGTGCACCACCAATAGACGTGTTATATAATTAGACGAGAATAAATCCATTTTTTAACATAAAACAAAAAGAAGAAAAAAAAACGAATTATACTCACTGTGGCCATACAATTCCGTTTAAGAATGGTTAAGCAAAATGCAATTTGGATGGATCATGACAGATTAATTAATTTTTAAAAGAAAATGCATTAATCATGAAAATTGTAATGAAGCAGTTACTTCCCTTGGTGTTGTGGGATAAAGGCTATAAGAGTTGTCCTTCCTTCCATAACCCTGAATTTTTATTACCATAAATGCCTCTGGGGGCTCAACATTTTCCAAATGGTTTGCTAAGCATCATATTCTTTTTTTTATCATGAGAAATCAAAAAGGTATGCTATCCAACAATATTTTAATGTATAATGTGGTACATATAGTTCCAGAAATGAGTCCAAGTTTACATTTTTCACCATTTTTGCTATTGCGAAGTAGTTTCATAAAAATACAACTTTCCTTCCTCCAAATACGCTAGTGCACTCAAAATATGCTCATACGTTTCCCTTTGGGAACAAATAATAATTTTAGTATTCTAAAAATATATACCTAATTAAAATTATAAAGGCCATAATAAGTTCATTGCTAAAAAGAATGAAAAAAAATGAAATAAAATAAAAAATTAGAATAACAAAAATCCTCCACCCCCTCCCACTATTTTTATAGCAATTAAATTATAATGGACTAATACACAAATATCCTTTTTATTCTCACTATACTACCGCTGTGTGGTCTAGTGGTAGAGCGTCCGCCTCGCATGCGGAAGGTCGTGGGCTCAATCCTCGGCCGGGTCATACCAGACTTTAAAAATGATACTAGAAGCTTCCTCGCTTGACGTTCAGCGTTTAGAGCAGACTTCTAGGTCTGGTCGGCCTGGTGTCAGTATTATGTGGCTGGGTGGGGTATCATACCATGTGTCTGTGGCATGATACTCCAGTGTGACAGCGCTTAGAATACTGTCTCAAGTAGACACTGTCGCAATATGACTGAAAAATTGTTGAAAGCAACGCTAAACACCATACAACAACAACAACAACCCACTGGACTATAATTGAATATATGCATTGCCTGGATATAAATGTTTATAATGTTCCTCCTAGCCAAGATATATAATCAAATGCCAACACTGATAATAATCATCCTATCCTGCTCGCCAAAATGACTTGTTCAAAGCGCGAGGATAAATAAAAACTTATACACACACAGAGATAACCTAAGTGCTCGTAACCCACATCTTTCAACTAGTAGTTTGAACACTGGTAGCTTTCTACTAAACTGTTTTCACAAAACATACTTAAATAAGAGACCATGTTCGTTAGTGTGAATATTTATCAATTTTATGCCATCCAGGGCTAACTGACAATTACTTTACCTAACCACTCTTTCCTTGGATCCTTAGAGGATAACCAGTACTCCAGCACACCCATCTTTGCAAGTCACTGATAACTTTCCCACTTGAATCAGTGGTGAGAGACAAATGACAATGAGACACAATGTCTATATCTATCATCACAGAGAATGTGGTTGGGCACATATTCGAATTCACGACCCCTGTATTGAGTCAAACGTGCTTCTGACTGAGTTAACCAGTCCAGGCCACTTAGTGACTATGTCTCAGATATACTACACAGACATTATATATTAGAGCTGGAACAAGTAACTCTGGTACCCGGGTATTGGGTCATGCAATGCTTGGAATCGGGGCAAATCAATTACTCATTACCAACAGTGTATTGTATAGAAAGTACACATATTGCTGTTTGTTATGAAACAACTTTTGTATTGATTTAAAAAAATGATAATATGTTTCCTTTATAAATAAAGACATTAGGCCATAATAAATTAATAGCTGAATTATCATCCCCACCCGCCCCCTAATTTTTATGCTGCCCTGACCATTTTTCATTATAAAAAATAATTTAAAAAAAGATAAAAAATATAAAATCCTCCCCTCCCTGTCCCTTTTTAATAAAAAATTGACCACAGCATGGCCTAGTGGTAGAGCGTCCACCTCACATGCGGAAGGTCGTTGATTCGATCCCTGACCGGGTCATACCAAAGACTTTAAAAAGAAGCTTCCTCGCTTGACTCAGCATTTAGAGGAAAGGTTAAAGGTCTGGTTGGCCTGGTGTCAGTATAATGTGACTGGGTGGGGTATCATACCATATGTCTGCGGCATGATACTCCATGTGACAGCGCTCAGAATACTGTCTCAAGTAGACACTGTCGCGATATGACTGAAAAATTTGTTGAAAGCGACACTAAAAACCATAAAACATAAGAAAAAATTGGATGCTAATCTAGCAATTAATTTATAATGGCCTTATTATTATCATTATTATTATTATTATAATATTTATGGGCTTTACAGAGTATGTTCCAGAAATTCTAAATAGCAAAGTAAAATATTGTCTTATTACAGAAACCAGGCCTTTATTTGTCATTTCAGCTATTGTGATTGAAGAATAGAAAAAAACAGTACTAAACATCTCACTACAGTTACGCCCCTTTTTTCCCTGCAGTAACATGATTCTTACGCTTAAAATAAAGGCCTATGTAATTTGGTTTTGAAATATTTTCAAAATGGTTCACAGTGGTTGTGATTTCTTGCTGCAGATGAGTAGAGCAAAAACTGGCCATGGCATATACTGCAGTAAGACAAGACTGGTGTAAAAAAGTGACTTTTATAGGATTTCAACATATGCATGTATTTATGATGAGCATTTGAGGACTTCTTTTTTCAAAAAATCTCAGGGTGTCACTGCATCCTCTTTAAAAAAAACACAAGCTTGTCAACCTACCAGTTATTGTGCATTTATATGTGGGTATACATTTCTGCTATGAAAAAAATTCTATGTGGAATCCTTTTTTACCATGGAAATCCTAGACTTCTTTTTTATATAGAACAAAGAACAAAATTCAACTGTGAAGTGGGACTTAAGCATACGTCAAAGTTTGTTGCTCAAGGACACCACACATAGCCATTAAGGGGGCTCTTAGTTACCATGGGAGCAAGAGTTCCACTGCAATCACTATATGGTACATCGACAGATACCCATGGGTTTCAATTCCAATACTCTCCATCCATCACCCGTGGAAAACTATGTTAAGTCTGCGTCGCTTCAATTGAACAGAACAGAATAAAATACAGCTAATATTAACCTCTAATCAAAATGGCATTTACATGAAACTTGCATTGAGATTGGACGTTTCCTTCACGATTTTATCAATCATATGGTTCCATCGTTGCTTAGATATGACGCAAAACTAGTATAATATCCCGCGGGTGATAAATGGAGAGTATCGAAATGGTTCACATGTAGGTATCCGACGATGTATATGGCACCAGTCTGTCAAATTGAAGGCATAAAAAAATGCCACCATTATGTGATACTACCCCCATTGCAGTATAATCATTCAACAATTATGACAAATTCACAAAATTAAAACTGGACATTTTGTCATTTTAATTTTTTAATGGGGTTTGAGGCATTTTCAACACATTTCAGGTATTATGAAGCATATCCAGTTTTTTAATGGAATAAGTAATCAGGTGATTTTTGTACTTGAGCTCAATATTTTGTTCACAATTTCAAAATTTTGAACAATCTAAGGGACAGAGTTACTAGTTATCAAACTTGACACAAATCTTCTTTCAATAAAATTCTGAGCAAGTTTTGTAAAGATTGGGTTAAAATTACTCGAGGATGGACTGATAGAAGGAAAGACAGACAGAAGGTAGGACAGACAGAATGACAGACGTTCTAACAAATAGGTATTTAAGTGGCTTCTTTAGGCCCAGCTGATTATCTGTGAGGCTACAACAGATTTTAGCCACATAAAACCATGTTTTAAGAGTCCAGAAACAGACACATATTTTCCCCCCAACCCTAAACATTTAAATAGCTAAATAAATAGCTTAAATAGACAGAGGAACAGACAAAAGGATGGATGAAGGCAAATGCTAAATGCCACCAATTCATTTAAATCAGTGTCTTGAAAAAACAACAACAAACAACAAAGATGGTTCAGTACTTTATTGACCATTTTGCTACAAACATTTCAGTAACAATCTACACATATATAATATTGACATCAATAAGACATTTCACCATTTACTTATCTTACGATACTTAAAATCTTAAAGTATTAATGTTTATATAGGTATTACAGTGTCAATGTCTATATAATGTAGAACCATGTTAATGTCTATATAGGTATTACAGTGTCAATGTCTATATAGGTAGTACAGTGTCAATGTCTATATAACTAGTACAGTGACAATGTCTTTATAGGTAGTACAGTGCCAATGTCTATATATAGGTATTACAGTGTCAATGTATATAAAGGTAGTAGTGTCAATGTCTATATAGGTAGTACAGTGTCAATGTCTATACAGCTAGTACAGTGCCAATGCCTATATATGTAATATTGTCAATGCTTATATAGGTCATACAGTGTCAATGTCTATAAAGGTAGTGTTGTGTTAATGCCTATATATGGATTACAGTGTCAATGCCTCTATAGGTTGTACAGTGTTAATGTCCACATAGGTAGTACAGCATTAATGTATATATAGGTATTATAGTGTTAATGCCTATATAGGTAGTACAGTGTCAATGTCTATTAAGGTAGTACAGTGTTAATGTCTATATAGACAATAAGAATTAATGTCTATATAGGTAGTACTATGTCAATAAAGGTAGTACAGTGCCAATGCCTATATAGGTAGTACCGTGTCAATGCCGACATAGGTAGTACAGTGTCAATGTCTATATAGGGAGTACAGTGTCAATGTCTATATAGGTTGTACAGTGTCAATGTCTATATAGGTAGTACAGTGTCAATGTCTATATAGGTTGTACAGTGTTAATGTCTATATAGGCAGTAAGTGTTAATGTCTATATAGGTAGTACAGTGTCAATGTCTACATAGGTAGTACAGTGTTAATGTCTACATAGCTTGTACAGTGACAATGCCTATATAGGAAGTACAGTGTCAATGTCTATATTTTGGTATTACAGTATCAATGTATATATAGGTAGTAGTGCCAATGTCTATATAGGTAGTACAGTGTCAATGTCTATATAGCTAGCACAGTGCCAATGCCTATATATGTAATAGTGTCAATGCTTATATAGGTAGTACAGTGTCAATACCTATATAGGCCATACAGTGTCAATGTATATATAGGTAGTACAGTGTCAATGTCTATAAAGGTAGTACAATGTCAATATGGGTAGTAGTGTCAATGTCTATATAGGTATAACAGTATTCATGTCTATACAGGTAGTAGTGTCAATGTCTATATAGGTAGTACAGTGTCAATGTCTATAAAGGTAGTACAGTGTCAATGTCTATATAGGTAGTACAGTGTCAATGTCTATACGGGTAGTAGTGTCAATGTCTATATAAGTAATACAGTGTTAATGTCTATATAGGTATTACAGTGTTAATGTCTATATAGATATTACACTGTTAATATCTCTACTGGTATTAGTGGCAATGTCTATTTAGGTAGTACATTGTCAATGTCTATATAGGAGTTTATAAATCAACAACACCACTGGAGAGCTACACTATCTTGCTTTTAGACTGAGTATACTATACAAGCAATATTGCAATAACTTTTGATACATTATCTTTAATAAAGATTAATTAAGCAATACACAATATATGTGTATTGGACAAGACAAACAATAAGCAGAATGAGATTGGTCCTATAAAATATATTTGCTTTATAAGACTTCTCTTTGTATTTGAGTAACAAACTAATTTTACATTTTTTTTTACTTGTTACTCAAAATTTGCTCATATTACATGTTTTTTCCTATTCTAAACTATATTGATATTTTAAGATGATTTAACTCTACTTCATGATGTATTCATTGCTTCTATCTAATCAGTAGTGCATGTTACAAACTCTTGAATTCATTTTTATTCCAAATTAATTAATAATTAATTTATGTAAAATTTTTATAAAAACTGTAACAAGTGAACATCTGATTTGAAAAAAGTGACATATTGTTATATTTCTTATATAAAGTAAATACAGGACCATGTAGAAAAAGTACAATAATAAATTAAATAAATAAACAAAAGTCCCAAAAGGGTTAAAATTCATTTGTCATATTCTTCTAAAATGTAAATAAATTAAGTCTACGAAGAAGTTATAGAGAGAAAATGAGAATTATCTGTGTTCCCTTAGCAATGAAACCCAGCCAACTTTTTTTTTGAATGGGGTTTACTGCCATTTTCAACACATTTCAGGTTATATATGGCATATCGGGTTTTATTGCTGGAGGAAGATCTCCGACTGAGTCAGACTGAGTAGAACCACCGACCTTCCGCAAGTAACTGGCAAACTATCTCACATTAAGTTTTTGGAGTGAGCGGGACTCGAACTACGACTCCAGCAGCTAGAGGTAAGTGATATTAAACAAACTTAAAACCCCATAAAAGGACCTAGTCTCAACTGTTAATTTGATCAAACAAAACTCATGATCTCAAAATGATTAAGTTAATTCTAACTAGAGGCCCATGGTCCTGAACGGTCACCTGATTTGTCAATAAAACATAAGCATTAACCGTCATGTCAGCAACACCAAATCACACCTAAAACAATTAAAATGAGTCAGAAGTGACGTTTTGTCATTTTCTCTTATTAGATTGAGTAAAGTAGACCGTAGCACCAGGGCCAAACCCCACAAATGGCCATCATTTCTGTTGTCTGGAACAAAAATCTATTGTGCCCTACATTATATAAGAACATTTAATCTAACAAAAGGTTCAAAAGAGCCTGAATTGCTCTACTGGTAACAAACCACTAGAAGAAATATTGTGCAAGATTGTTAAGATTCGTTGAAAAACAGGGGTGCTATCGCTTCTACAAGACAAGACAAGACAAGAGACAATTCACCATGACATGCCCAGTAAAGCTAGAACTGGGGTTGCCATCCTGTTTACGCAAATATTTTAACATTTTCCTTATATATTCTATGCAACAGTGATCCCTATGGTGGCCCTAATTATGACCCAGGGGACCCAACTTCAAAATGTTCTTATAAGCCACGTGACAGGGGCATTTGTGGTCGAATCCTGCTGGTTCAAGATCTCATCAGAGATCTTGTGATTATGTAACTGCTGTGCAATTTGGTTGAAATTCAATGAAAAATGAAGGGTGCTATCGTGTCCACATGAAAATTTTAACATTTTCCCATTATAACTTCATGTAAAACAGTGACCCCTGTGACAATTACATTAGCTTAGTAGGGCTTATAAAAAGAAAGGTAAGTAGTGCAATGATTATACTGTTATTCGCCCATCTCAGAGGTCATAGGTTCAATTCTAGGCTTGGCCAGACGGCCTCTTCATAATAAATCCAGTATTGGTTATATTCAGGGAATAGACTGGAAACTCTGAGCTTACTTCGCAATCGGAGTAAAATAAACTAAAATAGAAAATGCTTTTTTTTCCCAACTTACCTCGAATTTGGTATTTCATAATAGGCCATCCTTAAAAAGGTTTTTTTTTGTTGTTTTTTTAAATGATTTCTGACCGTTTTTGTAAAAGTGACAATGAATAATCAATATTAAAAAAAAAAAAAATTCCCATATGAATTTGGCGTGACTTTTTTCCTGGAAATTGGGAAGAGGCCCAAGCCTTCAAGACTGGGAAAAATCAGAGTGATCAACGGGGGAATTGAGATTTTTTCCAAGGTTGTAGTAAACTTGAAAAATAAGGTGTAACACTTTTAAGATCTAACCATTATTCGACATTACAGTAATTAAAACTTCATATCCAGTGACGCTTTTATCTCCCAAATGTAAGAAAAATTATAAAAAAATAAATATATCAACTTTGTTTTAACTTAATTGGGGAAAACCCCACAATTTTTTCAATTTTTAAGTAGCTGAATATAGGCTTCCGGTGAGACTTGGGTTGGAGGACAGCAAACCAACAATAAATTATGGATAGCATAAAACACTGTTAAACTGTATAGGTTTTTGAAGATATTGCTTACATAATTCTTAAATTGTTCAATTTCCACAATAGGTACATATAGCCTTCATAATAACTGTCAGACCACAAATGCCAGAACAATTATTGCTCCACCCACTGGCCACGTGGTGTTGTGTGTCCATGTAACAATGTAATTACAATGTAGTGTTTGCTTGTCTTAGGAAAATGGTGGCATAGCAACCAGTCATTCACTGATCAGATTATCTACTTGTTCAATCAACAGCCCGCATCAGGTCAATTTAATGAAACATTTTTTGTTTTATTTCATAGAATGCAATCTGATAGATTGTTAATTAAGGTTTTTTGCACATGGCAAACTTTGCAATTCTTACCTAATAAAGAATAGGAAATTGCAATTATTGTGGTAATGAAAATGATTGACTGAACTGAGACCTGTTATCTCTTGTGTAAGCGTTAAACACACTATCCACTGCACTACAGCCTGACTTCAAATAATTACATATATACACTTTGATCCCATTATAATGCAACCCGATATAAAGTGAAACTTGTTATAACGTGTTTTTTCTGTGGCTCCCAAATTTAAAATTTATACTTTATACCAGATTCATTAAAATCTTGTGGTATAATAATTGATGAATTGATTGAAAATCTCAACTAAATCACCAAGTGTTTGTGAGCTTATGTTTTTCTTAACTGTGACTATGCTATTTGTGCATCAATCTGACCGAAAATCTCAACTAAATCTCCAAGTGTTTGCAAGCTCATTACGTTTTTCTAAACTGTGAACATGCTATTTGTGCTTCAATAACACCTTGATAATTCAGACTGAAGTAATAACAAGTTTGTACTGTTATAAACAACATCGCTTTTTATTGATTTACGCCGACAAACAATTGTCTGTCATATTTATCACATGTTATCGTGTGTTTGTTTACGGTACTTCGACCGGAAACAATATTGCCAAATAATATAGCGCAGTGCACTTTGGGATAGTTACAACATGGTTCCGCGTACATTGCGGTTTCATTCCGTGGATCCCGGCTACCACGTTATAAAGAGACCGGAGTGTAATCACTTTATATAATTTACAAATTTCACTGAATCAGTTGAAATGTATGGTTTCTTAACTTAATTTTTTTGTCATTTCTTACAAATCAAATATTCTACTAAGGCCAGAAAAATAATACTTGTGTTGGATTACTTGGGGTAGGTACTAACTTTTTTTCTATGAAGAACTATTATAAGCAAATAGTTTTAACTTATTTTTCTGTTGTATGAAAAATGATTATGATAGTAAATCAATAAAGAACAATACAAATATAGGTACTCCTTTGTCTGGTCTAATCAATAGTTATGAAATCATGCAAGGTTGGGAGAGACGGTAGTTTGTTTGACTTTGGTGCTGACTTTTTCACTGATGGTTTCTTAAAAAAAGTTGCTTTAGGATTTCCTTTAGGGTTAATGTGGGTGGTGTGCCCACCTAGACCGTCATATCCTTGTCGCGAAATACTGTTAGCGCTTTCTCCTAATGGCCTTTTTTTAAAGATGTTCATGGAAGCTAGAGTGGATATTGAATTAGTATCTCTTATGGAAGAATCACTTTTAAATTTTTTCATTGTCTGCGAGTTTTTCTCTGAAGTAGAAGTAATTTTGAGGTATTTCGTTGTCCCTTCATCATCATTAAGGTTATCACAAGGTCTTTTCATAGATTTGTTTCTTTTATTAGAAACATCAGTATCACAGGTGTTTTTAGACTTTTCTTCTTGTGTCCTTGATTTACTGACAGCAACTGGTGAGGCAAAAATGTCAGGTGTCTCGTCAAGATCTATGTTTTCACTGTCTTCTGGTTTATCTAGTTTAGGCGCCTGAGACGAAAAAATCTGCATCTTAATACTCTTGTCCAGAACTTCTGTTAGACTCGAATTTAGTGTTTCTGTTGAAACTGCATTGCCACGCTTCATCACAGCACGTTTTAATCTAGCATTGTCTTTTTTCAAATGATCCGTTTCTCTTTCTGCTATTTTTAAATCGCTTTCTGATCTATCAAGCTGGTCTTGTAACATTTTACACTGCTTTGTAAGACCAGCAATTTTCTGCGTCTTCTGCATCTCATTCATTTGGACCTTCTCAAATTGTTCTTTAAACTGTCTCTTTTCATGTTTCAACTTTTCAAATTCTCGCTTTAAGAATGCAACCTGCCGCGAAAGAGTCTGAACTGCTCCTTGACCTTCCCCAGTTGTGGATATCAAATCAGCAGCATCTGATTCTGAACCTGAAAGTGTTTAACAGAAAATAAGGTCAGAAGGCCATAGGTTTGGGGCTATAAAATAAGCATCACAAATATCGATAACAAAAATTGATACTGGAAAGTGTCCCAATTACAAAATATGAATAATAAAAACTTACCAAATATTTTTCAACACTACACTCAACTATCCATCTTTCTAGAAAGGATTCAGATTTCGCTAGACAACCAATATTATGAAACTGTTGACAGTTAAGATTGCAGAGTACGCCCTTTCATGGGGTTACAGAAATGGCCTCCTTCATATAGATGCCTGCTTAATACAGCTTAACCTGCAGTAACACCTTGCATTTGGCATAGGAGAAAGGTGCCTGCTTAAGAGAGGTGACAGGTGACCAACAACACAGTTTTTACATTACTTGTCTAATAATCTATTTTGGTCTTACCTAGGCCATCCTTAAAAAAATATTTGTTTGTTGTGCTCCAGCCCAGTATTTTTCATGTGGGTAGGTAGGTAGCTAATTTATTGATTTTTTTGCTACGTTTTGATTTTGCATAATCATTTTAAAAAAAAATGTACAGAAATCATGAAAAACAGTTAAACGCTTTGAAAGTCGATAAAAAAGTTTGGGTAGCTGCAATTTTGAGTGAGTAGGTAGGAGCACAGCAAACCATTTATTTTATAATAATGGCCCTAGGCACAAAGCCCAAGCTATGGAATCCTTTTACAATATATTATTTTGGCCGGTATAATATTCTTTTGGCAATGCGCGGCCAGTAAGTGATAGGTATGACATATGGAAAAAAATGTTTTTAGCCAATTTTAAAACTCCCCATTCATACAAGCTGTGCGTTGCAAAGCTTAGAAACAACTCCCATCCATACAATCTGCGTAGGTCAAAAACTGTGAGACAAAATAAAACACAGCAAAATCAATTAGACAAAATATACGCTCAAGTTATAGTTTATCTTCCTTTACCTTCTGCAAGACGTAAAACCATATATTACAAGTAAGTCTTTTCAGTATACCTGTAGCCATATTTCAGTATAGTTACTTTGTTTAAATTATTTCGAAAGAGTTTATTTACTATCTATTTTGAAATTAAGCTGGAAATTTACCCCTAGTTTTTTTTTTACTTAATGGTATTCAACTTAAATCATGGGGTTAAAATACCTCCAAAATCATGTTATCAAGGCTCTGCTGAACAATGGGGGGAAAATCTTATGTCAAGTCTCAAGTAACTAAAGGGACATAACTGCAAAAATGTCCTGAAAAGACTTTTATTAATTAATTTGGCTATAGTAACATATGTCTTCATTCTTATGGTGCTCTGTTTCTAGACCACTAAACTCCCTATGCTCTGTTTCGAGACCACTAACTCCCAATGCTCTGTTTCAAGACCACTAAACTCCCAATGCTCTGTTTCTAGACCACTAAACTCCCTATGCTCTGTTTCAAGACCACTAACTCCCAATGCTCTGTTTCAAGACCACTAAACTCCCAGTGCTAAGGTTGTGGGTTTGAGCTTAGCTCATTAAAAAAACAAAAACTTTATGTGAGCCAGTTATCTGATCTAAATTACGTAAAATATATGTAAATTTCAGCAAAACGTTTTGGTAAGTATTTTAAAAAAAATATCAAAATCATTTTATTAGATTTTAAGTTTACGATGCTGCATCACAATGGTTATAATGTACACTGCTTGATAAACGTTAACATGTTTGTTATTACCTAAATCATATTGACGTGTTACAATGATTATGTGTTTTGTTATAAAGTACATTTTGTATGTGGCATTTGTTGAACATTTTGTATTATGGACCGGAGGCCTACATTGCTTAATAAAGAATTGTCATAGCCAATGAAAAACGGTTTTATTTATACCATTATATATGGTCTTCTTCCCCCAATAAAACTGTTTGTCATAGCCCCTGTGATGGTCTAACATTGGCATTGAACTCCATTCATATAAAAATAAATTTCAACAGGTTTTCATTTTTTTTTGGTCAAGATTTATATAACGCAAATAGAAGAAGAGATGGTATCACATAATACAATATACATAGACATATATGTATATAAATTTTCCCTAAAGTCCAGATATGTTAAGTGTTAGACATTTGTACATAAGCTATGACTGGAACTGATTCTATCGAGTTGGTCGATTCTGTAGTTTGTGTCCTTGTTTTGCATTGTAGCAAGACGCACTCGCCAGTCTGGTCTGTAGATTTATTGGTTGTTTGCAAATAATCATCCCCATATATATATATATATCACATCTAAAAAGATCCCAAAAAATTGGAAATACTAATGTTCATGATTTTAATTATATATATACACACACAAATTGTTTGTTTTTGTTGGTCGGGGGTGGGGGGGATGTTTCCGTCCTCTGATGAAGGCATGAAGACGATAGGTATTTCTCAAAATGACCTATTTATGATTTGATGTGCTGTAAACCATTAATTCATTTATTTTTGTTGAACAAGAAATCGCTTTATGAAACAACAATGAAATAACACATCTACAACAATGAAAGCCTTACCGTTCATCAGCAAATCAAGACTTTGTAGTGTGGCAAGTTTCTGTTTGATCTTCCTACACTCCTGTCTCTCTATTTGTAGCGCCTTCTGTTGACTTTCATAATAACGTAGTGTCTTCAGGTGTCCACTGTTCGTACTCTGCTCCGTCTTCAAAGACTGCCCAAGACTAGTAGTGACCTCTTCTAGAGCCGTAACCCTTTCAAGAAGTTTACTTTTTTCTTTTCCAGCATCATTTTTTTCCTTTTCTTTTTTTCTTACCTACAAAATGTTTAGTACTTTAAGTCAAGAGTTCTCCATTTCTTTGGCAAAGACTTTCAAGTAATAAAGGTTTCAAGCGTGATTTGTCTTAGTTGTAAGAACTTGTTTCACAATCAATGTAAAATAAAAAAGTTTAAAACTTCAAAATATTAAAGAGAGAATCCTTCATGCCGGTCCAATAAGTAATAATATAAATACCAACAAAAAGCCCTCCTCAGTCCAGGAACTTATGATGATACAGTTCGCCAGTTTACTTGCAGATGGATGGTGGTTCAAATCAAGTTCAATTCAACGTCTTCCTAAAGCTGAATGCTATGATTTATTTGAGAACTTGTTAAGTGTTTAAAATGCCATTTAACGTCCTATCCCACATCACCATACCTCTTCTTTACTCCTACTTGGGGTTCATCCAAATACAGCATTTTTCAACAATGCATTTCATCAACATAAATGATATAAACATTTCTTATTTTGCATTTTTTGTTCCAACATCATTTTCATTTGCATATTTGGCATATTTGAAAAAGTTAATATGTATATTGAATTCATTTTAAATGTGCTGAGAATTCATTTCAAAAGCATTTCATTTAAATGATGTTCACAAGTTTTAGAAATCAGGGACGATACCAGAACTTTTTTTTTATACACCAAGATACGAAGATCACTATTGTAAAATCCACACTCACATTGAAGGTAATGCTGAACATCTGTTTTCTGGTGTTTTTTTTAAAATAAAAATAGCTAAAAATAGCGATATTGGAAATCCAGTTATTCTAGAAGAAGATTTTGAATTGGTCGTCATCCAATCTTACGTTAAGGAAGATTGTGTATTTTAGTTAGATTGAAGAAAAGCTTATATTACTACAAAGATTTTGGCTATATATTTACCTCTAATTTGAGATTATCTATTTCATTTTGAAGCTTCCCCTGATCAACATCCTCATCAATGTCTTCTGGGGCATCGAAATACAGCCTAAAACAAACAGTTTAAAGAATCACATGTAACTACAATCTTAAGTGTCTGTTCAGATTCTTATCTTCAAAGGATTGAATGTTCTGAGTGTTAAGATTAAATAGATTTGTAAAAATAAGTAACAAAACATTTGATTTCAACATTGTTCCCTTTAAGCTGATAGTGTTCATAAATTGTCAGGTGCCCCTTTAACCCTTTACTCCATAGATATGTGTAGATCCCGCACCAATCAAGAAGACCTTGGAAAACAGTGCAGGAAGAGTTCAGATTGCTCGTAACGAGCAATCTGAACACTTCCTGCACTGTTTTCCACTCTGTCAGTTAATATAAACATAATTCACCCAATAATTAAAAAACCTATATTAGAGGTGTCCAAAGGCGTCAATATTAGAGGCGTCCAAAGGCGTCTTTATGAAGTAAAGGGTTAACCGGAAGTACCTACAACGTAAAATTAAAAACAGAAGTATTTTATAACACTTTCATTATAAGTGGTGTTCACTCAAACATAGTGTACATGTACTGTAAAAATCTAGATTAAGTTTAAAAAAAAATAAAGTTGAATATAAAATATTGAGCATTAAAATTTGTATACGACATTAACAGACAATTATGAATTGATTTTACGAAATTCTATTTAATTATTGTTGCGCATCTGTTTGGCATCAATGTTTTGGTACGTTTAAAGAAAGTATATAAAGTGTCAGGTGGTATGTTAGCTGTTTTGCTTAGTATAGTTTCCAAAGATTTAAAATTATGAATTTTTAATAAGCTGGTATCAGTCAATATTTGGTCATAATGATAGATTGTCAGACTAAGTGAGGTAACACATATACCATACTTGAAATCATGCCGATGTAAAATTGCACCAACCTCTGTATGATGCGTTTCCTGTTGACCTGGGCACGGCAGCTGGGGCAGGTTCGTCCATTTTCCAACCACTGATTGAGGCACGTGTTGTGGAAGGTGTGACCGCAGTCCAAGGCAGATATCACCTGAAAAATCATAGTGAAATGTAACCATGTCATCAACAGACTTTCCCCCCTAAGATAGTTTGTCCATAGCATACACTTTCATCAGAGGACTACTTTATCCAGTGTTTTATTTACCCCTGCGTCCTGCGTCCTATACACATAAATCTTGCAACAGATGCACAATTCTGAAATATGTGCATGCACTTTACGCAGAAAAATCGCAGCCGATACGTCCCAATTATCTCAAATACAGACATTTAATTCCCGATGCATTGTGTTTCTTGCACACTGCTTTGTAAACACTAGTGCGCGCGCATCATCGGGTGAATTTCAAAAGCATCGGGTTACTACTGCACCACTTTTTTAAATAATGATGCGCGCGCATGTAGCATAATCAATGTCATCAGACGGTCTCTGTTACTGTTGGGAGTTGTAAATATGCAAGTTTTTTGCCGACCTTGAATACTTCTTGTGTTATATTTTCACTGATTAGAAACGGTGTTATAATTATGATAAACATTTCAATCAGCGGCGTAGCTGCCTTTATGCAACAACGCCCGGGTTTGCATATTTTTTTTGAGAATGCATCATATCTCTTGTAAATGTCATCAGAACGCAGGAAATCATCCTAAATTTTCTGACGGGGAGAGGGGCATGTCCCCCAGATCCCTCCCCTCAACCTTTCTAGAACCCTATGGGCTTGCACATCATTTTAGGGTCAGCTACGCAACTGTCAATAAAGGAGATACAGTGTATAATGTTATTTGAACCAAATCAACAAACACTGTCTGTTTTAATCAACAAACACTGTTTATTTGACATACTAAGGTTTGTTTTTTTAATGTTTTTAACTGTTCTAGTCAATGTTTACTGTTGTTTAACTCTAATTTGTGGTTGTTTAAATGGTGCACAGCTAAAGGTTCACACAGTGCAATGGTGAAATATCTTCATTTTCACGATGTTACATCATTTGAAATTATAATGATTTAGTTAAAATGTCTCGAAAAATGCGACTCACACTTTCATTTTTTGGACTCGCAGATTTGTAGTCCAGCAAGTCCTGGGACTCGTACATTGGAATTTGTCAATAAATCACTGTATATCTAAATTCAATGATTCCGATAAAAATATATGGTCAAAACCTGTCTTAAGCAGCCAGTCAAGGGAAGGAGCAAACGTGACCTTTTGAGACTGGTTGTTGTTTAATGCAAGTTAATTTGCTTTGAAAGTAAATAAACAGGAAATAACAAATGTGGCTGCTTAATAGGTGACTGCTTATGTAGGTTTGACTGTATTTGGATAGTTTCATTAAGTTTTCAGTAATCCAACCCACAATATCATGTAGGCGATTGATTGTAATGGTTTATTAAAAAGAAAGCGTCTTCAAATTACATGCTCCCATCAATAGCATTCCCACTCCACTTGAGTATTGTGATGAACAGAATATCATTTTTTTTTTATATATTTATCAACTTATTTGCAAAAAATTAGACCTTTGACAGTCATACTGATCACTGGCCCGTGACCTTGATCCAATTCTATGTCCTTAAAGTCCTTGGCACTCAGCATTTAGAGAATAGTTCAAGATATGATTGGCCCAATGTCAGTATAATGCGACTTGGTGTGGTATCATACTATGCACTGCAGCATGGTACTTCAGTGTAGCAGCATAGAATACTGTCTAAAGTAGACACCGTAACAATATGAATGAAACATTGTTGAAAGTGACGCTAAATACCATAAAGCAAAAACACCATTATAGTGTTTATAAAAGGATAGCATACCTGATCATCACTGTTCTCAAACAGTTCCTGACATATGATACACTGGCATCTCATACTGCCTGCAAAATACAAGTCAGCTTTGTCAAATAATCTATTTGAATATTAAGCCTAATTTGATGTCATCAAAAATTAACAGACAATCAGACTTCTCTTTCCTGTGATCCGAGAAACTTAACTGAAAAGGAAAAAATATCACATCTCATGAAGATAACAAGTTGACATTGTTTAATTTATATAATATATTAAAGTACTGCTCTAGAAAATGCTTAACTAAATCACCCGTGTTTATATATATATATATATATATATATATATATATATATATATATATATATATTTGTAATTTAATTGAAACATGTTTGGGCTGGTGGCCTATATCACTGAGTCAAAAATACACTGGAATAACACTCAAGCCATCTCCGCAAGTAACTGAGAACTTTCCTGCTTGAATCAGCAACGTATTTCAAGTACAGGTTCTTCGCGCGAGTAATTTAATTAGAGACTGGCAGGCTAATAGCAATACAATGTATACAGATGAAATTTCGGGTGGCTCCTTTAGTATTTCTTTAATATCTCTGTCTGCATGAAGTAATTTTGGTATCAAAATAAAGCTGATCAAACTGATGACATTTTCAAATAGGCCATAATAAATTAACTGCTAGATTATCTTTATAATGGCCTTATCAATTATTTAATATTTTTCTTCTGAATTTAAGTTATTATGGATTGAAAATGAAAATTGTTGAAATTTTCACAAAATTTACGCTGTAGTGTACTTGATTTAACAAATATTTTTTAACAAGACACAATAGAAATAAAAAAAATATGTAGAAAGATGAAGAAGTAGGTTCTCCATTGGTGACACATTTCATATTGATATTTAAAGACGATTTTATCATTTATTACTTTAAAAATGGTGTAAACATGAGAAAATGATCACAAAAAATAACTGTATATGTAAAAATTCTTGATTTCTTTTAATTTAAAATTTCCAAATTTATAACAACAATCCCTTTCTTTAGATACCAAAATCACAAAAATATGTTGTTTGGTTCAGGAGGAGTTGTGTTTCTGAGATTTAGAAAAAAACAACAAATGTGACACGAGAAATTTAGACAATTGCCTCCAGTTACCTATCTCTGTTTATATGTCTTTTCATGCAAACAATACCTACTTGGAACTGACTATCAGCCTCTATTGCTGAGTGCCCCTACTTGGTATCCTTCTTGAGGAAGCTTTAACGATGGAATATTGCGATTCTGGCAGGGCTCAAAACCCTGGGATCAGGTCACAATTCTATGTTTAGAGCAAAACACAGATGCAAACCCTCCACACATTATCACATAATCTGAAACATTAAATCCTATAGTGAATGTTCATAGTGAACGAATACAAATGAATGTGCAGTTCATAGGGAGCGAATACGAACAAATATGCAAACTCATATGGTAACACGGATTTGAAAACAAAACAAAAATAAACAATATACAGATATATACTAACTTGGAAAATCGGAAATGACAACTCTCTGTTTTCATGGATGATTTGGAACAATTGGATATATAGGCTGCTATTAGTTTGAATACATAAAATATAAGAATTCTTACGAAATCTTATTTTACAAATTCATTTTTTTATTTTGAATCATCAATAGTTATTTTGAAAGCTCTATTGATATAAATGTTGATAAAATAGCACACAAAGAATTAATTATCTGGCAATCATTCATAATTCATAGGTAATTGATTCTTTAAATAAACTGTAAGTTGTATCAAATCTTAGATGTTTAAACATGTTTTGACCATGCAAAATGATCTTGAAGGTTTGAAGGAAATGTGTGTTTATTACGTGTAAAATTGATGACGAACACTGGTTATTACAGTATCGACAGTACCGGATTGATGACCAATCTATTTTTATGTTTAAAGTGTCAAAAACATATTTAATGAAAATAACTTATACCATACATAGAAAACTACATTATATAACAAAACATCTTATAAAAATGCCTCAGTGTTTGTTAAGATTTATAAATATCTTCATGAAAAAGTACCATCAGTCAGACAATCACAAAATTTTCTCATTTTGCAGTACTGTGAAGGGTCTTAGAAATCTTGATAAAAATGACACAAAACATAACAATTGAGTGTCACTATTATAAGAAATACTTCAAAGTAAACAATTTCGCCAATTTCATTCTAAATAAACCTATCATTCACCCCAAAAAACATGTACCGTAATGAGTACCGTAATTGGGTACCGTCGATACCGTCTTTTATTAGGCTATAAATAAAAAATTGTTGGTTTGCGGTGCTCCGACCGACTCACCGAAATTAGCCCCGACCCGATCTTTTTTATCGCTACCGCTGCCGATTTTTTTTTATTTGGTCTCATTTCGTTTCTTTGGGCCAATTTCGCGTTCGGTTCTTTTCGCTTACATTTTGGGATTTCTCGGACTTTTTCGTTACGCATACAAAATCAAAATGGCAGCCTCCGTTACGGAGGATATTACATTTTCTGTAAGCGTGAATATTGTAAGCATTGGTGAAGAAAAGGTGACTTCGGTCGTTAAAAATGCTATACGAAAATTCAGAATAACAGACACATGGTTTGATGTATTTGACATTACGACAGAGGGGATCGATGTTGATGAAAATGTTGTAGAAAACTTCGAAAAAAATGCCAAAGTCATTGTATCATCGAAACCAAGTGATTGTCAGGTTTTTAACGCAGACCCATATGACATGATAAAGATACTAACAAACTTTGACAGTTCCTTAAAATATGTTACAATAAATGTGAATAATGATGTCCCCGTAGAAGCTTGCCCAGGTGAACCTATGTTGTGTGAACCAGCAAATGCATTTGACGTTCTGATGTCAGGTTCACACGAAAGAAAGAAGCCACCGATGTTACAGTTGGATAAACCACGATTCACTGGTATTTTTATTTTATAAAATATGTCAGGGCTCACATCTGGCAGAGATTTATTGAAACCAAAGAAAGTCAGCACGAAAAGGAAATGACCTAAAACAGACATCTAAGTCAAAATCAGTCATACCATGTAATATCATTAATATTACATGCGTCATGGTATGACTGATTTTGACTTTAAAAAGATGTCTGTTTTAGGTCATTTCCTTTACGTGCCGACTCCCTTTGATTGAAACATGTTTTAGTCCGACAAGTTTGGTTGATTTGTGTTAACATCCAAAGCACTGTCATCTGAGGGTCATCGGCACATAATGCAATTGATGGTGCATGTACAGCTTTGTTCATTAGAGCCTTATAAGATATATTATGTTTCCAAACATATTTACTTTTTCAAGTCTGTAATTTCTCCACTTTAAAACCCTAAATCTGGAATCTGTGCCAAGAGTCTGAATATAAATGTCTGAATTGTTTAGAATTAATCCAAAAATACTCTTGTTTTAGTCTGTTGAAAATAAGCGGTTCCATCTTGAACAGTCCGAAACCATTTTTGCATGGTCATAAAATATTTATAATGGATATTGTTTATTTCACGACTTCAGTATCAGATGTTTCAAATATTTTGTAAACATTTCAGCCAAGGATAAGCTTTACAATGACTTTGTGGAGAATGAAGATGTCCGTTACCCAGCATCACTAGCAGCAGGTGAAATGACTCGACAAACAATGACGATTGTGGACACACTCTGGTACATTGATGGCAGCCATGACAAAATTAATGCCAGAATGACTGATTCAAGCAAGAAAATCCCTGCCAGGTACACAGTCCATTGTATTTGACTTTAGTATGTTATGCAGTACAGTTTATCTTCCCAATATTTAAAAAATATTTCCAAAAGATTTTATAATTTCTTTGAAAAGTTGTTGCCATTTGGGTTCTGATATTGCAGTGCTCAGTATTAAATTTACTACAAACTTCAATTAAAATATTATAAACAACGGTGAATCAACAGCATTTTATATCAATCAACTATTAAGTATTTAATGTGGTTTAGCTTGAGAAAAGTTAAGTTAAATGTGTTTTAAAACTTAAATGTGTTTCAGATTTGCCAAGTACACTGGCTACAATGACTTTAAGAGGAAACGTAAGGCTGCTCCTCAGATAACGTCTGCACAGCTGAATCGACATGCGGATGTTTTATTCAGACTGAGCACATCAAGCACTGCAAGGGCCTGGGGAGATTATGCACAGCAGTTACAAGGCTTAGCGGTATCTCTGCAGACATATGCAGCATATCTAGAAATCAGTAATGATAAGCAAAAGTTCAGGCAATCTCTGTCTCACCCTGTCCGGCAGTATGGGGATTATGGCACTGTATTGTATCATCCAAAATGTCATGGACCAGTAAAACCATGTTATGGAAAATTAGACCAAGTAATTAGTGAATGTGATGAATATACCCCAGTATTTTTTGATGAACATTTACACACCAGCGAAATCTTCAAAGACAAGTATCAAAGAAGAAGGTTTCTTGATGGTATTTTCTCTGACTTACAGTGTTGATGTGCTGTCATATGACCCCGGTGCTGGGTTGGGAAAATGTGTGTTCCTATGGCGTGTTCCTGAGGATCGATCCCCAACAGAAATGATGTCTTCAGCAGTAAAGGTTCACCAGACCTTAGAAGACAAACTGCCACAATACCACACTCGAGAAATGCGGAGAGAATTTACCCAAACATATCAAGGCATGGCAAACATTCCACCACATATAATGCGTGCCATATACTCAGACCTGACGTTAGATGCTACATCAGCACAGAATCCTGCACTTGATGCACGAGTAAGGTGTGCCATTTCATCTGATGACCCTGATATAGCCATTGATCTACGTGCATGTAACAAAGGTAGACCCAATGAAACATTTGATGTATTTTTTGAGGAAATTCAGAAAGAAGTAGACTCAATCACAGCCACTGATGAGCGCCGCCATGGTGACATTCAGCATTTCAGTAAATTCATCTCAGTTAGAGATCTCATTGAACAAACTTCGAAAAAGTGCCCAGAAGGAACTCCCATTCCCAGTGAAAGCACTGTGCTGTTTGCATTTGTTCCCAAAAACTCGTATCGTAACACATCAAAACTGTACAAGGGTCGTATTCAGCTCCAGCATAAGGTACAAAGCCGGCAGTTAAGATCGGAGCATATTGATGAACATTACTGTGCAGCAATCTTCAAATACATGAAGCAGTATGCAGTTAAATATAGAGACCTGACTGACATGGTTTGTATGGATGATAAATCAAAAGTTGATTTTGGTGAGCCAGGCATGGCAATTTCTAGTGGGGTTAGAGGTAAGAAGTCTATTGTTCCTGTAGGGTGCACACTTGCTGCATTAGACCATGACCTTGGCTCAAAAGGCTCACTGACACCATCTGTATGTCTACACATAGATATTCCTGAAAATGTGACTGAAAGTTTTTATCGTGGTCAAGTACATGTTACCCTGAAAGACTCTGTCTTCCAGCCATCTACACCTTTTCGCCATGCTACAGAGTTGCAGCAGATCTTGAAACCAGAAACGGACGATGAACCACATCCATATTTACTTCTGTTTACAGATGGTGGCCCTGACCACCGGGTAACATATGGTGCAGTTAAATGTTCTCTAATTATCCTTTTCAAACAATTGAACTTTGACATTTTGATTGCTGCCAGAACAGCACCAGGGCATAGCTGGCTAAACCCAGCAGAACGTATCATGAGTCTTTTGAATATTGCTTTTCAGAATGTTGCTCTGCATAGGGCAGAGATGAATAGCATGTTTGAACAGATGCTAAGAGCATGTTCCACTATGAATGAAATCAGGAAGAAAGCAGAAAAAGAAGATGGCTTGGAACCAGCCTGGTTGAAGGCTGTGGAGCCTATGATTATCCAGCTGAAGGAGCGCATTGAAAGGGTGCAGCTGAAAGGGAAAACTTTCACAAGTGGTGCACCAGCAACAAAACAACAGGCGGTCGACTATGAATCCAAAGTGTTGCGCCTAGTTGATCCTGAGATTACTGTAGGACAGTACACCAAGAATCACCTGAAGAACAAGGAGATGTACAACGACTTCATAGAGAGACACTGTCGGGAGCGGAACTATATCTTCCAGGTATTAAATGCACTTGAAATTATTTTGATGTATTTTTTAAACAAATTAATAGATTATCTACAGGGCCAGCTAGCATAAAATTATATCTGTACTATTAAAGTAGATATATTTGCTTCAATGGAAAAAATAAAATCTGGCTTTCTGTTTAGAAATGAATAATGTTTGACATGAATATTATTTTGAGTATTGTTTAATATGTGGCTCCATTTCTGCTCTCCATTGAGTAAGAGAATAAAAAGTCTTTGTGAATATTAGCAGTTATTAATATAGAGTAATGTTTCTTTTTGTCAGCGAGTTTATACAGGTATGTATTAAAGTATTCTGTGTAGTGCTAACTCTCTTTACCTAGACCTAGAGACCTTTTGCTTTTAATATATATTTTCACTTCTCTGCTTAATAACCCTCTCAGTGACAAAGTCATTACTGAACATTCTTGTATACACTCTGGCTCCAACTTGGATATAAATGGCCACTATTTGAATGAATTTCTGCCAAAAAAAATAGAAAATGCAAGGCCAGAATTAACTTTTTGTAAGATGATAATACAAAGAACACATTGTATTGGCTAAATGTTGAAAGGGTTAAAACCATTTGTAGTAATTTTAACAAAACTAATTTACATGTACTCATCCAGTATTTGGTGTTGGTATTTTGTCATGCTTTTCCACTCTGGTGCACGTTTCGAAATGTCAGAATCTTTGGTGATGTGGCGTTGTAACTAAACTAATATCAGTATATAGTATACTCTGTGCTAAGTATAGTATCATTTTAATAATATTCTTTGTATTGAAGATAAATTCAATGGCTATGGTTTTTTTAAAAAATCCAGAAATATTAAATGGTTTATATTCATAATATATGTATTTATTCTACAAAATCTAAAGTTATTAAACAGAATGTACAATATATTTTTGTCAAGTTTTAAATGTAAATTTTGAACAGTGATTGTGTATATTGAAGGTGAGGAAGTGCAATGTGGAGACATGCTGTGCACCGATCCGAAATCCTTCTGGAGTGGTGCCCCCATTCCTACCAGACCCAGAGTTAAACCCAGAGGACAAAGGTCACTACAAGTCATTCATGGATCTACTTGGGACAGAAACAACAGAGCATGCCATGCCCTCTGGCCAGACAGCATCGGCTGCAAAAGTAGCAGAGGATCAGCAGGTGTGTTATCTTAGTAGCTAATAAATGTAGTTCCGTTTTTAAGTATGACAAAAACCATGTCTGCTGTTTTACTGAATGTGTTCCTGGTTTCAAATGTCAGAGTACTTTTGCAGTAGCAGTTAATGTAATGTCTTGCCTAATGTGGATGATATATCATAATATTTAATGTTCTGTATAATCATATTTTTAGGGTTGCCCAAACCGTTTGCTTGTTGCTCAGAATGTGCGGATGACAGTGAAATGCTACGAATGTGGTAAGCCTCGGTGCATATATAGCAAGAAGGCACTGACAGTTCGCGAAGAGAGGGGCCTGCATCGCTTGCTGGACAGGTACCAGTACACCTGTGGATCAATCATAACCCCAGATGGTACATAATTCAAACCTTCTCATTGGCTGCATAGTATACTTAATATGAATGATATATTAGGAAAGGCCAACATCTATCATGAGTTATTTCCAAGGGCCACTTTCATTCCAGATGCATGTAGTTTACACTGGACACACAATTAGTACTATTATAATGAACAGTGGTATAGTGGTAAGCTGTCTGTCTGTTGTCCTGGGTTGAAAGCCCAGTGGGGAGATGACACAAAGTACTGGTTTATACCCAGAAAGTGGACTGTAATTAGATAGATTTGTAGATTTATTTCTGTGCATATATATCATGTAAACAGGTCTACAAACATTCAATGATACATGGCAAGATTTCTACATGTTTTAGTTGTAAAGAAATAAATAAATAAATTGAATATCACATATCTCATGGAAATCACAGCTTAATCTTTTCTAATAATCACAAGTTTGCTTTATCACAGAAAATAACTTATCTACATTTATATTGCAATAGTGTTAATGAAAATTTTAATGTTAAAAATGCATTGTAATATTTCAGGAGACTGCATGCAAGGTGTGGTGTTTGTTCGCCTCCAGTTATGCTGCCAGTCACCAGTGGAGGTCCCCTATTACTCGTCAGTGCATGTTGCAGGCCTTAAGGATATCTGCAGCTACTGCGGGGAACCTGGGGCAGACTGGGATGTTGAGGCTCTACAGACCCACCGTGTTGTACTGCCAATCTGCAAACCCTGCAAGGACTCTGGCAGACATATTATTAAAAGACTCCCTAGAAAAAATTAGTGTCAAATGTATCTGAAACTACAGTAGAACCCCGTTGGCTAAAACTTGGTTGCCTCGAACACCCCTGTTCACTCGAACTGATTATAAAGTCCCAGTTGATTTTGCTTTATAATCTATATTGTTCGACCACTGTTGGTTCGAACAACCCAGCCTCGAACTCTCGAACCAAGTATTCGGTCCCATAAACATAAAATGCACTTTTATTCGCACGTTTGGGTTGAGCAATACATTTTCTCACCTCATGATCGGATACTCTAGCGAATGACCTCAATTGTGACACGGCACACTGTTTTTCACACATTTGAGAAAATTGCGAGCAAACAACAATCAGTCAGTGCATTTATTACGTAGTTGGGTAATTTAAGGTTGTGAGCATGTGGCTAGTTGTATTCTATGTTTTTCTTTTGGAACCGTAATGCTGTCATGAAATTCATGTTGTTATTTGTAATTTGCAGTGTTTATGGTGTGGAATTAAAGTGTGTTTCAACCGTTATCTGACTGTCTATTGTTATTCCTGCCCTTATGGATACTGGAGGCAGTACACTGTCGTCGAATTCTCTGTGCTGTTATCTAAAACATGCATGCCCCTTACATCAGACTGAGGGTCATATAGATTTGCCTTTGTCATCTGTAAAAAAAAATTATTAAAAAAAAAAAATTCCCTACCTACCTACCCACCCCAAAAATGGTGGGTAGGAGCACCGCAAACAAACATTTTTTTAATGATGGCCTTAGTTCCTGGATATGTTCTTCTTCACGATGGTTTTATTTGCGATATTTTCAGCATGTAGTAAGAATCAGTTGATCATTCTCTCATAATATGAATTAGGTAAAACCTAAATGGCGAGCGAATAGGTAGATATTCACATTATATAAATACAATACATAATGTGAGACAAATATCAACTGATTCTTATAACGTGTTGAAAAAACACCAGATGTTGCCTACCATATGAAAACATATCCTAAAATATCGGTGCATCAGTTATAGCAGTCCTGTTTATTATCAATCTTAAAGACTTAACTATTAATGTTTCCTTTAATAAAATTTATATTTATTTGGAAATACACTGACACCTAATGAAAATTACAGAATCAAACATTAAAAATGCAAACTTCTCAATTGTATTAACTTTTAAATATGACAAGTTATCCATTTATAAACACTCCTTTACTATATTTTTATGGCAATATTATTCTAATATAGGATATAAACATATATTTGAATTGCACATTAATGGATAGTTGGATACTCCCGGTTTCTCAGCATCTTATTTCAACAAATAAAATTCCAAATTAAAACGGTTCAAATTTTTAACATAGATTAAAGCATTGTGTAAATATAATATACAACTTATAAGGGTACTTGAACTATCAAATACTTTTGAATTAATTACTTTATAATTGATTAATAATAAGGCTACTATAATAGTATCATGTATTATTAATAATGCTACTACAATATCATCAAGGAACTACAGTATATCCTTCTATAGTTCCTTGATATCATGTTTTATTAATACATGATATTGTAGTAGCCTTATTTAAGATGATTCATACATTTACCAAAACATACATGTATCATACTTGTTATTAGTGCTGAAAATGGTGCTCAACACAACACGCAATAAAGTAATGACCTTTTTTTCTATTATTTTGTATGTGCCAAAAAATGCCATTTTTCAATTGGTACCCTGCCCTTTTTCAATCCCGGGGTAAACACTATTGTTATTTGGAAATAAACTGTTTGATTGATGAATGATTGTAAGTATTCGGGAAGCCACAGGCTGTGCATTTGGGGCCCAAGCCCTAAAGGTTAAAGAGGGGAAGACCGCTGTCACTTTAATGGCGACGAGGATTAACTTTCCAACCTACGACTGCACGAATCTCTCTTTCTTTGGGATGGGGCAGGATATGGCCAGGAACTGCGGGAAGCCACAGGCTGTGCAGTTGGGGGCTAAGCCCTAAAGCAGTGCTCCAAGAATAGGATAGCCCGATGCCCGGGGCTTGTCAAATCTGGATCCGGGCATGTGCCTTTTTCAAAGTTACTTGCCCGTCGGACTTGTCTTTAAAAATCGGACAAGCTAGTTTTCACAATACACAGGTCTGCAAATATCTCTATTCGATACGACACAGGTCAAACTGTTGTGTAAAGACCGTAACTAATCAGTATAAACAATTGACCCCTGCAGTGTTTATCACACCACATGCCCAATAATGCGACTTTGGAAAACCTCTCATGCATATTCATTTATCTATTTTTAAGGTATTCCTCTAATGTGATTTGTAGATAGCTTTGAATATAAATTGATCTATTTTTAATAACAGCTCTGATTGGTCGTATCACATTTCTTACCACCTACCCCAGCAAAGACAAAAAAAAAGACGATGACGTAATTCGCGGGTGTCTCTCAAATTCTCCATTATGAAGAGTATAAAATTACCTCCCTTTGCCAAAATGGTAACGATTTCTAAAATCTGATTATGTTTTTGCAGATAACTTGCAATCGATCATGTTATGTAAAATGTCAGCGTTAGGTTCTGGTAATTTTATAAATATTTCGTAGATTTACAATAATTGGAACTGTATATATATAAATTTTCTTCTGTGAAAACGTGAAAGATTATATTTAAATTGAGTTTACGGCAAAGAAAAACGTGGGTGGGGTATTATAGTAATGGACATTGCATTTTGGTTGTGTAGTTTCAGCGAATAATTTTCTTTGGCATGATTTAAATATAATATTGAAAATAACAATTAAGATGAATTATGTGTTTTTTTTAATATTTGAAATATAGTTGACTAGTTGCACTTTCTAGACATTTGAAGGCTATTATAGACTGCATTTATTTATCATATTGCCAAGTTCTCTTGGATAGAATGAATAGCTTTGTAGGCTTGACATTGCCATAATTGTATGTTATGACAGCAATAATAAGAAAACAAGAGAAAAGATATTTAAAATAATGTTTTAAATAAACTCCTGCTCCCACACTGCCACTGAATCGACAGAACAGAAACGATAGTCAATAAAGAACAAAGATTAAATACAACATAATAAGTTGGACATACTGACAGAGACGTAGTCAGTTCTCCCGAAATTCTCTCACTTCTCCCGGTCTTATTCAAACTCTAAAACTTGTGATTTAGACATGCATAATGTTAAGGGGAGCTAACCCTACATAAAATTAATACATTTAAGTCTATATTAAATATTTCATATTATACCACAAGGTGTATTGGTAATAAAAATCTGGGCATGTGAACCGTTGATCAGGGCAAGTTATCTTTCAGCCAGGGCAAGTAGATTTTTTCAACCTACTTGCCCTGGGCTAGTCCCAAATTTTTTTTTCTTGGAGCACTGTAAAGGTTAAAGAGGGGAGGAGTGTAGTGAATGTACATAGGTCACTTACAACAGCCTCGCTGTTAAGCTAGCTTTTATAGCGAGTAAATATGAGCGAATGCACATCGAAGCTCTTATGCGAGCTCTTATGGTATCACGTAAGATTAAAGAAAAAAGATATATTTACAAACATATACTAACGTTGAAAACCGGAAATGACCCTCTGTTTTTTTCATGCGTAATTTGGAACACTTGGCTACGTAGGTTGTTTTTAATTTGATTACATAAAATATATGAATTCTATACGAAAATCCAAGTTTACAAAGCCACTTTTTTATCTTGAATCATGAATAGTTATGTCAAATCTCTCCTTATAATTACATACAAAATACAATATATTTTAAAACACTAAAATATACACAAAACATACATTATAATAGTTTATTTATTTCGCAAATAAATTTCTGCTATAGGGAAATTTACCGGATGATGTAGTTAAATAGAACGTTGGTCTGTTTCCCAAACTTACAAAATAAAGTTAATTTATGGAGTAGGTCCGAAAACCAGGCAAAATAGAACGTATGCAAATGAGTATGACCAGAAGTGAGCCAGTAGAAACGAAGCGGAATTTGACAATGCATAATTATTCAAACGCCGTCTGCTCTGTTTGTTAACACTAAAAGAACAACAAAACTGTTAAGAGGGTATTTCATTCCATATTCTGCAGGTTATTAATGCTTTAATCACCACTATTTCCCATAAAATTCAACATAATGTAGATCTAAATCTAAAACAATCAATTAAGTTGCAAAATGATTCTTCTTCTTTCTTTTTTTCTTTCTTTCTTTTAGCTTTCAAAACAAAAATAATGAAATATCTTTTATGTAGATGTATGTGTTCAATCAATTAAAAAAAAGGGAATAATTTGAGTCTCGTTCAATGCATGAATTTTTCAACAATAAATTCCTTGTAAAAAATATACCTGGTGATGGAAATTGTTTTTTTTCACTGTTTTGGTTACATATACAGTGGTGATTTTTCTCTCTGAGTCATAAGGCAGCACAGACATGCCATCTGCAGCAATATATACCATAACTGGGAACAGTGGGAGGAAAAAGCAAGACTTTTTCATAGTCTGTAAATAACACAAGATCCTATTGGACCTCAATACTACAACTGAATGGATGGGCCACAGCTTGTGAAACTGAGGTGTCATCACTTCTGTACAACTGCAACATTAAAGTATGACTGAAATGTGCAAGAGCAACTTTTACACTTTGTACATATGAACCTCAGCAAATTGAAAATGAATAAATATTGCCAATTAATCTGTTGATTGACAATAGTCATTTTCAATTTGTGTTACCAATGCCCATAGCAAACGAGGTAAACCAATCAACCAAAAGTTTAACTGAACAAGAAAAATCAGCCTCAAGCGCAAAATGTTAATGCATCTCACATTCACTTGGAATCAATAAACACGCACACAAATATTTTAATAACAAGGTACCATGTCAGTTGTATCAAAAGCATATACGTAATTTCTTTTCTTTTTTTATTCATTTACAGCATGCATCACCATATAATTATTGGAATAGATTTGAGAGGGAGGTATCTGCATCAACACATAAACAAATTTCATCCATTTCCTGATCACTATCATGTATCTTTGATTGTCATTTCTTGTGGTAAAATATCAAAATAAAATGGCATCTAATCCTGATGAGCAAACAGTCATTTTGATAGCAGCTGGCCTTTGTAATTTGACAGAAAAAGTGACCTGCAGAAATGGAACATACATTACATATAATTCAACAAATAAAATCCAAACATTTATAACAGAATTACATGAAATTTCCAGGAAACTGAGACATGACACAACAACACTTTTTCTTGGTACAATTCCAAGTGCCTCTATTTAAAAATATGCATCTTTTCAAAATCTTAAACACAGAAACAGACTTAACAACTGTGAAAATACAACAACTGATAATTTTAGAAAAAGACATTATGACTATAAATCAAGAAATATGTAAAATTAATACAGAGCATTGTGTTAAGACTGTCGGACTCCATAGGGACATAATGAGAACATCAGTTAAAAAAGAGGAAAACATGGTCAAAATAAAAAACAACAACTAAATTTTGCTACTCCAACATGTATGATGGAGTACATGCAAAACAAGAGTTGAATACAAAGTGGTATAACATTATATGTTGCACAATTGTTTCAAAAATTGAAGATTGTGAAATCACACTTACAGACTCGGACCATGAAGACAATGATATGTCTGCTGACACATGGGACTTTAAAAGGACATGATAATTTTGTTTACCGATATCAATAACTTTGTGAAGTGCGTGCATGTCAAAGCAAACTTGTATTGTTAATTTAGGTGGGTGATATCACAATAGCTAACCTTTCAACTAACAGTATGATATATGTTTTAAACCATAGTATAAGTTACTTAAATGTACGCCTTAGTATAACCTAATGCATATATACAGATGA
Organism: Panopea generosa; assembly: GCA_029582155.1. NCBI lineage: Eukaryota > Metazoa > Mollusca > Bivalvia > Adapedonta > Hiatellidae > Panopea > Panopea generosa. Next base: position 44,733,103 of record CM055910.1, on the reverse strand, counting down.
TTTTTGCTCATTAGATCCAACAACTCCTGCTATGTGAAGGAATCCTAATGTCGAACTGCTCATTCTTATTGTTAATAAGGCTAATATTTATATAAACATATACTTTAATAACTATGCATTATCTAACAGTTTTAATTACACACAACGCTTTTTATGATACGCCAACACAAACACTCATGAACAATATACCTAGTTTAAACTGATTTATTTTACTTTGATTGTGAAACAAGTTTTTACAACTTAGATAAATCTCGCTCGAAGTCTTCCTGGGTAGAACCAGTACAAAGCATATGCGGAAAAAGTGTCATGCTCAAGGACACCACACATAGCCGTGGCGGAGGATCTAACACATGACCCTCTGATCATGGGTTCGGTGCTCTACCACTTGACCACGCGCTCCACACAATATACCTACTGTAACAGCATGATGTTTTGACCCTCATTTGTTAACCAAGAACTGCCAGCAATGTAAGTATTATTCTAAATTATAACCCTAGTAATTGCAATATCTTTTCCCCTTATTTTTATTCTCTCTTTTTTACTAACCAACAACTGATGGACAATTGTTTTTGACATCTACCTATTCGCTCACCATTTAGGTTTTACCTATTTCATATTAAAATTCATAGTCATTAAAATTTACCAGTCAATCAATAACCAAAGACACGAAACTATGACATCGCAGCTAGGCAAAAAATCTGCAGCACGACAGAATGTTAATGTTGATTTTTTTTCTAAAATGGCGCGCTGGAATATAAAATATTTAACGAAATAAATTAGTTTAAAAGACTTGACTTTTAAAAGTTTATACACCTCCACAAGAAGAGATATATCTTAAATATTTGATAAATATTTGAACCAACTATAGAAATTTTACGTACACATCAGTTTACTTTAAATATATTGTCATGTATTATTTCGTTTATTTATCAGCAGTTACCCTTAATAGCGAAAATGTTGTTTTTTTAACAAAAATGATAGAAAAGGAGACAGGAGCGGCCTAATTGATTAGACTGGTCCTCGGTCTCAATGTAGAGAGCATTTTGGGTCCGAGAACCAGGCTACCTAATTGATGTTAAAACTCCACGGGCTGGTTCACTCTACTTCACAGTCAATGTACGCAGACTGGCTACTGTATGCAGGTTAATTGATGTTATGAACGCTCGCGTAATCACGCAAAATCTCGAGAAATCTGGTTTTCAAATATTCTTATTTCCATTCATCTCAGAAATATAAGTTCAAATTCTTTCTTTGCACAATGGAATTTGTTACAACACGAGACAATTCCCAGCAAATTGTATTTATAATTGTTAAAGTACTTATGATTACAAAATGTGTATAGGCCTACTGCAACTAAAAAATCAAGGAAGGCACTTGACATTTTACTTCAAACTGCAATATTTTAAATTCAAGATCACTTTGCGTTTTTAAAACATTATAAAACATATAAAGTCATATATACAAAGGAATTATTTCTATACAAGTCCTTGCATATACCTTACATTTTATATAAAAGAAATCAGTTGGCTGTGTTTGATTTGATTAATTTAGCAAATTATTGTGTGTTTTTTCGGATGCTATTCTCAACACTTGGTAGAGAGATTCACGGAAAAGGAGCGATTGGAACGATTTTTCTTTACTTTAATGAATTTTAGTAAGACTTCATCAAAAAGAACTTTGAAGCAAATCAATATGCAAATTTATTGCAAAAAATCAATTATCAATTTTCAGAAAAGGAGAATTGATTTTACGAAAAGGAGTTATTAAATAAATCAAGGACTTGAAAAGGACTTGTCAAATCAATATTCCTTTAAGTTACTATATTTAATATGCTTTCATTAGATGGAACTTTACAAAAAAAAACACCAAGAAGCAAGGGTATTATCAGAAACCTTCATTGATAATTCAATATAAAATATTGCAATATATTAAGAAAAGGATAATCTGTCTAAGATATAATTTGCCGAGAAAAAAATATTCTTCGGCAACAGCCCTGCTTATGTCGGCGTGATCAAGCTTTGCAATTTTGTCACCGCCAAAGTGACCATACGCTACAGGACTACCTTTTATTTGCTGAATTTCTTTTTATTTCATGTATTTTATTTCATACAAATGTATATATGTATACTACTTTAATCAAACCAGAAATTACATTGTAGATTATTATGTCATTTTCAAGATGTTGCATAAAAAAACAGATACTACAAGGAAATCAACCAAATTAGCAAGTCATATCTATTATCCGACTTTTTCGAGTCACACGTAGATTTCATCCTCTCAGTCATCATATATTAAAACTCGGCCTTATGGCGATTATCCTAATTGTAGGGTATATTTGTATTAAGATTATCTTATTATTAGACTATACAACATTTTTTTCCAAATCCCCCCCCCCCCCTACTTTTTTTAAAAAAAATCCTTCATCTCTACAATAGTTATCTGATATCTAAACAACCTTTTTGCTTATGTACATGTTAAAAGGCAATAGAATATGTTTAAAGTAATTTATTATTAAAGAAAAGGAAAGTCAGCACATATTTTTATATTGTCCAATACTTTTATTGACAACAATATAAAATCAAAGTATCTAAAGTACTGATATCCTGGCTGTAATAGATATTAATACGCTCCCTAACTTGATTGATATTGTTGTAGCGTTTGGTTAAGTTTATTCAACTTTTTAAAAAAAACAAAAAACAACTATGACGCAATGCAATGTCCCTCATATATTTTTTATTGTTTGATTTGTTTCTGCTTGCTTGTTTGCTTATATTAAATAAATGAACGAATACCATTAGTATTTGTGACATATTATGTGATTTGTATTTTGTAAACTTTTTGTTTTGTTTACTTTCTGTTTTGTTAATAATTATGCTTACGCTGTGTATCTTTATATCATTATGGCATTAATATCGGCTAAAAATAAAACATTAACATTGTATAACTTACATTAATTAAATATCATTTCATTAAACATGTTTTAAACTTTGAATTCTTTCCAGTTCTTGTCTTCATCATTTTACATTCTGAAATCTCCATTATTTTAAATTGGTTTATTAATTAATGACACCATACAACATTGAATAAACTGGCACCAGAATCTGTTTTTTTGGACCAGTTGTACAAAACCAACACTACCATGACGACGTCTAGCATGTGTGGGTCTAATATTTTAGCGTTCACATATGTCTGTAAGTAAATCAACATTTTGACTAGATTTTGTACGTTCCGTATGAACTTCTCATCTCCCTCTAAATAGTCCCATGTTCCGTTATATGTGGCTGACATTGCTCATGGTGCAGCCCTATCCATAGAGAACTGTGGTGCACTCGGTACGGTTTCGACTTCTTGTATTGTTGTAATATGTCATTTTGGGAGTGATGGTTATATACACTTATATGGCAGATTCTCATAAATGTTTTAAAAAAGATAACTCTGTGATCAATGTTTTAATATGTCGATATAGCTGTTCACTTTCTTTAAAGTGGGCCACTAATAAAATAGGTGCTTAATTCGTTGTAAAGACTTTTTGTTTTGTAAATGTCATCTTTGAGAATCGCATTTCCTTGTGCTAGTCGTTCAGTCTGATTCTGTAAGATGGATATCTCTCTCGGCATTTTTTCATTTGCTATGGAAATAAATCTCTGTTCCTGTAAGCTTTCTCAGCTATGAAAAGGAAAGTTACACTTTGCCGTCTTCCTCCGAGTAGTGAAATGTGACCAACTCTCCACGTTCCGTTGTTTTGTTCTGGCTGACTTCACTATTCTACTCGGTTTTCTTGGCCATTTACGTTCTGTGCGCGCATGTAAATATTGAGTGAATTTAAAAGATATTTATACATGATTTAAGCAACAGCAAAAAGCTCACACAATAGTGTTAAATTATAGACATTTCCAGTTCATCCCTAGTATGTGAGCACATCAGGCAATAGTATGGTTAACCGTTTCCTGAATGACTCCATTGTTTTTGCTGTAACAGTTGCAGCAGGTAAAGCATTCTATAACGGGTAAACCGAATCTTTAGATGTAGCTATTGGTTTAAATGTCAGATAATGATTTTGTCTTGTTTGTTACTGAGCTAGTGTTATGGTAGCGATTTGTTACCTATCGGGCCGCTCTTTTTTGTACTTTTTCTATAATTGATTTTTTTGTTAAGTCGATAAGGATCCCATATATTGCTGTAATATTCTTATGTGGTATAACAATGGATTAACAAGCTCTATATTTAATAGTTGAAGATGCTACTTTAAAATTCGTTTAAGGAATTTTAATGTTTTTGGTTTGCTTTTGAGTATATGGTATAAATATATATGTCCCATTTTAGATCAAGCTGTATAGTTATTCCTAAATATTTAGCTGATTTTATTTTTGTTAAAGGATGATTATCAAGAGTACAGACGTTATCGATAGGATTTGTCTTTTGAGTGATTGTAATAAGGTTAGATTTATCAAGATGGAAGGACATGACCCAGTCGTGCTTCCATTGAGCGGCTGCGTTTAGATCTAATTGAAGCTTTTTCTGTGTCAGATTTGGTGGTTATATTTGTACATATGATGCTATCGTCTGCGAAAAGACTTAAAGTACAATTTGATAGATATTCCTGAAAATCATTGATGTAAATTGGAAATAATACTGGTCCCAAGACAGTTCCCTGGGGTATGCAGGAATCAAACGATATATAATCAGATTGGTCACCGTCAAGTGAGACTGTTTGTGTTCTGATTATAAGAACATTTCATACCCAAGATGTGACCTTTTTGTTGATGACATAGTAATTTAATTTGTGGTTAAATCTTTTATAGAGAACCTTATCAGAGGCCTTTGCAAAATCCATAATAATGATATATTTTTGTTATCATTTATTGATAAGTTGAGTTTCGTATGAATGTTTTGAACGAAGCCATGTTGGTGTTGCTCTTGCCAAAGTGTTTCATTACATTACTTGAAATGATATGTTCTAGAAATGTACATGTTATACAGGTAAGTGATATAGGGTGGTAATTTATGGGATCATATGTGTCACCAATCTTCTGATACAATACCAGATTCTAATGATTTATTAAACATGAGAGTTAGGATTTGTGCAATGGTTTCGCTAAATTCTTTAAGTATCTTTCCATGTAATTGGTCAGGGTCCATTGCTTTGTTTGAGTTGATGGGTATAAAAAGGCCTGGAATCGCTAGTGTTTATTACTATTTCTGACATAATTGGATAGGGACTGTGTCCTTTATTTGGTATTTGTGATTGTGTTTATTTAGAAAAAAAAATGCCTCTCGAAACTGAATATTTGATATATTTGCCCTTTTCTTTGGGATTTGATGTAAAAGATCCATTATGTCTGAGGGGTGAAATTCCCATGCTTTCTGATTTCCAGTTTTAATAATTCATATGAGAAGATGTTTTGGGATTTACTATTGAATGTATTTGAACCTGGTTCATTAACTGGTAGAATTAATTAAGTTATTCATGTAAGACCAACATGATTTTCGCATTTCTGTGTGTGTGTGTGTGTGTGTGTGTGTGTGTGTGTGTGTGTGTGTGTGTGATATAAATTGTTCAGTAATCTTTTGTGTGTCTTGATGCTTTTATGCATATTTTTTTATTTTCTTATTTGTCTTTTATTTCAGGATAGTTTTTCAGTTCATGTTTAATGCTTTACTTGTGATGTTTGTTTTAAAGAGGTAGCAAGTGTTGTTTTAAAAATTAGTCCATATGGTGTTTACATTTTCAGTGTTGTTACATGCTACATAAAATATAACTATATCATTTTTTAGTTAGCCTATTTTTGAAATGTGTTATTTTTCTTGGGGTAATTTTTTTTCTTGTCTTGTTCAGATTGACGAGTTATTTGTGGATATTAGATCAAGTACTTTATCTTTCTAAGTTACTAAGGTTTATTAACTAATTGTTCCATCAGTGGCCATTTATTATTTTTAAGAATTTATTATGGAGTTTACTATTTGGTTATCCAGTGATGAAAGATGGTGTTGACCAGTCAATGTTGCCTAAATTAAAATCTCAGTTTATAAGGATGGAGTGTTTGGTGATTCATTTAGCAACGCATCCGTGCAAATCATATTAGTTCTCACTAATTAATGCTCTTTTCTGCGCATCTTGTAATTTTTTTTCTTTAATGGTTCATTAATTGGTTGAAAGAAGAGGATGCAGCGGGAAGTGATATTGATTCTGCAATTTCTTTCTAGAATTAAGAGTGTATTTTATTTTATTTACACTATCTATATCCACATTACAATGTTACCCGGTGCAAACGTCGGAAAGTTAAAGCAAATTATTGGAATTTCCGTTCCCGAGGATCACGTGGCCGCATCCTGTGTGTAGCCGCAGTCTAAGCTAAAGAATACCGGAAATGAGCCGCAAAATAAACGTGTCCATTTCAGTCCAACTGAGGTGAAGGTCACAACAACGCATGGTGTGTTTTTCTCTATCCATCTCAAAATGTCACAGATCCTACGCATAGCAGGACGGTTGACACTGACATCTGTTAAAAAGTCGGACAGGCCATTATTTTGTGAATATTGTGATATATTGAGAAATGGTAAGTGATTGTGTCGTGATGATAGATTTATAGATTGTTCCATTCAACTTAGTGGTTTGTTTGTGGAAGGGTGGGGTAATCCATATAGCATGCTCATTCTATTTTTCTTTCATCCAATTACGTCTGAAGCATCTGATTTGCAAGAGCAAACTATGAGGATGTTGTAAAATTGGTTACATTTTGCCAACTCCTAACCACAGGCGGGTGCAGGACGAAGCGTACCACTGTCTTTCCGTACCACTGCCTTTACGTACCATTTCAGGACGAAGCGTACCATATATAGATAATATAGTAGTAAATACCTGGTGGGACGCTCGATAATACGTTGTCAACTAAATGCGAATAACAAGTATCATTTGCTCAAATCAGTGGTAAATTAAAGCAAACTGACAAAAAGAAAGTAGTAATGGGTATTATAAGGTTAATTAATCCCGATTAATGATAAAAGCAGTACAATATAGTAATTGTAAGTTAGGTTATAAAGAACAAGAAAACATATATATCACTTTTTTTTATATATAAGCATTTTATTTTTTTCGCATAATAACGCATAAAATAAGCACAAACATACATACATACATTTTTTTTCTTCATTCATTCATAATAAAAATCATAATTCATCGATCAGTATAAGCACATTTCATATAAAGCACATAATTATGATTAAAAGCCAAACTTACATTTTTTTCTTCATTCACTATTAAAATTTCAATATTTACAACAATTTCATATATCATTATAAAAATCATAACTCGTCGATCAGTATAAGCACATTTTACATTTATTGAAGCTGTGACACAGTGTATGTGATGTCAGCGGCAATTGTGTCTGTTGATTCTGATCTACATTCTCCGCAAGACCATTCCAGATTGATCTGCCCCCTCTACAACTGACGATACTGAGCATGTGTGATCCCTGCAATAAAAATATAAATAAATAATTAACACATGTCTTCGAAATTATACTAGATCTATTCAAAATTTAATTTATTATTATTCTTGCTTTATTTTCGCTATATTGTAGTACTTATCGATGCAAATTAGACAAGATGAACATTAGATAAAAAAAAATAACATAATACACATTTGAACAGTTTAACAAACAATACATTAATATTATTAAATTTTCCCTATATAATCTATATGTGGTACGCTTCGTCCTAGAAACTGGTACGCTTCGTTCTGGTACAGTAAGGCAGTGGTACGCTTCGTCCGACATTCCCACAGGCCCTATCTTACATTAGCTTTTGGATAGCTATATATACTGGTTATACCTAATACCGCGATTCTAAACTTTTTTATATTGCGGTATTAGGTTTACAAGGGATATAGGAAATAATGGAAAGGAAGGACACTTCAAAAATACCCAAATCACTGAAGCCATGATATACCTATTATTACGAATGCACATATAATAACAATCGTGGAAGACATGCGCAAAGCTCCAACTTCCATTAGCGGCTGCATTTGTTTGCATTTCCTATTGGTAACTGTTTATTACTCGGCATGCTTGAGTAACCTTATTACTGTTTAGTATTGATACCATTCTTTACATGGTTGAATTTTTTTTAGACTCTCGGTATTAGGTATGACCAGTATACTGTTTTCAAAGAGATCAACATTAGTCAGTAGGTTTATTATGATTTTGTCCACTGATTTAATTTAAGTTTTCACGCTTCACACCTATATGATCTTCAAACCAGATATGGTCATTTTGAAGTGTCCTGCCTTTCCATTATTTACTCTATATAATTTATAGCTATCCAAAAGCTATAGTAAGAAAGGGCCTGTGCTCAGAACTACAATATTGCGTTCCACTATTAACATTAATAAAACATTGCACAAGACCATCATTTTTTCTTCAAACTAAAATGGGAACATTGAAAGTCTTCTATATTTTAAATTCAAACTTGATTTGACAATCAGGCCTTCCATGAACATGTCACTTTCATATAAGTTTGAGGCTTGTCAGAGTCTACAGGATCTTCAATGACCTGATAAACATTCCAGCAATTGTGTACCTCAACCCCACTGCATAATTAACCTGAATTCCTTCAGATACATGTAGCCTTCCTGCCGGACAGACATTCACAGGCACAGCTTTTTCCCATCTGGTATTCATCTGTGGAACCAGCTGCCGGATGGCATAGCCACTGCCCAGACCACAGAGGGCTTCAAATCCAGCCTAGTCGCTCATCATAGTCAACGCCACCCATGTTTTTATCAGTTTTTAAATTTTTTAATCTGTGCAATGTTGCACCTCACAACATCTTTGTATATACAGCAAGGGCGTCGATGCCTCGTGTGGACACTGCACTTTACCAGGAAGAAGAACAAGAGACTAGCCTGTTAAAAAAACAATTTTTTAGATAAAGTTTGCTCAAATTTTATAACACACAGAACAATGAAGGTTTTACTCAGATTCATTAAGATTAAGATCTTACCTCTACAAGCCATCAACTACTTCATCATATATTCAGAGATGGGAGATTCATTGCCGTAATAGAAGTACATGACCAATCACTGCAAAGACTAGCCAGGCATGAATTCAAACTCGCAACCCATGGATTAACAATTTATTTTAAAAGCATTAGTGACTGAACGATCATGGCTATACTTTCCTATGAAATATCATGTCACAAAGTTTAGAAAATTGTATGAAACAAATGTAGCTACTTAATGTACTGTGTGATGTTATCACTTATTTTACAAGACATTGTCACTTCAAGATTTAAAATGATAACAATCAGTAACACTAACAGACATGATTTCAAAACACCAAGGCTCGAAAACTCGCAAACTCACAAAATGCCAGTTGAAAATGAAAAATGCGAGTGTTTTTTCCATACACTTGTAAATTTTGCAAGTTGAAATGAAGGCGGTTTTCATTTCTTTAACTTTCAGTTTCAATCTGCTGTAAACATGCATCAATTGATGATGTTTTACATTGTACGCATTGATTGATGACGTTTTTTTACACAGTGCACAAACTCAGTAGACTGGTTTGCTAATTTTAATCATGTGGCGATATTTATCTACATATTTTGATACACAATCCAATTTACCGTGACTCAGCAAATTGTTGGCGAAAAAAAATATCCAGATATTCATGTTTATAAAATTTTTATAAAAAATGGTTGATCAAAATTGTGAGTAAAGTTGATATTTTGCAAGTTGAAATATCTTGTACTCGCAAAAATTTACGAGTGCAAAAAAAAAAGTCAAATTCTAGCCCTGAACACTATGATTCCGTTGAAGTGATTATTCCAAAATATTGATATCTCAAACTATCAGAGACAGAAAATATGTTTTCTAATAAATGGATTGAAAATTATAGATTGCAGTGTTTAATAAGAATGCATGAGATCAAACTTTCTTTCCTTTAAAATCATTCTTTCAGGAAGTGTGAGAGAGAGAGGAGAGAGAGAGAGAGACCATTATATAAGATGGAAAAAACAACAACAGGTCTTTAACTGTAAGGTGAAGGTCAAGTCAGACATAAGTGTACATGTTATGCAAAGGCCCATTTATAGAGCATTTGATTTCTTATCATTGTTAATTCTGTTATTTCAGGATATTCCACACAGAGTCAGACAAAACTGCAGACCTATTTAAGATCTAGAACAAGAAAATGGAAGAAAAAGAAACTTATGTCGGACAGAGAAGCTCTTCATGACCAACTAACAAGAAGTGAGTAAACATCAGACTAAAAAATCACAGTAATCACTCATGTTTAATCATTTTTTTATATAATTGAAGCCAAAAATAAAATAAAAAAAAATTGCTCTTTCATTGTCTATACATGCTAGAAAAGCTATGCTCCTATAAAAATTAGTAATTATTTTTGAGAGAAAAATATCCAAAATAATTTCTCGTTCTCATTCTTTCAAAAATAAATAAAATAATCCTGCCTACACGTACCTGGGCACTTCTGAAATTTTTATAGGGAAATGTTTAAATTGATTTTTGTACATATGAAAGCTTATCCATATAGAAATACATTAAGGCCAGACAAACATACATGTGTTAAGTTGTCTGAACGACCCTGAAATTTAGACACGATCCTAACTTTTTTCATCTGGATAAGAAATGCACTTTGTAAATTCTTTTTTTTTTGTTAAATGTAAAAGTACGAAGTACTGTAGAACAAAACTGCTTAATGTGTCAAGAAAATTATATTTGTATTGTTCTTTACTAAATTACTATCATAAATATTTTTTTATAGAACAATTAAAAAAAGATTTTTTTTCCAAGTAAGGGACTAAATTTTAGGGTTGTTCAGGTAATCTTAAACACAAGTTATTTTTCTTGTCTAGCCTAATCCGTGTAGATTTCCAATCTAACGTAAACATTTTAAAGCTGAAGAAATGTCTCATTACCTTGTTTTATGACACTTTATTCACATTTTACACGAAATTGAAATTTTAATTTTTCAGATCTTGATAAACACCCCTCTAAAATTGCAAAATGCATCCCCCTTGGGGATGTATATTTGAGGGTACACATATATATAACATATACAACGTCAACATATTTTTTATAGTATATTATAAATAACATCTGCATGTTTCAGCTTTAGAGGTCAGGTTTGCCCAGCTTTCTATCTCAAGAGGTCTGTATGTTTTTTTAAGATTTTGTTCTCAGTTTTATTTTTATCACATTCTTTTGTTTGGTTTTGAAATTTAGATTGATATTTAAAGTTGTTGTTCTATGCTTTGTTTGTTAACTTTAAAAATGACCTACCACCACAATTTGAGTTACATTGCCAATCATTTTGTTTAAAAGGAGTATCAGGTGGGAAATGCTACATATGTCTTAAAAAATAAAATTATTTTTAAAATAGATAAAAAGCACCTCATCATTAATAAATAAAATCAAAATGGTTATGTTTGTCAAATCCACCAAAATGTGACATAATCGATATCTAACTAAGAGTGGTAAACTTGAAATGAAATCGCCATTCTAAAAATAGACAACATTTGAATACTGTTTGATGATCTTCACACCGTCATTCGGACTCATTCTTAGATGAAACATTTTTTATTACTGTAAACCTGTATAACAGAAATCAAAATTCAAATGAAATCATGTGACCCATTCAATTTGTCACAAAATAATGTTATAATTCTAAGCAGGAAATCTATTTCTGTCTAATCTAGGCTCATAGACCAAGTTAGGAAATCCCTTTTTTTTCAATATATTAAATTGACATGTTTGAATAGATATCCTTTTAGCAATACAAGGTCAGTGAGTATATACATACGCATGATATATTGGAAAACAATGTTTATAGCCAATTTTAAAGTTTTGAAAAAATATGATAAATTCCCTTGAAAAGGACAAAAGATTTTTATGCCAATTTTGCTAACATTCACACAAACACAACTTATGATGCTTTTTCCATAATTATATTCCCGAGTTAATTTCCCCCTGTGTGTATTTATTTGAATAAATGATCTTCTAGTATTTCCGAAGTGATAAATCATTTTAAAATTGGCGAGGGCTAGGCTTTTAATAAGGGGGAGGCATTTATTGCAACAAGGGGTATATGGATGGTATTGTTAATTTTAGATTGATTTGTCTACGGATACCATGATAAGGTAAGCAAAATTGTGATCACCCAATTGTTGGCGGGACATCTGTAAGATCCTTTCAAAAAACTCAAACATTGACCTATTTATTTTGAAACAATACATGATGTTCGTTATCTAAGGACCTTATTTGGGATTGAAATTGAACTCCGCATTTGAATTTTTTCGCTAATTAGGCCATTATAAATTAATTGCTCCATTATCATCCAAATCTTTCTTAAAAACGGTGAAGGCGGGAGGAATTTATTTTTTATTTTCATTTTTAAAACTATATATGTTTTAATAATATTAATAATTTTTGTATTTATTTATTTTTTTTGTTTTATGAAAATAAAAAGGGTCTGGGTGGCATGAAAAATAGGGTCGGCCGAGGATGATAATCTAGCAATTGATTTATTAGGGCCATTTTTTTTTTAAACTAAAAGCTGCATTCTATGATACCTTATAATTAAGGATGTCAACCAATATTCGGATATTCGAATATTCGGTCATACATCCGAATATTCGAATGTCATATTGATATTCGAATATTCGCAACAAAAAAAAAATATTTAAAAAATACAGTAAATTCAAATTGTTTTCTTTATTTATTTTCAATTTCAATATTTTTGCCACAAATGGTTTTGAAAGGTGTTATATCAACCAGGTTAAGACACGGTATTTATCGATTTCCTCCTTAGACGGGTGTCAATTTGACGTTGTCAAGGTGATAAGGAGTCCTGGTCGGTAATCCTTTAATTGTTTGCTTTAGGCAATTTTTATCATCGATCTGCCTTTACGGTCTGTTGTAAATCACCCTGTTTTACAAAGGTGAGAGCAAGTATGTTTATTTACCAGTCGTATACCTAATTAAGCACACTTCTTTGATTTGAAGGCCGTTTATGTACTTGTGAATAATAAATGCATCAAGTAGTAGACGAATTTACTTATATATTTATATTTATATATATTTTTTATGTTTGTTTTTCAATTTCATTTATAAATAGTTAATTACTTATAAACTATACAAACATACGAATATTTAACTTAGTAAAGCTAAAATAACATAGCATTTATTAATTTATTATTATTAATTATGCATCATCGAATTCCACGTCATGTTGAATCTTGACGACAATGATATTCCAATTGTTTGCTTTTTAGTATTTATACATCAGCACAGTTTCCGCTGAAAGAGAAAATAACAAATATGGCGAGAAAAATTTTTCAGATTGAAAGTTGATGATTATTTATTTTCAAGTTCTTGACCGAATATATCCAAATATTCGTTCGAAAGAATGACCGAATATTCGAATATCAATATTGCCATTCGTTGCCATCCTTACTTATAATACAAATGGCGGACATATTGTAATGAAAAGTTGTTCACTCTAAAACTGAATGTTCAATGCAGTTTAGTAACGAATCATTTAATGATATTTTCTTTGGTAAAAACAGAAAGAATAAATACCTTATTAATTTTTTATACAAATTTGTTTTCTTTTTTCTTAATTTGTCTTTTTCAGACCATCCTTAAATTATTGTTTGTTTGCCACTTCTGACTTGTACCATTTAGGGGTGGTTAGGTAGAATCTTTTTTACCACCCATAAAGGATGCAGACTATGCAGAGAAAGAACATGAAATAACCCAGAATGTTTTGAATAAATAACCATTAAAAACAAAATTCTTACCTGCAGGATTGTTGAGGGTCGGTTGGAAGCAGTTCACAAACAATATTTTAATTTAGGCTTCACGCTAGAAATTAACACAAACACACAAACTTTTTTATGTTTTTAAAATTTCAATTCCTGTTTTTTAAAATCATAGATCTGTCAAGTTGCGAGCGTGTCAGTGTTAATTTTCCAATCCTGACTCGGGGGTCACACTAATGTATGAAGCGATTATCTTCCCTGCGGAACAGACATTTATTTTTTGAACATTTTGTTGTCATCATAGCTGGGCAATCACCCATGAGCTGGACTGAATTCTAATTGGATAAAAATTTATTCACAATTGATAAAAAATATAGTTTTACATACAGGTGCTTGTGGTCAGTAGACATTGATTCTGTTATATGCAATTTGGACATATCCAGTTGTATATTAAGTGGGACATTTTATAATTTCAGCTTTAGATGCAAGATTGGTACAGTTGTCAAGTTCCCAAGGTGCCAGAACACAACATCTAGATCCATTTGTGCCTGGAGAACACTTTAAAGACATTTATAGTGATCTTCTAAAACTTAGTCATGACATTGAACTATTGAGCCATAAAAAAAATAAAAATGACTCAAAAAAGGTAAATGAAACCAGAGATAAAAGAATAAGTGAAAAACATTTTCCGCAAAATTCATCAAGTGGAGGTAGTGATGCTCATCAAGCAGCAAGAATACATTCAACAAGTCAGCAAAGTAATGACATCAAACAAAGTATCTTAAACAGTGAATATTCCGACAGTGTCCAGAAACAATACTTTGAAAGTGAGAAATCTGGTATAAATGTCAGAACTAGTATTGAGAGCGGTTCAAGCATATCTGTGATAGCTGGTGATAAACAGCAACAATCAGGAAAAAACATAAGTGCCAAGTACAAACAACACTGTAGTAACAGAGAAGGTAAAATGGACATTGAAACAAAAAGTGATGATTCAACATACGTGAACCAACTTTTGGAAAATGCTTACAACAAGCAAGTGTCTCCACAGAAACAGGCTCAGGATATAGAAAAGAAATCTAAGACTAAAAGAGCCAAATCAAAAGCCAGACTGAACGAATTGTTTGAAAGAAAAAATAAAGATATCGAAGAGAAAAAGAGTTCATTAAAGACTGAGGTGGATCTATTGTCGACTCTTACATATCCTTATAATATCATACATTCCTCAAGTCCTAATATACAATATGCCCCAAAAGACAAATTTAGAGTGAATATTGATTCTGCGAAAGAATACTTCAAGTATAAACCAGAGTCGTCTTCACCAAGTGAGATGGGCTTATTGGAAGGAAGAGAAAGTGAGTTGTCAGAGGACTTCTTGGAACACGAACAATCAGACGCTCATGACTTGTTTGAACTTGGTCATGAAATTGATGCAGAAGAAGATAAACTTCTTGAGGTCATGAAATCGATAAAGTATCCAAAAGCACCAAATAAATTGTATAATCAGGCTGAACTAAAGGAAATGGGGGAAATTAATGTGTTTGAGCCAGTGTATGAGGAAACCCCAGATAACTTTGATTTTTTTGATAAAACCTTTTTGGACCACGACTCTGGATCTATTGAAGGCACTATTACTAACAAGGTGTGTAAAATTTGACTTGCTTTTCATAGAAGTTGATATGTAATTTTGTTTCTATTGTCTATTATATATTTGAAATTAATATTTAAGTATAAAATTGTTCTTCTGCAGAAGAGAATTGACTGTTTGTCTGTTTGTATTTATATAATATAGGGGATCCTATAAAAGTTACAGGCGGAAGGATGATGATTCTACTCAGATTTATTCTGATGTCTTTCTCCACCAATAACACATGTGGAGCATATGATCTAGTGGTAGAGCATCCAACCCATGATCGGAGGGTCGTGGGTTTGATTCAATGCAATGGCTTTGATGGTGTTGTTGAGCATGACATTTTTTTCCATATACGCTTAGTACTGGTTCTACCCATGAAGACTGAGCGTGATTTGTCTAAGTTGTAAGAACTTGTTTCACAATCAAAGTAAAATAAATAAGTTTTCTAAACCAATAACACTGGATGATATATAATCATATTTAAACTGTAATGTGTTGAAATCAAGGATTTCTATAGAGAAGGAAAGGCAATTAATTGAGATTTTGTGAATGTCGTGTATTCAAGGAAAAAATCTCGCAATATCTCATTTTTTAATTGTCTTTACTTCCGTTCATCTCAGGAACACAAATCAAAATTCTTACATAATGAAATTCTCATCAAAACAGAAGTCAATGAAGTACTTTTGATTACAAAATTATATACTGCAGCTAAAATAACAACAAATTACAATAAATTTTCCTTCAAACCTCAATATCTTTAACTGAAGGTCATTTTGTGTGATCGAAACATGTTTAAACATCTAAGATTACATACGACTTACAGTTCATGTACAAGAAATCAGTTGCCTATGAATTATGAATAATTAATTTGCAAATTATTAATAGTTCATGTGCTATTTTATCAATATTTAGTAAGGAGATGCATGTTTCCTATCCTTCAATATAAGTCTTTGGTTGAAATAAATACATAAATACATGTAGTAATAAATGCAAATACTTTGTACTTGCAATTATCTCATTTGCTTGATTGTTTATATATATACAAAAGGCTAAGAAGAAAATGGAGTTGAAACATAAACAAGAACTGATGATAATTGGAAATGATGCTTACGAGAAAATAAAGGTTGAAGGTTTCAACAAAGAGTTGAAGGCTTATGTAGATGCCTGTGTCGCCACTGGAATGGTAAGGTTAAAGTGTTTTTCTCTGTACTGGTAGAAGGTATTAGTCATTGTCTCTGAAACATTTTATGCATATTCGTAATTTTAAGATTAAATTCATTTTAAGCTACAAATTGGTATTTGAGTGTCTTGGGGTTTAGGGTTTGTAAATTTTTTTTGATGGTTCAAAAACAGTTGAAAAAAGAATGATTTGGCAGTTTCTAGACACTTAAAAATGTTTTTATGTGGCTTAAATGTGTTGTGTGGCTAAACACAAGTTATCAATCTGGTGCAACGTGGCCACTTAAATACCCGTTTGTCCGTGATAAATTGTCCGTTGCACATTGTCTGTCAGTTAATCTTTTTTCTAGTAGATGTGATAGTTCCCTCAGTTTGAATTTAATATTAATCAATCTTGCACATCAGTTATATAACTTTATATTAGTCGTAAAGTTCTGGAACAAGTTCTTGAACCAGTATGATTAGACTACAGATGGCCTGCTACATGGCTTATAAGCACATTTTAAGCAAAACTTTTCTCTTAGAGTTTAAGGCCCAAACTATTTAACATGAAGGATTGAATAGTCATAAAAAACAATGCCTCTGAAATGTTTATCAGTCCATTTGTTGCAAGTTGATCGATGGCCTCTTGTCTGTTTTTAGTATGTTTAAAGAATTTCCAATCGTGTACAAAAAGAATAAAGTTTTAAGTGTGAGGTGTACTTTGTATCAAATTATTTGTAATTCTTTGTCTGGGATGTATTTTGATGCCAGATGCTTATAACTGATTGCCTGAATTGTCTTGAGAAGAATTATAATATATTGTATACAACTTTTTACTGTAGATTTTATATGAGGCCTAAATGAAAATATTGTTTGTTTGCCGCTTCCAGTCAACCCAAAACAATCCAGCTGGTCGGGCAACCTTTTTTGGGTGTCATTCAAAATATTCTTGGTCATTACATGGCCTTAAAAAGATTCTCTGATTGATTACAAAAAAAGTAAATAAAAAAAAAAGAGAAGGAATTTCCTAACCTACCTGCCCACCCCTAAATAGTATGAGTTGGAGGTGGCAAACAAGCAATTTTTTAAGGATGACCTGATCCTGAGAGGTAGTTTCAAGTTAGCACAGCTTCTGAACAATTACAAAGCTCCTGTTTCACCAACTTAAATATAGGGAAAGCAGTCAGATGATCATGATTTTAGACTGGCTCTTATAAAACTGCATAGGGATTCATTGATATTGATTATTTGATACATAAATAATCAGTGGGAGTTACGTTTTTAAGTAAATGTTGGTGAAATAGATACCAAATATTTGTTTCAAAGATTGAGCCAAATATTTCAAAATGTTTAATTTCAAATAGAACATTTCATCTTCCCAGATGCATTGATGGTAAAACGTCACATTTGCAAATTTGTTACAGGGAATGAGAGCCATGCGGACCGTTACATACTATCGTATTTGTCGTGATTCACCCAAGTTTAAAACACACGAACGTATAACAGACATAAACATATACAACAATTTGATGAGGGGCCTTGTTAAAGAGGTAAGTTCATTTTTTATGTTCATTTAGTAAAGATTGAATTTCAAGGAGGGAGGAACCCCAAAAGGGTTAAAATTGTGAATTTTCAAAAGAACCAATCTGTCAGATTTATTTATATCTGTCATAAGTAGAGAGTTGAAGTTTGTAAGAATAAAGGCTCTAATAGCCTCTGACGTGGTTTAAAGGCCCTGTAAGGATACTGATTTTTACCTCCATTTTAGATGTGCTCACCTTGGCAGCAGCATCAGTCAGCATTTCTTTTCTTCTTTTTGTTGTTTTTTTTCTTCCCAGCGAACTCGTAATATTATTTTGAGCAGTAAGTACTGCAATGAAATTCTACACACATGTGCATTATCCTGTTAGTATTTAAGGGATTCAAAGGGACACGTGGGATAACTTTATCTTGATATTATGCAGAATGATGGTCCCTCTTATAGCAAGCAAATATGGTGTTGAGATGTTTTAAAAGCTTATATCTCCATACACCACACATAGTCAAACACCACAATGTCATATGACATCCCAAACATAGTGACCTTGTCTCAAACTTTCAATGTTCTGCTACTTAACTATGTGGTCAAAGTTTTGGAGACAGAGATGCTCGATTTACTGTGTTTATCTGTAAACACAACTTTTGGCAACTTACTTATTCTTCATCTGCACCATCTAGAAATTTTCTGTTCATGAGTGACTTATAATTATGTGGGGCTTGTAGTTGGGTTAAAGAACATCGCACTTACGATTGGATGTCTGTGAGTTCACCCGACACGAGAGCCGCTATCGCTCTGCCCTCTAGCAATGTGGCGTTATTTGTCCAAGTAAATACAGTATTATACAATGTAGTGTTTACTCAGAGATGGTTGGTTTGTCTCAGAAAAATGGCAGAATAGCAACCAATATTTATTGCATATTGGATTATCAACTTTTTAGACTGACAGTCCAAGTCGGGGCCAAAACCCTACCATAGCTATGTATAGTTGTGTCCTTTAGCAAAACACTTTCGAACAAAAATAAAACAGATGAATGTTAGATGTATCCCTTTCTACCATATTCATGCAAAAGGACTCTACTCATTATGTTAATAATTTACATTCCGGTGTGTGTAATTTGAATACCAATACATTGGAAACTTAAAACATCTAGAAACTTAAGCATTTTTGATGGTCTAAGTTGAACTCGATTTATTAATAGTTGAAACATATTTCATTGTTTTATTTATATGTTACAAATTAGCGAAAGGGTCGTGCCACAAGTTCTAACAACATTAATTAAGGCCCTTCCTGACAAAATATGTATGTACAGATATTGGTCAAGATGAAATACAATACATTTAAAGTATTGGAATTAATCAAACATGTATTAGATGAAAGTAAAGATGGAGTAACTATTAAGGAGAGGAGTACGATCAACATCAGAAGGGTCTAGCGGTAAATTCAGGTAGGTATGCATAACAAACTATGCTTAATAATCAAAATGTTTGGTGTCCTTAATAAAATTCTGAACATAATGTAATAATGTGACATTATCTTGTTCTGTTAATGTGTCTTTGCCAAATAAAACTATGAGGCACAAAAGAGGAGGAGTCGTTCATTTCGATAATAGGAATATTGCATAAAGTAATGTTCGATTTATTGAAGTTTCACTGTACTATACTCTATTTCAGGGGAAAGGAATTAAAGAACTGAAAGAGGTATTCTCCTTCATAAGGGAAGACGGTTTAGAACCAAACCTTCAGTCCTATTCTATATGCCTGGCTGGGATAGGGTTACGGTCAGACTATGACCTCATGATTGCGACATTCATCGTCAAGGACATGAAAAAGAAGGTAAGTACAGATCATTGAAATCAACATCAGGCAGAGTTAATATAAAGCTATAAATTTTGTTGATTTCTTTCCAGATCATATTTAAAGAGGATCCGAATGTCCCAGTTTAGGTTTTGGACCGTAATTTTTAACTGCAAAGACATGCCCATTTCAAGTCTTGAGCTGGATATAAAAATGAAGGGTTAACAAAAATACAGAATAAAGCCTGAGGTCAAATATAAAAATTCCAATTGTTAAGGGAAGCAGTTTTACATAAAACTTCTGTTTTTGATATTTTTGCATACTGGATACCTGTTTTTGTTTGTTTCAAACAATTGGATTTGATTGTTTTTTTGAATCTTGGCAATTGTATGTATAGAATCTTTTGTAAGTGATTTTGTTTCTATTCATTTGTCTTTTGGAAATAAATTAGTGGATCCTTCAGATGATATTCTTCAACAAGATTAATTGCTACATGTATCCAGATTAGGGTTTTATGTTAATAAGAGGAGAGATTTTAGATGAATTAGTATTTAAACATTAATATGGGGTACATGCATCTGTCCGTCTGAGTAAATGCTGCTAAAATAGGCTTCAAAACATATTAAAGTTGTCCCATGTGACATCTATAGCCACAGTTTTGATATTTCATTAATTTACATTTGCCATGTTCGCTGAATGATGGGAAGGTGTCATTTTACATATTTCAGGGTCTCGACATTAACGACATATTCAACCAGTGTACATTTCAGCACAATGAGAGACATGCAGTTTTCAAGGTAAAATGAATGTGATTAACTGTCACTAGAATAAAGTAGCAAAAACAGTTAAATTTTGTACTGAAAACTTTGTTCAAGAATTTCCATATTGTTTATAAAGATAATGAAAATTGACAGAATATTATACCTGTACATAGATGAACTTTGTCACCCTTAGGTTAATGAAAACATCTTAAAAATTCCTGTGTCTGAGAAAACCCGTTTACAGAAGCAGAATAAAAGACACATTTCAAAACAAATAGTTCATAAAATAGCTTTATTTGTAGGGTTGCATTGTAACACTCATTATTTAACATTTTATCAGACATTTTTTGATGCTTGTTTAAACAGCACCTACATCACTATTATCATTATCATTATAATCATAATTATTATTACTATTATTATTATTATTATTATTATTATAAATATTATATCCTGCAGCTTTGCCTGCATATGCTGAAACTCTGCAGTTCTGCAGGTATTAAGGTTTTATGTTCATTCTTCATATTAATTCATTGATGCATTTCCTTTTTCATGTATGTGTGTTAATTTTTTTTGTTCATAGAGAGTGAGTCTATAACTTAGCTACCTGTTTGGTGACGTATACTAGTACTGGTAACCATTATATGTTGGTATGTCATAAAACACAGTTTCATTTAATTTATTAGTTGCCTGTATTGTAACAAAACCTTAGTCTCCATGTCGGTAGGAGCTGTAATACTCTGTGTTTTGTTTCTTTAAAAAAAAACATGAAAATTAAAACATTGCTGGAAGATTAAACAATTTTGAGTTCAATTCACATATAATCTCGCAGCATATATAAAAACACACCAACCACAAAAATTCATTATATATATACATAATTACAATAGACTTCCATCTTACTGTCGTTTCACGCACACTTTTAACTTAGAGTCTTACTTAGATATTGATATGGAGAAAAAGTTTGAAATAACTTTTACCAGATTTAGATTTTCCTCTCATAATCTCGCCATAGAAAACGGCAGATACGAAAATATTCAAAGAAATGGAAATAAATGTCATTTTTGTAACATGAATTTTATTGAAAATGAATATCACTTCTTACTTGTTTGTCTTACTGTCGAAGGCCAAACTTAAACAAATTCGATATGGTAATGACATCTGTAGCAAAATGTACTGTTCTTAACTTAACAAAAATTATTGATTTTGCTTTCAGATTCAAATATATCCTAATGTATAGAATAGGGGAAAAAATCAAATAAGTTTTGTGCTTTTTGGTAAATCTGATCTAGGTTGATGTTATAGGTATAACTATTGATAGGTTTTAATTGTTCATGTTCTCACTATATTCCCATTTTCATGTATTGTTTAGGCTATAAACATGTTGTATGTTTAATTGCTGTGTAAAAATATTTGAACTGTATTCTGTATTTGTATTAATTTCACTCATTTAACTGGAATATGAATGTAGGAAACAATTTCAGTAATGATTGTTAGTGAAACAATGAAAGTCAAATAGAGCACGCCTTAGTCAGCATGGAGACTTGCAGAAATATGCCATTTCTTACAGTAATACAAGCATACACATAAAATAGGCACACTTACAGTATTGTTACACACCTGAAGACTTGAGGACTCAGCGCAAAACTATTTTAACTAGTTTTTTTTTCAGATTGTTCAGGAGGGTGAAGAAAATGTTTTTTTATTTTCTTCTTTAGATATTTTTGCTAATATTTTTCAAAATTCAAATGGAAACTGCATTACTTACAATATCAAACAAGTGTTATCAATTAAATTTTTAATGCAACTTGATTTATTTGTAAAAGTTAGTATTGCGAAACTGAATTTATAGTTGGTGCAAAACTATTGTAACTCAAGTTACAATAGTTTTGCGCCAAGCCCTCAATGTGCAAGTGCAATGATAGTCTTACATTATAACTTCAATTCAAGAGAATATTGTGGATTTCATAATCCCGATGTGAAGAAAGTGATAAGTTTTCGCGACTCCATTGAAAACATCATTTGAAATATGACAATATATATATACGACTATTAATTAATGAAATTCCCATTCAAATAATATCAAATGGTTAATTATAGATTTTTTAGCACTATATCATTTACTTCACGTAACAATTTATTTCTGTAACAGTATTTATTTCTGATTGACAGATGTTGAAGCAAGTGGTTCCCAACTTTGAGCCGAACCCTCCCAATATAACAAGCAGATATGAGGGCCCGCTGGTGGAGTCTTTAAATGCTCCCGCACCTTTATCAGAGGTGAGTTGGTTTTTAGCTCTACTGGTTAAAGACTAGAAAGGCTTATGCGATGGCGCATTGTCCGACGTCTGTCGTATGTCATCTGTCAGCTGTCGTCCATTAGCAGCACTTTCTCTAAAACCACCAGGCCAATAAAACTCAAACTTGACATGGATGTTTATATTGCATAAGAGACTATACAGATTTTTTGTTTTATCTGAAATTCAAGATTGCCGTCATTACGAAAAATAGTCAAAAACTTTCTTAAATAAACCTTCTTCTCTTGAACCGCCCAACCGATTTAAAAATATGTATATAGTTATGATAACCGACTATAGTTCTATAAGATTTGATCAAATGGTGTCCCTGGAGTTAAAAATGACAGGGATATTATGGAAAACAGAAAACTCTCAATTTTTTCATCCATTTGAGCAAAATAAGATTTGGTTCAATAAGGAGAATTGAAGGGGCCAGGGTGGGTCAAAAAAGGGTTAAAATAGAAAATTTTCAAAAAATTTCTTCTCAACAACCAGTCAGTAAAATTTGTTCATAATTGTTCCCAATGAATATGGGTTTACCATTTCTACTCACGTATTAGTCGCAATTGTATATATCGTGCATCCATGTTTTAAGCCCAAGAACTAAGAAAAAAAATAAAATTCTCCTATATATGTGTATAGAGCACGTCATAATTTTGAAATATCGTCCTGATTCGACTGTGGCGACATGTTGGAAGGAATACCTGACTCGATATGTTAAACAGAATTTTATTGGTCTGAAAAAAAAACAGTAGATTAGTACTCGCTAAAAAATATTGAATTATCCCTAAGATTTAATTGAGTTATATTTTGTTATGAATATATTATTTTTTATTTTCTGACGTTGAATTCTCTCCCAGCTGCCTGGTTGCCGTGAGCCTCTGCATAAGTAATGACTGCTAGCTTCTCTTTAGCTGTATAAGCTTGACGAATTTTTCCCATGTTGCTTTGACAATTTTGAAGTAGACAATTTTGTGGTAGTGACAATTTTTAAGTTTCTCAAGAGAATGCCGTTAATTTTTTTAATCTACGTTTTATACACTCTCAAAGTACTTGAAACTTCTCATCACTGTCTCAACACCTGCCGAAGCCAATTAACTAATATGCAGAAGCCACATGGTAGCACCTGCTTTCAATACTCTGAAATGACCGGTGACATTTGTACACAGTCATGTTTTTTTTATTAAAAATCTATTATTTTTTTTTAATCATAATGAAATACCACATATAATATTGATTTTATTTTATAAACATAAACTACTACAAACCGCACAAACAAAAGATATATGTGTGAATAAATACATTTATGATGATAACAGTTTTGCATTTATTCCACATTCGTCAGTACACTTTCACCTTTATGTAAACCAGTCTGTTCTATTTCAAATGTTATTTCCGGTCACTACGTAAATAAGCAGTTAACACTTTCTTATTTTTATTTATTTGACATGTTTTACTGTGTATATAATGCATAAGGACTGAATTTGAATAAAACATTCTCCGCTAGGTAAATCATCACTTATAATTGAGCTCACATGAAGAAATTGTCCTGAAATTAAAATCTGAACATACCGATGTAGCAAAATCTTTTCTGAAACAATACATCTTTGAAAAATTAAAAATGTCCCAAATACACACACCCAGCATGAAGATACACTCATAACTTAGAGATATATCCATCTAAAGTGTCTAATTGCATCACCTCTTTATTACAAACATCGGGATTCTAAAGCCACGTTTTTGTTATTGTTTACATTCGCCATTTTTCGGATTTCCGATCAATCATGAAGACTCATTCCCAATTTTGTTTTTGAGGCTTTGTTCAAGGGAAGTTTACCATCGGAGTTCAATGTAAACATTGCGCAATACTTGATTGCGGGACGTATTAAAGTTTTGGGCCAATATTCAATTACTATTAATTTGATAACTTTCAAGTAAATATAGGTTATACATCAATACATAAGCATTATTTTGTGCAAACTGCATACAGGAAAAGTCTGGATTAACAGCGTGTTTGTGTTACTTGCCAATATAATCCCTTTAAAAGTTAGGGAAAAAATGCGCCTAATACGTGAGAATAAACAGTAAAGTTTGTACGAATCAAGAGGCTAGTATTTACAGGGTCCCTGTAAAGGAACTTTTATATAGAAATACTATGGAAAACGGAAAATTTTAATTTTTTCATCCATTTATGATTTTTTTTTATATTCAGTTTGAGTTCTGAAGGATCTTTTAGTCAAAAGAAATAAGATGTTGTTTAAAGCAACACATCCACGTTTGAACTTTTAAAAAAAAATTTTTAATTGAGTTATGAGCACATTTCCCATACAAACATATGATCAATTAGCTGTATATGAGCATATAAACACAATTCCGTACAAAATGATGCCCAAATTATAATGCGTGACTAACACTTTATAAAACAATTGTGTAACTCACCCGAGTCAAAAAAAATTGTCAAAATGACTTTCAAGGCAGGTAAAGTACACTACGCACTAAAACGTGAAGTTTTTTAATACGACTCGCATAATTCAATTTGAAGCCAAGTTGGAATCCTCGGCAATTTAAAAATAATTTATAAAGCGTTTGTCACGTTTTATAATTTGGACATCTTTTTTTATAATTCTAAAGCGTTCTGGATAGTGTTTGTTAGCACATATACAGCTCACTGACCATATATTTATGTATGGGAAATGTGCTCACAACTCAATTGAAAAATTTTTTTAAAAAAGTTCAAACGTGGATGTGTTGCTAAGAATAATTGACTTTCCAAAAGGGGCCAGGTGGGGTCACAAAATAGTTAAAATTGAACATTTTCAAAAATCTTATTCTCAACAACCGGTCAGTCAAATTTGTTCATACATGATATAAATTATCCCTATGATTAAGAGTTGTAAGTTTGTACAAATCAAGGGGAACTGGGATGTATAGAGGCCATGTTATGGGACTATGAAGAAAATGGAAAATATCACTTTTTCGTCCATTTGTTTAAATATGTTGTTCAATTGAGATCTAAAGCATTGTCTAGTAACAGTAAGTTTGATTTTGTTCAATAAAGAGGATTGAATTTCCATTAGGGGCCAAGGTGACTTTTGCATAGGAATTTTATGGGGTAAACTGAAATTTTCCATTTTCATATCCATGTGTACAAAAAAAATATTTTTAAAATCTAAAGCATTTCTGCTGATAACAAATCCCTATGAGTGGGTGAGTGAAATTTTGACAAATCAAGGGGCTGGGAATTAATGTTTCGTTCAATATTAGGGCTCTTGTTTGCCCATTTTTGGAGCTGTTATTCTGCCCCATTTCAAATGGCCAAAAGTATCTTTTTTTCCAATCCAAGGTAAAAAAATTCCCGATTTCAAAATGAAAAAAAAAGGAAAGAAATATTTTGGGGGAAAGTTTGCAGATTTTTTAATATTATGATTTTAAGTACATAGTCTTCTACAAGAACATCACATTTTTTTAAACATTTAATATACATTACACATAATATGTTACATATATTGAAGTAACCTGTACAATATAATTTTCCCAATTTCTTTAAAAATAATTCCTATTTTCCCAAAGTCATGCAGGGGCCCCAACCCCATTCCAAAAAATGTGAGCAAGAGCCATGAATATGGTGTGGTGGGGGTATTTATCCATTGGGGGTTAAGGACCCCCAAAGAGGGTTAATATTGCAAAATTCAATAAGTGCTATAGCCACTCTGAGCCAGTAGATCAACCTCAGGCCCTTTTTGGCCTTTCTTGTTTGTAATTTAACTTTTATTTCATCAATGGGTGTATGAATATTAATGTATAAACAGTACAAAATGCTATCGACTGAGCTAATCGTGGTTCCGCTTTCTGAAACTGATCGCTATTCTAAAAGTAATATTACACACACTACTGCTTGAAAACCTTCACTCGGTTTTTGTCACACTTTGGTGAATTTGAAATAACAAAACATTTGTAATTTATTTGTAATAAATAATGCGATGTGTTGTAGTGAAGTCATTTTAAAGCTCATTTCAAACAAACTTTTTTTAAGAATGGCTTATGTTTTTTTTTCTGACATTCTGACTGTAAGGACTGGAAGAACAACTTTGAATTTCCATACTTTAGGCTGGTTTAATGTTTATGAAGCTTCAATAGTTGTATAACATAATTTTTTTTTTTATTATTTCCTATTTCAGATAAAAATACAATATTATTTTGTCATTCTGATATTAAAAAGTGCATTATACTCATCTAACTGCAAATTTTATTTCATTGTTATAAAAGTTTGCGGCAATGTCATGTGACAATAACTTCTTCTGGTTGCAAATGTTTTTCATTTTGAAATTAAATTGGTGAATATTGTTCATTACATATTTACATATATTTCTCTTTTAGGTTGTGGAACTGAACCCGTATGCTGGTGCTCTGTCCAGGGATGAAGTATTGAAGAAGGCAGAGGTCCAGTTCGGACGCGAACTTGATGGCCATTTGACTGTAGAGTCGATCTTCGAACCTGCAAATGAAGAGGTAAGTGTGATAACTTGTTTATATCTTAGCAATTTAATTGTAAAACTGGGTAATTTCTCTCGCAAACATCTAGGTCCCATTTCAATAACCTTCCTGGGTCTAAGGTTTTCGAACGAAAATTGAAAACATTTGCAAACATTTAATTATTGCAAAATTAATCAAACATTTTGTAAAGCTTGATTTGAATATATGTTTGTTTGAATATGTAGCACCATTTCTATGCCATCAAGGGTTAACAGACAATTAGTTAATTTAGCCACTGTTTCCTGGGATCCTGGAAGGTAAACCAGTACTTGAGCACAGCCACCTCTGCAAGTAACTGATAACTTTCTTAATTGAATCAGCGATGAGAACTAATGACAATGCAGGGATCATTTTTGGCCGCGCCGTTGCGCCATGTACCCATTAAAATTCGAGATGGCTCACTAAAAAAGTGGTGTGCACCGATTTGGCATATTCAATTTTAATTCAAAGGTCTGGGCCAGTTACGTTTCTTGTCAGTTAATTACGTCTTTTTAGTTAAATTCGGTAATCCTTGGTGTTACATAAGTTACAAGTTACATAAACGCTTAAATTGGTTATAAACGCTATATTGATGCAATTGCAAAGACAATTATGATAACATCCATAATTTTCTGCTAAGCAATATTGTAGTTTGAAGACAACATCTGTGAAAACCAACTTACGCTGCAACAATAGCACTGATATATACCCAGTTTTAGGTTGTTTGTATATAAAGATGAAATGTGGAAATCATGAAACTTTCCAAAAAAATTGTTTACAATGTACAGACGATCTACTTTAGGCCTATCTGAAAAACTTTTGTTTTGTTTTCTATAAGGTATTGAGACGCGCATGCGCAACATTTTAATACCAGTTTAAATATCGGCCGGTCCAGGTTATACGGTGGTATTCCCGGCAGCGTTTATGGTTCTTTAACGGATGTTTAAAAGGTTATGGAAAAAAGAAAATAATCTTTTAAAAAATTATATTCATTTCGAAAAAATGAACATGTAATTTCAGAAATTTAATTGATTTTTGTTAAGTTACCATTAAAATGTTTTTATATTAAGGTAACATTACTCTAAAATGAGTCTTGTCTATGAGCCAGAAGAGAAATGTTTTTGGGAAAAAGAAAACAACAAATAAGTTTTGTTTTCCAAAGAGTATAATGCTTAGAAATGCTAAACATGTAGCTCAACTGAAATATAAGATATTGAAATAATTTTAGTGTTATTCATTAAAAATAGCCATGGTGATCAAGCTGGGGCCATGACATTTGAAAAGTTCATGACCCTGTGGCCATGATCATTAAAACAACTAGTTTCTAGTTGTTGTAACATGTTGCCAAAAGTGAAACATTCATTTGAAGTTAAATTGTTTTGAAGTTGTTAACTTAAGTTGCACCTTCGATTGAGAAATTTGTGGGAAACAGGAAGTAAAACTGTTTTTTGTAAAATATGTACGTTTTTACCTCCATTTATTCAAATTGATTAAGTTTAAGTCAACTGATGACACCCAGATTTTGAAAATGACCCCCAGATTTTTAGTCAGTGGGTAATCAATGACCCCCAAAATATTGGAGCTGGAGAAAACACTATTTTACTGGATCAGGAAGTGATAGAGACAATCGTGCAACTATAAATACTGGCAACAGTAGCAATTCAGACAAATCAAACACACCAATTAAAAAAATGAAAATTCCATGCCAAGTGGCTTCATGGCTTGTTCACAATGAGAAATCAAATAAAATGTTTTGCAAATTATGCAGAGACAGCGAGCAGTAAGACAAACACGCAACTCTGAAAAAAATTCAAAGCAGCTTATTTTATTCTTTATAAGACAAATATACAGCAAATTTGATACGTTTAATTGCCTTTTTGGCTCAAGAAAATGCGATCCCAGTGCCTTAAGTAATGCTGAAATACATTTTCAGCTGGGGGGCGATGCCCCTTGACCCTGATGGGCCACCTGGGCTCTCATGGCCCGTTGATGAACCGTTGAATTTTGGGTTGATGGGCAAGGCCCATCACCCCAAAATTCCAGAGTGATCCCTGCAATGAGACACATTGTCATATATCATTCATCATGGAGCCAGACAGGTTTCAAACTCATGACCACTGATGGATAGTCAGATGGACTAGTGGCTGCGGTTACCAGACTACTATGGTAAAACAGTAAATATTATGTTTCAAAATCTCAGTACTGTCACAGTGGCACTTTGATGTATACTAGTAGCATCTGTTGATCCATGTCTGAGGGTCTTCCCTGGCCGAGTGTCTAAGGTGCTGTCTCAAGATAACTTACCTCTCACCGCTAAGGTCGTAAGTTCGAGTCCTGCTCGCTCCAAAAACTTTATGTGAGAAAGTTTGCCAGTTATTTGTTGAAGGACGATGGTTCTACTCAATCTGACTCAGTCTGAGATCTTCCTCCGACAGTAATACTGGATATGCCATATATATAACCTGAAATCTGTTGAAAATGGCGTTAAACCCCAAATAGAAAAAGAACTTTTTCTGACAAGCAATACCTACCTTAAACATTGAAGATTTTTTTTTGATTTTTTTTTCAACAATCAGATGGTTATAGAAGATGCCATCTGTAGAAATAAAATGAAATGGAATTATAGTTATTTTGCACATGAATAATATTTTGATTTTTTTTCGTTCTTTCAGCATTATTACTTTTTTATGCTGAACTGTTTGATGTATGTTAATAAGTCTCTGTGTTGTGTGAAATATATGTATTTGCATTTATGTTACAATTACAAATATTTTATGTTATAGCTAAATTACTATGCTAACAAGACAGAGGTAGAGTACCTGTTTTACCGTTTGTTTAATTGGGCTACTCACACTCGTTATGATATGGTTGATACTGGGGAAATTTTACCCGTAGTCATATTTTATACCTCAAGGTAGATTAAGCTTCTTTGAGGTCACTCAGACGTCTACTTTAAGGCCATATTCAAGGAAATATTTGTTTCCTTGTTACCTGACCCAGACTTTTAAATAGACAGACTGTCAGTCAAACAAGTGGATAATCCAATCAGCGATCAATATTGCTGACAGCCACCAAGTAAACAATACATACATAGGGTTGTTTTGGTGTTGTTGTTTTTTTGAGAACAAAAACTAAACAAGACAAAAACAAGTGAGGGTAAATTAATAAAGGGACTTTTTTAAATATTTATAATAGTTTCATTGATGATATAGTATGCATGTTTTCAATAATGGTTGATTTGTTCAATGTTAAATAAATACAAATGTCACAAACAACAGTAAAAACAGTTTACTAGGGGGGCCTTCTTGTAAGTCAATTGGGCAACAGGAAACATGTTCTTGTAAACATATGGCTAAAGGTTATCTGGCATTACTCAGAGTCTAGCTTATTTTATTCTTCTTTCAGTTTCTCTGGACTCTCAGAGCCTGACTCTTCTTTTTCATGTTTTTTTTAATGTTATGTTTTATTGTTTTAATTAGAGTGAGTAGCCCCTGAAAAGTGAAACATTCATTATATTGTAAATATGTTCAGCTCACTTGAACAAATCTCAAGGTGAACTATTTTGTTGCTCTGTATCTGTCTTCTGATGTTTGTCTGTCTGTTTGGTTATACATGTATATTTTTGGCTCACCTGAGCTGAAAGCTCACAGATGAGCTTTTGTGATCGCCTGGTGTCCGTTGTCTGTCGTCCGTTATTAACTTTTAGCTTCTAACAACTTCACCTCTGAAACCACTGGGCCAATTTTGATATAACTTTACAGAAATTTTCCTTGGGTGACCTTCTAACAAGTTTGTTCAAGCCATCTTGATTCGTCAAAAAACATGGCTTTCAGGGGGTGGGGTTAGTTTACTATATAAGAAACTACTGACTTGATTTTAAAATAATTTCACAGAAATGTTACTTGGGTGACCTTCTCCCAAGTTTGTTCAAGTCATCTTGATTGATCAAAAAAATGGCGGCCAAGGGTTGGGGTTAGTTTACTATATAAGCTATAGTAAAAACTTCAAAAATCTTCTTGTCAGAAACTACTGGCTCTACTTTAAAATAATTTCACAGAAATGTTACTTGGGTGACCCTCTACCAATTTGTTCAAGCTATCTTGATTCGTCAAAAAACATGGCTCCCAGGGGATGGGGTTAGTTTATTATATAAGTAATAGTAAAAAATCTTCTTATCAGAAACTACTGGCTCGATTTTAAAATTATTGCACAGAAATGGTCCTTGGGTGACCCTCTACCAAGTTTGTTCAAACCATCTCGATTCGTTAAAAAACATGGTCACCAGGGGGCGGGGCAAGTTTAATTAGTAAAAACCTAAAAAATCTTCTTGTCAGAAACTATTGGCTTGATTTTAAAATATTTTCACAGAAATGTTCTTTGGAGGAACCCCCACCAGGTTTGTTCAAACCATAGTGATTCGTCAAAAAACATGGTAGCCAGGGGTTTGAGTTAGTTTTCTATATAAGCTATAATAAAATCTTAAAAAATCTTCTTGTCAGAAACCACCGGATCAATTTTAAAACAATTTTGCAGAAATGTTCCTTGGGTGACCCTTTACCAAGCTTGTTCAAGCCGTTGTGATTTGTTAAAAAAACATGACCGCCACAGGAGGTGCTAGTTTACTATATAGGCAGTTATAGTAAAAACTTCAAAAGCCTTGTCAGAATCTACTGACCTGATTTCAATGTAATTTCACTGACATTTACCATGGGTGAACATCTACCAATTTTGAACTCTTCTACGCATCTTTTACATCTTCAAAACAAATCAAAATTCTTGCCCATCTTGTTTTTTCTGGAATTTTGAGTATACTTGTATTATTATAATCTACATAAGTTGGATGACTCAAGGTCAGTCAGGTGACAGATATAGGGCCATCTTGGCCCTCTTGTTTTTACTCTGAAGCACCTGCATTTTTATTGAATCTTTACAATACAAATCAGATTATGAATGTCAGAGTTAAAGACATTAAATCATCAAATATTGTTGTTTTTGATCTTTTGGCACTTTAGCACCTGCATTAGTCATTGTGTCTTCACCAAACTGATCCTAGCAGTATTTCTATAACCATAATATCTGGGATAAATTACCACAACATCTTGAACTGTCAAAATAGGATAATTTATTTTTGAGTTGAGGCCCTTGAATTTGATTATGAAAAATTGTTTTATTTGACACAGTTGCCCATATCTCAGGTGTGTGATTTTGTTGTGTTATTTTAAAGGGAATTTATCAGGATTTTTTAAAATTTGAAAATTGGCTAAAAACATTTTTTCCCCAATATATAATGCCTATATTATATACTCAAAGACCCCGTATTGCAAAATATATATTTATTTAAACATACTAAAATAATGTAGTTAAAAGGAATTTCCTAACTTGGACTATGCACCTAGGTTAATCTAAATTAGATTTCTCACTTAAAATTGCAACATATTTTGTTATGTATTGAATGAGTAACATGATTTCAATTTGATCTGTCATACAGGTCAGCACGTAGTAAACATTGTTTCATCTTTGAATAATGATGCGAAGGTCATCTAGCAGTATTTAAGCGCCATCTGTTTTTAGAATGGGGATTTCGTTCCAAATTTATCAGTCCAGTTTAAATAGCAATTTTGTCATATTTACATTCTAAGCCATTCGGATTTTACAGTCAAACCTGTCTTAAGCAAGCGGTCAAGGGAAAGTTCAAAAGTTACCAACTTATAACCTATATTTTGGGTATAAAAGTAAAAATAGAATAATAATACTAATGTACATTTATGTTAATAATCCAATGTTTTTTTAACTTGGGTTTTTCCAACATCAAATTCCTCAGCTTCTAGCTGAGTACTTTTCCCTCTTTCTAAAAGTTTGATGACTTTAATTCGGTCATCTGATGTTAGGACTTTTCTTAGAAGACATACTGAAAATTAGGTTGAAGACTATTTCAGCCTATCACTGTAAATAATTAT
Source organism: Panopea generosa (assembly GCA_029582155.1). Lineage (NCBI taxonomy): Eukaryota > Metazoa > Mollusca > Bivalvia > Adapedonta > Hiatellidae > Panopea > Panopea generosa. Next base: position 44,699,670 of record CM055910.1, on the reverse strand, counting down.
AGAATGGTAAGAATTACAATCATACACGCACTTAAAGATAAAATTTGCTCTTTTTCACCCAATCGAATTTGAAACAATTGGCCGAAATCAATACAATGCTGCTGCACGTAACCAACAAGGAAATTAATGCATGACAATACGACCCATTCTCGATAAAAACACAGTAATTATTATCTTTTACCACTTTAATTGATGACCAAACAAACAACAATTAATCTTCTCTGTCGATCGCACTTGTATTATAATTACTTTGTTTTTTGTGAAATCAATGATCTAAGCAGTAAATGATAAATCATGCCGCTTACATAAATTAATTATACGCAAACAAAAGAGTTTGTATGTCTCCTTTGTTGACTCTTATTTGTCCGTTTTGAAATTAAATACAGCCTAACGAATAACCAAATAAAAGTTATTTATATGTTTAATATTTCGCGTATATGTTTTTTTTTGTATAAAGTCGGTAAACAATTCCATGATATGAGCGGCCATCCTAAATTATTTATTTTTATCTCCCTTTGATATCGGCATTCAAACCAGCCAAAAATGCACGCTGATACAAGGATTTTGAGTGAAAATGGACGAATTTAGGCGGCCGTTGGCCGCGTTAGACAAGTTCACGCTTAATACAGGTCAATTATAGAATGATTTTCATCGGTGGGGGGGGGGGGGGGGAATAAAATGGCTGCTTAACGGAGGGACACACTAAGTACAGGTGCCCATTAGTACAAGTTTGACTGTATTTATTAAATATAATTAAATGTATTTTAACTATTATAAAAATAAGTTTATATTTTAAGATGTTTTTTTCCCCTGATATACTCCCTTTAATGTTTTTATATCAATATTTAATATTTCCTGAACTGTTTTGTGATATCTGAAGTACAGAATGATTTATAATTGTTATTAGATAGCATTACTATATACCATCATTTTAAGTTGTTTGTAAATTGTACGTTTAAAAAAGTTTTTCACAAACGACTTATTACAGTAAAGTGAAAGTTTAATTTACAGAGTTTATATGTTTAATATTATTTTTTAAAATATTTTCAATGCTAGGCTGTGAAAGACGTGCGAGAAAGATGGAGGTTGAAAATGAAAGAAGCATTCAAGGAAAAAAAAATAGCCTTAAAGAGGGAAGCTATTGGTAAGTCTGCTTTAGTGAGGGAATAAAAGTTTCAAGCAGAGCATTTAAGTGTCGTTTGCAAAGATTGGCAAACATTTAAGAATTGCTTTGCCAGTCGTTGTACGTCTTCGTTGTTGGCCACACTTTTTTTCTGTTCAATAACAAATTCATTGTTTAAATATTTTGTCGGCTGTTAAAGTGGCTGATAAAATAACATTTTTTTTCTCCATTGAAATGACGAATAAGCGTAAAACGATGAATGAAAGCGAGTCCCAACAAGGAAAAAGATAAATAATCCTGTAATGAAATGGGAGCGAGAGCTCAATATCACACTGGGCTATAAACTTGACAATGACAAAATGGTGTGTCAATTGTAGAAACCACATGATTGACAGATCATCCACAGTATTAGAATAATTAAACTATATTACTATGATATCACAACATTTACACATTTAGATCTAATTTTAAAACGAACGGCTATTGGCTATATTAATTCTATAAATAGAAATGTGTGTATGTCTCACTCTCAGTCTCTGTACACTTGTTATTGTTGAATCCATGATCCATATTTTTGTTTAGTTAAAAGTGTTCATTTATGATATAACTATTAGATCATTGTTTTCATTTATTTATAGTAGTCTATAATAAATAACAAAGACAATTTTATTTTTGAAAATATTTTATTTTGTATAGTAGATCTGCTGCTTTAAAATTGAAATACCTAGACATATATAATAACCATGATTTCATTGCCTATTAAGTAAATACAAGCTAATAATGCATATTAAATAACACACAGGTTTTGAAACAATTAATTTTGGGTTTGTTCAGTCATTTATGGCTACAAGTTTCTGCAAAAATTGGTTTTGCTAGTTGGTTTCAAATTTGATCAGTTGAAATTTTAGGCACTGGCCAAAATTGCAAGTGCACAAAAAGTTAAATTTTAGCCCTGCATCCATCTGTCTAGATTACTAAAAAAAGTATCCAAGCTTTAGATGTGGATAGAAGGCAATAAGGAGATAATGCAGGTCATTTTATTTTTTCAGTCAGATAACAAGTGGGATTGCTACGACAGCAAAATAAGTAAAATTACAGATACAACCTAGATCCTGTGATAACACAAAAAGTATCCAAGCTACTTTTGTGAAACTTTGCATGTGGATAAAGAGATATAAGGACATCATGTACATCATTTAATTATTTTTTCAGTCTATCCACATGCCAAGTTCCATAAATCTAGGTTGCATACTCTTGGAGTTATCACAACATCTAGATTTCCTAGACTGACACAGTCAATTTAACCAATTTGTTGCCATACCAACCACATTTTTCTCATGGCATAGTACTGTAACAGACTGATGTACAGTACTGTGACAGACTAATGTACAGTACCAATACAGACTAATGAACAGTACCTTGACAGACTAATGTACAGTACAGTACAGTACAGTGACAGACTGATGAACAGTACTGTGACAGACTAATGTACAGTACTGAGAAAGACTGATGTACAGTACTGTGATAGACCAATGTACAGTACTGAGATAGACTAATGTACAGTACTGTGATAGACCAATGTACAGTACCGTGATAGACTAATGTACAGTACCGTGACATACTAATGTACAGTACTGTGATAGACCAATGTACAGTACTGAGATAGACTAATGTACAGTACTGTGATAGACCAATGTACAGTACCGTGATAGACTAATGTACAGTACCGTGACATACTAATGTACAGTACTGTGATAGACCAATGTACAGTACCGTGATAGACTAATGTACAGTACCGTGACAGACTATGAGGGACTAATGTACAGTAGCATGACAGACTAATGTACAGTACTTTGATAGATTAATGTGCAGTACTATGACAGGCTAATGCACAGTACTGTGACAGACTAATGTGCAGTACTGTGATAGACTAATGTACAGTACTGTGATATACTAATGTGCAGTACTGTGACAGACTAATGTACAGTACTGTGATAGACTAATGTGCAGTACTGTGACAGACTAATGTACAGTACTGTGACAGACTAATGTACAGTACTGTGACAGACTAATGTACAGTACTGTGACAGACTAATGTGCAGTACTGTGATAGACTAATGTGCAGTACTGTGACAGACTAATGTACAGTACTGTGACAGACTAATGTGCAGTACTGTGACAGACTAATGTACAGTACTGTGATAGACTAATGTGCAGTACTGTGATAGACTAATGTGCAGTACTGTGACAGACTAATGTACAGTACTGTGATAGACTAATGTGCAGTACTGTGATAGACTAATGTGCAGTACTGTGACAGACTAATGTGCAGTACTGTGATAGACTAATGTACAGTACTGTGACAGACTAATGTACAGTACTGTGATAGACTAATGTGCAGTACTGTGACAGACTAATGTGCAGTACTGTGATAGACTAATGTGCAGTACTGTGATAGACTAATGTGCAGTACTGTGACAGACTAATGTGCAGTACTGTGATAGACTAATGTGCAGTACTGTGACAGACTAATGTGCAGTACTGTGATAGACTAATGTGCAGTACTGTGATAGACTAATGTGCAGTACTGTGACAGTACTTTTTCAGCAAGACCACAAGGTGCATTTACCCTTTGTGATTTTTATGGTTCATAAATATCATAAACTATGATATCTCTATTTTCAGATAAAAGTACAATGAATATGTATCCTTTCTTGTGCCTTTTTTCAACAAACGAGTATGTCGACATTATGTGCAAGGTTAGTACTCACAGTTCTTGTGTTCCCTCGGTTGACTCAGCCTGTCAGTGGTTAGGCCATATTAATTGCTAGATTATCATCCTCCCTTGCCCACTAATTTTTATGCCATTTTTTTTTCATAAAAAAATAATAATGAAATCCTCTCTCCCCCCCCCCCCCCCCCCACTTCCCCTTCTTAAGAAAAATTTGAATGAGAATCTAGCTATTGATTTGTAATGGCCTTATCTTTTGTTGCATTTGTTTTACTGTCAATACAGTCCAACTGTCGGTCCAAATGATAATCTGAAGTTAGAATACAGTCGAAACTCGTTACCTCGATATTGGAGGGATTGCCAAAAAACATCAAGATATCAGAATATCAACATAGATTTTGTCTTGAAATCAATATTTATTTTCATCACCTGACAATTGTCGTATGTCAATTGTACTTTCGCTTTCATATTACGGTCCTTGCGGTATAATTACACTGTCTTGGTAGATGTTCATATTCGGATCCTTCTTTGAATCGCTTGGCAGTGTGAGATGTAAGTTAGGGCTGATTGATTAAATCAAATATTTATACAATTCACATGCAATCACCCATTTCGAAGACACAATGTTTGCAACATTCTGTCAGTCATTAAAACTGACATCTTTGCCGTAGACCAGTAATGTCCCTTCTTTAAACGAACTGAAAAATAGCATGCGTAGATTTTCACACGATATGGAAAGAAAAACAATATTATGTCTATAATTATGGAGACAAATATTCAATTAAAGGTGTGAAATGATCAATCGGGAACTAAAATTGGGATTGAGATATCCAGAATATCGACACAGACAATATCAATTAAAAAGGAATATATTTACATTCACAAAGAAGGGAAAAAGTTGGAGATGGCAAAAAATATTCAACACTACCGGAATATCGCCTCGAGTGATATGGAGATAATGTGTTTCAACTGTAGTGCTTAAATGTTAAAGGCACAATTAGATGATGATTGTTCTGCTATAATTTAATATTTGAATTAATGTACATTTCATTTTGTTATATATAAACATTGCCTTGAATGGAGTAAAGACAAGTTCTTGAATGCCCGAAAATGGCCCTGTATAATTTAATAGAATTAAATCCAATCTGTTAGCAATTTACATTGTAAATATATCATGTTTCAACAGTGAAGGCACTGGCCGCCAGACAATATTTACACATATTACTTCGAGTGTACCAGCCAGTGATCAGAGTAAATATCTTGGTGTTGCAAGAATGCCTTCATATTTAAAAATAATATTTAAATTAAAAAAATTGTGGGTGTGGGTGGGGAATGAGCAATTTACTTAACCTTATCCTTTTTGGAGTTATTTAATGAATAGAAAAACATAAAACTAAGAAATAAAATATACATATAATAAAAGAATAAATAATATTTGATACACACAATTTTTGTTGAAGTATAAATATTTTACAAAAAAGCATTTTACAGCGCCCGATATTGGGGCTCCGTGAACCTGGTCCTTTATTCAGTCTCAGCTGCGGAAACTTCGAAAAATGTTTTTGTTTGAGAAACTGTTTTGTTTGGACAAGAAAGGTTTATTCTCCAGTCGTACCTGCTACCTAAACAAGTAGAAAGATTTTAACTTATTGTTAGTGAATTCCAGGAGTAAAACATTTACACCTTTATTCTGCTTCTGTTTTTTCCGCACCGGACAGGGAGATAACACCCAATTTTGTAAAGTCTTGTTTTGTAACTGGAATTACCATTCTTGATGGTGAACTACATTAGTTATACTTTTCCCTATCTGAGAAACTGTAGTCAAGTTTCATGTAGGACAAGGGAAAAAACTCCTCAAGTCTTGTTTTGTAACTGGAATTACCATTGTTGCCAGTGAGCTCTACAAGTTATACACAAACACAGCTTTACCTCTGAGAAAGTCTAATCATGTAGGACAAGGGAAATAACTCCCTCAGTCTTGTTTTGTAACTGGAATTACCATTGTTGCCAGTGAGCTCTACAAGTTATACATAAACACAGCTTTACCTCTGAGAAAGTCTAGTCATGTAGGACGAGGGAAATAACTCCCTCAGTCTTGTTTTGTAACCGGAATAAGCCTTGTTGTAGATGAAAATCTGCCAGATATTTTTTTGAGCCAATACTTGTAACAACATAGAGTAAATTTCCCCGTTTATCTGTTACAGGAAGTTGAGATGTTAGCCATGGTATCTAACTTTTACAGTTCTGCCATCCACAACCTACATTCCAATATTGCCAAGGCTGTGTTTCAGAAATACATGATACAGCAGATGTCGTCCATGTATATCTTCCCCAAGGTATGTTTTTTGGTGTGTTTTTTTTGTTTAATGGAGTTTAATGCCATTTTCAACACATTTCAAGTTATATGTGGCATTACCAGTTTTCTTGGTGAAGGAAGACCTCAGAATGAATCTGAGTAGAACCACTGTCCTTCCGCAAGTACCTTGCAAACTTCCTCACATAAAATTTTTAAAGCAAGCAGTGCTCGAACCTACAACTTTAGCGATGAGAGGTAAGTGGACTTGAGGAGGTTCCTTAGACCACTCAGCTAAGGAGAACCATAATGTTATCAGATATAAGTTATAAACACTAAAGCTTGCTTTTGAGATGTCACTGACATCAGTCTCTTCCAAAGATTACCCCATGTTGCGGTGCATATTGTATGTAGTGTGTGCAGGTCAAGGTCAACAATTGGAACATGTCATGTATTCGAAATATCAGATTTTAATGATGTTTTTTTTATGTTATCAATTTAATTTTAAATAAAATTAAGTCAAAACAAATATGTCATTCAACCAAAAATAATGAAAATCGCAGCGAAATTTAATGATTTCACAGTTTTGATAATGTGTGTAATTTATGGTAAATTACATATATTCGTGTGAATGGTCAGGTGTTTATGAAGAATAATGGAATATGCTGATGTCAACACACCTTGAGGCGCTATAATGATATGGTTGGGTGCTAAACCATTGTTGCGCTTATGTATGTAAACAAAAATCAAAGGCTCAAGATCAATGTGCTAATGAATCTTATGTTTACAGAAGGGCTGTGCAGTAGGCCATCAACATGACAAGTGTATACTTGGATTGAGTATCCACTCAGTGGTGGGTGTAGATGCCAACCATAAATCTTACCTCTGCATACATTACACAGGCATTCTCTTTCGGTGGTAGAATATCTGCCTTGCATACTGAAGATTGTGGGTCCAGTCCAACACCAGGTCACAAGACGAATATTTTCTAAGTGAAATTATAAAATGCATTTTAAAGTCCAATCCATATAACCAGGCCCAGGTAGCTCAGTTGGTAATGTATCTGACTATCAAACCATCTAGATATAGTGAGTTTGAATGTCTTACTAGCCACAGTCTCGGTGATGATTGATATACAACATTGGATCTCATTGACATTCATCTTTCACTGCTGATTCAAGTGGGAAAGTTATCAGTTACTTTTGGAGTTGGGTGTGCTTGATTACTGGTTAACTTCCAAGATCTCAGAATAGAATGGTAAAGCCTTTGATGGGATAAAATGACGCTAACTATTAGTAACAAACATCACAATCCATGTAAAATGAATAAAATCGAATACTTTTGACTCTTATATATTTTGTGTTAAATTTCAGTTGTATAAGGTTTACAAAGGCTACATAGACAGGATGATGGATCCAAACCTGCCCATGCACAACCAGAGAGAGTGTTGGAACCGCCTCGTACATCACATGTCAGATGGAAATAGCATGGTAGTAACTCTAATTATCACATAAATACCTGTGCAGCAATGTAATAAACCCATCCCATGCTCAATATAATCACATAATTAATGATGCAGGAATGTAAACTCTTGACAATTTTTTTATATTAATCTAATGTAATATCATTTTCAATTCATAGCACGATGTTTTCTGTATAACTGCTTTAATACGTAAAATGAACTTTCCGACTTGCCTGAATATATAAATGAAGTCAATTTGTCATTGTATAATGATGTTATTTTAAGATGTTACGTTATATTGACGGAAACTAAGATGCCATATTTATTTTAATTTCTTATGATCTGTTAAATGCAGGGCTCACGCTGTCAGTCACCAATGGTGCAAAATGCGATAAAAAAAATCAAAGTGGCGCATGTTTTTTCAGTTTCGCAAAAGTAATTGGCGCCAACAAAATATGCAAATATTTTAGCTATATGGCCATGATTGGCTCGTAAAATAACTCTTCATTGTCCTTCACTTTCGATCATAAAGTGTGTCTCCATGGATACCACCTTTCCGATAGCAAGTTGATACAAATGCACTGAACCGCGAATTACCCATGCCGTTGTTAAGGACACCTTATCTGTTTATTGCTCGTTTCTGGAGGTGTTATGGTTTTATGATTAGTGGTAACAAAGTATAATAACTTGTACATAGGTTAGGCACAGATAAGTCTGTATTCTGTTTGTTAAGGTCCCGAAACATTTAAACTTTACAAGATTCGCTCAAAGATAAGCATACATTTTATTTATGAATAAGGAAACTTTGGTCAAGTGTGTTTTACTATGTGCATTTTCTCTCATTTCAATCAATTTAATACGACAAATAAAATGACCCAACTTTTTTGAAAAGCTAGCCACCAGTGAAATATAACAGAATTTTCGCTGGTAGGAAGATGTAATTTATTCAAGATTCAACCATTTATTTGGTACTGACGGTGCATGCGCAATTTGAAAATGAATATGCACACTCTAAATTTTACTGCAAAAGATTGGTTGCTTTGTTTATGACGATGCAACTTGTCTGACCAAACACTGAAAATTTGTTCAAGATAATATCACGGACATTTCAAAAGTAAATAAAACAAATATTAGGAAACAAGTTTGTCTCAATATCTTATGAGAAAACATCAAAGAATTAATGAATGACAACACAGTTAAAATGGTTTATTTGCGTATACAAAACCATTCTCTCCTTTGTTTTGTTTCATCAAATTGCCAGGATGTTTGGTTGCACTAAAAGTCGGCACATTTCTTTTCGGAGTGTGGCTCCGTTAATGATTCTTGCAATAACGGGACGTTTTAGGGTTTACTAAGAAATTACTGTGAAAGTGTGTTTTTTTAAATCAATAGTAACTTTAAATGACACAAAAGATAAAAAATATATTATTCAACAAAATTTTAGAAATATAGTTAATTTTTTTCAATAACATTGTTAAGAATACAATCAAAAATATATTTATATTTATTTTAAGGTATTCTTCTTCTTTAGAAATCTACATTTTCAAATGTAATATATTATATAAAGACGGGAAGTACTGAGCTGACAAAAAATCCACCTAAATCTAAAAAGAGAAATACAGATTGAAACTTAGAGCCAATGAAGCCAAGTTGGCTCCAAAATCTTAAATTTGGCTCCAACTTTTCTCAGTTGGCGAATCTTGCAACAAGATTTTATCAGCCAGAGTAGGCCCTGAAATAGATGTTAAATGTACTGTATTGCTGATTATGTATTAAAAAGAATCTTACATTAATGCTCATTTATTATTTGTGTGGAGCATGGTCCAGTGGTAGAGCATTGAACCCAGGACTGGAGGACTGTGGGTTCAGTCCTAGGCCACGGCTATATGTGGTGTCCTTGAGCAAAATACTTTTTAGCTCGTCGGGACAAATGTCCAGGAGAGCTATTACCATGACACCAGGGTCAGCGGCGGTGGTGTCTGTAGACATCCAGGTTAAACTTTTGCGTTTAAGTTTTGATGTTTAACTTAATTCTCAATCTTTGCATGGGTGGAAAGTTTTATCCCATAGGTGAGCTTTCTAACCACTCTTGTTTCCATATATGTTTAGTAACTGGTTTTACCCGGGGAGACTGAAGAGTGTGATTAAATTTTGTAGTAACTTGTTTCACAATCGAAGTAGAATAAATAAATTAATTAAATGAACTAATTTACTATTTGATTTATTAAACTTACTGGAAAAAATTATATAATGCTCGTCCTTTCCAAATTAAATATAACTGAGCACTCGAGTAAGATTCTTATTTTAAGACAATTGAAATATCACTGTTGATTAAATTCAATCTTGACCTTTCAGCTGGGTCTTCCAAATATTTAAATGACGTCATATGATACTTGAAAATGATGTCATCTTGAAACACTGATGTTATATTATGGCTTGTGGACATTGATATAATGAAAAGTGCTATTTACATCAAAAACAATTATTTCCCCTCATCTTTTGTAGAGACAAAGTGAAAATAAATAACAAACAAGCAAATTCTCTCAGTTTTGCGATAAAAATAATCTCGCATTCATGCTCATTAAAGTGGGTCCACCGTGGCTGAGTGGTATAACGCTGTCTCAAGATCACTTACTTCTCACCGCTAAGGTCGTAGGTTCGAGTCCCAGTCGCTCCAAAAACTTTATGTGAGAAAGATTAGAGTTTCTTGCGGAAGGACGGTGGTTCTACTCAGTCCGACACAATCTGAGGTCTTCCTCCACCAGTAAAACTGGGTATGCCATAATTATATAACCTGAAATGTGTTGAACCCCATTCCAAAAAAAAATGCTCATTAAACTTGGCAAAAATTGTATTTTTTAAACTAAGTAGTATAATAAATTCAACAGTAAATGAGCTCTTGTGTGATCTACAGATCCACTATGCTATTTTATGCTTTTAGTGAATTATAGAGATTTCCTATTGCATTTTTTTTGGAGAATTTCACTGAAAATTAATGTACTTAAAAATGACAATTTCACTGTTATCAGACATAAAATAAAATAAAAAATGTTTATTTTAGTGAATACCAATTTAATTTCACCTGTGAACACTGAGTTAAAATATATCTCTCCTTTTGGTTCAAAATTACCTGCAGGGAACTTGACAAAGCCTCGTCCCAACATGTAATATTGACCCCTTGGGTGAGATTTTTAACTCTACTGGCCAAAGGCCAGAAGTGCTTATCCGATGGCGCTTTGTCTGTCGTCCGTCGTCTGTCGTCTGTCGTCTGTTAGCAGCACTTTCTCTGAAACCACTAGGCCAATTAAGCTGAAACTTCACATGCATGTTTCTGTTGCATAGGAGACTATACAGAAGATTTTTTTTTTCGATCTGAAATTCAAGATGGCCGCCGCTACTAAAAATAGTCCAAAACTTAAAAAATCTTCTTCTCATGAACAGCCCAACAGATTTTCAAAATGTTTATGTAGTAATGATAACAAACTATAGTATTGTTAGATTTGTTCAAATGGTGTCTTTAGGGTTAAATATGACCCCGCCCCGAGGGTTCAATTAGGGGACACAGTCATGTCATTATAATATTTTTTTTTTTTTTTTAAAAATGGAAATGATTTTGCCTATATCTTCACAGAAGCATTGTTTGGTGAAGGAGATTCAGATTTGTAAAAATGAATGGGTTCCACTGTCTTAAGGGGTCAGGAGGGGCCCCAAAAGGGTAAAAATTCAGAATTACTAAAATCGTTTTCTTGAGAACCGGTATGTCAGATTTGTTCATATTTGGCATAAATTATCCCTATGTGTATGGGTTTGATTGCAGATAAGAATTAAGGGGCTAAAATTTATAGGGGCCCTGTAAGGGGACTTAGAATTTTACATAGAGATACTCTGGGAAAACAGAAAATTCCCTTTTTCTTTCATTTATTCTGAAACCACTAGGCCAATTAAGCTGAAACTTCACATGCATGTTTCTGTTGCATAGGAGACTAAACAGAAGATTTTTTTTTTTTCGATCTGAAATCCAAGATGGCCGCCGTTACTAAAAATAGTCCAAAACTTAAAAAATCTTTTTCCCATTAACGGCCCAACAGATTTTCAAAATGTTTATGTAGTAATGATGACCAACTAAAGTATTGTTAGATTTGTTCAAATGGTGTCCCTAGGGTTAAATATGACCCCGTCCCGAGGGTTCATGAGTCAGTAGAGCGTTCTCAGGCCCTCTTGGGCCTCTTGTTCTATCCCTCATGGATACTTCTGATGGATTCTTATAATCATCCTAGTTTCCTTAACAATCACTTTACTTTTTCTTAATTTTGTATATGTGTATTGTTTGACAGGAACTGCATGAAACGATTTGGCCAAGGAATATTCAGAAAAAAGTAAGTCAAAAAGTATTTTATTCCTAATATAATTGTTTTATTATCATGTTCATGTAAACTCTTGATATCTATTATTAATACCATAATAATCTACTGACGGCTTTTTTAACTTATTAAACACACTGAAATTCGCTGGCTTCCCAATTAAAAAGTCATGTTTTTTCCCCCAATTGAGGCAAAATGGAAAGAAAAAAAATGAATAACTTTTTCAATAAATTTTAACTCTGCTGAATAAATTTCATTTAACGAATACATTATGTTTATGAAAATGTATGAAGTATTTTTTTTGCTGCAGGTTGGAGAAATACTGTATGACATCATATTGACGAATGTGGATATTGATGTGAACATGTTTAAAAAAACTGACTATCGGTAAGTTATGTTTTTCTAGTGGGTTAAAAATAGACACGAGTTCTGAAACATTATACTTGCATACTGAGGTTACTCGAAGTCTCACCTCTTGAAATTCTTCCCACCCTAGAAGTATTGTGTTTTCTTGTATTGTTTTTATGTGAGATATTTCTGTCTCGCCCACCCTGTCGGTTGTTAATACGAAGCCTTTATCTGTGTTATTCAACTAATATCATATAGATAAATGTACAAATACCAGATATTGCGTAAATCCGATTTGAAAGACAAAGACTTTCAATTAGAAAAAGATTTAATAGCAGGAGATGTGGTTGTGTTTGGCATTAAATGTATGAGTTTTCTTGCGTTTATATAAATGCAAAAGAGACATTAATTGTAGAAAAAGTGTTTGATTTTTTTTTAACTGACCCATTTATTTTTTGGAGCGAAAAAATACACACAGCTATTATTTTATTTGGCTGAATATGATGTCCTGCTATTCTTAGATTTTGGTAAACCATTGTAATTATCTTGAAAAAGTAAAAAAAATTTAGCGGTTTGCTAGAACAAAAAAAGTGTTTCATGGCTGTGTGGTTCAAGGCGCTGTTGCTTAATGACCACTTACCTCTTACCGCTGAGGTTGTAGGTTTGAGTCCTGCTTGCTCCAAAAAATTTATGTGAGAAAGTTTGCCGGTTACTTGTGGAAGGTTCTACTCAGATTCATTATGAGGTTCCTCTACCAATCAGAATTAGATATGCCATATGTAACCTTCCATGTGTTGAAAAAGTCATTAAACCCCATTAAAAAAAGAAAAAAGAAAAAAAAAGTGTGTGTAATTATAATAATAAAACTTCAACCCTGTGTACCATTCTTGAAAGGAACCACATCAGACCCTCTGTCCATATAAAAAAACAGTAAAAGCTCAGGTTAGAATATCCTGTCTCGTACTAATAATCTGGGGCCCGCTTCACTAACCTGTGTAAGTTTTAAGATTTCGTACAAGCAATCACGGAATTAAGTTTTTCAACTCCATTTATTTTTTTTGTACTGCATTTTTCTGTTGTTAAATTCTTTGACTGGATACATGATATGTGCACTCTAAGATTAGTATTTATCATTGGATTTTCACCAAACATATGCCATTATTATCTCCCTGTGCCCTTCAACCACACATTGTCCACCCAAACTCTAGCACACACATTTTGTTGGCTCATCCTCAAACTTATACAGTACTAGTTATTTTATTATAGAATTAAATTCATTTTTTCTGGTTTTTATGTGTAAAGAACGTTGAATCACACACAAATCAAATAAAGTTTATAGTCAGATTTGTGTGTGATCCGACATTCTTTACACATGTATAAAAAAACAGAAAAAATGAATTTAATCCTTATAATTCCAATCCTGATGATTATATTTAATTTGAGACTCCTCAAGTGAATGAAAAAAAACCAAACAAAAATAACTAAACGCTGCAAAGTAAACGCGTAAAAATACATCAACTCTGTCCTGGTTGACATCAAATTCTCGAGATCTGATTTACAATAATATAGTAACGGCTATTGTTTCCATTATTTGATGAACTCTGTAACATTAGTTTGTTTATTGTGAAATGACGAAATATTTTGCGGTAAAAAAAATTAAACACCCGCCTTTTATCTTTCGATTTAGACAAATAAAAAATCAGTAGGCCTAATTCCAGGAAATACTCACACAGTGTAGACGCTGATGTCATTGTTTAGTTTTTGTCTACATGTTTGTTTTTAATAAATGTGTCAGTATTTACGAACCATCAAAATGTTGAAGCTTCTTTGTTTACACGAGAAACGTAAAAGTAGTCCGGTTTTATGTTTAATGAAAAAATAGAAGTCTTTAAAAAATTGACGTTGTCCAATGAAAATGCTTTAAATACATATATGATAATGAGATTGGAATCATATAACAATAATATCTCGGACAAGTTCTTTACCTGACCAAATCAGATAATTAATGTCAATATTTATGGCCCTTGAAACATAGAAATAGCACTCTTTGATCTTGAATTGCCCAAACTTTGGTCATTATTTTCAGTAATAAGTCATTACTAATGACCATTGAAAAAACTTACAAAGAAGTTGTATAACCAAATTATTATGGACATGTTCTGAACTGGCAAAATCGGTTAATAACATTAGAATTTCGACCCTTGAACTGACATAAATTGCATTACTTGATGTTATGTGCACTTAACCACTTTCAGTTTTTAAGACTGCGGCGTGGTCTAGTGGTAGAGCGTCCGCCTCGCATGCGGAAGGTCGTGGGTTCGATCCCTGGCCGGGTCATACCAAGGACTTTAAAATGGTACTAGAAGCTTCCTTGCTTGACACTCGGCATTTAGAGGAGAGTTCTAGGTCTGGTCGGTCCAGTGTCAGTATAATTTGACTGGCAGGGGTATCATACCATGTGTCTGCGGCATGATACTCCAGTGTGACAGCGCTCAGAATACTGTCTCAGGTAAACACTGTCGCGATATGACTGAAAAGATGTTGAAAGTGACGCTAAACACCATACAACAACCATCTCAGTTTTTATTAGCTCTAGTGATCAAAGGCCAGCAGGGCTTACAAATGTTTGTCCTTCAACCATTCGTCCGTCCATTTATTTTTTTGTGTAGATGCGATAGCTGTTTAACCAGCATGATTCAACCAAACATACTCTGGCCATAGGGCTTACAAGCACATTTTAAGTGAAACTTTAAAAAAAATATTTTTTTTTGAAAGTTCAAGGCCTAGACCTTAGATATTTTACATGTAGCATTGCATGGTGGTGTCCTAAAAGATTTGTTGAAAAGGAACTTACAAAAAAAAATTTCCCCTGAAATGTTCATCTGTCCATTTTATGCCAGTAGAACGATTCAGGCCCTCTTAGGCTTCTTGTCTGATTTAGACTAAACCAACACAGTGGTTATATATTTATAATATCTTTTTTATCTGCAGGAGATATGCCAAATGCTTTTACCCAGTGCAGAGAAGCAACAACTCTGGCGAACTCTTTACTGAAGTGAAGGTGAGGACAGTTTTATGTTGTAACATGAAAATTCAGATTGATTGATTGAATATTTAGCATCATTTTAACCTAACCACTGTTTCCTGAGATCCTGAAAGGTTAACCAGTACTCGAGCACACCACATTTCTGCCAGTAACTAATAACTTTCCCACTTGAATCAGCAGTGAGAGACAAATGATGATGAGATACGATGTTGTAATCTTAAAGCGGGGCAGTAGCATAATGAATAGAATGTTAGCCACTCATGCCAGAGGTTGCTGGTTTGATCTCCAGGCTGGACCTGATGCCTGTCATAAAACAACAAAATGGCGTTGAACCCCATTAAAATAAAATGTATGGCAAAAAAAGTTTGACAGTTCATAAACAATTTTCATTGCAGCCGCATGTGATTTTGTGTAAGCTGATGACCGCACAGGTTGACCTGACCTTCCCGACAGCTGATCTTCCCATGTTGTGTCCTCCGGTACCGTTTATATCCCCTACATACGGTGGGAATTTTGTCAACACAGGTAAAGTAGGTTATATGCACTTTGAATAGGTGTGGGTGGGAGTTACAGCACTGCAACTCATTCTGTTCACTGGAGGAAGACTCAGATGTCTTATTGCAGATATCTTTTTGTAAACTTTCACACAATCAGTAATGGTATATGCTACTTTTGGATATTTAGCGTTTTTTTGCACCCGTAAGGCTAAACTTTGTAAGATCTGCAGTAACGTTGTGCTATAGCTTATTAAGCACAATAAATAATAAGACAATTGTCCTGCTGAGACATTCCAATCACACAACCCCATCCAGGCCAAATGGGCCTGAACTAGCATGGTCTGTGAGATGGGCTCAGACTAGCATGGTTGATGAGATGGACCCGGACTAGCACGTTTGGTGAAATGCGCCCGGACTAGCATGTTCGGTGAGTTGGGCTTGGACTTGCATATTCGGTGAGATGGGCTTGAACTAGCATGGTCTGTGAGATGGCTTCTGACTAGCACAGTCGTGAGATGGGCTTAGACTAGCATGGTCTGTGAGATGGCTTCTGACTAGCACAGTCGTGAGATGGGCTTAGACTAGCAGGTTTGATGAGATGGGCTTGGACTAGCATGGTCGGTGAGATGGGTCCGGACTAGCACTGCTGGTGAGATGGGCTTGGACTAGCACATTCAGTGAGATGGGCTTGGACTTGCATGTTCAGTGAGATGGGCTTGGACTAGCATGGTTGATGAGATGGACCCGGACTAGCACGTTTGGTGAAATGCGCCCGGACTAGCATGTTCGGTGAGTTGGGCTTGGACTTGCACATTCGGTGAGATGGGCTTGAACTAGCATGGTCTGTGAGATGGCTTCTGACTAGCACAGCCGTGAGATGGGCTTAGACTAGCAGGTTTGATGAGATGGGCTTGGACTAGCACATTCAGTGAGATGGGCTTGGACTTGCACATTCAGTGAGATGGGCTTGGACTTGCATGTTCAGTGAGATGGGCTTGGACTAGCATGGTCGGTGAGATGAGTCCGGACTAGCACGGTTGGTGAGATGGGTCCGGACTAGCACGGTCGGTGAGATGGCCCGGATTAGCATGGTTGGTGAGATGGGCACAGACTAGCACGGCCGGTGAGATGGGTCTTGACTAGATGGGCCCGGATTAGCATGGAGTGAGATGGGCTTTGACTAGCACGTTCAGTGAGATGGATCCTGACTAGCACGGCCGGTGAGATGGGTCCGGATAAGCATGGTCGGTGAGATGGCTTGGACAAGCACAAACGGTGAGATGGGTCCGGATCAGCATGGCCGGTGAGATGGGTCCGGATAAGCACAGCTGTTGAGATGGGTCCGGACTAGCATGGTCGCTGAGATGGGCCCGGATAAGCACGGCCGTGAGATGGGCCCAGACAAGCACAGCCGGTGAGATGGCCCGGACAAGCACATTCCGTGGGATTGGCTTGAACTAGCACGGTCGGTGAGATGGGTCCGGACTAGCATGTTTGGTGAGATGGGCTTGGACAAGCACGGCGGGTGAGATGGGTCTGGACTAGCATGGTCGGTGAGATTTGTCCGGACTAGCACGGTCGGTGAGATGGGCCTGGATAAGCATGGTCGGTGAAATGGCTCAGACAAGCACAAACTGTGAGATGGGTCCGGATCAGCATGGCCGGTGAGATGGGTCCAGATAAGCACGGCTGGTGTGATGGGTCCGGACTAGCACGGTCGGTGAGATGGGCCCGGACAAGCACAGCTGGTGAGATGGGCCCGGACAAGCACATTCGGTGAGATTGGCTTGAACTAGCACGGTCAGTGAGATGGGTCAGGACTAGCATGTTCGGTGAGATGGGCTTGGACAAGCACAGCGGGTGAGATGGGTCTGGACTAGCACGGTCGGTGAGATTTGTCCGGACTTGCACGGTCGGTGAGATGGGCCTGGATAAGCGTGGTCGGTGAGATGGGCCCGGACAAGCACAGCCAGTGAGATGGGCCCGGATTAGCATGGCGGGTGAGATGAGTCCTGACTAGCACAGCCTGTGAGATGGGCCCAGATTAGCATGGCCAGAGAAATGGGCACAGATTAGCATGGCCGGCGAGATGGGCCTGGACTAGCATGGCCGGTGAGATGGGCCGGACTAGCATGGCAGGTGAGATGGGCCCAGATTAGCATGGTCGGTGAGATGGGCCTGGACAAGCACAGTCGATGAGATGGGTGCAGACTAGCACGTTTGGTGAGGTGGGCCTGGACTAGCATGGCCGGTGAGATGGGCCCTGACTAACACGGTCAGTGAGATGGGCCCGGATTAGCAGTCAGTGAGATGGGCCCGGACTAGTTGATGATCAGCCTTGTACTTGATTCCATGGTCAGGAAACTCCAACCTCTGAATATGTGTAGTCAGTGACTTGCAGTGATAAAGTGTGTCTGGTACTAGTTAACAGTTAGGCAGATCCCTAGAATGTGTAAATTTTGTGTATATAATGTATTAATACTATATTTTTAATGAGTAAATAAATACCTGAAAACAGTGTACCTATATTGTATTGTGTTAAAAGCCTACCTGTAAATAGCATTCCTGTAATGTATAAATAGTAAACCTGCATGTGTTGTACCTGTAAAAAGAGTACCTGTAATGTGTAAATAGTGTATTTGTAATATATAATATAATAAGCCTGTTAAACTTAATTATAATCAGAGAATAGCACTTTGTGTAAATATTGTAATATCTTTTGATTTCCTTTGAAAAATTGAAAAATATCTATTTTTTGGAAGTGTTTAAATATTTTCAGTAAAGAAGTTACTTATTTGCACACTTTTATTGAAAATAAATATCCTGTTTTACAGTTGATAGCATTAGAATGCATTGTGAAGCTCAGGATGACCTGTTGTTAAAAACTCAGGATGCCAGTAGACCAGTATTTGATGCCCTCAACATCCTTGGTGCCTGTCCATGGCGCGTTAATAAACCAGTAAGTTATTATGGCTGTGGGTGGTGTTTTTGTATGGTCATTCTTAAAAAATGTTTGTTTGCTGTACTCTTACCCAGATTTTTTCATGTGTGCAGGTAGTAAGCTTAAAAATTTGTTGCCAGATTTTGTACTGTCATTTTAAACAAAAAATGGACAGAAAAGATGGGAAAAAATTCAACACAAGTCAGTAAAAATGTTTGGGTAGCTGCAATTTTGAGTGAGTAGGTAGAAGTGCGACAAACACTTTTTTTTTTAGAAAACCCCAAGATGACCATGTAATCAAACTCGCTCTCCTTTCAACTTTTGCCACAAGCTATTGTTGAATATGATGATCATAGTTTTCTGTGCTTTATTGCAGGTATAAGACTGGGGTTTAAGACCAGATTACAGGATAAATGTCATTTAGTTTTACTGATGGTGAAGACTTCAGAATCAATCTGAGTAGACCTTTCATCTGTTTGAAGTAACTGGTAGATTTTCTACACAAAGAGTATGTTTGTTGAGACTGGACTCACGACCTACGGTCACAGCAAGAAGAAGTTGGTGACCGTGAGTCAGTGCCTCAGACCACTCGACCATGAAGTGATGCTGATGATGTCATCACGTCGATTGCTTTCCATTTTGTTTGCAGGTACATGAAGTTGAAGTTGTTCTTTTTTTTTCCTGTGTGTTTTGCAGGTATTTGAAGTGGTACTGAAGTTGTTCAAAGAAGGAGGACATCAAGATGTAACTATTCCACTTCTTCCTTCACTACTCAAAAAACCAGTCAAACCAAAGGGGAGGTAATAATGATGTTTCTTTTTTAGCTCTGATGAGTTATTATTCCCATATACAGTCTGTCTGGCCATCCAGTCATCATTTTTTCAAACAATCGCACAGAATCATTACTGTGTTTAATGATTTTCAGATCTGTTCAAATGGTGGGAGTGTATAATCATTTAGAGTCGTGTTTATCTCGATATCGTTTCAGTCAACATTACAGTAGTGTCAGACCTTTCATGTGTTCACAAGTAACTGGTAGATTTTCTACATAAAGTGTATGTTTGTCACGATTGATTATTTTACAGCTTAAATTGAATATATGTCTCGGTATAATAATTGTTGACATAATATTGTCACTAATTATCGGTCTACAGTAAAGGAGTCAGTTTTAATGACTGACGGAATGTTGCAAACATGACGTCATTGAATTGAGTGATTGCATGCAAATCATATAAATATAAACGGATTGAATCAATCAGCCTAAACTTATATCTGACATTGGTGAGCAATTCAGAGAAGGACCTGGATATGAGCATCTATTATGACAGTGTAATTCTACTGCACAGACCGTAATATGAAAGCGAAGTACAATTGACATACAACAGATAACAATTATCAGGTGATTAAAATAAATATTAATCTTGAGACAAAATCTATGTTGATATTCTGATATCTTGATGTTTGTTGGCATTCCCACCTATATTGAGATAATGAGTTTCGACTGCATATGGAATTTTCTATGCCAGTGCAAAATTCATGTAACTTCTAACTGGATTAGATGTTGATCTATTTTCTCATTTCTGGAGTGATTTCATTGGCTGAGAAAGTAGGTCAACATCTACTGAAGGTCATGACATTCTTTGTAAATTGGGATGTTCTATTTGAAAAATCTGATTGGTTTATTTGCTCTCAGAGAAAGTAGGACACCTAATTTTGATTGGAGCAGTACTCTTCAAATGGATCCTAGATTTGTTTCCATTAACCACTATAACCTGTCACATACAGCACCAACAAGTCTGATAGTTAACTCATTATTGTGACATTTTTCTCCCGCCACAGTGACGTATCCAAGGAAGAAATAAAGAAATATTACAAAGACTACACTGAATACAGTAAAACATTTGGTGAGGCTTCTAGTTTGTGGTGGACAGACCTCTATAAACTGTCTATTGCTAACAAGGTACGGTCTTTACTTATATATATGTATATATTTGCTTTAATCATTATTTTTATTTTCTGTATTAATTCCCAAAGTGGGTCACAGAAATATCAGGGCATTCCTACAAGCTGTGGCTATATCGGGGACCGCCTCACAAGTCATGGCTATATCGGTGACATCTTCCCAAGTTGTGGCTATATCGGGAACATCCCCACAAGTCATGGCTATATCGGGGACCTCCTCACAAGTCCTTGCTATATTGGTGACATCTTCACAAGTCATGGTCTTTATTGGTGACATCTTCACAAGTCATGGTAACATCGGTGACATCTTCACCAGTCATGACTATATCGGTGACATCTTCACAAGTCATGGCTATATCAAATATGCCCTAAAGTCGTGGAAATATCGGGGACATCCCCACAAGTCATTGCTATATCAAATATGCTCTTAAGTCGTGGAATTATTGGGAACATCCCTACAAGTCATGGCTATATCAAATATGCCCTAAAGTCATGGAATTATCGGGGATATCCCCACAAATCATGGCTATATCAGATATACCCTAAAGTCATGGAATTATAATTTGGGACATCCACACAAGTCATGGCTGTATCAGAATATTCTGGAAATATCGGAGACATTTTCTTGAGTCGTTGATATATTAATGACATTCCCAGAAGTCCTGGAATTATCAGGGATATTCTGGAAATATCAGGGTCATCCACATGAGTCATTGATATGCTAATGACATTCCCACAAGTCACGGCTGTATCCAAATTGCCCTAAAGTCATGGAATTATCAGGGACATCCCCACAAGTCATGGAAATACCAGGACACTCTGGAAATATCTTGGACTCCCCACAAATCATGGATATATCAGGGACCCTCAGGGGAAATATCTTGGACATTCTCACAAGTCATGGATATATCAGGGACACTCTGGAAATATTTGGTACATCCTTACAAGTCATGGATATATCAGGGACACTGCAAATGTCTGAGACATTATCACATGTCCTGACTATATAGAATATGCCCTTAAGTCATGGAATTAATGATAACGATGCTATTAATGATATTTCCTCACGTCATCAATATATAGGAGACAGTCCCACATGTCATGGATATATAAATGATATTCCCACAAGTCGTCGATATATCGGAGACAGTCCCACATGTCATGGATATATTAATGATATTCCCACAAGTCATCAATATATTTGAGACAGTCCCACATGTCATGGATATATTAATGATATTTCCTCATGTCATCAATATATCGGAGACAGTCCCACATGTCATGGATATATTAATGATATTTCCTCACGTCATCAATATATCGGAGACAGTCCCACATGTCATGGATATATTAATGATATTCTCACAAGTTGTGAATATATTGGAGACAGTCCCACATGTCATGGATATATTAATGATATTTCCACAAGTCATCAATATATTTGAGACAGTCCCACATGTCATGGATATATTAATGATATTCACACAAGTCATCAATATATTGGAGACAGTCCCACATGTCATGGATATATTAATGATATTCTCACAAGTCATCAATATATTGGAGACAGTCCCACATGTCATGGATATATTAATGATATTCCCACAAGTCATCAATATATTGGAGACAGTCCCACATGTCATGGATATATTAATGATATTTCCACAAGTCGTCAATATATTGGACACAGTCCCACATGTCATGGATATATTAATGATATTCCCACAAGTCGTCAATATATTGGACACAGTCCCACATGTCATGGATATATTAATGATATTCCCACAAGTCGTCAATATATTGGACACAGTCCCACATGTCATGGATATATTAATGATATTCCCACAAGTCGTCAATATATTGGACACAGTCCCACATGTCATGGATATATTAATGATATTCCCACAAGTCGTCAATATATTGGACACAGTCCCACATGTCATGGATATATTAATGATATTCCCACAAGTTGTCAATATATTGGAGACAGTCCCACATGTCATGGATATATTAATGATATTTCCGCAAGTCATCAATATATTTGAGACAGTCCCACCATGGTTATATTAATAATATTTCCACAGTATTTTTGTATCCTAAATGAATGTTATGTTTTTCTGTATTTGTGTAATACTTTTGCTTGCTATCTTAAGGCTCAATTGAAAAGTAGGAAAGGACATGTGCTGTAAGACGAGTACAATGCTTTCCATAACATGTTAGAGATTCTCTGCATTACTTTAGCAAACAACGGTTGATTGAATTTTATTTATTTTACCTTGTTGGACCATGCTCGAGGTCTTCTGGGGTAGAATGAGTACTAAGCGTATGTGGAAAAAGTGTCTTGCTCAAGGACACCACACATAGTCGTGGCAGAGGATTGAACCCATGACCCTCCCATCATGAGTCTGATGCTCCGCCGCTGGACCATGTTTTCATCACACAACACTTATCAAGCACCTTCATAATTACAGTGCATGATGGTGGTAGAGTAGTTTTCTTTAATGTACATGTAATATGATAGATGTTATGATATATAAGTATATATTGTGACTGAAAACAGGTTCAGACGATGACTAGACCTTTTTAATTCTAGTTCCTTACACAACGCTTACACAATGCTTTTT
Source organism: Panopea generosa (assembly GCA_029582155.1). Lineage (NCBI taxonomy): Eukaryota > Metazoa > Mollusca > Bivalvia > Adapedonta > Hiatellidae > Panopea > Panopea generosa. The sequence goes on along the minus strand of CM055910.1, from coordinate 44,676,282 downwards.
AGCTCATTTGACAAAGCTTGAGATGATTTTTTGTGATCTACCTTTGTCCATTGTCTGTCATCCGTTGTCCGTCCATCGTTAACTTCTGCTTCAAACAACTTCTTCTCCAAATTTTGTGTAAAGCACAAAGCTCTCTCAAGTTTGTTAAAATAATGACCCTGGGGTCAAATTTGGCTTATCAGTAAAGGTACTTAATATCCATAACAGCAGTGACCCAGAAAGGGCTAAAAGGGTTAAATTATCATAAAAAAGTCAATAAAAGTATAAAAGTAAATATTTAACATAAAATTAGTGGACAAAATTTCCAAGAGTTGAATCCCCCAACCGTTTTAAAGTAAATGAATCGACATGTGAAACCAGATGAGCTGCTTCGATCCATCTTGAGCCTCTTGTTTTGAAATGTTTATCATTGCCAATCAAGACATGAGGGGAGGGGCTAGTATCAAAATAAAAGGTTTTCAACAGTACCAGGATGATGCAGTTTGCTTTGATACCAACATTTTTAGAAAAACTGTGCTCATTCAAAACTGTTAACTTGATTGGCATGGCGTAGTAACTTTGCTGTATATTTTACAGTTTCGGAATGATGTGTTCTGGTTCCCCACAAACATGGATTTCCGGAGCAGGACCTATCCAGTTCCACCTCATCTCAATCATCAGGGTATGTATTATATATAGAGAGAGGATCTTAAATGAGTGCTCATTTATTATTGAATTTATTAAACAAGTTTGCAAAGATATATTATGCGAGGCTCTGCCAATTATTTTATATCAATTTTGCCAAAGAGTTTTAATAAATGAGCATGAATGTAAGATTTTTTTTTATCACATAATTCATTAATCATATAATGTAACGTCTCAAAATAACATAATTTTTATCTTGATAAATCAGTGTCATTTATAATATACTCAAGGAAGTCAGAATGTAATCAGGCATTTTACATACAAAAGATGGGAAAAAAAACAATTGATGAATCAGAATGATATTACACTAGGGTAGCAGTCCTGCATCTAAAATTATGTGATAATTTCATTAATTAATGGAAGTTCTGTAGTTGGATATGTAAATTTTCCTTTGTTTGAATTTATGTAATTCTCAAACCGACACAGAACCATGTTCAAGGGAGTATATCAGAAAAATCATTATAAATGTCTTTAAATAAAATGAATAAGAAATATCTCATCATCGTTGAATAAAATACGAATGGTTCGCCAAAACGTGACAAAATCAATATTGAGATTGGAGTGGTAAACTTAAAATGAGATCCCTGTTGTTAAATAGACGGCATTTAAATACTTCTTGACGGCCTTTACATCATTTTTCGAACCCTTCCTAAAATGAAATAATTTTTATTACGTGTAAACCTGTATAACAAATCAAATTGAAATAAAAATGAAATCATTTGACTCACTTAATATGTTAATTTGTTGCAGTTTTAAGTTGAAAATCTATTTGTGTCTAACCTAGGCATGTAGCCAAAATTAAGAAATCCTTTTTCGTTATATTATTTTGACATGTTTGAATAAATATTCTTTTGGCAAAATGTCAGTAGGTATATACATATAAACATGCTGAATTGGGAAAAATTATGAACAATTCTGATATACTCTCTTTAACAGGAGTTATTGCCTTGGAACAGACAGTAATGTAAAATAATTGCTATTATAACATAAACATGTTTCAAATTGATTTCTTTAGCATACACAAACCTATGGAAACAGTTTGCATTCCTATTAAAAGTTTTTAAGACAAAAATATAACAGTATTTTTACAAATTTCTTTATTTATTTGTACATAAACTGTTTATATGCTCTTCTCTGGAAAATGGATGTGTGCCAAAAACAGTACCATTTCTTTTTCTTTTTTGTAGTGCAACAAACTAACTATGGCTGGTATAGGTCCCCCCCCCAAGCAATTGAGGAATTACCTTTCAACATAAGTTTTCCCGAAAGCATGTGTTTTTTTTTATGTCGTTCTAGAAAAAATAGGAAAGTTTTCGTTGATTAAAGTAGCATTTTGATATTGACTGCACCAAGACTTAAACATTTTGCTACTAAAAATTTCCACAGCACAAAGTCTGGTACAATCATTTGTTGATTTTAACTTCACATCATGTTGAGAAATATTTTCCCTTATACTACATGTACTTAACATGGAAACATTTTTAGTCTCAACATACCTTTCAACCAAAATAACAACAAAAACTTTTTACATACAATGTACAAATCTGCAACCACTGCTCCAGATAAGCTTTTCGCTCCTTAAATCTGTATGCGCTGCATAATCTCCAAATTTTAAGGGTTAAAATGAACATTTTAATCAAATTACTACTTAAAATAGACCAGTCGGTACTGATTGTCAGTTGCCACTGCTTATTTACCCCTTAGTTTAAATTTCATTGGTTTATTCAATAACTTATATAGAGAAGGAAAAGCAACTGATTTAGATGTTAAGAACGCTCTCGTAATCATGCAAAATCTCGCGAAATCTCGTTTTCAAATATCTTAACTTCCATTCATGTCAGAAAAACATTTTTATTTTCTTTGCACAATGGAATTCCCTACAAAACGAGACCATTCCCATCAAATTGTGCTTATGATTACAAAAGTTGTATACTGCAACTAAAAAATGAAGGAAAGAAGTACTTGAAATTTAATTTCAAATAGCAAAATTTTAATTTCAAGATACCTTACATTTTATGTAAAATAAATCTGTTGCTTGTGAAATTTGAATGATTAATTTGTACAATTATCAATTCTTCGCATGCTATTTTATAAGCATTTAGTAGAGAGATGTAAGTTTCCTATCCTTCTACACAGAAAGACTTTAGAAACGCAATTCTCTGATAAACAGCAATATAACATTGAGTTCTTTATCAATTTTTTTAAAAGTTTATTTTATTTGATAATATAACATCTTCAATACTACCTTTCCTCGAAATTTTCATTAAAATATATTGTGATAATCACTTCTTTTTATTGATTTGAAATATACAACCCCCATTACCTAAACTCACACGTGCATCAATGCACAAGGAGGCTATACACAATACTGATTTAGTGAATCAAGTAACGGGGTTTGTTTGTTTCAAATCAATAAAAAGAATTTGATTAACACAATCGATTTTCAAGAAAAAGCAAAAAGATAAAACAAATTTTAATAAAATCAATAAAGAAGTCAATGTTTTATTGCTGTTTATCTGAGTGTTGTGTTTTTAAAGTCTTCCGGAGTATATAACTTTGTGGTTTATTGAAAAAATTTATATACCCCTAAATAATGCTTATCTGGAGAACTGGCTTCAACAGATATAAGTGTAAGTGTGTTGGAATGCTATTCAAATCACAAACAAAAACATGGTTAACAGAATTGATTTTTTCATTATTATTAGCTCAACTTTCAAAGAAAATGAGCGCTATTGTATTGTGTCAGTTGGTTTTCTGATTAAAGTTTCTAGACATGTTCTTATCTCAGTAGCCACTACCCGTACATCAATGAAACATTTTGTGTGAGTGTTCACTACTATACAGAGGACTCATGGGGAAAGCTCCCATTTTGATTTAACCCTTTACTCCAGAGATACGCGTTTTCCCACAACAATCACAGAAGGCCTTTGAAAACAGTGCAGGAAGAGTTCAGATTGCTCGTAACGAGCAATCTGAACACTACCTGCACTGTTTTTTACTCTGTCAGTTAATTTAAACATAATTCACCAAACAATTCAAAACCTTCTATATTAGGTGTCCAAAGGTGTCTATATTAGAGGTGTCCAAAGGTGTCTATATTAGAGGTGTCCAAAGGTGTCTATATTAGAGGTGTCCAAAGGTGTCTATGTTAGAGGTGTCCAAAGGTGTCTATGTTAGGTGTCCAAAGGTGTCTATATTAGAGGTGTCCAAAGGCGTCTATATTAGAGGTGTCCAAAGGTGTCTATATTAGAGGTGTCCAAAGGTGTCTATATTAGAGGTGTCCAAAGGTGTCTATATTAGAGGTGTCCAAAGGCGTCTATATTAGAGGTGTCCAGAGGTGTCTATATTATATTAATGTTGCATACTACTAAGTTATTTTTAATATATTTAATTGCCTTAAAAAATAATTTCGAAAAAAAGTTAGTAAATAATTATGCAGTTTAAAAAAAAAAAATCCAGCTGCCAAAAATTTGATGGAGATGCACTCTATACACGTGGATCTGGGTTATTTCACCATCAGCAGATAGCCTAGTGTAGTGTTGTAATTTGAAAGTCTCCTCTTACAAATATTTACAACCCTGGCAGTAAAAGTAGGGGGTTTAAGATAGACTAATGGCCCCTCTAGTAGTTAAAAAATTTGGTTGAAGTTTTATAACAAACGTTTATCTCAGTAACTACTATTCTTACAGCAATGCGACTTTACATGTATGTTCACTACTAGTATAGGGGCTCAAATTGAGATACTTCCATTTTGATTTACAGAATTATGGCCCCTTATACATTTAGAAAATATGATTTAAGTTTTAAAGCAAGCCTACATCTCAGTATCTACTTGCCATACATCAATGGAATACTGCAGCTGTCCACATTATTACAAGGGGACATGAATGGGATAACTCAGTTTAAGGCAATATTATTGCCCCATTTATACTATGAAATTTGATTAAAGTGTTTTAGAAAGCTCTGAGAAATTATTATAATTGCAATTAAATTGAAAATTATTTTTTTTGTTTAGTATTCAAATATAAACTTATAGGAACAAGTTAGATAACCTTTACTTGTATTTTGTTATATTCATTTTTATATTAACAAAATTTGGTTATATCTTTATAGCATGCTTTATATTATTGTTCAGTTTCTGTCATGCGATAGATATTATCCAGACAGGCTTCCAGAAGTCGAGCAAGCTGTCCATTGACAGCTCTTGTTTACATTTAAATTGTTTTGTTATGAGCAGTTTCTTTTCCATCAACCGTGATGTCAGTGCCATGTGACATTTTATCTGAATTTGCTTAAAGGCAGTATGCCAGGATAAAAGGCTGTATTAAATGTCAATGTAAATATTGTTGCAAATTGTTTTTATTCATTCAATATATCATCCATATTATCAGGTTGACGAATAAATATAAACTTTGCTGATGAGCTCCATTTGTAGCACATCTGACTATCAATCCAGGGGTCATGAGTTTGAATCATTGCCCAGCCAGTCTCCGTGATGACATTGCATCTCATTATCATTTGTTTTTCACCGCTGATTCAAGTGGGAAAGTTATCATTTACTTGCAAAGATGGGATGTGCTTGAGTATTGGTTAACCTTTCAGGATCCCAGGAAGCATCGGTTAGGTTAAATGATTGTCTGCTAGCCCTTGATGGCATAAAAATGATGCTATGTAATCGATCAATGGCACCGCTGGTGTTTCTGCGTAACATTGTTCATAGTTGCTATCCATCAATCAGTCTGTCAATTTGATTTATTGCTTTGTTTACCTAGGTAACGACGTGTCACGAGGAATTATGGAGTTTGCAAAGGGAAAGGCACTTGGAGAGAAAGGACTTGATTGGCTAAAGATTCATCTTGTTAACCTGACGGGGTTCAAGAAAAGGTCAGTTTTAGTATTCAGACAAGTTTAAAGACGCAAAATTAGATGAAGAAAAAAGTAATTTAGTAAAACTTTTATAAGAACTTCAGAAGTTGTGAGCGAGTGATCAAAGCTACTGTCTCAAGGTGACTTGCATATCACTGCTTAGGTCATGGGTTTGAACTCAGCTTAGACAAAAACATTTTATTTAAGCTGGGCAAGGTGTAATGGATAGAGTGTTGGCTGCTCATGCTAGAGGTTGGGGTTACCGCGAGACCATATGTCTCTCATAAAGCAACACTCAGTACTGATTCTACCCAGGAACCAGACTCGAGACCGGTTCATATAAGCTTTGAACTTTTCATCGCAATTGAGCGAAAATAAATAAGCGCAAACTAAACATTTTCTTTAAGAAAGTCACTTAAAAAATGAGGATGGTACTATTCAGATATATAAATAAACATCTATAAACATCTTTCTCATCCAATACACGGCTACGATCGTAGAAAGAGTCCTGCTCGCATAAAAAATTTATGTGAAAAAGTTTTACTTGTGGAAGGACAGTGGTTCTACTCAGATTCATTCTGAAGTCTTCCTCCACCAGTTAAACTGAATATGCCATATATAACCTGAAATGTGTTAAATGCCTTTCATTCCATTCCATTAAACTCAATTTGTTTATTTAACTTTTAATGTGTTGAAAATGGCATATAACGCCATCAAAAACAGAATTTCAGTATGAAAAATGTGTATAAAATACTGTGCATTGAAAAAATTGATGAATTGAATATTATTTTGTATGTCATCTTAGTCTAACAGACGAACAGGTAACCTAACTTAACTTTTTCCTGGGATCCTGGAAGGTTAACCAATACTCGAGCACACTACTCTTCACCTCCTTAAGTTACTTTTAACTCTCTCACTTGAACCAGAATTGAGAGACAAATGATAATGAGATGAATATCACATATCAGTAATCGCCGAGAGACTGTTGACTGGCAGGGAATTGAACTCACAAGCCCATATGCACTACCATCCAAGCTAACCTGGTCTGTTGAGCATTTAATGACCAGATAAAATTTAAAATGACTTGTCATGGGAAGTAAACAAGAGAAAATACCTAATATGCCAATACATGTAACTGCCCAAATTGTAGGCTATTGGCACTACTTTATGAAAAAAGGATTTTTTCATCAGCCATATTTAGTTTAATGTGGTGCATGTTTTATTGACAATGGAAACATGTTGAAAGTTGGATTTATACCTATTAAATGAATTAATTGACTTATTCCCAGAGCTTTTGCAACTTTAAAACCACTAATTTTCATAGACACTAACAAAAAAGGAGCACTTGTTTCAAAATACTTCAATAACCTGTTATATGTAGAAAATGGTGTTTACCTGACTCCCTCCTTCTGCACTGACCACTCCCACGACAACGTTACGTAAGAAACCTTTGGTTTTATGGTAGAACATCCGACTCCAGTTGGAGTGTTGTAAGTTTAATCCACTGCCATGGTTTGATCAACATGAAGGAGCAGTGTAAGGCGCTGTCGTCTAATTAACACTTAACTCTCATTGCTGAGGTCAAGGGTTCAAGCTCAGTTCGGTTGAAAAACTGTATGTAAGGAAGTTTGACAGTTACTTAGTGAAGGACAGTGGTTCTACTCAGATTCATTATGATTATGAATTTTAGTGTTTTTAATTGATTGTGGTTTACAGAAATGAAAAAGGGCAAAATTGAAAGAGCTTTCAAACATTATAAGTTAATATAAATAAATATTAATACATGTATTGCATGGAATTGTTTACTGAATAACAAATAGTATATAAATTTTAAAAGAATATTTACATTATGCAGGTGCGCAACATCTGACAGACTTACATATGCAGAGGAGATGATGCCAGACATCCTAGACTCGGCACACAAACCTCTCACGGTAAGCTTGACTTCACACTCCAATTGTAGGTGCAGCATGCGGTCTAGTGGTAGTTATTTACATGAAGTGTAATTCTCTGAAAGGGTGTGGCAAAACGTGCTGTTAAATAATGTAAAATTGTACAGAGAAATTGTATTGAAATAATGTAGAAATGAAGCTGGTGGAAGGAGTTGGTTAACAATCAAGGTCACTGTGGCTATTTATAGGATAACTGAACTAATGCTGTTAGGTTCTGCAGTTCTCAAAGTTTGCAATGTGGTTTTTCTTGTTACATTCAGCAGTGGTGGTATATTGGTCTTCAGCCTAGCATGTGGTCTTGGGTTCAATCCTTTGCCGGTTCATACCAAAGACTTAATTAATGGTACTAGAAACTTCCCCACTTGGCGCTCAGCATTAACGTCTCACATACCAATTAATTTTGCACTGTACTACATATAGAGACATGCACTTCTGGAACACTGAACACATTACTGATGGTTCTAAAAGCACTTTGTTTCCATAGATTGTCATCTGTTGCTCCAAATAGGCAGAAAAAAACATGGGGTTGACCAGGTTGCTTTTTCACAAAATCCATGGTTTGAGGACACCCCTTCATTTTTGACAATTCTGTTCAATTTTTGCAGTGTATCACTACGCATCTTCAAACTGTTATATCTTCATCAAACAGCAACCAGTGTCAGCCAAACTTGGCACAACTCATGACAATGTTCCATTCTTCTCATCTGTAGAAAAAAACATGAGCATTTAAAGCATTTTCAAAAATACTAAGCCAAACCAAATTACACAGCTCTAATTTCTCGGGCGTAATAATCTTGCTACCGCCATGTAGGGGAGGTAATTCTTCAGTGAGACCTTAAGTCTGGTGTCAGTATGATGTGACTGGGTGGGATATCATACGATGTGTCTTGGGTATGATACTCAAGTGTCAGTATAATGTGACTGGGTGGGATATCATACGATGTGTCTGGGACATGATACTCAAGTGTCAGTATAATGTGACTGGGTGGGTATCATACCATGTGTCTGTGGCATGATACTCGAGTGTGGCAGCGCTTAGAAAACTGTCTCAAGTAGACACCGTCGCAATATGACGAAAAAACAACAACAGCCATCTTGGTAAATGGATGAATCCTATTTATTTTGGTGACTGTAGGTGAAAGGCCAAAATCACAATGGCTACTGTGGAATTAATACTTTTTGAGATTAATGGTCATTGTTTTTTGTTTTTGTTTTTGTTTTGGTTCAAGACATACTTGTGGGGACATTATTTTGTTAAAATTTGAGAAAAAATGAAAATCTTTGATAATTTTTTGAACTTCCAGCTCATTTAAATCTGAGTATATCGATGACATGATAATAACTGACCTATACCTGAACATGTGGCATCAAGTGCGCTTTGCATTATGGGATAATCTTGAAGAAAGATGTAAATTGGTGTTCTAAGTTTTTGTTAAACTGATTTAAAAACATGGTAATGCCATGGAAAAGGAAACTTATTTTTCTCATCTGTAAGTTCTTTATAACCTTAGTCCATTCAAAATTTGTATAGAAATAACAGATAAAACAATGTGACCAACTTCGGCCTAAATAGGCCTCTTGATTTGAGCCTTTTGTTTAGAGTTGGTATTAGTGTAATAATATTTTATTCTATAACATTGCCTTCCTTTGTAGGCATTTATCAACTTTTGTCCTACTACATGTAAAACATAAATCCATAAATACTTTTTGTAACCAGGGCAACAAGTGGTGGATGACCTCAGATGAACCCTGGCAGACTCTGGCTGTCTGTATGGAGGTGGCAGCAGCAGTGAGAAGCGGGGATCCAGCCAAGTATATATCCCATTGTCCTGTGCATCAAGATGGTTCCTGTAATGGTCTGCAGCACTATGCTGCACTTGGACGTGATGAGGCAGGGGCTAAGTCTGTGAATCTGTATCCGTTTGAAGTACCCTCCGATGTCTATTCTGAAGTTGTTGAAAAGGTCAGATATTTTCAAGGTTTATTTTATTGACAGTTGTGTAGGAAATCTGATATGTACCAATGTAATTTTTCCAGTCAATATAATAGATGTCCTGTCACAAATAACAGAATTTCAGGCAATAAATGAGACTTGCAGCATCAAATATAAGAAACAGTCAATATGCCTAACAGCAAACTTGCAGCATGAAATATAAGCAACAGTCAATATGCCTAACAGCAGACATGCAGCATGAAATATAGAAAACAGTCAATATGTCTTACGGCAGACTTGCATTATGAAATATAAGAAACAGTCAATATGTCTAAGAGCAGACTTTCAGCATGAAATATAGGAAACAGTCAATATGTCTTACAGCAGACTTGCAGCATGAAATATAAGAAACAGTCAATATGTCTTACAGCAGACTTGCAGAATGAAATATAGGAAGCAGTCAATATGTCTTACAGCAGACTTGCAGTATGAAATATAGGAAACAGTCAATATGTCTTACAGAAGACTTGCATTATGAAATATAAGAAACAGTCAGTATGTCTTACAGCAGACTTGCAGAATGAAATATAGGAAGCAGTCAATGTCTTACAGCAGACTTGCAGCATGAAATATAAGAAACAGTCAATATGTCTTACAGCAGACTTGCAGCATGAAATATAAGAAACAGTCAATATGTCTTACAGCAGACTTGCAGGCAATATAATATAAGGCGACTATAAATTAATTAGTAGATTATCATCCAAATTTTTCTTTAAAAGGGGTACAGGGGGATTTATTTTATTTTTTATTAAAATAAAAAGAGTCGGGGCAGCATGAAAATAAGAGGACAGGCGTGGATGATAATCTAGCAATTGATTAATAAAGGCCTAAGTAACAGATTTACAAGCAATTTCATAGTATATATTTCATGTCAGTATAAAAGACTTCCTGGCAATATAAAGGACAGGCAGGCAACATAAAAGAATAGACTTCCAGTTAATATAACAGACTTAAAATCACTATGACAGGCATTAGATCCAATTATTACATAATATAAAAGTAGATAAATTTCATTGGCTCATACCTATGAGTTAATTTTTGATACTGTAAGTCTGTAACATATTCACTAATTTGGATTTTTTCCTCCTTTAATATATTTTTCATAATAAGAAAGACACTTGATTCACACAAATTATGTTTCAGTATATCATACTTTTAAACAAAATGTTTGGTGAACTGGTCAAATGCAGAATCATTGTCATCACCCCCAGTCAAATTGCAGTATTTCCCATATTGCAATTCTTGTAGAGCAAACCACTTCCACAGAAAGTCAGGCAATTTACTTGATACTCTATATACATTATCAACATCAAGTGTGTGTGTGCGTGATGCAAATCTTTGGATGCTGGCTTAATTTCATGCTGGAAGCCTGTGTGGTTCCGGCTAAGAATAAAATCACTGCTGAATTCTGCAGAGAGGTAGGAATCCTCCGAATAGGTGTCATGTTCATTTTATCATTTTTTGTCATGTTCACTATTGTGGTTAAATTATCAACCCCTGTGTGGTTCCAGGAAGCCATATGAGTAATGACAAGAATAGGATCACTGTGGCTCATACATGTCATTGGAAGCAACAATTTGAGTATACGATATAATTTGCTGAAACTCTGCAGTTCTGCAGGTATCAAGGTTCTAGGTTCATTCTGCATATTCATTTGTTGATGTATTTTTTTAATCTGTATATAAATTTGTTGTCTCTGTACATGTAAAGTGAACCTGGAATCTTCCTTCCTGTTGGCGCCAAATAACTTATAATGTGTTGGTACGCCGTAAAACCCTATTCATTCATTCCATGCTGAGTTGTTTTTGCACTTAGTAACATTGCTGTATTTACCATATCGCAATTCTTGTGGGGTGAACTCCTTCCAGTTTTCAGGTGATTAACTTGAAGCTTTGCATACATCAAGTGCAGATGTGCATGACCCGAAGTTTGTAAAACTGACTTTTAATTCCAAGCAGAGTTCTTGCCCTTGCACTTATAGTAAAATTGCTGTATTTACCATAACGCGATTCTTGTGAAGTGAATTTCTTCCATAGTTTACAGGTGATTTACTTGAAACTTTGCCTACATTGTGGTACTGACTTATTAATGCGAGGGTAAATCGACTTCATTGAAAGGTCTAGTTCATTATAGCAGTGAACCCATAATTAAAAAATATAAACTCGTTTTCACTGGTTTGTTGCTTTTTCATTTTTTTTCTAGTTAAAACTTAGTTATTTTACTTCAATTATTGAATAAGTAATAACGACTTAGACAAATCTGCGCGAAGTCTTCCTGGGTAGAACCAGTACTTAGCATTTGCGGAAAAAGTGTCTTGCTCAAGGACACCACACATAACTGTGATGAAGGATCAAACCCATATCTGGGAGCATCCATTTGTTTGACTATGTTCTAAATTTGTGTATTCCAGGTGAGGATTGAGATAGAAAAAGATAAAAAAGGAAACACAAGAGATGCAAAAGTGGCTGCCAAAGCAGAGCTGTATTTAGAGAGAAAGGTAAGCAAACTAGTTCTATATATCAACCTTGCAACAGAGGTAAAAAAGAGCTAACTACTACAGTATATTGAAATATAAGAGATGATAGATCAGAAAATAAAAATATTGAAATTAAAATGAGCTTTATTACACTGCATATAATGATATAGTTTGATAGTTTTTATTTTTACAAATTCCAAACGGCTTTGAAGGGAATATATATTAAGATTTTTAAAAAATTTAATATTAGCTAAAAACATTTTTTTCCAATATATCATGTCTTTTCATACTCGGGTTAAGTTTAAATAGATTTCCTGCTTAAAAGTGCAATATATTTTGCGATGTATAAGATCAGTCGGGGGTAATATTATTTTGATTTCAATTTGATCCGTTATTCAGGTTAACTAACACATTGCTTAATCCGTGTGACGATGTGGAATTTCATAACATAAAATAAGGTCATGAATGGGAATATTGGCTTCTTATTGACAAGTTTTAGTGTGTAACTATTTACTTATGGTTCCTTTTGTACGTTAATTTTTGGTAGAATTTACCAACATAAAGCAAGGGCATCCTTGTCATATAGACACATTTCTGGTTATATCATTGGTAATGTATGTGATTTAAATTGTCTTAATTATGGTAAATAGCTTGGATATACTGGGCGTGAAAGATTGCAAGTAAGTGATCAGACATTTAGGTAGGAAGAATTGGAAAATTACACTTAAATTAGGTTGAGCACCTTAGTGTGCTAAACCGTGACTGTACTTATATATAAAAAAATGTCTTATTTCAATGGCAGAGCAAAAAGGTCAACCATGCTTAAAAATCAACCCCCCAAATAATCAACATAACATGAGGACGTGTCGCGAGTAAGACCCACAACAGTACCTCAAGGTGAAGGTCACACTTTGAGTTTGTTTGACAACACTTTGATTCCGTGTGAGATTTCGTGTCTGGCCTGTAACTTTGTCATGCGATTTTATAAATAATTATTACAAATGATCAACATAACATGACGACATGTCGCGCATAACACCCAGATTTGCACTTCAAAGGTCAAGGTCACAGTTCAACTTAGATGACACTTTCAGTCTGTTGGAGATTTCAAGTCCAGTCTGTAACTTTATCATACATGGATGAATTTCTAAAACATTTGGTTGAATTAATCAACATGACATGAGGACGTGTCCTGTGTAAGACCCAGAATCTGACCTCAGAGGTCAAGGTCACATTTTCAGTTTGTTTGATTTTTCATATCTAGTCTGTAACTCTGTCTTTCATGAAGGGATTTTAAAATAACTTGACACAAGTGATCAACATGTCATGATGATGTGTCACCTCAACTTACCTGTAGAAATACCCAGACCTTTACATCAGATGTTAAGGTCAAGGTTACACAAAGGTCAAGGTCACATTTTAATGTAAAAAAACATGATATTAATTAACTAGTCTGAAATGTCAGTGCATTACTCTCAATATTCATGGATACATTTAGATCACTACCTAATATAAAATATTGTTATTTTCACACAACATTTAGGGGGGAATATGACACTTATCAGTGACATTTCTTGTTTTCTCATAAATTAAAAAAAAAAAAAAAAAAAAAAAAAAAAAAAAAAAAAAAAATTAGGTTTTTATGCCAATCAACAGTTTAAAACATCCAAGAACATGGATGTTGACCTTTGAACTGTTTTAAACATACACATTAATGATTTTGATTGTTTTGTTTTTTCCCCGTTCGTCATTACAATGCTGTTTTTCCTTATGGAAGCAACTCGCCCCCATTTATTCAAAACCCAAAAAAAACTCTGCTAAAGAATCTCTGTCCAGTAATTGAATTATGCATGAAGTGAAATTGCAGATTACTGCGATTAATGTGGCAATGTTCATCTGCTTGTACAGGTTATAAAACAGCCCATCATGACGACTGTTTACGGAGTGACGTATTACGGAGCCAAAGCACAGGTGGCTAAGCGGTTGAAAGACAAAGACATCCCAATCAAGGACTTGTCGCTTGTTTCCATCTACCTTGTAACCAAAACACTGCAATGTCTCAGGGAAATGTTTGTGTCTGCCAGAAGTATACAGGTTTGTTTTTTTTCCTCGTATATCAGATAAAATGGGCCTATGAAGTTTCATTGTGGATAAAGAAGTTTAAAGATACGTGCAAATAACTTATTTTTAGCTTGTCTTTTTGAGAAAAAAAAGAAGAACTATTGTCATGACTCTGGCAACGTCGTCGTCATCATTCGCTTGTTAGAGTTTATGTTTAGCTCAGCTTTTTCTCTGTTTCTGAACAAACAACTCATGTTACAGTGACTAAACTTAATAAACACATTTGTATCATGTTGTAGAAACTATGTATATAGCTAACTTACCTAAATTTACATACTTTACACCCCCCCCACCCCCTTTTTTTTTTTTAATTTTGTTTTGTATTTAATACTCTGCCCCATTTCAACTTTGTTACTGATCTAAAGACTCTCACTCTTACCCAACCCCCTTCCCTGCTCATTTTTTTATTTTTATTTTTAAATTTTGTTTTGTTTTAAATTAAATACTTTGCCCCTTTTCAACTTTGTTACTAACCCCAAGGATTTATACTTTTAAATTTTGTTTTGTTTTAAATTTAATACTATTCTGTCCCTTAATTACCAACCCCAATACTCCCCACCCTCTCCAATTGTTTTCTTAAAATTTTGTTCTGTGTTGAATTAGATACAATGTCCCTTTTCAACTTCGTTACCAACCCCAAGACACCCTCCCCCTCCATTTTTTTTTATTGTATTAAAACTAAACAGCCCTGTTTATTAAACTTTGGCACATACACCCCCTCATCCACAACCAAATTTAAAAAAAAATTGTATAAAATTAAATACGTTTCAGCTAAAGTTCTGGCTAGCTAGCCTTAGCCAGACATAGACATATTGTATATTCTGCCCTAAAAGTTCTATTTGCACATACATGCATCTACTATTTTGCTAATATGAAAGGTGCTTTCATTCATACAGATAAATCTGTTTTTCTGATTGAACATTATAATATACTGTTTTATGATTGACAAGGCTAGAATAGTCGTTAACGCTGTTCTTCGACATCTCTATTTTTTGGGGGGATTTTTTTAAATCTGTTTTATTTTTTCAGTAATAGTATTGATATTTAAAAAGTTTACCAAACTGATTTTGACCTACGTAATAGATTTGGAAAAAAGACGAGCATCTGCACCCGTTTGCAGTACTCTTGTTACTCATATCTTGACCTGAGGGTTGGACATCCTTTTTTTGTATACCAAACCAGGATATCTGCATTTTTACCGATGTTAGGTATATCTATCTCACCCTAGGGTTGAGATAAAATATTTGGGCTGTGACTTTGGAACCATCTGCGACGTAACATATTAAATATATGATGGAATTCATATAATCAAACATCTAAACGATCATTGTAAAAAAATTATGATGCAGTATTTTAAACTAATTATTCAATTTTTTATGCTTCCCCAAAGCGGGGAAACATATAGTCGCTGCTTCATCTGTGTGTGTGTCTGTCCGTGCGTCATTACCAAGTGTAGATGCGCATATTGTCTTTGTGTTACGGTTCGATGCTTTTCACGGAGTTATGGCCCTTTGATTCTGTTTGTGACCAAATTCTTGTCCGGGCTATTTCTCTACAACCTCTGGTTGGAATTTTATGAAACTTGCTAGGATGCATCAGTACCAAGTGGAGATGTGCATATTGTCGTCATGACGCTATTTTCTCTACAATCTCTGGCTTTAATTCTGTAAATCTAGCTAGGATCTGCACATATTGTCATTTTGTTATGGTTCAATGATTTGCGAATGAGTTCTGTGAAGTGCAGAGCCACATATTGTTCCTGCTATGCAGTTTGGTATTTTTCAACCAAGTAGCCGGTACAAAGTCAAACACTCACTTGTGGAGCATCCATCAGTTCCACCAATATTTTCTTGTTTTAATATGCAAGAAAGAGAATCATGCATGGCTTTCCGGTTCTGATAGAAATCTCTGTGCATTGGGATTACTGTTGGGATTACCACCAAAACAATCATCCCTCGGTGTAGAATTTTCTATCCGAACCTTAAGCCAATGTAAGATTGTACTGATTCACCACTCGTGTCATCATAGATTTATGTTCTTGCATATTAATATCATCCAAGCTAAATAAGCAAATTCTGTGAATTTCTTTCCCTCGCTTTTTTCAAAAGATTCTGAAGTTATTGCACGCAAACTCCCCAAAAAACGATTTTTCACAAATTAAAGGGGCATAGCTGTAGTATGACAAATGCCACCATCCGTAAAATTGATTTTAGCCTATGTTTTGTCATTATAAACATTGTATTAAAATTTGAAAAGATTTGATTACGGCTATCTTGAGTTATTGCATGGAAACCAAAGTGTGACATATGGTTGGACAGATGCACGGACGGACCCAAATTAGTGTCTCCTGCTTTTTGCAAAGTGGGGGACAAAAAATATTCCAAATAAAATCTTTCATTTTTTAACAATATAAAGATAAAACTCATGAGTTACAGCAATAATCAGAGAGACATATCATTAAACGGCATTCTTGTTTTATGCAGGAGTGGTTTGACATATGTGCCAACACGATATCTTCCGACAGTCAGCAGCCAGTGGAGTGGATAACGCCTCTCAACTTCCCAGTTGTCCAGCCATACTTTAAGTATGGGGAATATATAAAAAAAAAAGGAACGGAAAAATTACCTCAAGCGCAATTTGATACTCTGTAAGTTTTGAATCAATATTTTTTTCTCTCCTTTTTTTCTTTCTATCTACATGACTGATGGTAAGATTAATGCTGGTAATGCTTTAACATTGTACAAAAAGTGATACAGAGAAAACCATATTAGTGTCTGATATTATCAACTTTATCAGGTGAGGTTTACAAAAAAAAAACGGACGAGGCTCTGCCGAGTCTTTGGCTTTTTTTTCGTGCTGATCCTAATCAAGTTGATAATGATAATATCAGACACTAACATGGTAATCTCCCAATCATGTCAAAATATTTTTAATTCATATTTTTTATGAAATTGAAAATCTGCATTAATTTATTGTTACAGCATGAAGAGATTCTGTCCAGGTTTTAAAATATTATTATACATAATGAAGTCATTGCATTGACATGATTAACCTATGTTTATCAACAGAAATGAATGCATCAATGTGATAAAAATCAAATGATAAATAAAGATTTTACAGAAACTACTGATACCCTTGTCTTTGAATTATGTGAAGTAGAGGGTAAAGCCTAGAGATCTATTTCATGTGAGTGCTGTATCACCTGTTTGTGATGGTATGCCATAAAACTGCAATTCCTTCACTTTATATTTTAATATGTATTCGTTAAAATTTCTGCTGGGTCTGGGTAGCTCAGTTGGTAGTACATCTGACTATTAATCCTGGGATTGTAAGTTCCAATTGCTGCTCGGACATAGTATAGTAAATGAATGATATATGACATTGCGTCTAATTGTCATGCTTCTCCCATGGCTGATTCAAGTGAGAAAGTTATCCGTTACTGTTGGAGATGGGTATGCCCGAATATGAGTTAACCTTCCAGGATCCCAGGAAAGAGTGGTTAGGTTAACTGATCTTCTGTTAGCCCTCGATGGCATAAAATGATGCTAAGCATTCTAACACATTTCTTGTTTCTTCTGTTGTTTTAGAGAACCAAATAAACTGAAACAGAGAAATGGGTTTGCTCCCAATTTCATACATTCTCTGGACTCCACCCACATGTTTCTCACAGCCCTGCATTGTTACAGGTAAGAATAATTTACATTCATAACAGTGTACTGCTACATTATTTTCTCTTTCTTAAATATTTTCGGCATAACCCTTTTTCTGAAAAATGACATAAACAGAAGATCCATGATGTCACTACATGGAGTATATTTATAACAATCTGCATTTGAACGGTTCTCCATGTCCGAGTGATTTAAGTCGCTCAATTAATGACTTCTTACATGTAAGACTTGAAAAATGATGCTAGAAGTCCGCATTTAAAGTATAGTTCTGGGTCTGGTCGGCCGGGTGTCAGTGTAGGATGACTTGATGTGATATCATACCATGTGTCTATGGCATGATGCTCCAGTGTAGCAGCCCATAGAATACAGTCTCAAGTAGACACGGTTGTGATGTAACAGAAAAATGGCTGAAAGTGACAATAAATGCCATACAACAACAACATTAGTGACTGCTTATACCTCTGACCAAAAGATACTTTCTAGTTTACATATCAAGCAATCTAACTGCAAATTTATATTAAAGATTTTATTTAATAGAAATTCTATTCAATAACCTACGTTATAATAATAACAATGTTTCTTTAATGTAAAACTGATAAGCTGGGTCCTCTGTGGCGTAGTGGTCTAAGGCGCCGTCTCAAGGTCACTTACCTCTCAACGCTATGGTTTGAGTCCTGCTCGCTCCAAAAACTTTATGTGAGAAAGTTTGCCAGTCAATTGTTGAAGAATGGTGATTTTACTCAGATTCATTCTTAGGTCTTCCCATCAATAAAACTGGATGTGCAATGTATAACATGAAATGTTGAAACTGATGATCCATTTTGACCAAATAATAGAATAAGTCTATGCATTAATAATATTTTAACAAAATAACAAACTCGCTGAGGGGTATCGGAAAAAAAAAATTGATACTTCATCAAAGTACTATTTAATCACTATTCTGTTTAAGTTGTCAAAATGTATCGATTCTGTTGAATAATTTGTTATATATAATTTGTCATACTCACTTTTGTTAACATGTATATAATAGACGACCACAGAGAACATTGGACAGCGTTCAAACTGTGTTTTCGCTTAAAAAAACATTATTATTATTATTATTATTATTATTATTATTATTGTAAGTCCCTTGCCGGTTTCTCTGGAGGGGACTACAAATTTTATCCTTTGTCCGTCTATGATGAATGTAATGGACATGGCAGTCTGACCATGGCTGTAGCTTCACTGCAATACTACAAGTCATAGTATACAGAGTTTGTCTATTTGTGTTTGTACCTACATGTACATATGAACAATGATATTTCTGGTATTATTAAGTTTCATGTATTACACAGGAAAGGGATAATGTTTACATCGGTCCACGACTGTTTCTGGACACACGCTGCTGATGTTGGTGATATGAATAAGGTATGTATTGTTTTTTGTAGTCTCTTCTCGTCTCTGTTGATCAATTTATATAGGTATGATAGGAAATATTATTTTGTAAGTTGTTGAAAGCGACGCTAATATCGTACAACAACAACTATTTTCGCAAAAAATGTTACTAGTTTCCTCAATGTGAAATTTAAGATAATAATGCTTGAAGATAAATATCTTCATAAAATTTACAGGGTTCATGGATAGGCATTTTGATTGATTAGATGTACGAACATAAGTCAAAGTAAACATTGCCTTGTGTCCTTAAAATGTCCCACACTACACAGTTGTGCCCCTTTTTTGCAATGGTAACATGATTCTTGAGTCCTGTGTAATTTGGTTTGAAATATTTTCAAAATGGTTCATGGGGGCTGTAGTTTCTTGCTTCAGATCCTGGTGTTAAAAACTTGACTTTTATAGGATTTAAACTGAGGCATTTATTTATGAACATTTGAGGACTTCTTTTTAGGTAAAATCTGAAGTCACTGCACTGTTTTAACCCCCCCCCCCCCCATCTTTTTTAATAAAATCTGAAGTCACTGCCCTGTTTATAAAAAAATAACAAGCTGGTCAACCTACCATTTATTGTGAATTTTTATGTGGGAATGACAAAAAAAGAATACTTCAAAAAAATAATTATAATGTGGAATATTTTGTTTTTACTGTAGAAACATTAAACCTTATTTTATATAGAACAAAGAACAAAATTCGACTGTAGTTAAACCTGTTACAGTATATCTTATGTTTTTCTCTCAGATAACAAGGGAACAGTTTGTGGCATTACACAGTGAGCCCATCTTGGAGAATTTATCTTATTATTTTATCAAGAGGTTTATTGATCGGTAAGTCTGTTATATTAAATGTATCATCAAATCAGTTTGATCGATAAGTCTGTTATGTTAAATGTATCATCAAATCAGTTTTGTCGGTAAGTCTGTTATATTAAATGTATCATCAAATCAGTTTGATTGGTAAGTCTGTTATATTAAATGTACATGTATCATCAAATCAGTTTGATTGGTAAGTCTGTTATATTAAATGTATCATCAAATCAGTTTTGCTGGTAAGTCTGTTATATTAAATGTATCATCATATCAGTTTGATCGGTAAGTCTGTTATATTAGATGTATCATCAAATCAGTCTGATCGGTAAGTCTGTTATATTAAATGTATCATCAAATCAGTTTGATCGGTAAGTCTGTTATATTAAATGTATCATCAATTCAGTTTGATTGGTAAGTCTGTTAAATTAAATGTATCATCAAATCAGTTTGATCGGTAAGTCTGTTATATTAAATGTATCATCAAATCAGTTTGATCGGTAAGTCTGTTATGTTAAATGTATCATCAAATCAGTTTGATCGGTAAGTCTATTATATTAAATGTATCATCAAATCAGTTTGATCTGTAAGTCTGTTATATTAATTGTATCATCAAATCAGTTTGATCGGTAAGTCTGTTATATTAGATGTATCATCAAATCAGTCTGATCGGTAAGTCTGTTATATTAAATGTATCATCAAATCAGTTTTGTAGTAAGTATGTTGTATTAGATGTATCATCAAATCAGTTTGATCGGTAAGTCTGTTATATTAAATGTATCATCAAATCGGTTTTGTCGATTAGTCTGTTATATTAAATGTATCATCAAATCAGTTTTGTCGTAAGTCTGTTATATTAAATGTATCATCAAATCAGTCTGATCGGTAAGTCTGTTATATTAAATGTATCATCAAATCAGTCTGATCAGTAAGGCTGTTATATTAAATGTATCATCAAATCAGTCTGATCGGTAAGTCTATTATATTAAATGTATCATCAAATCAGTCTGATCGGTAAGTCTGTTATATTAAATGTATCATCAAATCAGTTTGATCGGTAAGTCTGTTATATTAAATGTATCATCAAATCAGTTTGATCGGTAAGTCTGTTATATTAATTGTATCATCAAATCAGTTTGATCGGTACGTCTGTTATATTAAATGTTTCATCAAATCAGTTTGATCGGTAAGTCTGTTATATTAAATGTATCATCAAATCGGTTTTGTAATAAGTCTGTTATATTAAATGTATCATCAAATCAGTTTGATCGGTAAGTCTGTTATACTAAATGTATCATCGAATCGGTTTTGTCGGTTAGTCTGTTATATTATATGTATCATCAAATCACTTTTGTCGTAAGTCTGTTATATTAAATGTATCATCAAATCAGTTTGATCGGTAAGTCTGTTATGTTAAATGTATCATCAAATCAGTTTGATTGGTAAGTCTGTTATATTAAATGTATCATCAAATCAGTTTGATCGGTAATTCTGTTATGTTAAATGTATCATCAGATACAGCTGGCTTTCATAAATAACAAATGATGTTACTAACGATGCTGTTATTGTGGTGCTCATGTAAATGGAATTTTACTTTTATTTAATTTTTTTGTCTTGCCTTTTCTAAGAAATAAAAAGAGAATACATATTATGTTTTGGGTAGGGACGTTAATATTAGCTTTTAGTTATGTGCCTTAGACTGTTTTGTCCAAAGTCACAAAATCAGGTTCATGTATGTGTTATGGTTCCTACACTTGGATCCCATCAAAATGTGGTCCAATATAACGCACAACTAGTTATAACAATGTTTTTCTGTAGCTCCCAAACTTAAAATTGATATTTTCAACCAGATTAATTAAAAACTCCCAATATGATAATTGAGGAATTGATCTAAAATCTCAACTATATCGCTAAATGTTCGCAAGTTTGTTATGTTTTTCCAAACTGAACATGTGTTTGTGCATTTATTACACCTGGATAATTCAGACTGAAATGATAACAAATTGTCATTGTTGTAAACAACATCGCTTTTTATTGATTTACGCTGACAAACGATTGTCTGTCATATTTATCACATGTTATCGTGTGTTTGTTTACGGTACTTCGAACGGAAATAGTATTGCAAAATAATGAGCCCAGTGCACCTTGGGATATTTGTAACACTGTTCCATGTATATATGCGGTTCTGTGTATATTGCAGTTTCATTCTGTGGATCCCGGCTACTGCATTATAACCGGAACCCAAGTGTACTACTCAACACCATATTGCATTTTTCCAGTTGACAGTAACAGATAATCGACTAGGCCTACAAAATGTGAACTAATTGTGTATAGCATCATTTATTTAGGCCCAGAATCACCAAACTCAGTTTGATTGGTAGAACTTATCAAAATCATGTCGCATTCTTTTGGATGACCTTGGCATCTGCAGTTAATTACCCTTCAAAATGTATTTAGCTCTTCTCTGTTAAAATTCTTTGTCAACTTAAAGTAACCAAACTTGGCCCGTAATTGTGCCATGTAGCATTTATACAGATGACCTTGAGCTGTAGGGATAATAAGCCTACAACATAGATTCAACTCTCTTTGAAATTATAAGAATCTTATATGGGTTTGAGGATAACTGCTCTGGCTGGAATGAGACTGCTGGAAAATAGCCATGAATGATATTGTTCATTGCATAGCAGACACATTGAATATTATTTTTACTTATATAATCATTATATTTTCGCTTTTAAGATGTTAAATTATATGATTTGCGTCACACGTAACATCATAAATGGGTTCAGCACCACATCGTGAGAATTTTATCTCAGCCCTAGGGTGATATAGAAATATCTAACCTAAGCTAAACGTGTAGATATCCTTATCTGGTGTGCAAGAAAAGCTGATATAGGCAAATATGTTAAATTAGTGAAACCGGGGTCAACAACTCAATGGCTACCAGACATTAAGATAACTTGTACATATATGCATTTGTAGACGTGCAGAACAATATACATGTAATTGAAATTAGTTTTCACAATTTAATATAAAGTAGTTAGTTATATAGTGGAATATCATTAAACATCTGGCAGGTTAATCATTTGTATTAGAGATATTTTAAAACAATAAGTATATAAGCTTAAGCTCTGCAAATTCCTGAGCAAATACTACACAACTTAAAAAGTGCAAAATTTCATCTACAAATCTTTAATAAGTACTCATCCAGTCTAACATTGATGAGAGTCAGTCTTGTTACGTTATCAAAAAAATTACCTTGTTGAAGATATTTTTGTAAGATTGGAATAGTTTGAACAATCTTAATTAGTGTAATGCAATTGCATCTGCTTTCAGTGACCATATGAGCCAAGCTGATATAAAGAAACTAGGGAAGACATTCACAGCAATACCAGACAAGGGTAAGTATGTGGTTAACATGTGACAAACATATTTTGTATTTGTTTATTTTGGCGGAGACGGGGTTTATATCATTTTCAACACAGAGACTTTAGGTCAACTACCAACATTGAGATAAGCTCTCTGATTGGCTGAAAAAAGTATAGGGATGTTCAGGGCTTTTATTTTGATATCTTTTATTTTCAAAATTCCAATGACCTATAAAGCCTGTGAGAATACAAATATATATACATGGTGACAGTGAAGAACGGTATAATATTTACCGAAATCATAATTAATACAAAACACAAATATATGAGAGATGTTCATCACAACATTCATACACAAGTCTAATTTTTTAGTATTAATAAATACTTGATATTAAGCTTACCGGTTACACTTCTGATTGGATTTTTAGTATTAATAAATACTTGATATTAAGCTTACCGGTTACACTTCTGATTGGATTTTTAGTATTAATAAATACTTGATATTAAGCTTACCGGTTACACTTCTGATTGGATGAAAATGTCAAATTATCACAATAAAATGTAAGTGTACCAAACTTATTATGTTTGTGTCAATAAAAAAATAAATTTATCTTTCTTTGTTACCAAATTAAATTTATTAAAGAAACTTGAAAGTAAAATTGGTGAAATTTAGCTTTCTTCATGCTGGGGGCAATTATATATATATATATGCCATTAATGCCCAATGGGTTCATTAGGCCGTAATGAATAAATTACTAGATTATCAGCCCTGTCTGCCCACTAATTTTCGTATCGGTGTAAAACTATTATCGAAGACATTGTATATGTGTTTTGTGTAGGGGCTTAACTCTGAGATTTTGTGAAATTTTGGAAAAAATGAACCTGTGTAGTGTTACCTCCCCTGAAATCTAGAGATTTACAAAACATGTATTGGCATTGAGATGGAATACCCCTCCCGAAATGCATAACTTCATAATTTAAAAAAAAAAAGGAGCAAATGGATGCAATATTGGAGCCAACAACCCTTTAGTTAAAAGTCAAGTACCATTACATGCATATTCATTGTTTTAAATGGCATAACTAGTTTTCTGTAGTTTAATTTTTGTTATTTTGTTTTTCAAAAAAAATCTTAAAAAAAAGTTTGCTTTTATCAAGATATAGAAAATTGTTTTTTGCAAGAAATTTCACTTATTTGAATATTTGAAGAAAAAAAATGCTATCTCTGTAGCAAAATCTAACATACATGTAGCATATACTGCAATAAGACCATCACTGGTGTTAAACAACTTTTATTGGATTTTAACAGATCAATGTATTTTAGAGCATTTTAGAACTTAAAAAAACAAAAAAACTTGGGTGGTTGAAGGTGTGGGTGGGGGTGGGGTTGACAATTGGCATTAAAATTTTGGTTATTTTAAAGAATTTTCATATCCATTAATGGCCAGCTGTGTCCCAAAAAAAGTTAAAATTGTAATCATCCTTATAAGTAGGCGGTTCAAATATATTCAAGTTTACGTCTCGCTACACAGTTATGCCCCTTTTTTCCCACGATGACATAATTCTTATCCTTAAAAAAAAAGGCCTATGTGATTTGTTTTTGAAATATGTTCAAATGGTTCATAGTTATTGTGATTTCTTGCTGCAGATGAGTAGAGCAACAGTTGGTATAGCATATACTGCAATAAGATTTCACTGGTGTTAAAAAAGTTACTTTTATATGATTGCAATATATGCATGTATTTATGAGCATTTGAGGACTTTTTTTTTTTAAAAAAATCTCAGGGTGTGACTGCACCCTCTTTAACCCTTTACTCCATAGATACGCGTTTTCACACAACAATCACAGAAGGCCTTTGAAAACAGCTCGTAACGAGCAATCTGAACACTTCCTGCACTGTTTTCCACTCTGTCAGTTAATGTAAACATAATTCACCAAATAATTCAAAAGCCTTCTATATTAATTGTCCAAAGGTGTCTATATTAGGGGTGTCAAAAGGCGTCTATATGAAGTAAAGGGTTAAAAAAGATGAGCTGGTCAATCAGTTGTGCATTTTAATTGGGTAAACATTCCTGCTATGGAAAAAAAATACTTAAAAAAAATTCTATGTGGAATTCTTTTTTTACCATGGAAATCCTACATCTTATTTTATATAGAACAAAGAACAAAATTCAACTGTGTAGCAAGACCTTAAAGGGCTAGGATTTACTTGGGTCCCATATGAGGACTACCAATCTTTACATAGGAATTCTATATGAAAACTAAATATTATCTTTTTTCTCACTCATTTCATCTATTCCGTTTGAGAGCTGAAACAATTATTTGGTCATGAAAGTTGGGATTTGTTTTTTTAAGAGGTTTTAGTTGGCCCCAAAAGGGTTTTTAAATTATGGATTTTCCTTATTTTATATGGGAAACCTTTGAAATTTTTCTGAAAATATAAATGGTAGGATTTAGATATATTGTATATCATAGGCCTATGGTTAGTCCCATACCAAATTCAACTTTCAAACTTTTTTTTATAGACTAAGTACATTCAAACTGTGAAAAGAAGTGACAATTGAAAATAGCTGAGCGACTAAGGCCCGTTTGAGCATCTTGAAATGATCCTTTTGTTTATAATTTCATGTTATCTCAGGGAAACAGCATAAACTTCTTAATTTACTTAAAACATTAACATGAGCTAACCTTTAAACACTCTGGTGACTCCATTAAAAAAAAATGAGTCTTTTCAATTATGTCATTTATAATTGCAGGGAAGTTCGAATTGGAGAACGTACTGAAATCTGAATATTTCTTCAGCTGAGGGAAGTTAGAGGCTATGAGTGCTGAAACTTGAAAACTGAAGGAGATAACATAATGCTGATTATCACACACATGTTTACGATACAGTGTCTGCTATTTATTGGTGCGAGATGTGTCTCATCCTTGGATTCAGATGATAGTCACACAATCAGCTAGCACGATGTCATGCTATTTATTGGTGCGAGATATTTCCATCTCAGAAAGTCGGCTGATCAACTAGTATGATGTGAGTTGTGCTGTTCTCAGAAGACAGTTGTTGCGTATTTGTTAAGAAGAAAATGGAATCAGTCATGTGAATACTACAACTGAGATGTTGACATTTTTACCCCCGGTATTACTGATTTAACTTTATCACCCATAACAGATTATTTATTCCAGAACTCTAAAATGTGAAAACAAGTGTCCAAGAAGTAATGCAGTAATGACTGTGTGTTTGGAGAAAAACACGCACATCTGTCAATAGATGTGTTTTTGTGTTGTACCATGGATGATTTTCCCATTGCCTTGCTACTATATCAGTGTCACAGTTGTTATAAAGTGGTCAACCCAAGTTGGGCAAACTGAACAGGAGAAAACATATATAGAACATACGCTGGTTGAAATAGAGGACACATAGCTGGTCAAAGAGTTCAAACACATTTAGCTGGTCAAGGTACAAGTACAAGTAGCTGGTCAAAGTACAAACACATGTTGCTGGTCAAAGAACAAGTGCATGTAGCAGGTCAAAGTACAAACACATGTTGCTGGTCAAAGTACAAGCACCTGTAACTGGTCAAAGTACAAACACGTGTAGCTGATCAAAGTACAAGTGCATGAAGCAGGTCAAAGTATAAACACATGTTGCTGGTCAAAATACAAGCACCTGTAACTGGTCAAAGTACAAACACATGTAGCTGATCAAAGTACAAGTGCATGTAGCAGGTCAAAGTATTAACACATGTTGCTGGTCAAAGTACAAGCACATGTAGTGCAAAGTTCAAGCACCTGTAGCTGATCAAAGTACAAGTACATGTAGCTGATCCAAGTACAAGTACATGTAGCTGGTCAAAGTACATGTAGCTGGTCAAAGTACAAGTACATGTTGCTGGTCAAAGTACAAATACATGTAGCTTGTCAAAGCACAAGTACATGTAGCTGATCCAAGTACAAGTACATGTAGATGATCAAAGTATCAGTACATGTAGCTCGTCAAAGTACAAGTAAATGTAGCTGGTCAAAGTACAAGTACATGTAGCTGATCCAAGTACAAGTACATGTAGCTGTTCAAAGTACAAGTACATGTAGCTGATCCAAGTACAAGTAAATGTAGCTGGTCAAAGTACATATAGCTTGTCAAAGTACAAGTACATATAGCTGGTAAAGTACAAGTACATGTAGCTTGTCAACGTACAAGCACCGTTGGGTGGTCAAAGTTCAAGCAAATGTAGGTGGTCAAGGTACAGGACATGTAGCAGTTCAAAGAACAAGCACCTGTAGCTGATCAAAGTATAAACACATGCAGCTGGTCAAAGTGCAAGTACATGTAGCTGGTCAAAGTACAAGCACATTTTGGTGGTCAAAGGTCAAGCACATTTGGGTGGTCAAAGGTCAAGCATATTTGGGTGGTCAAAGTACAAGCACATTTGGGTGGTCAAAGTTCAAGCACATACAGCTACTCAGAATATTCTCTGAACTTACTGTCAGGTTATGCATATCAGTAGATAAAGGGTACACCTATACAGCTGGTCAGAATCATTTCCTGGAATTCCTAGATTGCTCTCATGACAAGGCATGTTGACTTGAAGGCTTGATAAACGCAAGAGGAAGTTACCTTGCCTGAACATGTCTTGCATTCTACTGATACAAAAAATTGCATATTGAAGTTATAGTACATGTCATTCACTAATTTAGAGTACAAATCTTTAAATATACTTGGGCAACATTTTCTGTAAGTATTGCACAAATTCTCAATTTCAGTATATTTTTGATAGTCTATCCCAGTTCCTGACATCCCCTAATTCAGGACTGGTTTACCCTTATATAAAAGCATGGAATTGCCTGTCGGTCAGTTGTCATTAAGTGTATATTTACCCTCGCACTTTGCATATAGCATTTGGGCGAGCATGAACAGATGATAATGTAGCCAGTAGACAGCATCGGCAGGCTGTCTTCTTCTCCCAGTGCTGCACCACTGGCTGGAACAGATGATTATGTAGCCAGTAAACAGCATTGGCAGGGTCTCTACTTCTCCCAGTGCTGCACTACTGGCTAGAACAGATGATTATGTAGCCAGTAGACAGCATTGGCAGGGTCTCTACTTCTCCCAGTAGACAGCATCGGCAGGGTCTCTACTTCTCCCAGTGCTGCACTACTGGCTAGAACAGATGATTATGTAGCCAGTAGACAGCATTGGCAGGGTCTCTACTTCTCCCAGTGCTGCACCATTGGCTAGAACAGATGATTATGTAGCCAGTAGACAGCATCGGCAGGGTCTCTACTTCTCCCAGTGCTGCACTACTGGCTAGAACAGATGATTATGTAGCCAGTAGACAGCATTGGCAGGGTCTCTACTTCTCCCAGTGCTGCACCACTGGCTAGAACAGATGATTATGTAGCCAGTAGACAGCATTGGCAGGGTCTCTACTTCTCCCAGTGCTGCACCACTGGCTAGAACAGATGATTATGTAGCCAGTAGACAGCATCGGCAGGGTCTCTACTTCTCCCAGTGCTGCACCACTGGCTAGAACAGATGATTATGTAGCCAGTAGACAGCATTGGCAGGGTCTCTACTTCTCCCAGTGCTGCACTACTGGCTAGAACAGATGATTATGTAGCCAGTAGACAGCATTGGCAGGGTCTCTACTTCTCCCAGTACTGCACCACTGGCTAGAACAGATGATTATGTAGCCAGTAGACAGCATTGGCAGGGTTTCTACTTCTCCCAGTGCTGCACTGCTGGCGGCTGTTGATTATTTTGAAGTCGATGATTGTTGAAGTAGATGGTTAGTTACTGGTTTTTGAAAGCTGGTGAATAAGAGTTTCCCATCAGTAGATATACCATTGTCAAAGGTGTGTTAACTGCAGTTAAGTACACTGCTGTTGCTTTGTGCTGTTTTGGTTACATTTAAACAATCCTTTTTACATCGTCGGATACCCATGCATAATTCATTCTGATTCTCACCATTTATCACCCATGGGATTTTATACTAGTTTTACGTTGTTTCTACCAAGCCACAATGCAACCATATGATTGGTTCCTTCATGCTTTCATGAAGGGAACGTTATCCAATCGCTTTGCTAGTTTCATGCAAACGCTGTTTTGATAAGACGTTGTTAACGTTAATAGCTGCATTTTGTTCTGTTCTGTTCTAATAAAACAATGCAGAGTTCACATAATTTCCTATGGGTAATGGATGGAGGGTATCAGAATTGACACCCATGGGTATCAGACAATGTCCTTTTGAGGGCTACGTTATACACATGACATACAGTTTTAAAAAGACCTTCCATGTAAAGTGGATGTAACTTGGATGATGAGCTGGTTAAAATCTTTTAAAAATGACTCCACCAATCATCATGGAGTCATCCGGCAGTTGAATCAACTCATCAGTCATTTGACCCACTTTGAAGGCTGGAGTTCGGGTGAAAATGTCCTTTCGCTTTGGCAGCCACCTGTAGAGTGGCTCCCTGTCTGTCCCACAATTCATTGCACTTTAGTAGGCTTACCAAAATGTGACACCTTCCATAGAAGCAATTGACCAATCAGCTTGCTCATATGTCACTGCTATGTAACAGTCCCAAGCAGGGAAAGCTAAAATTGTTTTCACAGTCTATTTTTAGGTGATATCGGACTAGTTAAAGAGTTATAAACTGCTATATTGTACGTGCACCAAGATCAGTTGCAGCTTGTCAATAAAGTGTTTAAGTTTAAATTGGTTAAAAATTGTTTATGGATAATTGACAATTATTCAACAAATTTTATATTATGTTTAGACATGCATGTTTACAACTTGTGATTTATGGAGGAGAGATCTGGAGATAGTACAAAGTAACATTTTATCTCTTTGCATGATCTTTACAATCTGTGCAACTAATTATTTCGATTGAAAAGCAGTGATATACATGTAAAATAATTTATATCAATTATATGATTGAAAATAAAAGTTTAGCTATTTTTTAACACTACTGATCAAAGATACATTATTATTAAACAACAGTGATCTATGTACATGTATGTATAGTCAAATATTGGATTTAAAGGAGGGTAGGAAAATAAAAGTTATAAATGTCTTAAAAATGAAATTATTTTTAAAATGAATAAAAAGTATCTCATTATGATAAATAAATAAAATGGTTTGGTATATCAAATCCACCTAAACGTGACAAAATCGATGTTTCAATCGAAATGGTAAACCTGAAACAAATCCCCGATCTAGAAATAGACATCGCTTAAATACTGCTAGATGACCTTCACATCATCATTCGGACTCTTTTAAGATGAAACAAATTTATACATGTAGTGTAAACCTGTATGACGGATCAAATTGAAATCAAAATGTAGTTACTCCTTTAATATGTCACAAGCTAAATTATGTTGCAATTTTAAGTAGGAAATATGTCTAACCTTTTGGTAATACAGAGTCAATGAGTATATAAAGATTATAGGCATGATATATTGGGGAATTAAAATTTTGAATCCGGTTACACTCCCTTTTATGAATGAGTTATTTCTATAATTTACCAGATGGTTTGTAATGTTTATTTATTTTAACATATGACATGGACTTTGTGCATAATAAAGATTATTGATTGAATATTTAGCGTCATTTTTATGCCATCGAGGGCTAACAGACGATCAGTTAACCTAACCACTGTTTCCTGGGATTAACCAGTACTCGAGCACACCCCGTCTCCGTAAGTAACTGATAACTTTCGCACTTGAATCAGTGGTGAGAGACGAATGATAATGAGACACAATGTCGTATATCAATCATCACAGAGACTGTTGCCGGGCGGGGGATTCGAACTCACGACCCCTGGATTAATAAAGATTAAAAAAAAAAAAAAAAAAATTTAAGAAATGGATTTATACACAATAACTTAATCATTTTGATATTATTTGAAAATTGCTTTAATGCAATATTTAAGGATACATTTTTGATGATTGTATTATTCCATCAAATATATTTTACTTTCATTTAGTAGTTTGTTCCGGTCATGTTTATCCTTTCATAGATTGATATATTACCAAAATATTAGTAACTGGAATTCTGATGTTTTCACATTGCAAGTTAAATATGGCTGCCAGTGATACTATACCTCTCGCCTGGCAAATAATGGTGAAAGGCATAAGTGTTTTCTTTGTCTGCCTGTTAATACCTTCAGCTGTACATTAAATTGGTTTACAATGAATAAATTCTGTAAGGGTCAGTGCATTCAATCAATTTTTATTTTCTGATAACAATTTTTATATAATACAGGTCAGTGTTGGTCAAATTTCACAGGAGTTGTGGCTTCTTTTCTATGTACTTTTTGGTTAAAAATTTCTAAAATATAGCGATATAGCAGGGGGTGAGAGATTCATATATAAAGAACACATCTTGTTAATGTTTAATTATATATATGAATTTAAGTCGTCCTTCCACAATTAACTGACAACCTCCCATGTAGAGTGTTTTGACCAGGCTCAAAAAAAGGTTAAAAAAGCATTTAATAAGATATGTCTTGATTATTTGTAAATTGTTAAACATGTTAAGAAATACATTGTTAATGTTTTTTTTAAGGATGTCAACGAATATTCGGATATTCGAATATTTGGTCATACGTCCAAATATTCGAATGTCATATTGATATTCGAATATTTTCAACAAAAAAAAATATAAAAGAATATAGTAAATTCAAGTTGTTTTCTTTTTTATTTTCAATTTCAATATTTTTGCCACAAATGGTTTTGAAAGGTGTTATATCAACCAGGTTAAGACACAGTAATTATCAATTTCCTCCAAAGACGGGTGTCAATTGGATGTTGTCAAGGTGATAAGGAGTCCTGGTCGGTAATCCTTTAATTGTTTGCCTTAGGCAATTTTAGTTATCGATCTGCCTTTACGGTCTGTTGTAAATCGTTAAGTAGTAGAGGAATTTACTTTATATATATATATATATATATATTTATGACTGTTTTTCAATTTCAATTATAAATAGTTAATTACTTATAAACTATACAAACATACGAATATTTAACTTAGAAATGCTAATATAACATATCATTTATTAATTTATTATTATTAATTATGCATCATCGAGTTCCACGTCATGTTGAATCGACGACAATGATATTCCAATTGTTTGCTTTTAAGTATTTATACATCAGCACCGTTTCCACTGAAAGAGAAAGTAACAAATATGGCGAGTAAAAACGTTCGGGATAAAAAGTTGATTATTTATTTTTAAGACCTTGACCGAATATATTCGAATGTTCGTTCGAAAGAATGAACGAATATTCGAATATCAATATTGCCATTCGTTGCCATCCTTAGTTTTTTTTACTTACCTGTATGTCCTCAGCTGATTTATCTAAAATGCACCTGAAGGTCACTTACCTCTTACACCGAGGTAGTAGTCTGTAGAATGAACCCAGCTCTCATGATTGGGCTTGTTAAAAATGTTAAGAAATACATTGTTAATGTGTTTTTTTTACTTACCTGTAGGTCCACAGCTGATTTATCTAAAATGCACTGAAGGTCACTTACCTCTTACACTGAGGTAGTAGTCTGTAGAACGAACCCAGCTCTCCTGATTGGGCTTGTTAAATAGCAGCAAATTGATTGGTCAACTGCTTCAGAAAAAGATTAAATAACATCATAGTTTAGTAAATGCTCAATTGCTATGAGTTTATGGACAGGAACGCTCAATTGCTATGAGTTTATGGACAGGCATAGAATTCCGTGATTTTTAGCTCGCCGGGACGAATTCCAAGGAGAGCTATTGCCATGAACCCGGCATCAACGTCGTCTGTGGACACCCAGGTTAAACTTTTACATTTAAGTTTAAAACCACTCACTGGATGTGAATGAACCTTTGCATGTGTGTTCACCATCATCAATGGAACACACACAGACAAGAACCATAACTTTGGATTGCATTTTGGCATAGTTATGGCCCTTTTTGGACTTCGACACCCAGAGGCCAGCTTTGTTGCTTTCTGACAACTCTTGTTTCATTGAGGTATAATAGACCTGATTCGGGAGATGTCTGGTTCTATAGATAGACGACCGAGGTAGTCAGTTCCTTACCACCTTAATTCAAAGATTTCACATTGGAAAGTTTGTAAGTAAGCTATAGAAGGATATTACTTGTAGTTCTTTTCACTCGTGTATAACAACATGCTATATGACGTAATCTTCAGCCAATAAAGGATTCTGGGTGACTAAGTTATCTAAGGCGCTGTCCTTATAATGACCACTTAATGCTCACTGCTGTGGTCATGGGTACGAGTCAGGCTTGGTCCAAAGATATATGTGAGAAAGATAACCAGTTGTCTAATCCATTATGAAGTGTTTCTCCCGCAATAAAACTATATATGCCTTATGTAACATTATCATGTGCTGAAAATGTTGTTAAATCCCATTCAACTAATAAAACAGATTGCAATAAATTCATTTCACCAATAAAATACATTTGAAAGTGGCGTTAAACTTTTTAAATGAAATTTTACTTATGATCAATTCATGTATGTTTTGACATTTATTTCTTCTGAATGAAAGCTAGAAAATGTTAATTTAATCATATTAGTTCATGTTCTTTAAAACTGTAAAAAAATTGATTAAATTATTTAAAGAATGATCTTTTCTACATTTAACTAGATCTGGTTGTGTTCATATTTGTTCAAATTTATTGTTAATGTTGTTGATATTTAAAGGTACTTTAACAACTTTTGAAAATAACTATTCACCTAGTGTGCATTTTGTTCTGTCTTCACAGAATTATTTTGCATTGTTATTTTCCCTTGTTTGGAGCATATCTTGAAAAGTAATGAAGTGAATTCTTTGAACTGCATACAATGAAAGCATTGACAGGAAGTGAACAGTACAAGAATTTGCTCCGATGGGGGGATTGGCCATGTCCATCATGGCTCTTGTTGGTACTAGTCTCTATGGAAAACAGATTTTATAATCTTGGAATATAAAAACCTGATGTGTACGATACCATTGTTCCTTTATTTATACAGTAAAACCTGTGTAAGTGGTCATCTCTATTGAGCGACCACTTGTCTTAAGCAGCCACAGTTTATCTATGCTTTTGGAGTATCAATCAGTGTTGAAAATCATGATTAATTGTAAGATCAAAAAACTGCTAAAATTATTTTTAGATAAAAACAATATTGAAAGAATCTGCTTGTTTTTATTCAGTTTACCACAGGAAACTTTATAAATTAATACTTTTACCATAAACTGTATCACCAATTATTACTTGTTACTTATCCATTGATTGTATGAAGATTGATTAAGCCAATCGATGACAAAGTAATGTTTGTTGTAGCGTAATTAACCCCCAAACTACTACCAATAAATCCATTATTAATTATTATGAATGATGGAAATTTTTAAGAATGTAGGGATGGGTGCAACTGGTTTCTTAGTAACTGCATAGAAATTCACCATATTATACATTTGCACCTTTAAACTGCGAATTGGACCTGTGTACCAACTTTGTATTTAGCCATCTTCCCAAATTTCCATACTTTGGATTCTAAAACCTTAGGTTTTTTGTTTAGCTAGGTTTTTTTTTTTTTTTAATCTACCGGTGTTTTGTTTTTCAGCAATACTATTGATTTTTTAAAACTTATCACCATCGTGTTTAAAAAGTTTACATCACTGACTTTGACCTACTTCAATAGATTTTGAAAAGACGAGTGTCTGCACCCGCTTGCAGTGCTCTTGTTATATTTTCATTTCATTTCACTAGGAACACTGTTTTCTTCCCTGCAGTTAGTCTGGTACCCTGCCCAACTTCATTCCATCAATCTCCATTCGTAAAGGAGAGTAACGGAATGGAGTTGAGTAGGGTACCAGACTACACTACAGTACTTCATAAACAGCTTCTGCTATCAGAAAACAATAGGTTACCCCAAAACAAAAGATTCTTCATTGCACTAATTTTGCAACCATTCTTTGTTTCCTTTGAACATTATTCATCAATGAGGCCTGATGCAGAAAGAATGATGACAGTTTTGGATGAGCATGCACGAATATCATTGTATACTTCAAACATGATTAAAATTTTATCCACATATTATAACAGGGGTATCGGCCATTACAAATCCATTGAAGGCCATGAGAATTCACAAAAAAGTTAAATATATTTATTCATCAAAAACAAGTTTACTTAAAACTTGAGTTTATTAAGCAAATCATGGGATATTTCTTCCTTGGGGTGAGTGGCGAAACGGATCAACACAGATTTGTGAAAGATTAAATCTTTATTAGCTGGGCCCGATAAAGCTCAGTCGGTAACGCATCTGACTATAAATTCAGGGGTCACAATTGATGATTAATATAACACATAGTGTCTCATTATCTTTTGTCTCTCACCTCTGATTCAAGTGGGAAAGTTATGAGTTACTTGCGGAGATTGGGTGTCCTCAGGTACTGGTTAACCTTTCAGGATCCTAGGAAACAGTGGTTAGATTAACTGATTGTTAGCCCTCGATGGCATTAAAATGACGCTAAATATTCAATCAATCAATAATCTTTATTATTTGAAGTTTCATAATTAAAAACACTGATGTAATACAAAAATTAAACCATTCTATAATGAATTATAAGAGACATTATCACATTATATTTTAAAACAGTATTACTGATATACTATTAATATTTTATTTCACGTTTTGAAGTTATTAATGTTCATATTTTTTTAATGGCTTCCTAAGACTGAATTGCTAAAATGAGTTTGCTTCTGGAACAAAAGCTGTATTATGCATCATTATATAATTAGAATCGGTATTATTTATTTATTATTATTATTTTTACAATTTACACAGTAATCTTGAGAGACTGGTGCATTCTGGTATTTACCCAACTTAATTGCCAGCCCTGAATTGACTGGATGCGGGCTGTCCATCAAAAAAGTCAATAATCCAATCAGCAATTGAAGCTTCCATTTTCTTAGACAAGCGAACGGTCTCTAAAATAAACCCTACATTGTATTTACTTAGACAAATAGCACCACGTGACCAATGAGCAGAGCGATAGTCGCTCTCGCGTCGGGTCAATTCACGAGCACAGAGAATGAAAATTGGCATGGTTCCCGACTAAGGTGCTTATCTTAATTCATAGCCTAAACATTGATTAAAAAAGAAATATCAGATATGCATGCAATCATTACAGTTGTTTATTTTATTATTTTTTTAAAAGTATTTGTTTTGGCATAGCCTATGTATGGACAACGACTACGTTACGGAAGCTTCATATTTGTTTTTTCGGTATAATTTTTTTCTATCTGCCAGACTGCTGTAGTCTCCCAGCCAGGTGAAAATCTTTATTAAACCTGTTTTTCAGACTGACCTCCAAATCGTAAATCACACTATTCATTTTCTTTATCATGTCGTCATCATGCATCTTTCTGATTAGGTTTTCCCTTTCCATATCAGCATACTTGCGATGGTGGTTGCCTTCTTGCAGCTCGACGGTACATAATAGATCAGTCATAGTTACTGGAACACCGAGGAATTGCGTCAAGTCTAGCAATGTGTTACTTAGATCTGATACCAAATGATCATATTGTAGTACATGCACTTCGCCAGGAAACTTGAGCCATTTCCTATAGAATTCAACCCAGCCACGCAACACAACCTTGAAGTGTGACTTCCAATCTGGAAATAAATAAATGAAATCAAATAAGAAAGGGGAAATGATCAAGGATAAAACACAGCATGTTATAAGCATAGAAGTTAGAACTGCCATTGGAAACATGAAATGCTACCCCATGGAATACGGATAATGGCTGTTATAAATAGTCCTTGTTTATTCTTATTTAAAAATGCATTTTCCTTATTTTAATGCTGCTTATTTTTTAAGGCGCCAGATTTTCTGGCGTCTCATTAATTTCGTAGGATGTTGGTAGTTGAAAAATTTATCTCAAGTCATATGCCCCCTCTAACTGCTCAAGAAAAAGTAGTTCTTGATTTTTTATATATGTCAGATGAAAGTAACTTTTCAATGTACGAAAAATAAACAAATGATGTTAAAACGGGTTTGAGTCTTTATTTTTCGTACATTGATGTCTGAACACAATTACTATTTACTACGAAGGCTGAAATGTAGGGGTGTCCATACTAATAAGCATATCACATATCAACAATGAAAGTAGTCCCTGAAGTAAATGTAATATTACATGCTTTCTTCATGTCGTCAATCATTGTTGATTTCGAATTGATGTTAGATTCAGAAATGTTAAACATTATAACAGAAAGTTTTATAATATGCTATAGTAGGCCATATGACGTGTAGATTCAGATTCAGATTAGTCCATTTAAAAGTATGTAATAAAGTCGTGGCGTAGGCTATTTGGAAGATCGCCTCTCTTGTCAAACTAATTTTAATCGTAGTGTATTATTTGATGATTGTTTACATGTAGAGGGAACCTGGAATATCCATTCCTGTTGGCGTTGAATAACCTATAATGTGTTGGTACGCCGTAAAACCTATTAATTCATCGTATCTTACTACTGTTTTCTTTTTTTTTGTAACATGCACTGAGCGGTTTTGCACACAAAAAATAATATAAATATACAATAATTTTCCTCAATATTCAAATATATGTAGCGGAATAATTTTTCTCAAGCTTTTTATACAAGACACATGAGTCATGTTTTAAAAGAAGAATCACGCGTAATTAACTAATACTGTATAAACTAAATATCAAAGGTTTCGTACTACTGTTCCGAAAAATACACTTTATCACCAGGACTGTTTTATTATTAAAAGCAGAGACATATAAACAAAGATAAGCATTTGTAGGCAATTGTCTAAATATCAGGTGGCACATTTGATGTTTTCTAAATCTTCGAAACACAACCCCTCCTGAACTAAACAACATATTTTTGTGATTTTTGGTACCGAAAGAAAGGGATTGATTGTAATTTGGGAAGTGAACTTTTCTATCTTAAATTTAAAGAAATGAAGTATTTTTACGCTTACAGTTATTTTTTTGTAATCATTTTCTCATTTTTAGCTAATTTTTAAAGTAAGAAATAATAAAAACTTCTTAAATATCAATATGAAATTTTCGCCACCAATGGAAAACTTACTTCTTCATCTTTCTGCATATTTTATTTATTTCTATTTCTATTTGTTAAATCAAAACTTTAACAATTTTCATTTTCAGTCCAAAATATTTTAAATTCAGAAGAAAAATAGAAACAGCGATACACCCAAAACTGCTTTTATCTACTGAATAAAACTAGTCCTGCAGCAATGTCTTGGACCTTCATCTTCATTGCCTGTTGAAACAATCAATGACACCCAACAGACTGCGACCTGGTGCACTGTTCACTGGTTTCAGAGAGTTCTGCAACCATGAGTTAAAAACTGTACTTCTGAGTACCGCCCATCCACTTGTGACACTCATTCCAAAGTCTCAGCACTATCCTTAGTCGAATAAAAAACAAATAATTAAAAGATTTCTTCTTGCAGCTTCTATATCGTCGGTGTGTAAACTCAGACTGGCGGTCATGGTGAAAGTCACATGACTTTCATGCGGCATTCTTGGTGCTGTTCCATTAGATAATGTTCGAGGTTATTCGATTCAACTGAATCTGTATAGTATCAGTAACCTAATTCAAGGAAGTAGAAAGCTTCTTCGAGTGGTCTTTATTGAATTAGCATCTGTCTGTCAAGTTTTAACAACATTTTCCGTATGTTGTTTAATGTAAGTTAAAGGGAATATATAAGGATTTTTCAAAATTTTAAAATTTACTATAAACATGACTATTGTAACACTCCAGGTCATGTTATCAAATAGATGGTGAACAAAATACCGGAAGTGATCAAAACTTGTTCGGAACTAGCTGAAATCTAAAGTTTCTAAGCGTTTATATAGGCAAAAAGTCTGGCACTCCTAAGCCAATCAAATGCGTGCATTTCATGTTCACTGGTTTCCAGAATCTGGCTGATGTGGCAAATGTCTGCCATATGCCAGATTTGATTATGAAAGCTTGTTTAGCCAGGGACCTAGCGGTACAAATTTGGAAGTTACTCCGATGGTAGGGGGTGGGGTCTCACTTCCTCTGATGGGATCTAAGGTCGCATTCCCCTGTGAAACTTTTAAAACTTTTATGCTTCATGGGCTAGAAAACACTACTTAAACAAACTATTGGTTTGTCCAGATATGGTTTCTTGGACTGTCCAGTCTAAATTAGGTCAATATTTTACATAAAGGACACTGCTGGTTGGTGTATATATTAAAAAGTTCATACTGCAACTTTTTAAGTACCTATTTTTACACCTCTCCAGTTGAATGTCTATTGCTCCTATCAATTTTTTAGCCTTTTTATTTTTTAGGCTTTGATTTCAAATTTTACTCAGCAGAGTATTTAATACAATAAAATCACAATTTCCATATGATAAGTTAGCACGTAAAAGATGTCACAATGTCATAGTTCAGATGCACATCATGCAAGTTAATATAAAATTCAAAATAAAATAGAAATAAAGATGTCAGATTTGAGGTGGACATATTCCAACTCTTCCCACTCTGGTAACTTTAAAGGAGGGAAATTCAAATACGTTTTCTTATTTAAGCATATACAGCATTATTTGAAGGTAATACATTTAAATGATTATTTTTACCTTGGAAAAGCTTTACGTTAGTCTCAAAACAGAGATCCAATGATACACTTGTTGACAGCAGAAACCTGGCAATAGGTATTTTGTGTACCCCACCCAGTGCCAGATTTCTTGTAAAATCAATATTTGGATTTATGTCGATATTAAAATAAGCATAAGGTGAGATCATTTATAGTAAATTTGGATGATAATGTATATAATCATTGTTGTTCCATGTAGAAATTGTCTTAGTAATGGCATGCTCGTTTAATACAATGATTGTTTACTGGTAAAAACAGACGTAAGGTGCCAGTGTTCACAAGTAAGTCTTATTTAGATGGATTATTAGCATGGTCATGATCTTATTCTGTTACACTATAATATACTCACTTGCCTCGTGTTGCCATATATATATATATATATATCGAGATAATTATTTGTGTATAACCAAGACATAAATGTACAGACCAGATTATGGCGAGCGCACCTAGCTACAATGCAAACCAAAGACACAATACTAAGGCCTCTACCAAACCAAATAAATTTGGTGTCGACTATGGATTTACATGCAACACATCTGGACTGGACGGACAGATTTACATACATGAACTAATAGCTTTATATGAGCAGGATCCAGTTATGGATTCATGACTTCTCACATGCTATATATATATATATATATATATATTTAAACATGTCAAAATAATATATTAAAAGGGTTTTCTTAACTTGTGATATGCACCTAGGCTAGAATAAAATAGATTTCCCGCCTAAAATGGCAACTTATTTTGTGACATACTAAATTAGTTGCATGATTTTATTTTGATTTCAATTTGGACAATTTTACAGGTTTACACGTAGTTAAAAACTGTTTCATCTTAGAAATAGTCCAAATGACGATGCAAAGGTCGTCAAATTACATAATGATTTTGCTAGTCACGTTTTGGTGGATTTGACATATAAACTATTCAGT
Organism: Panopea generosa; assembly: GCA_029582155.1. Classification (NCBI taxonomy): domain Eukaryota; kingdom Metazoa; phylum Mollusca; class Bivalvia; order Adapedonta; family Hiatellidae; genus Panopea; species Panopea generosa. Next base: position 44,635,336 of record CM055910.1, on the reverse strand, counting down.
ATATATTTATAAATAGCAACAACGAACTATAGAATATCTCTTATTCCTAGCTTGGTCTCCAAGGTCTTGATTATGCGATGCTTTTAATCCATTTTTATAATTATTTTATTTTTTAAGACATCGATAGCGTTTAATCCCGATACAATCAGGAATGCATAGATCACACATATATAAAAGGTTTATATAAAGTTATCAATCAATGGAAAAGAAAATCTTTATAGCAAAAAACACTGATGGTATGGATTTCCATTCGGATATAAGACGTTTCGTCACACATCTAGACCAAGTACACCGAGAGCAAGCAGAAAGTTAGCGGATTGTCACATGACATAAACAGTAGACCTTATACTCACACACTGCGTCCAACTGAAGGTGGCTAGTATTGGCAATGTCCATCTGTGAAGCGGTTCGGACATACTGGTAGAAGGATAACGACGATTCGTACGGGTTCCTGATCAATATAACAACTCTATCGAAACGTGCTTTTGTTATATTTGTTTCGTGTGTTTTTGTTAATATCGTCCTGTTGCGCTCCATCACGCATTCATACTGGAATCCATTGGATTTCAAACCTGGGTCACAGTAAACGCTTGATGTTGCAATACCTATAATAACATAAAGAAAAAGTTAATGGTGACTGAAGATGTACAGTCACATTTAAAAGAAATATGGTGTATATATAGCATTCCATATTAGTTTACAGTTATAGCTAAAGCTAGTTGTTCAGTAATAGATCGGGTTTTCTTAATTACATTTTCGCTTAATGGAAACTAACTAACTGGCTTAGTGTTAAAACGTCATTTGACTGGCAGTTTATGTCACTCTGGGCGGAGCTACGATGAAAGCTGAAATTACAGATGTTTGAAAGCCAATACGCAAGCCTTTTGAAAAACGAGATGTTTTCTAGCAATATGTCGTAAGATTTATGATTTAGGATGTACTATTTAAAAATGTCAAAATATTTGATATATAGAAATAGAAATTAAGAATAAAACAGTAAACAAAGTGTATATAAATGCTAATAAAGTATTTAGAAGCTGGCATTTGGCACGAATGTTTGAACTAATAATTTAGAATTAAGAATTAAGAAGTAGGAATAAAGAATTAATCATTAAAGGGATTATATTGGCATATGACCGTCAATTCCCTGTCCTAAATACACACGCCCAGCATGAAGATACACTTATAACTTAGAGATATACGCGTCTAAAGTGTCTAATTGCATAACCTCTTTATTACGAACATCGGGTTTCTGAAGCGACGTTTTTGTTTTTGTTTATATTCGCCACATTCAACGAACCGCTTTCGGTTTTCCGATCAGTCATCGGATAACATCGTGAAGACTTGTTCCCGATCTCATTTTCGAGGCATTGTTCGGGAAGTTTATGGAGTTCAATGTAAACATTGCGCAATTCTTTATTGCGGGACGTATTAAAGTTTTGGCCAACATTCAGTTACTGTTGATTTGATAACTTTCAAGTAAATAAAGCTTATACGTCAATACATAATAGACCTTGATCAGCCAATAGACCCTGCTCCCCCAACCCCAGGGGCAATTTTGTAGGGTATGATTATTTTTCTTAAACTTCAGGAACAATGCCAGAAATTGAGACATGTTTACATACTGAGCGTTGGGGCTTTAGTGCGTAACGTACATTTAAAATACGTTACCCTTATTCTTTCATATCATATTCTAGGTATAAAAACAAATGCAATTAGAGTATAAGTATTCATCCTAAAAACTCACTTACTCATAGCAGTTATGTTTGTGTATCAGTTTCTAATATTGTGTCACAACAGAGTTGGTGTACATTACGTTACTGGAACTACGTTACATAAATAACTCATTTTTTAAATGAAAATATTATACACAAGAGTAAATTCGATTAATGTAACATAATCCCAAGAGATACACTGGATTGTGTTATTTATTGGATGCCAAATAAAGTAGAAATGTCACTTTTCTGTAATTGTGATGCTTACGTCTGTGTAATTTACGTTACCTTTAGCGATTTCTTGCACTATTACATTTCATGTTGATGTATATGTATTACTGTTTTAAATATTTAATGAAAAAAATATTGCAGTTTTACTGCATGAATAGTCTGATATAATATGTAATAAAAAAACAAACTGAAATAACCTTCGTTACCGGAATTACGTTACCTAAATTGAAATTATAAAACTGCATAGTTTAATATTAAACGAGTCAACAAAATGTCAAAACAAAGTGAAAGACGTTTACAAAATGTATATATAAATACGTCTCTGGTTCAACAGAAAGTGAGTGTAAAAACACATATCAAAGCAGTTTATACCCAAAATCAATAAAGTGTACGAAGAGATTTAACAAACATTAACGATAGAATCGTGAATAAAATTGTTGACTTTCACAGCCCAATAAAACGTAAAAAGCTTAAAACCTTTGCAACAACAGAGATCACAAAAAAAAAACGCCCAGAAGCACTCGGAACAAAACCACTCAGGTTAAAGCAGAACGAAACATCTCCGGGCAACTGGTGCTTCTGTCTGTGCAGCATGACATCGATCTTGAGTTTACACTATCCTTTCCTCTTGGCCCAGTTCCTTGGTCCTTAGCGACAGCTGACGGAATGCCTGTGAAAACTGACAAGGTGAAATTGATGCATTTGCTCGAATCAGCCATCGAACCAACAACAACCCACCCGCGAAAGGATGTTGTACATGTGTTTGATGGAAATGCGACACTGCAAAGCCTACCTTCAGTGCCTGATACATTCGAAGAGTTGGCTGAAACTGTCTTCAATCTACTTCCAAAACATGGTCGGGTTGATTTTGTCACCGATACATATTACCCCACATCAATCAAATCATTTGAGCGCAAGAGAAGGGGATCTACCCCAACCTTCTTGTTATCTGGTCCAAAAACAAGAACTCCTAAGGACTGAAAGGCTTTTATGGTCAACGATGACAACAAAACCCAACTGCTACGTCTGCTCTTCAACCAATGGAAAACTGAAAAATATGCCAAAAAGCTTCAAGGTCGACATATCTACTATGTCCTTGGAGAAATGTGTAACAGTCTCTCTTGTCATGACGGTACCACGGTTGAAGTGTATCCCGAAGAAGCTTTGATTTCATCTCAAGAAGAGGCAGACACTCGAATCATACTGCACTGTCTACACATTAGAGATAAAGAACCTGCAACAGTCAAGGTCATAGTAAGATTTCCAGATACAGATGTCTTGGTGTTGCTTACAAAGTACTCCAGGGAAATAAGCAGGACTGTTTTATTTGATACTGGTGTAGGAAACAAGCGACGACTTCCCAATGTTAATGAGATTGCCGAAAACAAAGAAGAAGACATCTGTTCAATACTACCAGCAATTCACAGTTTCACGGGGTGTGACAGAACGAGTGCGTTCGTAAGAAGAGGGAAAACAGTTCCCCTAAAAATCGTAGAAAAGTACCCCGAATATATTTCTATACTGTCTAAACTAGGTGAAGAAACGAATGCACTGATGAATTGCTTGAGGGCATTGAAAAGTATGTCTGCTGAATATATTCTTTTTGAACATTTGAAATTTATTTTACATCGATTGTAAAACAAGTTCTTACAACTTATACAAATCACGCTCGAAGTCTTCCTGGGTAGAACCAGTGCTAAACATATACGGAAAATTTGTTTTATCATTCGTCTCTCATCGCTGATTCAAGTTGGAAAATTATCAGTTACTTGCGGAGATGGAGTGTATTTGAGTACTGGTTAATCCCAGGAAACAGTGGTTCAGTTAACTGATCGTCTGTTAGCCCTCGATGGCACAAAATGACGCTAAATATTCATTCAATAAATGTATTTAACAATACAAGTGTTAACGACTTTATTCACAGTTACGAATGATTTGACCCTACCATGTATACGTGAAGTCGCGATCGTTTTGCCGAATTAACACTGAATACAGCAAACAATCCATTGATTGTAAATCTATATCTAATAATTTAAATACTGATATTAAAGAGATGACATCAGGAAAAACGCTATAAATGTCTTAAAAAGTAAATTACTTTTAAGATAGATAAAATCATCTCATTATCACTATCATCTCATAAAATCCAAACGGTTTGGTATGTCAAGTCAACCAAAACGTGACAAATCGGAGTGGTAAACGTGAAACGAAATCCCTGTTCTTAAAATAGACAGCCTTTAAATACTGCTTGACGTCATTCCGGCTCTTTTTAAGATGAAACAATTTTACTAGTGTAAACCTGTATCAATGGCGAATCTATTCTTTAAAAACGTATACGCCTCTACCCCCACCCCCTCCCCACCACCCGACCCCGCCCTAAATTCCCATATTTGATTAAAATTCACTATATTTCTACTGAAAAACGTGTGTTCGTTCAGATATTTTGTTGCGCTCCTTCTAAACTGAAACCCTGGATCCTCCCCTGTGTATAACGGATCAAATTGAATATACAGTAGACATGTTGTATTGAGAAAAAAAATGTTTTTAGCCAATTTTAAACACTGTTTGAAATTTCAAAGGCCTTTTCGATACTAATATTTAAGTTATCCCAAAACTGTACAGGGTCATTCGGTTGTCGGTATAGGGTACAGATAAGAATAGTTTTATTTTGATTTTTTTATTTCAATCCAAATCGAGTCTGAAAGAGGATTTTCTAGTTTTTCAACTCTCTTTGCAATTAAATTATTTGAAACATAAACGAGGAGCCCTCCGGAATGCGCAGTGCTATCCTTCCTATATACATCAGAATGTGTATAAATGTATAATATATCATCAGATACCATTTCAGTAAGATGTGTTTCGGTAAAACACAATATATCAAAGTCTTGAAAATTATCTTTAATAAATTCTAATTTGTTTCGTATGCTACGAATATTAAGATGAAATAAAGATAAGCCATTCGAGAAGGACCAGGATTTAATTCCACGTTACCGGACATTATAATAAGTAGTAATATGCTGACTGAGAATTATTCATAATTTAAAATGCTCGACTTGAGATATAATGTTGTTAACCGCAATGCTAAACGATAACATTTAAACGAACATACTAAAATATAATACATGTGTAGATTTGGACATAAAGAATAATTTTCTATATATACCACCACAGCATTTACAGTGAAATTGCACGCTTTTTTTAACAAAGCTCCGTAAGACTGACATGTAAACATTGCAAGATAGGATAGTTGAAGGAGAGAAGAAATAAAGGAAGGAAAAACACAACTTCGAAAACAAGAACATGTATACATATCACCTAATGAATACATTTCGACAATCACGCTATTTCGGATTCCTTTCATTCACAAAATAATCAAATTGAATTATCAAATGTTAAAAATAATATTTGGTGCAGAGTAAATATATTGAAATGCAATTGTGAGCAAAAAGGCAAATGTTTAAATAAAATTAAAAATAACGATCTAAATGAATAATTCATTGATGTCTATTCATCTATAATTTATATACTAATTAACCATTTTACCTTTCAATCATCAATTGACCAATCAACCAATCATTCTATCAATCAGTCAACCAATCAATCATTTAACCACTAATCAATTTCATTTATTTATTTATTTCACCAATCAATTAACAAATCAATCAATCAATCAATCAATCAATCAATCAATCAATCAATCAATCAATCAATCAATCAAATAATCAACCGATCAATTCATTCAATCATTTATCCATAAAGCAGTCAATAAAATAATCAATCATCAAGTCATCAATAAATCAATCAATCAATCAACCAATCAATCAATCAATCATTCAAGCAATCACATTTCATTTTATTTCTTTATTTCTTTATTTATATATTTATTTGTGTGTTGATGTTTTCAAACAAAACTCTTTTTAACATATATAAAGCTAGGTTAAAGAGTAAAATTCGTCTATTTACATGTTTAAAACCCCTTTCAAGTGGTTTTATGACGTTAATGTTTATGAAAGAGGCAACAAAATTGGTTAGTTGTAACTCATTTGTAGACAACTCAGTTGGTACTTTGAGATTGTGAATCCTGAGAGAGTTTCGTCTACCGTACTGCTGGAGATCGTTCAATTCAGTGTCCAGAACTTCAACATTCTTATTAAGGGACACTATTTCAGACCTCAAATTATCAACAACTTTGGATTTTTCTTCTAAAAGAACATTTGGGCTTTTAATGGTATCATCTTGAGCTTTTACGGTGTCCATAAGTTTTTGTTGAGATTCAATCAGAGGCTGCAGCAAGGACGTTGTCAGTTTTTCAATGGCCGATTCCATGGCTTTGTTAATGAGTGGCGCTATCATGTCAGTTAAAGCAGGTGATATCATTGAAATAAAAATTGATCGTTAAACGTTTTTGCTACCATTTCATTGAATGGCATACCTTTCTTCGAAGACAACGCGCTTATTTCAGGTAGCGAATTTTGTCTCTTCAACACTGGACCGTCATTGTCGCTGTTCAGCGAACCTTTTGGATTTTTACATTTTCTTTTAGGAGTAGGTTTTGTTTTACTAACCTCCAAAGTTCCTGTATCATCCGTTACAAACAAGTTCAACATAGACATAGTTAATATCCAACGTACATCAACACTATCAACACAGTCACAATGGCGGATATCGATATCACTATACACAACACATAAATCTCGTGCAAGCCACTCTACATGATATATGTCCAATATCTATTTACCAAAATAAGTAACCAATTAAAGTTTTTTTACAAAAATTACTCCATTTCCATTTCCACGAATGTTTATACAACTTCAAACAGAATTATAATTTGATTTAGAAGATGGTAAATGAATGGAAATTCAAAAAAACGATAGATCGAAATTAAACGCACATGCGCCATTTTTACGTATAATTTGATAATGTGGCTTTGAAATTCTTCGGGCGCTTCTTTATCCTTTATGTTTATTTTATGCGTTTGTTTCTCTAAGAAATCTGTATAATGCACGAAAAAGCACGAACTAAAAATGTATGCTTACCTGTTAATTGCTGGATAAGATGACGTGTCCACGTGTTGCCAGACCCCGGATAGCTGGCCAACGCAGTAATTGGGAGATACGTAAATGACAGAGTAACATTTTCTTCTTGGCATTTCTTCCTCTGTATGGTTCTTATAACCTTTAAAACTTGCAAAGGTTTCTGAGCGTACCAATACGCGCAAACTAACAATACTAATAAAACACATACAACACTAATTACAACATTTCCCTGCATGTGTCTTTTAAAATTCATTTTGCTTTTGCATAAAGTTCATGTAGTTATGACGGCGATGTTAAACTAACTTGACCTGTGCAGACAATTTTTTTTTATTTATAGTAGATACACATACGAGGGTTGTTCGATAAGTTCGTGGACTTTCGCTGTAATTTTCGTACGATATTATATGATTGGGTGGTGTGCCGTTTTATCTGTACACTTATATATGTATGTATGTTCTTGTATAAATATAGTTCACATTTGACTATTTTTAAACTAAAACTCAACAATAATTAATCATCATCATAATCATTATCATAATCATTATCATCATCGTCGTATTCATCATCATCATCATCATCATCATCGTCGTCGTCTTCATCGTCAACAACAACAACAACAACAACAACAACAACAACAACAACAACAACAACAACAACAACAACAACAACAACAACAACAACAACAACAACAACAACAACAACAACAACAACAACACGTGTATAAATTGTGTAGCCAAGACAACAATGGATGCAGCTCTACATTATTGTATCTGGTTTATTGCTAGGTCATGTATTATTGGTAAAGACGCGACAACAATGGATGCAGCTCTACCTTATTTTATCTTGTTTATTGCTAGGTCTTGTATAATTGGTGATTACACGACAACAATGGATGCAGTTCTACTTTATTTTATCTTCTTTAATGCTAGGTCTTGTATAATTGGTGAATACACGACAACAATGGGTGCAGCTCTACATTAGTTTATCTTGTTCATTGCCAAGTCAGGTATAATTGGTGAATATGCGACAACAATGGATGCAGCTCTACATTATTGTGAATTGTAGGAAAGCTAAAACGGCATTTCTTAACTCCAAAAGAATTTTTCAAAGAGAACAAGAGGCATTTTCTTGAAAGTAAATCTGCTTTTGTTAAAACTAAAAGAAAGGCTAAATATGCGTTTTATTCGAGAGAAAAAATGAACCTAGCTAAACTTAATAAAAAATGTCCAAGAAAATTCTGGAAAAAATTAACAATTTTAATAAACGTAATAAACAGGGGTTATCAAATAGCCCAAATATGGAGGAATTTGTACAGCACTTTACAGATATCTCGAATACACCTCATGTTAACCTTAACTTTGATGATATGAACGATCATAACAATATTGGTGATAACAATCATGGCATAAATATAAATGATGAACATGTACATAGACAACAGGTCAATGTAGAATTTCTGGATAAAAACTTTGAGGAGTCAGAAATAAGTCGGGTGATATCATCATTATCTCGAAATAAATCACCCGGATGTGACGAAGTTTTAGCAGATTTTTTCATAGACGCGAAAACTTTTATAACACCTTATCTTGTTAAAATATTTAATAAAATCTATAATGACGGTGTTTTTCCAGAAGCGTGGTAAAAAGGCATTATAGTCCCACAGTGTTTTTTTAGACAAATGAATACGTAATCCATTCGGCGTGCTACAATGTTTCATTATAATCGGATTATATTCAATATTAACTGTATGTCAATTTTATGAGTGAACGAGTACTCAAACTGTATATATTATACTAAACAGAACATCTAACCCGCCATCTGATATTTTATATATTTTCTGAAATGTTTTCGTGCTGCACGTGCAAAATAACCATTTCGTGCCGAACAGATACGCACGAGTAATTGCAAATAATGTACTCCCTTGTTTAACTTACTGTGTAACAAGACAGTGCTTGAATTCTTTTGGCTATGCACGTGATCTCGTCACTTATTTTTGGTGGAATAGGAAAGAATATTATCACAAAATTAAAACAACAAAGCTACATTGTGTGTGTTGTACGTATTTAAAGTGTAGGTATATGTCGTGTAACACAATCGGTAGAATTGTCTGTGAAATGTGGGCACGACTTATATACTTCACATCACAGACTCCGTACGACCACACATGATTGAGTTTTTTAATGTATGCAATAAACAATTAATCAATCGTTAGTTTCTGCGAGTTAGTGACCTTCTTTTCATATTTCGTTATTTCGTAATTATGTAAATATAAACATTGCCGTAAATATTACAAATTATATGTTCATACAAATTGCATGTTTCCATACGTTTTCTTCATAAAATGAATACATGTATGAATGACCATTCTCCATTTACAAAAACAACTTATGTATACATATTCTGTAGTGGACAATGAAGTATTTCATATTAAGCATCAACCTCGACATAGGATACGAAACCAGTTTACATACATGTACATTGGCATATATTCCGTGCCCCGTGCTGTTCGTGTTATTTACTCGTGCAATTCAGGATACACACGCACTTAACGTGTCATATTTACAAACCGCAGGATTGCAGAATTCTCGAGTATAAAAAGCTTATGTAACAAACAGCTTCCACAATTTTGCGTCACTTAAGAAATTGTGTATTTAAGTGAAACGCCTTAAACTGTGGCAATGGCCATGTAGTAGTATTATCTTTATTTTCGTATCATCTATGTACTTATCACATAATAATAAAACATATACATGAACATTTAAAATTGTACATAGCCATTCTAAAAGAATTATAAGAGACATTTTAAACATGAAATATGCATACCAATACAAAGTACAATTATTTGACATGATAAAGCTATGTAAAATATTGCTAATCTTTATACTAAAATCTGCAATAAACCAAGTTTTATAGTCCCTATACATAAAAAGGTGTGTTCCCACTTTCCCAACCTTTTATTAGTCCTAAAGAAATTGAGGTAGGTGTTGGGGGAATGTATTGTTCGGTGTAACAATAGAGTTGAAAGGTGATTATTGGCGAAAATTGCTATATTGTACTGAAAAGTTGTGTTTCTAAATTTGGGAAAGTTGTTCATAAATATAAGTTTCATATAGATAGATATTCTTTATTTTCAGTTATAAGCGTTAAATCGAAAACATAGATATTTACATGGATAAGACAAACACATGAACATGCATAGCACATAAAAGATATAAATTTTGAAATATTTTTATTGTACATATTCACTTTAATTTGACTAAGTGAGAAGCAGCATCAACATACGTCACGATGTCCATTTCGCCAGTTCGCAGTTGGTGCTTCAGTCTGATGAGCATTTGCTTACGCTCACGGTATACCCGCTTCCTTGGTCGCTGCTTTCCATCGTTGGCGTGCTGAAACAGCTTCGCCTCGTTAGCAGCCTGCTCTTTCTGGACCAGGTCTATCAATGTATAAATATTAGGATGGCAGTGTCGTAGTTGGTTGTTTATTTTATGGTGCCAACCCTCAACATGATTGGTAGTGCGTGGACCACCATTCTCGTAATGATTTCAGGAGCGGCGGTCTCCCTCTACCCACTGCTCAGTCACATAGTCCTTAAACTTAGACACCGGCACTGAGTCATTGTCATATTCTTCCAGAGTTTGGAACCAAACATCTTCGACAGAGGCTAGGCGGACAAGTGACAGTACCGAAGCACGTAGCACAAGTTTCTTCACTTCTTCATTGTCCTTGAAGTCAGCTACAAGACCACAATATTGTACTTTTCTCCACATACACTGTGTGAAGTGAAAGAAACAACCACGGACTTGAACACCAACAAACACGATACTGACAGCACGCAACGCTGCTGTTTCGAAGTCCATCATTACCGTTTCTGGGGACAGAGGAATGTTATGTTCACGGGCGAAATTCTGGATGAGTGTGAAGAATCTGGTGTACATTGTCTGTTGTTTATTTGGGAGTAGTCCATACACTAGGGGACACATATACCCATCGATCATGGCGTGGATTGTGTATAGCTGGTAGAAATATGACGGCGAAGCGTAGAAGGTACCGTCCATATACCAGGTCTCGGCTGTAGACAACTGGGCCAGGTTGTCAACAGTGGCGAATATGAGCATTCGCGCCACATCACCGTCATTGGCGATTAGGAATGGCTCGCCTGCAAGCGACTCTATCCACTTCCCTTCCAATTTGACATCCGCCCTTGTCTTTGGCAGAATTGGTCTAGTCTTAAACCGCTGTCTATATTAACTGGATTTGGCTTCGTAGAAAGTGGGTAGATTAGCCACAACCTCTTGGGTGGAATTGTCCCATTCGATCGATCTTGTGTCTGCCAGCATATCGTTATAGATGGAGGGCACCGGCTGTGTTGACCCTCGGACCTGCTTTCGGACACCACTCATGATGTCCGCAGCAACAATTCTGCTGTCATCTCATGGGTGATTGTGTTCATCAGCGATTTTGGTAGGAAGCTCATTCTTAGTGTTAATTTTAGCATTGCATGATTGGTTGACACAGTACCAGTAGCGACACTCCTGTTTTCTGGTTTTCAGGCTGTACAGGTAACCATTTAGAATTCATTAATCATTATTGTTGTTCTCAGACTAATTTGCAATCAGTTCATAATTGATATTAATCGATATTAATGCGATCACTATAAAACAAAAATAAAAATACACAAAATGAAACATGTTTGCAGTTAGATATCTATTTATGAACGGATTAGTAAATTTAAAGAAGTAATCTCAGTACCTTTATATTTCTTTAAATAATTAAATAATTTCATTTTCGTTCCGCAAAATACCATTCATTCCATAGTTATTATCTTTATTTTTGTCTAATCTATATACATGCCATATAACAAAACATCTACATGAACGTTTAAACTTGTAATGTAAATGAATAGGGTTTTACGGCGTACCAACACATTATAGGTTATTCGACGCCAATAGGAAGGAAGATTCCAGGTTCACTCTACATGTACAAAAATAACAAATTAACATACAGATTTATAAAAATATACGCCAACAAAAGAATATGAAGACTGAATCTAGAACCTTGATACCTGCAGAACTGCAAATTCTATCGTATTACTCAAATTGCTGCTTCTTACGACGTGTATGAGCCACAGTGGTCATATACTTGCCATCACTCATATGGCTCCCTGAAACCACACAGGGGTTGATAATTTAACCACAGTAGTGAACATGACAAAAAATGATAAAATGAACATGACACCCATTTGGAGGATTCCTACCCCTCTGCAGAGATTGGCCATGATTCTATTCTTAGCCGTACTTGACTTTGAAGTTTAATAAAGGTTCTTTAGTTAAAATATGAAATTGAAATAAATCTATTGTTTAGAATTTAAGTAAAATACTTTAATAAAAACAACACTTTAAACTACACATAACTTACAATTTCACCATGTGTATATAAACATGTCGGGGCTGACCAACATTTTCCGGCCAATATAGTGACATACATACTGTATTTAATTGGGTACAGTAATATGCTGTATTGGGTACAACAGAACGCTCTATTGAACATACAGAAAATAAATCATAATTACATTTTGTCTCATTTTCAAATCAAAATGGAAGCAAGATGGAATTATTAAATTTTCTATATCTAAATATCATCGTAAAGAGACTTTTATTTGCAATAAACGTATACGTTGTAATAGGTTAGCAAAAAATCACAACTAAGGTTTATAAGACTTTAAAAGTGGCCAAAAACGTCTTTTGAGTAATTTTTATATAGAACATATAAGGAGTATATATGCTGTTATGAAATTAAAAAAAGGAAGCAGGAAGAGGTAAACTTATTTTAATTTTTATTTTATCATAATAAAGGTTATATTTTTAACTTAATGACTAGACGTTGTAATAGGTTGGCAATTTTATTATGAAAAAGGTATAACGATAAAATTAAATTTCTCCTATATGTTTCTATGTTAACTTAACCAGGTAAGTCATAAAAACCGCCGATATCATGTGGGGTAACTTCTCTCGATAAGCCAGTGGGATGTCTGAAATAGTCCCACATGTATTGTTTGTACCATTAGTAGTTCAGTTTAGTTTAAACTTATTTATTTTACTTCGATTGTGAAACAAGTTCTTACAACTTAAGCAAATCACGCTCAAGTCTTCCTGGTTAGAACCAGTACCAAGCAAATGCGGAAAAGTGTCTTGCTCAAGGCCACAATACATGGCCGTGGCAATGGATCGAAGCCATGACCCTCCGATCATGGGTTCGGTGCTCTAACACTGGTCCACGCGCTCCAGAAGGTTGTTAAGGTCTCACTACACAGTTGAATTTTGTTCTTTGTCCTATATAAAATAAGGTCTAGGATTTCCATAGTAAAAAAAAAGTATTTCTTTTTCATAGCAGGAATGTATACTCACATAAATATGCACAATGTTATTTATTTTAAAGAGGGTGCAGAAACTGCCTGAGATTTTTTGAAAAAAAGAAATCCTCAAGTGCTCATAAATACATGCATATGTTGAAATCTTATAAAAGTCACTTTTTTAACACAATTATTTTTTGTTATTAGCAAAAAGTGTGCATTTTGGAAGTTTAATGAGGCTTTATTTTTCCAAACATCTAAATCACTTAAACCTATGTTTCGTTAATACTTCAAACACCTAAATCACTTCAACCTATGTTTCATTGGTATTCCAACCATCTAAGTCACTTCAACCTATGTTTCATTAGTATTCCAAACATCTAAATCACTTCAACCTATATTTCATTTATACCAAACACCTAAATCACTTCAACGTATGTTTCATTAGTATTCACAAACATCTAAATTACTTCAACCTATGTTTCATTAATATTCCCAAACATCTAAATCACTTCAACCTATGTTTCATTAATACTCCAAACACCTAAATCACTTCAACCTATGTTTCATTAGTATTCCAACCATCTTAATCACTTCAACCTATGTTTCATGAGTATTCCAAAACATCTAAATTACTTTAACCTATGTTTCATTAATATTCCCAAACATCTAAATCACTTCAACCTATGTTTCATTAATACTCCAAACACCTAAATCACTTCAACCTATATTTCATTAATACACCAAACACCTAAATCACTTCAACCTATGTTTCATTAGTATTCCATACATCTAAATCACTACAACCTATGTTTCATTAATACTCCAAACACCTTAATCATTTCAACCTATGTTTCATTAGTATTTCAAACATATAAATCACTTCAACCTATATTTCAATTATACCAAACATTTAAATCACTTCAACCTATGTTTCATTAATATTCCCAAACATCTGAATTACTTCAATCTACGTTTCATTAATACCAAACATCTAAATCACTTCAACCTATGTTTAATTTACCTATGTTTCCTTTATACGAAACATCTAAATCACTTCAACCTATGTTTCATTTGTATTCCAACCATCTAAATCACTTCAACCTATGTTTCATTAATATTCCAACCACCTAAATCATTTCAACCTATGTTTCATTTATACCAAACATCTAAATCACTTCAACCTATGTTTCATTAATATTCCAACCACCTAAATCACTTCAACCTATGTTTCATTATTATTCCAACCACCTAAAGCATTTTTTAACCTATGTTTCATTAGTATTCCAACCACCTAAATCATTTCAACCAATGTTTCATTAGTATTCCAACCATCTTAATCACTTCAACCTATGTTTCATTTATACCAAACATCTAAATCACTTCAATCTATATTTCATTACTATTCCAAACATCTAAATCACTTCAACCTATGTTTCATTTATACCAAACATCTAAATTACTTCAACCTATGTTTCATTAGTATTCCAACCATCTAAATCATTTCAACCTATGTTTCATTTATACCAAACATATAAATCACTTCAACCTATGTTTCATTAATATTCCAGCCATCTAAATCACTTCAACCTATGTTTCATTTATACCAAACATCTAAATCACTTCAACCTATGTTTCATTAGTATTCCAACCATCTAAATCACTTCAACCTATGTTTCATCAATATTCCAACCATCTAAATCACTCCAACATATGTTTCATTTATACTAAACATCTAAATCACTTCAACTTATGTTTCAATAGTATTCCATACATCTAAATCACTCCAACCTATATTTCATTAATACCAACCATCTAAATCACTTCAACCTATATTTCATTAATTTACCAAACATCTAAATCACTCCAACCTATATTTCATTAATACCAACCATCTAAATCACTTCAACCTATGTTTCATTTATACCAAACATCTAAATCACTTAAACCTATGTTTCATTTTTACCAAACATCTAAATCACTTCAACCTATGTTTCATTTATACGAAACATCTAAATCACTTCAACCTATGTTTCATTAATATACCAAACATCTAAATCACTTTAACCTATATTTCATTAATATTCCAGCCATCTAAATCACTTCAACCTATGTTTCATTTATACCAAACATCTAAATCACTTCAACCTATGTTTCATTAATATTCCAACCATCTGAATCACTCCAACATATGTTTCATTTATACCAAACATCTAAATCACTTCAACCTATGTTTCATTAATATTCCAACCATCTGAATCACTCCAACATATGTTTCATTTATACCAAACATCTAAATCACTTCAACGTATGTTTCATTAGTATTCCAACCATCTAAATCACTCCAACCTATATTTCATTTATACCAACCATCTAAATCACTTCAACTTATATTTCATTTATACTAAACATTTAAATCACTTCAACCTATGTTTCATTAGTATTCTAACCACCTAAATCATTTCAACCTATGTTTCATCAGTATTCCAACCATTTAAATCACTTCAACCTATGTTTCATTTATACCAAACATCTAAATCACTTCAACCTATGTTTCATTTATACCAAACAACTAAATCACTTCAACCTATGTTTCATTAGTATTCCAACCATCTAAATCACTCTAACCTATGTTTCATTTATACCAAACATCTTAATCACTTCAACCTATGTTTCATTTATACCAAACATCTAAATCACTTCAACCTATATTTCATTACTATTCCAAACATCTAAATCACTTCAACCTATGTTTCATTAGTATTCCAAAACATCTAAATTACTTTAACCTATGTTTCATTAATATTCCAGCCATCTAAATCACTTCAACCTATGTTTCATTTATACCAAACATCTAAATCACTTCAATCTATGTTTCATTAGTATTCCAACCATCTAAATCACTCCAACCTATATTTCATTTATACCAACCATCTAAATCACTTCAACCTATGTTTCATTTATACCAAACATCTAAATCACTTTAACCTATATTTCAATAATATTCCAGCCATCTAAATCACTTCAACCTATGTTTCATTTATACCAAACATCTAAATCACTTCAACCTATGATTCATTAATATTCCAACCATCTAAATCACCTTAACTTATATTTCATTAATACCAAACATCTTAATCACTTCAACCTATGTTTCATTAGTATTCCAACCATCTAAATCACTTTAACCTATGTTTCATTAATATTCCAACCATCTAAATCACTTCAACCTAAGTTTCTTTTATACCAAACATCTAAAGTACTTCAACCTATGTTTCATTAGTATTCTAACCATCTAAATCACTTCAACCTATTAATCATTAATATGCCAACCATCTAAATCACTTTAATTTATGTTTCATTAATATTCCAGCCATGTAAATCACTTCAACCTATGTTTCATTTATATCAAAATATCTAAATTGCCTCAACCTATGTTTCATTTATTAACCCTTTGGTCCAGACATCTTAATCACCTTATATAAATTGTTTTATTTGTTTCAAACATATTTCACTATAAATATTTACTCCACTGTTCGAAAAATTACAAAAAAGGATGTCCTAGTATCTTGTATGTTCTGTTATCACTGTTCCTCAAACACCAGCTATAAGGATGTCCTATCATCTTGTATGTTCTGTTATCACCACTCCTCAAACACCAGCTGTAAGGATGTCCTCTTATCTTGTATGTTCTGTTATCACCACTCCTTAAACACCAGCTATAAGGATGTCCTCTTATCTTGTATGTTCTGTTATCACCACTCCTCAAACACCAGCTGTAAGGATGTCCTCTTATCTTGTATGTTCTGTTATCACCACTCCTCAAACACCAGCTGTAAGGATGTCCTCTTATCTTGTATGTTCTGTTATCACCACTCCTTAAACACCAGCTATAAGGATGTCCTCTTATCTTGTATGTTCTGTTATCACCACTCCTCAAACACCAGCTATAAGGATGTCCTCTTATCTTGTATGTTCTGTTATCACCGCTCCTCAAACACCAGCTATAAGGATGTCCTCTTATCTTGTATGTTCTGTTATCACCGCTCCTCAAACACCAGCTATAAGGATGTCCTACCATCTTGTATGTTCTGTTATCACCGTTCCTCAAACAACAGCTATAAGGATGCCCTAGCACCTTGTATGTTCTGTTATCACCGTTCCTCAAACAACAGCTATAAGGATGTCCTACCATCTTGTATGTTCTGTTATCACCGTTCCTCAAACAACAGCTATAAGGATGCCCTAGCACCTTGTATGTTCTGTTATCACCATTCCTCAAACACCAGCAATAAGGATGTTCTAGCAACATGTATGTTCTGTTATCACCGTTCCTCAAACAACAGCTATTAGGATGTCCTACCATCTTGTATATTCTGTCATCACCATTCCTCAAACACCAGCAATAAGGATGTTCTAGCAACATGTATGTTCTGTTATCACCTTTCCTCAAACACCAGCTGTAAGGATGTCCTACCATATTGTATGTTCTGTTATGACCGTTCCTCAAACACGAGCTATAAGGATGTCCTACCATCTTGTATGTTCTGTCATCACCATTCCTCAAACACCAGCTATAAGGATGTCCTTGCACCTTGTATGTTC
This sequence comes from Panopea generosa, assembly GCA_029582155.1. Taxonomy (NCBI): domain Eukaryota; kingdom Metazoa; phylum Mollusca; class Bivalvia; order Adapedonta; family Hiatellidae; genus Panopea; species Panopea generosa. The sequence continues at coordinate 44,617,394 of CM055910.1, read as the reverse complement.
TGTTATCACCATTCCTCAAACACCAGCTATAAGGATGTTCTAGCAACATGTATGTTCTGTTATCACCTTTCCTCAAACACCAGCTGTAAGGATGTCCTACCATCTTATATGTTCTGTTATGACCGTTCCTCAAACACGAGCTATAAGGATGTCCTACCATCTTGTATGTTCTGTCATCACCATTCCTCAAACACCAGCTATAAGGATGTCCTTGCACCTTGTATGTTCTGTTATCACCATTCCTCAAACACCAGCTATAAGGATGTTCTAGCAACATGTATGTTCTGTTATCACCTTTCCTCAAACACCAGCTGTAAGGATGTCCTACCATCTTGTATGTTCTGTTATGACCGTTCCTCAAACACGAGCTATAAGGATGTCCTACCATCTTGTATGTTCTGTCATCACCATTCCTCAAACACCAGCTATAAGGATGTCCTTGCACCTTGTATGTTCTGTTATCACCGTTCCTCAAACAACAGCTATAAGATGTCCTACCATCTTGAATGTTCTGTTATCACCGTTCCTCAAACACCAGCTATAAGGATATCCTACCATCTTGTATGTTAAGTTATGAATGTTCCTCAAACATGAGCTATAAGGATGTCCTACCATCTTGTATGTTCTGTTATCATCATTCCTCAAACACAAGCTTTAAGGATGTCCTACCATCTTGTGTGTTCTGTTAGTACCATTCCTCAAACACCAGCTATAAGGATGTCGTTGTTTGTTCTGCTATCACTGTTCCTCAAACATCAGCTTTAAGGATGTCCTAGCATCTTCTACGTTCTGTTATCACCATTCCTCAAACACCAGCTATACGGATGTCCTAGCACCTTGTATGTTCTGTTATCACCGTTCCTCAAACACCAGCTATAAGGATGTCCTACCATCTTGTATGTTCTGTTATCACCGTTCCTCAAACACCAGCTATAAGGATGTCCTACCATCTTGTATGTTCTGTTATCACCGTTCCTCAAACAACAGCTATAAGGATGCCCTAGCACCTTGTATGTTCTGTTATCACCATTCCTCAAACACCAGCAATAAGGATGTTCTAGCAACATGTATGTTCTGTTATCACCATTCCTCAAACAACAGCTATTAGGATGTCCTACCATCTTGTATATTCTGTCATCACCATTCCTCAAACACCAGCTATAAGGATGTTCTAGCAACATGTATGTTTTGTTATCACCTTTCCTCAAACACCAGCTGTAAGGATGTCCTACCATCTTGTATGTTCTGTTATGACCGTTCCTCAAACACGAGCTATAAGGATGTCCTACCATCTTGTATGTTCTGTCATCACCATTCCTCAAACACCAGCTATAAGGATGTCCTTGCACCTTGTATGTTCTGTTATCACCGTTCCTCAAACAACAGCTATAAGATGTCCTACCATCTTGAATGTTCTGTTATCACCGTTCCTCAAACACCAGCTATAAGGATATCCTACCATCTTGTATGTTAAGTTATGAATGTTCCTCAAACATGAGCTATAAGGATGTCCTACCATCTTGTATGTTCTGTTATCATCATTCCTCAAACACAAGCTTTAAGGATGTCCTACCATCTTGTGTGTTCTGTTAGTACCATTCCTCAAACACCAGCTATAAGGATGTCGTTGTTTGTTCTGCTATCACTGTTCCTCAAACATCAGCTTTAAGGATGTCCTAGCATCTTCTACGTTCTGTTATCACCATTCCTCAAACACCAGCTATACGGATGTCCTAGCACCTTGTATGTTCTGTTATCACCGTTCCTCAAACAACAGCTATAAGGATGTCTTAGCACCTTGTATGTTCTGTTATCACTGTTCCTCAAACAACAGCTATAAGGATGTCCTACCATCTTGTATGTTCTGTTATCACCGATCCTCAAACAACAGCTATAAGGATGTCCTACCATCTTGTATGTTCTGTTATCACCGTTCCTCAAACACCAGCTATAAGGATGTCCCACCATCTTGTATGTTTTGTTATGAACGTTCCTCAAACACAAGCTATAAGGATGTCCTACCATCTTGTATGTTCTGTTATCATCGTTCCTCAAACACCAGCTTTAAGGATGTCCTACCATCTTGTATGTTCTGTTATCACCGTTCCTCAAACACCAGCTATAAGGATGTCCTACCATCTTGTATGTTGTTATCACCTTTAATCAATCACCAGCTATAAGGATGTCCTACCATCTTGTATGTTCTGTCATCACCATTCCTCAAACACCAGCTATAAGGATGTCCTACCATCTTGTATGTTCTGTTATCACCGTTCCTCAAACAACACCAGCTATAAGGATGTCTTACCATTTTGTATGTTTTGTTATGAACATTCCTCAAACACCAGCTATAAGGATGTCCTACCATCTTGTATGTTCTGTTATCACCTTTCCTCAAACACGAGCTATAAGGATGTCCTACCATCTTGTATGTTCTGTTATCACCGTTCCTCAAACAACACCAGCTATAAGGATGTCCTAGCATTTTGTTCGTTCTGTTATCACCGTTCCTCAAACACCAGCTAATGGAAAATGTCTGTCACTGGTCCAATGAAAAACTGTTCTTACTGTTTCGATAGAACTATCGTGTATACGACACAATTCAAAATAAATATCTTTTGGCGATAACTGCAAAGAAGCTTCGGCTTAAATGTAAGCCCTTATTTGTACTTTTTCTTCAAGTTTCATTATAACATTGAAATAATTAGCCACAGTACATGAGTGTAATTAAACTATGAATATCTTGGTCAATTACAATTTGATTAAACTGAGAATTCGCAGGTGTATTGAATAAACATCACCAAACAATTGCACCCATTTTTCATGTTCTTATGCAACATTGTTTCTACGCAAGGCCATCATTGACAGATTTTATTGAATGTCTCTCTATATAGATAGCATTGAAATGCCACACATATTATATCCAAATTCAAGATATATCTCAAATTAAAAAAAAAATATTGGCAGAGGTTTTTATTTGTATATTTGATGCATGAACAAATTCAACCTTGGTGTATCTTAAACGGTGCATATGATTTATCTAGCATTCTTTTGAATTATAATCTCTTCCTTTTAGAAAATTATCACATCCAGTTGTGGCATTAATATTATTGATGAGTTTTACAAACTCTTTTTATTTGATAATGTCCTGAAATGGTGCACATTTTAATTTGTTTACAAGGAAAATTATTGATACAGTGTTGTTTTTTTGTGAAATAAATCAATTATTGTTGTCAAAAAATGGACATGTCTGTGGCTTTAATTATCAAAACAGTCAAACCTGTCTTAAGCAGTCAGTCAAAATAAGGAGCAAAAGTGGCCTTTTAAGACAGATTGTTGCTTAATACAGGTTAATTTGTTCTGAAAGCAAAGAGATTGGAAATAGAAAAGATGGCTGCTTAATAGAGATGACTGCTTATGCTGGTTTTACTGTATCTCCATATTCATAATACTGCAATAAGGATAACGGTTCCGTCTTTAAGATATAAAATTGACACAAATGAAAATTTAAAAGCTTCCGAGTAAACATCCTTACATCAGGACAATCAACATTTATATATATAAAGAGGCTGCATAAAAGGTGAATATGTGTATGTAAAAGCTAGCGTATTTGCATCTGCGTATAGCAGCTTATGCGCAGCATTTACGTAGAGGCTACATAAAAGTTTCATATATATATATCAAAAACCTACATAAAAGCTAGTGGTATTGGCACCTGTGTAAATGCAGCTTTTACGAAGGACCTTCGTAAATGCTGCATATACGCAGGTGCCTCTAGTTTTAATGCAGGTTTTAGCTATGTGCACGCAGCTCTTTAGCTACGTTAAACGTACGTTTTACATAGCTTCATTTGACAATGGTTGAGGTATTCCATAATTATGGAGTACTTTAATTATTCCTTGTACTTGGTTCCTGACAAACTAGCTGAAAATGGTCCCAAATCTGAATGTGCTTCAGCTGGCAGAACAACAGAATAAAAACAATCATTCTGCTAGCAAAATGACAAGAATGATAAACAACACATTCTACATGCAGAATGGTTGAAGGATTTCTTTTATTCTGCACACAGAATGGCAGAATGGTAGATAAAAATTTGCATGTCACCAAAAATGAAGAATTGTCTTTTTTCGGTGCATCAAAATTTAAACTTAGAATGATGGGGCCTTAAACAATCACTGTAGACCTGTCGGCCTCATTGAATAGCATATTATTAAAGGGAATTTTATCAGGATTATTCAAAAATTTAAAATTGGCTAAAACTTGTTTTCCTAAACAATCATTTCTTTATATACTCATAAACCCAGCAATACCAAAAGGATGTCTATAAAACATGCTAAAATAACATACTGAAAAGGGATTTCCTTACTTGGGCTACGCGCCTAGGTTAGACTAAAACAGTTTTCCCGCTTAAAATTGCAAATATTTGTGACGTATTAAAAGAGTCATACAGGTTCAAGCATTGTAAAATTTGTTGACGATGAAACAATGTCAAACAGTATTTAAGTGCTGTCTATTTTTGGAATTGGAATTTCGTTTTTATTCATCAATTAAAACATCGATTTTGTCACGTTTTGTTGGATTTGATATACTCAACCATTCGGGTTTTATTTATTAATGATAATGAGAGGGTTTTTATTTATTCTAAAAATATTTTTTTAAGACATTTATAGCGGTTTTCCTGGTATACTCCCTTTAAGCTACAAAAGTCCAATTGGGCTTTAATCGCTCACCTTGTTTCACTTGTCACTTCTTTTAAAATGTGAATGGACTAAGCCTTATGAAGATGAAATACGATTGTGAATGATCAGTTTTCCGTAGCACAGTCCCATGTTTAAGTCCAATTACTGGGCCCCAATGGACCATACACTCCCATGTTAAAGTCCAATTACTGGGCCCCAATGGACCATAGCATTCCCACGTTAAAGTCCAATTACTGGGCCCCAATGGACATACCCCCTTTATTTGAACAAACTTGAATACTTTATTCATTTGAATAATTTCAAAATTTTATCCCTTTTTAAGCCACTGCTGGTCCCTTATGAATATCAAATCCTCTTTAAAATGACCCAGATTTTGAATGTAATGTATAAATGATATCCTAGAACAAAGATGATTAAAAATTACCGAAAATAGTCAAGAAAGAAATTTTTTTGTTTATCCATAGTATTACAGTATAAAAATCAAAGTCCCCTAACTAGGCCCCAAAGTACTCTAACCACTTCAATGAAACCCCTACTCCTAGGGATGATTCATGCAAAATAATTAATAAAAAAATCCCTATGTTAAACTGATAAGTCCCCAGTGCATGGCTTGTACCTATGTAACGTGCACCGAGCGGATTATGCACACAATTACTAATACATATGATATATAAGAATTTTCCTTGGGCTACTTGCTGTTTGATTCAAGATAAACTGTCAAATATAAATTTTTTCGTAAGCTACTTTGCTTTATGATTGGATGACAAATGATTGAACAAATGATTCATGTTTAAAAAAAATAATCACATACAATTAACTTATACATATAAAACCAAATTATAAATGTTTCGAATTAACGTTTCGCACAACACTAAACACTATGCCAAGAACTGTGTTTTAAATAAAACTAGTTCTGCAGCACTCCAAACAAATGCCCAGGACTCCGTTTTAAATAAATAAAACTAGTCCTGCCGCACTCCAAACTCGAAACCCCGAGCTACACCAAAGTATCAGAGTTATGTCTCAAACACTTGCTCAGGACTCTGTTTTAAATAAATAAAAGAAATTCCAAAAAGTACATAATATTCAATATATAAAGACAAATAAACATCTTAATTTAGGTACCTGAATAAATTAATATTCATTTGTTTGCTTCAAATGTGTGAATAGCATCTGTTAAATGTAAATAACAGCATTATGTTGAATGTATAATGATATTACTACACCATTGAAATCTTAAATTGTGTACATTTTATGAATGAAAGACACGACAATGTAGCTTTTATAGTGTTGGTCTATATATTGAACAGTAGCAGACAATAACACTTTTTACTAGTATCTATTCATCTAGCCAATCATGTATTATAGTGAAAGTGTTAGTGGAAGATCCTTTCCCAATATTTTATTACTAAACTGAAAAAAGGATACATTAATGTATATACTCTATAAAGGGCTATGCTACAGCTAACCGTAAAACTTGCTATGTTACATAGTGCAAACACGTTTTCTTCTTACACCCTGCTGTGTGTATTTCTGATATCACAAATTTATACTGTATGGTCGAGCGAGAACTTGTTTTGGCCCTGCTATCGCCTGATAGTCACTAATATATTGTTCCAAATTTAAACCATACTTTACATTGGAAGGTACCAAATAATGCATGAAATGCAAGCCCTGCTGTTATGATGGATTTACCAAATTATATAATAGCAATTATTGTAAACTGAAGATCAAAAACTTTACCTTAAAGGGAATATATCAGGGAAAAAAGCTATAAATGCCTTAAAAAAGATAAAATAAGAACAGAACAGAACAGAACAGAACAGAACAGAACACTCTTTTATTTTGGCATAAGCATTACAAATGTATATACACGAAGGTATGATGTTGAACAATACTGAGCTCAAACAAACCTTATCTCGAACCATTTTGTCCAGTGTCATCGGGTTCGAGCCATTGAAGTTCTGCTGTACATATCAATATTAAATACAAACATTTTAGAAAATATGGTAGTAATAGTAATTATAGTGAGAGTGAATAACATGGCTGGTTGACTTGTTATACACATATAACTAATTATTATATAATCACAAATCATATCTAATTAGCTGTTTGCATTAAGCATCTGTTCTTGCATTTAAATGCTTTAATACAATGTATTTAAGGGTGTTTAAAACACAATTTCGGCTTTTTTCTTTAAGCAAATTCATTCAATATTGTATTTTCATATATACCTTTCAATTTTCATTGGGAATCTACCCGTTTCTGAGGATAAAGATAAACTATATGTAGACATTTTTTCATAAAGCGTTCATTTACAGAATGTTCTATACTCCCTCTCCAGCTGCTCTGATTTATCAAAACCTCATACTCCACAACCATAATTTAAGACAAATGTAACATACGAGTCAAATAGGTTAAATATTATATTGATAGGTATTTCATATGTTTTTGTTATGCTAAGCAATGTGCTCGTTGCACGCAAGGCTTAACTAGATAGAGTGCTCGCATTTTTAATAAATAATCCTCCATTTGACAATACTATACCTAGATAATTAAAACTATTGACTCTTTCTATTTCTGACCCGAATATGTCAATTTATCACTTTTACTTAACATCCTGCCCTTTCGAAATACAATCATAGTTTTTTCTGTTTTAACTGTTAAAATCCATTTGTTGCAATATTTTTCTTGATTATCAACTGACACTTGTAATCACGTTTTTGTTACTGAACATAAGGCTGCATCATCAGCAAACATCAAAAGATAAATAGATAGCTGATCATGTGTTATTCTTGTGTCGGTGTTACCTTGAAGAGACAACATTTAAAATTAAGGAGAAAAATATCGGCGAGATTATCTCCCCTTTGCAATAGCCATACTTTGTAATAAAAAAAGTCTGACAGAGTATTCAAGTGTATAAAATCTGAATGGTTTCGTATGTCAAATCCACCAAAACGTGACAAAATTGATATATAAATTGGAGTGGTAAACTTGAAATGAAATCCCCATTCTTAAAATAGACAGCAGTTAAATATTGCTTGACGTCATTCAGAATCTTATTGAGATGAAATTATTTAACTATGTGTAAGCCTGTATCAATTGCAGATCAACTCTTCAAAAAATGCGGTGTACACTACTGGATCCGCCCGTATGTAACAGATCAACTTGAAATCAAAATGAAATCACGTGACTCATTTAATAAATCATACAATATGTTGCACTTTTAAGCAAGAAATTTATTTCAGTTTAACCTAGGCATGTAGCCCAAGTTAGGAAATCCCTTTTTAATGTATAATTTTTACATGTTTAAATAGATATCCTTTTGGAAATACAGCGTCAGTGAGTGTATATAGGCTGAATTGGAAAAAATGTTTTTAGCCAATTTTAAAAATCCTGATGTATTCCCCTTAATGTGTATATGCCTCTGGATAAACCAATTATTTGCAATATGAGCAAGGTTGAAGAAACTAAGTTGGTTTGATATATTCAGCCAGTGGTGTAGCTTCCTACAGGAACTGTAGGCATGTGCCTACATATTTTTCTAAGAAAAAAAAACCAAAAACAACTGCCTAATGGGGTAGGGGTGTAAACTATAAATTTGCAACAAAAAATTACTGAATAGTTATGATCCCGATATTTCACATCATTTTATGAATTTATTTGGTTATAAAACTGTGAACTCAAGGTTGATATTAATGATAACCAGACCCATAAAAACACCAAAACACACCTACGACAGCCTAGCTGAAGGAAAAAATCGGGGGTGCATGCCCCCTGGCCCCCACCTATACAACTGTGCCTACACATCGTGTTTAGCCAAGCTATGCTCCTGTTAGCATCATTATTCAATGAGGATTAAAAGACAAACAGTTTACCTGATCATTTTTTCCCTTGGATCCTGAAAGTTTAACCAGCACACCCATCTCTACATATGGGTAAAATTATTGCCTTTAACTCAAAAAGAAACTTAGACACCAATGGAACATAAACTTTAAGGTGATGATATAATAGAAACACAAACACCGTCACCACTACAACATCATTATCATCATCATCATTATCACCATCATTATCACCATCCTTACCACCATCATCATCATTATCATCATTATCACCATCCTCATCATCACCACCCTTACCACCACCATTATCATCATCATCATTATTATCATCAACAACAACAAACTCCAATAAAACAATAACATTGATGATTCCTATCCAAAATGGACATAACAAAGCTAGTTTTGTAAATCAGACATGAGAAAGGTTAAGTCAATGTTAAAAAAACTGATACTGGAAGGAATTGAAATTACTTGGAGAATAAATAGAATCATATGAGGAGAGCTAAAATATTGACGAAACAATTGTTTATTATAAATTAGATAAATTATGCTAGCTTCGTATCGAAAACCTCCTGATGTGCTTAACACAGGCCAGTGTTGTTGATTGAAACTTTGATTAAAAGATTATCATTAGTGTGGTTATATATTTGCACAGTGTTAATACTTGTTATTAAACTTAATAGATCCTATTCGATAATTTCAAATAAGATGTTATCCAAATATCTGTATTATTGACAATAATTACTACCAAATTACCAATCTACCATTTCAAGTGTTTTCAAATTATATTTTCAAACACACTGTCTAGCTAATTCATAGAGGAAGAACCCATCAAACATTACCTCCCTTTATTAGAGAAAATATGTATACGTTATTGAAACATAATGTGGACATTAGATATGGACAGAATTTAAACATCATTCAATTATAAGTCGTTGAGCATAATAATTCGCAAAACATAAACTACTTAAATTGTATCCTGCAATAATTCGATATTTGAAGTCAGTGTCAGTATACTTTGACTGGATGGGGTACCATACCATGTGACATGATTCTCCAGTGTGACAGCACTTAGAAAACTGTCTCAAGCAAACACTATGGTGATATAACTGAAAAAATGTCGAGTTAAAAGGTGTTTTTCAGTATACAACAACAACTTGTAACATCTATAATAGCAATCCCACCTTTAGTAAGATTTTATATTTAGTAATCAGGGGCATATCTAGGATTTCAGTTTACAGGGTGCAACACAAAATCTGGATGTTCTTCAGTAAAAATATAGTGGATTTTAATAAAATGTTCTACTTTAGGGGATTGGAGGTAGGGGGTGGGGGCGTGTGCCATGGTTTTATGATTGTAATTATCCCCAGCTGAAGGCTTACAGGTGAGTCTATGTAGTACAGCTTGCAGATGAGCTTATGTAGTACAGCTTACAGGTGAGCTTATGTAGTACAGCTTACAAAATACAGTTCCTATTAAAGCATGTTTGGCAAACAAATAAAAATTCTACTCACCAAACAATATAATTTATATTTTTTTATATTGGTTTAAATTTTATTCACCATAATACATGCACATGTGTATACTAATATTTAGGAAATAAATAGATGTACTGAGGTAGAAGTATACAATATATATCTTGGTTAATACATATGTGCTGTCATTTTGATTATTATTTTTGGACATATGATGTAGAGTTTTGACCCCTATTTCTTTTGCACAATGCATTGTAGAGCTTTGACCCTCCTTTCTGGACACACAATGCAGACTTCAGAGCCCTTGTTTAATCCAGGGTTCAATCCCCTCTTGCCTAGGAACTCCTGGCTAGGAAAGAGCTTATGCCAGATAAAGTTTTTATTTAGATTAAATGTAGTTTAGACTCCTACATGTATATAATTTGTTTGAATTTAGAGTTTTGACCACCAAATTTTAGGCTGCAATGTAGAGTTTGGACAAAAGGACAGACCCTAGAGACCTGACTCCAACAAAGCTTTTAGGAGACCTCCATGAAAAGCTACATGTAAAATATCAAAGGTCCAGACCTTGAATTTTCAGATAAATGTTTATTACAGTTTCACTTAAAATCTGCTAATAAGACCTGTGGAAGGGGCATTTGTAGTTGAATCACACTAGCTCAAGAACTTGTCCGAGATCTTGTGGTTATATAACTGCTGTGCAAGCCTGGTTAAGATTCAATGCAAAATGTGTGTGACATCGAATCTATAACATTTTCCCTATTTATCTCTATATAAAACAGTGACCCATGTGGGAGCCTCAAATTTGACCCAAAGGACCTGACTTCAACAAATCTTTTAGGGAACCTCGATGCAATGCTACATATTAAAGTAGTTAATGTCTAAGCCTTGAACTTTCAGAGAAAAATGATTTTTTAAAGTTTCACTTAAAATGTGGTTATAAGCCTGTGGCAGGGGCATTTGTGGTTGAATCAAGCTGGTTCAACAACTCATTCGAGATCTTGTGGTTATATAACTGCTGTGCAAGTTTGGTTAAGATTCAATGAAAAATGGGGATGCTAACGTGTCTACAAGAAAAAAGTTCATGGAACGGCAACGGATGACGGACAATTTACCATGACATAAGCTTATAAGTCACATGGATTGCCACTGGGATTGCAACAAAAGTAGATTGAGTACCTATGACCTACTTTTCTGACAATACCAGTGACCTTTTTTTTCTGGTAATGCGGGTGACCAATTTTTGCAATCCCAATGACTTGTTGTTATTTTTCTGGCAATCGTGGTGACAATATTTTCAAGCAATCTTGGTGACTTGTTTTATTTTTCTGGCAATCCAGATAACTTATTTTTCTGGCTATTCCGGTGAATTCATTTTCTGGCAATCCTGATAACCTAATTTTCTGGCAATCTCAGAGACTTATTTTTCTGGCCATCCTTCCATTCCGTTATAAATCCTTCTCCCATATCCTTTCCTGAAACAATGAAAAGAGAAACATGAATGTCACAAATTATCATACAAAACTATTTGCAATTTCCCGTTATTTCCCTGAAGGTTCAAATTCAACTACAATAATAAAGAGGTGTTATTCTAATATTATTATATAAACAAATGTGAACAAATTCCTCAAATATGGCCATAATAAATCAATTGCTTGATTATCATACCAACCCATACCCATCCTGTTTGCTTTCATACCCCCCCCCCCCCCTCTCCCCCCACAAACACACCACCCTACCTCCACCTTTTAAAGAAAAATTTGGATGGGCAATTTTATATTTATAAAGGCCTAATATAGTTCTTTGAGACATTAAGACAAAACATGTACATATATACATATATAAAACATTTGTAGACAAAAATAAATGATTTTCTATTACAAAATGATAAGACAGAAAGATTTTCTCTATGAGGGAGCGAGTGAGATCTCTCTCTTTCTCTGCCATGTGGTGTTATTGAGCTAGACACTTTACCTGCATATATGCTTTGCACTTGGTCCTACCTAGGAGGACTATGAGAGTGATTCGTGTAAGGGACAAGAACTTGTCTGACAATCAAACAACATTAAATAAGTTTAAAACATTACCAGTAACTAAACTTACATGTAATTAATAGCAACTTGTTTTTTCACTTTTTTTTTTCTTTTATTCCGATATCAAATTTATAAATACTGAGTTGTTACATGAACAAAAAACATATTTGTACAGAGATTTTAGCAATTCTGCTACTTTCAACTAATAATAAACCAAAACTTACTTTGTTGAAGTTTTGTTTGTAAACCAATCAACTATGAACCTTCCCAACATGGAAAAAACGGCAAAGATTAACATAAAAAATGCCAGCAGTCCTGCTTTTAGTGTGTCCTTGTTTATTCCATATTTCCGTGGTTTCCCATGAATCACCATTAAATAATGATTGAACTGTTTCTGAGCTAGATTGTCATGGTCGAATGGATAAGGAGCACCAAGACGATATGCAGCAGCGAAACCAGACATCACACCTACTTCATGTGTGTTGACCAAAGTGTACGAACCACAGTAGTATGTATTTTGGATACCCTGAATATATCTCATTAGTGGCACAGTGAAAGCGAAGTGACGCCATGAGTGTGAGAACTGCCGCCACCAGTGTTGAAGTATCACATTTTTCTTCTCTATCTTATCGATTGTCCAATTTTCCGAACATTCATCATCAAGAAATATGGTCTGAAAGACGTGTTGCTGTTCATTGCGAATTTTCTTCAACTGGGGTTGATAATTTGATAAATCGAATGACATTTCAATTTTTGTTGGGTCTACGTCATCTGTTCTGACCAGGTACTGATCTGTGTCTTTGTGAAGCTCGTAGTGTTTTTCCATGTAGTTTTGGTCGTCATGGGTAACTATCAAATCATTAAAGTATCTCACGTTACCCAAGGTCTGCTTTTCCATAAAAGTAGGATTTCTTAACACCTTGAGAACTGTTTCTGCATCACAAGCAAAAATGATGTCATTAAAGACCTCTTCCTTTCCTTCCATATCTACAACATGAACTCTTCCATTTTCCCTAGTAACGGATTTCACGGGTCTATTTCGACAGAATTTTGCTCCTGATTTTTTTATAATTGTTTCATACATATTTTCCAGGTTAGGAAAAGCGAACATTTCAGGGGTTTGACTCAATAACCTTTCTGTGTCGTAGTCAAACAGTCGAAGATCCTCGTCCAGAAATACCCTGGCCATGATTGCAGCAGAAACATTTGGTGTCTGGTTCCCAGTTCCAAAGAAAAGAGCTGTTAAGGGAAACACCATCTTGTTCATGAACTCCTCAGAGTAACCAAACCATCTTAGAACTTTTGCAATCGGCAAGAAAATAAATATTGCCTCAAATCTATAAATCAATTTTAATGTTTTCTCAAACCTTGCAATGTCTTCCCTCAAATTTTTTGTGAGTTCTGAGTCTGAATAGTTTGTCCAAGCAGTGTTCCCCTTTCCAAATGATATCATCATGTGTACAGGATGTGTGTCAAGGTCATGTTCATTGATGAGATTCAATGTGTTTCTATAGGTGGGTGTACCACCCTGTACTCCGTAGTTCACAAAAGTTCCTCTCTCAGTGGTCATGTCACCTGTGCTGGCTACACCACCTGAAATGTAAAGATGAAGGGTGTGCAAGACTGGATTGACGTGGGGGAAATGGTGAAATTGATAAGGTCATTCATGCCAGAGGTTGTAGGTTCAATTCCAGGCTTGACCCAATGGTTTCTCATTAACAACTCTGCCGAGTCCTTGGTTTTTGATGTGACAAACCTGATAAAGTTGGTAATATTAGACACTTACATGGTATTCTCTTTATCCTGTCACTTTTTCTAAATCATTTTTTGATTAATTTATATAGGGGTTAAAAGTAGTTCCGTCCAGGTCAATATGTATAATATATACATAATGACGTCATGTGCCTGATAAAATTGCATTTATGTGATAAATTTATGTTTATCAGGCATGCAGTTTATCCACAGAAATGAATGCATTGACATGATAAATAGAGAATACCATGTTAGTATCTGATATTATCAACTTTATCAGGTGAGGCTTAGAAACAAGAGGGCCAAGATGGCCCTTTATCACTCACCTGACTGACCTTGAGTCACCCAACATTAGTAGATTATAAAATACATGTTCGCTCAAAATTCCAGAAAGACGAGATGGGCAAGCAGTTAGAATTTTGAATTGTTTTGAAGATGTAACAGATGCGTAGAAGAGTTTAAACTTGGTAGAGGTTCACCCACGGTAAATGTCAGTGAAATTACATCAAAATCAGGTCAGTAGATTCTGACAAGAAGGCTTTTGAAGTTTTTACTATAGATGCTGAGTCTTCGAACTAAGATGAAAATCCAGTTCCATCACAAAACTAACCTCTCATGTTTGAGAACGGTTTCAAACTAAAGCACTAGACTAAACTATTGTGCATGAAACAATCCGCAGTTCCAGCATAATAAATATTCCTATGAGTTTCAAACACAAGCGTTCCCAATTGGCAAAGTATATCGCTTGAAAGAATCTTTGTCGCAGTGCACTATCCCCCAAAAACAATTAAGCTCCTCCTACAAGATTTCAAGTACACTTTGACACTGAAAATCTCAAGCAGACTTCTTGCTGTTATGAAATTAGCTTTGCTATATACAGACATTTATGCTATAAAACAGGAAGTAATTTGACATAAAACTAACCCCGCCCCCTGGCTGCCATGTTTTTTGACGAATCAAGATGGCTTGAACAAACTTGGTAGAGAGTCACCCAAGGAACATTTCTGTGAAATTATTTTAAAATCAAGCCATTAGTTTCTGACAAGAAGATTTCTTAAGTTTTTACTATAGATTATATAGTAAACTAACCCCACCCCCTGGCCGCCATGTTTTTTTTACGAATCAAGATAGCTTGAACAAACGTGGTAGAGGGTCACCCAAAGAGCATTTCTGTGAAATTATTTAAAATCGAGCCAGAAGTTTCTGACAAGAAGATTTTTAAGTTTTTACTAATTAAACTTGCTTCGCCCCCTGGCGGCCATGTTTTTTGACAAATCAAGATGGCTTGAACAAACTTGGTAGAGGGTCACCCAAGGAACATTTCTGTGCAGTTATATCAAAATTGGCCCAGTGGTTTCAGAGGAGAAGTTGTTGGAAGCTAAAAGTTAAAGACCGACGACAGACGATTGCTGATGGACGACAAACGATGGACACCAAGCGATCATAAAAGCTCACCTGTGAGCCTTTGGCTCAGGTGAGCTAAAAACACTAAAAAAGTCAAATAATTATTACAATGGATAAAAAGAATCTCATTACCATTAATAAATAAAATTCAAATGGTTTCGTTTATCAAATCAACCAAAACATGACAAAATCGTTATTTAAATTTGAGTGGTAAACTTGAAGCGAAATCCCCATTTAAAAATAAACAGCACTTCAAAACTCCATATAGCTCAACATAAGTCTTCAGCTGAAAATAAACTGGGGCCTCCATGGCCGAGTGGTCTCAGTAAGTGCCGCCTCCACATCACTGCCCTTTCACCACTAAGGTCATATGTTTGAGTCCTGTTCGCTTCAAAAAATTTATGTAAGAAAGTTTTGCCAGTTACTTGCTGAAGGACAGTGGTTCTACTCAGGTTCATTCTAAGGTCTTCCTGCACCTATACAACTGGATATGCCATATATATATATATAACCTGAAATTTTCATTCTGAGGTCTTCCTGCACCTATACAACTAGATATGCCATATATATATATATATATATATATATATATATATATAACCTGAAATGTGTTGAACATGGTATTAAACCCCATTAAAAGAGAAGAAACATTTACCCCAAACAATAGTTGATTGAATATTTAGCGTCATTTTTATGCAATCGAGGGCTAACAGACGATCAGTTAACCTAACCACTGTTTCCTGGGATTAACCAGTACTCGAGCACACCCTATCTCCGCAAGTAACTGATAACTTTCCCACTTGAATCAGTGGTGAGAGACGAATGATAATGAGACACAATGTCGTATATCAATCATCACGGAGACTGTTGCCGGGCGGGGGATTCGAACTCACGACCCCTGGATTGATAGTCAGGCGCGTAACCGACTGAGCTAATCGGGCCCGGCCCCAAACAATAGAACCATTACATTAAGTTATCTACTCCTGGACACAATACATGAGAACCATTATTACCCTTTATTCTTGGTTCCCATATTTTACATTTTACAAAATATAAATTTTAGGAACCCGTTGTACATGTACAAACCTGGCACTGAACGTCTCTCCCATATCTCCGCATCAAACATGTCTGGATTCTTGCACAGACTGTAAGCAGCAGCCGTACCCGCAGCCCCGGCCCCAACAATCAACACACGGCGCCTCATCATGGTATCAGATATCGCTATCTGGAATAACAACAACAGGGTGTTACAGAAATTAACAGATGAGTTTTACAGGAATAACAACAACAGTGTTTAGACAGTTTAGAGAAATTAACAAAAACAATGTTTAGAAGAATACTAACATGGTTTGGAGGAATAACAACAACAATTTACAGATAAATAACAACAACATGGTTTAGAGGAATTCCAACATGATTTAGGTCAGAACAACAACAATGTTTAGAGGAATAACAACAACATGGTTTAGAGGAATACCAACATGGTTTAGAGGACTAACAACAACATGGTTTAGAGGAATAACAATTACAATATTTAGAGGAATACCAACATGATTAAGAGCACTAACAACAACATGGTTTAGAGGAATAACAATTACAACATTTAGAGGAACAACAATGATTAGAGGAATAACAACAACATGGTTTAGAGGACTAACAAAACAATGTTTAGAGGACTAACAACAACATGGTTTAGAGGAATAACAACAACAATGTTTAGAGGACTAACAACAACATGGTTTAGAGGAATAACAAAACAATGTTTAGAGGACTAACAACAACATGGTTTAGAGGAATAACAACAACAATGTTAAGAGGAATAACAACAACATGGTTAAGAGGAATAACAACAACAATGATTACAGGACTAACAACAACATGGTTTAGAGGAATAACAAAACAATATTTAGAGGACTAACAACAACATGGTTTAGAGGACTAACAACAACAATGTTTAGAGGACTAACAACAACATGGTTTAGAGGAATAACAACATGGTTTAGAGGAATAACAACAACAATGTTTAGAGGACTAACACCATGGTTTAGAGGACTAACAACAACAATGATTAGAGGACTAACAACAACATGGTTTAGAGGAATAACAACAACATGGTTTAGAGGAATAACACCAACATGGTTTAGAGGAATAACAGCAACTATGTTCTACACAAATGTATTAGTAAAAACAGTTGTGTTTAAAGGCAGTATATGGTAAAAAATGTCTAAAAAAAATAAAAAAATTTATAAAGTGAATACAAAACATCTTATTATCATTTGTAAATGTAGTAGAAACGAGGGCCTGAGGACACTCTACTGCCTCAGTATGACTGTGGCCATTGCACATTTTGAAATTTCGCAATATTAACATTCTTTAGGGGTCGTCTTAACTCCTTATGGATAAATATCCCCACTACACCAATACTGAACAATTGTTAATTGCTATGAAAAGGAAATACTTTAAATTTCCATACCATTCATCTGTAAAAACAAATATAGTCCCCGTACAGGACCCTTATATATCCCAGCCCCTTGATTTGTCAAAACTTCAATCACACTCATAGATAATTGTTATGAGCAGGAATGCTATAGATTTTAAATTGAATTTTTATTGTACACATGAATACGAAAATGAAAAAAAAAGAAGAGTTTTCCCTATAATACTCCTATGTATAAAAGGCACCATGCAGGGTCACTATATATTCCAAACCTTTGATTTGCAGAATATTTAAATCATTGCTGATATAAAGATAATTTAAATGATATACCAGTATGAACAAGTTTTGAGTCTTTTGACAGAAAGGTTATTTAAAGGGAGATTTATGAAAATTCCTAATTTAAACTATATTGCCCCCATGACCCCTTATGGAATTTCAATCCTCTTCATTAAACAAAATCAAACTTACTCTTTTATGCTTTTGATTTCAAATTGAGCAACATATTAACCGAAATGGACGAAAAAATGAGAATTGTCCGTTTTCCCATAGTATTCCTATGTAAAACTCAAAGTCCCCTTACAGGGCTGCTATACATCCCAGGGTCCCTTGATTTGACAAACTCAGAACTATTAATCATAGGGATAATTTGTATCAAATATGACCAAATTTGACTGACCAGTTGCTAAGAATAAGATTTTTGAAAATGTTCAATTTCAACCTTTTTGTGACCCCACCTGGTCCCCTTTAGAAAGTCAAAAATAGTTAGAGCACATGTTTTGTGTTGTTCATTTTAGTTTCATTTGTTCAATAGTACTAATATGTGTTCCTGTGCATACCACAAACACAAGTTTTTAATTTTGTTAGATGTTTAAATAGGTACCCTGGTGACAATAAGGACTGAGTGAGCCTATAAGCATGTGTTGTACTTAATGTTTTTGGCTTTGCCATTTTTACCATTTTGAAAAATCCTCGATATATTTCTTTTAACAGGAATAATAGCAATAGGGTTGTTAATGGATCAACAACAAAAACAGTTTTACTGAAATAACAACAGGGTTTTAAAGAAATAACAACAACAGGGTTTTAAAGAAATAACAACAAAAGGGTTTTAAAGAAATAACAACAGGGTTTTAAAGAAATAACAACAACAGGGTTTTACAGAAATAACAACAACAGGGTTTTACTGAAATAACAACAGGGTTTTAAAGAAATAACAACAACAGGGTTTTACAGAAATAACAACAAAATAGTTTAACAAAAGTAACAACAAAATAGTTTTACAGAAATAACAACAACAGGGTTTTGCATAAATAAAAATAACAAGGTTTTACAGAAATAAAAACAACAAGGTTTTACAGAAATAACAACAACAAGGTTTTACAGAAAGAAAAATAACAGGGTTTTACAGAAATAACCAAAAATACATGTATGGTTTACAGATATAAAACAGAATGTTTTAGTGCATTAACAACAACAGTTGTTCAAAGAAATAAATGAAAAGGTTTTACAAAATTAACATTTTACAGGAAAGAAAAAATTACAACACTAAAAATTAAAAAAATATCATGTTTTTAATTGAGTATATACACCATTTCTACGCATAAATTGTTATAATTTTCTGAAACTAAGTTGTCTCTTGTATATTTAACAATATAACAAGACTATGTATCTTATACACACCTATTGTTTTTTTCAACCTGTAAGCAATTGTAAAGTGATGCATGTTAAACAGGCCACGTTAAAAAAAGTTATCAACATGATCAGACTGCCAAGATTAGTACCCTTCTTAAATAGAAATTTGTTAAAAAGTTAGTTTGAATTATCACAGAACCACATGTTAAATGTATACAAATAAGTAAAAAATTTAAAGGTTTGTAATAAGAAGTGGATAAGAAGAGGTTGATGTATAAAGATGCATTAATAAAGTTTACATTAAATAATATCTATTTCTAAGTGCTAAAATTGGTTACTATGTCAAATATCTTTTTTATTTAAAAAAATAGAACAATTAAACAACCTCATAATAAATGCTTAAAACAATGAATTGACATTCTTCTTCCGGTTAAAGGTCAGGAGTCTTCTTAGACTGTAAGGTTGACCTGGTTAGGGGGGTGAAACAGCCATCCTCCTCTAGATTATTTACAATTAAAAGCGCCCGATATATTACCATTAAAATCATATACACGACAGCTAACTCCTACGGACCGACGAAGAAAGTTCCTGGAACTGCGACTAGGGCAACCTTGAAGTCTTCGATGGTGGGATGATCGGTGATCGCTGTGGGAAGCCTGTTCAATTCCTGTATGGTCCTCGGATAGAAGGAGTACTTGTACACTCTCTTGGACGCAATAGGTTGGTAGAATTGGTGACCTCCTCTGGTACGCATGTCGTTGCGCCTGAGTATCGGTCCTGGATCGACATCTACCAAGCCTCCTTGGATTTTGTAGAGCATTGTAAGTCTCTGGGTTCTCCTTCTATGTGCGAGTGAATCCCATCCTAGATTGATTATCATGTTGGACACACATCCTGGGGTCCTCTCCCAGTAGTTGCGCATTACAAAGCGAGCTGCCCGTCTTTGTACCTGTTCCAGCCGGTTAATGTCAGTGGTTAGGTGGGGATCCCATGCTGATGAAGCATACTCTAGTGTTGATCATACCAGTGTATTGTAGGTTGTCTCGCGTACCTCTTTAGTGCAGTTATGCAGGTTCCGACGAAGAAATCCCAAAGTCTTCGACGCCTTGGACGATATGTTGTCGACATGGGTCTTTGGTGAGAGATCTTCGCTGATGGAGACACCAAGATACTTGGCACTGTCGACTGCTTCTAAAATATGGCCATGCAGCATGTAATTTGTATCTTGCTTGAACCTCTTGTTGGTGCAAATCCTAATGACCTGACACTTCTCTGGATGAAACTTCATTTGCCATCTATCCTCCAATTCCTGTAAGGAATCTAGTTCCTGCTGTAGCTTCAGGGCATCATCAGGGTCCTTGATGTGACGGTAAAGTAGACCGTCATCTGCAAAGAGGCGTGTCTCTGATGTTGTAGATTCTGGGAGGTCGTTTATAAATGCCAGGAAAAGGAGAGGTCCTAGTACCTCCCTGGGGTCGCCTGAAACAACATCTGCTTCTGATGAGCTGATTCCTTCTAGTGTCACACGTTGCTTTCTGTAGCTGAGGAAAGACTGTATCCAGCGAAGGGTGTTGCCTCTTACTCAGTAAAACTCTAGTTTGTGTAGCAGGTGTTGATGGGGGACCTTGTCGAAAGCCTTAGAAAAATCTAGGAGTACAACATCAACTTGGTCTTTTCCTGTTCGTAGTTGACTAGTGATTCCCTGGATAGTGGTGATCAGCTGAGTCTCACAGGAGCGTTTGGCGCGGAAACCATGCTGGTTGTCACAAAGGATAGTGTGCCAGGTGAAATGCTGCATTATGTTACTGTGGAAAATATGCTCCAGTATCTTGCAAGTAACTGATGTGAGTGAAACAGGTCTGTAGTTAGACGCCTAATGTTTATCACCTTTCTTGTAAAGAGGTACAATGTTTACGCTCCTCCAATCCAACAGTACATCTTCAGAGTCGATCGATAACTGAAATAGTCTGGATAGTACAGGTGACAGTTCCTCAGCAGCTACTCGTAATATAAATGTTGGTATACAATCGGGACCGGCTGCCTTGTGTGGTTTAAGGTTACCAAGAAGCTTTGCGACTCCGGTGGGGTGGATCTCGAGCCCCATCATAGTTGGGTGAGTGCTTGGTCCCTTGTCTGGAATACTTGTAGTGTCTTCTTTGGTATTGACTGACTGGAATTGGTCATTGAGGATGTCCGCTTTTCTTGAGCTTTCACTCTGAAGGAATCCGTCCTTATTGATGAGGGGAGATACACCTTCTGTCTCTTGCCTCTTACTCTTTATATATGACCAGAAACGCTTGGGGCTCTTCCTCAGATCATCGCTAACAACGTCTTGAATGTAGGACTTCTCAGCTGTTCTGGTCTCTTTCTGGACTGCTGTTTGTAATATCTTGTATCTTTCCCATGTTCCCAGACTTCCTGGCCTTCCAGTGGGCTCTCTGCTTCCTTCTCATCATCCTACGCAGCTTGGTGGTGACCCAAGGGTGTGTCTGTCGAGTGCAGGACATTTTAGTAGGGATATACTGTTCTAAAGATGATGCGATGGCTGCTTTGAATGATGCCCACATACATTCAATAGACTGGAAGGTTGTGTCGGTAAACGTCTGACTGTACTGCGTCATATGATGTTTGATGCCATCTATGTTGGCTTTCTTCCATAAATATATCTTTCTACGAGATAGTCGAAGTCGTTGGGGTTGATGAGCTGTGTCTAGGAGAACAATGTCATGGTCACTCTTTAGTCCTATTGGTGGTAATGGTTTGCATCGTATCTTGAAACTTGGGTGGCTTGTGAAGACAAGATCAAGCGTGTTCTGTAGTCTAGTTGGGAAATCTACTAGTTGTTCAAGGCTCATATCCATGGCAATATCAAGGAATGCCTGGCTCACACGTTGATGGTATATATGAGGTACCTTTGAAATGGTGTTTCTTGTCCAATCAACGTCTGTAATGTTGAAGTCTCCTCCAATGATGAATATAGCCTTCTTGTATTTATTCTTGAGTCTTGTGAATTCGGCGCTGACCATTTCAAGATAACTTTCATCAACTTTATCTGGAGGACGGTAGTATGATGTGA
This sequence comes from Panopea generosa, assembly GCA_029582155.1. Lineage (NCBI taxonomy): Eukaryota > Metazoa > Mollusca > Bivalvia > Adapedonta > Hiatellidae > Panopea > Panopea generosa. The sequence goes on along the minus strand of CM055910.1, from coordinate 44,595,040 downwards.
GGACCATTCTCTTCTTGCCTTTTTTGATGGTGCCAGAGATAAGTTCAAGTTGCTTGTGTGTCTCAACATCTAACACTTCAATATCGTCTTTTACTGCTAGGAGCACTCCGCCATGGGGGCCATTTACTATCTTGACGGTAAACTTTAAAACCAAGTGACGGATCGAAGAAGTATGGAGATGCGATGTCATCTGATAGCCAGCCTCTGTTCTTAGTATGATGTCTGGCCTTGTAGTTTCAACTAAAACATTATTATGGAATAAATCCATTGAGTGGTAATTCACTCATGTGAAAGGTAAGTGCTGTTCTATTTTCATTTATTTGCACTTTAACAGCCTCATGTCATTTTAGTTTGACACGTAAATCATCCAGGCATGTGATCAAAATCTGGTGACGCCATTTAGTTGAAAGCATGTTAAGGTCACTGTACTATAATGTGAATGATGAAGGCAATTTGCATATATATGTTATCATTTATTTAGAACTTTATTATTTTATAGTTGTTTAAGCTATTATATACTAAGTAAAAACAAATACCATCATAATTATTTGATTGTGACACTTAATCGTGGTGTGAAACTATTAAGTTTATGCAAAAAAAAGAGTTTATTCATTAATCTATGTGTGGTACGTAACATCTCAATGAGGTACGAAATTGTAGTTATACGAAACCTCTGTAATTCCATTGACCTAACGTAAATTTATGGAACAGGCAATGGGCATGTATTTGTTATATTTTTTATAGGAAATTATTATTTTATAGTTATTTAAACGTTGTAATCAAGCATTTAGTACTAAATATTGTACGACGATTCCTGTGATCGAAAACCGCTAACACCACCATATTGAAAATATGTCCCCTGTCAGTGATGAAATATAGTACAAGCAAATGATAACTCGCCTAAACAAGATCCAATTCCAATACACCACCTGTTTTGTGCAGGGAAGGCCTAGGTTTGTTGCACCGGTTCATAATCGCTGAAAGAACATGTTGCGTAACTGGTAGGAGATCGTTTACATAAGTTACCGATCTACACGACAGCCGGGTATTTATTTATGTTTATGACTATGCGCACGATAGCCGCGTGAAAGTTTTGCCTAATGTGTGCTCAAAAGATCTACATCTTCGTTGATTTATCAAACTTGACAATTACTCAACGGTGCTCAAAGAAAGAAAAACAGAATATAATTTGAGAAAATAAATAATACAAATCAGGTATAATACATATATCCATTGTATACCTAATACCGAGATATACCTATTACCGCGAATGACCGTATAATAACAATCTGAGAACACATGCACAAAGCTCCAACTTCGGTTAGCGTCGGCATTTGTTTACATTTCGTACCGGCAACTGTTTATTCCTCAGCACATTTAGTAACTTTATAACTGTTTATTATCGATGCCATTTTTTACATGGTTGACACAGTTTCAGACTCGCGGTAATAGATATGACCAGTATATGTAAATGATGGCATCAATGATAAACAGTAATAAAGTTACTTAAGTGTTCTGAGTAATAAACAGTTGCCGGTGTAACGTTTTAAATTGACTTACATAGAATAATGACTGGGGCGGAGTGGGGATGGGGGTGGGTGTGTGTGTGTGTGTGTGTGGGGGGGGTCATTATTTTATATAACATAATGACCCCCCGGTCAGAATATGACCGGGGGTCATAACCCCCCACACGTAAAAAAAATGACCCTCACATAGAATTGTGACCCCTATAGAATAACGACCCCCTAACCCAAACCCTAACCCTAACCCATCTAAGGTACACTTACAACATAATTATCCCCCGCCGATAGGCATCGGAGGAGAATATGGTAATGGCACCCGTCCATGTGTGCGTCCGTGCGTGCAACATTTTTGTGACCGCAACTCCTCATTCGTTATTGGACGGAATTGATTCAAACTTTCAGGGATTACTACTACCGAAGCCTAGTTGTGCAGGAAGAAAAAAAGATGGATTTGCTCCACCTGTTCAGGAGTTATGGCCCTTTGTTACTTTTTTCTTATATATATATATATATATATATATATATATATATATATATATATATATATATATATATATATGGAGATAATTATTTGTGAATAACCAAGACATAAAAGACCAGACTACGGCGAGTGCGCCTAGCTACAATGCAAACCATAGATACAATATCAAGGCCTCGTGCTCACCGTATCGGCCATTTCCAAGCGGGGAAAAAACGCCCAATCGTGGTCAAATTCAACTACCATCAGGACAAGCTACGTATCAAACAAACGTCATTTGACAAACTGAAGGACTCAATCATCAGAATTAGCGATCAGTACCCAAAAGCAATCCAGGAACGCAGAAAAAAACTTATTCCAATTATGATTAAGGCAAAATCTGAAAACAAAAAGGCAGTATTAGACTATGACAAACTATACATTAACGGTTTTTGTACAGAGCGGACAATTTTACAGATGCCTAGGTCAGACCCAAAGAACAGTTGAAATTCCTACTCTGGAATGTACAGGGGATTAAACAAAAACTGTCAGACTGTGATTTCTTAAACTTCGTAAATCAGTATGATATTTTGCTTTTAACTGAAATTTGGAACTCAAATATTTCTTGTGTGAATATTGATGGTTATAACGAATTTTCATGTTTTAGACCGAAATCTAATCGGAAAGCTAAACGTCATAGTGGGGGTATAATTATATATTACAAGGAAAAATATGAAAATATGATTGAGCTTGTTAATGTAAACAATAACGGTATTATATGGTTTAAATTAAAAAAGCAGTTTTTTGGTAGCGCTAACGATCTGTACTTTTGCACATGTTATATCCCCCCTGAGAGCTCAACTATTTATAAAAATGCAAACTCAAATCTTTTTTAATACGACTTCTTTAACCAATTAAACACCGATATTGTTAAATATCAATACTATGGTGATATTTATGTCACAGGTGACTTCAACTCCAGAGTAGGTCAACGGTCAGATTTAGTCGATAGTATTAATCTTGACCGATATGTTGACATGCCGTTAAGTGATTTCCCCCTGCAAGGCATACCTGTACGGTATTCCCTGGACAATACAGTGAACACGTTTGGCAACAAGCTGTTAAATCTCTGTAAAGAGAATAGCCTAGCTATTGTGAACGGTCGCCTTGAGCAAGGTAAATTTACCTGCTTTAATTTGATCAGAAATCGAACCGCATCGAGTGTTGTGGATTATTTAATTACTGAGTTGAATAATTTTACAAGTTTATCGGATATGAATATATATATATCTTTATTTAAGTCTCATCTATGTACAAACATATAAATAAAACATACAGTAACACATACAACGTACATAGCCATTCAATATTAGAATTACAAGAGACTATCGCTATAATATTGACATAAAATATATACAACTATCACAGATTATTCATGCATTATTTTTGAAAAAGATGTATACTATAAAGCATTATACACTAAGAATTGAGACACCGGCGCTAATCTTGGCTCGAGACCTAAAAGATTATTAAAATAACTTTTGTTAAATCGTGAAAGGAAAAATAAATGCAAATGCATCGCTATATAGTCAAAAGCTTTTTAAAAAATATTTTAAAAGATCAGTTATCACCCAGATCAGATCTGGAATGACCTGATTAGCACCGATTTCTCAACATAATATAAAATTAATTTGTTTTACATTTAAGATATAATACATTATTTATATAAAATATTTCTACGTTTTTGTAGTATTGTAAAACAGGTTTTGGCACATATTCTTATCATATCTTTATTGGAAAAGAGAAACTTCATTTTATTACAGTCATCAAAATTATTAAAGTTTGCATCTATGCTTACTGCTTTAAGCATCAGATCTGTCCTAATATCTTTATAAGAGGCACATTTTAAAATAACATGACACTCATCTTCTATAGCATCATTACAGAAAGGACATAACCGGTCATTCTCATTAATACCCTCATATCGACCAGTTTCTAGTTTTAATGGCACAACACCACATCTGAATTTTGCAAACGCTGATCTATGCTTCATTGGTAGCACAATTTTACAGTAATTTTCTACTTCATAATCATTTTTAAAAAGCCTATAAGTTCTTAATTTGTTACGTCCATTACCACGTATACTAGTTGTTTGATTTACACTTGCTTTCCACTCCGTAATATATATAGACATCATCTTTTCAAATACAGTATCAACAAATTTAATTTTGTTAATGTTTGAGTATGTATGAATATGAAGCTGTAAACTATCAAATTGATTTATAACTGTGAAAACCCAATTTTTACAAGAGTTATTAGCTTTATTTCGTGCCCAAATAAATATTCTTTTATTTAATCTTGTATCAATTGTATAGATGTTGCGTACCCAATGTCTGGCTATACATTTCCATTGTTTGACTATTGGAGGGACCCAACCCATATCGCCTGAAATGGCTGCAGTAGGTGTATATTTGCCAGTTCCCAGAAAAAATCGCATCGCCCTATTTTGTATTGAATTTATGCACGAATAAGATTTAATGTACTGGATCTAAATGAATGTTCAGATCATTGTCCGATAGAGTTTTCGATTGACTGCGATAAAATAATATTATATAAAACTGATAATTTAACATATGATAAAATCATTTGGAACGATTCAGATTTAAATGATTTTAACAATTCATTGCATGAAAATAAACATGTATTTGATATTTGTGATAAATTATTACAAAACGAAATTGATATTAACACATGTGTAAATAATTTATCTAGTATTATGTATGATATTTCTTTTAAAACAAATGGGAGAACATTTAAAATAAATTCAAAACATAAAATAAAAAAATCTCCATGGTTTAATGAAACTTGTCGAAATGCCAAAAAACAATTTCTAAATGATAAAAGGGTTTTTAAATCTAACAAAAATGAAGAAAATAGATTATTATTTTTGAATAGTAGAAGGGTATTCTGCAATGCAAAAAGAGTAGCAAAATTTGATTTTCATAAAATCGAAAAGAGTAAATTATCGTCTCTAAGCAAGAAAAAACCCAGGAAATTCTGGAAACATATAAATAAATACAAGAAAAAGAATAGTCATAATTCAAGCGATATTAATATGCAAGATTTCGTGGACCATTTTAAAAATATTTCAAATACACCGCATGGGCAGTTCGATCCTGATGAGCATATTCCGGATATGCAACCGGAAGCACTGTCTATTGATATTCTTGACTGTCCAATAAGTATTGAGGAAATTTCAAAAACCATTTCCAGTCTAAAAAGACATAAAAGCTGTGACTTTGAAAATAATGTTGCTGACTTTTTTATTGATTCTAAAGATTTTATTAGTCCATATTTAAAGCATATTTTTAATTATATATTTGACTCTGGTATATACCCTGATGCGTGGTGTAGGGGAGTTATAGTTCCTATTCATAAAAAAGGAGATAAAACTGACCCTAGTAATTTTCGAGGAATTACTCTTGTAAATATAATCTCGAAAATATTTTCATTGGTTTTACGGAATAGAATTAATCGCTGGTGCGAATCTGAAAATGTATTTAACGCTTCACAATTTGGCTTCAGGGATAATGATAGTATATTTATTCTTCATTCAATTATTCAAAAGATTTTAGCTAATAAATCCAAACTATATTGTGCATTCATTGACTACGAAAAAGCTTTTGACACCGTTATTAGGGATGCCCTCTGGGTTAAACTTATACAATCAGGATTAAGCTGTAAAATGGTTAAAATCATCAAATGTATTTATGAAAATGTTAAATCTTGTGTAAAAATTCCGTCTAACAGTAATTTATCGGAATTCTTCGATGTTACGCTTGGTTTAAAGCAAGGGGAGCCACTCTCGCCTCTTTTATTTATACTTTTTATTAATGATATTCAGTACAGTATTGACTTTCAAGGTTTGTCTGAGAATGATCTAAATCAACTGTCTATATACATGATTTTATTTGCCGATGACATAGCGCTATTCACTACTGACTCAAAAAGTTTACAGACTCAGCTTAATGAAATATCAAACTATTCGCGTAAATGGGGTCTCAAAATAAATGTTAATAAAACAAAAATATGTATCTTCGAGAAAAGAAAACAAATTAATAACTTTGATTTTTTTGTTAACGGGGAACCTATTGAAGTTGTTGACACGTTTTGTTATTTAGGTATAAAATTCACTCACACGGGTAATATGACACACGCTGTGAACGCGTTATCTGAACAAGCATTGAAGGCTTATAACAACTTACTATCTGTTTGTGATAGACTTAATCTCGACATTAAAACCAAGTTATCCCTTTTTGACTCGATGGTGGTACCTATTATCTTATATGGGGCGGAAGTCTGGGGTATCTATGATTTCAAGGAAGTGGATAAAATTCATATTAAATTCTGCAAACGTATTTTAGGTGTTCGTCAGCAAACCTCAAATCTAGCTGTATTAGGGGAACTAGGAAGATATCCACTGTCAATTATAGCTAAAGAGAGAGCATTAAAATTCTGGACTAAGATTTTGAAAAGCCCAAATTCTATTATATATAGATCTTTTATTGATCAATGTGAATCTATCACTGGTAAATGTTGGGCAAGTAATGTGAAGGAATATTTGGATAGACTAGGATTTGGTGAACTATGGTTAAACTTTAATACAGACGTAAATTATCTACCCATGTTTAGACAAAGAATACGTGATCAGTATATCCAGAGTTGGAATACTGGCATTAAAGAATTGCCTAAATTGGATTTTTTTAGGAAATTCAAGAAACAGTTTATTTTTGAAGATTATTTAGATGTTATAAAAAATAATGCGATTAGAAAACAGTTAACGTGCCTTAGATTAAGCTCCCACGATTTAGAAATTGAGTTTGGAAGATTTAATAATATAGATAGAGAAAATAGGCTAAATGTAAATTATGTTCCATGAAAGTTGTTGAAACTGAATATCATTTCTTACTACGTTGCCCAAGATACCATAGCATCAGAATATTATATTTAAATAGTTCATCTTGTCCTACAGTTCAGAAATTTTCAAGTATTATGTCAAATAAAAACAAGAAAAATATTTTAAAAATAGGAAAATATGTATCTGAAGCTTTTAAGATAAGAAAACTAGCACTAGAACAAGTAAATAATATTTGATAATGAAACTTCTTTACAATCCCTATATAATGTAACTGTTTCTTATACTCAATATGTTTATAGCTTAGTACATAACTTGTATGTGAATGATATTTATGATTTTGTTGCGTATTGTGTCTTGGCCATATTTATTTAAAAACTTTGTAAATGGCCAAAGGCAAATGTTTGCCGAAATTGCCAATAAAATTTGAATTTGAATTTGAAATAATTATGTATAATACCTTTAAATAGTGTATTCAACTTGACCAACCTAGTTGTAACTATTTTTATTTATCTGTTGTTATAACGAAAATGATTATATATTCTTATATCAAGATCTACGCATATAATTAATAAAAATTATTGAAATTATCCACAATAGTTGGTATTATCTTCTATAGATAGAGTTTCACTTCAACTCAGTAGTAGATTAATATTTAACGAATGTAATGCTCGTGTTGTTTGAAATATTTGATTGCTGTATCTGGGACACTAAAAGTAATGTTCAGCATCTTCAATAGCCTCTTGATACAAAATCCTTTGCACTAGGGCGTGTAAATTTCATTTGGGACACAGGAACAATCTGAAATAAACAAAATTACATGCTGATTTTTTTGTTCATATCTACAATTCCATATAACCCGTATATAAGTAAATGTTTGTCTATGTCAGACCTACAACCCTAAAAGACCCATATGTAGGGTATGAGGTACATATCTAAAAATATAGTTTTCTCCTAATTTTAACCTTTTAAAACGGAGCTTTCTCGTATTAGACCATAACGTTCCTTGAAATGAACCCATTAATATACAAACGGGTGCTCTTCTTAGTATTTCTATGTTCTCATGCTATAAATTCCCATTTTTTTTAAATTTTGCGTCGAAAATAAAATCCGATTTGAAAGAGATTTGAATATGTTGCATATTTAAGCGGGAAATCTTTTAGTCTGCCAGTGACCAGTCCACATGTTAATTAGTCACTGATCTAACCTAGGCGTGTAGCCCAAGTTATGAAATCCCTTTATAATTATTTTGGCATGGTTAGATATATATCCTTTTGGTAAAACAGTTCCAGTGAGTATAGGCATGAAATAGAGTTTATAGACAATCTTAAAATCAAAATCCCTTATTGATTTCGTACTTTTTGAGATATTTTCGTATATTTAGGCCTACCTGGTAAGAGGTGTTGTCGGCGTCCATCGTTTGTTGGTGGACAGTGGCCTACGTAGACGCACCGCAGTTCGCGACTCGGCGTACGCGGATGAGCAACACCTGGCGAGCAATAATGACCCGTGGTATTGCACTGACACAACCTGTCCTCGGTGTAGAAGTGTTGTTCTGGCAATGCAATACTATGAGCATCGCCTGCACACGCTTGTTTTAACATTGGACACTCAGAAAACGTTGCTGAAGATGTCTGTTGGTACGGATTAAACCGCTCATGGCCGTGGCACAGCTCGCAAAACACATTTACTTGGAGATTCTTTTGTATGTCGAGCCTGGGTTCCCTTCCTGGAATTATATTAAATACATACACGCCATTGATACTGGATACTACACAACGTGTCATGTTAGGGAAGCTCCTGATTGCACGACAGCAAACCTACATGATTGTATGCGTCGGAGAAAAAGGGCCTGCTTCAGGTAATTTTTTCTCCAGATATCTCATGAAACAAAGACGAACTCGGTTCTCGAGTACTCGTAAAAGTTAAATCCTACAAGAATACTATTCTGTGTTATAACAACATACAAAATAAATTGAAAAAGAAAACACATTTAATTCTGGGGCGTAGGCACGAATTTTATATTGGTGCGGCTAATTTTTTTTTTATAAAATTGTAAATTTGTAGAAATGGGGAATATTATTCAGGTGTTACACACAAAATCAATGTAAAAAAAGTTTGGAAATTAGCTAAAAAATGTAGAAAAGTTTTGAAATTATTGGTGCAGCTGTACCAATGTTAATTAAAAAATTAAAACACCATGCCACAGCCGTGACTACGCTTATGCACTAACCTGCACTACAAATTTTCTCCCTGGCACATTCTTCAACAAAGGCGCTGTCCACGTAGTTTCGTGCGCAGTGATACTGCGTGCCTGGAGGACAAGATTTAACGCGTGCCAGACACTCCCAGGTAGCAGTTCCAGATTCTGGGCACATTCCTAATGAATGCACATCCCAACCACACTTGTCTTGACTTGACGTAGTCCAAGCAGCTGTGAGGACCACAGTGAAGTTACATACATGTAGTACAAAAGTGATCTGAAAGAGAAACACGTGTGTACTATATATGGAAATATATTAAGCGATGATGATGATACTTTTAGTTATCGTCGCCACTGGTTTCCCGGCGACGTCTTCAGAAGAGTATTAGTAATTTAAGATTATGTAGGATAATGCAGATACAGAAGACCCTTTTGTAACATCCCTGGTTCTTTTAAGTGCCCGTTGTTACGATACACGGGGCCTCGATTCACCCGAACTACTGATACGTATTTTATTTGGAGGAGAGTCCGGGTTATCGAACCTGCGACCTCTGGGTTCGTAGCCCAAGGCCTTACCCACTGGACTGCTCTATCCTTGACCTTGAATATAATGAAATGCCCAGAGGGATAGTGCTAAGACAATATGTACCCAGGGGCGGATCCGGGATTAAAGGCGTACTTAGTGGGCGCAACACAAGTTCTGAACGGGCACACAAGTTTTTCAGTAGAAATATAGTGAATTTTACTAAAATGTAGGGAATTTAGGGTGTGGGGCGGATTCGCCTTTGGGATATATGTGCCCTCTCGTGCATAGCAGCAGACATATAAACAATGTAATCAAGTCACAGATAGCAGGTAAGGTTTCTTCGATTGAGTACATAATAAATTTACCAGATCCGTGCGCCAAATATTTGTGTAAATATGGCAATACCATGTCAATAAAAGGAGGTCTTGGATTCAGGTTGAATTCATTTGATTTCAATATAGTCTAACCTGTGTAAGTAGCCATTGAACAGCCACTTGTCTTCATCAGCCATATTGGTTATATCCCAGTTCTATGCTGTGAGAACAACTTAACCCAAATTAAGCAACAACCTGCATTGAAAGGCCAGTTTTGTTCACTCCATTGACTGACTGCTTCAGACAGGTTGACTATATATATTTTCCAAGATGGGATAGGCCGCTGATATTATATCCATAAACAACCAATCGTACGTACATTTATGTGTACGTGTGTAAGGCATATCTAACGATTGTTTTGGCTATTTATTGATATAATATCACAGTATCAGAGACACGTGTTCATACCAAGACACTAGCCGCATCACCATGATCATACATCATCCCACCCATGTTTACGTATACCGTTAGTCGCAGGGGCAGATTCAGGAAGTGTGTGTGTGGGGGGGGGGGGGGAAGGTTAGGGTGCAGGGGTGTGGTACAGTTGTTATGAAGTAGATTCGCCATTTGGATATATGTCACCTCTCATGCATAGCAGGTAAGATTTCTCAGATTGGGAGGACGTAGAATACAATTACCATATCCGATGTTTACTAGTACATGTACCATTAACCACGTGTCACATTCTATTGTCACAAAAACTAAGTGTTCATTACTAAAATATCTAGGTATAAATATAACAAACACATTTTTATTATTCATTATATTTAATAATTGTATATTCATTTTTTACTACTACTACTACTCCTATACTACTACTACTACTACTACTATTACTACTATTACAGTATACTACTACTACTACTACTTATATTACTATTACTACTAATACTATAACTTCTAGTACTATTACTACTACTTCTTCAACTTCTACTACTTCTACTACTACTACTACTATAGATACTATCACTACAACTACTTTTACCACTATAACTATAGGTACTACTACTACAACTATTTTCACTACTACTACTACTTCTATTATTACTACTACTACTACTACTACTACACCTACTAGTACTACTACTACTACTACTACTACTACTACTACTACTACTACTACTTTTACTACTACTACCTCTATTACTACTACTTCTACTACTACCACTACTTCTACTACAACAACAACAACTACTACTACTACTACTACTACTACTGCTGCTGCTGCTGCTACTACTACTACTACTTCTACTACTACTACTACTACTACTACTACTACTACTACTACTACAACAACTACTACTACTATTATTACTATATGTACTACTACTACAACTACTATTTCTTCTACTACTACTACTACTACTACTACTACTACTACTACTGCTATTATTACTACTACTACTATTACTATAGGTACTACTACTACAACTACTATTTCTACTACTACTACAACAACTACTACTACTACTACTACTACTATTACTACTATTACTACTACTACTACTTCTATTACTATTACTACCACTTCTTCTACTATTCTACTACTACTACTACTACTACTGCTGCTGCTGCTGCTGCTGCTGCTGCTACTACTACTACTACTACTACTACTATAGATACTACTACTACAACTATTATTACCACTATTACTATAGGTACTACTACTACAACTACTATTATTACTACTACTACTACTTTAGGTACTACTGCTACTACTTCTACTACTACTACTACTATTACTACTACTACTACTTTTATTACTATTACTACTAATATTATCACTTCTACTACTATTACTACTACTACTTCTACTACTTCTACTACTACTTCTACTATAGATACTACTACAACTTCTATTACCACTATTACTATAGGTACTACTACTACAACTACTATTATTACTACTACTTCTTCTATTACTGTAACTACTAATATTATCACTTCTACTACTACTTTTACAACTACTACTACTACTATTACTACTACACCTACTACTACTACTTCTACTACTACTACTATAACTGTAGTTTTATTACTACAACTACTATTACTACTATTACCAATATAACTATAGGTACTACTACTACAACTACTATTAATTTAGGTACTACTATTACTACTACTATTACTATTACTACTACTACTTATACTACTTCTACTACTATTACTTTTACTACTACTACTACTACTACTTCTTATATTACTATTACTACTAATACTATCATTTGTACTACTATTACTACTACTACTTCTACTTATTCTACTACTACTACTACTACTACTACTATTATAGATACTACTACTACAAGTACTATTACCACTATTACTATATGTACTACTACTACATCTATTATTACTACTACTACTACTTCTATTATTACTACTACTACTACTACTACTACTACTACTACTACTACTACTACTACTACTACTATAGGTACTTCTACTACAACTACTATTACTACTATTACCATTATTACTATAGGTACTACTACTACAACTACTTTTACTTCTACTACTACTACTTCTACAATTACTATTATTACTACTACTATTACTACTACTACTACTACTACTACTATTACTACTACTACTACTACTACTACTTTTATTACTATTACTACTAATATTATCACTTCTACTACTATTACTACTACTACTTCTACTACTTCTACTACTACTTTTACTATAGATACTACTACAACTTCTATTACCACTATTACTATAGGTACTACTACTACAACTACCATTATTACTACTACTTCTTCTATTACTGTAACTACTAATATTATCACTTCTACTACTACTTTTACAACTACTACTACTACTATTACTACTACACCTACTACTACTACTTCTACTACTACTACTATAACTGTAGTTTTATTACTACAACTACTATTACTACTATTACCAATATAACTATAGGTACTACTACTACAACTACTATTAATTTAGGTACTACTATTACTACTACTATTACTATTACTACTACTACTTATACTACTTCTACTACTATTACTTTTACTACTACTACTACTACTACTTCTTATGTTACTATTACTACTAATACTATCACTTGTACTACTATTACTACTACTACTTCTACTTATTCTACTACTACTACTACTACTACTATTATAGATACTACTACTACAAGTACTATTACCACTATTACTATATGTACTACTACTACATCTATTATTACTACTACTACTACTTCTATTATTACTACTACTACTACTACTACTACTACTACTACTACTACTACTACTATAGGTACTTCTACTACAACTACTATTACTACTATTACCATTATTACTATAGGTACTACTACTACAACTACTTTTACTTCTACTACTACTACTTCTACAATTACTATTATTACTACTACTATTACTACTACTACTACTACTACTACTACTATTACTACTACTACTACTACTACTACTACTACTACTTCTACTATTATAGGTACTCGTACTACAACTACTGTTACTACTATTACCACTATTACTATAGGTACTACTACTACAACTACATTTACTACTACTCCTACTTCTACAATTACTATTACTACTACTACTACTACTACTACTACTACTACTACTACTACCACTTCTACTATTACTTCCACTACCACTATTACTACTACTACTACTACTACAATAGGTACTACTACTACAACTACTATTACTACTATTACCACTATTACTATAGGTACTACAACTATTACTGTTACTACTACTAAAACTACTAGTACCACTCCACTTATACGTCTACTATTATTACTACTTCTAATATAAATACTACTATTATCACTTCTACTACCATTACTACTACTACTACTACTACTACTACTACTACTACTACTACTACTACTACTATTAATTTAGGTACTACTACTACTACTACTTCTACTACTACTACTACTATTACAACTACTACTTCTACTACTTCTACTATTATTTATATTACTATTACTATTACTACTACAACTACTACTACTACTACTTATATTACTTTTACTACTAATACTGTCACTTCTAGTACTATTACTACTACTTCTTCTACTTCTACTACTTCTACTACTACTACTACTACTATAGATACTATTACTTCAACTACTTTTACCACTGTAACTATAGGTACTACTACTACAACTATTATTACTACTACAACTACTTCTATTACTACTACTACTACTACTACTACTACTACTACTACTATTACAACAACCATTACTACTACTACTACTACTTCTACTACTACTCCTACTGCTGCTTTTACTACTACTCTTCTACAACTACAACTACTACTACTACTACTACTACTACTACTACTACCACTACTACTGCTGCTGCTGCTACTACTACTACTACTACTTCTTCTACTACTACTACTACTACTACTATTACTATATGTGCTACTACTACAACTACTATTTCTTCTACTACTACTACTACTTCCACTATTACTAATACTACTACTACTACTACTTCTGCTATTATTACTACTAATACTATTACTATAGGTACTACTGCTACAACTACTATTTCTTCTACTATTACTACTACTTCTACTACTAATATTACTACTACTACTACTTCTATTACTATCACTACTACTTCTTCTACTATTCTACTACTACTACTACTACTACTACTACTACTACTATTACTTCTACTACTACTACTACTACTACTACTACTACTACTACTACTATTACTATAAATACTACTACTACAACTACTATTACCACTATTACTATAGGTACTGCTACTACAACTACTATTATTACTACTACTACTACTGCTGCTACTTCTATTACTTTTACTACTAATATTATCACTTCTACTACTACTACTACTACTACCACCACTACTACTACTACTACTACTACTACTACTACTATAGGTACTATTACTACAACTACTACTACTACAACTATTACTACTACTACTTTTTTTATTACTATTACTACAAATATTATCACTTCTACTACTATTACTACTACTACTTCTACTACTTCTACTACTACTACTACTACTATAGATACTACTACAACTACTATTACCACTATAACTATAGGTACTACTACTACAACTACTATTATTACTTCTACTACTACTACTACTACTACTACTACTTCTACTACTACTACTATAACTGTAGTTTCTATTACTACAACTACTATTACTACTATTACCACTATGTCTTTAGGTACTACTACTACAGCTACTATTACTTCTACTACTACTACTACTATTTCTATTACTATTACAAGTAATATCATCACTTCTACTACTATTACTACTACTACTTCTACTTTTACTACTACTACTACTACTACTACTACTACTACTACTACTACTACTACTATTTCTATAGGTACTTCTGCTACTCTAACTACTATTCGTACGGGTGCTGCTGCTGCTACTTCTACTTCCAGGGGCGGATCCAGGATTTCAGTTGAGAGTTTTTTTTTTATTTACTTAAAAAATGTCGCTAGACAGGCTCGAACGTTAGACCTCTAGATTGACAAGAGCATGCCTTACCTATTACGCTACAGCACCACTTAGAATATGTCTTAAACACAATCATAGCACATCACTACCTTGTTAGGAGCAGGCCGATGGCATATTGTTTTTTCTGGCTAAATCTTTTTTTTTAATATAACATTGAATGAAAATAGATGAAACATAGATTTCAGTGTTGTATTGATTATAATTAACCCTTAATATTATTTGTTTGTCAAACAGTTTAGTTGTGTCTGTCTCGGTGCATTGAAAGTTTGGTCTACGCAGTGTAGATATTTTAATTAGCAGACTGGTCCATTAAAAATCATTTACACATGTCATGACATGCAAATATACATGCATTTTCTTCTGCATTTGACTTTCTGCAGATGATGATCTACATGTAAAAAAAGCTATTCAGCTTTTTTTTTAAGTTTTGCTCGCGTTGATGGTGCCGCCATAACAAATTTTTTTCGCGTAAAATTACCCGAAACGATAAAGATTTAACGACAAGGAAAAAAAACTTAAAAAAAAAAGAACAAACACTGGGCGACAGTAGAATATACTCAAGCATCATGCTAGAAGTAGTTTGTACATATTTTAGGTACATCAAATACGTGCTTAATTTGTTTGAACACAAATCGTTTAGATGGTTACTTGAGTTCAAGTAACTACTTTAATGTCATGCATGCTTGATCTTACCTCTGCACAGAACTTGATTTAGTGTCAACCATTGTCGAGTATCACTTTAATGACATTAAGATTTATGCACATTTATGATTAGCGGATATACATCACATGACATATTAGTCTTCATATATTATTTACCATATATTTTGTTCCATGTATTTTGCGGTTTGTACAAAAGTTTGGCACTTTAACAAATCATTATGTGCGCGTGTACATGGAAATCCCGTGATAGCTTTTGTATCAATATGATCACCTCGGCCTTTATGCTACGCATATTATACGGAGGATACGGAAATATCCGATGTTTCACGATTGAGGTTTGTATGTCTCTTGCTAAGCGAAAGTAAAATATAATTTTATGATAATTAAAAAAAATACAACACACAGTGTCAAGTTGAAATGCTTTTTTTAAATGATTTACCCTCGATTTAAGTTTTGCGGAAATGACACTTGCACGAAATAAAATGACAATTTATATACAAATATAATAACATAATAATTAATTTAATTAAATCAAACACTACAGAAGCAGTAAATGTGTTACAAAGTATGAGAATTTTAGAAACCAAGGACTTGGTATAACTAATATAAAAACTTTTTTTACCTTAGAATTCATATTGGAAACATTCAAACTGATGGCGGAAGTGTGTTGAAATAGATGTCTTGCTGATATCACCCTGTATGTAATATAACTTCCCCCTTTGATTGTCTCTATATTTAGCTGTATGACATAAGACTTTTTAAGGGGGTTCCGTATATAAAATTCCGTATTATAGAAATACTCCTGCAAACCATAAGACGGAGTACCTGTACATAGCAACTTAGCAAGTTTATATGCGGTTCAATATATAGAAATAATCCACAATTGTGTATATAGATCTATCTATATAACTTAATTATATACAGTAAATATACGTGTATATATGAGTGAGCGATTGTGTGATAGAGTTCGCGCGTGGGTGCGTGAGTGAGTGAGTGAGTGAATTTGTTAGTGAAAAAATATTAAGCATGCTAGGCAAACAGTACATCTCTATATGTGCTTATTAAACCGACACAAATTACATACAAAGGGTATCTACCCAACTCGCCATATATAGCCGATGAGCATGTACTAGTTCTAACATTGAGTATTTGTTTACAAAATTCTATATGCACTCTTTCAATTTCTTTTGATTTGGTGTAGCCCCATATTTCAGATGCATACCTAATATTGACCCAACAAACACATCAAATAACTGATATAATATTTTAGGTTTCATTTTATATTTACGACAATTAATCAACAACACATTTAAGGCTTTTAAGGCTTTACCAATTAACTGTTGGTTGTTAGCTGCAAATGTCCCAGTAAAGTTAAAAATGGTTCCCAGATAATTAAAGTCAATAACATGTTCTAAATCAGTGCCATTGTAAGTAAACATTTCACTAATTAATAAATTTCCCCTTTTTCTAAAAACCATATATTTCGTTTTTAATGTATTAACAGCTAAACTCCATATACTACAGTATGTATTTAATAAGTCCAGGCTTTTTTTGTAAATCTCCTGGGGTATTTCCTAAAATAATCATGCCGTCTGCAAAAAGTAATAAAATCATAACTATATCGTCTATCAGTAAACCTGAATTAATGTCTTGTTGTAAAATAATTCTAAATCTTCAATAAAAAGAGACAATAACATGGGCAAAATTACCTCCCCTTGACGCAATCCGACCTGCATACTCGACAAACTCTGAATAACTATTACAAGATCTTACACACGATTTAATACTATGATACATATCTCTAATAATACGAAAAACTGAATTCCGTAGTTGTACAATTTAAACCATAAAGCATTTCTGTAAACACAATCGAAAGCTTTTTTAAAATCGACAAATACACAGAATAAACGTTTATTTTCATTTAAAAACTTTTGTATCACAGTTAATAAAACAAATAAAGCATCTACTATAGATTTTCCATTACGAAAACTAAACAGCGATTCTCTTATTTAATATTGATGTAAAAAGCTTAGACATACAGCTTACTAAAGTTATACCCCTATAATTGTTGACACTATTTTTATCTCCCTTTTTATGCAGTGGTACAATAACACCCTCTGTCCATTTCTCAGTGAAAAAAACCGCTATCGAGAATTGCATTAAATATATCACAAAATGTACAGCTAAAATGTCAATACTGTTGATAAAATATTCATTTAATAAAAAAATCGCTTCCGTTTGATTTATCTCCCTTTAAAGTTTTTACGGCATTCATTACATCAGAAATTGTTATTTTTCTATCTAGTTCAGGAAAAGAACACTCTAAGTTATCGAAATCGTGATTCAATGAAAAATCTTCAGATATGTCATTGTTACATTGTAAAATATCATTTCCTAACTCAGTCAAATGTTTGAAGAAGAAATCCAAAGAAACGTTAAAATTTTTCGGAATTTTTTTTTTTTAAACTTTCCTAAAATCTTTAGACTTCGTTTTTCAATTTCTTGTAATTTTATTTGTTTAAATTTACATCTCTTTGCAGATACAACATCTTTGTAAGCTTTTCTTCGCATGCAGAAATTTTGCCTACTGAAAGTAGAGTTACATTGGTTAAAAACACGTAATGCCTCGTGGTAAGCTTGTTTACCTTGGATACACTCAACGTCAGACCACTCATTATTATCAAACTGTCGATCATTAAAACAAGTTTTATTATTTGCACCGTAGTGTTTACTTAATATTGGATCCGCAACATTCCGAACTATTTGTAATATCAACATTGCTTGTCAAACTATTAAATGCTGGTAGTTTTGCAATAATTCCGGTTCTGAAAATATCACACAGTTTATTATTCCACCTAAAGCACGTGTCAGTATTGACACCTGGCTCGTTTGTAAAAATGTCACAACGCATTGAAAAGGATATAGGTGCATGGTCACTTCATTCATTAAATGACTGGACAGTAAAATCACGTAT
Organism: Panopea generosa; assembly: GCA_029582155.1. Lineage (NCBI taxonomy): Eukaryota > Metazoa > Mollusca > Bivalvia > Adapedonta > Hiatellidae > Panopea > Panopea generosa. The sequence goes on along the minus strand of CM055910.1, from coordinate 44,575,874 downwards.
ATTTGGAAAATTACGTTCAGTTGTTAGTAAATAATCAATCACGGACGCACCCTGCCGTGAAGCATATGTAAATGAGCAACAATTGTAATCACTGTCAAGGCGTCCATTCACAATAAGCATACACGTGGATTTACAAAGAACAAGTAGCTTTACTCCAAAAGAATTACAGTTTATATCAAGAGAGGCTCTAGGTATAGGATTATCGGGAACATAATCAATACAATTGTTATATTTGTCAAGTACAATAAAATCATGTTTTAAACCAACTCTACTATTCCAGTCACCAATTAAATATAATGAACCAAGATTTTCAAACTCTGAAATATCCTGCTGCAGCAGATAAAACAAATCAACATTACAAATATTATACGCTGGTGAATCTTCGCCCCACATATATATACCACTCAAATAAACATCATTTTCAACATTAAAAAAAATGTTTGTCTAGCTTTAACCAAACTAATGTGTCACAATGATTACGTATTATTTCAATACCATCCCTTAATGATCCCTTATAATAAACGGCAAGTCCACCGTCGGGGCCTCAAAAATGTTTGAAAACACAAGATTGTTTCTTATTGACTGATTGAAGGCGTAGCTGGGTCAAAACGGTTTAAATGGAGAGTCACGGAACTTTCCGATAATTTATCTTTATGTCTGTTCGTGTTTCCATAAAGTAAACGCTTGTATAAATAGTTGCCAAGCCAAACAAATTGACTTCTGACACATTTGACGCAATCTGAATACTGAGATTGAAACAAAGGTATAGACCCAGTTGGAAAGCTAGATAAAGTTCTGTAGTAAAATTCGCCTCGCAGTTGAACAGAAGAAAACGACTTCCGAAGAAACCGTACTCCCAGTGTTTTCGAGACACTTTCTAAAAGTTGAGGCCTAAAACACGGGTCAAATTATGAATTATGATTTTAAAAAAATAATGCTACATGTCATTTTTATACCGACGAATTCTGTACCGGAAGCCCCACGTACAGGCGTTTAGTCATAATGTGTAGAAAAGTCGAGTTAAAACAATAACAAAACTAATGAATGTTGTATTTTAATTGGAAACAGTTGGTGGTCAATAAGTAAAGCATATTTGTTTGACCAACGCTGGCACAACGTACACCAGAAGTTGCTAAACAATACTCCGAATGATTTTGATCAACAAGATGAGTTGAAAACCAATCTGCTACAGGATTTACACGTCAGGTAGATAAGTTTTTAGTTAAAATGTTGCATGCCTAACTTGTATAAGGGCAATATCCGGTGTATGTTTACCCATCCCCCGTGTAGCTTATCTCTAGAGAATATATAGAAAAAGCTCGTCAACATATCTGTTATACTCGTCAGGCAGGCAATGATGTACATTTGATAGGACCTTCATTGAGAAAGCGGGCTAGGGGGAAACATGTTGTTTAAACATAGTATTGAGACCAAGCGAGAGATATGCAACAAGAATGAATTTATTACCATGCGGTACGTTGTCATTCTTATGTGATCACTTTACATCATGATGCGGTAACATTTCATTATGATAATGTTAAATGCCATTCTTATGTGATCACTTTACATCATGATGCGGTAACATTTCATTATGATAATGTTAAATGCCATTCTTATGTGATCACTTTACATCATGATGCGGTAACATTTCATTTTGATAATGTTAAATGCCATTCTTATGTGATCACTTTACATCATGATGCGGTAACATTTCATTTTGATAATGTTAAATGCCATTCTTATGTGATCACTTTACATCATGATGCGGTAACATTTCATTTTGATAATGTTAAATGCCATTCTTATGTGATCACTTTACATCATGATGCGGTAACATTTCATTTTGATAATGTTAAATGCCATTCTTATGGGATCGCTTTACATCATGATGCGGTAACATTTCATTTTGATAATGTTAAATGCCATTCTTATGTGATCACTTTACATCATGATGCGGTAACATTTCATTTTGATAATGTTAAATGCCATTCTTATGTGATCACTTTACATCATGATGCGGTAACATTTCATTATGATAATGTTAAATGCCATTCTTATGTGATCACTTTACATCATGATGCGGTAACATTTCAGTTTGATAATGTTAAATGCCATTCTTATGTGATCACTTTACATCATGATGCGGTAACATTTCAGTTTGATAATGTTAAATGCCATTCTTATGTGATCACTTTAAATCATGATGCGGTAACATTTCATTTTGATAATGTTAAATGCCATTCTTATGTGATCACTTTACCTCATGATGCGATAACATTTCATTATGCTAATGTTAAATGCCATTCTTATGTGATCACTTTACATCATGATGCGGTAACATTTCATTATGATAATGTTAAATGCCATTCTTATGTGATCACTTTACATCATGATGCGGTAACATTTCATTTTGGTATTGTTACATGTCATTCTAATGTGATCACTTTACATTATAATGTGGTAACATTTCATTTTGGTATTGTTTATGTCATTCTATTGTAGTCACTGAACATTATGGTGTAGTAACATTTCATTTCGGTATTGTTAAATGTCATTCTATTGTAGTCATACTGGTTAGGCCGCAAACACTTATATTTATGAATGCATTTTCATGGAATTAAGATTGATGATATTAATAAGTGCATTGTATTTCTATGTATATTTAGAGTGGGACTATTCTTATTCCCATATCCTAATCCCCAAACCCGTCCACCATTTTTATTGCATTTATCATATTTCTAATTTTCTGATGGGGGAAGGGGAAGTGTAGGCCCTAGCAGTTCCCGCGTGTTATACGATTATTATACTACGATAACTAGATATTATTATAAATTTATTAAGATCTAATATATTTCTTTCACTGAATGTCCAGGGGATATGTGGCGAATCTCACGCTTTGATGGATAACACGCTACACCGGGTTTTATAGTGCGGGGAAATCCCGGACTAAAAATAGATTAAACTACCCACTACACATTTTCAAGGTATGACTAAACATTTCTATGAATTGATATACTTCCTTAATCAGAATGCATTTCAGAAAAAGGAAGTTCATTATTCAAGTGGACATGCGCAACACACATTTACCTGTAATTGAGTCGTTTCGGGAGTTGGACCATTTACTCAGTCTCAGATGCATATCTAAACCCATTTCATGCAAATTATTAAATGATAAATTATATCGTGATAATGAGAGATCACACAAGAGTTAATGTTTAAATATAAATGCACTAAAGATAACAAGCAGGAGACCAGGCTAATATAACTCGTTCCTAAAATCAATATGTCGCAAGTAAGTACATGTCTACTTTCGTTTTGAAAGGTCAGTGTTCTAAGGCAAGAACTGTTAATTAACGAAGTTCATTTATGGCATCACACATGGCTAGTGTCAATGTACATTTTGTATCTATATCCCTATATTTAGTATGATATAGATATAAAATTGTTTATTGACACTACCCCCTGTGGGGTATCATGTTTACAGCAAGGTCAGGGGCTTACCTGGACAAATTGTTTTAAAAAAAACAATAGCTTATCACGCCGCTCGTGTCATGACCCTGACTTGCCTTTTAAAAGAAATTAATTAAAAAAATATAATAGTTAATATGAATCCATAATGCATTCATGCACGTGGTGGCTGTGAACGTCAATTGTCATTTGGAACCTAAAAAGCAGAGCCCGACAGCGATAACCCTTATTAACTATTTGGAATTTTATATTTTCACTTGGCGTATGTGCATATGCATGGAAAATGGATATGTGCATGATGGTATATTTTTTTATGTTTGGAATTCTGGAGTGACATGGTTTGAAAATATTTTGAATAATGCTTAATAAAGTCTTGAAAAATATAACAACCTTTGACTCCCTGAGCTGTCACAGTAGTGAAGTGGGTGGGTGAGCTGTTTTGAGACTAAGTTGAAGTCATGAGAATAAATGCCAGAAATGATTTTGTTGTTTGCATATCGGTCTGGTGGTTAGCATACTTGCTCAATGACGTAGACACCTGCTGTTTTTATTTATATCTGCTGCAGGAAGGATCTCACTGAACTTCTGCTTTAACCCATAAATTAAATGCCCATAAACCTTTCACAGAAACAAGGCTTTCTATATTAGTTTTACTTAATCAGTTCATAATTGCGGGAAGTATAAATAGAAAGAAGGAAATGGCAGAAAGATTCAGCATGTTTTTAACATATTACAAGTTAGGCCATAATAAATTAATTGCTAGAGTTAATTGCCCACCCCCTAATTTTCTTGTCACCCCAATGCTTTTTTATTTTCATAAAAACAACAAACAAAAAAAAAATAAATAAAAAAATTAAAAATGAATATCCTCCTCCCACTTCCCCTTTTTAAAAAAAAAATGGATGAGAATCTAGCAATTAATTTATAATGGCCTTATATATGACAACCAGTTTCATTGTATACCTTGGGTAGACCCTTTGTAGAATATCTAAATATTGGAACCACTGTCTTTCCCCATGGTGTGCTAAAGAACCTTGTTATAGATCTGCCTTTTGGAAAAATATTAACTAGGCAGTTCATATCAAATACAGACAAACCTGTCTTAAGCAGTCAGTCAGGGGAATGACCAAAAGTGGCCTTTTATGACAGGTTGTTGCTTTAAAAAATACAAGTGAATTTGCTCTGAAAGCATAGGAAAGTGAAATAGCAAACGTGGCTGCTTAAGACAAGTGGCTGCTTAATAGAAGTGACCGCTTGCATTTGACTGTATGTATCTCTGCTAGAGGTAACTGGGAAACTTGTTCACATAAAGTGTTAAAACCTAGCTTGTTTCGAACCCACAACCACAGAGGTGACACTCAGAGAGTGGTCTTGAGAACTCCAGTGCTTGAAAAAAATCTATTACCCATGGGTACCAGTGTATGGTAATTCACTAGGCATTAAAGACAGTTTCCTCATGTTAGTGTTATTTTTCCTTCTACAATCACAATAACTGACATGATAAATTCTGGTTTCAGTGGTTTGGTAATAGTTTGATTTGCTCTCAGAAAAGCAAACAAAAACATGTTGGATATGTGATAAGTCTCCTTAAAAAAATTGTTTGCTGTGCTTGTTTCTTCTAGTTCTTTAGAGTGCTCGGTATAGAGCAACATCACGCGGGCCCTAGATTTAAAGTCCTATCCAAACGACTGTAAGTATTTTTAGTTTGCCAGCCCTGGGAATTAAACCTGGAGCCTGAGACTAGAAGTTTCGTATGCTACTGACTGAGCTAATCGGGCTGACACTTGCCAGTGACCAATGAGTTTATAGGTCCTGGCTCAACTCATTCTAAATACTTCATGTGAGAAAGTTAACAAATTACTGCTGAAAGACAGTGGTTCTACCAAGATAATCCTGGGGTATTTTTGTACCGATAAAACGGGATGCCATATATATTAACCAGTAATATGCTGAATTACATTAATTGCAATCTACTCTACTTTATGCCTAGGGGGTCCTTCATGGCCAAGTGGTCTAAGTTGCTGTCTCAAGATCACTTACCTGTCACCACCAAGGTTGTAGGTTTGAGTCTAGCCTGATTAAATAAGGCGTGAAAGGACAGCTTTTTTATTATTTGGATGTCTGATCTGCTGTCCATCTTGGAAGATGCAAAATAAAAATCTCCATAGAGACGTGCAATATGTCGCACTAATTTGAGTCCCGCTTGCTCAAAAAAGTATTTATGTGAGAAAGTTTGCCAGTAACTTGCGGAAGGATGACTGCTTTATTCAAATTCATTCTGAGGTCTTCCTCTACCATAAATGCCATATATGTGGCATTCTTCCATGACCTTGTGTTTATAACTCAAAAGCCAGAGGTTCAAGATTCGAATTCCAGTGGAAGCACTTGGGCTTTTTTTTATGCGACCGGTTGCTCTACCCGCAGCTAGTTAAATTGAGGGATACTGAATGTTTAACAGCCTGACGCCTGGCAAGGATAGCTTTAGGGAAGTAACTGTGTACAACATAAAGTTGTCTCATAAGCCTATCATGGCTGGCCCTTTCAGTAGGGATGAAAATATGATAAACACACTTTTTTACACTTTTTATAACCTGAAATGTGTTGAAAATGGTGTTAAACCCCATTTAAAAATATGTTTAAAACTGTAGCATCATTGTAAGAAAGAATTTACTTCCTTTGACTGGTAATGAAATATGTATTGAAAATACTCTGTGTTATATCATTGATAGATGCAACTTGGCACCAGGGTGGTCCGGGGACCAGATTGGCAGAGTAAGAGACAAGACGGTGGAGAAGGTCACACAGGTAAGAGCAATTTAGTACTGAGGTTTTACATACATTGTAAAATATTTCGAAAAATAACTGTAAAATTAATGCTGGGTACATATATAACAGAAGACTTTGAAACCAAGACCTGGGTGTGGGGATGGGAGAGGAGTATGTTATAGGAATATTTTACTAAATAACATTTGTAAATGTATTTCTAGGTGTCTACATGTAACTGGCCATATACATTTGTTTACACATATTTCTAGGTACAATTGTTTACACATATTTCTAGGTACAGTTGTTTACACATATTTCTGAATAGGATTGTTTACACATATTTCTAGGTACAATTGTTGACACACATTTCTACGTACAATTGTTTACACATATTTCTAGGTACAATTGTTTACATACCGAAGGTTGGTTCCTCTGATGACAAAGTGACAGTGGTATGGGATTCTGGTCGTGAGTTGCGATACAGGGCAGGGCAAGATGGAAAATATGACCTTAGACTTCTTGATAATGCACCAACAGGTAGGTGATAATGCATTAAATATTGTAAGGACAGGTGTACTATGTCCGGTTAGAACCAGCTTTCAGGACTCTCACCACTATTATCTCCCTTGAGTACTCCAGACCTGGAAATTGATACAAAAACATTGAATTAAAAAAACCGACCTGGTCAGTGTATGATTTTTTCCCTTGAACCAGGGAAGAATTTAAGCCCAGACACATGCTGAAGATTTTGCTTTTTCACTATGTTTTAGACATAAATGTTACAATGGAGCCTATAGAAATTGTAATACACTAAGTGGTGTGAGATGTGAAACATCTCTGCTTGACTAAGCATTTGCAGGAGATACAAATCAGTTTTTTTATAAAACATGATACATATATTAGAAATTTTTGAGAAATTTAAACAAAATTATGTTTGATAAATACCAGCCTATAAATTTTTGAAATATCAAACTCAAACTTAAATGAATGAATGAATGAATGAATGAATGAATGAATGAATGAATGAATGAATGAATGAATGAATTAATTAATTAATTAAATGAACAATATGAATGTTATGAACACAATTGGATGAATGAATGAATGAATGAATGAATGAATGAATGAATGAATGACTTAATTAATAAATAAATTGATGGATGGATTAATTAATTAATTGATAAAAAAAGAATTATTAAGTAATTGAAGTATTCCAGGTTCACTTTCCAATTACAAAACTTCCAGTTTGAAATACAGATTAAAAAATATCACCACAACACATCAACAAATGATTTTATACCTGTGTTGCAGAAAGACCTTGAACCTTAATACCTCAATAGAACTGCAGTATTTCAGTAAATTCATGCACATGAACTACAGTGGGCCAATTCTTGCCATCAATCATATGGCACCATGAAACAACCATAAATGGGTTAATACTGACAGCAATAATGAACATGAAAAAATGAGGATTCCTACTCCTCTGTAGAGATGGACTGTGATTTTATTCTCACACCTCATTGGATACCCATGAGTGTCAATTCCAATACTCTCCATCCATCACCCATGGGAAAATATGCTAGCTGTAGGTCGCTTTATTTGAATGGAACAGAACAAAGTATAGCTAATATATTATCAAAATGGCGTTTACATGAAACTAGCATTGCGATTGGATTATGTTCCCTTCATGAAATCATGAAGGAATAGGTCGTATGGTTGCCTCGTGACTTGGTACAAACAACGCAAAACTAGTGTAATATCCCACGGGTGATAAATGGAGAGTATCGGAATGGATCACACGTGGGTATCTGATGATGATTATCACAGGGAATCTCACAGATTGATGTATTTTAAAAAGGGTGTGTGAAAAAGTTTGCCATTCACTTGTGGAAGAATACTGCTCATATCAATTCAGAGGTCTACCTCCTCCAATAAAACTGTATATGCCACATATAACAAAATGGTATTAAACCCTATTAAAAAAAAGGCATGAAACACTTTTGCAAAACAACTTATATCTTTTGACATTTGCTGGTAAATTGTTGTGTTTATAAGTTGATGTATCCATTAGGGAGTGGTAAAGTGGGGTGGGATGGTACAAGATACATGAATCCCTGCACTTCTTTCCTCTTTTAATACTCTCAAAATTCAGAAAAATGCCAGAGTCGATATATCCTGTTATTTTTGGATGTGATCTGCCGGTGAAAATATTTATATTACGTTTGATACGTTCTGTCGTGTTTGCAGGAGTGGTGCAGGAGGGGATCACCTGTGATATATGTCTGGAAGATCCTATCCTAGGTCTGAGGTGGAAGTGTGCAACATGTCATGACTTCGACTTGTGTACAAAATGTTACATGTCTGACAAACATGACATGACGCATGGGTTTCTGCGTATGGATACAAAAAAAACAAAAGCGTAAATATCTATTTTTAACAGTTCATAACCCTGTTTTCTGGATGACTTCTCACTACTGAGGTTCGTTGAGTATTGGCGACGATGATATTTTTAGTGGAAAAGTTAGTTTTGTTGATTCATAATACATTCCTCATGTCATATTCATATTTTTACACACCAAAATAATCTGACAAATGGCCAATTTATATACAAGTAAGGTAAGTTATCTCCCTTTATTTAAAAAATCAAAAATCTCCATTTACTTGATAGAATGCATATACAACCAATATCTTATTGGTGCTATGGGCCTTAGCCACCAATAATGCCAATTTAAAATCACCACCATAATAAGTGATATTCAGTATTTAAAAAAATATAATTTTAAAGATTCAGTCTTTATGCAAGAAAGTTTGCCAGTTGTTGCGGAAACAATGTTCTACTCAGATTCATTTTTTGGTCTTCCTCCACCAATAAAACTGGATATGCCATATATAGCCTGAAATGTGTTAAAAATGAGTGAAAAACACATTAAAAAAACAATGAAAATGAGAAAATTTGATGCAGTGTAAATTACAATGGTACATGTATGTAATTTTCAGATTTCCTGTTGCACCCAGAAGTTTTTCTAAAGGTAAAGCCGTTCGAGGGGTATATAAAGGGGCGAGTGTAATGCGAGGACCCCACTGGAAATGGAAGAATGATGATGGTAAGGTAGTTGTTGCTATGGAGACAGATAGTCTGAGAAGATAATGTTATAATATGCCTTGACTCACAGTGCATGATGTACTGACAGAAGAGGGTTATCCTCCCACACTCTTCCCTATGCCTTGACTCACAGTGCATGATGTACTGACAGGAGAGGGTTACCCCCACCAACACTCTTCCCTATGCCTTGAATCACAGTGCATGATGTACTGACAGGAGAGGTTATCCTCCCACACTCTTCCCTATGCCTTGACTCACAGTGCATGATGTACTGACAAGAGAGGGTTATCCTCCCACACTCTTCCCTATGCCTTGACTCACAGTGCATGGTATACTGACAGGAGAGGATTACCCCCACCAACACTCTTCCCTATGCCTTGACTCACAGTGCATGATGTACTGACAGGATAGGGTTACCCTCCCACTCTCTTCCATATGCCTTGACTCACAGTGCATGGTGTACTGACAGGAGAGAGTTATCCCCCCACACACTTCCCTGTGCCTTGACTCTCACAGTGCATGGTGTACTGACAGGAGAGGGTTACCCTCCCACATTCTTCCCTATGCCTTGACTCACAGTGCATGATGTACTGACAGGAGATTTTTACCCATCCCACACTCTTCCCTATGCCTTGACTCACAGTGCATGATGTACTGACAGGAGAGGGTTACCCCCACCAACACTCTTCCCTATGCCTTGACTCACAGTGCATGATGTACTGACAGGATAGGGTTACCCTCCCACTCTCTTCCATATGCCTTGACTCACAGTGCATGATGTACTGACAGGAGAGAGTTATCCCCCGACACACTTCCCTGTGCCTTGACTCTCACAGTGCATGGTGTACTGACAGGAGAGGGTTACCCTCCCACATTCTTCCCTATGCCTTGACTCACAGTGCATGATGTACTGACAGGAGATTTTTACCCATCCCACACTCTTCCCTATGCCTTGACTCACAGTGCATGATGTACTGACAGGAGAGGATTACCCTCCAACATTCTCTCTATGCCTTGACTCACAGTGCATGATGTACTGACAGGAGAGGGTTACCTTCCCACATTCTTCCATATGCCTTGACTCACAGTGCATAATGTACTGACAGAAGAGGGTTATCCTCCCACACTCTTCCCTATGCCTTGACTCACAGTGCATGATGTACTGACAGGAGAGGGTTACCCCCACCAACACTCTTCCCTATGCCTTGACTCACAGTGCATGATGTACTGACAGGAGAGGGTTACCCTCCCACACTCTTCCCTATGCCTTGACTCACAGTGCATGATGTACTGATAGGAGAGGGTTACCCCCACCAACACTCTTCCCTATGCCTTGACTCACAGTGCATGATGTACTGACAGGAGAGGGTTACCCTCCCACACTCTTCCCTATGCCTTGACTCACAGTGCATGATGTACTGACAGGAGAGGTTATCCTCCCACACTCTTCCCTATGCCTTGACTCACAGTGCATGATGTACTGATAGGAGAGGGTTACCTCCCACACTCTTCCCTATGCCTTGACTCACAGTGCATGATGTACTGACAGGAGAGGGTTACCCTCCCACACTCTTCCATATGCCTTGACTCACAGTGCATGATGTACTGACAGGAGAGGGTTACCCTCCCACACTCTTCCCTATGCCTTGACTCACAGTGCATGATGGCAGAAGAGGGTTATCCTCCCACACTCTTCCCTGTGCCTTGACTCACAGTGCATGATGTACTGACAGGATAGGGTTACCCTCCCACGCTCTTCCATATGCCTTGACTCACAGTGCATGGTGTACTGACAGGAGAGGATTACCCTCCCACACTCTTCCCTATGCCTTGACTTACAGTGCATGATGTTCTGACAGGAGAGGGTTATCCTCCCACACTCTTCCCTATGCCTTGACTTACAGTGCATGATGTTCTGACAGGAGAGGGTTATCCTCCCACACTCTTCCCTATGCCTTGACTTACAGTGCATGATGTTCTGACAGGAGAGGATTACCCTCCCACACTCTTCCCTATGCCTTGACTTACAGTGCATGATGTTCTGACAGGAGAGGGTTATCCTCCCACACTCTTCCCTATGCCTTGACTCACAGTGCATGATGTGCTGACAGGAGAGGGTTACCCATCCCACACTCTTTCCTATGCCTTGACTCACAGTGCATGATGTGCTGACAGGAGAGGGTTACCCATCCCACACTCTTCCCTATGCCTTGACACACAGTGCATGATGTACTGGGTTTTAAACTCGCTGGAGATTTGCTTTTAGAGACACTTTATTTTGTTTGTGTGTTTTTTTTAAATAATAACGCCTAAAGAAAAAAAAAATAACAACTATTTTTTTACCCTGAAACTTGAGTAGAATGCAGCAATTGATGTTTTATTGAGAGAGGAAATACCTTCTCAAACGCTACACCAAGATGCCTCTCCTCAACTGGAATGCCTCTTTGCCATTTGAAGAATCGTTTACCTACAACATATTTAAAGTTAAACGTCAGGACAAGCCGTTCCTTTGGGGGAAAAAATCATATAAAGAGGGTTTATAAAAAAAACAATGCTATAAATGTTTTAAAAAATAAAATAATTGTTAAAACGGATAGAAAGAATTTCATAATTATTAATTAACACAACCCAAATGGTTTGGTATGTCAAATCCACCCAAACGTGAAGTTGGAGTGGTCAACTTGAAATGAAATCCCATTCTAAAAAAAGACAGCACTTAAATACTGTTTGATGATCTTTGTATTGTCATTCAGACTCTTTCTAAGATAAAATATTTTACTACCGGTATGTATAAAGCTGTATAACAGTTCAAATTGAACTCAAAATTTAACCATGTGACTCATTTTATAGGTCACAATATATGTTGCAATTCTAAGCGAGAAATATATTTTTGTCTAACCTTGACATGTTGCCCAAATCAGGATATCCTTTACCAATTTATCATTTTAGCGTGTTTAAATAGATATCCTTTTGGCAGTACGATATCAATTAGTATATTTAGCAATGATATGTAGATAAAAATGTTTTTAGCCAATTGTCAAATTTTGAAAAATCCTTATAAATTCCCTTTAATATCTATTTAATTTTAGTACATGTATTTTAATAAAAAAGAAATAACTTTTAAAATATTTTATGGAGTGAAGCAAAAAAATAACTAAAATGTCAGATTTACAAATAGCTGATGTTTATTTAAAAAAAAAATCTTTTCTTTGAACTAAGTTGAGAATAAAAATTGTAGAAATATATGTACATGTAAGTTAAGCCACAATGAATTAATTGCTAGATTATCATCCCCGCTTGCCCCCTAATTTTCATGCCACCCCAAACCTTTTTATTTTCATAAAAAAAAAGATTAAAAAAAAAATCATCAAAAATTTTAGAAATAAAAATAAAAAATAAAATCCTCCAGCTCTCCCTGATTTTAAGAAAAATTGGATGGTAGTCTAGCAATTAATTTATAATGGCCTTAAGTCCAAAAACGTGAAATAGCCACCAGGTACTTACAGAAGTATGGTGGTTCTACATTGATTCATTCTGAGGTCATTTTCCAACAAATAAAACCAGATGTCATGTAATATTATATCTTGTAATATCCTGTAATGTCCTTCGGACTGTCCCCACCTCAGACATTCTGTATTGCTGGTATTATGTTTTAAATGTAAATTTCAGGAGGTGAGGGCGGGGATGGTGTTGTGCTAGATATTGTACATTGGCAGAAATCTGGATACAGAGGTGGAGTTAAGGTAAAGTGGAAAGACACAAAGAAGGAGGGCACATACAGGATGGGTGGAGAGGGGTGTGTGGATGTGATCTACACGGAGGAAGAATCACACGGAAACTATTTCTTTGATCACCTTCCACTTGTAGGTAAGAGGAAAATGATTTTTTTTTATATATAAAAGTTTGAAATGTTTTAAAGCTATTTTACAGTGTTTTGTACTAAATGCGAATATATTGCACCAATATGTATTGATGAAAACAATATTGAACGAGATGCCTAGGTGTCGACTCCAATATGATTTTCATCACATATGTACCAAGGGGCCCATTTCACTAACTGTCTTAAAGTTACAAACTTCTTAGTGTAAAATTTTAAGATAAGGAGAAAAAAGTCGGAAAATTCATTTAGAGTGATGTTTATTTTGCGATCTTTTGTAAGTCTTATAAAAAGTATTCTTTCTAAAATTTGCAAAAATACTGCTCAAATGAAACATTTTGTACGAAATTCTTGAGACTTATGAAGGTAAGTGAAACACACCTCAGGTCTCTGTCAGTCTAAGGTCAAGGTCAGATGTGAGTTATGAAATACAATTAGTATTTCAAGGACAAAATGCACAATCATGTACATGTATTTACCATATTAACTATATGTAGGTATGAAGTTTTATATGTCTTCATGAAATTATATGTAAAAATGTGACAAGGTGTTGACTTTTATGTTGTAATACAGAATTTAACAACCTGTATAACTATGGTAGATATTGTGAACCCGGGAGAAATCATGTTAAAGAACAGTGATAAAGTACGGGTGGCCCTGGACGAGAAACATTTCAAACCACTGCAGGACAATGAGGCATATGGTGGCTGGAATGATGGCTTGGTGCAGGTATGGCATTTAGTAAATTGGAAATCAAATTAATTGGGGGTTGGGGGTGGGGTGGGGGAAATATGGTGACTGGAATGATGTTTTTTTTGTGCAGATATGACAAGTAAAGTGGAAAATCAATTGTTTGGGGGTAGGACTAGAGTGGAGGAATATGGTGGCTGGAATGATGGCATGGTGCAGATATGACATTTAGTAAAGTGGAAAGACTGGAGTGGGGGAATATGGTGGCTGGAATGATGGCATGGTGCAGATATGACATTTAGTAAAGTGGAAATCAAACAGTTTGGAGGTGGGGGTGGGGTGGGGGAAATATGGTGGCTGGAATGATGGCTTTGTGCAGATTTGACAAGAAAAGTGGAAACTCAATTGTTTGGGGGTGGGACTGGAGTGGGGGAATATGGTGGCTGGAATGATGGCATGGTGCAGGTATGACATTTAGTAAAGTGGAAAGACTGGAGTTGGGGAATATGGTGGCTGGAATGATGGCATGGTGCAGATATGACATTTAGTAAAGTGGAAATCAAACTGTTTGGGGGTGGGGGTGGGGTGGGGGAAATATGGTTGCTGGAATGATGGCTTTGTGCAGATTTGACAAGAAAAGTGGAAAATCAATTGTTTGGGGGTGAGGGCGTACATTGACTGGAATGATGGCATGTTGCAGATATGACATTTAGTAAAGTGGAAATCAAACTGTTTGGAGGTGGGGGTGGGGTGGGGAAATATGGTGGCTGGAATGATGGCTTTGTGCAGATTTGACAAGAAAAGTGGAAAATCAATTGTTTGGGGGTGGGACTGGAGTGGGGGAATATGGTGGCTGGAATGATGGCATGGTGCAGATATGACATTTAGTAAAGTGGAAAGACTGGAGTTGGGGAATATGGTGGCTGGAATGATGGCATGGTGCAGATATGACATTTAGTAAAGTGGAAAGACTGGAGTGGGGGAATATTGTGGCTGGGATGATGGCATGGTGCAGATATGACATTTAGTAAAGTGGAAATCAAACTGTTTGGGGATGGGGCCAGGGTGGGGGCATACATTGACTGGAATGATGGTATGGTGCAGATATGACAAGTTAAGTACAATATCAATTGTTTGGGGGTGAGGGCGTACATTGACTGGAATGATGGCATGGTGCAGATATGACAAGTTAAGTACAATATCAATTGTTTAGGGGTGAGGGCGTACATTGACTGGAATGATGGCATGTTGCAGATATGACAAGTTAAGTACAATATCAATTGTTTTGGGGTGAGGGCATACATTGACTGGAATGATGGCATGGTGCAGATATGACAAGTTAAGTACAATATCAATTGTTTTGGGGATGAGGGCATACATTGACTGGAATGATGGCATGGTGCATATATGACAAATAAAGTACAATATCAATTGTTTTGGGGTGAGGGCGTACATTGACTGGAATGATGGCATGGTGCAGATATGACAAGTTAAGTACAATATCAATTGTTTTGGGATGAGGGCGTACATTGACTGGAATGATGCAGATATGACAAGTTAAGTACAATATCAATTGTTTTGGGGTGAGGGCGTACATTGACTGGAATGATGGCATGGTGCAGATATGACAAGTTAAGTACAATATCAATTGTTTTGGGGTGAGGGCATACATTGACTGGAATGATGGCATGTTGCAGATATGACATTTAGTAAAGTGGAAATCAAACAGTTAGGAGGTGGGGGTGGAGTGGGGGAAATATGGTGGCTGGAATGATGGCTTTGTGCAGATTTGACAAGAAAAGTGGAAAATCAATTGTTTGGGGGTGAGACTGGAGTGGGGGAATATGGTGGCTGGAATGATGGCATGGTGCAGGTATGACATTTAGTAAAGTGGAAAGACTGGAGTGGGGGAATATTGTGGCTGGAATGATGGCATGGTGCAGATATGACATTTAGTAAAGTGGAATTCAAATTATTTGGGGATGGGGCCAGGGTGGGGGCATACATTGACTGGAATTATGGCATAGTTCAGATATGACAAGTAAAGTACAATATCAATGGTTTTGGGGTGAGGGCATACATTGACTGGAATGATGGCATGGTGCAGATATGACAAATAAAGTACAATATCAATTGTTTTGGGGTGAGGTGTACATTGACTGGAATGATGGCATGGTGCAGATATGACAAGTTAAGTACAATATCAATTGTTTTGGGGTGAGGGCGTACATTGACTGGAATGATGGCATGGTGCATATATGACAAGTTAAGTACAATATCAATTGTTTGGGGGTGAGGGCATACATTGACTGGAATGATGGCATGGTGCAGATATGACAAGTTAAGTACAATATCAATTGTTTGGGGGTGAGGGCGTACATTGACTGGAATGATGGCATGGTGCAGATATGACAAGTTAAGTACAATATCAATTGTTTTGGGGTGAGGGCGTACATTGACACAAATGATGGCATGGTGCTTATATGACAAGTTAAGTACAATATCAATTGTTTGGGGGTGAGGGCATACATTGACTGGAATGATGGCATGGTGCAGATATGACAAGTTAAGTACAATATCAATTGTTTGGGGGTGAGGGCGTACATTGACTGGAATGATGGCATGGTGCAGATATGACAAGTTAAGTACAATATCAATGGTTTGGGGGTGAGGGCGTACATTGACTGGAATGATGGCATGTTGCAGATATGACAAGTAAAGTACAATATCAATTGTTTGGGGATGAGGGCGTACATTGACTGGAATGATGGCATGGTGCAGATATGACAAGATAAGTACAATATCAATTGTTTGGGGGTGAGGGCGTACATTGACTGGAATGATGGCATGGTGCAGATATGACAAGTTAAGTACAATATCAGTTGTTTGGGGGTGAGGGCATACATTGACTGGAATGATGGCATGGTGCAGATATGACAAATAAAGTAGAAAGTCTTTGTTTAAAAATTTGTTTAAACTGCCTTAGCCCCACCCCCTCTCACACACAGAGTCAAAAGACACCTCTCCCAATCCAATTCTATTTTATTATTTCAAAAATTGTGTTAAATTAATTGCTCTGCTGTTTTCAATATAACTATCCACAACAAAGTGTTCTGTTTGTTTGTACGTGGCTTTGTTTCAACTGAGTATTTCAGTTATCTAGTTGCAGTCAGTACATCTAGTAATCATTTCTACGATCTGCTAGGCAGTTAACAAGTACTAAACATACTTTATCTCTGGTAGCTACTGATTACTTTCTCACATAGTCAGAGGTGGGACACTCATGATTATAGAATAAAGATCATGGCTCGGTCATTACAGAGACTGTGGATTGGTGACCCCTGGAGACCTATTACCGAATGAGATAGACATATTCATATACATAAAGTATATTATCTGCCCTAATATGCCTACTTATACATGTATTTACTATTTTAATGATATTAAACATGGGCTGATTGATAGATATATACCTGTTTATCTGATGTTACATATTATAGATATTAAATACGGCTCTGTGACAAGACTAGAATAGTTGAGTTAATACTGTTCTCTGATGACTCTTTGGTAAATATTGTTTTATAATCACAAAATACTCATAACATAATGTACACTGTTGTACTACAAAGTTATACATTTTGTTTAATATGATATGAAAATGTAAATAAACAGTCATTACCGATAAAAAAAAAAAATATTGGTTAACTTTTATGATATATTTCAGTGTATAAAAGAACAAGGAACAGTGGTGAATATTCTGTTTGAAGGAAAAACTGTCCAAGTTCAGTATGAGGATAGCAAGAAGTGGACTGTAAACAGACAGAGTTTGACAAGAGTAAGTTCTCCGATTAAAAATTGCGGTTTGTAAGTCTTTTATGTTACGTGAACAAAGCAAAATTACCAAATTTTGAGGTGAAACTACTATAAAACGATTTTTATTAACAAGAACTTTATTTTCTTAAAAGGCCACTTTTGCTCTATTCATTGACCGGCTGCTTAAGACAGGTTTGACTGTATTTTGAAAAAATATAGATAATGAGCACCTTAGAAAGCCACATTTAACAGTGGTATTTCGTTAGAATGGTTTAGTTTATACTGAATTATTTTAGCTCGATTGCGATGAAAGCTCAGAGCTTATATGAATCATTCTCAAGCCTGCTTCCTGGGTAAAACCAGTACTGAGTGTTATTTTATGAGAGGCATTGGATCGAGCTGGGGATCGAACCCACAACCTCTGGCGTGAGCACCCAACACTCTATCCATAAGACTACCGCCCTGCTTGTTTCAGAATTGTTTCAGATCTGTCTTTTATATTTCTGATTTAGGTGCACAGTTTCTCCCAGGGGGAAGCAGTGACCATACTGGAGGATGTCAACAGTGTGAAGGAACTACAGGAAGGTCACGGTGGATGGAATGATGAAATGAAATCTGTGAGTATCAGCTTTAGTTTATTACTGCGTGGTCCAATGGCGGAGCATCAAATCCATGATTGGAGGGTTGTAGGTTCCATCCTCCACCATGACTGTGTGTATCAGTGTTAGTTTATTATTGGTGGTCCAGTGGCAGAGCATCAAATCCATGATTGGAGGGTTGTAGGTTCAATCCTCCACCATGACTGTGTGTATCAGTGTTAGTTTATTATTGGTGGTCCAGTGGCAGAGCATCGAATCCTTGATTGGAGGGTTGTAGGTTCAATCCTTCACCATGACTGTGTGTATCAGTGTTAGTTTATTATTGGTGGTCCAGTGGCGGAGCATCAAATCCATGATTGGAGGGTTGTAGGTTCAATCCTGCACCATGACTGTGTGTATCAGTGTTAGTTTATTAGTGAGTGGTCCAGTGGCGGAGCATCAAATCCTTGATTGGAGGGTTGTAGGTTCAATCCTCCACCATGACTGTGTGTATCAGTGTTAGTTTATTAGTGTGTGGTCCAGTGGCGGAGCATCAAATCCATGATTGGAGGGTTGTAGGTTCAATCCTCCACCATGACTGTGTGTATCAGTGTTAGTTTATTAGTGTGTGGTCCAGTGGCGGAGCATCAAATCCATGATTGGAGGGTTGTAGGTTCAATCCTCCACCATGACTGTGTGTATCAGTGTTAGTTTATTATTGGTGGTCCAGTGGCGGAGCATCAAATCCATGATTGGAGGGTTGTAGGTTCAATCCTCCACCATGACTGTGTGTATCAGTGTTAGTTTATTATTGGTGGTCCAGTGGTGGAGCATCAAATCCTTGATTGGAGGGTTGTATGTTCAATCCTCCACCATGACTGTGTGTATCAGTGTTAGTTTATTATTGGTGGTCCAGTGGCGGAGCATCAAATCCATGATTGGAGGGTTGTAGGTTCAATCCTTCACCATGACTGTGTGTATCAGTGTTAGTTTATTATTGGTGGTCCAGTGGCGGAGCATCAAATCCATGATTGGAGGGTTGTATGTTCAATCCTCCACCATGACTGTGTGTATCAGTGTTAGTTTATTATTGGTGGTCCAGTGGCGGAGCATCAAATCCATGATTGGAGGGTTGTAGGTTCAATCCTTCACCATGACTGTGTGTATCAGTGTTAGTTTATTATTGGTGGTCCAGTGACGGAGCATCAAATCCATGATTGGAGGGTTGTAGGTTCAATCCTCCACCATGACTGTGTGTATCAGTGTTAGTTTATTATTGGTGTTCCAGTGGCGGAGCATCAAATCCATGATTGGAGGGTTGTAGGTTCAATCCTCCACCATGACTGTGTGTATCAGTGTTAGTTTATTATTGGTGGTCGAGTGGCGGAGCATCAAATCTATGATTGGAGGGTTGTAGGTTCAATCCTCCACCATGACTGTGTGTATCAGTGTTAGTTTATTAGTGAGTGGTCCAGTGGCAGAGCATCAAATCCATGATTGGAGGGTTGTAGGTTCAATCCTCCACCATGACTGTGTGTATCAGTGTTAGTTTATTAGTGAGTGGTCCAGTGGCGGAGCATCAAATACATGATTGGAGGGTTGTAGGTTCAATCCTCCACCATGACTGTGTGATGTGAGCAAGACACTTTTTACTTGTATACTTAGTACTGATTCTACCAAGAAAGGATTTGTCTAAGTTGTAAAAACTTGTTTCACAATTGAAGTAACATAATTAAGTTTAAACTAGTTTATACTTATTAGGCAGTATATTACATTTTTTAACCATTTTAGATTAGGCAAAAAAAAGTTATTATCCAATATGTATATCATACTTACTGAGCTCATATTGCCATAATAATATTTATTAAAACAGCAGTTTGCTAACCTGGCCTTTGCACCCATGTCCATAGTGGTGTTTCGATTTTTCCCCAAATTATTTACCAAAGACACTGCTGCAATCATTGACAATGGATTTTATTCCTTATTCATTACTGAATTATTCTAATTATTTCCTCATAATGAAGTTGAACACTTATTTGACAAAAATTAAGTCAGGCAGCTAACCAAACTCATCTAGGCCAACTTACAAACATTATTGACACAGATGTATGACCCAGGGTACAATATTAAATCAGACTCCTTGGACCATTTTGGGTAATTATATATAGAATACATATTATAGATTAATGATTATCTTCATTTTAATTGTTAGTCAGTGTTTTAATTTTGAACATGTGATATGTTACACCATTTACCTGTTAGACATCTAGTTTAATAATGGGTGCAACTATTCCCTAACTCTTATACTGAAATAAAAGATTGATAACTATTTCGAAAAACAAAGTCTTTATATACAGGCAGATTTATAGATTTCAAAACACAGATTTTATGGTCTCTTGTCACATAAGGCAGGATGTCTTTACATACAGACCCATTATGTAGTTAAACCATTGGGAGGAAAACTTACAGTCACATTAGACAAGGAGTCGTAACATACAGACCCATTATGTAGTTATGTCATTGGAAGGAAAACTTACAGTCACATTAGACAGGGAGTCGTTATAAACAGACCTTTATGTAGTTATGTCATTGGGAGGAAAACTTACGGTCACATTAGACAAGGAGTTGTTACATACAGACCCATTATGTAGTTATGTCATTGGAAGGAAAACTTACATTCGCATTAGACAGGGAGTCGTAACATACAGACCCATTATGTAGTTATGTCATTGGGAGGAAAACTTACAGTCACATTAGACAGGGAGTAGTTATATACAGACCCATTATGTAGTTATGTCATTGGAAGGAAAACTTACAGTCGCATTAGACAGGGAGTCCTTATATACAGACCCATTATGTAGTTAAACCATTGGGAGGAAAACAGTTGCATTAGACAAGGAGTGGTTACATACACACCCATTATGTAGTTATGTCATTGGAAGGAAAACTTATAATCGCATTAGACAAGGAGTCGTTACATACAGACCCATTATGTAGTTATGTCATTGGGAGGAAAACTTACAGTTGCATTAGACAAGGAGTCATTATATACAGACCCATTGTGTAGTTATGTCATTTGGGGGAAAACTTACAGTTGCATAATACAGGGAGCCATTACATACAGACCCATTATGTAGTTAAACCATTGGGAGGAAAACTTACAGTCACATTAGACAAGGAGTTGTTACATACAGACCCATTATTTGTAGTTATGTCATTGGGAGGAAAACTTACAGTCGCATTAGGCAAGGAGTCATTATATACAGACCGATTATGTAGTTATGTCATTGGGAGGAAAACCTACAGTCGCATTAGACAGGGAGTAGTTATATTCAGACCCATTATGTAGTTAAACCATTGGGAGGAAAACTTACAGTCGCATCAGACAAGGAGTAGTTATGTACAGACCCATTATGTAGTTATGTCATTGGGAGGAAAACCTACAGTCGCATTAGACAGGGAGCCATTACATACAGACCCATTATGTAGTTAAACCATTGCGAGGAAAACCTACAGTCGCATTAGACAAGGAGTCATTACATACAGACCCATTATGAAGTTATGTCATTGGGAGAAAACTTACAATCGCATTAGACAGGGAGTCGTTACATACAGATCCATTATGTAGTTAAACCATTTGGAGGAAAACTTACAGTCACATTAGACAAGGAGTCGTTACATACAGACCCATTATGTAGTTTAACCATTGGGAGGAAAACCTACAGTCATATTAGACAAGGAGTCGTTACATACAGACCCATTATGTAGTTAAACCATTGGAGGAAAACCTACAGTCGCATTACACAAGGAGTCGTTACATACAGACCCATGATGTAGTTAAGCCATTGGGAGGAAAACCTACAGTCGCATGAGACAAGGATTCGTTACATACAGACCCATTATGTAGTTATGTCATCGGGAGGGAGGAAAACCTACAGTCGCATTAGACAAGGATTCGTTACATACAGACCCATTTTGTAGTTATGTCATTGGGAGGAAAACTTACAGTCGCTTTAAACAAGGAGTCGTTACATACAGACCCATTATGTAGTTATGTTATTGGGAGGAAAACTTACCGTCGCATTAGACAGGGAGTCGTTACATACATTCCCATAATGTAGTTAAACCATTGGGAGGTAAACCTATAGTTGCATTAGACAAGGAGTCGTTACATACAGACCCATTATGTAGTTATGTGATTGAGAGGAAAACTTACAGTTGCATTAAACAAGGAGTCATTACATACAGACCCATTATGTAGTTATGTCATTGGGAGGAAAACTTACGGTCGCATTAGACAGTGAGTCGTTACATACAGACCCATTATGTAGTTATGTCATTGGGTGGAAAACTTATGGTCGCATTAGACAGAGAGTCGTTACATACAGACCCATTATGTAGTTATGTCATTGGGTGGAAAACTTATGGTCGCATTAGACAGGGAGTCTTTACATACAGACCCATTATGTAGTTATGTCATTGGGAGGGAAACTTACTGTCACATTAGACAGGGAGTCGTTACATACAGACCCATTATGTAGTTATGTCATTGGGAGGAAAACTTACGGTTGCATTAGACAGGGAGTCGTTACATACAGACCCATTATGTAGTTATGTCATTGGGAGGAAAACTTACAGTCGCATTAGACAGGTAGTCGTTACATACAGACCCATTATGTAGTTATGTCATTGGGAGGAAAACTTACAGTCACATTAGACAGGGAGTCGTTACATACAGACCAATTATGTAGTTATGTCATTGGGAGGAAAACTTACAGTCACATTAGACAGGGAGTCGTTACATACAGACCAATTATGTAGTTATGTCATTGGAAGGAAAACTTACGGTCACATTAGATAAAGAATTGTAACATACAGACCCATTATGTCGTTATGTCTTTGGGAGGAAAACTTACGGTCACATTAGACAGGGAGTCGTTACATACAGACCCATTATGTAGTTATGTCATTGGGAGGAAAACTTACGGTCGCATTAGACAGGGAGTCGTTACATACAGACCCATTATGTAGTTAAACCATTGGGAGGAAAACCTACAGTTGCATTAGACAAGGAGTCGTTACATACAGACCCATTATGTAGTTATGTGATTGAGAGGAAAACTTACAGTCGCATTAGACAAGGAGTCATTACATACAGACCCATTATGTAGTTATGTCATTGGGAGGAAAACTTACAGCCGCATTAGACAAGACGTCATTACATACAGACCCATTATGTAGTTATGTCATTGGGAGGAAAACTTACAGTCACATTAGACAGGGAGTCGTTACATACAGACCCATTATGTAGTTATGTCATTGGGAGGAAAACTTACAGTCACATTAGACAGGGAGTCGTTACATACAGACCCATTATGTAGTTATGTCATTGGGAGGAAAACTTACAGTCACATTAGACAGGGAGTCGTTACATACAGACCCATTATGTAGTTATGTCATTGGGAGGAAAACTTACAGTCACATTAGACAGGGAGTCGTTACATACAGACCCATTATGTAGTTATGTCATTGGGAGGAAAACTTACAGTCACATTAGACAGGGAGTCGTTACATACAGACCCATTATGTAGTTCTGTCATTGGGAGGAAAACTTACAGTCACATTAGACAGGGAGTCGTTACATACAGACCCATTATGTAGTTATGTCATTGGGAGGAAAACTTACAGTCACATTAGACAGGGAGTCGTTACATACAGACCCATTATGTAGTTCTGTCATTGGGAGGAAAACTTACAGTCACATTAGACAGGGAGTCGTTACATACAGACCCATTATGTAGTTCTGTCATTGGGAGGAAAACTTACAGTCACATTAGACAGGGAGTCGTTACATACAGACCTATTATGTATTTATGTCATTGGGAGGAAAACTTACAGTCACATTAGACAAGGAGTCATTACATACAGACCCATTATGTAGTTATGTCATTGGGAGGAAAACTTACAGTCACATTAGACATGGAGTCGTTATATACAGACCCATTATGTAGTTATGTCATTGGGAGGAAAACTTACAGTCACATTAGACAGGGATTCATTTTAAAAGACCCATTATGTAGTTATGTCATTGGGAGGAAAACCTACAGTCACATTAGACAGGGAGTAGACAGGGAGTCGTTATATACAGACCCATTATGTAGTTAAGTCATTGGGAGGAAAACTTACAGTCACATTAGACAGGGAGTCGTTATATACAGACCCATTATGTAGTTATGTCATTGGGAGGAAAACTTACGGTCACATTAGACAGGGAGTCGTTACATACAGACCCATTATGTGGTTAAGTCATTGGGAGGAAAACTTACAGTCACATTAGACAGGGAGTCGTTAGATACAGACCCATTATGTAGTTAAGTCATTGGGAGGAAAACTTACAGTCACATTAGACAGGGAGTCGTTAGATACAGACCCATTATGTAGTTATGTTATTGGGAGGAAAACTTACAGTTGCATTATACAGGGAGTCATTAAATACAGACCCATTATGTAGTGATGGCATTGGAAGGAAAACTTACAGTCGCATTTGACATGGAGTATGTATATACTGGGGTTTGTTCATGTCTCACTACACAGTTGTGCCCATTTTTCCCACAGTAACACGAGTCTTATGCTTAAAAAAATGTCCTTTGTAATTTGGTTTAAACATATTCATTCATTCAAATTTACATGAGTACAAATCAGTTTACTGGAGTCATTACATACAGACCCATTATGTAGTTATGTCATTGGGAGGAAAACTTACGGTCGCATTAGACAGTGAGTCGTGACATACAGACCCATTATGTAGTTATGTCATTGGGTGGAAAACTTACGGTCGCATTAGACAGGGAGTCGTTACATACAGACCCATTATGTAGTTATGTCATTGGGAGGAAAACTTACAGTCGCATTAGACAGGGAATCGTTACATACAGACCCATTATGTAGTTATGTCATTGGAAGGAAAACTTACGGTTGCATTAGACAGGGAGTCGTTACATACAGACCCATTATGTAGTAATGGCATTGGGAGGAAAACTTACAGTCGCATTAGACAGATAGTCGTTACATACAGACCCATTATGTAGTTAACCCATTGGGAGGAAAACTTACAGTTACATTAGACAGTGAGTCGTTACATACAGATCAATAATGTAGTTAGGTCATTGGAAGGAAAACTTACGGTCACATTAGATAAAGAATCGTTACATACAGACCCATTATGTAGTTATGTCTTTGGGAGGAAAGCTTACGGTCACATTAGACAAGGAGTCATTACATAAAGACCCATTATGTAGTTATGTCATTGGGAGGAAAACTTACGGTCACATTAGACAGGAAGTCGGTACATACAGACCCATTATGTAGTTATGTCATTGGAAGGAAAACTTACGGTCACATTAGACAAGGAATCGTTACATACAGACCCATTATGTAGTTATGTCTTTGGGAGGAAAACTTACAGTCACATTAGACAAGGAGTCATTACATAAAGACCCATTATTTAGTTAAGTCATTGGGAGGAAAACTTACAGTCGCATTAGACAGAGCGTTGTAACGTACAGACCCATTATGTAGTTATGTCATTGGGAGGAAATCGCATTAGACAATGAGTCGTTACATACAGACCCGTTATGCAGTTAAACCATTGGGAGGAAAACCTACGGTCACATTAGACAAGGAGTCATTATATACAGACCCATTATGTAGTTATGTCATTGGGAGGAAAACTTACAGTCACATTAGACAAGGAGTCTTTAAATACAGACCCATTATGTAGTTATGTCATTTGGAGGAAAACTTACAGTCGCATTAGACAGGGATTCGTTACATACAGACCTATTATATAGTTATGTCATTGGGAGGAAATCGCATTAGACAAGGAGTCGTTACATACAGACCCATTATGCAGTTAAACCATTGGGAGGAAAACCAACGGTCACATTAGACAAGGAGTCTTTATATACAGACCCATCATGTAGTTATGACATTGGGAGGAAAACTTACAGTCACATAAGACAGCGAGTCGTTATTTACAGACGCATTATGTAGTTAAACCATTGGGAGTAAAACTTACAGTTGCATTAGACAGGGAGTCGTTATTTACAGACCCATTATGTGGTTAAGTCATTGGGAGGAAAACTAACAGTCACATTAGACAGGGAGCCGTTATATACAGACCCATTATGTAGTTATGTCATTGGGAGGAAAATTTACGGTCACATTAGACAGGGAGTCGTTACATACAGACCCATTATGTAGTTATGGCATTGGAAGGAAAACTTACAGTCACATTAGACAGTGATTTGTTATATACAGACCCATTATGTAGTTATGTCATTGGGAGGAAAACTTACAGTCACATTAGACAAGGAGTCTTTATATACAGACCCATTATGTAGTTATGTCATTTGGAAGAAAACTTACAGTCGCATTAGACAGGGATTCATTACTTACAGACCCATTATGTAGTTATGTCATTGGGAGGAAATCGCATTAGACAAGGAGTCGTTACATACAGACCCATTATGCAGTTAAACCATTGGGAGGAAAACATACGGTCATATTAGACAGGGAGTCGTTACATACAGACCCATCATGTAGTTATGACATTGGGAGGAAAACTTACAGTCACATAAGACAGGGAGTCGTTATTTACATACCCATTATGTGTTTAAGTCATTGGGAGGAAAACTAACAGTCACATTAGACAGGGAGCCGTTATATACAGACCCATTATGTAGTGATGTCATTGGGAGGAAAATTTACGGTCACATTAGACAGGGAGTCGTTACATACAGACCCATTATGTAGTTATGGCATTGGAAGGAAAACTTACAGTCACATTAGATAGTGATTTGTTACATACAGACCCATTATGTAGTTATGTCATTGGGAGGAAAACTTACAGTCGCATTAGACATGAAGTTGTTATATACAGACCCATTATGTAGTTACATTGTAAACCATTGGGAGGAAAACATACAGTTGCATTAGACAGGGAGTCATTGTATATAGACCCATTATGTGGTTAAGTCATTGGGAGGAAAACTAACAGTCGCATTAGGCAGGGATTCGTTACATACAGACCTATTATATAGTTATGTCATTGGGAGGAAATCGCATTAGACAAGGAGTCGTTACATACAGACCCATTATGCAGTTAAACCATTGGGAGGAAAACCTACGGTCACATTAGACAAGGAGTCGTTACATACAGACCCATCATGTAGTTATGACATTGGGAGGAAAACTTACAGTCACATAAGACAGCGAGTCGTTATTTACAGACGCATTATGTAGTTAAACCATTGGGAGGAAAACTTACAGTTGCATTAGACAGGGAGTCGTTATTTACAGACCCATTATGTGGTTAAGTCATTGGGAGGAAAACTAACAGTCGCATTAGACAGGGAGCCGTTATATACAGACCCATTATGTAGTTATGTCATTGGGAGGAAAATTTACGGTCACATTAGACAGGGAGTCGTTACATACAGACCCATTATGTAGTTATGGCATTGGAAGGAAAACTTACAGTCACATTAGACAGTGATTTGTTATATACAGACCCATTATGTAGTTAAACCATTGGGAGGAAAACTTACAGTCACATTAGACAGGGAGTCATTACATACAGACCCATTATGTAGTTATGTCATTGGGAGGAAAACTTACAGTCGCATTAGACATGAAGTTGTTATATACAGACCCATTATGTAGTTACATTGTAAACCATTGGGAGGAAAACATACAGTTGCATTAGACAGGGAGTCATTGTATATAGACCCATTATGTAGTTATGTCATTGGGAGGAAAACTAACAGTCGCATTAGACATGAAGTTGTTATATACAGACCCATTATGTAGTTACATTGTAAACCATTGGGAGGAAAACATACAGTTGCATTAGACAGGGAGTCATTGTATATAGACCCATTATGTAGTTATGTCATTGGGAGGAAAACTAACAGTCGCATTAGACATGAAGTTGTTATATACAGACCCATTATGTAGTTACATTGTAAACCATTGGGAGGAAAACATACAGTTGCATTAGACAGGGAGTCATTGTATACAGACCCATTATGTAGTTATGTCATTGGGAGGAAAACTAACAGTCGCATTAGACATGAAGTTGTTATATACAGACCCATTATGTAGTTACATTGTAAACCATTGGGAGGAAAACATACAGTTGCATTAGACAGGGAGTCATTGTATACAGACCCATTATGTAGTTATGTCATTGGGAGGAAAACTAACAGTCGCATTAGACATGAAGTTGTTATATACAGACCCATTATGTAGTTACATTGTAAACCATTGGGAGGAAAACATACAGTTGCATTAGACAGGGAGTCATTGTATATAGACCCGTTATGTAGTTATGTCATTGGGAGGAAAACTTACAGTCGCATTAGGCAGGGAGTCTTTATATACAGACCCATTATGTAGTGATGTCATTGGGAGGAAAATTTACGGTCACATTAGACAGGGAGTCGTTACATACAGACCCATTATGTAGTTATGGCATTGGAAGGAAAACTTACAGTCACATTAGACAGTGATTTGTTATATACAGACCCATTATGTAGTTAAACCATTAGGAGGAAAACTTACAGTCGCATTAGGCAGGGAGTCTTTATATACAGACCCATTATGTAGTTATGTCATTGGGAGGAAAACTAACAGTCGCATTAGGCAGGGAGTCTTTATATACAGACCCATTATGTAGTTACATTGTAAACCATTGGGAGGAAAACATACAGTTGCATTAGACAGGGAGTCATTGTATATAGACCCATTATGTGGTTAAGTCATTGGGAGGAAAACTAACAGTCGCATTAGGCAGGGAGTCTTTATATACAGACCCATTATGTAGTGATGTCATTGGGAGGAAAATTTACGGTCACATTAGACAGGGAGTCGTTACATACAGACCCATTATGTAGTTATGTCATTGGGAGGAAAACTAACAGTCGCATTAGGCAGGGAGTCTTTATATACAGACCCATTATGTAGTTACATTGTAAACCATTGGGAGGAAAACATACAGTTGCATTAGACAGGGAGTCATTGTATATAGACCCATTATGTGGTTAAGTCATTGGGAGGAAAACTAACAGTCGCATTAGGCAGGGAGTCTTTATATACAGACCCATTATGTAGTGATGTCATTGGGAGGAAAATTTACGGTCACATTAGACAGGGAGTCGTTACATACAGACCCATTATGTAGTTATGTCATTGGGAGGAAAACTTACAGTCGCATTAGACATGAAGTTGTTATATACAGACCCATTATGTAGTTACATTGTAAACCATTGGGAGGAAAACATACAGTTGCATTAGACAGGGAGTCATTGTATATAGACCCATTATGTGGTTAAGTCATTGGGAGGAAAACTAACAGTCGCATTAGGCAGGGATTCGTTACATACAGACCTATTATATAGTTATGTCATTGGGAGGAAATCGCATTAAACAAGGAGTCGTTACATACAGACCCATTATGCAGTTAAACCATTGGGAGGAAAACCTACGGTCACATTAGACAAGGAGTCGTTACATACAGACCCATCATGTAGTTATGACATTGGGAGGAAAACTCACAGTCACATAAGACAGCGAGTCGTTATTTACAGACGCATTATGTAGTTAAACCATTGGGAGGAAAACTTACAGTTGCATTAGACAGGGAGTCGTTATTTACAGACCCATTTTGTGGTTAAGTCATTGGGAGGAAAACTAACAGTCGCATTAGACAGGGAGCCGTTATATACAGACCCATTATGTAGTTATGTCATTGGGAGGAAAATTTACGGTCACATTAGACAGGGAGTCGTTACATACAGACCCATTATGTAGTTATGGCATTGGAAGGAAAACTTACAGTCACATTAGACAGTGATTTGTTATATACAGACCCATTATGTAGTTAAACCATTGGGAGGAAAACTTACAGTCACATTAGACAGGGAGTCATTACATACAGACCCATTATGTAGTTATGTCATTGGGAGGAAAACTTACAGTCGCATTAGACATGAAGTTGTTATATACAGACCCATTATGTAGTTACATTGTAAACCATTGGGAGGAAAACATACAGTTGCATTAGACAGGGAGTCATTGTATATAGACCCATTATGTAGTTACATTGTAAACCATTGGGAGGAAAACATACAGTTGTATTAGACAGGGAGTCATTGTATATAGACCCATTATGTGGTTAAGTCATTGGGAGGAAAACTTACAGTCGCATTAGACAGGGAGTAGTTATATACAGACCCATTATGTAGTTACATTGTAAACCATTGGGAGGAAAACATACAGTTGCATTAGACAGGGAGTCATTGTATATAGACCCATTATGTGGTTAAGTCATTGGGAGGAAAACATACAGTTGCATTAGGCAGGGAGTCTTTATATACAGACCCATTATGTAGTTATGTCATTGGGAGGAAAACTTACAGTCACATTAGACAATGAGTCGTTATTTACAGACCCATTATGTAGTTAAGTCATTCGGAGGAAAACTTACAGTCGCATTAGACAAGGAGTCGTTACATACAGACCAATTATGTATTTATGTCATTGGGAGGAAAACTTACAGTCACATTAGACAGGGAGTTGTTACATACAGACCCATTATGTAGTTATGTCATTGGGAGGAAAACTTACGGTCACATTAGACATGGAGTCGTTATATACAGACCCATTATGTAGTTATGTCATTGGGAGGAAAACTTACAGTCACATTAGACATGGAGTCGTTATATACAGACCCATTATGTAGTTATGTCATTGGGAGGAAAACTTACAGTCACATTAGACAGGGATTCATTTTAAAAGACCCATTATGTAGTTATGTCATTGGGAGGAAAACCTACAGTCACATTAGACAGGGAGTAGACATGGAGTCGTTATATACAGACCCATTATGTAGTTATGTCATTGGGAGGAAAACTTACGGTCACATTAGACAGGGAGTCATTATATACAGACCCATTATGTAGTTATGTCATTGGGAGGAAAACTTACAGTCACATTAGACAGGGAGTCGTTAGATACAGACCCATTATGTAGTTATGTTATTGGGAGGAAAACTTACAGTTGCATTATACAGGGAGTCATTATATACAGACCCATTATGTAGTGATGGCATTGGAAGGAAAACTTACAGTCACATTTGACATGGAGTATGTATATACAGGGGTTTGTTCATGTCTCACTACACAGTTGTGCCCATTTTTCCCACAGTAACACGAGTCTTATGCTTAAAAAAATGTCCTTTGTAATTTGGTTTAAACATATTCATTCATTCAAATTTATATGAGTACAAATCAGTTTACTGGTAAGTATAAAATTGATATGGATAAAAAAGGAATATAAAATCTGATAAAATTCTTCTACATGTTATAAAGTTCTTCTACATGCTATTAAGTTATTCTACATGCTCTAAAGTTCTTCTATGTACTATAAAGTTCTTCTACATGCTATAAAGT
This sequence comes from Panopea generosa, assembly GCA_029582155.1. Taxonomy (NCBI): domain Eukaryota; kingdom Metazoa; phylum Mollusca; class Bivalvia; order Adapedonta; family Hiatellidae; genus Panopea; species Panopea generosa. Next base: position 44,544,068 of record CM055910.1, on the reverse strand, counting down.
TCTTCTACATGCTATAAAGTTCTTTTACTTGTTATAAAGTTTAAAGTTCTTCTACATACTATAAAGTTCTTCTACATGCTATAAAGTTCTTCTACATGCTATAAAGTTCTTTTACATGTTATAAAGTTCTTCTACATGCTGTAAAGTTCTTCTATGCTATAAAGTACTTCTACATGCTATAAAGTTCTTCTGCATGCTATAAAGTTCTTTTACATGTTACAAAGTTCTTCTACATGCTATAAAGTTTATAATTATTCTACATGCTATAAAGTTCTTCTACATGTTATAAAGTTTAAAGTTATTTTACATGCTATAAAGTTCTTCTACATGTTACAAAGTTTAAAGTTCTTCTACATACTATAAAGTTCTTCTACATGCTATAAAGGTCTTTAACATGTTATAAAGTTCTTCTACATGCTTTAAATGTTTTCTACATGCTATAAAATTCTTTTACATACTATAAAGTTCTTTTACATGTTATAAAGTTCTTCTACATGCTATAAAGTTCTTTTACATGTTATAAAGTTCTTCTATATACTATAAAGTTCTTCTACATACTATGAAGTTCTTCTATATGCTATAAAGTTCTTTAACTTGTCATAAAGTTCTTCTACATGCTTTAAAGTTCTTATACATGCTATGAAGTTCTTTTACATGCTATAAAGTTTTTCTATGCTATGAAGTTCTTATACATGTTATAAAGTTTAAAGTTTTTCTACATACTATAAAATTCTTCTACATGCTATTACGTTTTTCTACATATTATAAAGTTTAAAGTTCTTCTACATGCTTTAAAGTTCTTATACATGCTATAAATTTCTTCTACATACTATGAAGTTCTTTTACATGCTATAAAGTTCTTCTATGCTATAAAGTTCTTCTACATGATATAAAGTTTAAAGTTTTTCTACATACTATAAAATTCTTCTACATGCTATTAAGTTCTTTTACATGTTATAAAGTTCTTCTGCATTCTATAAAGTTCTTCTATGCTATAAAGTTCTTCTACATGATGTAAAGTTTAAAGTTTTTCTACATACTATAAAATTCTTCTACATGCTATTTAGTTCTTTTACATGCTATAAAGTTCTTCTACATGCTATAAAGTTCTTCTATGCTATAGAGTTCTTCTATGCTATAAAGTTCTTCTACATGCTATAAATTTCTTCTACATACTATAAAGTTCTTCTGCATGTTATAAAGTTCTTTTACATGATTTAAAGTTTAAAGTTCTTCTACATGCTATAAAGTTTTTCTATATGTTATAAAGTTCTTCAACATGTTATAATGTTCTTCTATGCTATAAAGTTCTCCTATGCTATAAAGTTCTTCTACAAGCTATAAAGTTCTTCTACATACTATAAAGTTCTTCTATGCTATATAGTTTTTTCTGTGTTATAAAGTTCTTCTACATGTTATAAAGTTCTTCTACCTGCTATAAAGTTCTTCTACATACTATGAAGTTCTTCTATGCTATTAAGTTTTTCTATGATATAAAGTTCTTCTACATGCTATAATGTTCTTCTGCATGCTATAAAGTTCTTTTACATGTAATAAAGCTCTTCTTCATGTTAAAGTTCTTCTACATGTTATAAAGTTCTTCTATTTACTATAAAGTTCTTCTACCTGTTATAAAGTTCTTCTATGCTATAAAGTTTTTCTACATGCTATAAAGTTCTTCTACCTGTTAGAAAGTTCTTCTAAATGCTATAAAGTTCTTCTACATGCTATAATTTTTTTCTACATGCAACATGTATAAAATTCTTCTATGCTATAAAGTTCTTCTACATGCTATAAAGTTCTTCTATGCTATAAAGTTCTTCTACATGCTATAAAGTTATTCTACATGCTATAAAGTTCTTATACATACTATCAACATATTATAAAGTTCTTCTACAAGCTATAAAGTTCTTCCACATACTATAAAGTTCTTCTATGCTATAAAGTTCTTCTACATGTTATAAAGTTCTTCTACATACTATAAAGTTCTTCTACATGCTATAAAGTTCTTCTATGCTATAAAGTTTTTCTACATGTTATAAAGTTCTTCTACATGCTATAAAGTTCTTCTACTACATGTTATAAAGTTTAAAGTTCTTCTACATGCTATAAAGTTCTTTTACATGTTATAAAAATCTTGTACATGCTATAAAGTTATTCTCTCTACGTTATTTTGTTTGAAATATTTTTAAAATGGTTCAGAGTGGTTGTGATTTCTTGTTTCAGATGAGTAGAGCAAAAGCTAGCATAGCATATACTGCAATAAGACATCACTGGTGCTAAAAAAGTGACTTTTATAGGATTTTTACAGATGCATGCATTGATGAGCATTTGAGGACTTCTTTTTTTTTTAAAAAAAAAAATCTGATAGTGTCACTTTAAAAACAAAACAAACAGATCAACATACCAGTTATTGTGCATTTATATGTTGACATACATTCTTGCTATGAAAAAATAATACTTCAAAAAAAAAATCTATTTAGATCAATGTTTTTTACTTAGGAAACCCTTGATTTTATTTTATATAGAAGAAAGAACAAAGTTCAACTATGTAGTGAGACCTGATTTCAGCCAGTCCAGACTGTATTTCATTTATCTTCTTATAGACGCTTGGAAAAACTGGGCGAATTGTTCGCATAGACGGTGATGGAGACGTTCGCGTGAAGATTGATGATCGGGTATGGATCTTTAGTCCTGTAGTTTGTTCACCAGTGGAAAGTCTCTCAGTAGCTGACGAAATTCCTCAGTTAAGTAAGTCAGAAATGGAACATGAACCGGATGACCTCAGGCAAATGCAGAAAGATATGGAGCGTAAGTGAATTTTTTTTAGAAATCAGTTCATGGTTTTGAGATGCTTACATTTGTCTACAATAGCTCAGGGATTTTGTTTTCCAGGCCCAAAGGTTATATAAAATAAGTTCATTATTATTCAACTGAGTTTGAATTTGGCTTAAGTCAGCCAATAAAAATTCATGTTACATTAAAAACCAGGTTTCCATTGGTTGGTTTGATATGAACTCAGTTGAGTATGTTTTGAGTATGAGCTTTATAATATTGGTGACAGGGTGTGCATGGCAGTCCATGTCTCTTTCACTTAAATATCCATGTATTGTGCTACATATTAGATCAGGGCGGAAGTGTAGTCGATAAGGTGTTGACAGCTCAAGCCAAAAGTTACGGGTTTGATTCCTAGCTCGACCCAATGCCTCTCAAAAAGCAACACTCAGTACTGGTTCTTTCCAGGAAGTGGACTCGAGAGTGGTTCATATAAGCTCTTAGCTTTCATTGTAATCGAGCTAAAGTAAAGTAAGGTAAATTAGTATAAACTAAATTAGAGGGACACTACATTAAGTTATATCAAAGAAAAACTGATACCAAAGTGAAAGAGGCATGTGACTGGCAACAGTATAGCTTGAGTCTCTCCCAGTTCCTGATATCTCTGGAATCAGGTTTAACCCCATAGTAAAAAAACAGGGAATTCTTAACCTGTCACACAATTCATGAGTATTAATCTCCAACCAAACTGTGATGTCATTCAAATTTCTCTAAAGCAACTGACCAATCAACATACTCAAATCTCATCGCCATGTAACAAACCAAAGTGAGAGCTTGGTCCCTTCTACAGTCTAGTAGAGCTTTGACCTATTCTTATGTGATTTGCTTATTTGTATATTTAGACAAGTCAAATTAATTAAGTTTAATATGCATGTAATATGATTGAAAACTGCTTTAAAAACTGATTGACATTGAACATTTTAAAACCAGTTGCTTACACATTGTTTTGATTGATAGGCTTGTTTCCATTGGCCAATCATTGCCAGTTATAGCGTGATATTGGGGTTTAAGTTTTTATGATGTGATTACTATGTGATCTAACAAAATAAATGGGTCAAAAGAGAGCAAAAGATGCTGTCTTTCATTGACTTTTAAAAAACATTGTCAACATTCAAAGCTTGAAATTGTAAAGCAAGGCATAGTGAAAAGAGATGGTTTGGGATATTCCCTCACTTCCCTCCTAAATGTTAAGTCTATGATTTTGAGCTATTTTTGTTCATTAGAAACCATACTTGAAATGTTCATACTGTATTTATTTCCCTTTTGAGGTTTTCTAATGTTACTGAAAGAGTATGGGAATATACCATAAAATAAATATAGATGACAGGGCATGCCCAACACGCAGAGTTCTTTATAAAAATTAAAGCAAAATCTATGATTATGAGCTATTATTGTTCATTAGTAACCATACTTGATGATTTAAAACGTTTTCATTTTCTTTATTTTCATTTTCTAATGTTACTCACAGAAGTATGGGAATATACCATATAATGCCACAGGATTATGGGAATATACCATATAATGCTGCAGGAGTATGGGAATATACCATATAATGCCAAAGGATTATGGGAATATACCATATAATGCCACAGGAGTACAGGAATATACCATATAATGCCACAGGATTATGGGAATATACCATATAATGCCACAGGAGTATGGAAACATACCATATAATGCCACAGGAGTACAGGAATATACCATATAATGCCACAGGATTATGGGAATATACCATATAATGCTGCAGGAGTATGGGAATATACCATATAATGCCACAGGATTATGGGAATATACCATATAATGCCACAGGAGTATGGGAATATACCATATAATGCTGCAGGAGTATGGGAATATACCATATAATGCCACAGGAGTACAGGAATATACCATATAATGCCACAGGATTATGGGAATATACCATATAATGCCACAGGAGTATAGAAATATACCATATAATGCCACAGGAGTACAGGAATATACCATATAATGCCACAGGAGTACGGGAATATACCATATAATGCCACAGAAGTATGGGAATATACCATATAATGCTGCAGGAGTATGGGAATATACCATATAATGCCACAGGAGTACAGGAATATACCATATAATGCCACAGGAGTACAGGAATATACCATATAATGCCACAGGAGTGTGGGAATACACCATATAATGCCGCAGGAGTGTGGGAATACACCATATAATGCCACAGGAGTATGGGAATATACCATATAATGCCACAGGAGTACAGGAATATACCATATAATGCCACAGGAGTATGGGAATATACCATATAATGTCACAGGAGTACAGGAATATACCATAAAATGCCACAGGAGTATGGGAATACACCATATAATGTCACAGGAGTACAGGAATATACCATAGAATGCCACAGGAGTACAGGAATATACCATATAATGCCACAGGAGTATGGGAATACACCATATAATGTCACAGGAGTACAGGAATATACGATATAATGCCACAGGAGTATGGGAATACACCATATAATGTCACAGGAGTACGGGAATATACCATATAATGCCACGGGAGTATGGGAATACACCATATAATGTCACAGGAGTACAGGAATATACCATATAATGCCACAGGAGTATGGGAATACACCATATAATGTCACAGGAGTACGGGAATATACCATATAAAGTCACAGGAGTACAGGAATATACCATATAATGGCACAGGAGTACAGGAATATACCATATAATGCCACATGAGTATGGGAATACACCATATAATGTCACAGGAGTACAGGAATATACCATATAATGCCACAGGAGTACAGGAATATACCATATAATGCCACAGGAGTACAGGAATATACCATATAATGCCACAGGAGTACAGGAATATACCATATAATGCCACAGGATTATGGGAATATACCATATAATGCCACAGGATTATGGGAATATACCATATAATGCCACAGGAGTACAGGAATATACCATATAATGCCACAGAAGTATGGGAATACACCATATAATGTCACAGGAGTACAGGAATATACCATATAATGCCACAGGAGTATGGGAATACACCATATAATGTCACAGGAGTACAGGAATACACCATATAATGCCACAGGAGTATGGGAATATACCATATAATGTCACAGGAGTACAGGAATATACCATATAATGCCACAGGAGTACGGGAATATACCATATAATGTCACAGGAGTACGGGAATATACCATATAATGCCACAGGAGTATGGGAATACACCATATAATGCCGCAGGAGTACGGGAATATACTATACAATGCCACAGGAGTACGGGAATATACCATATAATGCCACAGGATTATGGGAATATACCATATAATGCCACAGGAGTACCGGAATACACCATATAGTGCCACAGGAGTACGGGAATATACCATATAGTGTCGCAGGAGTACCGGAATATACCATATAATGCCGCAGGAGTACGGGAATATACCATATAATGTCGCAGGAGTACGGGAATATACCATATAATGCCGCAGGAGTACGGGAATATACCATATAATGCCGCAGGAGTACGGGAATATACCATATTATGCCGCAGGAGTACGGGAATATACCATATAATGCCGCAGGAGTACGGGAATATACCATATAATGCCGCAGGAGTACGGGAATATACCATAAAATACCACAGAAGTACGGGAATATACCATATAATGCCGCAGGAGTACTGGAATACACCATATAATGCCGCAGGAGTAAGGGAATACACCATATGATGCCGCAGGAGTACGGGAATACACCATATGATGCCGCAGGAGTACGGGAATACACCATATAATGCCGCAGGAGTACAGGAATACACCATATAATGCCGCAGGAGTACGGGAATAAACCATATAATGCCGCAGGAGTACGGGAATACACCATATAATGTCACAGACTACGGGAATACACCATATAATGCCACAGGAGTACGGGAATACACCATATAATGTCACAGGAGTACGGGAATACACCATATAGTGCCGCAGGAGTACGGGAATACACCATATAGTGCCGCAGGAGTACGGGAATACACCATATAATGCCGCAGGAGTACGGGAATACACCATATAATGCCGCAGGAGTACGGGAATACACCATATAATGTCGCAGGAGTACGGGAATACACCATATTATGTCACAGGAGTACGGGAATACACCACATAATGCCACAGGAGTACGGGAATATACCATATAATGCCACAGGAGTACGGGAATAAACCATATAATGTCACAGGAGTACGGGAATATACCATAAAAAGCCACAGGAGTACGGGAATATACCATATAATGCCACAGGAGTACGGGAATATACCATATAATGCCACAGGAGTACGGGAATATACCATATAATGCCACAGGAGTACGGGAGTACAGGAATATACCATATAATGCCACAGGAGTACTGGAATATACCATATAATGCCACAGGAGTACCGGAATATACCATATAATGCCACAGGAGTACGGGAATATACCATATAATGCCACAGGAGTACGGGAATATACCATATAATGCCACAGGAGTATGGGAATATACTATATAATGTCACAGGAGTACAGGAATATACCATATAATGTCACAGGAGTACGGGAATATACCATATAATACCACAGGAATATATCATAATGTCGCAGGATTACATGTTTTTCTACTCCAGGTGTGGCTGGCGTTCTTGCAGACTTATTTGTTGGTTTGTTACGAGGCAACGCTAGTGAAGATGACGGTGACACGTCTTTAGTAGAAGCAGCTGCGAAGGGAGAGCTGGACCGTGTACAAGAAATTGTACGCAAATCTCCAGAAAAGGTATGGGGGTTTTAAACCAAGGCTATCCCATGGATCCTAAATAGCGATTCCAGGGGTTGCAGTCTCCTTATCTCTATTCCTCATGATGGATTCTTTTTCTGGTAAACAATTAGTTTTTAGCTCTACTGGCCAAATGCCAGCAGAGCTTATGTCATGATAAATTGTCCATCGTCCGTCTGTCTGTTAACCTTTTTTTGTAGATGCGATAGCACCTTCATTTTTCATTGAATCTTAACCAAACTTGCACAGCAGTTATATAACCACAAGATCTCGGACGAGTTCTTGAACCAGTGTGATTTGGCCACAAATGCCCCCATCACAGGGCACATTTTAAATGAAATTTTTCTCTGAAAGTTTAAGGCCTAGACCTTAGATATTGTACATGTAGCATTGCATGGAGGTCCCCTAAAAGATTTGTTAAAGTCGGGTCCCTTGGGTTAAAGTTGGGATCGCCTGAGGGTCACTGTTTTACGTAGAGTTATATAGGGAAAATGTTGTAGACACGATAGTATCTTCATTTTTCTTTGAATCTTGACCAATCTTCTACAACAGTTATATAGCTACAATATCTTGGACAAGTTCTTGAACCAGCATGATTTGTTTACAAATGCCCCTGCTACAGTACTTTTAAAAAACATTTTCTCTGAAAGTTTAAGACCTCGACCTTAGATATTATACATGTAGCATATGTTGCCAGTAGAGTGATTCAGGTCCTCTTAGGCCTCTTTTTTTAAATTTTTTCATACAAATACACTTTTACTGCTAATTAAAAATATCACAGACACAGTATTCATTTTGACCTAAGATGAGATATCTCACACCTGTAAAAGGCAGACATACTTATCTGATATGCAATAATGCAATTGTTTGAATCTTAAATGAATGAATGAAATGAATGAATATTAACATCATTTTTGTGCCATCGAGGACTAACAGATGATCAGTTAACCTAACCGCTGTTTCCTGGGATCCTGGAAAGTTAACCAGTACTTGAGCACACCCCATCTCCGCAAGTAACTGATAACTTTCCCACTTGGATCAGCAGTGAGAGACGAATGATAATGAGACGCAATGTCGTATATCAATCATCACAAAGTCTATAGCCAGGCAGAGATTTGAACTCACGACCCCTGGATTGATAGTCAGATGCGCTTAATACTTTGAGAAGATAGCATTATTTGTATATTGAGGATATAACACAAACCTAATCTGCAATCTGCATACCTTCTCACTTTACAATTTGTTTTTATTTTTCCTTTTTCCAAGGTAAATGCAAAGCATGAAAACAAGACGGCTCTTCAATTGGCAAGTTATGAAGGGAAAACTGATGTTGTAAAATATTTGTTGGATAATAAAGCTGATGTAAATATCACAGATGATGAAGGAGATACAGCTCTGCATTTTGCTGCATTTGGGTATGTTGTCCTGATATTGTAATAGTTCAGTTGCTGCATTTGGGTATGTTGTCTTGATATTGTAATAGTTTAATTGCTGCATTTGGGCATGTTGTCCTGATATTGTTATATTTTAATTTCTGCATTTGGGCATGTTGTCCTGATATTGTAATAAGTTAATTGCTGCATTTGGGCATGTTGTCCGGATAGTGTAATAGTTTAATTGCTGCATTTTGGTATGTTGTCTTGATATTGTAATAGTTTTATTGCTGCATTTGGGTATGTTGTCTTGATATTGTAATAGTTTAATTGCTGCATTTGGGTATGTTGTCTTAATATTGGAATAGTTTAATTGCTTCATTTGGGTATGCTGTCTTGATATGGTAATAGTTTAATTACTGTATTTGGGCATGTTGTCTTGATAATGAATAGTTTAATTGCTGCATTTGGGTATGTTGTCCTGAGTTTAAGATTAATAATATTTCATTGCAAGCTTTATTATACAATACACAGATATTTATAAACAATGGCATAATTATCATGAAAAAAAGCAATTGGGTTTGACTACAAGTTATTCCAATACAGTGAACGTGCCAATAGCGGATCACTAATGAAACAATCGCTGCATACACTAATCTAACCGCATAAACTATTTTAGAAAAGTTGTTAACTGAAAGAAAAACATTCCCTCTGAACATTCCAGCCAACTTTTCCTTGAACTAGTTCACCGTTACATTGGTATCTACATTTTACAAGAGGCTGTGTAAACACCAATAACGGATCAACTACGCCATTATCGGATCACGTGATATGTGCTTTCTCCATCCTCAGGGAATAGCTCAAAACATCAGATTGACTTGACTTTGGACACTGACAGACAGTTACAATTTATATGGGGTTGGGCTGTTCTTAAAAAAAATGTTTGCTGTGCTCCTAACAACTCGCTCACAATTGCAGCTACTCAAACTTTTTATTGACTTTCATAATTTCTGTCCATGTTTGTTAAAAAATTCAAAATTTGGCTAATGAAAAAAAAAAATGCTAGCTTCCTACCCGCATGAAAAATACTTGTCAGAGCACAGCAAACAAATATTTTTTTAGGATGAGCTTAGGTAAACAGAAATTTATGAGAGCACCTTGTAGTCTTATAGTTCATTGGTAAAACTGTAGGAAAATTAGTTTCAAAAATCATTCAGCAAGTTAAAACAACACTATTTTTCAGTTCGATTATTATCTTTTTTTTGCCGGGCTAAAATGGGGTCATCAAACCATGAATTGCACTGACAGTTTAGAAGTATCTTAGCTATACTTGCCTAAATAAGTGTGACGGAAAAGCTTGAAAAAATCATCATATAGACAAGGAAATAATGCCTCGCCATTGTTTCATGATACATTTCCGGTGCAAACATTGGAATGCTGCTTGCATAGTACATAAGAATTAAGTTTGGTAGATAGAGGCAAAATCAATAAATACTTCAGAATTAGTTAAACCTTTCTTAACACATCATTTCATACCTACGCGTAAACTGTTAAATCAATTAATAAATGTTATGTTTATTATGGTAAAGAAATTTACGAAACAACTGAAATTTATTTATTTCCGATAACTTTGATGATCAGTAACATAACAAATTAAAGAAACTAACAAATGTAACTAAATAAATATGAATGTGTTTTCATAACTAGACAAACACCAAACTAATACTCAATTTTAAACCTCACCACTAACAGGTTATCCGTGTTATTTCGTCGTTCTAAATTGATATCTCTCACACTACTGTAACTAAATATGAAATTCATGATTACAAATGATATATTAGTGTGATGTTAAACAAGATTCTGGGACTTAAATACTAGTCAGTTAAAAAGAAAAAAGGTGGCATCATTTTCGCTGATGTAATTTTATAAAACATTACAGTTAAACGCTGTTTCCCAAGCAGTGATGTGGCCAGGGAACGCGGACATCACTCCTGCTTGGACCTGTGACATTTGCCGTGTTGCTGCCCAGGTTAAAGCCCGGTATTCCAGATTCTGTTTGGTTCACCAAGTAAATAGTTTGCTCTGAATGTGTTGTACCAACTATCTGTCACCTCTTTTGTGGCCTGTGATCTTCTCAGATCCAATGAGGTCTCAGATTGCGTTGATATGATATAAGCGTTTCTAATTTTAAAAGTATCATACCAACTATGCCCAGGCCTATCATCTCTAAAGGGTGTCTTCTGGTTTTCTTTCTTTACAACGTTTTTTTACTAAATCTAAAAACTCACAGACCCATACCCCACCTTGCCATTTCACTAAGTCACACCGCCATTGACTCCTCTTCTTACTCTGTAAATATGGTCGACGGGCCTTTCATTTTGTACAAATAACTTTCCCCGACCATCTACAGTAAAGAAGACCATGTGAAATGTCTTTAAAGAGTCAACATTTTTAGTTTTATAGCATCAAACGTTATAGAAAAAAGATAAGTTTGTTAGAGTTTAGTACGCCCCCAACGAAAACGCTACTGCAGTACATCAAATTCCATCCAATTTTCATTATGTGGAAACGTGAAGACAGACGTACGGATGGACAGTAGGCGTGTTGTATTTACATTAAAAGAGATGTTTGACTGCTCACCAAAGGATGAATATCAAAATAACCTTTTTTTTCAAGTTTACAATGCCATTTGGTTGATAACAAGGTTTTTGAAATGGTCCCTAAAAAACGTCACATCCAAAATGTGATCCGCTAATGGTACTGAGACAGGCCTGTATTAATCCCTCGGTAATCTCGTGTCAAGATTTTTTAAAAAACAAAATCAAGTGATATGCCATTTGTTGTTGTAGTGACATCAAATAAAACTCAAAAGTATGTACATACCTTGTTTTGTTATGGAGATATGCAGCGAACAAATGTGCTTTTGGTTTAATACGAGGTAAAATCACCGGTGTCAACGGAATTGGTGACAAAGCCTTTCCGCGATCATTAGCATAAAGTATGAATGTTTATATTCTCTTTTTGTTTATCTGAAACTTGAAAGGTAATGTGAATGACAGTTAAATTTTTAATTTGATTATCATAGTAGTTTTGAAGAAAATTTACAAGTAAACATTTTTTGATCTGTTATTGGTACTGATCTGCTATTGGCACATTCACTGTATTAGTTACAGTCCTTCCCACAGCGTTACATTGTAATACGGTAGTTTAATTGCTGCATTTAGCAAAATAACCAAATTTGTTGTAAAGAAATTCATAGATAAGCATTTGAGCACTTCTAAAAAAAACTTAAATGTTTAAAAGAATCAGTTCTTAATATAATTTTCAGAGGGAAGCCAAAAATTAAAAAAACAAGTCAAATATGCCAATTAGATGTCTACTGTATCTGCATGATGGTTGAAAAAAGCATTTATTATTGAAATGATTTTTTATTTTTTTAAAGGCGTTTAATGCCATTTTTAACATCATATTACATGTACATAAATTATATATGACTTATCAGTTTCCATCGTTTGACATCATGTCTCACAATACCATGACAATTCTATGTCATTTATATGTTTTGCTTAGTCAGAAAGAAGCTCGTAATTTTACATATGAGAGCTGAGTAAAATAGAAAATAATGGGTGTTGATATCAAAAATATGTCATGATTTTTTAACACTCATGTAAATCAAGTGATTAAATACAATCAGTTATAGTTTGACAGATCCAGGATTTGTTTAATGCAAGGCATATTGTTTTGAAATCCTTTTACAGATTATCAGGAAACAAGGATGTGCACTCCACTACTCTAGATCAGCTTTTAACCCTTTACTTCATATAGACGCCTTTGGACACCCCTAATATAGACACCTTTGGACACCCCTAATATAGATGCCTTTTGACACCACTAATATAGAAGGCTTTTGAACTACTGGGTGAATTATGTTTATATTAACTGACAGAGTGGAAAATATTGCAGGAAGTGTTCAGATTGCTCGTTATGAGCAATCTGAACTATTCCTGCACTGTTTTCAAAAGCCTTCTGTGATTGGTGTGGGAAAACGAGTATCTATTGAGTAAAGGGTTAAATGAAACATCGATAAATATTGAGCAAATTATTAGAAAAACAAAATCTTAGCATGTGCAGGATATTAATGAAAATATTATAAAAGAAATTTTAAAGTGATGCATCCTTTATTTCTGCATGTAACAGACAGGAAGAAGGATCGATGCAGTTGCTTTTAAAAAAAGGGGCTAGCAAGGATTTACAAAACAGAAAGGGGCAAACATGTCTTCATATAACGGTTGCCAAGGCATCCGTTCCATGTACCAAACTTTTACTTGATAACGGAGCTTCAGTAAATATAAAGGTAAATTATTATTATCTCCCTACTGTTTTGTTTTTATTTTTAGCTCTTACTTACCAGTAACCTTATTTGATGATAATTTGTCCATTATCCATTTGTAACATTTTTATTTTCATTTATCTAGTGAAAGCTAGTTTTATTATTAATTTGATTTTAATCAATAATTTTATTTAAGGATTAAATGTTCGTGAAGCTTCTCGGCAATATTAAACTTAAACTGGCCTAAGATTTTCATCATGCGACGAAAACTCAAAATTGGGCTTTTAATCCTGATACTTACATTATATTTTCTAACTATTTTAGTTAAAATGATTATGTAATTTTGATATTTAAAAAGCAAATTATATGCATTAAACTGCAAAGCAAATGTCATATATGTTAATGGCGACGATATCAACATACTGAATAAGTGCACGCATTTGTACGGCAACTTACGGCAAATGTCACCTGAACATAACAGCAAAGTGACATCTCACAAGCAAAACAAAATTGTGTAATCAATGAAATGCAAACTTTCCATTTTAGCTCCGCCCAGCTGCAAATGTTTTTCATTCGGAAATGAAATGCAGTTAATTTATATAGTTAATTTCTGCTGCTTGCATAAAAAATGTAAATATATGTTGTTGATAACCAAAAGACCAAAGACGAGTTGGAAAACCAGTCTGTTCCAACCTTCACAGATGGAGTTATGTGCCCTTGAATTGTTAAAAAATACCAAGTTTTCTTTATTGTTTACAAGTGTTCTTTTTTATGGGATATAAGTCAAAGTTTGATAACATCATAAGACTTGCAATGAGTGAGAGAAGGAGGAAGACTGTAATCAGCCAAGTTGTCTATACTTGAGTATTAAATGAAAAATGCTGTGTTTCGCTTGTTTTATTTTTAATTTTTATTCAAGGAAATGGTCTTATTTTTAAATAAGTTTTTACAGTTAAATTTTTTTCGGAAAGAATATGATGTTTCTGCAGCTTGTAACATTTTATTCCTATTATAACATTTAGACCAGTAGAGCAGCATGACACTCATGGGTCTCTTATTTAGGGCTTGCCATTAAAACTTTAATCAATACATCAATAAAAATAATTTGATGTTCTATAATTGTAAAGAATGTAAGATTGTAAGATTTAATTTTGACATGTTCTATTTAAAGATGTAATTTTGGCATGTTCTGATAAAAGATGTAATTTTGAAATGTTCTGTTTGAAGATGTAATTTTGGCATGTTCTGTTCAAAGATGTAATTTTGGCATGTTCTGTTTAAAGGTGTAATTTTGACATGTTCTATTCAAAGATGTAATTTTGACATTTTCTGTTTAAAGATGCAATTTTGACATGTTCTATTTAAATATGTAATTTTGGTATGTTTTATTTATAGATGCAATTTTGGCATGTTCTATTTAAAGATGTTATTTTGACATGTTCTATTTACCGATGCAATTTTTACATGTTCTTTTTACAGATGTAATCTTGGCATGTTCTATTCAAAGATATAATTTTGACATGTTCTATTTATAGATGCAATTTTGTTATGTTCTATTTATAGATGTAATTTTGGCTTTTTTGCCTGTTTTTGTGTATACCAGGATTTAGATGGTGATACCGCGATGCATGACTGCATCATCCAAAAGAAGAAGCAGAGTCAGCTAATATCTGCGGTATACAATTCCCCTAAAGCTGACTTCAGCATCCAGAACAAGCGGAGCTTCAACGTGCTACAATGGGCGTCGTTGAAGGACTGCAGGAAGTGAGTGTCTCACATTTCACAGTGTGCTCTCTATTGTTCAGGGCACATGATTCACCCATAGGCTTATTTTATGACCTTGCCATTTGAAGAATTATGATAGGGCATAAAGTATTATCCCAGTCCATCTGTCCGTCCGCACACACAAATGGATAGTTAAGTGTCTGTAGGGTTCAGGGTGAGTAATTGTTTTGGACAGTTGAAAAACATCACTAACCTCTCACTGCTGAGGTTGGCATATCCAATTTTATTGGATGAGGAAGACCTCAGAATGAATCTGAGTAGAAACATTGTCCTTCCACAAGTAACTGGCAGACTTTCTCACATAAACTATTTGGAGCGAGCGAGACTCAAACTTACGATCTTGATGGTGAAATATAAGTGAGATTGCACCTTAGACCACTCAGCCATGGAGGACCCTTGAAAACAGAAATAGTACAGGTTTTAAATTGTATATAATCGGGACTTGTTATCGTAATTATGGAAACTGTTGCAAAAAGGTCAGAAGGTTGTGGACTCAGTACCACACCATGTGCTGTGTCCTTGAGCATTAAAGCACATTTTATTTGATTATAGTCATACCTGTTTTAAGCAGCCAATCAAGGGAATGAGCAAAATGGGCCTTTTAAGACAGGTTATTGCTTAATATAGGTTAGTTTGCTTTGAAAGCATACATATGAGAAATAGCAAATGTGACTGCTTAATACATGAAGCTGCTTAATACACAGACTGTATGCTTAACACTAATTCTACCCAGGAAGGCATTGTGTGCTCTTTGTATTTATAAACAACATATTTTACAATCGATATAAAATACAATAATACCTTAAGCAGCCAGTCAAAAGAAGGAGCATAAATGACCTTTTAAGACAGGTTGTTGCTAAATACAGGTTAATTTGCTCTGAAAGCATAGTCATGGGAAATAGTAAATGTGGCTGCTTAAGACAAGTGGCTGCTTAATAGAAGTGGCTGCTTACACAGGTATGACAGGTTTTAAACAATATTGTATAAGAACAAATATTTTGTTTCTTCCATCGATCACATTATCTCATTTAAGGGCTGTTGCCATGATCATCAAGAAAAGTAAAGGACTGGTAAATGGTAAAATGGACGAAGGTTTTACAGCTCTACATATTTGTGGTGCAAACAACCACATAGAGATTGCAACTACACTTATCGAGGTAAGCTACTGTTTAAAAGAACACACAGCTATTTTTGGTAATTTCCTTCTATAAGGGATACATGGTAATTTTGATAATTTTTCACTGAAAGGAACACAATGCAATTTTGATAATTTTTCACTGAAAGGGGCACAATGGAATTTTGATAATTTTTCACTGAAAGGAAGCACAATGTAATTTTGATAAAAATTTCACTAAAAGGAACACAATGCAATTTTGATAATTTTTCACTGAAAGGGGCACAATGGAATTTTGATAACTTTTCCACTGAAAGGAAGCACAATGTAATTTTGCTAATTTTTCACTGAAAGTAACACAATTTTCACTGAAAGGAACACAATGTAATTTTGATAATTTTTCACTGAAAGGAACACAATGTAATTTTGATAATTTTTCACTGAAAGGAAGCACAATGTAATTTTGATGATTTTTCA
Organism: Panopea generosa; assembly: GCA_029582155.1. Lineage (NCBI taxonomy): Eukaryota > Metazoa > Mollusca > Bivalvia > Adapedonta > Hiatellidae > Panopea > Panopea generosa. Next base: position 44,527,327 of record CM055910.1, on the reverse strand, counting down.
CTGAAAGGAAGCACAATGTTATTTTGATGATTTTTCACTTAAACGGGCACAATGTAATTTTGATAATTTATCACTGAAAGGGGCACAATATAATTATGATAAATTTTCACTGAAAGGAAGCACAATGTAATTTTGATAATTTTTCACTGAAAGGAAGCACAATGTAATTTTGATAATTTTTCACTGAAAGGAACACAATGTAATTTTGATGATTTTTTTCACTTAAGGAAAGCTGTGGATATTAATTTGTTTCCTAAACATGATAAGTGAAACTTATTATAATATTGTAATTTGTCCCTATAAATACTCAATTGATTTTTTGTCATATTTTTTTGTCCATCATCCATTGCCTGACCTTCACTATTTTACTATCATTTGTTCAATTGATTTTACTTAATCTTACTAGGTTACTGATTATGTCCGTAAGATCCTAAAATGACATTTGACCCACTTGATATAATTTTTCTTATATGCCTAGTTGATGATCTCGAGTTGTCAAAGAAATTGTCATCGCAAAGAGCTCATCCGATCTGTTCTTTGTTTTCATGCCTCAACCAGTAGAAAAGTAGAAAAGGGGATTTTAAGGTTACTCCTGTTTGTCTGTCCTTCCGACGTAAAATAATTGGTTTCCAATCAAGAACTTCTGAAAGGATCTGAATGTGTCTGCATAATTATAAGCTGATATTTGCCAATGTCGGTCAAATATTACAGAAGTTTTGGCCCCTTATTGACTTCGTTCCTGGTAAAACATTTCCAGTAGTTTCCAATTAGTACATGTAGCAGGGGCATTTCTGTCAACAAACACTTTCTAGTTTTATATGTAAAATATGGCTCATGTGATTTCTTCTTATGATTGTCGGAGTTCTGTGTGCTTTAATTTTCAAAGACTTGTAACCATAGTTACTGTAAAATGTATATGAATGGGGTATAACCCATTTTCAGCATGTTACAGTTTGTATATGGCAAGCAGTTTTATTGATGTGGGAAGCCCTCAGATTGAATCTGAGTAGAACCACCACCCTTCTGCAAGTTACTGTCACATGAAGTTTTTGGACCAAACTGGGTTCAAACCACCAACTGAGTTAGTGAGCAGGGGTCTGAAGGCTGCTTTTTGAAGGAATCCACTGTAAAGTGTAAATTTAACTTGAAAAAATCAATTATTTCTTGCATCAGATGAGCAAATATGGGCGATAGTGACCATCTTAGTTTAACTAGAATTATGAGACAGATTTGTTTCTGCCTACTGCCTGTATGGACATCAGAAAGCCATTCCATATGGAGATTATGTTTGCAATTTGTATGTTAAACCAACACTGTGCATTGTTAAAATCAGATTTATACCCCTTTATACCTTCCAACCATTTGTAAGAGTTACACCCCTTGTTATCTTCCAACCATTTGTAAGAGTTATACCCCTTGTAACCTTCCAACCATTTGTAAGAGTTGTACACCTTGTTAACTTCCAACCATTTGTAAGAGTTACACCCCTTGTTATCTTCCAATCGTTTGTAAGAGTTATACCCCTTGTAACCTTCCAACCATTTGTAAGAGTTGTTCCCCTTGTTAACTTTCAACCATTTGTAAGAGTTACACCCCTTGTTATATTCCGACCATTTTTAAGAGTTATACCCCTTGTTAACTTTTAACCATTTGTAAGAGTTACACCCCTCGTTATCTTCCAACCATTTGTAAAAGTTATACCCCTTGATAACTTCCAACCATTTGTAAGAGTTGTACCCCTTGTTACCTTCCAATCATTTTTAAGAATTATACCCCTTGTTACCTTCTAACCATTTGTAAGAATTATACCCCTTGTAACTTTATAACCATATGTAAGAGTTACACCCATTGTTATGTTCCAACCATTTGTTAGAGTTATATCCCTTGTTACCTTCCAACCATTTGTAAGAGTAATTATATCCGCTTGTTACCTTCAAACCATTTGTAAGAGTTATGCCCTTTGTTACCTTATAACCATTTGTAAGAGTTATACCCCTTGATATCTTCCAACCATTTATAAGAGTTACACCTCTTGTTACCTTTCAACCATTTGTAAGAGTTATACCCCTTGTTACCTTCCAACCATTTGTAAGAGTTATGCCCTTTGTTACCTTATAACCATTTGTAAGAGTTATACCCCTTGATATCTTCCAACCATTTATAAGAGTTACACCTCTTGTTACCTTTCAACCATTTGTAAGAGTTATACCCCTTGTTACCTTCCAACCATTTGTAAGAATTATATCCCTTATTACCTTCCAACCATTTGTAAGAGTTAAACCCCTTGTTACCTTCCAATCATTTGTAAGAATTATATCCCTTGTTACCTTCATACCATTTGTAAGAGTTATGCCCCTTGTTACCTTTCAACCATATGTAAGAGTTATACCCCTTGTTACCTTCCAACCATTTGTAAGAATAATATCCCTTGTTACCTTCCAACCATTTGTAAGAGATATACCCCTTGTTACCTTCCAACCATTTGTAAGATTTACACCCCTTGTTATCTTCAAACCATTTATAAGAGTTATTCCCCTTGTTACCTTATAACCATTTGTAAGAGTTATACCCCTTGATATCTTCCAACCATTTGTAGGAGTTACACTCTTTGTTATCTTATACCATTAGTAAGAATTATACCCCTTGTTACCTTCCAACCATTTGTAAGAGTTATACCCTTTGTTACCTTATAACCATTTGTAAGAATTATACTCGTTGCTACCTTCCAACCATTTATAAGAGTTATGCCCCTTGTTACCTTCCAACCATTTGTAAGAATTAAACCACTTGTAACTTTATAACCATTTGTAAGATTTACATCCCTTGTTACTATCCAACCATTTGTAAGAGTTATGCCCTTGTTACATTCCAACCATTTGTAAGAATTATACCCCTTGTAACTTTATAACCATTTGCAAGAGTTACATCACTTGTTATCTTATAACCATTTGTAAGAGTTGGTAACATTGTACTCCTTGTTACCTTCCAACCATTTGTAAGAGTTATGCCTTTTGTTACCTCCAACCATTTGTAAGGGTTATGCCCCTTGTTACCTTATAACCATTTGTAAAAGGTACACCCCTTGTTACCTTCAAACTATTTTTAAGAGTTATGCCCCTTGTACCCTTATAACCATTTGTAAGAGTTATACCCCTTGTTATCTTCTTACCATTTGAAGAGTTACACCCCTTGTTACCTTCAAACCATTTGTAAGAGTTATGCCCCTTGTTACCTTCCAACCATTTGTAAGAATTATACCCCTTGTACCCCTATAACCATTTGTAAGAGTTACACCCCTTGTTAACTTTCAACCATTTGTAAGAGTTGTACCCCTTGTTAACTTTCAACCATTTGTAAGAGTTGTGACCCTTGTTAACTTCCAACCATTTGTAAGAGGTATGCCCCTTGTTACCTTCAAAACATTTGTAAGAGTTGTACCCCTTGTCAACTTTCAACCATGTGTAAGAGTTGTACCTCTTATAAACTTCCAACCATTTGTAAAAGTTATGCCCCTTGTTACCTTCCAACCATTTGTAAGAGCTACACCCCTTGTAAACTTTCAACCATTTGTAAGAGTTACACCCCTTATTAACTTTCAACCGTTTGTAAGAGTTGTACCCCTTGTTAACTTTCAACAATTTGTAAGAGTTATGCCCCTTGTACCCTTATAACCATTTGTAAGAGTTACACCCCTTATTAACTTTCAACCATTTGTAAGAGTTATACTCCTTGTTACCTTCCAACCATTTGTAAGAATTATATCCCTTGTTACCTTCCAACCATTTGTAAGAGTTATACCCCTTGTTACCTTCCAACCATTTGTAAGAATTATATCCCTTGTTACCTTCATACCATTTGTAAGAGTTATGCCCCTTGTTACCTTTCAACCATATGTAAGAGTTATACCCCTTGTTACCTTCCAACCATTTGTAAGAATGATATCCCTTGTTACCTTCCGACCATTTGTAAGAGTTATACCCCTTGTTACCTTCCAACCATTTGCAAGAGTTACACCCCTTGTTACCTTATAACCATTTGTAAGAATTATGCTCCTTGTTACCTTCCAACCATTTGTAAGAGTTATGCCCCTTGTTACCTTCCAACCATTTGTAAGAATTATACCACTTGTAACTTTATAACCATTTGTAAAATTTACATCCCTTGTTACTATCCAACCATTTGTAAGAGTTATGCCCCTTGTTACATTCCAACCATTTGTAAGAATTATACCCCTTGTAACCTTATAACCATTTGCAAGAGTTACACCCCGTGTTATCTTATAACCATTTGTAAGAGTTATACCTCTTGTTACCTTATAAACATTTGTAACATTGTACTCCTTGTTACCTTCCAACCATTTGTAAGAGTTATGCCTTTTGTTACCTCCAACCATTTGTAAGGGTTATGCCCCTTGTACCCTTATAACCATTTGTAAGAGTTATAACCCTTGGTATCTTCTAACCATTTGTAGAGTTACACCCATTGTTACCTTCAAACCATTTGTAAGAGTTATGCCCCTTGTTACCTTCCAACCATTTGTAAGAATTATACCCCTTGTACCCTTATAACCATTTGTAAGAGTTACACCCCTTGTTAACTTTCAACCATTTGTAAGAGTTGTACCCCTTGTTAACTTTCAACCATTTGTAAGAGTTGTGACCCTTGTTAACTTCCAACCATTTGTAAGAGGTATGCCCCTTGTTACCTTCAAAATATTTGTTAGAGTTACACCCCTTGTTAACTACTAACCATTTGTAAGAGTTGTACCCCTTGTCAACTTTCAACCATTTGTAAGAGTTGTACCTCTTATAAACTTCCAACCATTTGTAAAAGTTATGCCCCTTGTTACCTTCCAAACATTTGTAAGAGTTACACCCCTTGTTAACTTCCAACCATTTGTAAGAGTTACAACCCTTTTTAACTTTCAACCATTTGTAAGAGTTGAACCCCTTGTTAACTTTCAACCGTTTGTAAGAGTTATGCCCCTTGTACCCTTATAACCATTTGTAAGAGTTACAACCCTTATTGACTTTCAACCATTTGTAAGAGTTGTACCCCTTGTTAACTTTCAACCATTTGTTAGAGTTGTACCCCTTGTTAACTTTCAACCATTTATAAGGGTTGTACCCCTTGTTAACTTCCAACCATTTGCAAGAGTTATGCCCCTTGTTACCTTCCAACCATTTGTAAGGGTTATGCCCCTTGTAACCTTATAACCATTTGTAAGAGTTATGCCCCTTGTACCCTTATAACCATTTGTAAGAGTAATACCCCTTGTTATCTTATAACCATTTGTAAGAGTTACACCTGTTGTTACCTTCCAACCATTTGTAAGAGTTATGCCCCTTGTAACCTTCCAACCATTTGTATAAGTTATGCCCCTTGTTACCTTCCAACCATTTGTATGAATTATACCCCTTGTACCTTTATAACCATTTGTAAGAGTTACACCCCTTGTTAACTTTCAACCATTTGTAAGAGTTGTACCCCTTGTTAACTTTCAACCATTTGTAAGAGTTGTACCCCTTGTTAACTTCCAACCATTTGTAAGAGTTATGCCCCTTGTTACCTTCCAACCATTTGTAAGAGTTACACCCCTTGTTAACTTCCACCCATTTGTAAGAGTTGTACCCCTTGTTAACTTTCAACCATTTGTAAGAGTTGTACTCCTTGTAAACTTTCAATCATTTGTAAGAGTTTTGCCCCTTGTTACTTTCCAACCATTTGTAAGAGTTACACCGATTGTTAACTTTCAACCATTTGTAAGAGTTATGTCCCTTGTACCCTTATAACCATTTGTAAGAGTTACACCCCTTATTAACTTTCAACCATTTGTAAGAGTTGTACCCCTTGTTAACTTTCAACCATTTGTAAGAGTTGTACTCCTTGTAAACTTTCAATCATTTGTAAGAGTTTTGCCCCCTGTTACTTTCCAACCATTTGTAAGAGTTACACCGATTGTTAACTTTCAACCATTTGTAAGAGTTATGCCCCTTGTACCCTTATAACCATTTGTAAGAGTTACACCCCTTATTAACTTTCAACCATTTGTAAGAGTTGTACCCTTTGTTAACTTTCAACCATTTGTAAGAGTTGTACCTTTTTTTGAAACTAGAATTAAAAAAATCATATGCAAACATAAATGATGTAACGTCTTTTGACAATGGCATCATGAAGTTATATTATTTACAGAACTAGTGTTTAGTGAATATCAATAAATAAAATTGTCTTTGCTTTATTTCAAAAGTAAGGAGTCAAAGGTCATAAGTAAAAGGTCAGACTTACTTGATCTTCATATTATGTAAATAAAACATAAACATACTTTTATCATAAACTTTGTTGATTACGTTGGGTTAAGTCGGGGTTTGAGATTTCTTATAATAGTATTATAATACTAATTATTGAAATCAAAGAAATATTAAGGTCAGTTTCTTAAAATCTTACTAGTCCTGAGCAAAATGTTCAGCCCTGTGATTAGTCATACTAAAATACCCTGTATTAAACATGAATTTTGTTTACAAATGTTTGACTTCATTTATGTATATGTATACATTTACTGGTGGTATAAATGTTGTTGTTTTCATTTCAAAATATTCTGTGACAGCAAGCTGTTTATGCTACAGTATACATTAAAATAGGCAAAATCATGAAAGTTACAATTTTATGTTACTTTGCATAAAATCTTTCGTAAAAAAGGAATAATGAAGCGAAAGCGAACAAAATGGACAGCAGTGGCTACATTTTATTTCTATGTTTTGTTACCTTCATGTCTCTAGAACAAAGCAGAGGTGAATGCCAAAGACAGCAACGACAGGACAGCCCTACATGTGGCCGTGTCACAGAGTCACAAACGTATGGTGGAACTTCTTCTTACACATGGTCAGTACAAGTGAATATTGTGTAAACAAAATCAAAGATATTATGAAATCACATTTTCAAATATCTTTACTTCCAATCCTTTCAGAAATTCAAATCCAATTCTTTCTTTCCACAATGGGATTCTCTACAAAATGAGATAATTCCAAACAAAATATATTTGAAATTGTTGAAGTACAAAATTTGTAGGCTGCAACTGAAAAACAAAAAAAATATTTATGGATACATACACCTTACATTTTATGTGAAATATATCAGTAAATCTGAATGATTGCTTTGCTAAATTATTAATTTTTCACATATCGTACATTTAGTAGAGAGATGCAAGTTTCCTCTCCTTCCATATAAATCCTTGACTTACAATATGATTATTATTAAGTTATTAAAAAAATAGTTTGATTTATTTCATCATGTATTACTGTAATATTATTATACTTTTAGAATTGAGCATTTGTTTATATCAGTTTATTTTAACTGAATTGCGAGTTAATTGATTGAATATTTAGTATCATTTTTATGCCATTGAGGGCTAACAGACGATCAGTTAACCTAACCACTGTTTCCTGAGATTAACCAGTACTTGAGAACACCCCATCTCCGCAAGTAACTGATAACTTCCCCACTTGAGTCAGCAGTGAGAGACGAATGATAATGAGATACAGTGTCATATTAATCATCACAAAGACTGTTGCTGGGCGAGGATTTAAACTCATGACCCCTGGATTGATAGTCGGACATGTAACTGACTGAGCTGTTCGGGCCCAGCTGAATTGCAAGTTAAGGTCAGCTTATATGAATGACCCTCGAGTTTGTTTTCCGGGTAGATTGACTACTGAGTTGTTTTTGAGAGGTCAGTGAGTTGAACCTTATATCAAACCTGCGACCTCTGGTGTTAATGGTCAGCATTGTATCCACTACACCACCCACCACCCCATAAGGCTTTACCGTAAAATGTGTCATCATTGATATCACTTCTTATACACCAGTCGTTTGTAACCTCTGCCCTCTCCAGGACAGGAATACGAAACGTAGCTCAGACTTTCCTCTCTGCAGAGCTTCGGAAAGGCACTGCCCTGCAGAAACACTTTGCTGGTGAAAGCATATTACCCAAATGTAGACAATTTAAGGGCATGTTACTCAGACAATATTTATATAATTTGGCCAGTTCAAGAGAGGAAGCACTGATATAATCATTAAAGAATCTTACATTGGTTAGAAAATTTCGTCCCAAGGGATGACTGCTTTGGAGGGAAAGAGCTCTGTAAAGTTCCTGCAAAAACAGGAATCCAAAAGTACAAAGGTATCTATCTGAACAGAACAAGCGATGTAAGGTTTTTTTCTTGCACACAAACAGATTGACTACTTATTTGAATTTATATAATTATTATTATTATTTAACCATGATGGCTTTTAAGATGTCAAATAAGACACATTATGACATATGTTTTAACACGACATGTCATAAATTGTTCCAACGTCACAGCAGGGTAGGATGAATGCATGGAGGGGCTGTAGGATGAAAAATCTGTACCTGGTAAAAATATGTGGAAATCCTTGTTTTGTATGCAAGAATGAATATTTCCCCACTTCCACAGCATGTTTGGATTGATTATTATGCGGTAAGAGACTGGTATTATAGCTCTGCTGTCAACTGCTTTGTCAGACTAAAAAACATTTCCTGCTTAAAATTGCAACATATTTGTGGCATATCAAACGAGTTGTGTAATTGAAAAAGGACAAGACAGGCAGAAAGAGTAATGCTGAAACGTTTGAATTTTAATAATAATTCTGTCCCTACAGATTGTAAGGTAGATACACAGGACAAAGACGGGAACACGGCCTTGCATGTAGCCCAGATCAGCAGGGCTCTACCAGACCAGGTAAATTAACTGCCGATCATAAATACATGTATATATCCGATAGTTTTGCATTGATAGCTACTACACTCCTCATACCATCATTTTGTTAATTTTATTCTGCATAATTCTCTTGTTACAAAAAAATATCTTTCTCTAAAACTAAAAGTTTTATGGCGAATATATTTTATATGTAGTATAGATAGGTCCATGGTCCTTTGCCCTTTATCATGTTTGTTCAAATCATGACCTTTGGCTTATATTTGACCTTGCCCCTGGAAAGAAATAGAGAATAAGTAAAAAAATCATCTTCTTAAAGCTATCATATATTAAGCATATCCACTATAAAGTCTGTTCAGATTGTGTTCCTCTGGTCATATTTGACTTGCCCCAGGATTCAAACTTTTACATAGGCTAACAAAGGAAACCTTAAAAAGTCTTCTCTTAAACTGCCAGTGCTAAGATATTTTATATATAGTGTATCGAACCTTTTAATTAGTGAAATTAAAAAATCTTATCTGAAACCACAGGTATTTTAGTTTTGATCTTTTTCAGATTATGATCCCCTACCATAAATGTGCTTGTGACTCTGGGTTCATATTTGGTCCCACCTTGGGAGATAAAGACTTTTACTTAGGTTAGATAGGGAAATCTTAAAAAAATCTTCTTCTGAAAATACAAATGCAAGGGGTATTCTATATGTAATTTGGACAGGCCATGGTCCTCTGCCAAGATTGTTTGAAGGGAGTACATGTATAATTATCGGGATGTTAAAAAAAATTAAAATTGGCTATAAACATTTTTTACCAATATATCATGCTTATATGATATTCTCATTGACCTCATATTGCCAAAAGGATATCTATTTGAAGATGCCAAAATAATATATTAACAAAGGGTTTCCTAACTTTGGCTATGCGCCTAAGTTAAGCTAAAATACATTTCCCTCTTAAAATTCCAACATATTTTGTGATGTATTAAATAAATCAGATGATTTCATTTTGATTTCAATCTGATCCGTCATATAGGTTTAAGTGTTGTAAAGTTTGTTTCTTCTAAGAAAGAGTCTGAATGATGATCTGAAGGTTGTCAGGCAGTATTTAGATGCTGTCTATTTTTAGAATGGGGATTTCGTTTCAGGTTTACTTCTCAGATGGAAACATTAGTTCTGTCACGTTTCGGTAGATTTGATATACCAAACCACTCAGATTTTATTTATTTATAATAATGACATGCTATTATTCATTTTAAAAATAATTTTATTTCTTTAAGACATTTATAGTGTTTTCCCCTGATTTTTAGCTCTACTGGGCAAAGGCCAGAAACGCTTATGCGATGGCACGTTGTCTGTCATCCGTCGTCTGTCGTCTGTCGTCTGTTAGCAGCACTTTCTCTGAAACCACTGGGCAAATTAAACTGAAACTTCACATGGGTGTTTCTGTTGCATAGGAGACTATACAGAAGACTTTTTTATTTTCGATCTGAAATTCAAGATGGCCGCCGTTACTAAAAATAGTCCAAAACTTAAAAAATCTTCTTCTCATGAACGGCCCAACAGATTTTCAAAATGTATATGTAGTAATAATGACCAACTATAGTTTTGTTAGATTTGTTCAAATGGTGTCCCTAGGGTTAAATATGACCCTGCCCCGAGGGTTCAATTAGGGGACACATGTCATTATAATATTTTTTTATTTTTTTTTTTTAAAATGGAAATGATTTTGCCTATATCTTCACAGAAGCATTGTTTGGTGAAGGAGATTCAGATTTGTAAAAATGACTGGGTTTCACTATCTTAAGGGGTCAGGAGGGGCCCCAAAAGAGTACAAATTGGAAATTACTAAATTTGTTTTCTTAAGAACCCGTATGTCGGATTTGTTCATATTTTGCATAAATTATCCCTGTGTAGGGGTTTGATTGCAGATAAGAATTAAGGGGCTAAAATTTATAGGGGCCCTGTAAGGGGACTTAGAATTTTACATAGGGATACTGTGGGAAAACAGATAATTCTTTTCTTCTTTCATCTGTTCTGAAACCACTAGGCCAGTTATGTCAGATTTGTTCATATTTTGCATAAATTATCCCTATGTGTAGGGGTTTGATTGCAGATAAGAATTTAAGGGCTAAAATTTATAGGGGCCCTGTAAGGGGACTTAGAATTTTACATAGGGATACTATGCGAAAACAGAAAATTCTCTTTTTCTTTCATCTGTTCTGAAACCACAAGTCCAGTTAAACTGAAACTTCACATGGGTGTTTCTATTGCATAGGAGACTATACCGAAGATTTTTTTTCGATCTGAAATTCAAGATGGCCACCATTACTAAAAATAGTCCAAAACTTAAAAAATCTTCTTCTCATGAATGGCCCAACAGATTTTCAAAACGTTTATGTAGTTATGATGACCAACTATAGTTTTGTTAGATTTGTTCAAATGGTGTCCCTAGGGTAAAAAATGCCCCTGCCCCGAGAGTTCAATTAGGGGACCCATGTCAATATATTTTTTAACTAAATCATTGCTAGTTGAAGGAGGTTAAGATTTGTAAAAATGACTGGGTTCCTATGTCTTAAGGGGTCAGGAGGGGCCCCCAAAAGGGTACAAATTTGGAATTATTAAAATTGTTTTCTTAAGAACCGGTATGTCAGATTTGTACATATTTGATATAATTTATTCTTAAGTGTAGGGGTTTGATTGCAGATAAGAATTTAGGGGCTAAAATATATAGGGGCCCTGTAAGGGGGCTTTGAATTTTACATAGGGATACTGTGGGAAAACAGAAAATTCTCATTTTTTTCATTTATTCTGAAACCACTAGGCCAATTGAACTGAAATGGATGTTTCTATTGCATAGGAGACTATACAAAAGATTTATTTTTTCTATCTAAAATTCAAGATGGTGGATGTTTCTATTGCATAGTAGAATTTCAAAAAGTGCTATGGCCACTACGAGTCAGTAGAGCGTCCTCAGGCCCTCTTGGGCCTCTTGTTTTCCTTTTAAATCATGACCCATGAGTCATATTTTGGCCCATCCTGGTAATAAAACTCTATTGTAGAAAAACTTAAAAAAAAGACATGCATAGAATACAAATAATGAAACTATATTATATCAATGCACAGATTGCCAAGTTGCTTGGTGTGGCAATTAAGAATGATGATACCGGCATACAGATTTCCTGTCTACTGCTGGAGGCACGTGCTAGTGTAGAAATCAAGAACAAGAAAGGACATACCCCTCTAGACCTGTGTACAGATGTGGCTACAAAGGAGTTCCTACAGAGGTTTGTATGTCTTGAAGGTCCAAAATTTCTACCGGAGCAGAGAGTAACGTAGGAGCAATTAATATACAACAGCTGTTTTCTTTGCCTGTCTGTTATGGTACAGTGTTCTAAAATACACTGTTTCTTTGCTGCTGAAATGTGTATAAACACAGATCAATGTGTGTTTACAATTTAGAGTGCATGACCTCACTAGTGCCTCCCTAGAAATTCAAAATTTTGACAGTTGGCTGTATTATCAAACTGCATATAACATTCTCTGAAAATATATTTTTGCCAATTAAATGCATTAACAATAATCTAGTAGTATGCAAAATTATAATAAAATCAATGCAGGGGTGATTTTTAAATTTTGAAAATGGGTTCTGATTTGAACAATGTATAGAACTATTTAAAACATGCCCCAGAGCCATCTTGCGCCTTTAATATCTCAGTTGGGGCTTTAAAAAGTAGTCATTATCATCTGGACACATGTTTACTAAGCATCTCAGTGTGTAAAAGGTCTGATTATCAAATTCAAATGGGAAAGTTCTTGGTTACTTTCGGGGATGAGTATGCTGGAGTATGGAATTTTATCCATCTTGTAAAATTTGCAGAAGGGATTTTTTGTGCATGGCTCCTTGTAAAAAGTTGAGAGGGATTTTGTCCATACATACACATATGAACTGGAGGGTTTTTGTCCAGGAGAGATTTTTTTTGTATACCAAATGTATTTACTTGAACATTTACTGACATGTTGTCCATTTTCTGGCTCTACAGGCATTGTCCATTGTCTGTTGTCAGTTGTTATTTGTTCATTCACTGGGACAGACCTTTATGGACCTCTTGTTTAGTAGCTAGACATAAGGTTGTAGCTCTTTTTTTAAAGCAGGATTTTCCACAGTCTTCTTTGTTATCTAACACTTGACTTTATTAAATATTCTGTGAGATTTCCTGGAATAAAATAATTTCTGTTATATTAGTTGGTTTTAAATGGATATTAAATAGATGAGAATAGATCATTGTATTTGAATTGGAAAAATCAGATATGCTTTAGAGGCTATAACTTTTTTTTCTGTCATTTATAACGACAGACTGTCCAAGCAGGCAGCTAAGATGTCTTTTGCAACTTCAACCAAAGGTGTGATGCTCCCCACCCACTGGACTCCTATGGCAAAGACAGACACTCTGCTGAAGGTGGTACTTGATACATCTAATGGTCTACTCCAGAAGGAGTTCCAGGAAGTCAGGAACAGGTTCTGTCGTACTCTTCCACAAGCGAGGATTTTACAAATTGAGCGGGTCCAGAACAAGTTCTTGTGGGAACATTACTATATGTAAGTTCATTGTATGGCAGTTGTGCAGTCTCATAAGCTCAGTCGGTCGAGCATGAGACTTCTAGTCTCGGGGTTGAAGGTAGCTTCCCAGGGCTTGCCAACTGAAAATACTAACAGTCATTTGGATGGGACTTTAAACTGAGGGCCATCGTGACAGTGCTATAAACCAAGCACACTAAAGTACCAGATAAAACTTATGATGAGCTTCTTTCTTTATCCTGCACTATCTCCCACACACCTAAAGAGCTGAACACTTTCCTGGGGGCATCTCCGGTATGGGAAACTGGTGGCGATGTAAAATAAGCTTATATATGAGGGGCATTCATTACATTTTGTCACTAATGGCCTTCCGTAGAGAAAATATTACAGAAGAACATGAAAAACTTGTGCAACTGTTTGGGGATGTTTATTCAATACACCGGCGAATTCTCAATTTAATCTGAATATAATTGACAAAGATATTTATTGTTGAAATATACACACTCATGTTCAGTGGCTATATTTCAATGTCATAATGAAACCTGAAAGAAAATGAGAAATAGGGGCTTTCATTAAAGCCCTATTTCTTTGCAATTATTGCCAAAAGAGATTTATTCTGAATTGTGTCGTATATATGATAGTTCTACCATAACATTAAGAACAGCTTTTTGTTGAGATAAGAAAATAAAGGGGGGTCAGCATAGTCTGCAATAAGATAATCACCCAGGTAGGCCTGTTGTGGCAGCAACAAAGAAAACATTGGTGCTGTTGGAGCTATGGTAGAAGAAGATGGATGGTATACTGTTTCCCAGATAGCTTATAGTCTAGGCATTTCAGAAGGCACAGTACATCATATTCTGACTAACTGTTTGTTATTAAAGAAGCTTTGTACTAGATGGATCCCCCACTTGCTGACACCTGACCAAAAGACCAAGCATGTAGATTGTGCAAATTAACTTCTGAAAAAATATAAAAATTGCAATCTTAGGAAAATTTTCAACTTGCTGACTGGAAATGAATCTTGTGTTTATTATTCTGAGCCCCAACGGCGCATCAATAACAAACAATGTCTTGGTAAAAATCAGGCTAGGGTGCTCATAGCAAAGAGGACAAGAAGCTTCAAGAAGGTTTTATATGTCATATTCTTCAATTCTAGTTATCCTGTTGTACAAAATCCTGGCAAAGAGGGTAGAACAATTATAGGCTAGTTTTACAAAGTAAAGTACTTAAATTTGTCAAAAAGTTTTATCAAAATAAATGCCCAAGTTAAGGTGTGGAAGGCATACAGCTTATTCATGATAATGCTTCTGCCCACAAAAATAAAAGTGTACAATCTTTCTTAGAACAAGAAAAGGTTATTCAGGTTGAACACCCCCCATTACTCCTTGACTTAAGTCCCTGTGACCTTTTCCCATGCTAAAAAAAATGCTTACAGGTAAACACTATGCTACTAGAAATGCCTTTGGGTCTGCAATTTTTCAGTGCCTGAACAGTATACCAATGGGAGACAACTTTGCAGCATTTAGGTTGTGGACAGCAAGACTTCAAAAGTATTCATTTGTGCGGGGGTGGAGGGGGGATACTTTGAAGGGTTGGCCTGAAAAAGTCCTGTTCCTGTGAAAATCTTAAATATCCAAAGACCAGTGACAAAATATATATTGAATGCCCTTCATACAACAAAGATGTTGTCCTGTTAAATCCCAGTCTTTTTCAAGTCAAGTTTAGTTTAAACTTATTTTATTTTACTTTGATTGCAAAACAAGTATAACTTTTACAAACCACACTCAAAATCTTCCTGGGTAGAACTATATATGCGGAAAAAGTGTCTTGCTCAAGTACATCTCAATAGCCATCGGGGAAGATCAAACTCAAGACTCTTGGATCATGGGTTTGGTAATATAACACTGGACCATGTGCTCCAGAAACAGTCTAAGTTGAATAAGTGCCTCTATCTGTTGTTGGAAGGTAGTTTATAAGTTATTTTTTTCTCAATATTTGAGAATTAACAAAATGAATTGTTTTACAATATAGCGTGCTAGATATGCTAAACAGCCCCTTATTGACATAGGGATATCTATTAAAAATGCAAAAATGATTTGTTGATTTGGGCTCAGGTTAGATGAAAATAATTATCCTGCTTAAAATTGCAACACATTTGCGATGTATCAAATGAGTTAACACATAACTTCACTGTCTGCTACCTGAACTACTTGTTACATTCTTGGTAAATCTGCTGCTTGATTTACTTGCCATGCTCATACTATTTTTGTTACTTTAGTAGATTGTTATACTTAGGTGGTCTTTGCTACAAGTTGTACTTGTTATGACCATGCCATCTTTGCTGCTTGAGTTACATTCTATACCCATGCTAGTTCTGCTACAAGTGGTACTTGTTATGTCCCTGCCATCTCTGCTGTTTGAGTTACTTTCTATACCCATGCTAGTTCTGCTACAAGTGGTACTTGTTATGCCCATGCCATCTCTGCTGCTTGAGTTACTTTCTATACCCATGCTAGTTCTGCTACAAGTGGTACTTGTTATGCCCATGCCATTTCTGCTGCTTGAGTTACTTTCTATACCCATGCTAATTCTGCTACACGTGGTACTTGTTATGCCCATGCCATTTCTGCTGCTTGAGTTAATTTCTATACCCATGCTAATTCTGCTACAAGTGGTACTTGTTATGTCAATGCCATTTCTGCTGCTTGAGTTACTTTCTATACCCTTGCTAATTCTGCTACAAGTGGTACTTGTTATGTCCATGCCATTTCTGCTGCTTGAGTTACTTTCTATACCCATGCTAGTTCTGCTACATGTGGTACTTGTTATGCCCATGCCATCTCTGTTGCTTCAGTTACTTTCTATACCCATGCTAATTCTGCTACATGCGGTACTTGTTATGTCCATGCCATCTTTGCTGCTTGAGTTACTTTCTATACCCATGCTAGTTCTGCTACAAGTGGTACTTGTTATGTCCATGCCATCTTTGCTGCTTGAGTTACTTTCTATACCCATGCTAATTCTGCTACATGCAGTACTTGTTATGTCCATGCCATCTTTGCTGCTTGAGTTACATTCTATACCCATGTTAGTTCTGCTACAAGTGGTACTTGTTATGTCCATGCCATTTCTGCTGCTTGAGTTACTTTCTATACCCATGCTAGTTCTGCTACAAGTGGTACTTGTTATGTCCATGCCATTTCTGCTGCTTGAGTTACTTTCTATACCCATGCTAGTTCTGCTACAAGTGGTACTTGTTATGTCCATGCCATCTCTGCTGCTTGAGTTACTTTCTATACCCATGCTAGTTCTGCTACAAGTGGTACTTGTTATGTCCATGCCATTTCTGCTGCTTGAGTTACTTTCTATACCCATGCTAGTTCTGCTACAAGTGGTACTTGTTATGTCCATGCCATTTCTGCTGCTTGAGTTACTTTCTATACCCATGCTAATTCTGCTACATTTGGTACTTGTTATGCCCATGCCATCTTTGCTGCTTGAGTTACTTTCTATACCCATGCTAGTTCTGCTACATGTGGTACTTGTTATGCCCATGCCATCTCTGCTGCTTGAGTTACTTTCTATACCCATGCTAGTTCTGCTACATGTGGTACTTGTTATGCCCATGCCATCTTTGCTGCTTGAGTTACTTTCTATACCCATGCTAGTTCTGCTACAAGTGGTACTTGTTATGTCCATGCCATTTCTGCTGCTTGAGTTACTTTCTATACCTATGCTAGTTCTGCTACATGTGGTACTTGTTATGCCCATGCCATCTTTGCTGCTTGAGTTACTTTCTATACCCATGCTAATTCTGCTACAAGTGGTACTTGTTATGTCCATGCCATCTTTGCTGTTTGAGTTACTTTCTATACCCATGCTAGTTCTTCTACAAGTGATACTTGTTATGTCCATGCCATCTCTGCTGCTTGAGTTACTTTCTATACCCATGCTAATTCTGCTACATGTGGTACTTGTTATGCCCATGCCATCTTTGCTGCTTGAGTTACTTTCTATACCCATGTTAATTCTGCTACATGCGGTACTTGTTATGCCCATGCCATCTCTGCTGCTTGAGTTACTTTCTATACCAATGCTAGTTCTGCTACAAGTGGTACTTGTTATGTCCATGCCATTTCTGCTGCTTGAGTTACTTTCTATACCCATGATAGTTCTGCTACATGTGGTACTTGTTATGTCCATGCCATCTTTGCTGCTTGAGTTACTTTCTATACACATGCTAGTTCTGCTACAAGTGGTACTTGTTATGTCCATGCCTTTTCTGCTGCTTGAGTTACTTTCTATACCCATGCTAATTCTGCTACAAGTGGTACTTGTTATGCCCATGCCATCTTTGCTGCTTGAGTTACTTTCTATACCCATGCTAGTTCTGCTACAAGTGGTACTTGTTATGTCCATGCCATTTCTGCTGCTTGAGTTACTTTTTATACCCATGCTAATTCTGCTACAAGTGGTACTTGTTATGCCCAGGCCATCTCTGCTGCTTGAGTTCCTTTCTATACCCATGCTAGTTCTGCTACAAGTTGTACTTGTTATGCCCATGCCATCTTTGCTGTTTGAGTTACTTTCTATACCCATGCTAGTTCTGCTACAAGAGGGTACTTGTTATGTCCAGGCCATCTCTGCTGCTTGAGTTACTTTCTATACCCATGCTTATTCTGCTACATGTGGTACTTGTTATGCCCATGCCATATTTGCTGCTTGAGTTACTTTCTATACCCATGCTAGTTCTGCTACATGTGGTACTTGTTATGTCCATGCCATCTCTGTTGCTTGAGTAACTTTCTATACCCATGCTAGTTCTGCTACATGTGGTACTTGTTATGTCCATGCCATCTCTGCTGCTTGAGTTACTTTCTATACCCATGCTAATTCTGCTACAAGTGGTACTTGTTATGCCCATGCCATCTCTGCTGCTTGAGTTACTTTCTATACCCATGCTAGTTCTGCTACAAGTGGTACTTGTTATGTCCATGCCATTTCTGCTGCTTGAGTTACTTTCTATACACATGCTAGTTCTGCTACAAGTGGTACTTGTTATGCCCATGCCATCTCTGCTGCTTGAGTTACTTTCTATACCCATGCTAGTTCTGCTACATATGGTACTTGTAATGCCCATGCCATCTTTGCTGCTTGATTTACTTTCTATACCCATGCTAGTTCTGCTACAAGTGGTTCTTGTTATGTCCATGCCATTTCTGCTGCTTGAGTTACTTTCTATACCTATGTTAATTCTGCTACAAGTTGTACTTGTTATGCCCACGCCATCTCTGCTGCTTGAGTTACTTTCTATACTATGCTTATTCTGCTACAAGTGATACTTGTTATGTCCATGCCATCTTTGCTGCTTGAGTTACTTTCTATACCCATGATAGTTCTGCTACATGTGGTACTTGTTATGCCGATGCCATCTTTGCTGCTTGAGTTACTTTCTATACCCATGCTAGTTCTGCTACAAGTGGTATTAGATATGTCCATGCCATTTCTGCTGTATGAGTTACTTTCTATACCCATGCTAATTCCGCTACAAATGGTACTTGTTATGCCAATGCCATCTCTGCTTCTTGAGTTACTTTCTATACCCATGCTAATTCTGCTACAAGTGGTACTTGTTATGTCCATGCCATCTCTGCTGCTTGAGTTACTTTCTATACCCATGCTAGTTCTGCAATAATTGGAACTTGTTATGCCCATGCCATCTCTGCTGCTTGAGTTACTTTTTTTATACCTATGCTAATTCTGCTACAAGCGGTACTTGTTATGCCCACGCCATCTCTGCTGCTTGAGTTACTTTCTATACATATGCTAATTCTGCTACAAGTGGTACTTGTTATGCCCACGCCATCTCTGCTGCTTCCGTTACTTTCTATACCTATGCTAGTTCTGCTACAAGCGGTACTTGTTATGCCCTTGCCATTTCTGCTGCTTGAGTTACTTTCTATACCTATGCTAGTTCTGCTACAAGTTGTACTTGTTATGCCCATGCCATATCTGCTGCTTGAGTTACTTTCTATACCTATGCTAGTTCTGCTACAAGCAGTACTTGTTATGCCCATGCCATCTCTGCTGCTTGAGTTACTTTCTATTCCCATGCTAGTTCTGGTACAAGTTGTACATGTTATGCCCATGCCATCTCTGCTGCTTGAATTACTTTCTATACCCATGCTAGTTCTGCTACAAGTGGTACTTGTTATGCCCATGCCATCTTTGCTGCTTGAGTTACTTTCTATACCCATGCTAGTTCTGCAACAAGTTGTACTTGTTATGCCAAGGCCATCTCTGCTGCTTGAGTTACTTTCTATACCCATGCTAGTTCTGCTACAAGCGGTACTTGTTATGCCCATGCCATCTTTGCTGCTTGAGTTACTTTCTATACCCATGCTAGTTCTGCTACAAGTTGTACTTGTTATGCCCATGCCATCTCTGCTGCTTGAATTACTTTCTATACCCATGCTAGTTCTGCTACAAGTGGTACTTGTTCTGTCCATGCCATCTCTGCTGCTTGAGTTACTTTCTATACCCATGCTAGTTCTGCTACAAGTTGTACTTGTTATGCCCATGCCATCTCTGCTGCTTGAGTAACTTTCTATACCCATGCTAATTCTGCTACAAGTGGTACTTGTTATTCCCACGCCATCTCTGCTGCTTGAGTTACTTTCTATACCCATGCTAGTTCTGCTACAAGCGGTACTTGTTATGCCCACGCCATCTCTGCTGCTTGAGTTACTTTCTATACCCGTGCTAGTTCTGCTACAAGTGGTACTTGTTAGGTCCATGCCATCTTTGCTGCTTGAGTTACTTTCTATACCCATGCTAGTTCTGCTACAAGTTGTACTTGTTATGCCCATGCCATCTCTGCTGCTTAAATTACTTTCTATACCCATTCTAATTCTGCTACAAGTGGTACTTGTTATGCCCACGCCATCTCTGCTGCTTGAGTTACTTTCTATACCCATGCTAGTTCTACTACAAGTGGTACTTGTTATGCCCACACCATCTCTGCTGCTTGAGTTACTTTCTATACCCATGCTAGTTCTGCTACAAGAGGTACTTGTTATGCCCACGCCATCACTGCTGCCTGAATTACTTTCTATACCCATGCTAGTTCTGCTTCAAGTGTTACTTGTTATGCCCATGTCATCTCTGCTGCTTGAGTTACTTTCTATACCTTTGCTAATTCTGCTACAAGTTGTACTTGTTATGCCCACGCCATCTCTGCTGCTTGAGTAACTTTCTATACCCATGCTAGTTCTGCTACAAGTGGTACTTGTTATGCCCACGCCATCTCTGCAGCTTCAGTTACTTTCTATACCTATGCTAATTCTGCTACAAGTTGTACTTGTTAAGCCCAAGCCATCTTTGCTGCTTGAGTTACTTTCTATACCCATGCTAATTCTGCTACAAGTGGTACTTGTTATGCTCATGCGATCTCTGCTGCTTGAGTTACTTTCTATACCCATGCTAATTTTGCTACAAGCGGTACTTGTTATGCCCATTCCATCTCTGCTGTGTATGTTACTTTCTATACCCATGCTAATTCTGCTACAAGTGGTACTTGTTATGCCCAGGATATCTCTGCTGCTTTAGTTACTTTCTATACCCATGCTAATTCTGCTACAAGTGGTACTTGTTATGCCCAGGATATCTCTGCTACTTGAGTTACTTTCTATACCCATGTTAATTCTACTACAAGTGGTACTTGTTATGCCAATGAGATCTCTGCTGCTTGAGTTACTTTCTATACTATGCTTATTCTGCTACAAGTGGTACTTGTTATGCCCATGCCATCTCTGCTGCTTGAGTTACTTTCTATACCTATGCTAATTCTGGTACAAGTAGTACTTGTTATGCCCAGGCCATCTCTGCTGCTTGAGTTACTTTCTATACCCATGCTAATTCTGCTACATGTGGTATTTGTTATGCCAATGCCATCTCTGCTGCTTGAGTTACTTTCTTTACCCATGCTAGTTTTGCTACAAGTGCTACTTGTTATGCCCATGCGATCTCTGCTGCTTAAGTTACTTTCTATACCCATGCTAATTCTGCTACAATTTGTACTTGTTATGCCCATGCCATCTTGCTACTTGAGTTACTTTCTATACCCATGCTAATTCTGCTACAAGTGGTACTTGTTATGCCCACGCCATCTCTGCTGCTTGAGTTACTTTCTATACCCATGCTAGTTCTGCTACATGTAGTACTTGTTATGCCCGCACCATCTCTGCTGCTTGAGTTACTTTCTATACCTATGCTAATTCTGCTACAAGTTGTACTTGTTATGCCCAAGCAATCTTTGCTGCTTGAGTTACTTTCTATACCCATGCTAATTCTGCTACAAGTGGTACTTGTTATGCCCATGCCATCTCTGCTGCTTGAGTTACTTTCTATACCCATGCTAATTCTGCTACAAGTGGTACTTGTTAGGTCCATGCCATCTCTGCTGCTTGAGTTACTTTCTATACCCATGCTAGTTCTGCTACAAGTTGTACTTGTTATGCCCATGCCATCTCTGCTGCTTAAATTACTTTCTATACCCATTCTAATTCTGCTACAAGTGGTACTTGTTATGCCCACGCCATCTCTGCTGCTTGAGTTACTTTCTATACCCATGCTAGTTCTACTACAAGTGGTACTTGTTATGCCCACGCCATCTCTGCTGCTTGAGTTACTTTCTATACCCATGCTAGTTCTGCTACATGTGGTACTTGTTATGCCCACGCCATCTCTGCTGCCTGAATTACTTTCTATACCCATGCTAGTTCTGCTTCAAGTGTTACTTGTTATGCCCATGCCATCTCTGCTGCTTGAGTTACTTTCTATACCCTTGCTAATTCTGCTACAAGTTGTACTTGTTATGCCCACGCCATCTCTGCTGCTTGAGTAACTTTCTATACCCATGCTAGTTCTGCTACAAGTGGTACTTGTTATGCCCACGCCATCTCTGCAGCTTCAGTTACTTTCTATACCTATGCTAATTCTGCTACAAGTTGTACTTGTTAAGCCCAAGCCATCTTTGCTGCTTGAGTTACTTTCTATACCCATGCTAATTCTGCTACAAGTGGTACTTGTTATGCTCATGCGATCTCTGCTGCTTGAGTTACTTTCTATACCCATGCTAATTTTGCTACAAGCGGTACTTGTTATGCCCATTCCATCTCTGCTGTGTATGTTACTTTCTATACCCATGCTAATTCTGCTACAAGTGGTACTTGTTATGCCCAGGATATCTCTGCTGCTTGAGTTACTTTCTATACCCATGCTAATTCTGCTACAAGTGGTACTTGTTATGCCCAGGATATCTCTGCTACTTGAGTTACTTTCTGTACCCATGTTAATTCTACTACAAGTGGTACTTGTTATGCCAATGAGATCTCTTCTGCTTGAGTTACTTTCTATACTATGCTTATTCTGCTACAAGTGGTACTTGTTATGCCCATGCAGATCTCTGCTGCTTGAGTTACTTTCTATACCTATGCTTATTCTGGCTACAAGTAGTACTTGTTATGCCCAGGCCATCTCTGCTGCTTGAGTTACTTTCTATACCTATGCTAATTCTGCTACAATGTGGTACTTGTTATGCCAATGCCATCTCTGCTGCTTGAGTTACTTTCTATACACATGCTAGTTTTGCTACAAGTGCTACTTGTTATGCCCATGCGATCTCTGCTGCTTGAGTTACTTTCTATACCCATGCTAGTTCTGCTACAAGTGGTACTTGTTATGCCCGCGCCATCTCTGCTGCTTGAGTTACTTTCTATACCTATGCTAAGTTCTGTTACAAGTTGTACTTGTTATGCCCGCAGCAATCTTGCTGCTTGAGTTACTTTCTATACCCATGCTAATTCTGCTACAAGTTGTACTTGTTATGCCCAATGCCAATCTCTGCTGCTTGAGTTACTTTCTATACCCATGCTAATTCTGCTACAAGTGGTACTTGTTAGGCCCATGCCATCTCTGCTGCTTGAGTTACTTTCTATACCCATGCTAATTCTGCTACAAGTGGTACTTGTTAGGTCCATGCCATCTCTGCTGCTTGAGTTACTTTCTATACCCATGCTAGTTCTGCTACAAGTTGTACTTGTTATGCCCATGCCATCTCTGCTGCTTAAATTACTTTCTATACCCATTCTAATTCTGCTACAAGTGGTACTTGTTATGCCCACGCCATCTCTGCTGCTTGAGTTACTTTCTATACCCATGCTAGTTCTACTACAAGTGGTACTTGTTATGCCCACGCCATCTCTGCTGCTTGAGTTACTTTCTATACCCATGCTAGTTCTGCTACATGTGGTACTTGTTATGCCCACGCCATCTCTGCTGCCTGAATTACTTTCTATACCCATGCTAGTTCTGCTTCAAGTGTTACTTGTTATGCCCATGCCATCTCTGCTGCTTAAATTACTTTCTATACCCTTGCTAATTCTGCTACAAGTTGTACTTGTTATGCCCACGCCATCTCTGCTGCTTGAGTAACTTTCTATACCCATGCTAGTTCTGCTACAAGTGGTACTTGTTATGCCCACGCCATCTCTGCAGCTTCAGTTACTTTCTATACCTATGCTAATTCTGCTACAAGTTGTACTTGTTAAGCCCAAGCCATCTTTGCTGCTTGAGTTACTTTCTATACCCATGCTAATTCTGCTACAAGTGGTACTTGTTATGCTCATGCGATCTCTGCTGCTTGAGTTACTTTCTATACCCATGCTAATTTTGCTACAAGCGGTACTTGATATGCCCATTCCATCTCTGCTGTGTATGTTACTTTCTATACCCATGCTAATTCTGCTACAAGTGGTACTTGTTATGCCCAGGATATCTCTGCTGCTTGAGTTACTTTCTATACCCATGCTAATTCTGCTACAAGTGGTACTTGTTATGCCCAGGATATCTCTGCTACTTGAGTTACTTTCTATACCCATGTTAATTCTACTACAAGTGGTACTTGTTATGCCAATGAGATCTCTGCTGCTTGAGTTACTTTCTATACTATGCTTATTCTGCTACAAGTGGTACTTGTTATGCCCATGCCATCTCTGCTGCTTGAGTTACTTTCTATACCTATTTTAATTCTGGTACAAGTAGTACTTGTTATGCCCAGGCCATCTCTGCTGCTTGAGTTACTTTCTATACCCATGCTAATTCTGCTACATGTGGTATTTGTTATGCCAATGCCATCTCTGCTGCTTGAGTTACTTTCTTTACACATGCTAGTTTTGCTACAAGTGCTACTTGTTATGCCCATGCGATCTCTGCTGCTTGAGTTACTTTCTATACCCATGCTAATTCTGCTACAATTTGTACTTGTTATGCCCATGCCATCTTGCTACTTGAGTTACTTTCTATACCCATGCTAATTCTGCTACAAATGGTACTTGTTATGCCCACGCCATCTCTGCTGCTTGAGTTACTTTCTATACCCATGCTAGTTATGCTACAAGTGGTACTTGTTATGCCCGCGCCATCTCTGCTGCTTGAGTTACTTTCTATACCTATGCTAATTCTGCTACAAGTTGTACTTGTTATGCCCAAGCAATCTTTTCTGCTTGAGTTACTTTCTATACCCATGCTAATTCTGCTACAAGTGGTACTTGTTATGCCCATGCCATCTCTGCTGCTTGAGTTACTTTCTATACCCATGCTAATTCTACTACAAGCGGTACTTGTTATGCCCATTCCATCTCTGCTGTGTATGTTACTTTCTATACCCATGCTTATTCTGCTACATGTGGTACTTGTTATGCCCAGGATATCTCTGCTGCTTGAGTTACTTTCTATACCAATGCTAATTCTGCTACAAGTGGTACTTGTTATGCCCAGGATATCTCTGCTACTTGAGTTACTTTCTATACCCATGCTAATTCTGCTACAAGTGGTACTTGTTATGCCAATGAGATCTCTGCTGCTTCAGTTACTTTCTATACTATGCTTATTCTGCTACAAGTGGTACTTGTTATGCCCATGCCATCTCTGCTGCTTGAGTTACTTTGTATACCTTTGCTAATTCTGCTGCAAGTAGTACTTGTTATGCCCAGGCCATCTCTGCTGCTTAAGTTACTTTCTATACCCATGCTAATTCTGCTACATGTGGTATTTGTTATGCCGATGCCATCTCTGCTGCTTGAAGTACTTTCTTTACCCATGCTAGTTCTGCTACATGTGGTACTTGTTATGCCCATGCGATCTCTGCTGCTTGAGTTACTTTCTATACCCATGCTAATTATGCTACAATTGGTACTTGTTATGCCCATGCCATCTTGCTGCTTGAGTTACTTTCTATACCCATGCTAATTCTGCTACAATTGGTACTTGTTATGCCCATGCCATCTCTGCTGCTTGAGTTACTTTCTATACCCTTGCTATTTCTGCTACATGTGGTACTTGTTATGTCCATGCCATTTCTGCTGCTATACCCATGCTAGTTCTGCTACAAGTGGTACTTGTTATGCCCATGCCATCTCTGTTGCTTGAGTTACTTTCTATACTATGCTTATTCTGCTACAAGTGATACTTGTTATGCCCATGCCATCTCTGCTGCTTGAGTTACTTTCTATATCCATGCTAGTTCTGCTACAAGTGGTACTTGTTATGCCCATGCCATCTCTGCTGCTTGAGTTACTTTCTATACCCATTCTTATTCTGCTACAAGTGGTACTTGTTATGCCCATACCATCTCTACTGCTTGAGTTACTTTCTATACCCATGCTAGTTCTGCTACAAGTTGTACTTGTTATGTCCATGCCATCTCTGCAGCTTGAGTTACTTTCTATACCCATGCTAGTTCTGCTACAAGTGGTACTTGTTATGCCCACGCCATCTCTGCTGCTTTAGTTACTTTCTATACCCATGCTAATTCTGCTACAAGTGGTACTTGTTATGTCCATGCCATCTCTGCAGCTTGAGTTACTTTCTATACCCATGCTAATTCTGCTACAAGTGGTACTTGTTATGCTCCTGCCATCTCTGCTGCTTGAGTTACTTTCTATACCCATGCTAGTTCTCCTACAAGTGGTACTTGTTATGTCCATGCCATCTCTGCAGCTTGAGTTACTTTCTATACCCATGCTAATTCTGCTACATGTGGTTCTTGTTATGCCCCTGCCATCTCTGCTGCTTGAGTTACTTTCTATACCCATGCAAGTTCTGCTACATGTGGTACTTGTTATGCCCACGCCATCTCTGCTGCTTGAGTTCCTTTCTATACCCATGCTAATTCTGCTACAAGTGGTACTTGTTATGCTCCTGCCATCTCTGCTGCTTGAGTTACTTTCTATACCCATGCTAGTTCTGCTACATGTGGTACTTGTTATGCCCATGCCATCTCTGCTGCTTGAGTTACTTTCTATACCCATGCTAATTCTGCTCCAAGTGGTACTTGTTATGTCCATGCCATCTCTGCTGCTTGAGTTACTTTCTATACCCATGCTAATTCTGCTACAAGTGGTACTTGTTATACCCAATCCATCTCTGTTGCTTGAGTAACTTTCTATACCCATGCTAGTTCTGCTACAAGTGGTACTTGTTATGCCCACGCCATCTCTGCTGCTTGAGTAACTTTCTATACCCATGCTAGTTCTGCTACAAGTGGTACTTGTTATGCCGACGCCATCTCTGCTGCTTGAGTTACTTTCTATACCCATGCTAGTTCTGCTACAAGTGGTACTTGTTATGCCCAGGCCATTTCTGCTGCTTAAGTTACTTTCTATACCCATGCTAGTTCTGCTACAAGTGGTAC
Source organism: Panopea generosa (assembly GCA_029582155.1). Classification (NCBI taxonomy): domain Eukaryota; kingdom Metazoa; phylum Mollusca; class Bivalvia; order Adapedonta; family Hiatellidae; genus Panopea; species Panopea generosa. Next base: position 44,500,271 of record CM055910.1, on the reverse strand, counting down.
TTGTTATGCCCATGCCATTTCTGCTGTGTATGTTACTTTCTATACCCATGCTAATTCTGCTACAATTGGTACTTGTTATGCCCATGCCATCTCTGCTGCTTGAGTTACTTTCTATACCCTTGCTATTTCTGCTACATGTGGTACTTGTTATGTCCATGCCATTTCTGCTGCTATACCCATGCTAGTTCTGCTACAAGTGGTACTTGTTATGCCCATGCCATCTCTGTTGCTTGAGTTACTTTCTATACTATGCTTATTCTGCTTCAAGTGATACTTGTTATGCCCATGCCATCTCTGCTGCTTGAGTTACTTTCTATATCCATGCTAGTTCTGCTACAAGTGGTACTTGTTATGCCCATGCCATCTCTGCTGCTTGAGTTACTTTCTATACCCATTCTTATTCTGCTACAAGTGGTACTTGTTATGCCCATACCATCTCTGCTGCTTGAGTTACTTTCTATACCCATGCTAGTTCTGCTACAAGTTGTACTTGTTATGTCCATGCCATCTCTGCAGCTTGAGTTACTTTCTATACCCATGCTAGTTCTGCTACAAGTGGTACTTGTTATGCCCACGCAATCTCTGCTGCTTTAGTTACTTTCTATACCCATGCTAATTCTGCTACAAGTGGTACTTGTTATGTCCATGCCATCTCTGCAGCTTGAGTTACTTTCTATACCCATGCTAATTCTGCTACAAGTGGTACTTGTTATGCTCCTGCCATCTCTGCTGCTTGAGTTACTTTCTATACCCATGCTAGTTCTGCTACAAGTGGTACTTGTTATGTCCATGCCATCTCTGCAGCTTGAGTTACTTTCTATACCCATGCTAATTCTGCTACATGTGGTTCTTGTTATGCCCCTGCCATCTCTGCTGCTTGAGTTACTTTCTATACCCATGCAAGTTCTGCTACATGTGGTACTTGTTATGCCCACGCCATCTCTGCTGCTTGAGTTCCTTTCTATACCCATGCTAATTCTGCTACAAGTGGTACTTGTTATGCTCCTGCCATCTCTGCTGCTTGAGTTACTTTCTATACCCATGCTAGTTCTGCTACATGTGGTACTTGTTATGCCCATGCCATCTCTGCTGCTTGAGTTACTTTCTATACCCATGCTAATTCTGCTACAAGTGGTACTTGTTATGTCCATGCCATCTCTGCTGCTTGAGTTACTTTCTATACCCATGCTAATTCTGCTACAAGTGGTACTTGTTATACCCAATCCATCTCTGTTGCTTGAGTAACTTTCTATACCCATGCTAGTTCTGCTACAAGTGGTACTTGTTATGCCCACGCCATCTCTGCTGCTTGAGTAACTTTCTATACCCATGCTAGTTCTGCTACAAGTGGTACTTGTTATGCCCACGCCATCTCTGCTGCTTGAGTTACTTTCTATACCCATGCTAGTTCTGCTACAAGTGGTACTTGTTATGCCCAGGCCATTTCTGCTGCTTAAGTTACTTTCTATACCCATGCTAGTTCTGCTACAAGTGGTACTTGTTATGCCCATGCCATCTCTGCTGTGTATGTTACTTTCTATACCCATGCTAGTTCTGCTACAAGTGGCACTTGTTATGCCCATGCCATCTCTGCTCCTTGAGTACCTTTCTATACCCATGCTTATTCTGCTACAAGTGGTACTTGTTATGTCCATGCCATCTCTGATTCTTGAGTTACTTTCTATACCCATGCTATTTCTGCTACATGTGGTACTTGTTATGTCCATGCCATCTCTGCTGCTTGAGTTGCTTTCTATACCCATGCTAGTTCTGCTACATGTGGTACTTTTTATGTCTATGCCATGTCTGCTGCTTGAGTTACTTTCTATACCCATGCTAGTTCTGCTACAAGTGGTACTTGTTATGCCCATGCCATCTCTGCTGCTTGAGTTACTTTCTATACCCATGCTAGTTCTGCTACATGTGGTACTTGTTATGTCCATGCCATCTCTGCTGCTTGAGTTACTTTCTATACCCATGCTAGTTCTGCTACAAGTGGTACTTGTTATGCCCATGCCATCTCTGCTGCTTGAGTTACTTTCTATACCCATGCTAGTTCTGATACAAGTGGTACTTGTTATGCCCATGCCATCTCTGCTGCTTGAGTTACTTTCTATACCCATGCTAGTTCTGATACAAGTGGTACTTGTTATGCCCATGCCATCTCTGCTGCTTGAGTTACTTTCTATACCCATGCTAGTTCTGCTACAAGTGGTACTTGTTATGCCCATGCCATCTCTGCTGCTTGAGTTACTTTCTATACCCATGCTAGTTCTGCTACAAGTGGTACTTGTTATGCCCATGCCATCTCTGCTGCTTGAGTTACTTTCTATACCCATGCTAGTTCTGCTACAAGTGGTACTTGTTATGCCCCTGCCATCTCTGCTGCTTGAGTTACTTTCTATACCCATGCTAGTTCTGCTACAAGTGGTACTTGTTAAGCCCATGCCATCTCTACTGTTTTAGTTACTTTCTATACCCATGCTAGTTCTGCTACAAGTGGTACTTGTTATGCCCATGCCATATCTGCTGCTTGAGTTACTTTCTATACCCATGCTAGTTCTGCTACAAGTGGTACTTGTTATGCCCATGCCAACTCTGCTGCTTGAGTTACTTTCTATACCCATGCTAGTTCTGCTACAAGTTGTACTTGTTATGCACATGCCATCTCTGCTGCTTGAGTTACTTTCTATACCCATGCTAGTTCTGCTACAAGTGGTACTTGTTATGCCCATGCCATCTCTGCTGCTTGATTTACTTTCTATACCCATGCTAGTTCTGCTACAAGTGGTACTTGTTATGCCCATGGCATCTCTGCTGCTTGAGTTACTTTCTATACCCATGCTAGTTCTGCTACAAGTGGTACTTGTTATGCCCATGCCATCTCTGCTGCTTGAGTTACTTTCTATACCCATGCTAGTTCTGCTACAAGTGGTACTTGTTATGCCCATGCCATCTCTGCTGCTTGAGTTACTTTCTATACCCATGCTAGTTCTGCTACAAGTGGTACTTGTTATGTCCATGCCATCTCTGCTGCTTGAGTTAATTTCTATACCCATGCTAGTTCTGCTACAAGTTGTACTTGTTATGCCCATTCCATCTCTGCTGCTTGAGTTACTTTCTATACCCATGCTAGTTCTGCTACAAGTGGTACTTGTTATGCCCATGCCATCTCTGCTGCTTGAGTTACTTTCTATACCCATGCTAGTTCTGCTACAAGTGGTACTTGTTATGCCCCTGCCATCTCTGCTGCTTGAGTTACTTTCTATACCCATGCTAGTTCTGCTACAAGTGGTACTTGTTATGTCCATGCCATCTCTGCAGCTTGAGTTACTTTCTATACCCATGCTAATTCTGCTACATGTGGTTCTTGTTATGCCCCTGCCATCTCTGCTGCTTGAGTTACTTTCTATACCCATGCAAGTTCTGCTACATGTGGTACTTGTTATGCCCACGCCATCTCTGCTGCTTGAGTTCCTTTCTATACCCATGCTAATTCTGCTACAAGTGGTACTTGTTATGCTCCTGCCATCTCTGCTGCTTGAGTTACTTTCTATACCCATGCTAGTTCTGCTACATGTGGTACTTGTTATGCCCATGCCATCTCTGCTGCTTGAGTTACTTTCTATACCCATGCTAATTCTGCTACAAGTGGTACTTGTTATGTCCATGCCATCTCTGCTGCTTGAGTTACTTTCTATACCCATGCTAATTCTGCTACAAGTGGTACTTGTTATACCCAATCCATCTCTGTTGCTTGAGTAACTTTCTATACCCATGCTAGTTCTGCTACAAGTGGTACTTGTTATGCCCACGCCATCTCTGCTGCTTGAGTAACTTTCTATACCCATGCTAGTTCTGCTACAAGTGGTACTTGTTATGCCCACGCCATCTCTGCTGCTTGAGTTACTTTCTATACCCATGCTAGTTCTGCTACAAGTGGTACTTGTTATGCCCAGGCCATTTCTGCTGCTTAAGTTACTTTCTATACCCATGCTAGTTCTGCTACAAGTGGTACTTGTTATGCCCATGCCATCTCTGCTGTGTATGTTACTTTCTATACCCATGCTAGTTCTGCTACAAGTGGCACTTGTTATGCCCATGCCATCTCTGCTCCTTGAGTACCTTTCTATACCCATGCTTATTCTGCTACAAGTGGTACTTGTTATGTCCATGCCATCTCTGATTCTTGAGTTACTTTCTATACCCATGCTATTTCTGCTACATGTGGTACTTGTTATGTCCATGCCATCTCTGCTGCTTGAGTTGCTTTCTATACCCATGCTAGTTCTGCTACATGTGGTACTTTTTATGTCTATGCCATGTCTGCTGCTTGAGTTACTTTCTATACCCATGCTAGTTCTGCTACAAGTGGTACTTGTTATGCCCATGCCATCTCTGCTGCTTGAGTTACTTTCTATACCCATGCTAGTTCTGCTACATGTGGTACTTGTTATGTCCATGCCATCTCTGCTGCTTGAGTTACTTTCTATACCCATGCTAGTTCTGCTACAAGTGGTACTTGTTATGCCCATGCCATCTCTGCTGCTTGAGTTACTTTCTATACCCATGCTAGTTCTGATACAAGTGGTACTTGTTATGCCCATGCCATCTCTGCTGCTTGAGTTACTTTCTATACCCATGCTAGTTCTGCTACAAGTGGTACTTGTTATGCCCATGCCATCTCTGCTGCTTGAGTTACTTTCTATACCCATGCTAGTTCTGCTACAAGTGGTACTTGTTATGCCCATGCCATCTCTGCTGCTTGAGTTACTTTCTATACCCATGCTAGTTCTGCTACAAGTAGTACTTGTTATGCCCCTGCCATCTCTGCTGCTTGAGTTACTTTCTATACCCATGCTAGTTCTGCTACAAGTGGTACTTGTTAAGCCCATGCCATCTCTACTGTTTTAGTTACTTTCTATACCCATGCTAGTTCTGCTACAAGTGGTACTTGTTATGCCCATGCCATATCTGCTGCTTGAGTTACTTTCTATACCCATGCTAGTTCTGCTACAAGTGGTACTTGTTATGCCCATGCCAACTCTGCTGCTTGAGTTACATTCTATACCCATGCTAGTTCTGCTACAAGTTGTACTTGTTATGCACATGCCATCTCTGCTGCTTGAGTTACTTTCTATACCCATGCTAGTTCTGCTACAAGTGGTACTTGTTATGCCCATGCCATCTCTGCTGCTTGATTTACTTTCTATACGCATGCTAGTTCTGCTACAAGTGGTACTTGTTATGCCCATGGCATCTCTGCTGCTTGAGTTACTTTCTATACCCATGCTAGTTCTGCTACAAGTGGTACTTGTTATGCCCATGCCATCTCTGCTGCTTGAGTTACTTTCTATACCCATGCTAGTTCTGCTACAAGTGGTACTTGTTATGCCCATGCCATCTCTGCTGCTTGAGTTACTTTCTATACCCATGCTAGTTCTGCTACAAGTGGTACTTGTTATGTCCATGCCATCTCTGCTGCTTGAGTTAATTTCTATACCCATGCTAGTTCTGCTACAAGTTGTACTTGTTATGCCCATTCCATCTCTGCTGCTTGAGTTACTTTCTATACCCATGCTAGTTCTGCTACAAGTGGTACTTGTTATGCCCATTCCATCTCTGCTGCTTGAGTTACTTTCTATACCCATGCTAGTTCTGCTACAAGTGGTACTTGTTATGCCCCTGCCATCTCTGCTGCTTGAGTTACTTTCTATACCCATGCTAGTTCTGCTACAAGTGGTACTTGTTATGCCCATGCCATCTCTGCTGCTTGTGTTACTTTCTATACCCATGCTTATTCTGCTACAAGTGGTACTTGTTATGCCAATGCCATCTCTGCTGCTTGAGTTACTTTCTATACCCATGCTAATTCTGCTACAAGTGGTACTTGTTATGCCCCTGCCATCTCTGCTGCTTGAGTTACTTTCTATACCCATGATAGTTCTGCTACAAGTGGTACTTGGTATGCCCCTGCCATCTCTGCTGCTTGAGTTACTTTCTATACCCATGCTAGTTCTGCTACAAGTGGTACTTGTTATGCCCCTGCCATCTCTGCTGCTTGAGTTACTTTCTATACCCATGCTAGTTCTGCTACAAGTGGTACTTGTTATGTCCATGCCATCTCTGCTGCTTGAGTTACTTTCTATACCCATGCTAGTTCTGCTACAAGTGGTACTTGTTATGCCCATGCCATCTCTGCGGCTTGAGTTACTTTCTATACCCATGCTAGTTCTGCTACAAGTGGTACTTGTTATGTCCATGCCATCTCTGCTGCTTGAGTTACTTTCTATACCCATGCTAATTCTGCTACAAGTGGTACTTGTTATGTCCATGCCATCTCTGCTGCTTGAGTTACTTTCTATACTATGCTTATTCTGCTACAAGTGGTACTTGTTATGCCCATTCCATCTCTGCTGCTTGAGTTACTTTCTATACCCATGCTAGTTCTGCTACAAGTGGTACTTGTTATGCCCATGCCATCTCTGCTGCTTGAGTTACTTTCTATAACCATGCTAGTTCTGCTACATGTGGTACTTGTTATGTCCATGCCATATCTGCTGCTTGAGTTACTTATCTATACTCATGCTAATTCTGTTACTTGCTATTTCTATGTTTTATCTGCTGTATGAGTTACTTTCTATGTCCATGCTGTGTCTGCTATACAAGTAACTTGCTATTTCCTTGCTTAATCTACTACCTGAGTTACTTGCTATTTCTATGCTTTATCTGTTATATGAGTTACTTGGCATGTCCATGCTAAATCTGTTAAACAAGTTCCTTTTTATTTCTATGCTATATGCATGAGTTATTTGCTATTCCTAGACTTTATCTGCTATATGAGTTTCTTGCTATTTCCATGCTTAATCTGCTACATGAGTTACTTGGCATGTCCATGCTATATCTGCTACACAAGTTACTTGCTATTTCTATGCTTTATCAGCTACATGCGTTACTTGGCATGTACATGCTATATCTACTACACAAGTAACTTGCTATTTCTATGCTTTATCTCCTACATGAGTTACTTGATGTTTCTATGCCTTATCTGCTTCATGAGTTACTTGCTATTTCTATTGCTATTTATGTTATCCCTTCGTGAGTTAATTGCTATTTCTATGCTTTATCTGCTTCATGAGTTACTTGCTATTTCTATTGCTATTTCTATGCTTTATCTCTACGTGAGTTAATTGCTATTTCTATGCTTTATCTGCTTCATGAGTTACTTGGCATGTATATGCTATATCTGCTTCCCAAGTTACTTTCTATTTCTATGCTTTATCTGTTTCATGAGTAACTTGCTATGTCCATACTTTAACTACTAGATGAGCTATACCCTTGCTATATCTACTCCTGACTTACATGTTTCATTTATGCTGTATATGACTTGAGGTTTGTTATGCTAATGCTATTTATATTAATTGAGTTACTTGTTGTATTCATGCTAAAACATCTTAATACAATGTGCATTAGAAACATGGCTTTGAATAATATAGGAGAATATATTTAGTTTATAAGGTTATCACAGTATTGGCTTCCTGTGTTCAGGGAAATCTCTTAGGTTCTCTGTGTTCAGGGGAATCTCTCATGCTCAGTGTTCAGGAGAATCTCTCAGGCTCACTGTGCTTATGGGAATCTCCAAGGCTCGCTGTGTTCAGAGGAATCTCTTAAGCTCAGGGTGTTCAGGGTATTCTCCCAGGCTTACTGTGTTCAGAAGAATCTCTCGGGCTCACTGTGTTCAGGGGGATCTCTTAGATTCACTGTTGATCAAGGGAATCTCCCAGGCTCACCGTGTTCAGGATAATCTCCCAGGCTCACTGTGTTCAGGGGAATCTCTCAGACTCACTGTTTTCAGAGGAACAACTCAGGTTCCCTGTGTTCTGGGGAACCCCTCAAGCTCACTGTGTTCAGGGGAATCTCTCAAGCTCACTTTGTTCAGGGGAATCTCTCAAGCTCACTGTATTCAGGGCAATTGCTCAGGCTCACTGTGTGCAGGGGCATCTCTCAAGTTCACTGTGTACAGGGGAATCTCTCAAGCTCACTGTGTTCAGAGCAATCTCTCAGGCTGACTGTGTACAAGGGAATCTCTCAACTCACTGTGTTCAGGGGACTCTCTCAAGGTCACTTTGTTCAGGGGAATCTCTCAAGCTCACTGTGTTCAGGGCAATCGCTCAGGCTGACTGTGTACAGGGCAATTGCTCAAGCTCACTGTGTTGAGGGGAATTTCTCAAGCTCACTGTGTACAGGGGAATCTCTCAAGCTCACTTTGTTCAAGGGAATCTCTCAGACTCACTGTGTTCAGGGTAATTACTCAGGCTCACTATGTTCAGGGGAATCTCTCAAGCTCACTGTGTTCAGGGGAATCTCTCAAGCTCACTGTGTACAGGGGAATTTCTCAGACTCAGAAGAATATTTCAGGCTCACTGTGTTCAGAGAATCTCTGAGGCTGATTGTGTTCAGGGGAATCTCTCAGGCTCACTGTGTTGTAGGGAATATCCTAGACTCACTGTGTTCAGGGGAATCTCTTAGACTCGCTGTGTTCAGATGAATCTCCAAGACTCAGTGTTCAGGGGAAACGCTCAGGCTCATTGGGCAAAACCAGTACTAAGCATATGTAAATAAGTATGTTGATGAAGGACACAATACATGGCTGTGGCAGTAGTACAGGCTCTACGACACTTCTGTCTTGGACCTGATGATCTTCAAATGCACCATTTGCTCAGTACAATCATTTTGGAAAAGACTGAAATTGTGTTTGTGAATTACAGACAGAACAAATCTTTTCTTACCATGCTGATCTTTTTTCAGAATGAGGAGAAAAATGGAAGGTCAGAATGGCCAAGGTTGTGCAAATGAGCGCGATCTTTTCCACGGTACAAATCCCGAATTAGTTGATATCATCTGTAAAGACAATCTGGACCCAAGGTTGTCTGGAGAGAGGGTTGGTACCCTGTTTGGACAGGGCTCCTACTTTGCTACAGAGGCCAAATATTCTGATGGCTATGCCTCGGCAGATGACAACAAACACAAGTTCATCTTACAGTGTCGAGTGTTGACGGGAAAAATAACGCTCGGAGATCCTAGTTTCAGAAGGCCACCAAAAATAAATCATCGAGATCCCAGTTCTTTGCTGTATGATAGCTGTGTGGACTGTACAGATCGACCAAGAATATTTTGTTTGTTTGATTCAAATCAGTACTATCCAGAATATGTAATCAAATATCAGTGACACGATTAATAGATAGTCAGAGTGATATGACATGAGAAACATGATAAATTAATAGTTAGAGTGTATTGACATGATTAAAAGAATCAAGGTGTATTGACATAGTTAAAAAAATATATGGATTATCACATAATTAAATAAGATCAGAGTGATTGGCATATTAAAACACGTATTGAACTTTACATTTGATAAAAAATCATTCAGAGTATATTGAAATAATCATCAACAAATAAACATTTGAGTGTATTGACATAATTCAAATACGTTCAGAGTGTATGGACATAAAAAAAGAAGAACCAGAGCGTGTTGACATGAATAAAAAAAAACATTCAGAGTATTGGAATTATCAAAAAAAAACGTTTTGTGTGTAATGACAGAATTAAAAGGAAATCAGAGTGGTGTGATTAAAAAAAAACAACAAAAAAAACATTCGAGTATATTGACATAATAGAAAAAATTCAGAATGTATTGTAATTATCTAAAAAACATTTTGAGTGTATTGGCATCAATAAAAAAATCAAGAGTGTATTTAAATATTTAAAAAAAACAACATTTTGCGCGTATTGACATAATCAAAAATCATTCAGGTGTATTGAACTTAACAAAAAACATTTTGAGTGTATTGACATAATTAAAAAAAACGTTCAGAGTGTATTGACATTAATAAAAAAACATTCAGAGTGTAGTGAAATTATAAGAGAGAGAGAAATATTTTTACGGTTCTACTTTGATAAACATGTTTTTTTAGCTTGCCGGGACGAAGTCCAAGGAAAGCTATTGCCATGGCCCCGGCATCGTCGTCGGCGTCGTCTTCAGACACCCAGGTTAAGTTTATGCGTTTAAGATAAGTTAAGTTTAAGATATCTATGCAACCACTCATTGGATGTACGTTTAAGTTTAAGATATTCATACAACCACTCATTAGATATGAATGAAACTTCGCATGTGTGTTCACCATCATCAGTGGAACACACACAGACAAACACTATCAATAGCTCTGGGTTGTATTTTGGCACAGTTATGGCCCTTTTTGGACTAAGACACCCAGGTTAAACTTTTGCATTTAGTTGCGTTTAAGTTTAAGATATCCATGCAACCACTCATTGGATATGAATGAAACTTCGCATGTGTGTTCACCATCATCAGTGGAACACACACAGACAGACAATATCAATAGCTCTGGGTTGTATTTTGGCACAGTTATGGCCCTTTTTGGACTAAGACACCCAGGTTAAACTTTTGCATTTAGTTGCAGTCATTGCTAGTTAAACAAGGACAGATTATTAGAGATTTTGATCCCAATCATTGCGTGTTAAACAAGGACAGATTATTAGAGATTTTGATCCCAATCATTGCGTGTTAAACAAGGACAGATTATTAGAGATTTTGATCCGAATCATTGCGTGTTAAAAAGGACAGATTATTAGAGATTTTGATCCCAATCATTGCATGTTAAAAAAGGACAGATTATTAGAGATTTTGATCCCAATCACTGCTAGTTAAACAAGGACAGATTATTAGAGATTTTGATCCCAATCACTGCTAGTTAAACAAGGACAGATTATTAGAGATTTTGATCCCAATCATTGCGTGTTAAACAAGGACAGATTGTTAGAGATTTTGATTCCAATCAATTGTGAGCTTAACAAGGACAGATTGCTAGAGGTTTTGATCCCAATCAATTGTTGGTTAAACAAGGACAGATTACTAGAGATTTAATCCCAATCAACTGCGATTTAAACAGACAGATTGCTAGAGATTTTAATCCCAGTCAATTGCGAGTTTAACAGATTGCTAGAGGTTTTGACCCCAATCAATTGTTGGTTAAACAAGGACAGATTATTAGAGATTTAATCCCAATCAACTGCGATTTAAACAGACAAGATTGCTAGAGATTTTAATCCCAGTCAATTGCGAGTTTAACAGATTGCTAGAGATCTCATTTCCAATACTTTACAATAATAAATCGTCCATTAGCGAGATCATGGTCACGAACCCACGTGACTTCATGCTACAGAGTGAATTTTCATGAACAATTAAGAAAGCTATCTGTAACGTTATAACCTGAAGCGCAATTTTCTTGCTATGTTTTACACCTCTGCATAGCATAAAGTAGTGAAGATCTCGAGCGTGATTTGTCTAAGTTGTAATAAGTTGTTTCACAATCAAGGTGAAATAAATCTCAAAAAAACATTCTGCAAGTATTAACTATATGTGAGTTTTGACATAAAGTTTCGTTGTAAGGTCTTGAATGGTTAAAATCTATGTTAAAGCCTCATTAAATTTCCGAAATACACATTTTTGATAATAACAATAATGATTGTAATTAAATATGTTTATAGTATTGCTTAAACCATTCCTGTAGATCCCTTAGTGATTGCTTTTAAAAAAAGCGAGAAAATAAATAACTTCGATCAATGTGTATTTCTTAGACGAGCGGTCCGAGCTTTTAACTTTTGTTTACATTTTTGTAAATCTGTCATGGCTCTGTTGCTTTCCGACTGTACCTTCGCCAGTGTTCGGAAGTACACAATCGAATACTGAAGTGGTAACTTAGTGTGCGGATTAAGACCGTTAGATAAGGGGTTCATTAACAAGATTAGAAATGTTATGGCTTCGCTAATAAATATGTATCGTTATTGAGTTTGTTTGTTTTTTATATATATTGATGTCTGCAATAAAACTGTGTTGAACGTATAAGTATGCATTATATTATTTATAGCCACTGAAAAAACGGAATACTATATAGTTTGATCTAGTAACTTTTGCTCAGGATCCTCCCTTGCATATACGCGGATACTGTCACATGCGCTATTACGTCACAAATCACTTTATCGCAGTCAATATTTAGAGGCTACCAAGGGTGGTTTGTTAAGTACAGTTATTAAAAAAGGAATTTTATTTTTAATTTTATATGAACGATTCGTAGCTTACGTGCAATAAATTAGCTCGGGGTTCATAAATACACGAAGGGGAATAAAGGGGATGTTCTTAAAAACTATTTAACTGCAAGCAGTTATTTAATTTTTAACTGCATCCCCTGCAGTTCCCCATACTTTGTTTCTGTCTGAAGTGAATTGATCATATATTACCGACCGATGAGTTTCCGAACAAGCTTCGTAACTCCCTGTTTTCTGCCGAAGGTTTTTATCGGAAAGAGATGGACATTATTTTGTCAACAAAACCCGTTCTTAATTATGCACTAATAATGTGCTTTATATTTATTTTTTTTCTTTTGCAAAGTCTCTCAGTGATCAAACAAACATGTAAAACAAAAAAACGACCGTTTCGGAAGGATAATGAGCCTTTAAACAATTTTTTATAATAAATGCTGTGTTGATATGAACAAAATAATGTAACGCTGCCGTGCCATGGAGCACATTTTCCAGTGGCAGAGCACCGAACCCACGATCGGTGGGTCGTGGGTTCGATGCTCCATCACGGCTATGTGTAGTGCTCCTGAGCAAGACGCATATGTACTGGTTCAACTTAGGAAGAATTCGAGTGTGATTTGTCTAAATTGTAAGAACTTGTTTCACAATCGAAGTAAAATACATAATATTGGCCATTTGCATTGTTCTCGCTGTCTCAATCGTGCGAGCAGATTTAACACTGCAACACATTTTGCAATTATTTATTTTTTTTTTTTGAATGAGTTTAATGCCATTTTCAACACAATTCAGGTTATATATTGAATATCCAATTTTACTGGTGGAGGAAGACCCCCAGACTGAGTCCGACTGAGTAGAACCACCGTCCTTCCGCAAGTACACGTAACTGACATTGCAAAAATTGAAAAGCTGACAGAGGTTAAAGGCGCGAAGCGCAATGCACATTGTTAAACTTTGAAAAAAAATGCCAATGTCAAAGCCGATAGCCCTGTTTTCTATGCACACTTTATTAATCCTTGCTGATGTCTGTATGTACATTTTTGACAAAACATCTAAAACTATGTGGTACATCATCATACTCCTCACGTAATAACTGTCCTGTAGCTTCCTTTGTGATTTGTCGTCAATTCTCCCAACGTTTTGCCGAACAGGTGCTATATGTCTGGTCGTGAAACTAATAAACCCCAGGTGGCACTCGCTATAATGCTATTTGACTGTAAAGGTTGTTTTATTGCGTGCAAATCAAAACATTGACCATATTATAGTACTGTCCCTTGGACCTTCAATCAGACACAGGTATATCAATAATGCATGTTCTGTATGAGTAAGGTTATGTTGTTTTCGCTGTTAAGTTATGTTGTAGTTGCTGTCAAATTATGTCGTAGTCACTGTCAAGTTATGTCGTAGTCGCTGTCAAGTTATGTCGTAGTTGTTGTTAAGTTATGCCAAAGCTTCACAGTACAGATGCGGAAATTCGAAATGACTTTGTCATTTGACATTGGTAAATTTCTACCCTTTATCTGACAGGCTATCTTGCCGTTAATTAACTGACTTTCACTTAGAACTAACTGATGACATTGACGTGCAAGAACACGCCGTAATATATATATATATAAATTACTAGGAAATTAAAAATGGTGACTCAAAAAAATGCCACGTCAAGTATCATTGAGCATCCAGTTAGAACATAGAAACTGATTGGTTTCCGCGTTCTGTTATTATTTGGGTAGAGCGCACTTCGCCCGGGAACCAATATATTAAAGGTGACGCCGAACTATACCAGCCTGATAAGAACATAAATTCTCATACATAAAATATGTTATCTTACATATTAACTACATAATATCTATAATTGTTGACCAAACAGTAGGCTTGACTGTTCTAACAATTGTCAGACTTCTGAGTCAATTTTGTCGTAGCTTACGACGTAATACTTGGGCAAGTTTTATTTCAAAGACAACTAGACATAATATGATTGAACAACTATAACTGTTATTCGCTAGATAATAGCTTCAACATTTTGAAACCTTATGAGGCAACACGCATTGCATATACATTTAAGTGTGTGACTGTGTTGACCGTTTATATTATTTTACAGAAACACCACCTTCCAGAGGCATATCTTATTTAATAAATACTTAAAATAAAAATCTTTTATTTATATTTTCAATATGAAATATTTTTAATATGAAACAAATTAAACTGTGATTGTTATTTTTATCTAGATATACGAGACGAGGGTAATCTAAGTGTAATGATAATTTGCTCTAAAGAATTTGTCATTATATTTGGGGGCGGTGCTTTAGCAGCCGCTGTCAAACCTTACACACTTTCTTCTACCATGTTTTAATAATTGAGTTTCCTTACTATAAACCTTATAACCACCCTATAACCACCCCTCAAACAAAACGTAGTTTCGTGGCTTTGAAATGTTACATCAAAATATATAGATTGTAGATAAATAAATAATTAGTATATAAAATTAAAAATGGATTAAGCATTAATTGACGTTTATCCTTTTATCATTATGCACAGCGCGCAGTTATACAAATGTTCCTACACACGACATACAGATAACCGATTAAATATCAATGAAGTGTTATTAAGCAGCGTTAACTAATGGTAGTGTCATACGTTGCAACTCTAGGTCGCGTTATATACTATATCTCTTCTCGCTATTGCAGAATTTGATAACATAATGTTGCAGCTGTGCTGTGTATGTGTCGACTGTTATCTACAATATTAAACGTTTGCATGGGAAGGCACGATAAACGTTTTTAGTTGAAGCAGCATAAAAAAACATTTTCCAATTCACGAATTAAATCACCGCCTTGCTGTCTGTTTCCTGGTCATTATATAGTAATCTGCGTCAGTAGCAAATCAACGTTCCGATCAGGAAGTAAAGTGATCCATGAATATATATCAAATCATCCTATCTGTTTGTTATGCTCCCGCTATTCGAAAAATGATGACGTTGTCATTCTTACGTTGTCACTTAAGGTCGTTACATTTCATTATGATAATGTTAAATGCCATTCTTATGTGATCACTTTACATCATGATGCGATAACATTTCATTTTGGTATTGTTACATGTCATTCTAATGTGATCACCATTATAATGTGGTAACATTTCATTTTGGTATTATCAAATGTCATTCTATTGTAGACACTGAACATTATGGTGTGGTAACATTTCATTTTCGTATTGTTAAATGTCATTCTATTGTAGACACTGAAAATTATGGTGTGGTAACATTTCATTTTGGTATTGTTAAATGTCATTCTACTGTAGTCACTGAACATTATGGTGTAGTAACATTTCATTTCGGTATTGTTAAATGTCATTCTATTGTAGTCATTATGGTGTAGTAACATTACATTTCGATATTGTTAAATGTCGTTCTATTGTAGTCATTATGGTGTAGTAACATTTCATTTCGGTATTGTTAAATGTCGTTCTATTGTAGTCATTGTGGTGTAGTAACATTTCATTCCGGTATTGTTAAATGTCGTTCTATTGTAGTCATTATGGTGTAGTAACATTTCATTTCGGTATTGTTAAATGTCGTTCTATTGTAGACACTGAACATTATAGTGTGGTAACATCAAATTTTCATGTTGGTATTGTTAAATAACAATCTATTGTTGATACTGAACATTATGGTGTGGTAACATTTCATTTTGGTATTGTTAAATGTCATTCTATTGTAGACACTGGGCATTATGATGTGGTAACATTTAACTTTGGTATTGTTAAATGTTATTCTGTTGTTGTCAATGAACATTTCGTTTTGGTATTGTTAAATGTCATTCTTATGTGATCACTTTACATTATAATGTGGTAACATTTCATTTTGGTATTGACAAATGTCATTATTTTGTAGTCACTGAACATTATGACGTGGTAACATTTCGTTTTGGTATTGTTAAATGTCATGCTATTGTAGACACTGAACACATTGACGTGGTAACATTTCATTTTGGTATTGTTAATGTCATTCTGTTGTAGACACTGAACATTATGATGTGGTAACATTTTGTTTTGGTATTGCTAAATGTCGTTCTATTGTAATCACTGAACATTATGACGTGGTATCATTTCATTTTGGTATTGTTAAATGTCATTCTATTGTAGACACTGAACATTATGGTGCGGTAACATTTCATTTTGGTATTGTTAAATGTCATTCTATTGTAGACACTGAACATTATGACGTGGTAACATTTCATTTTGGTATTGTTTAATGTCATTCTATTGTAGACACTGAACATTATGGTGTGGTAACATTTCGTTTTGGTATTGTTAGATGTCATTCTATTGCAGACACTGACCATTATGGTGCAGTAACATTTCATTTTGGTATTGTTAAATGTCATTCTATTGTAGTCCCTGAACATTATGGTGCGGTAACATTTCATTTTGGTATTGTTAAATGTCATTCTTTTGTAGACACTGAACATTATGGCGCAGTTACTTGTCATTCAGCAGGGGTCTTGATCATCTGCAATACATGCATTTCTAATTGATAAGGTAAACGGAATTAAAACGTAACGGTTACCTGATAAACTTTTTGAAATACACATGTATATACAAATATCTTACTAAGGAACTAAGAAATATTGTTTTAACATTTCACAGTGCCCGTGTTGAGTATTAACTAAGAAGGGCTAACATTTAATATTAAAAATAAAAAGTTAGTTAAATTATATTGTCCTTTGTACTTTGTTGTACCCATACAACAAACAGCGGTTTTGTATAGTAACCTCTAACAAATCACTTTCCATCAGTACGGGTTACACACTATTTGTTATTCCATTTCTACTTGATCATTGTGTTGCCAGGTTTCAGTACTTTTGATACTTTGATTTTTATTGCAGTTGAAATGATGAACATACTGGTTAGGCCGCAAACACTTATATTTATGAATGTATTTTCATGGAATTAAGATTGATGATCTTAATAAGTGCATGGTATGTCTATGTATATTCAGAGTGGGACTATTCTTATTCCCATATCCTAATCCCCAAACCCGTCCACCATTTTTATTGCATTTATCATATTTCTAATTTTCCTATGGGGGAAGGGGAAGTGTAGGCCGTAGCAGTTCCCGCGTGTTATACGATTATTATACTACGATAACTAGATATTATTATAAATTTATTCAGATCTAATATATTTCTTTCACTGAATGTCCATGGATATGTGGCGAATCTCACGCTCTGATGGATATCACGCTACACCGGGTTTTATAGTGCGGGGAAATCCCGGACTAAAAATAGATTAAACTACCCACTACACATTTTCAAGGTATGAGTAAACATTTCTATGAATTGATATACTTTCTTAATCAGAATGCATTTCAGAAAAAGGAAGTTTATTATTCAACCGGACATGCGCAACACACATTTACCTGTAATTGAGTCGTTTCGGGAGTGGGACCATTTACTCGGATGCATATCTAAACCTATTTCATGCAAATTATTAAATGATAAATTATATCGTGATAATGAGAGATCACATTAGAGTTGATGTTTAAATATAAATGCACTAAAGATAACAAGCAGGAGACCAGGCTAATATAACTCGTTCCTAAAATCAATATGTCGCAAGTAAGTACATGTCTACTTTCGTTTTGAAAGGTCAGTGTTCTAAGGCAAGAACTGTTAATTAACGAAGTTCATTTATGGCATCACACATGGCTAGTGTCAATATACATTTTGTATCTATATCCCTATATTTAGTATGATATTGATATAAAAATGTTCATTGACACTAGCACCTGTGGGGTATCATGTTTACAGCAAGGTCAGGGGCTTACCTGGACAAATTGTTTTAAAAAAAAACAATAGCTTATCACGCCGCTCGTGTCATGACACTGACTTGCCTTTTAAAAGAAATTAATTAAAAAACTATAAAAGTTAATATGAATCCATAATGCATTCATGCATGTGGTGGCTGTGAACGTCAATTGTCATTTGGAACCTAAAAAGCAGAGCCCGACAGCGATATCCCTTATTAACTATTTGGAAATATTTTATATTCTATATTTTCACTTGGCGTATGTGCATATGCATGGATACTGGATATGTGCATGATGGTATATTTTTTTATGTTTGGAATTCTGGAGTGACATGGTTTGAAAATATATTGAATAATGCTTAATAAAGTCTAGAAAAATATAACGACCTTTGACTCCCTGAGCTGTCACAGTAGTGAAGTGGGTGGGTGAGCTGTTTTGAGACTAAGTTGAAGTCATGAGAATAAATGCCAGAAATGATTTTGTTGTATGCATATAGGTCTGGTGGTTAGCATACTTGCTCAATGACCTAGACGCCGGCTGTTTTTATTTATATCTGCTGCATGAAGGATCTCACTGAACTTCTGCTTTAACCAGTAAATTAAATGCCCATAAACCTTTCACAGAAACAAGGCTTTCTATATTAGTTTTACATAATCAGTTCATCATTGCTGGAAGTATAAATAGAAAGAAGGAAAGGGCAGAAAGATTCAGCATTTTTTTTTTACATATTACAAGTTAGGCTATAATAAATTAATTGCTAGAATTAATTGCCCGCCCCCCTAATTTTCATGTCACCCCAATGCTTTTTTATTTTCATAAAAACAACAAACAAAAAAATTAATAAATAAAAAAATTAAAAATGAATATCCTCCTCCCACTTCCCCTTTTTTTTTTAAAAAAAATGGATGAGAATCTAGCAATTAATTTATAACGGCCTTATATATGACAACCAGTTTCATTGTATTCCTTGGGTAGACCCTTTGTAGAATATCTAAATATTGGAACCACTGTCTTTCCCCATGGTGTGCTAAAGAACCTTGTTATAGATCTGCCTTTTGGAAAAATATTAACTAGGCAGTTCATATCAAATACAGGCAAACCTGTCTTAAGCAGTCATCCAGGGGAATGACCAAAAGTGGCCTTTTATGACAGGTTGTTGCTTTAAGAAATACAAGTGAATTTGCTCTGAAAGCATAGAGAAGTGAAATAGCAAACGTGGCTGCTTAAGACAAGTGGCTGCTTAATAGAAGTGACCACTTGCATTTGACTGTATATATCTCTGCTAGAGGTAACTGGGAAACTTGTTCACATAAAGTGTTAAAACCTAGCTTGGCTCGAACCCACAACCACAGAGGTGAGACTCAGAGAGTGGTCTTGAGAACTCCAGTGCTTGAAAAAAATCTATTACCCATGGGTACCAGTGTATGGTTATTTCACTTGACCTTAAAGACAGTATCCTCATGTTAGTGTTATTTTTCCTTCTACAATCACAATAACTGACATGATAAATTCTGGTTTCAGTGGTTTGGTAATAATTTGATTTGCTCTCAGAAAAGCAAACAAAAACATGTTGGATATGTGATAAGTCTCCTTAAAAAAATTGTTTGCTGTGCTGCTTTCTTCTAGTTCTTTAGAGTGCTCGGTATAGAGCAACATCACGTGGGCCCTAGATTTAAAGTCCTATCCAAACGACTGTAAGTATTTTTAGTTGGTCAGCCCTGGGAATTAAACCTGGAGCCTGAGACTAGAAGTCTAGTGTGCTACTGACTGAGCTAATCGGGCTGACACTACTTGCCAGTGACCAATGAGTTTATAGGTCCTGGCTCAACTCACTCCAAATACTTCATGTGATAAAGTTTACAAATTACTGCTGAAGGACAGTGGTTCTATTAAGATAATCCTGGAGTATTTTTGTACCGATAAAACGGGATGCCATATATATTAACCTGTAATATGCTGAATTGCATTAATTACAATCTACTCTACTTTATGTCTAGGGGGTCCTTCTTGGCCAAGTGGTCTAAGTTGCTGTCTCAAGATCACTTACCTGTCACCACCAAGGTTGTAGGTTTGAGTCCCGCTTGCTCAAAAAAGTATTTATGTGAGAAAGTTTGCCAGTAACTTGTGGAAGGACGACTGCTTTATTCAAATTCATTCTGAGGTCTTCCTCTACCATTAATGCCATATATGTGGCATTCTTCCATGACCTAGTGTTTAATACGTCTACCTCAGAAGCCAGAGGTTCAAGATGCAAATCCCAGTGGAAGCACTTCGGCTTTTATTGATGTGACCGGTTGCTCACTTCGCAGCTAGTTAAATTGAGGGATACTGAATGTTTAACAGCCTGACGCCTGGCAAGGATAGCTTTAGGGAAGTAACTGTGTACAACATAAAGTTGTCTCATAAGCCTATCATGGCTGGCCCTTTCAGTAGGGATGAAAATATGATAAACACACTTTTTTACACTTTTTATAACCTGAAATGTGTTGAAAATGGTGTTAAACCCCATTTAAAAATATGTTTAAAACTGTAGCATTGTTGTAAGAAAGAATTTACTTCCTTTGACTGGTAATGCAATATGAATCACTATTCATTATTGAAAATACTCTGTGTTATATCATTGATAGATGCAACTTGGCACCAGGGTGGTCCGGGGACCAGATTGGCAGAGTAAGAGACAAGACGGTGGAGAAGGTCACACAGGTAAGAGCAATTTAGTACTGAAGTTTTACATACATTGTAAAATATTTCGAAAAATAACTGTAAAATTAATGCTGGGTACATATATAACAGAAGACTTTGAAACCAAGACCTGGGTGTGGGGATGGGAGAGGAGTATGTTATAGGAATATTTTACTAAATAACATTTGTAAATGTATTTCTAGGTGTCTACATGTAACTGGCCATATACATTTGTTTACACATATTTCTAGGTACAATTGTTTACACATATTTCTAGGTACAGTTGTTTACACATATTTCTGAATAGGATTGTTTACACATATTTCTAGGTACAATTGTTGACACACATTTCTACGTACAATTGTTTACACATATTTCTAGGTACAATTGTTTACATACCGAAGGTTGGTTCCTCTGATGACAAAGTGACAGTGGTATGGGATTCTGGTCGTGAGTTGCGATACAGGGCAGGGCAAGATGGAAAATATGACCTTAGACTTCTTGATAATGCACCAACAGGTAGGTGATAATGCATTAAATATTGTAAGGACAGGTGTACTATGTCCGGTTAGAACCAGCTTTCAGGACTCTCACCACTATTATCTCCCTTGAGTACTCCAGACCTGGAAATTGATACAAAAACATTGAATTAAAAAAACCGACCTGGTCAGTGTATGATTTTTTCCCTTGAACCAGGGAAGAATTTAAGCCCAGACACATGCTGAAGATTTTGCTTTTTCACTATGTTTTAGACATAAATGTTACAATGGAGCCTATAGAAATTGTAATACACTAAGTGGTGTGAGATGTGAAACATCTCTGCTTGACTAAGCATTTGCAGGAGATACAAATCAGTTTTTTTATAAAACATGATACATATATTAGAAATTTTTGAGAAATTTAAACAAAATTATGTTTGATAAATACCAGCCTATAAATTTTTGAAATATCAAACTCAAACTTAAATGAATGAATGAATGAATGAATGAATGAATGAATGAATGAATGAATGAATGAATGAATGAATGAATGAATTAATTAATTAATTAAATGAACAATATGAATGTTATGAACACAATTGGATGAATGAATGAATGAATGAATGAATGAATGAATGAATGAATGAATGAATGACTTAATTAATAAATAAATTGATGGATGGATTAATTAATTAATTGATAAAAAAAGAATTATTAAGTAATTGAAGTATTCCAGGTTCACTTTCCAATTACAAAACTTCCAGTTTGAAATACAGATTAAAAAATATCACCACAACACATCAACAAATGATTTTATACCTGTGTTGCAGAAAGACCTTGAACCTTAATACCTCAATAGAACTGCAGTATTTCAGTAAATTCATGCACATGAACTACAGTGGGCCAATTCTTGCCATCAATCATATGGCACCATGAAACAACCATAAATGGGTTAATACTGACAGCAATAATGAACATGAAAAAATGAGGATTCCTACTCCTCTGTAGAGATGGACTGTGATTTTATTCTCACACCTCATTGGATACCCATGAGTGTCAATTCCAATACTCTCCATCCATCACCCATGGGAAAATATGCTAGCTGTAGGTCGCTTTATTTGAATGGAACAGAACAAAGTATAGCTAATATATTATCAAAATGGCGTTTACATGAAACTAGCATTGCGATTGGATTATGTTCCCTTCATGAAATCATGAAGGAATAGGTCGTATGGTTGCCTCGTGACTTGGTACAAACAACGCAAAACTAGTGTAATATCCCACGGGTGATAAATGGAGAGTATCGGAATGGATCACACGTGGGTATCTGATGATGATTATCACAGGGAATCTCACAGATTGATGTATTTTAAAAAGGGTGTGTGAAAAAGTTTGCCATTCACTTGTGGAAGAATACTGCTCATATCAATTCAGAGGTCTACCTCCTCCAATAAAACTGTATATGCCACATATAACAAAATGGTATTAAACCCTATTAAAAAAAAGGCATGAAACACTTTTGCAAAACAACTTATATCTTTTGACATTTGCTGGTAAATTGTTGTGTTTATAAGTTGATGTATCCATTAGGGAGTGGTAAAGTGGGGTGGGATGGTACAAGATACATGAATCCCTGCACTTCTTTCCTCTTTTAATACTCTCAAAATTCAGAAAAATGCCAGAGTCGATATATCCTGTTATTTTTGGATGTGATCTGCCGGTGAAAATATTTATATTACGTTTGATACGTTCTGTCGTGTTTGCAGGAGTGGTGCAGGAGGGGATCACCTGTGATATATGTCTGGAAGATCCTATCCTAGGTCTGAGGTGGAAGTGTGCAACATGTCATGACTTCGACTTGTGTACAAAATGTTACATGTCTGACAAACATGACATGACGCATGGGTTTCTGCGTATGGATACAAAAAAAACAAAAGCGTAAATATCTATTTTTAACAGTTCATAACCCTGTTTTCTGGATGACTTCTCACTACTGAGGTTCGTTGAGTATTGGCGACGATGATATTTTTAGTGGAAAAGTTAGTTTTGTTGATTCATAATACATTCCTCATGTCATATTCATATTTTTACACACCAAAATAATCTGACAAATGGCCAATTTATATACAAGTAAGGTAAGTTATCTCCCTTTATTTAAAAAATCAAAAATCTCCATTTACTTGATAGAATGCATATACAACCAATATCTTATTGGTGCTATGGGCCTTAGCCACCAATAATGCCAATTTAAAATCACCACCATAATAAGTGATATTCAGTATTTAAAAAAATATAATTTTAAAGATTCAGTCTTTATGCAAGAAAGTTTGCCAGTTGTTGCGGAAACAATGTTCTACTCAGATTCATTTTTTGGTCTTCCTCCACCAATAAAACTGGATATGCCATATATAGCCTGAAATGTGTTAAAAATGAGTGAAAAACACATTAAAAAAACAATGAAAATGAGAAAATTTGATGCAGTGTAAATTACAATGGTACATGTATGTAATTTTCAGATTTCCTGTTGCACCCAGAAGTTTTTCTAAAGGTAAAGCCGTTCGAGGGGTATATAAAGGGGCGAGTGTAATGCGAGGACCCCACTGGAAATGGAAGAATGATGATGGTAAGGTAGTTGTTGCTATGGAGACAGATAGTCTGAGAAGATAATGTTATAATATGCCTTGACTCACAGTGCATGATGTACTGACAGAAGAGGGTTATCCTCCCACACTCTTCCCTATGCCTTGACTCACAGTGCATGATGTACTGACAGGAGAGGGTTACCCCCACCAACACTCTTCCCTATGCCTTGAATCACAGTGCATGATGTACTGACAGGAGAGGTTATCCTCCCACACTCTTCCCTATGCCTTGACTCACAGTGCATGATGTACTGACAAGAGAGGGTTATCCTCCCACACTCTTCCCTATGCCTTGACTCACAGTGCATGGTATACTGACAGGAGAGGATTACCCCCACCAACACTCTTCCCTATGCCTTGACTCACAGTGCATGATGTACTGACAGGATAGGGTTACCCTCCCACTCTCTTCCATATGCCTTGACTCACAGTGCATGGTGTACTGACAGGAGAGAGTTATCCCCCCACACACTTCCCTGTGCCTTGACTCTCACAGTGCATGGTGTACTGACAGGAGAGGGTTACCCTCCCACATTCTTCCCTATGCCTTGACTCACAGTGCATGATGTACTGACAGGAGATTTTTACCCATCCCACACTCTTCCCTATGCCTTGACTCACAGTGCATGATGTACTGACAGGAGAGGGTTACCCCCACCAACACTCTTCCCTATGCCTTGACTCACAGTGCATGATGTACTGACAGGATAGGGTTACCCTCCCACTCTCTTCCATATGCCTTGACTCACAGTGCATGATGTACTGACAGGAGAGAGTTATCCCCCGACACACTTCCCTGTGCCTTGACTCTCACAGTGCATGGTGTACTGACAGGAGAGGGTTACCCTCCCACATTCTTCCCTATGCCTTGACTCACAGTGCATGGTGTACTGACAGGAGATTTTTACCCATCCCACACTCTTCCCTATGCCTTGACTCACAGTGCATGATGTACTGACAGGAGAGGATTACCCTCCAACATTCTCTCTATGCCTTGACTCACAGTGCATGATGTACTGACAGGAGAGGGTTACCTTCCCACATTCTTCCATATGCCTTGACTCACAGTGCATAATGTACTGACAGAAGAGGGTTATCCTCCCACACTCTTCCCTATGCCTTGACTCACAGTGCATGATGTACTGACAGGAGAGGGTTACCCCCACCAACACTCTTCCCTATGCCTTGACTCACAGTGCATGATGTACTGACAGGAGAGGGTTACCCTCCCACACTCTTCCCTATGCCTTGACTCACAGTGCATGATGTACTGATAGGAGAGGGTTACCCCCACCAACACTCTTCCCTATGCCTTGACTCACAGTGCATGATGTACTGACAGGAGAGGGTTACCCTCCCACACTCTTCCCTATGCCTTGACTCACAGTGCATGATGTACTGACAGGAGAGGTTATCCTCCCACACTCTTCCCTATGCCTTGACTCACAGTGCATGATGTACTGATAGGAGAGGGTTACCTCCCACACTCTTCCCTATGCCTTGACTCACAGTGCATGATGTACTGACAGGAGAGGGTTACCCTCCCACACTCTTCCATATGCCTTGACTCACAGTGCATGATGTACTGACAGGAGAGGGTTACCCTCCCACACTCTTCCCTATGCCTTGACTCACAGTGCATGATGGCAGAAGAGGGTTATCCTCCCACACTCTTCCCTGTGCCTTGACTCACAGTGCATGATGTACTGACAGGATAGGGTTACCCTCCCACGCTCTTCCATATGCCTTGACTCACAGTGCATGGTGTACTGACAGGAGAGGATTACCCTCCCACACTCTTCCCTATGCCTTGACTTACAGTGCATGATGTTC
Source organism: Panopea generosa (assembly GCA_029582155.1). Taxonomy (NCBI): domain Eukaryota; kingdom Metazoa; phylum Mollusca; class Bivalvia; order Adapedonta; family Hiatellidae; genus Panopea; species Panopea generosa. Next base: position 44,474,715 of record CM055910.1, on the reverse strand, counting down.
TGACAGGAGAGGGTTATCCTCCCACACTCTTCCCTATGCCTTGACTTACAGTGCATGATGTTCTGACAGGAGAGGGTTATCCTCCCACACTCTTCCCTATGCCTTGACTTACAGTGCATGATGTTCTGACAGGAGAGGATTACCCTCCCACACTCTTCCCTATGCCTTGACTTACAGTGCATGATGTTCTGACAGGAGAGGGTTATCCTCCCACACTCTTCCCTATGCCTTGACTCACAGTGCATGATGTGCTGACAGGAGAGGGTTACCCATCCCACACTCTTTCCTATGCCTTGACTCACAGTGCATGATGTGCTGACAGGAGAGGGTTACCCATCCCACACTCTTCCCTATGCCTTGACACACAGTGCATGATGTACTGGGTTTTAAACTCGCTGGAGATTTGCTTTTAGAGACACTTTATTTTGTTTGTGTGTTTTTTTTAAATAATAACTAAGGATGTCAACGAATATTCGGATATTCGAATATTCGGTCATACGTCCGAATATTCGAATGTCATATTGATATTCGAATATTCGCAACAACAAAAAAATATAGTAAATTCAAATTGTTTTCTTTATTTATTTTCAATTTCAATATTTTTGCCACAAATGGTTTTGAAAGGTGTTATATCAACCAGGTTAAGACACGGTAATTATCGATTTCCTCCTAAGACGGGTGTCAATTGGACATTGTCAAGGTGATAAGGAGTGTGTGTATACGTTTTTATTTATCCTCGCGCTTTGAACATAACATTTTAGCGAGCAAAGTGTGATAAGGAGTCCTGGTCGGTAATCCTTTAATTGTTTGCCTTAGGCAATTTTAATCATCGATCTGCCTTTACGGTCTGTTGTAAATCACCCTGTTTTGAAAAGGTGAAAGCAAGTTTGTTTATTTACCAATTTTATATCTAATTGAAGAGCACACTTCTTTGATTTGAAGGCTGTTTATGTACTTGTGAATAATAAATGCGTCAATTAGTAGACGAATTTACTTATATATATATATTTTTTTTTTATGTTTGTTTTTCAATTTCATTTATAAATAGTTAAATACTTAAAAACTATACAAACATACGAATATTTAACTTTGTAAAGCTAATATAACATAGCATTTATTAATTTATTATTATTAATTATGCATCATCGAGTTCTACGTCATGTTGAATTTTGACGACAATGATATTCCAATTGTTTGCTTTTTAGTATTTATACATCAGCACCGTTTCCGCTGAAAGAGAAAATAACAAATATGGCGAGTAAAAACGTTCGAGATAGAAAGTTGATGATTATTTATTATTAAGATCTTGATCGAATATATTCGAATATTCGTTCGAAAGAATGACCGAATATTCGAATATCAATATTGCCATTCGTTGCCATCCTTAATAATAACGCCTAAAGAAAAAAAAAATAACAACTATTTTTTTACCCTGAAACTTGAGTAGAATGCAGCAATTGATGTTTTATTGAGAGAGGAAATACCTTCTCAAACGCTACACCAAGATGCCTCTCCTCAACTGGAATGCCTCTTTGCCATTTGAAGAATCGTTTACCTACAACATATTTAAAGTTAAACGTCAGGACAAGCCGTTCCTTTGGGGGAAAAAATCATATAAAGAGGGTTTATAAAAAAAACAATGCTATAAATGTTTTAAAAAATAAAATAATTGTTAAAACGGATAGAAAGAATTTCATAATTATTAATTAACACAACCCAAATGGTTTGGTATGTCAAATCCACCCAAACGTGAAGTTGGAGTGGTCAACTTGAAATGAAATCCCATTCTAAAAAAAGACAGCACTTAAATACTGTTTGATGATCTTTGTATTGTCATTCAGACTCTTTCTAAGATAAAATATTTTACTACCGGTATGTATAAAGCTGTATAACAGTTCAAATTGAACTCAAAATTTAACCATGTGACTCATTTTATAGGTCACAATATATGTTGCAATTCTAAGCGAGAAATATATTTTTGTCTAACCTTGACATGTTGCCCAAATCAGGATATCCTTTACCAATTTATCATTTTAGCGTGTTTAAATAGATATCCTTTTGGCAGTACGATATCAATTAGTATATTTAGCAATGATATGTAGATAAAAATGTTTTTAGCCAATTGTCAAATTTTGAAAAATCCTTATAAATTCCCTTTAATATCTATTTAATTTTAGTACATGTATTTTAATAAAAAAGAAATAACTTTTAAAATATTTTATGGAGTGAAGCAAAAAAATAACTAAAATGTCAGATTTACAAATAGCTGATGTTTATTTAAAAAAAAAATCTTTTCTTTGAACTAAGTTGAGAATAAAAATTGTAGAAATATATGTACATGTAAGTTAAGCCACAATGAATTAATTGCTAGATTATCATCCCCGCTTGCCCCCTAATTTTCATGCCACCCCAAACCTTTTTATTTTCATAAAAAAAAAGATTAAAAAAAAAATCATCAAAAATTTTAGAAATAAAAATAAAAAATAAAATCCTCCCGCTCTCCCTGATTTTAAGAAAAATTGGATGGTAGTCTAGCAATTAATTTATAATGGCCTTAAGTCCAAAAACGTGAAATAGCCACCAGGTACTTACAGAAGTATGGTGGTTCTACATTGATTCATTCTGAGGTCATTTTCCAACAAATAAAACCAGATGTCATGTAATATTATATCTTGTAATATCCTGTAATGTCCTTCGGACTGTCCCCACCTCAGACATTCTGTATTGCTGGTATTATGTTTTAAATGTAAATTTCAGGAGGTGAGGGCGGGGATGGTGTTGTGCTAGATATTGTACATTGGCAGAAATCTGGATACAGAGGTGGAGTTAAGGTAAAGTGGAAAGACACAAAGAAGGAGGGCACATACAGGATGGGTGGAGAGGGGTGTGTGGATGTGATCTACACGGAGGAAGAATCACACGGAAACTATTTCTTTGATCACCTTCCACTTGTAGGTAAGAGGAAAATGATTTTTTTTTATATATAAAAGTTTGAAATGTTTTAAAGCTATTTTACAGTGTTTTGTACTAAATGCGAATATATTGCACCAATATGTATTGATGAAAACAATATTGAACGAGATGCCTAGGTGTCGACTCCAATATGATTTTCATCACATATGTACCAAGGGGCCCATTTCACTAACTGTCTTATAGTTACAAACTTCTTAGTGTAAAATTTTAAGATAAGGAGAAAAAAGTCGGAAAATTCATTTAGAGTGATGTTTATTTTGCGATCTTTTGTAAGTCTTATAAAAAGTATTCTTTCTAAAATTTGCAAAAATACTGCGCAAATGAAACATTTTGTACGAAATTCTTGAGACTTATGAAGGTAAGTGAAACACACCTCAGGTCTCTGTCAGTCTAAGGTCAAGGTCAGATGTGAGTTATGAAATACAATTAGTATTTCAAGGACAAAATGCACAATCATGTACATGTATTTACCATATTAACTATATGTAGGTATGAAGTTTTATATGTCTTCATGAAATTATATGTAAAAATGTGACAAGGTGTTGACTTTTATGTTGTAATACAGAATTTAACAACCTGTATAACTATGGTAGATATTGTGAACCCGGGAGAAATCATGTTAAAGAACAGTGATAAAGTACGGGTGGCCCTGGACGAGAAACATTTCAAACCACTGCAGGACAATGAGGCATATGGTGGCTGGAATGATGGCTTGGTGCAGGTATGGCATTTAGTAAATTGGAAATCAAATTAATTGGGGGTTGGGGGTGGGGTGGGGGAAATATGGTGACTGGAATGATGTTTTTTTTGTGCAGATATGACAAGTAAAGTGGAAAATCAATTGTTTGGGGGTAGGACTAGAGTGGAGGAATATGGTGGCTGGAATGATGGCATGGTGCAGATATGACATTTAGTAAAGTGGAAAGACTGGAGTGGGGGAATATGGTGGCTGGAATGATGGCATGGTGCAGATATGACATTTAGTAAAGTGGAAATCAAACAGTTTGGAGGTGGGGGTGGGGTGGGGGAAATATGGTGGCTGGAATGATGGCTTTGTGCAGATTTGACAAGAAAAGTGGAAACTCAATTGTTTGGGGGTGGGACTGGAGTGGGGGAATATGGTGGCTGGAATGATGGCATGGTGCAGGTATGACATTTAGTAAAGTGGAAAGACTGGAGTTGGGGAATATGGTGGCTGGAATGATGGCATGGTGCAGATATGACATTTAGTAAAGTGGAAATCAAACTGTTTGGGGGTGGGGGTGGGGTGGGGGAAATATGGTTGCTGGAATGGTGGCTTTGTGCAGATTTGACAAGAAAAGTGGAAAATCAATTGTTTGGGGGTGAGGGCGTACATTGACTGGAATGATGGCATGTTGCAGATATGACATTTAGTAAAGTGGAAATCAAACTGTTTGGAGGTGGGGGTGGGGTGGGGAAATATGGTGGCTGGAATGATGGCTTTGTGCAGATTTGACAAGAAAAGTGGAAAATCAATTGTTTGGGGGTGGGACTGGAGTGGGGGAATATGGTGGCTGGAATGATGGCATGGTGCAGATATGACATTTAGTAAAGTGGAAAGACTGGAGTTGGGGAATATGGTGGCTGGAATGATGGCATGGTGCAGATATGACATTTAGTAAAGTGGAATTCAAATTATTTGGGGATGGGGCCAGGGTGGGGGCATACATTGACTGGAATTATGGCATAGTTCAGATATGACAAGTAAAGTACAATATCAATGGTTTTGGGGTGAGGGCATACATTGACTGGAATGATGGCATGGTGCAGATATGACAAATAAAGTACAATATCAATTGTTTTGGGGTGAGGTGTACATTGACTGGAATGATGGCATGGTGCAGATATGACAAGTTAAGTACAATATCAATTGTTTTGGGGTGAGGGCGTACATTGACTGGAATGATGGCATGGTGCATATATGACAAGATAAGTACAATATCAATTGTTTGGGGGTGAGGGCATACATTGACTGGAATGATGGCATGGTGCAGATATGACAAGTTAAGTACAATATCAATTGTTTGGGGGTGAGGGCGTACATTGACTGGAATGATGGCATGGTGCAGATATGACAAGTTAAGTACAATATCAATTGTTTTGGGGTGAGGGCGTACATTGACACGAATGATGGCATGGTGCTTATATGACAAGTTAAGTACAATATCAATTGTTTGGGGGTGAGGGCATACATTGACTGGAATGATGGCATGGTGCAGATATGACAAGTTAAGTACAATATCAATTGTTTGGGGGTGAGGGCGTACATTGACTGGAATGATGGCATGGTGCAGATATGACAAGTTAAGTACAATATCAATGGTTTGGGGGTGAGGGCGTACATTGACTGGAATGATGGCATGTTGCAGATATGACAAGTAAAGTACAATATCAATTGTTTTGGGATGAGGGCGTACATTGACTGGAATGATGGCATGGTGCAGATATGACAAGATAAGTACAATATCAATTGTTTGGGGGTGAGGGCGTACATTGACTGGAATGATGGCATGGTGCAGATATGACAAGTTAAGTACAATATCAGTTGTTTGGGGGTGAGGGCATACATTGACTGGAATGATGGCATGGTGCAGATATGACAAATAAAGTAGAAAGTCTTTGTTTAAAAATTTGTTTAAACTGCCTTAGCCCCACCCCCTCTCACACACAGAGTCAAAAGACACCTCTCCCAATCCAATTCTATTTTATTATTTCAAAAATTGTGTTAAATTAATTGCTCTGCTGTTTTCAATATAACTATCCACAACAAAGTGTTCTGTTTGTTTGTACGTGGCTTTGTTTCAACTGAGTATTTCAGTTATCTAGTTGCAGTCAGTACATCTAGTAATCATTTCTACGATCTGCTAGGCAGTTAACAAGTACTAAACATACTTTATCTCTGGTAGCTACTGATTACTTTCTCACATAGTCAGAGGTGGGACACTCATGATTATAGAATAAAGATCATGGCTCGGTCATTACAGAGACTGTGGATTGGTGACCCCTGGAGACCTATTACCGAATGAGATAGACATATTCATATACATAAAGTATATTATCTGCCCTAATATGCCTACTTATACATGTATTTACTATTTTAATGATATTAAACATGGGCTGATTGATAGATATATACCTGTTTATCTGATGTTACATATTATAGATATTAAATACGGCTCTGTGACAAGACTAGAATAGTTGAGTTAATACTGTTCTCTGATGACTCTTTGGTAAATATTGTTTTATAATCACAAAATACTCATAACATAATGTACACTGTTGTACTACAAAGTTATACATTTTGTTTAATATGATATGAAAATGTAAATAAACAGTCATTACCGATAAAAAAAAAAAATATTGGTTAACTTTTATGATATATTTCAGTGTATAAAAGAACAAGGAACAGTGGTGAATATTCTGTTTGAAGGAAAAACTGTCCAAGTTCAGTATGAGGATAGCAAGAAGTGGACTGTAAACAGACAGAGTTTGACAAGAGTAAGTTCTCCGATTAAAAATTGCGGTTTGTAAGTCTTTTATGTTACGTGAACAAAGCAAAATTACCAAATTTTGAGGTGAAACTACTATAAAACGATTTTTATTAACAAGAACTTTATTTTCTTAAAAGGCCACTTTTGCTCTATTCATTGACCGGCTGCTTAAGACAGGTTTGACTGTATTTTGAAAAAATATAGATAATGAGCACCTTAGAAAGCCACATTTAACAGTGGTATTTCGTTAGAATGGTTTAGTTTATACTGAATTATTTTAGCTCGATTGCGATGAAAGCTCAGAGCTTATATGAATCATTCTCAAGCCTGCTTCCTGGGTAAAACCAGTACTGAGTGTTATTTTATGAGAGGCATTGGATCGAGCTGGGGATCGAACCCACAACCTCTGGCGTGAGCACCCAACACTCTATCCATAAGACTACCGCCCTGCTTGTTTCAGAATTGTTTCAGATCTGTCTTTTATATTTCTGATTTAGGTGCACAGTTTCTCCCAGGGGGAAGCAGTGACCATACTGGAGGATGTCAACAGTGTGAAGGAACTACAGGAAGGTCACGGTGGATGGAATGATGAAATGAAATCTGTGAGTATCAGCTTTAGTTTATTACTGCGTGGTCCAATGGCGGAGCATCAAATCCATGATTGGAGGGTTGTAGGTTCCATCCTCCACCATGACTGTGTGTATCAGTGTTAGTTTATTATTGGTGGTCCAGTGGCAGAGCATCAAATCCATGATTGGAGGGTTGTAGGTTCAATCCTCCACCATGACTGTGTGTATCAGTGTTAGTTTATTATTGGTGGTCCAGTGGCAGAGCATCGAATCCTTGATTGGAGGGTTGTAGGTTCAATCCTTCACCATGACTGTGTGTATCAGTGTTAGTTTATTATTGGTGGTCCAGTGGCGGAGCATCAAATCCATGATTGGAGGGTTGTAGGTTCAATCCTGCACCATGACTGTGTGTATCAGTGTTAGTTTATTAGTGAGTGGTCCAGTGGCGGAGCATCAAATCCTTGATTGGAGGGTTGTAGGTTCAATCCTCCACCATGACTGTGTGTATCAGTGTTAGTTTATTAGTGTGTGGTCCAGTGGCGGAGCATCAAATCCATGATTGGAGGGTTGTAGGTTCAATCCTCCACCATGACTGTGTGTATCAGTGTTAGTTTATTAGTGTGTGGTCCAGTGGCGGAGCATCAAATCCATGATTGGAGGGTTGTAGGTTCAATCCTCCACCATGACTGTGTGTATCAGTGTTAGTTTATTATTGGTGGTCCAGTGGCGGAGCATCAAATCCATGATTGGAGGGTTGTAGGTTCAATCCTCCACCATGACTGTGTGTATCAGTGTTAGTTTATTATTGGTGGTCCAGTGGTGGAGCATCAAATCCTTGATTGGAGGGTTGTATGTTCAATCCTCCACCATGACTGTGTGTATCAGTGTTAGTTTATTATTGGTGGTCCAGTGGCGGAGCATCAAATCCATGATTGGAGGGTTGTAGGTTCAATCCTTCACCATGACTGTGTGTATCAGTGTTAGTTTATTATTGGTGGTCCAGTGGCGGAGCATCAAATCCATGATTGGAGGGTTGTATGTTCAATCCTCCACCATGACTGTGTGTATCAGTGTTAGTTTATTATTGGTGGTCCAGTGGCGGAGCATCAAATCCATGATTGGAGGGTTGTAGGTTCAATCCTTCACCATGACTGTGTGTATCAGTGTTAGTTTATTATTGGTGGTCCAGTGACGGAGCATCAAATCCATGATTGGAGGGTTGTAGGTTCAATCCTCCACCATGACTGTGTGTATCAGTGTTAGTTTATTATTGGTGTTCCAGTGGCGGAGCATCAAATCCATGATTGGAGGGTTGTAGGTTCAATCCTCCACCATGACTGTGTGTATCAGTGTTAGTTTATTATTGGTGGTCGAGTGGCGGAGCATCAAATCTATGATTGGAGGGTTGTAGGTTCAATCCTCCACCATGACTGTGTGTATCAGTGTTAGTTTATTAGTGAGTGGTCCAGTGGCAGAGCATCAAATCCATGATTGGAGGGTTGTAGGTTCAATCCTCCACCATGACTGTGTGTATCAGTGTTAGTTTATTAGTGAGTGGTCCAGTGGCGGAGCATCAAATCCATGATTGGAGGGTTGTAGGTTCAATCCTCCACCATGACTGTGTGATGTGAGCAAGACACTTTTTACTTGTATACTTAGTACTGATTCTACCGAGAAAGGATTTGTCTAAGTTGTAAAAACTTGTTTCACAATTGAAGTAACATAATTAAGTTTAAACTAGTTTATACTTATTAGGCAGTATATTACATTTTTTAACCATTTTAGATTAGGCAAAAAAAAGTTATTATCCAATATGTATATCATACTTACTGAGCTCATATTGCCATAATAATATTTATTAAAACAGCAGTTTGCTAACCTGGCCTTTGCACCCATGTCCATAGTGGTGTTTCGATTTTTCCCCAAATTATTTACCAAAGACACTGCTGCAATCATTGACAATGGATTTTATTCCTTATTCATTACTGAATTATTCTAATTATTTCCTCATAATGAAGTTGAACACTTATTTGACAAAAATTAAGTCAGGCAGCTAACCAAACTCATCTAGGCCAACTTACAAACATTATTGACACAGATGTATGACCCAGGGTACAATATTAAATCAGACTCCTTGGACCATTTTGGGTAATTATATATAGAATACATATTATAGATTAATGATTATCTTCATTTTAATTGTTAGTCAGTGTTTTAATTTTGAACATGTGATATGTTACACCATTTACCTGTTAGACATCTAGTTTAATAATGGGTGCAACTATTCCCTAACTCTTATACTGAAATAAAAGATTGATAACTATTTCGAAAAACAAAGTCTTTATATACAGGCAGATTTATAGATTTCAAAACACAGATTTTATGGTCTCTTGTCACATAAGGCAGGATGTCTTTACATACAGACCCATTATGTAGTTAAACCATTGGGAGGAAAACTTACAGTCACATTAGACAAGGAGTCGTAACATACAGACCCATTATGTAGTTATGTCATTGGAAGGAAAACTTACAGTCACATTAGACAGGGAGTCGTTATAAACAGACCTTTATGTAGTTATGTCATTGGGAGGAAAACTTACGGTCACATTAGACAAGGAGTTGTTACATACAGACCCATTATGTAGTTATGTCATTGGAAGGAAAACTTACATTCGCATTAGACAGGGAGTCGTAACATACAGACCCATTATGTAGTTATGTCATTGGGAGGAAAACTTACAGTCACATTAGACAGGGAGTAGTTATATACAGACCCATTATGTAGTTATGTCATTGGAAGGAAAACTTACAGTCGCATTAGACAGGGAGTCCTTATATACAGACCCATTATGTAGTTAAACCATTGGGAGGAAAACAGTTGCATTAGACAAGGAGTGGTTACATACACACCCATTATGTAGTTATGTCATTGGAAGGAAAACTTATAATCGCATTAGACAAGGAGTCGTTACATACAGACCCATTATGTAGTTATGTCATTGGGAGGAAAACTTACAGTTGCATTAGACAAGGAGTCATTATATACAGACCCATTGTGTAGTTATGTCATTTGGGGGAAAACTTACAGTTGCATAATACAGGGAGCCATTACATACAGACCCATTATGTAGTTAAACCATTGGGAGGAAAACTTACAGTCACATTAGACAAGGAGTTGTTACATACAGACCCATTATTTGTAGTTATGTCATTGGGAGGAAAACTTACAGTCGCATTAGGCAAGGAGTCATTATATACAGACCGATTATGTAGTTATGTCATTGGGAGGAAAACCTACAGTCGCATTAGACAGGGAGTAGTTATATTCAGACCCATTATGTAGTTAAACCATTGGGAGGAAAACTTACAGTCGCATCAGACAAGGAGTAGTTATGTACAGACCCATTATGTAGTTATGTCATTGGGAGGAAAACCTACAGTCGCATTAGACAGGGAGCCATTACATACAGACCCATTATGTAGTTAAACCATTGCGAGGAAAACCTACAGTCGCATTAGACAAGGAGTCATTACATACAGACCCATTATGAAGTTATGTCATTGGGAGAAAACTTACAATCGCATTAGACAGGGAGTCGTTACATACAGACCCATTATGTAGTTAAACCATTTGGAGGAAAACTTACAGTCACATTAGACAAGGAGTCGTTACATACAGACCCATTATGTAGTTTAACCATTGGGAGGAAAACCTACAGTCATATTAGACAAGGAGTCGTTACATACAGACCCATTATGTAGTTAAACCATTGGAGGAAAACCTACAGTCGCATTACACAAGGAGTCGTTACATACAGACCCATGATGTAGTTAAGCCATTGGGAGGAAAACCTACAGTCGCATGAGACAAGGATTCGTTACATACAGACCCATTATGTAGTTATGTCATCGGGAGGGAGGAAAACCTACAGTCGCATTAGACAAGGATTCGTTACATACAGACCCATTTTGTAGTTATGTCATTGGGAGGAAAACTTACAGTCGCTTTAAACAAGGAGTCGTTACATACAGACCCATTATGTAGTTATGTTATTGGGAGGAAAACTTACCGTCGCATTAGACAGGGAGTCGTTACATACATTCCCATAATGTAGTTAAACCATTGGGAGGTAAACCTATAGTTGCATTAGACAAGGAGTCGTTACATACAGACCCATTATGTAGTTATGTGATTGAGAGGAAAACTTACAGTTGCATTAAACAAGGAGTCATTACATACAGACCCATTATGTAGTTATGTCATTGGGAGGAAAACTTACGGTCGCATTAGACAGTGAGTCGTTACATACAGACCCATTATGTAGTTATGTCATTGGGTGGAAAACTTATGGTCGCATTAGACAGGGAGTCGTTACATACAGACCCATTATGTAGTTATGTCATTGGGTGGAAAACTTATGGTCGCATTAGACAGGGAGTCTTTACATACAGACCCATTATGTAGTTATGTCATTGGGAGGGAAACTTACTGTCACATTAGACAGGGAGTCGTTACATACAGACCCATTATGTAGTTATGTCATTGGGAGGAAAACTTACGGTTGCATTAGACAGGGAGTCGTTACATACAGACCCATTATGTAGTTATGTCATTGGGAGGAAAACTTACAGTCGCATTAGACAGGTAGTCGTTACATACAGACCCATTATGTAGTTATGTCATTGGGAGGAAAACTTACAGTCACATTAGACAGGGAGTCGTTACATACAGACCAATTATGTAGTTATGTCATTGGGAGGAAAACTTACAGTCACATTAGACAGGGAGTCGTTACATACAGACCAATTATGTAGTTATGTCATTGGAAGGAAAACTTACGGTCACATTAGATAAAGAATTGTAACATACAGACCCATTATGTAGTTATGTCTTTGGGAGGAAAACTTACGGTCACATTAGACAGGGAGTCGTTACATACAGACCCATTATGTAGTTATGTCATTGGGAGGAAAACTTACGGTCGCATTAGACAGGGAGTCGTTACATACAGACCCATTATGTAGTTAAACCATTGGGAGGAAAACCTACAGTTGCATTAGACAAGGAGTCGTTACATACAGACCCATTATGTAGTTATGTGATTGAGAGGAAAACTTACAGTCGCATTAGACAAGGAGTCATTACATACAGACCCATTATGTAGTTATGTCATTGGGAGGAAAACTTACAGCCGCATTAGACAAGACGTCATTACATACAGACCCATTATGTAGTTATGTCATTGGGAGGAAAACTTACAGTCACATTAGACAGGGAGTCGTTACATACAGACCCATTATGTAGTTATGTCATTGGGAGGAAAACTTACAGTCACATTAGACAGGGAGTCGTTACATACAGACCCATTATGTAGTTATGTCATTGGGAGGAAAACTTACAGTCACATTAGACAGGGAGTCGTTACATACAGACCCATTATGTAGTTATGTCATTGGGAGGAAAACTTACAGTCACATTAGACAGGGAGTCGTTACATACAGACCCATTATGTAGTTCTGTCATTGGGAGGAAAACTTACAGTCACATTAGACAGGGAGTCGTTACATACAGACCCATTATGTAGTTATGTCATTGGGAGGAAAACTTACAGTCACATTAGACAGGGAGTCGTTACATACAGACCCATTATGTAGTTCTGTCATTGGGAGGAAAACTTACAGTCACATTAGACAGGGAGTCGTTACATACAGACCCATTATGTAGTTCTGTCATTGGGAGGAAAACTTACAGTCACATTAGACAGGGAGTCGTTACATACAGACCTATTATGTATTTATGTCATTGGGAGGAAAACTTACAGTCACATTAGACAAGGAGTCGTTACATACAGACCCATTATGTAGTTATGTCATTGGGAGGAAAACTTACAGTCACATTAGACATGGAGTCGTTATATACAGACCCATTATGTAGTTATGTCATTGGGAGGAAAACTTACAGTCACATTAGACAGGGATTCATTTTAAAAGACCCATTATGTAGTTATGTCATTGGGAGGAAAACCTACAGTCACATTAGACAGGGAGTAGACAGGGAGTCGTTATATACAGACCCATTATGTAGTTAAGTCATTGGGAGGAAAACTTACAGTCACATTAGACAGGGAGTCGTTATATACAGACCCATTATGTAGTTATGTCATTGGGAGGAAAACTTACGGTCACATTAGACAGGGAGTCGTTACATACAGACCCATTATGTAGTTAAGTCATTGGGAGGAAAACTTACAGTCACATTAGACAGGGAGTCATTAGATACAGACCCATTATGTAGTTAAGTCATTGGGAGGAAAACTTACAGTCACATTAGACAGGGAGTCGTTAGATACAGACCCATTATGTAGTTATGTTATTGGGAGGAAAACTTACAGTTGCATTATACAGGGAGTCATTAAATACAGACCCATTATGTAGTGATGGCATTGGAAGGAAAACTTACAGTCGCATTTGACATGGAGTATGTATATACTGGGGTTTGTTCATGTCTCACTACACAGTTGTGCCCATTTTTCCCACAGTAACACGAGTCTTATGCTTAAAAAAATGTCCTTTGTAATTTGGTTTAAACATATTCATTCATTCAAATTTACATGAGTACAAATCAGTTTACTGGAGTCATTACATACAGACCCATCATGTAGTTATGACATTGGGAGGAAAACTTACAGTCACATAAGACAGCGAGTCGTTATTTACAGACGCATTATGAAGTTAAACCATTGGGAGGAAAACTTACAGTTGCATTAGACAGGGAGTCGTTATTTACAGACCCATTATGTGGTTAAGTCATTGGGAGGAAAACTAACAGTCGCATTAGACAGGGAGCCGTTATATACAGACCCATTATGTAGTTATGTCATTGGGAGGAAAATTTACGGTCACATTAGACAGGGAGTCGTTACATACAGACCCATTATGTAGTTATGGCATTGGAAGGAAAACTTACAGTCACATTAGACAGTGATTTGTTATATACAGACCCATTATGTAGTTAAACCATTGGGAGGAAAACTTACAGTCACATTAGACAGGGAGTCATTACATACAGACCCATTATGTAGTTATGTCATTGGGAGGAAAACTTACAGTCGCATTAGACATGAAGTTGTTATATACAGACCCATTATGTAGTTACATTGTAAACCATTGGGAGGAAAACATACAGTTGCATTAGACAGGGAGTCATTGTATATAGACCCATTATGTAGTTATGTCATTGGGAGGAAAACTAACAGTCGCATTAGACATGAAGTTGTTATATACAGACCCATTATGTAGTTACATTGTAAACCATTGGGAGGAAAACATACAGTTGCATTAGACAGGGAGTCATTGTATATAGACCCATTATGTAGTTATGTCATTGGGAGGAAAACTAACAGTCGCATTAGACATGAAGTTGTTATATACAGACCCATTATGTAGTTACATTGTAAACCATTGGGAGGAAAACATACAGTTGCATTAGACAGGGAGTCATTGTATACAGACCCATTATGTAGTTATGTCATTGGGAGGAAAACTAACAGTCGCATTAGACATGAAGTTGTTATATACAGACCCATTATGTAGTTACATTGTAAACCATTGGGAGGAAAACATACAGTTGCATTAGACAGGGAGTCATTGTATACAGACCCATTATGTAGTTATGTCATTGGGAGGAAAACTAACAGTCGCATTAGACATGAAGTTGTTATATACAGACCCATTATGTAGTTACATTGTAAACCATTGGGAGGAAAACATACAGTTGCATTAGACAGGGAGTCATTGTATATAGACCCGTTATGTAGTTATGTCATTGGGAGGAAAACTTACAGTCGCATTAGGCAGGGAGTCTTTATATACAGACCCATTATGTAGTGATGTCATTGGGAGGAAAATTTACGGTCACATTAGACAGGGAGTCGTTACATACAGACCCATTATGTAGTTATGGCATTGGAAGGAAAACTTACAGTCACATTAGACAGTGATTTGTTATATACAGACCCATTATGTAGTTAAACCATTAGGAGGAAAACTTACAGTCGCATTAGGCAGGGAGTCTTTATATACAGACCCATTATGTAGTTATGTCATTGGGAGGAAAACTAACAGTCGCATTAGGCAGGGAGTCTTTATATACAGACCCATTATGTAGTTACATTGTAAACCATTGGGAGGAAAACATACAGTTGCATTAGACAGGGAGTCATTGTATATAGACCCATTATGTGGTTAAGTCATTGGGAGGAAAACTAACAGTCGCATTAGGCAGGGAGTCTTTATATACAGACCCATTATGTAGTGATGTCATTGGGAGGAAAATTTACGGTCACATTAGACAGGGAGTCGTTACATACAGACCCATTATGTAGTTATGTCATTGGGAGGAAAACTAACAGTCGCATTAGGCAGGGAGTCTTTATATACAGACCCATTATGTAGTTACATTGTAAACCATTGGGAGGAAAACATACAGTTGCATTAGACAGGGAGTCATTGTATATAGACCCATTATGTGGTTAAGTCATTGGGAGGAAAACTAACAGTCGCATTAGGCAGGGAGTCTTTATATACAGACCCATTATGTAGTGATGTCATTGGGAGGAAAATTTACGGTCACATTAGACAGGGAGTCGTTACATACAGACCCATTATGTAGTTATGTCATTGGGAGGAAAACTTACAGTCGCATTAGACATGAAGTTGTTATATACAGACCCATTATGTAGTTACATTGTAAACCATTGGGAGGAAAACATACAGTTGCATTAGACAGGGAGTCATTGTATATAGACCCATTATGTGGTTAAGTCATTGGGAGGAAAACTAACAGTCGCATTAGGCAGGGATTCGTTACATACAGACCTATTATATAGTTATGTCATTGGGAGGAAATCGCATTAGACAAGGAGTCGTTACATACAGACCCATTATGCAGTTAAACCATTGGGAGGAAAACCTACGGTCACATTAGACAAGGAGTCGTTACATACAGACCCATCATGTAGTTATGACATTGGGAGGAAAACTCACAGTCACATAAGACAGCGAGTCGTTATTTACAGACGCATTATGTAGTTAAACCATTGGGAGGAAAACTTACAGTTGCATTAGACAGGGAGTCGTTATTTACAGACCCATTATGTGGTTAAGTCATTGGGAGGAAAACTAACAGTCGCATTAGACAGGGAGCCGTTATATACAGACCCATTATGTAGTTATGTCATTGGGAGGAAAATTTACGGTCACATTAGACAGGGAGTCGTTACATACAGACCCATTATGTAGTTATGGCATTGGAAGGAAAACTTACAGTCACATTAGACAGTGATTTGTTATATACAGACCCATTATGTAGTTAAACCATTGGGAGGAAAACTTACAGTCACATTAGACAGGGAGTCATTACATACAGACCCATTATGTAGTTATGTCATTGGGAGGAAAACTTACAGTCGCATTAGACATGAAGTTGTTATATACAGACCCATTATGTAGTTACATTGTAAACCATTGGGAGGAAAACATACAGTTGCATTAGACAGGGAGTCATTGTATATAGACCCATTATGTAGTTACATTGTAAACCATTGGGAGGAAAACATACAGTTGTATTAGACAGGGAGTCATTGTATATAGACCCATTATGTGGTTAAGTCATTGGGAGGAAAACTTACAGTCGCATTAGACAGGGAGTAGTTATATACAGACCCATTATGTAGTTACATTGTAAACCATTGGGAGGAAAACATACAGTTGCATTAGACAGGGAGTCATTGTATATAGACCCATTATGTGGTTAAGTCATTGGGAGGAAAACATACAGTTGCATTAGGCAGGGAGTCTTTATATACAGACCCATTATGTAGTTATGTCATTGGGAGGAAAACTTACAGTCACATTAGACAATGAGTCGTTATTTACAGACCCATTATGTAGTTAAGTCATTCGGAGGAAAACTTACAGTCGCATTAGACAAGGAGTCGTTACATACAGACCAATTATGTATTTATGTCATTGGGAGGAAAACTTACAGTCACATTAGACAGGGAGTTGTTACATACAGACCCATTATGTAGTTATGTCATTGGGAGGAAAACTTACGGTCACATTAGACATGGAGTCGTTATATACAGACCCATTATGTAGTTATGTCATTGGGAGGAAAACTTACAGTCACATTAGACATGGAGTCGTTATATACAGACCCATTATGTAGTTATGTCATTGGGAGGAAAACTTACAGTCACATTAGACAGGGATTCATTTTAAAAGACCCATTATGTAGTTATGTCATTGGGAGGAAAACCTACAGTCACATTAGACAGGGAGTAGACATGGAGTCGTTATATACAGACCCATTATGTAGTTATGTCATTGGGAGGAAAACTTACGGTCACATTAGACAGGGAGTCATTATATACAGACCCATTATGTAGTTATGTCATTGGGAGGAAAACTTACAGTCACATTAGACAGGGAGTCGTTAGATACAGACCCATTATGTAGTTATGTTATTGGGAGGAAAACTTACAGTTGCATTATACAGGGAGTCATTATATACAGACCCATTATGTAGTGATGGCATTGGAAGGAAAACTTACAGTCACATTTGACATGGAGTATGTATATACAGGGGTTTGTTCATGTCTCACTACACAGTTGTGCCCATTTTTCCCACAGTAACACGAGTCTTATGCTTAAAAAATTGTCCTTTGTAATTTGGTTTAAACATATTCATTCATTCAAATTTATATGAGTACAAATCAGTTTACTGGTAAGTATAAAATTGATATGGATAAAAAAGGAATATAAAATCTGATAAAATTCTTCTACATGTTATAAAGTTCTTCTACATGCTATTAAGTTATTCTACATGCTCTAAAGTTCTTCTATGTACTATAAAGTTCTTCTACATGCTATAAAGTTCTTCTACATGCTATAAAGTTCTTTTACTTGTTATAAAGTTTAAAGTTCTTCTACATACTATAAAGTTCTTCTACATGCTATAAAGTTCTTCTACATGCTATAAAGTTCTTTTACATGTTATAAAGTTCTTCTACATGCTGTAAAGTTCTTCTATGCTATAAAGTACTTCTACATGCTATAAAGTTCTTCTGCATGCTATAAAGTTCTTTTACATGTTACAAAGTTCTTCTACATGCTATAAAGTTTATAATTATTCTACATGCTATAAAGTTCTTCTACATGTTATAAAGTTTAAAGTTATTTTACATGCTATAAAGTTCTTCTACATGTTACAAAGTTTAAAGTTCTTCTACATACTATAAAGTTCTTCTACATGCTATAAAGGTCTTTAACATGTTATAAAGTTCTTCTACATGCTTTAAATGTTTTCTACATGCTATAAAATTCTTCTACATACTATAAAGTTCTTTTACATGTTATAAAGTTCTTCTACATGCTATAAAGTTCTTTTACATGTTATAAAGTTCTTCTATATACTATAAAGTTCTTCTACATACTATGAAGTTCTTCTATATGCTATAAAGTTCTTTAACTTGTCATAAAGTTCTTCTACATGCTTTAAAGTTCTTATACATGCTATGAAGTTCTTTTACATGCTATAAAGTTTTTCTATGCTATGAAGTTCTTATACATGTTATAAAGTTTAAAGTTTTTCTACATACTATAAAATTCTTCTACATGCTATTACGTTTTTCTACATATTATAAAGTTTAAAGTTCTTCTACATGCTTTAAAGTTCTTATACATGCTATAAATTTCTTCTACATACTATGAAGTTCTTTTACATGCTATAAAGTTCTTCTATGCTATAAAGTTCTTCTACATGATATAAAGTTTAAAGTTTTTCTACATACTATAAAATTCTTCTACATGCTATTAAGTTCTTTTACATGTTATAAAGTTCTTCTGCATTCTATAAAGTTCTTCTATGCTATAAAGTTCTTCTACATGATGTAAAGTTTAAAGTTTTTCTACATACTATAAAATTCTTCTACATGCTATTTAGTTCTTTTACATGCTATAAAGTTCTTCTACATGCTATAAAGTTCTTCTATGCTATAGAGTTCTTCTATGCTATAAAGTTCTTCTACATGCTATAAATTTCTTCTACATACTATAAAGTTCTTCTGCATGTTATAAAGTTCTTTTACATGATTTAAAGTTTAAAGTTCTTCTACATGCTATAAAGTTTTTCTATATGTTATAAAGTTCTTCAACATGTTATAATGTTCTTCTATGCTATAAAGTTCTCCTATGCTATAAAGTTCTTCTACAAGCTATAAAGTTCTTCTACATACTATAAAGTTCTTCTATGCTATATAGTTTTTTCTGTGTTATAAAGTTCTTCTACATGTTATAAAGTTCTTCTACCTGCTATAAAGTTCTTCTACATACTATGAAGTTCTTCTATGCTATTAAGTTTTTCTATGATATAAAGTTCTTCTACATGCTATAATGTTCTTCTGCATGCTATAAAGTTCTTTTACATGTAATAAAGCTCTTCTTCATGTTAAAGTTCTTCTACATGTTATAAAGTTCTTCTATTTACTATAAAGTTCTTCTACCTGTTATAAAGTTCTTCTATGCTATAAAGTTTTTCTACATGCTATAAAGTTCTTCTACCTGTTAGAAAGTTCTTCTAAATGCTATAAAGTTCTTCTACATGCTATAATTTTTTTCTACATGCAACATGTATAAAATTCTTCTATGCTATAAAGTTCTTCTACATGCTATAAAGTTCTTCTATGCTATAAAGTTCTTCTACATGCTATAAAGTTATTCTACATGCTATAAAGTTCTTATACATACTATCAACATATTATAAAGTTCTTCTACAAGCTATAAAGTTCTTCCACATACTATAAAGTTCTTCTATGCTATAAAGTTCTTCTACATGTTATAAAGTTCTTCTACATACTATAAAGTTCTTCTACATGCTATAAAGTTCTTCTATGCTATAAAGTTTTTCTACATGTTATAAAGTTCTTCTACATGCTATAAAGTTCTTCTACTACATGTTATAAAGTTTAAAGTTCTTCTACATGCTATAAAGTTCTTTTACATGTTATAAAAATCTTGTACATGCTATAAAGTTATTCTCTCTACGTTATTTTGTTTGAAATATTTTTAAAATGGTTCAGAGTGGTTGTGATTTCTTGTTTCAGATGAGTAGAGCAAAAGCTAGCATAGCATATACTGCAATAAGACATCACTGGTGCTAAAAAAGTGACTTTTATAGGATTTTTACAGATGCATGCATTGATGAGCATTTGAGGACTTCTTTTTTTTTTAAAAAAAAAAATCTGATAGTGTCACTTTAAAAACAAAACAAACAGATCAACATACCAGTTATTGTGCATTTATATGTTGACATACATTCTTGCTATGAAAAAATAATACTTCGAAAAAAAAATCTATTTAGATCAATGTTTTTTACTTAGGAAACCCTTGATTTTATTTTATATAGAAGAAAGAACAAAGTTCAACTATGTAGTGAGACCTGATTTCAGCCAGTCCAGACTGTATTTCATTTATCTTCTTATAGACGCTTGGAAAAACTGGGCGAATTGTTCGCATAGACGGTGATGGAGACGTTCGCGTGAAGATTGATGATCGGGTATGGATCTTTAGTCCTGTAGTTTGTTCACCAGTGGAAAGTCTCTCAGTAGCTGACGAAATTCCTCAGTTAAGTAAGTCAGAAATGGAACATGAACCGGATGACCTCAGGCAAATGCAGAAAGATATGGAGCGTAAGTGAATTTTTTTTAGAAATCAGTTCATGGTTTTGAGATGCTTACATTTGTCTACAATAGCTCAGGGATTTTGTTTTCCAGGCCCAAAGGTTATATAAAATAAGTTCATTATTATTCAACTGAGTTTGAATTTGGCTTAAGTCAGCCAATAAAAATTCATGTTACATTAAAAACCAGGTTTCCATTGGTTGGTTTGATATGAACTCAGTTGAGTATGTTTTGAGTATGAGCTTTATAATATTGGTGACAGGGTGTGCATGGCAGTCCATGTCTCTTTCACTTAAATATCCATGTATTGTGCTACATATTAGATCAGGGCGGAAGTGTAGTCGATAAGGTGTTGACAGCTCAAGCCAAAAGTTACGGGTTTGATTCCTAGCTCGACCCAATGCCTCTCAAAAAGCAACACTCAGTACTGGTTCTTTCCAGGAAGTGGACTCGAGAGTGGTTCATATAAGCTCTTAGCTTTCATTGTAATCGAGCTAAAGTAAAGTAAGGTAAATTAGTATAAACTAAATTAGAGGGACACTACATTAAGTTATATCAAAGAAAAACTGATACCAAAGTGAAAGAGGCACGTGACTGGCAACAGTATAGCTTGAGTGTCTCCCAGTTCCTGATATCTCTGGAATCAGGTTTAACCCCAAAGTAAAAAACAGGGAATTCTTAACCTGTCACACAATTCATGAGTATTAATCTCCAACCAAACTGTGATGTCATTCAAATTTCTCTAAAGCAACTGACCAATCAACATACTCAAATCTCATCGCCATGTAACAAACCAAAGTGAGAGCTTGGTCCCTTCTACAGTCTAGTAGAGCTTTGACCTATTCTTATGTGATTTGCTTATTTGTATATTTAGACAAGTCAAATTAATTAAGTTTAATATGCATGTAATATGATTGAAAACTGCTTTAAAAACTGATTGACATTGAACATTTTAAAACCAGTTGCTTACACATTGTTTTGATTGATAGACTTGTTTCCATTGGCCAATCATTGCCAGTTATAGCGTGATATTGGGGTTTAAGATTTTATGATGTGATTACTATGTGATCTAACAAAATAAATGGGTCAAAAGAGAGAAAAAGATGCTGTCTTTCATTGACTTTTAAAAAACATTGTCAACATTCAAAGCTCGAAATTGTAAAGCAAGGCATAGTGAAAAGAGATGGTTTGGGATATGCCCTCACTTCCCTCGTTAAGTATGAGAAATCTTTTGGAAAGAAAATGTTAAGTCTATGATTTTGAGCTATTTTTGTTCATTAGAAACCATACTTGAAATGTTCATACCGTATTTATTTCCCTATTGAGGTTTTCTAATGTTACTGAAAGAGTATGGGAATATACCATAAAATAAATATAGATGACAGGGCATGCCCAACACTCAGAGTTCTTTATAAAAATTAAAGCAAAATCTATGATTATGAGCTATTATTGTTCATTAGTAACCATACTTGATGATTTAAAATATTTTCATTTTCTTTATCATCATTTTCTAATGTTACTCACAGAAGTATGGGAATATACCATATAATGCCACAAGAGTACAGGAATATACCATATAATGCCACAGGAGTACGGGAATATACCATATAAAGCCACAGGAGTACAGGAATATACCATATAATGCCACAGGAGTACAGGAATAAACCATATAATGCCACAGGAGTACGGGAATATACCATATAATGCCACAGGAGTACGGGAATAAACCATATAATGCCACAGGGGTACGGGAATATACCATATAATGCCACAGGAGTACGGGAATATACCATATAATGCCACAGGAGTAGAGGAATATACCATATAATGCCACAGGAGTACGGGAATATACCATATAATGTCACAGGAGTACGGGAATATACCATATAATGCCACAGGAGTAGAGGAATATACCATATAATAACACAGGAGTACGGGAATATACCATATAATGCCGCAGGGGTACGGGAATATACCATATAATGCCGCAGGGGTACGGGAATATACCATATAATGCCGCAGGGGTACGGGAATATACCATATAATGCCGCAGGAGTACGGGAATATACCATATAATGCCACAGGATTACGGGAATATACCATATAATGCCACAGGAGTACAGGAATATACCATATAATGTCACAGGAGTACAGGAATATACCATATAATGCCACAGGAGAACAGGAATATACCATATAATGCCACAGGATTATGGGAATATACCATATAATGCCACAGGATTACGGGAATATACCATATAATGTCACAGGAGTACGGGAATATACCATATAATGCCACACGAGTACGGGTATATACCATATAATGCTTCACGAGTATGGGAATATACCATATAATGCCACAGGAGTATGGGAATATACCATATAATGCCACAGGAGTATGGGAATATACCATATAATGCAACAGGAGTATGGGAATATACCATATAATGCCACATGAGTACAGGAATATACCATATAATGCCGCAGGAGTATTGGAATATACCATATAATGTCACAGGAGTACAGGAATATACCATATAATGCCACAGGAGTATGGGAATATACCATATAATGTCACGGGAGTACGGGAATATACCATATAATGTCACAGGAGTACAGGAATATACCATATAATGTCACAGGAGTACAGGAATATACCATATAATGTCACAGGAGTACAGGAATATACCATATAATGCCACAGGAGTACGGGAATATACCATATAATGTCACAGGAGTACAGGAATATACCATATAATGCCGCAGGAGTACAGGAATATACCATATAATGCCGCAGGAGTACAGGAATATACCATATAATGCCACAGGAGTATGGGAATATACCATATAATGTCACAGGAGTACGGGAATATACCATATAATGTCACAGGAGTACAGGAATATACCATATAATGCCACAGGATTATAGGAATATACCATATAATGCCACAGGGGTACAGGAATATACCATATAATGCCACAGGAGTACAGGAATATACCATTAATTGCCACAGGAGTACAGGAATATACCATATAATGTCACAGGAGTACAGGAATATACCATATAATGCCACAGGAGTATGGGAATATACCATCTAATGCCGCAGGGGTACAGGAATATACCATATAATGTCACAGGAGTACAGGAATATACCATATAATGTCACAGGAGTACAGGAATATACCATATAATACCACAGGAGTATGGGAATATACCATATAATGCCACAGGAGTACAGGAATATACCATATAATGTCACAGGAGTATGTGAATATACCATATATAATGCCACAGGAGTACAGGAATATACCATATAATGCCACAGGAGTACGGGAATATACCATATAATGCCACAGGAGTACGGGAATATACCATATAATGTCACAGGAGTACGGGAATATACCATATAATGCCACAGGAGTACGGGAATATACCATATAATGCCACAGGAGTACGGGAATATACCATATAATGCCACAGGAGTATGGGAATATACCATATAATGCCACAGGAGTACAGGAATATTCCATATAATGTCACAGGAGTACAGGAATATACCATATAATGCCACAGGAGTATGTGAATATACCATATAATGCCACAGGAGTACAGGAATATACCATATAATGCCACAGGAGTACGGGAATATACCATATAATGCCACAGGAGTATGGGAATATACCATATAATGCCACAGGAGTATGGGAATATACCATATAATGCCACAGGAGTACAGGAATATACCATATAATGTCACAGGATTACGGGAATATACCATATAATGCCACAGGAGTACGGGAATATACCATATAATGCCACAGGAGTACCCGAATATACCATATAATGTCACAGGAGTACGGGAATATACCATATAATGTCACAGGAGTACGGGAATATACCATATAATGTCACAGGAGTACAGGAATATACCATATAATGTCACAGGAGTACAGGAATATACCATATAATGCCACAGGATTATGGGAATATACCATATAATGCTAGGAGTACAGGAATATACCATATAATACCACAGGAATATATCATATAATGTCGCAGGATTACATGTTTTTCTACTCCAGGTGTGGCTGGTGTTCTTGCAGACTTATTTGTTGGTTTGTTACGAGGCAACGCTAGTGAAGATGACGGTGACACGTCTTTAGTAGAAGCAGCTGCGAAGGGAGAGCTGGACCGTGTACAAGAAATTGTATGCAAATCTCCAGAAAAGGTATGGGGGTTTTAAACAAAGGCTATCCCATGGATCCTAAATAGCGATTCCAGGGGTTGCAGTCTCCTTATCTCTATTCCTCATGATGGATTCTTTTTCTGGTAAACAATTAGTTTTTAGCTCTACTGGCCAAATGCCAGCAGAGCTTATGTCATGATAAATTGTCCACCGTCCGTCTGTCTGTTAACCTTTTCTTGTAGATGCGATAGCACCTTCATTTTTCATTGAATCTTAACCAAACTTGCACAGCAGTTATATAACCACAAGATCTGGGACGAGTTCTTGAACCAGTGTGATTTTACCACAAATGCCCCCATCACAGGGCACATTTTAAATGAAACTTTTCTCTGAAAGTTTAAGGCCTAGACCTTAGGTATTGTACATGTAGCATTGCATGGAGGTCCCCTAAAAGATTTGTTAAAGTCGGGTCCCTTGGGTTAAAGTTGGGATCGCCTGAGGGTCACTGTTTTACGTAGAGTTATATAGGGAAAATGTTGTAGACACGATAGTATCTTCATTTTTCTTTGAATCTTGACCAAACTTCTACAGCAGTTATATAGCTACAATATCTTGTAGCTACAAGCTCTTGAACCAGCATGATTTGTTTAAAAATGCCCCTGCCACAGTACTTTTAAAAAACATTTTCTCTGAAAGTTTAAGACCTCGACCTTAGATATTATACATGTAGCATCTGTTGCCAGTAGAGTGATTCAGGTCCTCTTAGGCCTCTTTTTTTAAATTTTTTCATACAAATACACTTTTACTGCTAATTAAAAATATCACAGACACAGTATTCATTTTGACCTAAGATGAGATATCTCACACCTGTAAAAGGCAGACATACTTATCTGATATGCAATAATGCAATTGTTTGAATCTTAAATGAATGAATGAATGAAATGAATGAATATTAACATCATTTTTGTGCCATCGAGGACTAACAGATGATCAGTTAACCTAACCACTGTTTCCTGGGATCCTGGAAAGTTAACCAGTACTTGAGCACACCCCATCTCCGCAAGTAACTGATAACTTTCCCACTTGAATCAGCAGTGAGAGACGAATGATAATGAGACGCAATGTCGTATATCAATCATCACAAAGTCTATAGCCAGGCAGAGATTTGAACTTACGACCCCTGGATTGATAGTCAGATGCGCTTAATACTTTGAGAAGATAGCATTATTTGTATATTGAGGATATAACACAAACCTAATCTGCAATCTGCATTCCTTCTCACTTTACAATTTATTTTTATTTTTCCTTTTTCCAAGGTAAATGCAAAGCATGAAAACAAGACGGCTCTTCAATTGGCAAGTTATGAAGGGAAAACTGATGTTGTAAAATATTTATTGGATAATAAAGCTGATGTAAATATCACAGATGATGAAGGAGATACAGCTCTACATTTTGCTGCATTTGGGTATGTTGTCCTGATATTGTAATAGTTCAGTTGCTGCATTTGGGTATGTTGTCTTGATATTGTAATAGTTTAATTGCTGCATTTGGGCATGTTGTCCTGATATTGTTATATTTTAATTTCTGCATTTGGGCATGTTGTCCTGATATTGTAATAAGTTAATTGCTGCATTTGGGCATGTTGTCCTGATATTGTAATATTTTAATTGCTGCATTTGGGTTTGTTGTCCTGATATTGGAATGGTTTAATTGCTGCATTTGGGCATGTTGTCTTGATATTGTAATAGTTTAATTGCTGCATTTGGGTATGTTGTCTCGATATTGTAATAGTTTAATTGCTGCATTTGGGCATGTTGTCCTGATATTGTTATATTTTAATTTCTGCATTTGGGCATGTTGTCCTGATATTGTAATAAGTTAATTGCTGCATTTGGGCATGTTGTCCGGATAGTGTAATAGTTTAATTGCTGCATTTTGGTATGTTGTCTTGATATTGTAATAGTTTTATTGCTGCATTGGGTATGTTGTCTTGATATTGTAATAGTTTAATTGCTGCATTTGGGTATGTTGTCTTGATATTGGAATAGTTTAATTGCTTCATTTGGGTATGCTGTCTTGATATGGTAATAGTTTAATTACTGTATTTGGGCATGTTGTCTTGATAATGAATAGTTTAATTGCTGCATTTGGGTATGTTGTCCTGAGTTTAAGATTAATAATATTTCATTGCAAGCTTTATTATACAATACAGATATCTGTCACAGATATTTATAAACAATGGCATAATTATCATGAAAAAAAGCAATTGGGTTTGACTACAAGTTATTCCAATACAGTGAACGTGCCAATAGCGGATCACTAATGAAACAATCGCTGCATACACTAATCTAACCGCATAAACTATTTTAGAAAAGTTGTTAACTGAAAGAAAAACATTCCCTCTGAACATTCCAGCCAACTTTTCCTTGAACTAGTTCACCACTACATTGGTATCTACATTTTACAAGAGGCTGTGTAAACACCAATAACGGATCAACTACGCCATTATCGGATCACGTGATATGTGCTTTCTCCATCCTCAGGGAATAGCTCAAAACATCAGATTGACTTGACTTTGGACACTGACAGACAGTTACAATTTATATGGGGTTGGGCTGTTTTAAAAAAAAATGTTTGCCGTGCTCCTAACAACTCGCTCACAATTGCAGCTACTCAAACGTTTTATTGACTTTCATAATTTCTGTCCATGTTTGTTAAAAAATTCAAAATTTGGCTAAAAAAAAAAAAAAAATGCTAGCTTCCTACCTGCATGAAAAATACTTGTCGGAGCACAGCAAACAAATATTTTTTTTAGGATGAGCTTAGGTAAACAGAAATTTATGAGAGCACCTTGTAGTCTTATAGTTCATTGGTAAAACTGTAGGAAAATTAGTTTCAAAAATCATTCAGCAAGTTAAAACAACACTATTTTTCAGTTCGATTGTTATCTTTTTTTGGCCGGGCTAAAATGGGGTCATCAAACCATGAATTGCACTGACAGTTTAGAAGTATCTTAGCTATACTTGCCTAAATAAGTGTGACTGAAAAGCTTGAAAAAATCATCATATAGACAAGGAAATAATGCCTCGCCATTGTTTCATAAGGCATTTCCGGTGCAAACATTGGAATGCTGCTTGCATAGTACATAAGAATTAAGTTTGGTAGATAGAGGCAAAATCAATAAATACTTCAGAATAAGTTAAACCTTTCTTAACACATCATTTCATACCTACGTGTAAACTGTTAAATCAATTAATAAATGTTATGTTTATTATGGTAAAGAAATTTACGAAACAACTGAAACTTATTTATTTCCGATAACTTTGATGATCATAACAAATTAAAGAAACTAACAAATGTAACTAAATAAATATGAATGTGTTTTCATAACTAGACAAACACCAAACTAATACTCAATTTTAAACCTCACCACTAACAGGCTATCCGTGTTATTTCGTCATTCTAAATTGATATCTCTCACACTACTGTAACTAAATATGAAATTCATGATTACAAATGATATATTAGTGTGATGTTAAACAAGATTCTGGGACTTAAATACTAGTCAGTTAACAAGAAAAATGGTGGCATCATTTGCGCTGATGTAATTTTATAAAACATTAAGTTAAACGCTGTTTCCCAAGCAGTGATGTGGCCGGGGAACGCGGACATCACTCCTGCTTGGACCTGTGACATTTGCCATGTTGCTGCCCAGGTTAAAGCCAGGTATTTCAGATTCTGTTTGGTTCACCAAGTAAATAGTTTGCTCTGAATGTGTTGTACCAACTATCTGTCACCTCTT
This sequence comes from Panopea generosa, assembly GCA_029582155.1. Classification (NCBI taxonomy): domain Eukaryota; kingdom Metazoa; phylum Mollusca; class Bivalvia; order Adapedonta; family Hiatellidae; genus Panopea; species Panopea generosa. The sequence goes on along the minus strand of CM055910.1, from coordinate 44,445,930 downwards.
TTGTGGCCTGTGATCTTCTCAGATCCAATGAGGTCTCAGATCGCATTGATATGATATAAGCGTTTCTAATTTTAAAAGTATCATACCAACTACGCCCAGGCCTATCATCTCTAAAGGGTGTCTTCTGGTTTCTTTCTTTACAACGTTTTTTTTACTAAATCTAAAAACTCACTGACCCATACCCCACCTTGCCATTTCACTAAGTCACACCGCCATTGACTCCTCTTCTTACCCTGTAAATATGGTCGAAGGGCCTTTCATTTTGTACAAATAACTTTCCCCGACCATCTACAGTAAAGAAGGCCATGAGAAATGTCTTTAAAGAGGCAACATTTTTAGTTTTATAGCATCAAACGTTATAGAAAAAAGATATGTTTGTTAGAGTTTAGTACGCCCCCAACGAAAACGCTACTGCAGTACATCAAATTCCATCCAATTTTCATTACGTGGAAACGTGAAGACAGACGTACAGATGGACAGTAGGCGTGTTGTATTTACATTAAAAGAGATGTTTGACTGCTCACCAAAGGATGAATATCAAAATAACCCAATTTTTTCAAGTTTACAATGCCATTTGGTTGATAACAAGGTTTTTTAAATGGTCCCTAAAAAACGTCACATATCCAAAATGTGATCCGCTAATGGTACTGAGACAGGCCTGTATTAATCCCTCGGTAATCTCGTGTCAAGATTTGTTAAAAAACAAAATCGAGTGATATACCATTTGTTGTTGTAGTGACATCAAATAAAACTCAAAAGTATGTACATACCTTGTTTTGTTATGGAGATATGCTGCAAACAAATCTGCTTTTGGTTTAATACGAGGTTAAAATCACCGGTGTCAACGGAATGGGTGACAAAGCCTTTCCGCGATCATTAGCATAAAGTATGGATGTTTATATTCTCATTTTGTTTATCTGAAGCTTGAAAGGTAATGTGAATGACAGTTAGAATTTTTAATTTGATTATCATAGTAGTTTTGATGAAAATTTACAAGTAAACATTTTTTGATCCGTTATTGGTACTGATCCGCTATTGGCACATTCACTGTATTAGTTACAGTCCTTCCCACAGCGTTACATTGTAATACGGTAGTTTAATTGCTGCATTTAGCAAAATAACCAAATTTGTTGTAAAGAAATTCATAGATAAGCATTTGAGCACTTCTAAAAAAAACTTAAATGTTTAAAAGAATCAGTTCTTAATATAATTTTCAGAGGGAAGCCAAAAATTAAAAAAACAAGTCAAATATGCCAATTAGATGTCTACTGTATCTGCATGATGGTTGAAAAAAGCATTTATTATTGAAATGATTTTTGATTTTTTTAAAGGCGTTTAATGCCATTTTTAACATCATATTACATGTACATAAATTATATATGACTTATCAGTTTCCATCGTTTGACATCATGTCTCACAATACCATGACAATTCTATGTCATTTATATGTTTTGCTTAGTCAGAAAGAAGCTCGTAATTTTACATATGAGAGCTGAGTAAAACAGAAAATAATGGGTGTTGATATCAAAAATATGTCATGATTTTTTTACACTCATGTAAATCATGTGATTAAATACAATCAGTTATAGTTTGACAGATCCAGGATTTGTTTAATGCAAGGCATATTGTTTTGAAATCCTTTTACAGATTATCAGGAAACAAGGATGTGCACTCCACTACTCTAGATCAGTTTTTAACCCTTTACTTCATATAGACGCCTTTGGACTCCCCTAATATAGACGCCTTTGGACACCCCAAATATAGATGCCTTTGGGCACTCCTAATATAGATGCCTTTGGACACCCCTAATATAGACGCCTTTTGACACCTCTAATATAGAAGGTTTTTGAACTATTGGGTGAATTATGTTTATATTAACTGACAGAGTGGAAAACATTGCAGGAAGTGTTCAGATTGCTCGTTATGAGCAATCTGAACTCTTCCTGCACTGTTTTCAAAAGCCTTCTGTGATTGGTGTGGGAAAACGAGTATCTATGGAGTAAAGGGTTAAATGAAACATCGATAAATATTGAGCAAATTATTGAAACACAAAATCTTTGCATGTGCAGGATATTAATGAAAACATTATAAAAGAAATTTTAAAGTGATGCATCCTTTATTTCTACATGTAACAGACAGGAAGAAGGATCGATGCAGTTGCTTTTAAAAAAAGGGGCTAGCAAGGATTTACAAAACAGAAAGGGGCAAACATGTCTTCATATAACGGTTGCCAAGGCATCCGTTCCATGTACCAAACTTTTACTTGATAACGGAGCTTCAGTAAATATAAAGGTAAATTATTATTATCTCCAAACTGTTTTGTTTTTATTTTTAGCTCTTACTTACCAGTAACCTTATTTGATGATAATTTGCCCATTATTCATTTGTAACCTTTTTATTTTCATTTATCTAGTGAAAGCTAGTTTTATTATTAATTTGATTTTAATCAATAATTTTATTTAAGGATTAAATGTTCGTGAAGCTTCTTGGCAATATTAAACTTAAACTGGCCTAAGATTTTCATCATCCGATGAAAACTCAAAATTGGGCTTTTAATCCTGATACTTACATTATATTTTCTAACTATTTCAGTTAAAATGATTACGTAATTTTGATATTTAAAAAGCAAATTATATGCATTAAACTGCAAAGCAAATATCATATATGTAATGGCGACGATATCAACATACTGAATAAGTGCACGCATTTGTACGGCAACTTACGGCAAATGTCACCTGAACATAACAGCAAAGTGACATCTCACAAGCAAAACCAAATTGTGCAATCAATGAAATGTAAACTTTCCATTTTAGCTCCGCCCAGCTGCAAATGTTTTTCATTCGGAAATGAAATGCAGTAAATTTATATAGTTAATTTTTGCTGATTGCATAAAAAATGTAAATATATGTTGTTGATAACCAAAAAACCAAAGACGAGTTGGAAAACCAGTCTGTTCCAACAATCACAGATGGAGTTATGTGCCCTTGAATTGTTAAAAAATACCGAGTTTTCTTTATTGTTTACAAGTGTTCTTTTTTATTGGATAAGTCAAAGTTTGATTTGCAGTATAACATCATAAGACTTGCAATGAGTGAGAGAAGTAGGAAGAATGTAATCAGCCAAGTTGTCTATACTTGAGTATTAAATGAAAAATGCTGTGTTTCGCTTGTTTTATTTTTAATTTTTATTCAAGGAAATGGTCTTATTTTTAAATAAGTTTTTACAGTTAAATTGTTTTCACAAAGAATATGATGTTTCTGCAGTTTGTAACATTTTATCCCTATTATAACATTTAGACCAGTAGAGCAGCATGGCACTCATGGGTCTCTTATTTAGGGCTTGCCATTAAAACTTTAATAAATACATCAATAAAAATAATTTGATGTTCTATAATTGTAAAGAATGTAAGATTGTAAGATTTAATTTTGACATGTTCTATTTAAAGATGTAATTTTGAAATGTTCTGTTCGAAGATGTAATTTTGGCATGTTCTGTTCAAAGATGTAATTTTGGCATGTTCTGTTTAAAGGTGTAATTTTGACATGTTCTATTCAAAGATGTAATTTTGAAATGTTCTATTCGAAGATGTAATTTTGGCATGTTCTGTTTAAAGGTGTAATTTTGACATGTTCTTTTCAAAGATGTAATTTTGACATTTTCTGTTTAAAGATGCAATTTTGACATGTTCTATTCTAATATATAATTTTGGTATGTTTTATTTATAGATGCAAGATGTAATTTTGACATGCTCTATTTATAGATGCAATTTTGTTATGTTCTATTTATTGATGTAATCTTGGCTTTTTTGCCTGTTTTTGTGTATACCAGGATTTAGATGGTGATACCGCGATGCATGACTGCATCATCCAAAAGAAGAAGCAGAGTCAGCTAATATCTGCGGTATACAATTCCCCTAAAGCTGACTTCAGCATCCAGAACAAGCGGAGCTTCAACGTGCTACAATGGGCATCGTTGAAGGACTGCAGGAAGTGAGTGTCTCACATTTCACAGTATGCTCTCTATTGTTCAGGGCACATGATTAACCCATAGGCTTATTTTATGACCTTGCCATTTGAAGAATTATGATAGGGCATAAAGTATTATCCCAGTCCATCTGTCCGTCCGCACACACAAATGGATAGTTAAGTGTCTGTAGGGTTCAGGGTTAGTAATTGTTTTGGACAGTTGAAAAACATCACGTACCTCTCACTGCTGAGGTTGGCATATCCAATTTTATTGGTGGAGGAAGACCTCGGAATGAATCTGAGTAGAACCATTATCCTTCCACAAGTAACTGGCAGACTTTCTCACATAAACTATTTGGAGCGAACGAGACTCAAACTTACGACCTTGATGGTGAAATATAAGTGACATTGCACCTTAGACCACTCAGCGATGGAGGACCCTTGAAAACAGAAATAGTACATGTTTTAAATTGTATATAATCGGGACTTGTTATCGTAATTATTGAAACTGTTGCAAAAAGGTCAGAAGGTTGTGGACTCAGTACCACACCATGTGCTGTGTCCTTGAGCATTAAAGCACATTTTATTTGATTATAGTCATACCTGTCTTAAGCAGCCAATCAAGGGAATGAGCGAAATGAGCCTTTTAAGACAGGTTATTGCTTAATATAGGTTAGTTTGCTTTGAAAGCATACATATGAGAAATAGCAAATGTGACTGCTTAATACAAGAAGCTGCTTAATACACAGACTGTATGCTTAACACTAATTCTACCCAGGAAGGCATTGTGTGCTTTTTGTATTTATAAACAACATAATTTACAATCAATATAAAATACAATAATACCTTAAGCAGCCAGTCAAAAGAAGGAGCATAAATGACCTTTTAAGACAGGTTGTTGCTAAATACAGGTTAATTTGCTCTGAAAGCATAGTCATGGGAAATAGTAAATGTGGCTGCTTAAGACAAGTGGCTGCTCAATAGAGGTGGCTGCTTACACAGGTATGACAGGTTTTAAACAATATTGTATAAGAACAAATATTTTGTTTCTTCCATCCATCACATTATCTCATTTAAGGGCTGTTGCCATGATCATCAAGAAAAGTAAAGGATTGGTAAACAGTAAAATGGACGAAGGTTTTACAGCTCTACATATTTGTGGTGCAAACAACCACATAGAGATTGCAACTACACTTATCGAGGTAAACTACTGTTTAAAAGAACACACAGCAATTTTTGGTAATTTCCTTCTATGAGGGATACATGGCAATTTTGATAATTTTTCACTGAAAAGAACACAATGTAATTTTGGTAATTTTTCACTGAAAGGGTCACAATGTAATTTTGATAATTTTTCCCTGAAAGGGGCCTAATGTAATTTTGATAATTTTTCACTGAAAGGAACACAATGAAATTTTGATGATTTTTCACTGAAAGGAAGCACAATGTAATTTTGAATTTTTTTCACTGAAAGGAACACAACGGAATTTTGGTAATTTTTCACAGAAAGGAACAAAAAGTAATTTTGATAATTTTCCACTGAAAGAAACACAATGAAATTTTGATAACTTTTCACTGAAAGGAACACAATGGAATTTTGATGATTTTTCACTGAAAGGAACACAATGGAATTTTGATGATTTTTCACTGAAAGGAAGCACAATGTAATTTTGAATTTTTCACTGAAAGGAACACAATGGAATTTTGATAATTTTTCACTGAAAGGAGGCACAATGGAATTTTGATAATTTTCCACTGAAAGGAGGCACAATGGAATTTTGATAAATTTTCACTGAAAGGAACACAATGGAATTTTGATAATTTTTTACTGAAAGGAACACAATGTAATTTTGATGATGTTTCACTTAAGGCAAGCTGTGGATATTAATTTGTTTCCTAAACATGATAAGTGAAACTTATTTCAATATTGTAATTTGTCCCTATAGATACCCATTTGATTTTTTGTCATAATTTTTTGTCGATCATCCATTGCCTGACCTTTATTACCGGTATTTTACTATCATTTTTTCAATTGATCTTACTTAATCTTACTAGGTTACTGGTTATGACTGAAAGATCTTAAAATGACATTTGACCTCACCTGATATAAATGTTTTTATATGCCTAGTTGATGATCTCAAGTTGTCAAAGAAATTGTCATCGCAAAGAGCTCATCTGGTCTGTTCTTTGTTTTCATGCCTCAACCAGTAGAAAAATGGAAAAGGGGATTTTAAGGTTACTCCTGTTTGTCAGTCCTTCTGAGGTAAAATAATTGGTTTCCAATCAAGAACTTCTGAAAGGATCTGAAATGTGTCTGTATAATTATAAGCTAATATTTGCCAGCGTCGGTCAAATTTTACAGAAGTTTTGGCCCATTATTGACTTCTTTCTTGGTGAAACATTACCGGTAGTTTCCAATTAGTAGCAGGGGCATTTCGGTCAACAAACACGTTTCTAGTTTATATAAAAAATCTGGCTCATGTGATTTATTCTTATGATTGTTGGAGTTCTGTGTGCTTTAATTTACAAAACTTGTAACAATAGTTTTTGTAAATTGTATAGGAATGGAATATAACCTATTTTCAGCATGTTACAGTTTGTATATGGCAAGCAGTTTTATTGATGTGGGAAGCCCTCAGATTGAATCTGAGTAGAACCACCACCCTTCTGCAAGTTACTGTCACATGAAGTTTTTGGACCAAACTGGGTTCAGACCACCAACTGGGTTAGTGAGCAGGGGTCTGAAGGCTGCTTTTTGAAGGAATCCACTGTTAAGTGTAAATTTAACTTGAAAAAATCAATTATTTCTTGCATCAGATGAGCAAATATGGGCTTTAGTGACCGTCTTAGTTTAACTAGAATTATGAGACAGATTTGTTTCTGCCTACTGTCTGTATAAACATCAGAGTGCCATTCCATATGGAGATTATGTTTGCAATTTGTATGTTAAACCAACACTGTGCATTGTTAAAATCAGATTTATACCACTTTATACCTTTCAACCATTTGTAAGAGCTACACCCAATGTTATCTTCCAACCATTTGTAAGAGTTATACCCCTTGTGACCTTCCAACCATTTGTAAGAGTTGTACACCTTGTTAACTTCCAACCATTTGTAAAAGTTACACCCCTTGTTATCTTCCAACCGTTTGTAAGAGTTATACCCCTTGTAACCTTCCAACCTTTTGTAAGTTACACCCCTTGTTATCTTCCAACCATTTTTAAGAGTTATACCCCTTGTTAACTTTTAACCATTTGTAAGAGTTACACCCCTCATTATCTTCCAACCATTTGTAAGGAGTTATACTCCTTGTTAACTTCCAACCATTTGAAAGGATTATACCCCTTGTTACTTTCCAACCATTTGTAAGAGTTGTACTCCTTGTTACCTTCAAATCATTTATAAGAATTATACCCCTTGTTACCTTCCAACCATTTGTAAGAATTATACCCCTTGTAACCTTATAACCATATGTACGAGTTACACCCATTGTTATGTTCCAACCATTTGTTAGAGTTAAACCCCTTGTTACCTTCCAACCATTTGTAAGAGTTTTACCCTTTGTTACCTTATAACCATTTGTAAGAGTTATACCCCTTGATATATTCCAACCATTTATAAGAGTTACAACTCTTGTTACCTTTAAACCATTTGTAAGAGTTATACCCCTTGTTACCTTCCAACCATTTGTAAGAATTATATCCCTTGTTGCCTTCCAACCATTTGTAAGAGCTATACCCCTTGTTACCTTCCAACCATTTGTAAGAATTATATCCCTTGTTACCTTCAAACCATTTGTAAGAGTTATACCCCTTGTTACCTTCCAACCATTTGTAAGAATAATATCCCTTGTTACCTTCCAACCATTTGTAAGAGTTATACCCCTTGTTACCTTCCAATCATTTGTTAGAGTAACACCCCTTGTTACCTTCCAACCATTTGTAAGAGTAACACCCCTTGTTACCTTATAACCATTTGTAAGATTAACACCCCTTGTTACTATCCAACAATTTGTAAGAGTTATGCCCCTTGTTACATTCCAACCATTTGTAAGAATTATACCCCTTGTAACCTTATAACCATTTGTAAGGGTTACACCCCTTGTTATCTTATAACCATTTGTAAGAATTATACCCCTTGTAACCTTATAACCATTTGTAAGGGTTACACCCCTTGTTATCTTATAACCATTTGTAACATTGTATCCCTTGTTACCTTCCAACCATTTGTAAGAGCTATGCCTTGTGTTACCTTCCAACCATATGTACGAGTTACACCCGTTGTTACCTTCCAACCATTTGTAAGAGTTATGCCCCTTGTAACCTTCCAACCATTTTTATAAGTGATGCTCCTTGTTACCTTCCAACGATTTGTATGAATTATACCCCTTGTACCTACCTTTATAACCATTTGTAAGAGTTACACCCCTTGTTAACTTTCAACCATTTGTAAGAGTTGTACCCCTTGTTAACTTTCAACCATTTGTAAGAGTTGTACCCCTTGTTAACTTCCAACCATTTGTAAGAGTTATGCCCCTTGTTACCTTCCAACCAGTTGTAAGAGTTACACCCCTTGTTAACTTCCACCCATTTGTAAGAGTTGTACCCCTTGTTAACTTTCAACCATTTGTAAGAGTTGTACCCCTTGTAAACTTTCAATCATTTGTAAGAGTTATGCCCCTTGTACCCTTATAATCATTTGTAAGAGTTACACCCCTTATTAACTGTCAACCATTTGTAAGAGTTGTACCCTTTGTTAACTTTCAACCATTTGTAAGAGTTGTACCCTTCGTTAACTTTCAACCATTTGTAAGAGTTGTACCCCTTGTTAACTTCCAACCATTTGTAAGAATTGTGCCTTTTTTGAAACTAGAATTAAAAAATCATATGCAAACATAAATGATGTAACGTCTTTTCACAATGGCATCATGAAGTTGTAAGAGTTATGCCCCTTGTAACCTTCCAACCATTTGTATAAGTTATGCCCCTTGTTACCTTCCAACCATTTGTATGAATTATACCCCTTGTACCTTTATAACCATTTGTAAGAGTTACACCCCTTGTTAACTTTCAACCATTTTTAAGAGTTGTACCCCTTGTTAACTTTCAACCATTTGTAAGAGTTGAACCCCTTGTTAACTTCCAACCATTTGTAAGAGTTATGCCCCTTGTACCCTTATAACCATTTGTAAGAGTTACACCCCTTATTAACTTTCAACCATTTGTAAGAGTTGTACCCTTTGTTAACTTACAAATATTTGTAAGAGTTATACCCCTTGTTAACTTTCAACCATTTGTAAGAGTTGTACCCCTTGTTAACTTCCAACCATTTGTAAGAGTTATGCCCCTTGTTACCTTCCAACCATTTTTAAGAGTTACACCCCTTGTTAACTTCCACTCATTTGTAAGAGTTGTACCCCTTGTTAACTTTCAACCATTTGTAAGAGTTGTACCCCTTGTAAACTTTCAATCATTTGTAAGAGTTTTGCCTCTTGTTACTTTCCAACCATTTGTAAGAGTTGAACCCCTTGTTAACTTCCAACCATTTGTAAGAGTTATGCCCCTTGTACCCTTATAACCATTTGTAAGAGTTACACCCCTTATTAACTTTCAACCGTTTGTAAGAGTTGTACCCTTTGTTAACTTACAACCATTTGTAAGAGTTATACCCCTTGTTAACTTTCAACCATTTGTAAGAGTTGTACCCCTTGTTAACTTCCAACCATTTGTAAGAGTTATGCCCCTTGTTACCTTCCAACCATTTTTAAGAGTTACACCCCTTGTTAACTTCCACTCATTTGTAAGAGTTGTACCCCTTGTTAACTTTCAACCATTTGTAAGAGTTGTACCCCTTGTAAACTTTCAATCATTTGTAAGAGTTATGCCCCTTGTTACCTTCCAACCATTTTTAAGAGTTACACCCCTTGTTAACTTCCACTCATTTGTAAGAGTTGTACCCCTTGTTAACTTTCAACCATTTGTAAGAGTTGTACCCCTTGTTAACTTCCAACCATTTGTAAGAGTTATGCCCCTTGTTACCTTCCAACCAGTTGTAAGAGTTACACCCCTTGTTAACTTCCACCCATTTGTAAGAGTTGTACCCCTTGTTAACTTTCAACCATTTGTAAGAGTTGTACCCCTTGTAAACTTTCAATCATTTGTAAGAGTTATGCCCCTTGTACCCTTATAATCATTTGTAAGAGTTACACCCCTTATTAACTGTCAACCATTTGTAAGAGTTGTACCCTTTGTTAACTTTCAACCATTTGTAAGAGTTGTACCCTTCGTTAACTTTCAACCATTTGTAAGAGTTGTACCCCTTGTTAACTTCCAACCATTTGTAAGAATTGTGCCTTTTTTGAAACTAGAATTAAAAAATCATATGCAAACATAAATGATGTAACGTCTTTTCACAATGGCATCATGAAGTTGTAAGAGTTATGCCCCTTGTAACCTTCCAACCATTTGTATAAGTTATGCCCCTTGTTACCTTCCAACCATTTGTATGAATTATACCCCTTGTACCTTTATAACCATTTGTAAGAGTTACACCCCTTGTTAACTTTCAACCATTTTTAAGAGTTGTACCCCTTGTTAACTTTCAACCATTTGTAAGAGTTGAACCCCTTGTTAACTTCCAACCATTTGTAAGAGTTATGCCCCTTGTACCCTTATAACCATTTGTAAGAGTTACACCCCTTATTAACTTTCAACCATTTGTAAGAGTTGTACCCTTTGTTAACTTACAACCATTTGTAAGAGTTATACCCCTTGTTAACTTTCAACCATTTGTAAGAGTTGTACCCCTTGTTAACTTCCAACCATTTGTAAGAGTTATGCCCCTTGTTACCTTCCAACCATTTTTAAGAGTTACACCCCTTGTTAACTTCCACTCATTTGTAAGAGTTGTACCCCTTGTTAACTTTCAACCATTTGTAAGAGTTGTACCCCTTGTAAACTTTCAATCATTTGTAAGAGTTTTGCCTCTTGTTACTTTCCAACCATTTGTAAGAGTTGAACCCCTTGTTAACTTCCAACCATTTGTAAGAGTTATGCCCCTTGTACCCTTATAACCATTTGTAAGAGTTACACCCCTTATTAACTTTCAACCATTTGTAAGAGTTGTACCCTTTGTTAACTTACAACCATTTGTAAGAGTTATACCCCTTGTTAACTTTCAACCATTTGTAAGAGTTGTACCCCTTGTTAACTTCCAACCATTTGTAAGAGTTATGCCCCTTGTTACCTTCCAACCATTTTTAAGAGTTACACCCCTTGTTAACTTCCACTCATTTGTAAGAGTTGTACCCCTTGTTAACTTTCAACCATTTGTAAGAGTTGTACCCCTTGTAAACTTTCAATCATTTGTAAGAGTTATGCCCCTTGTTACCTTCCAACCATTTTTAAGAGTTACACCCCTTGTTAACTTCCACTCATTTGTAAGAGTTATACCCCTTGTTAACTTTCAACCATTTGTAAGAGTTGTACCCCTTGTTAACTTTCAACCATTTGTAAGAATTGTGCCTTTTTTGAAACTAGAATTAAAAAAATCATATGCAAACATAAAAGATGTAACGTCTTTTCACAATGGCATCATGAAGTTATATTATTTACAGAACTAGTGTTTAGTGAATATTAATAAATAAATTTGTCTTTGCTTTATTTCAAAAGTAAGGAGTCAAAGGTCAGACTTACTTGATCTTCATATTATGTAAATAAAACATAAACATACTTTCATCATAAACTTTGTTGATTACGTTGGATTTAGTCGGGGCTTGAAATTTCTTATAATAGTATTATAATATTAATTATTGAAATCAAAGAAATATTAAGGTCAGTTTCTTAAAATCTTACTAGTACTGAGCAAAATGTTCACTTGTCATGGCGAGTGGACAAGCAAATTTTCCAGCTCTGTGATTAGTCATACTAAAATACCCTGTATTAAACATGAATTTGTTTATGAGTGTTTGACTTCATTTATGTATATGTATACATTTACTGGTGGTATAAATATTGTTGTTTTCATTTCAAAAGATTCTGTGACAGCAAGCTGTTTATGCTACAGTATACATTAAAATAGGCAAAATCATGAAAGTTACAATTTTATGTTACTTTGCATAAAATCTTTCCTAAAAAAGGAATAATGAAGCGAAAGCGAACAAAATGAACAGCAGCGGCTACATTTTATTTCCAAGTTTTGTTACCTTCATGTCTCTAGAACAAAGCAGAGGTGAATGCCAAAGACAGCAACGACAGGACAGCCCTACATGTGGCCGTGTCACAGAGTCACAAACGTATGGTGGAACTTCTTCTTACACATGGTCAGTACAAGTGAATATTGTGTATACAATATCAAAGATATCTTTACTTCCAATCCTTTCAGAAATACAAATCCAATTCTTTCTTTCCACAATGGAATTCTCTACAAAATAAGATAATTCCAAACAAAATGTATTTGAAATTGTTGAAGTACAAAATTTATATGCTGAAAAACAAAAGAAAAGTACTTGAAAATTTACTTCAAACTGCAATATTTTAAAATCAAGATCATTTTGCATGTTTAAAACATTATGAAATTTTTATGGATACATACACCTTACACTTTATGTGTTCTTTATGTATTTCAGTAAATCTGAATGATTGCTTTGCTAAATTATTAATTTTTCACATAGTGTACATTTAGTAGAGAGATGCAAGTTTCCTCTCCTTCCATATAAATCCTTGACTTACAATATGATTATTGTTTTAAAGTTATTAAAAAAATAGTTTGATTTATTTCATCATGTATTACTGTAATATTATTCAACTTTTAGAATTGAGTATTTGTTTATATCAGTTTATTTTAACTGAATTGCGAGTTAATTGATTGAATATTTAGCATCATTTTTATGCCATTGAGGGCTAACAGATGATCAGTTAACCTAACCACTGTTTCCTGGGATTAACCAGTACTTGAGAACACCCCATCTCCGCAAGTAACTGATAACTTCCCCTCTTGAATCAGCAGTGAGAGACGAATGATAATGAGACACAATGTCATATCAATCATCACAAAGACTGTTGCTGTGCGAGGATTCAAACTCATGACCCCTGGATTGATAGTTGGACATGTAACTGACTGAGCTGTTCGGGCCCAGCTGAATTGCGAGTTAAGGTCAGCTTATATGAATGACCCTCGAGTTTGTTTTCCGGGTAGATTGACTACAGAGTTGTTTTTGAGAGGTCAGTGAGTTGAACCTTATATCAAACCTGGGACCTCTTGTGTGAATGGTCAGCACTGTATCCACTACACCACCCACCACCCCATAAGGCTTTACCGTAAAACGTGTCATCATTTATATCACTTCTTATACACCAGTCGTTTGTAACCTCTGCCCTCTCCAGGACAGAAATACGAGACGTAGCTCAGACTTTCCTCTCTGCAGAGCTTCGGAAAGGCACTGCCCTGTAGAAACACTTTGCTGGTACCCTGCTAAAAGCATATTACCCAAATGTAGACAATTTAAGGGCATGTTACTCAGACAATATTTATATAATTTGGCCAGTTCAAGAGAGGAAGCACTGATATAATCATTAAAGAATCTTACATGGGTTAGAAAATTCGTCCCAAGGTATGAATGTTTTTGGATGGATAGAGGCTCTGTAGAGTTCCTGCAAAAACAGGTATCCAAAAGTACAAAGGTATCTACCTGAACAGAAAAAGCGATGTAAGATTTTTTTCTTGCACACAAACAGATTGACTACTTATTTTGATTTATATAATTATTATTATTATTTAACCATGATGGCTTTTAAGATGTCAAACAAGACACATTATGACATATGTTTTAACACAACATGTCATAAATTGTTCCAACGTCACAGCAGGGTAGGATGAATGCATGGAGGGGCTGTAGGATGAAAATTCTGTACCTGGTAAAAATACATGGAAATCCTTGTTTTGTATGCAAGAATGAATAAATCCCCACTTCCACAGCATGTTTGGATTGATTATTATGTGGTAAGAGACTGGTATTATAGCTCTGCTGTCAACTGCTTTGTCAGACTAAAAAAGATTTCCCGCTTAAAATTGCAACATATTTGTGGCATATCAAACGAGTGGTGTAATTGAAAAAGGACAAGACAGGCAGAAAAAGTAATGCTGAAACGTTTGAATTTTTATAATAATTCTGTCCCTACAGATTGTAAGGTAGACACACAGGACAAAGACGGGAACACGGCCTTGCATGTAGCCCAGATCAGCAGGGCTCTACCAGATCAGGTAAATTAACTGCCGATCATAAATACATGTATATATCTGATATTTTTTGCATTGATAGCTACTACACTCCTCATACCATCATTTTGTAATTTTTTTTCTGCATAATTCTCTTGTTACAAAAAAATATCTTTCTCCAAAACTAAAGTTTTCTGGCGAATATATTTTATATGTAGTATAGATAAGTCCATGGTCCTTTGCCCTTTATCATGTTTGTTCAAATCATGACCTTTGGCTTATATTTGACCTTGCCCCTGGAAAGAAATAGAGAATAAGTAAAAAAATCGTCTCCTTAAAGCTATCATATATTAAGGGGTCAGGAAGGCCCCAGAAGGGTACAAATTGGGAATTACTAAATTCGTTTTCTTAAGAACCGGTATGTCAGATTTGTTCATATTTTACATAAATGATCCCTATGTGTAGGGGTTTGATTGCAGATAAGAATTTAATGGCTAAAATTTATAATGGCCCTGTAAGGGGACTTAGAATTTTACATAGGGATACTATGGGAAAACAGATAATTATCTTTTTCTTTCATCTGTTCTGAAACAACTAGGCCAGTTATGTCAGATTTGTTCATATTTTACATAAATTATCCCTATGTGTAGGGGTTTGATTGCAGATAAGAATTTAAGGGCTAAAATTTATAGGGGCCCTGTAAGGGGACTTAGAATTTTACATAGGGATACTATGGGAAAACAGAAAATTCTCTTTTTCTTTCATCTGTTTTGAAACCACTAGTCCAGTTAAACTGAAACTTCACATGGGTGTTTCTATTGCATAGGAGACTATACCGAAGATTTTTTTTTTCGATCTGAAATTCAAGATGGCCACCATTACTAAAAATAGTCCAAAACTTAAAAATCTTCTTCTAATGAATGGCCAAACAGATTTTCAAAATGTTTATGTAGTAATGATGACCAACTATAGTTTTGTTAGATTTGTTCAAATGGTGTCCCTAGGGTTAAAAATGACCCTGCCCCGAGAGTTCAATTAAGGGACACATGTCAATATAATATTTTTATTTTTTTTTTTAAATGGAAATAATTTTGCCTATATTTTCACTTAATCATTGCTAGGTGAAGGAGGTTAAGATTTGTAAAAATGGCTGGGTTCCACTGTCTTAAGGGGTCAGGAGGGGCTACAGAAGGGTACAAATTGGGAATTATTAAATTTGTTTTCTTAAGAACCTGTATGTCAGATTTGTTCATATTTTGCATAAATTATCCCTATGTGTAGGGGTTTGATTGCAGATAAGAATTTAGGGGCTAAAATTTATAGGGACCCTGTAAGGGGACTTAGAATTTTACATAGGGATACTATGGTAAAACAGATAATTCTCTTTTTCTTTCATCTGTTCTGAAACAACTAGGCCAGTTATGTCAGATTTGTTCATATTTTGCATAAATTATCCCTATGTGTAGGGGTTTGATTGCAGATAAGAATTTACGGGCTAAAATATATAGGGGCCCTGTAAGGGAACTTTGAATTTTACATAGGGATACTGTGGGAAAACAGAAAATTCTCTTTTTTTTCATTTATTCTGAAACCACTAGACCAATTAAACTGAAATGGATGTTTCTGTTGCATAGAAGACTATACAAAAGATTTATTTTTTCTATCTAAAATTCAAGATGGCTGATGTTTCTATTGCATAGTAGAATTTCAAAAAGTGCTATGGCCACTACGAGTCAGTAGAGCGTCCTTAGGCCCTCTTGGCCTCTTGTTTTCCTTTTAAATCATGACCCATGAGTCATATTTTGGCCCATCCTGGTAATAAAACTCTTTTGTAGAAAAACTTACAAAAAAGACATGCATAGAATACAAATAATGAAACTATATTATATCAATGCACAGATTGCCAGGTTGCTTGGTGTGGCAATTAAGAATGATGATACCGGCATACAGATTTCCTGTCTACTGCTGGAGGCACGTGCTAGCGTAGAAATCAAGAACAAGAAAGGACATACCCCTCTAGACCTGTGTACAGATGTGGCTACGAAGGAGTTCCTACAGAGGTTTGTATGTCTTGAAGGTCCAAAATTTCTACATGAGCAGAGAGTAATGTAGGAGCAATTAATATACAACAGCTGTTTTCTTGACCTGTCTGTTATGGTACAGTGTTCTAAAATACACTGTTACTCTGCTGCTGAAATGTGTATAAACACAGATCAATGTGTGTTTACAATTTAGAGTGCATGACCTCACTAGTGCCTCCCTAGAAATTTAAATTTTTGACAGTTGGCTGTATTATCAAACTGCATATAACATTCTCTGAAAATATATTTTTGCCAATTAAATGCATTAAAAATAATCTAGTAGTATGCAAAATTATAATAAAATCAATGCAGGGGTGATTTTTAAATTTTGAAATAGGGTTCTGATTTGAACAATGTATAGAATTATTTAAAACGTGCCCCAGAGCCGTCTTGCGCCTTTAATATCTCAGTTGGGGCTTTAAATAGTAGTCATTATCATCTGGACACATGTTCACTAAGCATCTTAGTTCGTAAAAGGTCTGACTATCAAATCTAAATGGGAAAGTTCTTGGTTACTTTCGGGGATGAGTATGCTCGAGTATGGAATTTTATCCATCTTGTAAAATTTGCAGAAGGGATTTTTGTGCATGGCTCCTTGTAAAAATTTGAGAGAGATTTTGTCCATACATACACATATGAACAGGAGGGTTTTTGTCCAGGAGAGATTTTGTTTGTATACCAAATGTATTTACTTGAACATTTACTGACATGTTGTCCATTTTCTGGCTCTACAGGCATTGTCCATTGTCTGTTGTCAGTTGTTATTTGTTCATTCACTGGGACAGACCTATATGGACCTCTTGTTTAGTAGCTAGACATAAGGTTGTAGCTTTTTTTTAAAGCAGGATTTTCTTCATTATCTGACACTTGACTTTATTAAATATTCTGTGAGATTTCCTGTTATATGCGTTTGGTTTTAAATGGATATTAAATAGATGAGAATAGACCATTGTATTTGAATTGAAAAAATCAGATATGCTTTAGAGTCTATAACGTTTTATTTCTGTCATTTATAACGACAGACTGTCCAAGCAGGCAGCTAAGATGTCTTTTGCAACTTCAACCAAAGGTGTGATGCTCCCCACCCACTGGACTCCTATGGCAAAGACAGACACTATGCTGAAGGTGGTACTTGATACATCTAATGGTCTACTCCAGAAGGAGTTCCAGGAAGTCAGGAACAGGTTCTGTCGTACTCTTCCACAAGCGAGGATTTTACAAATTGAGCGGGTCCAGAACAAGTTCTTGTGGGAACATTACTATATGTAAGTTCATTGTATGACAGTTGTGCAGTCTTATTAGCTCAGTCGGACGAGCATGAGACTTCTAATCTCGGCGTTGTAGGTAGCTTCCCAGGGCTTGCCAACTGAAAATACTAACAGTCATTTGGATGGGACTTTAAACTGAGGGCCATTGTGACAGTGCTATACACCAAGCACACTAAAGTACCAGATAAAACTTATGATGAGTTTCTTTCTTTATCCTGCACTATCTCCCACACACCTAAAGAGCTGAACACTTTCCTCGGGGCATCTCCGGTATGGGAAACTGGTGGCGATGTAAAATAAGCTTATATATGAGGGGCATTTATTACATTTTGTCACTAATGGCCTTCCGTAGAGAAAATATTACAGAAGAACATGAAAAACTTGTGCAACTGTTTGGGGATGTTTATTCAATACACCTGTGAATTCTCAATTTAATCTGATTATAATTGACAAAGATATTTATTGTTGAAATATACACACTCATGTTCAGTGGCTATATTTCAATGTCATAATGAAACCTGAAAGAAAATGAGAAATAGGGGCTTACATTAAAGCCTTATTTCTTTGCAGTTATTGCCAAAAGAGATTTATTCTGAATTGTGTCGTATACATGATAGTTCTACCGTAACATTAAGAATAGCTTTTCGTTGAGATAAGAAAATGAAGGGGGGTCAGCATTTTTGAACGTGCTGACTGGAAATGAATCTTGTGTTTATTATTCTGAGCCCCAACGGCGCATCAATAACAAACAATGTCTTGGTAAAAAACAGGCTAGGGTGCTCATAGCAAAGAGGACAAGAAGCTTCAAGAAAGTTTTATATGCCATATTCTTCAATTCTAGTTATCTTGTTGTACAAAATCCTGGCAAAGAGGGTAGAATAATTATAGGCAAATTTTACAAAGTAAAGTACTTAAATCTGTCAAAAAGTTTTATCAAAATAAAAAGTTAAGGTTTGGAAGGCATACAGCTTATTCATGATAATGCTCCTGCCCACAAAAATAAAAGTGTACAATTTTTCTTAGAACAACAAAAGGTTATTCAGGTTGAACACCCCCCCCCCCCCCCTCCCTTTCTCCCTGACTTAAGTCCCTGTGACCTTTTCCCATGCTAAAAAAATGCTTACAGGTTAACACTATGCTATTAGAAATGCCTTTGGGTCTGCAATTTTTCAATGTCTGAACAGTATACCAATGGGAGACAACTTTGCGGCATTTAGGTTTTAGACAGCAAGACTTCAAAAGTATCTATTTGTGCGGGGGTGGAGGGGGGGGGGATACTTTGAAGGGTTGGCCTGAAAAAAATCCTGTTCCTGTGAAAATCTTAAATATTCAAAGACCAGTGACAAAATATATATTGAATGCCCCTCGTACAACAAAGATGTTGTCCTGTTAAATCCCAGTCTTTTTCAAGTCAAGTTTAGTTTAAACTTGTTTTATTTTACTTCGATTGCAAAACAAGTATAACTTTTACAAACCACACTCAAAATCTTCCTGGGTAGAACTATATATGCGGAAAAAGTGTCTTGCTCAAGTACATCTCAATAGCCATGGGGGAAGATCAAACTCAAGACTCTTGGATCATGGGTTTGGTAATATACCACTGGACCATGTGCTCCAGAAACAGTCTAAGTTGAATAAGTGCCTTTATCTGTTGTTGGAAGGTAGTATATAAGTTATTTTATTCTCAATATTTGAGAATTAACAAAATGAATTGTTTTATATTATAGCGTGCTAGATATGCTAAACAGCCCCTTATTGACAAAGGGATATCTATTAAAAAATGCAAAAATGATTTGTTGATTTGGGCTCAGGTTAGATAAAATAATTATCCTGCTTAAAATTACAACACATTTGCGATGTATCAAATGAGTTAACACATAACTTCACTGTCTGCTACTTCACTGTGTGCTACCTGAACTACTTGTTACATTCTTGGTAAATCTGCTGCTTGAGTTATAATATTCTTGCAATTTTGCTGCTTGATTTACTTGTCATGCTCGTACTATTTTTGTTACTTTAGTGGACTGTTATACTTAGATTGTCTCTGCTACAAGTTGTACTTGTTATGCCCATTCCATCTCTGCTGTGTATGTTACTTTCTATACCCATGCTAATTCTGCTACATGTGGTACTTGTTATGCACATTCCATCTCTGCTGTGTATGTTACTTTCTATACCCATGCTAATTCTGCTACATGTGGTACTTGTTATGCACATTCCATCTCTGCTGTGTATGTTACTTTCTATACCCATGCTAATTCTGCTACATGTGGTACTTGTTATGCACATTCCATCTCTGCTGTGTATGTTACTTTCTATACCCATGCTAATTCTGCTACATGTGGTACTTGTTATGTCCATGCCAACTCTGCTGCTTGAGTTACTTTCTATACCCATGCTAATTCTGCTACATGTGGTACTTGTTATGCCCATTCCATCTCTGCTGTGTATGTTACTTTCTATACCCATGCTAATTCTGCTACATGTGGTACTTGTTATGTCCATGCCATCTCTGCTGCTTGAGTTACTTTCTATACCCATGCTAATTCTGCTACATGTGGTACTTGTTATGCACATTCCACCTCTGCTGCTTGAGTTACTTTCTATACCCATGCTAATTCTGCTACATGTGGTACTTGTTATGTCCATGCCATCTCTGCTGCTTGAGTTACTTTCTATACCCATGCTAATTCTGCTACATGTGGTACTTGTTATGCACATTCCACCTCTGCTGCTTGAGTTACTTTCTATACCCATGCTAATTCTGCTACATGTGGTACTTGTTATGCCCATGCAATCTCTGCTGCTTGAGTTACTTTCTATACCCATGCTAGTTCTGCTACAAGTGGTACTTGTTATGCCCATTCCATCTCTGCTGCTTGAGTTACTTTCTATACCAATGCTAATTCTGCTACATGTGGTACATGTTATTCCCTATTCCATCTCTGCTGCTTGAGTTACTTTCTATACCCATGCTAATTCTGCTACATGTGGTACTTGTTATGCCCATGCCATCTCTGCTGCTTGAGTTACTTTCTATACCCATGCTAGTTCTGCTACATGTGGTACTTGTTATGCCCATGCCATCTCTGTTGCTTGAGTTACTTTCTATACCCATGCTAGTTCTGCTACAAGTGGTACTTGTTATGCCCATTCCATCTCTGCTGCTTAAGTTACTTTCTATACCCATGCTAATTCTGCTACATGTGGTACTTGTTATGCCCATGCTATCTCTGCTGCTTGAATTACTTTCTATACCCATGCTAATTCTGCTACATGTGGTACTTGTTATGCCCATTCCATATCTGCTGCTTGAGTTACTTTCTATACCCATGCTAATTCTGCTACAAGTGGTACTTGTTATGCTCATACCATCTCTGCTGCTTGAGTTACTTTTTATACCCATGCTAATTCTGCTACAAGTGGTATTTGTTATGCCCATTCCATCTCTGCTGCTTGAGTTACTTTTTATACCCATGCTAATTCTGCTAGAAGTGGTACTTGTTATGCCCATTCCATCTCTGCTGCTTGAGTTACTTTCTATACTCATGCTAATTCTGCTACATGTGGTACTTGTTATGCCCATGCCATCTCTGTTGCTTGAGTTACTTTTTATACCCATGCTAATTCTGCTACATGTGGTACTTGTTATGCCCATGCCATCTTTGCTGCTTGAGTTACTTTCTATACCCATGCTAATTCTGCTACAAGTGGTACTTGTTAAGCCCACGCCATCTCTGCTGCTTGAGTTGTTTTCTATACCCATGCTAATTCTGCTACATGTGGTACTTGTTATGCCCATGCCATCTCTGCTGCTTGAGTTACTTTCTATACCCATGCTAATTCTGCAACATGTGGTACTTGTTATGCCCATGCCATCTTTGCTGCTTGAGTTACTTTCTATACCCATGCTAGTTCTGCTACAAGTGGTACTTGTTATGTCCATTCCGTCTCTGCTGTGTATGTTACTTTCTATACCCGTGCTAATTCTGCTACAAGTGGTACTTGTTATGCCCATGCCATCTCTGCTGCTTGAGTTACTTTCTATACCCATGCTAATTCTGCTACATGTGGTACTTGTTATGCCCATGCCATCTTTGCTGCTTGAGTTACTTTCTATACCCATGCTAGTTCTGCTACAAGTGGTACTTCTTATGTCCATTCCGTCTCTGCTGTGTATGTTACTTTCTATACCCATGCTAATTCTGCTACAAGTGGTACTTGTTATGCCCATGCCATCTCTGCTGCTTGAGTTACTTTCTATACCCATGCTAGTTCTGCTACATGTGGTACTTGTTATGTCCATTCCATCTCTGCTGCTTGAGTTACTTTCTATACCAATGCTAATTCTGCTACAAGTGGTACTTGTTATGTCCATGCCATCTCTGCTGCTTGAGTAACTTTCTATACCTATGCTGATTCTGCTACATGTGGTACTTGTTATGCCCATGCCATCTCTGCTGCTTGAGTTACTTTCTATACCCATGCTAGTTCTACTACAAGTGGTACTTGTTATGCCCATGCCATCTCTGCTGCTTGAGTTACTTTTTATACCAATGCTAGTTCTACTACAAGTGGTACTTGTTATGCCCATGCCATCTCTGCTGCTTAAGTTACTTTCTATACCCATGCTAGTTCTGCTACATGTGGTACTTGTTATGCCCATGCCATCTCTGCTGCTTGAGTTACTTTCTATACCCATGCTAGTTCTGCTACATGTGGTACTTGTTATGTCCATGCCATCTCTGCTGCTTGAGTTACTTTCTATACCCATGCTAGTTCTGCTACATGTGGTACTTGTTATGTCCACACCATCTCTGCTGCTTCAGTTACTTTCTATACCTATGCTAATTCTGCTACATGTGGTACTTGTTATGCCAATGCCATCTCTGCTGCTTGAGTTACTTTCTATACCCATGCTAGTTCTGCTACATGTGGTACTTGTTATGTCCATTCCATCTCTGCTGCTTGAGTTACTTTCTATACCCATGCTTATTCTGCTACATGTGGTACTTGTTATGTCCATTCCATCTCTGCTGCTTGAGTTACTTTCTATACCATTGCTAGTTCTACTACAAGTGGTACTTGTTATGCCCATGCCTTCCTGCTGCTTGAGTTACTTTCTATACCCGTGCTAGTTCTGCTACAAGTGGTACTTGTTATGACCATGCCATCTCTGCTGCTTGAGTTACTTTCTATACCCATGCTTATTCTGCTACCAGTGGTACTTGTTATGCCCATACCGTCTCTGCTGCTCGAGTTACTTTCTATACCCATGCTTATTCTGCTACATGTGGTACTTGTTATGTCCATTCCATCTCTGCTGCTTGAGTTACTTTCTATACCCATGCTAGTTCTACTACAAGTGGTACTTGTAATGCCCATGCCTTCCTGCTGCTTGAGTTACTTTGTATACCCGTGCTAGTTCTGCTACAAGTGGTACTTGTTATGACCATGCCATCTCTGCTGCTTGAGTTACTTTCTATACCAATGCTAGTTCTGCTACATGTGGTACTTGTTATGCCCATGCCATCTCCGCTGCTTGAGTTACTTTCTATACCTATGCTAGTTCTGCTACATGTGGTGCTTGTTATGTCCATGCCATCTCTGCTGCTTGAGTTACTTTCTGTACCCATGCTAGTTCTGCTACAAGTGGTACTTGTTATGCCCATGCCATCTCTGCTGCTTGAGTTACTTTCTGTACACATGCTAGTTCTGCTGCATGTGGTACTTGTTATGCCCATGCCATCTCTGCTGCTTGAGTTACTTTCTATACCCATGCTAGTTCTGCTGCATGTGGTACTTGTTATGCCCATGCCATCTCTGCTGCTTGAGTTTCTTTCTATACCCATGCTAGTTCTGCTACATGTGGTACTTGTTATGCCCATGCCATCTCTGCTGCTTGAGTTACTTTCTATACCCATGCTAGTTCTGCTACATGTGGTACTTGTTTTTCCCATGCCATCTCTGCTGCTTGAGTTACTTTCTATACCCATGCTAGTTCTGCTACATGTGGTACTTGTTATGCCCATGCCATCTCTGCTGCTTGAGTTACTTTCTATACCCATGCTAGTTCTGCTACATGTGGTACTTGTTATGCCCATGCCATCTCTGCTGCTTGAGTTACTTTCTATACCCATGCTAGTTCTGCTACATGTGGTACTTGTTATGCCCATGCTATCTCCACTGCTTGAGTTACTTTCTATACCTATGCTAATTCTGCTACATGTGGTGCTTGTTATGTCCATGCCATCTCTGCTGCTTGAGTTATTTTCTATACCCATGCTAGTTCTGCTGCAAGTGGTACTTGTTATGTCCATGCCATCTCTGCTGCTTGAGTTACTTTCTATACCCATGCTAGTTCTGCTACAAGTGGTACTTGTTATGTCCATGCCATCTCTGCTTCTTGAGTTACTTTCTATACCCATGCTAGTTCTGCTACAAGTGGTACTTGTTATGCCCATGCCATCTCTGCTGCATGAGTTACTTTCTATACCCATGCTTGTTCTGCTACATGTGGTACTTGTTATGCCCATTCCATCTCTGCTGCTTGAGTTACTTTCTATACCCATGCTAGTTCTGCTACATGTGGTACTTGTTATGCCCATGTCATCTCTGCTGCTTGAGTAACTTTCTATACCCATGCTAGTTCTGCTACATGTGGTACTTGTTATGCCCATGCCATCTCCGCTGCTTGAGTTACTTTCTATACCTATGCTAATTCTGCTACATGGGTACTTGTTATGTCAATGCCATCTCTGCTGCTTGAGTTACTTTCTATACCCATGCTAGTTCTGCTACAAGTGGTACTTGTTATGTCCATGCCATCTCTGCTGCTTGAGTTACTTTCTATACCCATGCTAGTTCTGCTACATGTGGTACTTGTTATGTTCATGCCCCATGCCATCTCTGCTGCTTGAGTTACTTTCTATACGCATGCTAGTTCTGCTACATGTGGTACTTGTTATGCCCATGCCATCTTCGCTGCTTGAGTTACTTTCTATACCTATGCTAATTCTACTACATGTGGTACTTGTTATGCCCATGCCATCTCTGCTGCTTGAGTTACTTTCTATACCCATGCTAGTTCTGCTACAAGTGGTACTTGTTATGTCCATGCCATCTCTGCTGCTTGAGTTACTTTCTATACCCATGCTAGTTCTGCTACATGTGGTATTTGTTATGCCCATGCCATCTCTGCTGCTTGAGTTACTTTCTATACCCATGCTAATTTTGCTACAAGTGGTACTTGTTATGCCCATGCCATCTCTGCTGCTTGAGTTCCTTTCTATATCCATGTTAATTCTGCTACATGTGGTACTTGTTATGCCCATGCCATCTCAGCTGGTTGAGTTACTTTCTATTCCCATGCTAGTTCTGCTACATGTGGTACTTGTTATGTCTATGCCATCTCTGCTGCTTGAGGTACTTTCTATACCCATGCTTATTCAGCTACATGTGGTACTTGTTATGCCCATGCCATCTCTGCTGCTTGACTTACTTTCTATACCCATGCTAATTCTGCTACATGTGGTACTTGTTAGGTCCATGCCATCTCTGCTGCTTGAGTTACTTTCTATACCCATGCTAGTTCTGCTACATGTGGTACTTGATATGCCCATGCCATCTCTGCTGCTTGAGTTACTTTCTATACCCATGCTAGTTCTGCTACATGTGGTACATGTTATGTCCATGCCATCTTCGCAGCTTGAGTTACTTTCTATACCCATGCTAGTTCTGCTACATGTGGTAATTGTTATGTCCATTCCATCTCTGCTGCTTGAGTTACTTTCTATACCCATGCTTATTCTGCTACATGTGGTACTTGTTATGTCCATTCCATCTCTGCTGCTTGAGTTACTTTCTATACCCATGCTAGTTCTACTACAAGTGGTACTTGTTATGCCCATGCCTTCCTGCTGCTTGAGTTACTTTCTTTACCCGTGCTAGTTCTGCTACAAGTGGTACTTGTTATGCCCATGCCATCTCTGCTGCTTGAGTTTCTTTCTATACCCATGCTAGTTCTGCTACATGTGGTACTTGTTATGCCCATGCCATCTCTGCTGCTTGAGTTACTTTCTATACGCATGCTAGTTCTGCTACATGTGGTACTTGTTATGACCATGCCATCTCTGCTGCTTGAGTTACTTTCTATACCAATGCTAGTTCTGCTACATGTGGTACTTGTTATGCCCATGCCATCTCCGCTGCTTGAGTTACTTTCTATACCAATGCTAATTCTGCTACATGTGGTGCTTGTTATGTCCATGCCATCTCTGCTTCTTGAGTTACTTTCTATACCCATGTTAGTTCTGCTACAAGTGGTACTTGTTATGCCCATGCCATCTCTGCTGCTTGAGTTACTTTCTATACCCATGCTAATTCTGCTACATGTGGTACTTGTTATGCCCATGTCATCTCTGCTGCTTGAGTTACTTTCTATACCCATGCTTGTTCTGCTACATGTGGTACTTGTTATGCCCATGCCATCTCTGCTGCTTGAGTTACTTTCTATACCCATGCTAGTTCTGCTACATGTGGTACTTGTTATGCCCATGCCATCTCTGCTGCTTGAGTTACTTTCTATACCCATGCTAGTTCTGCTACATGTGGTACTTGTTTTGCCCATGCCATCTCTGCTGCTTGAGTTACTTTCTATACCCATGCTAGTTCTGCTACGTGTGGTACTTGTTATGCCCATGTCATCTCTGCTGCTTGAGTTACTTTCTATACCCATGCTAGTTCTGCTACATGTGGTACTTGTTATGCCCATTCCATCTCTGCTGCTTGAGTTACTTTCTATACCCATGCTTGTTCTGCTACATGTGGTACTTGTTATGCCCATGCCATCTCCACTGCTTGAGTTACTTTCTATACCTATGCTAATTCTGCTACATGTGGTGCTTGTTATGTCCATGCCATCTCTGCTGCTTGAGTTACTTTCTATACCCATGCTAGTTCTGCTGCAAGTGGTACTTGTTATTTCCATGCCATCTCTGCTGCTTGAGTTACTTTCTATACCCATGCTAGTTCTGCTACAAGTGGTACTTGTTATGTCCATGCCATCTCTGCTTCTTGAGTTACTTTCTATACCCATGCTAGTTCTGCTACATGTGGTACTTGTTATGCCAATGCCATCTCTGCTGCATGAGTTACTTTCTATACCCATGCTTGTTCTGCTACATGTGGTACTTGTTATTCTCATGCCATCTCTGCTGCTGGAGTTACTTTCTATACCCATGCTAGTTCTGCTACATGTGGTACTTGTTATGCCCATGCCATCTCTGCTGCTTGAGTAACTTTCTATACCCATGCTAGTTCTGCTACATGTGGTACTTGTTATGCCCATGCCATCTCCGCTGCTTGAGTTACTTTCTATACCTATGCTAATTCTGCTACATGTGGTACTTGTTATGTCAATGCCATCTCTGCTGCTTGAGTTACTTTCTATACCCATGCTAGTTCTGCTACAAGTGGTACTTGTTATGTCCATGCCATCTCTGCTGCTTGAGTTACTTTCTATACCCATGCTAGTTCTGCTACAAGTGGTACTTGTTATGTCCATGCCATCTCTGCTGCTTGAGTTACTTTCTATACCCATGCTAGTTCTGCTACATGTGGTACTTGTTATGTTCATGCCCCATGCCATCTCTGCTGCTTGAGTTACTTTCTATACGCATGCTAGTTCTGCTACATGTGGTACTTGTTATGCCCATGCCATCTCTGCTGCTTGAGTTACTTTCTATACCCATGCTTGTTCTGCTACATGTGGTACTTGTTATGCCCATGCCATCTCCACTGCTTGAGTTACTTTCTATACCTATGTTAATTCTGCTACATGTGGTGCTTGTTATGTCCATGCCATCTCTGCTGCTTGAGTTACTTTCTATACCCATGCTAGTTCTGCTGCAAGTGGTACTTGTTATTTCCATGCCATCTCTGCTGCTTAAGTTACTTTCTATACCCATGCTAGTTCTGCTACAAGTGGTACTTGTTATGTCCATGCCATCTCTGCTTCTTGAGTTACTTTCTATACCCATGCTAGTTCTGCTACAAGTGGTACTTGTTATGCCCATGCCATCTCTGCTGCATGAGTTACTTTCTATACCCATGCTTGTTCTGCTACATGTGGTACTTGTTATGCCCATGCCATCTTTGCTGCTGGAGTTACTTTCTATACCCATGCTAGTTCTGCTACATGTCGTACTTGTTATGCCCATGCCATCTCTGCTGCTTGAGTAACTTTCTCTACCCATGCTAGTTCTGCTACATGTGGTACTTGTTATGCCCATGCCATCTCCGCTGCTTGAGTTACTTTCTATACCTATGCTAATTCTGCTACATGTGGTACTTGTTATGTCAATGCCATCTCTGCTGCTTGAGTTACTTTCTATACCCATGCTAGTTCTGCTACAAGTGGTATTGTTATGTCCATGCCATCTCTGCTGCTTGAGTTACTTTCTATACCCATGCTAGTTCTGCTACATGTGGTACTTGTTATGTTCATGCCCCATGCCATCTCTGCTGCTTGAGTTACTTTCTATACGCATGCTTGTTCTGCTACATGTGGTACTTGTTATGCCCATGCCATCTCCGCTGCTTGAGTTACTTTCTATACCTATGCTAATTCTGCTACATGTGGTACTTGTTATGTCCATGCCATCTCTGCTGCTTGAGTTACTTTCTATACCCATGCTAGTTCTGCTACAAGTGGTACTTGTTATGTCCATGCCATCTCTGCTGCTTGAGTTACTTTCTATACCCATGCTAGTTCTGCTACATGTGGTACTTGTTATGCCCATGCCATCTCCGCTGCTTGAGTTACTTTCTATACCAATGCTAATTTTGCTACATGTGGTGCTTGTTATGTCCATGCCATCTCTGCTGCTTGAGTTACTTTCTATACCCATGCTAGTTCTGCTACAAGTGGTACTTGTTATGCCAATGCCATCTCTGCTGCTTGAGTTACTTTCTATACCCATGCTAATTCTGCTACATGTGGTACTTGTTATGCCCATGTCATCTCTGCTGCTTGAGTTACTTTCTATACCCGTGCTAGTTCTGCTACATGTGGTACTTGTTATGCCCATGCCATCTCTGCTGCTTGAGTTACTTTCTATACCCATGCTAGTTCTGCTACATGTGGTACTTGTTATGCCCATGCCATCTCTGCTGCTTGAGTTACTTTCTATACCCATGCTAGTTCTGCTACATGTGTTACTTGTTTTGCCCATGCCATCTCTGCTGCTTGAGTTACTTTCTATACCCATGCTAGTTCTGCTACATGTGGTACTTGTTATGCCCATGTCATCTCTGCTGCTTGAGTTACTTTCTATACCCATGCTAGTTCTGCTACATGTGGTACTTGTTATGCCCATTCCATCTCTGCTGCTTGAGTTACTTTCTATACCCATGCTAGTTCTGCTACATGTGGTACTTGTTATGCCCATGCCATCTCCACTGCTTGAGTTACTTTCTATACCTATGTTAATTCTGCTACATGTGGTGCTTGTTATGTCCATGCCATCTCTGCTGCTTGAGTTACTTTCTATACCCATGCTAGTTCTGCTGCAAGTGGTACTTGTTATTTCCATGCCATCTCTGCTGCTTGAGTTACTTTCTATACCCATGCTAGTTCTTCTACAAGTGGTACTTGTTATGTCCATGCCATCTCTGCTTCTTGAGTTACTTTCTATACCCATGCTAGTTCTGCTACAAATGGTACTTGTTATGCCCATGCCATCTCTGCTGCATGAGTTACTGTCTATACCCATGCTTGTTCTGCTACATGTGGTACTTGTTATGCCCATGCCATCTTTGCTGCTGGAGTTACTTTCTATACCCATGCTAGTTCTGCTACATGTCGTACTTGTTATGCCCGTGCCATCTCTGCTGCTTGAGTAACTTTCTCTACCCATGCTCGTTCTGCTACATGTGGTACTTGTTATGCCCATGCCATCTCCGCTGCTTGAGTTACTTTCTATACCTATGCTAATTCTGCTACATGTGGTACTTGTTATGTCAATGCCATCTCTGCTGCTTGAGTTACTTTCTATACCCATGCTAGTTCTGCTACAAGTGGTACTTGTTATGTCCATGCCATCTCTGCTGCTTGAGTTACTTTCTATACCCATGCTAGTTCTGCTACATGTGGTACTTGTTATGTTCATGCCCCATGCCATCTCTGCTGCTTGAGTTACTTTCTATACGCATGCTAGTTCTGCTACATGTGGTACTTGTTATGCCCATGCCATCTCCGCTGCTTGAGTTACTTTCTATACCTATGCTAATTCTGCTACATGTGGTACTTGTTATGTCCATGCCATCTCTGCTGCTTGAGTTACTTTCTATACCCATGCTAGTTCTGCTACAAGTGGTACTTGTTATGTCCATGCCATCTCTGCTGCTTGAGTTACTTTCTATACCCATGCTAGTTCTGCTACATGTGGTACTTGTTATGCCCATGCCATCTCTGCTGCTTGAGTTACTTTCTATACCCATGCTAATTTTGCTACAAGTGGTACTTGTTATGCCCATGCCATCTCTGCTGCATGAGTTCCTTTCTATACCCATGTTAATTCTGCTACATGTGGTACTTGTTATGCCCATGCCATCTCAGCTGGTTGAGTTACTTTCTATGCCCATGCTAGTTCTGCTACATGTGGTACTTGTTATGTCCATGCCATCTCTGCTGCTTGAGTTACTTTCTATACCCATGCTTATTCAGCTACATGTGGTACTTGTTATGCCCATGCCATCTCTGATGCTTGAGTTACTTTCTATACCCATGCTAATTCTGCTACATGTGGTACTTGTTAGGCCCATGCCATCTCTGCTGCTTGAGTTACTTTCTATACCAATGCTAGTTCTGCTACATGTGGTACTTGTTATGCCCATGCCATCTCTGCTGCTTGAGTTACTTTCTATACCCATGCTAGTTCTGCTACATGTGGTACATGTTATGTCCATGCCATCTTCGCTGCTTGAGTTACTTTCTATACCCATGCTAATTCTGCTACATGTGGTACTTGTTATGCCCATGCCATCTCTGCTGCTTGAGTTACTTTCTATACCAATGCTAGTTCTGCTACATGTGGTACTTGTTATGCCCATGCCATCTCTGCTGCTTGAGTTACTTTCTATACCCATGCTAGTTCTGCTACATGTGGTACATGTTATGTCCATGCCATCTTCGCTGCTTGAGTTACTTTCTATACCCATGCTAATTCTGCTACATGTGGTACTTGTTATGCCCATGCCATAGCTGCTGCTTGAGTTACTTTCTATACCCATGCTAGTTCTGCTACATGTGGTACTTGTTATGTACATGCCATCTCTGCTGCTTGAGTTACTTTCTATACCCATGCTAGTTCTGCTACATGTGGTACTTGTTATGCCCATGCCATCTCTGCTGCTTGAGTTACTTTCTATACCCATGCTAGTTCTGCTACATGTGGTACTTGTTATGCCCCTGCCATCTCTGCTGCTTGAGTTGTTTTCTATACCCATGCTAATTCTGCTACAAGTGGTACTTGTTATGCCCATGCCATCCCCGCTGCTTGAGTTACTTTCTATACCCATGCTAGTTCTGCTACATGTGGTACTTGTTATGCCCAGGCCATCTGTGCTGCTTGAGTTACTTTCTATACCCATGCTAATTCTGCTACATGTGGTACTTGTTATGCCCATGCCATCTCTGCTGCTTGAGTTACTTTCTATACCCATGCTAGTTCTGCTACATGTGGTACTTGTTATGCCCATGCCATCTCTGCTACTTGAGTTACTTTCTATACCTATGCTAGTTCTGCTACAAGCGGTACTTGTTATGCCCATGTCATCTCTGCTGCTTGAGTTACTTTATATACCCATGCTAGTTCTGCTTCAAGCGGTACTTGTTATGCCCAGGCCATCATTGCTGCTTGAGTTACTTTCTATACCCATGGTAATTTTGCTACAAGTGGTACTTGTTATGCCCATGCCATCTCTGCTGCTTGAGTTACTTTCTATACCCATGCTAATTCTGCTACATGTGGTACTTGTTATGCCCATGCCATCTCTGCTGCATGAGTTCCTTTCTATACCCATTTTAATTCTGCTACATGTGGTACTTGTTATGCCCATGCCATCTCAGCTGGTTGAGTTATTTTCTATGCCCATGCTAGTTCTGCTACATGTGGTACTTGTTATGCCCATGCCATCTCTGCTGCTTGAGTTACTTTCTATACCCATGCTTATTCAGCTACATGTGGTACTTGTAATGCCCATGCCATCTCTGCTGCTTGAGTTACTTTCTATACCAATGCTAGTTCTGCTACATGTGGTACTTGTTATGCCCATGCCATCTCTGCTGCTTGAGTTACTTTCTATACCCATGCTAGTTCTGCTACATGTGGTACATGTTATGTCCATGCCATCTTCGCTGCTTGAGTTACTTTCTATACCCATGCTAATTCTGCTACATGTGGTACTTGTTATGCCCATGCCATCTCTGCTGCTTGAGTTACTTTCTATACCAATGCTAGTTCTGCTACATGTGGTACTTGTTATGCCCATGCCATCTCTGCTGCTTGAGTTACTTTCTATACCCATGCTAGTTCTGCAACATGTGGTACATGTTATGTCCATGCCATCTTCGCTGCTTGAGTTACTTTCTATACCCATGCTAATTCTGCTACATGTGGTACTTGTTATGCCCATGCCATATCTGCTGCTTGAGTTACTTTCTATACCCATGCTAGTTCTGCTACATGTGGTACTTGTTATGTACATGCCATCTCTGCTGCTTGAGTTACTTTCTATACCCATGCTAGTTCTGCTACATGTGGTACTTGTTATGCCCATGCCATCTCTGCTGCTTGAGTTACTTTCTATACCAATGCTAGTTCTGCTACATGTGGTACTTGTTATGCCCATGCCATCTCTGCTGCTTGAGTTGTTTTCTATACCCATGCTAATTCTGCTACAAGTGGTACTTTTTATGCCCATGCCATCCCAGCTGCTTGAGTTACTTTCTATACCCATGCTAGTTCTGCTACATGTGGTACTTGTTATGCCCAGGCCATCTGTGCTGCTTGAGTTACTTTCTATACCCATGCTAATTCTGCTACATGTGGTACTTGTTATGCCCATGCCATCTCTGCTGCTTTAGTTACTTTCTATACCCATGCTAGTTCTGCTACATGTGGTACTTGTTATGCCCATGCCATCTCTGCTACTTGAGTTACTTTCTATACCTATGCTAGTTCTGCTACAAGCGGTACTTGTTATGCCCATGTCATCTCTGCTGCTTGAGTTACTTTATATACCCATGCTAGTTCTGCTTCAAGCGGTACTTGTTATGCCCAGGCCATCATTGCTGCTTGAGTTACTTTCTATACCCATGCTAATTTTGCTACAAGTGGTACTTGTTATGCCCATGCCATCTCTGCTGCTTGAGTTACTTTCTATACCCATGCTAATTCTGCTACATGTGGTACTTGTTATGCCCATGCCATCTCTGCTGCTTGAGTTACTTTCTATACCCATGCTAGTTCTGCTACATGTGGTACTTGTTATGCCCATGCCATCTCTGCTGCTTGAGTTACTTTCTATACCCATGCTTATTCTGCTACATGTGGTACTTGTTATGCCCACGTCATCTCTGCTGCTTGAGTTACTTTCTATACCCATGCTTATTCTGCTACATGTGGTACTTGTTATGCCCGCGTCATCTCTGCTGCTTGAGTTGCTTTCTATTCCCATGCTTATTCTGCTTCATGTGGTACTTGTTATGCCCATGCCGTCTCTGCTGCTTGAGTTACTTTCTATACCCATGCTAATTCTGCTACATGTGGTACTTGTTATGCCCATGCCATCTCTGCTGCTTGAGTTACTTTCTATACCCATGCTAGTTCTGCTACATGTGGTGCTTGTTATGCCCATGCCATCTCTGCTGCTTGAGTTACTTCTCCCAGGCTCACCGTATTCAGGATAATCTCCCAGGCTCACTGTGTTCAGGGGAATCTCTCAGACTCACTGTTTTCAGAGGAACAACTCAGGTTCCCTGTGTTCTGGGGAACCTCTCAAGCTCACTGTGTTCAGGGGAATCTCTCAAGCTCACTTTGTTCAGCGGCATCTCTCAAGCTCACTGTGTACAGGGGAATCTCTCAAGCTCACTGTGTTCAGAGCAATCTCTCAGGCTCACTCTGTACAGGGGAATTTCTCAACTCACTGTGTTCAGGGGACTCTCTCTAGGTCACTTTGTTCAGGGGAATCTCTCAAGCTCACTGTGTTCAGGGCACTCGCTCAGGCTGACTGTGTACAGGGCAATTGCTCAAGCTCACTGTGTTGAGGGGAATTTCTCAAGCTCACTGTGTACAGGGGAATCTCTCAAGCTTACTTTGGTCAAGGGAATCTCTCAGACTCACTGTGTTCAGGGCAACTGCTCAGGCTCACTATGTTCAGGGGAATCTCTCAAGCTCACTGTGTTGAGGGGGATATCTCAAGCTCACTGTGTACAGGGGAATTTCTCAGACTCAGGAGAATATTTCAGGCTCACTGTGTTCAGAGAATCTCTGAGGCTCATTGTGTTCAGGGGAATCTCTCAGGCTCACTGTGTTGTAGGGGATCTCCTAGACTCACTGTGTTCAGGGGAATCTCTTAGACTCGCTGTGTTCAGATGAATCTCCAAGACTCAGTGTTCAGGGCTCATTGGGCAAAACCAGTACTAAGCATATGTAAATAAGTATGTTGATGAAGGACACAATACATGGCTGTGGCAGTAGTACAGGCTCTACGACACTTCTGTCTTGGACCTGATGCTCTTCAAATGCACCATTTTGGAAAAGACTGAAATTGTGTTTGTGAATTACAGACAGAACAAATCTTTTCTTACCATGCTGATCTTTTTTTCAGAATGAGGAGAAAAATGGAAGGTCAGAATGGCCAAGGTTGTGCAAATGAGCGCGATCTTTTCCACGGTACAAATCCCGAATTAGTTGATATCATCTGTAAAGACAATCTGGACCCAAGGTTGTCTGGAGAGAGGGTTGGTACCCTGTTTGGACAGGGCTCCTACTTTGCTACAGAGGCCAAATATTCTGATGGCTATGCCTCGGCAGATGACAACAAACACAAGTTCATCTTACAGTGTCGAGTGTTGACGGGAAAAATAACGCTCGGAGATCCTAGTTTCAGAAGGCCACCAAAAATAAATCATCGAGATCCCAGTTCTTTGCTGTATGATAGCTGTGTGGACTGTACAGATCGACCAAGAATATTTTGTTTGTTTGATTCAAATCAGTACTATCCAGAATATGTAATCAAATATCAGTGACACGATTAATAGATAGAGTGATATGACATGAGAAACATGATAAATTATTAGTTAGAGTGTATTGACATGATTAAAAGAATCAAGGTGTATTGACATAGTTAAAAAAATATATGGGTTATCGACAGAATTAAAAAGGATCAGAGTGATTGGCATAATTAAAACACGTTCAGAATGTATTGAACTTAACATTTGATAAAAAATCATTCAGAGTATATTGAAATAATCACCAACAAATAAACATTTGAGTGTATTGACATAATTCAAATACGTTCAGAGTGTATGGACATAAAAAAAGAAGAACCAGAGCGTGTTGACATGAATAAAAAAACATTCAGAGTATTGGAATTATCAAAAAAAAAACACATTTTGTGTGTAATGACAGAATTAAAAGGAAATCAGAGTGGTGTGATTAAAAAACAACAACAAAAAAAAACAAACATTCGAGTTTATTGACATAATAGAAAAAAATCAGAATGTATTGTAATTATCTAAAAAACATTTTGAGTGTATTGGCATCAATAAAAAAATCAAGAGTGTATTTAAATATTTAAAAAAAACACAACATTTTGCGTGTATTGACATAATCAAAAATCATTCAGGTGTATTGATCTTAACAAAAAACATTTTGACTGTATTGACATAATTAAAAAAAACGTTCAGAGTGTATTGACATTAATAAAAAAACATTCAGAGTGAAGTGAAATTATAAGAGAGAGAGAGATATTTTTACGGTTCTACTTTGATAAACATGTTTTTTTAGCTCGCCGGGACGAAGTCCAAGGAAAGCTATTGCCATGGCCCCGGCATCGTCGTCGGCGTCGTCTTCAGACACCCAGGTTAAGGTTATGCGTTTAAGATAAGTTAAGTTTAAGATATCTATGCAACCACTCATTGGATGTACGTTTAAGTTTAAGATATCCATGCAACGACTCATTGGATATGAATGAAACTTCGCATGTGTGTTCACCATCATCAGTAGAACACACACAGACAGACAATATCAATAGCTCTGGGTTGTATTTTGGCACAGTTATGGCCCTTTTTGGACTAAGACACCCAGGTTAAACTTTTGCATTTAGTTGCAGTCATTGCTAGTTAAACAAGGACAGATTATTAGAGATTTTGATCCGAATCATTGCGTGTTAAACAATGTTAAACAAGGACAGATTATTAGAGATTTTGATCCGAATCATTGCGTGTTAAAAAGGACAGATTATTAGAGATTTTGATCCGAATCATTGCGTGTTAAAAAGGACAGATTATTAGAGATTTTGATCCCAATCATTGCATGTTAAAAAAGGACAGATTATTAGAGATTTTGATCCCAATCACTGCTAGTTAAACAAGGACAGATTATTAGAGATTTTGATCCCAATCACTGCTAGTTAAACAAGGACAGATTATTATAGATTTTGATCCCAATCATTGCGTGTTAAACAAGGACAGATTGTTAGAGATTTTGATTCCAATCAATTGTGAGCTTAACAAGGACAGATTGCTAGAGGTTTTGATCCCAATCAATTGTTGGCTAAACAAGGACAGATTACTAGAGATTAAATCCCAATCACCTGCGATTTAAACAGACAGATTGCTAGAGATTTTAATCCCAATCACCTGCGATTTAAACAGACAGATTACTAGAGATTTAATCCCAATCACCTGCGATTTAAACAGACGGATTACTAGAGATTTTAATCCCAATCACCTGCGATTTAAACAGACAGATTACTAGAGATTTTAATCCCAATCACCTGCGATTTAAACAGACAGATTACTAGAGTTTTAATTCCAATCACCTGCGATTTAAACAGACAGATTACTAGAGAATTAATCCCAATCACCTGCGATTTAAACAGACAGATTACTAGAGATTTAATCCCAATCAACTGCGATTTAAACAGACAGATTGCTAGAGATTTTAATCCCAATCAATTGCGAGTTTAACAGATTGCTAGAGATCTCATTTCCAATACTTTACAATAATAAATCGTCCATTAGCGAGATCACGGTCACGAACCCACGTGACTTCATGCTACAGAGTGAATTTTCATGAACAATTAAGAAAGCTATCTGTAAATATATAACCTGAAGCGCAATTTTCTTGCTATGTTTTACACCTCTGCATAGTATAAAGTAGTGAAGATCTCGAGCGTGATTTGTCTAATTTGTAATAAGTTGTTTCACAATCAAGGTGAAATAAATCTCAAAAAAACATTCTGCAAGTATTAACTATATGTGAGTTTTGACATAAAGTTTCGTTGTAAGGTCTTGAATGGTTAAAATCTATGTTAAAGCCTCATTAAACTACCGAAATACACACTTTTTGATAATAACAATAATGATTGTAATTAAATATGTTTATTGTATTGCTTAAACCATTCCTGTAGATCCCTTAGTGACTGCTTTTAAAAAAAGCGAGAAAATAAATAACTTCGATCGATTTGTATTTCTTAGACGAGCGGTCCGAGCTTTTAACTTTTGTTTACATTTTTGTAAATCTGTCATGGCTCGGTTGCTTTCCGACTGTACCTTCGCCAGTGTTCGGAAGTACACAATTGAATACTGAAGTGGTAACTTAGTGTGCGGATTAAGACCGTTAGACAAGGGGTTCATTAACAAGATTAGAAATGTTATGGCTTCGCTAATAAATATGTATCGTTATTGAGTTTGTTTGTTTTTTATATATATTGATGTCTGCAATAAAACTGTGTTGAACGTATAAGTATGCATTATATTATTTATAGCCACTGAAAAAACGGAATACTATATAGTTTGATCTAGTAACTTTTGCTCAGTATCCTCCCTTGCATATACGCGGATACTGTCACATGCGCTATTACGTCACAAATCACTTTATCGCAGTCAATATTTAGAGGCTACCAAGGGTGGTTTGTTAAGTACAGTTATTAAAAAAGGAATTTTATTTTTAATTTTATATGAACGATTCGTCGCTTACGTGCAATAAATTAGCTCGGGGGTTCATAAATACACGAAGGGGAATAAAGGGGATGTTCTTAAAAACTATTTAACCGCAAGCAGTTATTTAATTTTTAACTACACCCCCTGCAGTTCCCCATACTTTGTTTCTGTCTGAAGTGAATTGATCATATATTACCGACCGATGAGTTTCCGAACAAGCTTCGTAACTCCCTGTTTTCTGCCGAAGGTGTTTATCGGAAAGAGATGAACATTATTTTGTCAACAAAACCCGTTCTTAATTGTGCACTAATAATGTGCTTTATATTTATTTTTTCTTTTGCAAAGTCTCTCAGTGATCAAACAAACATGTAAAACAAAAAAAAACGACCGTTTCGGAAGGATAATGAGCCTTTAAACAATTTTTATAATAAATGCTGTGTTGATATGAACAAAATAATGTAAAGCTGCCGTGCCATGGAGCACATGTTCCAGTGGCAGAGCACCGAACCCACGATCGGTGGGTCGTGGGTTCGATCCTCCATCACGGCTATGTGTAGTGCCCCTGAGCAAAACGCATATGTACTGGTTCAACTTAGGAAGAATTCGCGTGTGATTTGTCTAAATTGTAAGAACTTGTTTCACAATCGAAGTAAAATACATAATATTGGCCATTTGCATTGTTCTCGCTGTCTCAATCGTGCGAGCAGATTTAACACTGCAACACATTTTGCAATTATTTATTTTTTTTTTTGAATGGGTTTAATGCCATTTTCAACACAATTCAGATTATATATTGAATATCCAGTTTTACTGGTGGAGGAAGACCCCAGACTGAGTCCGACTAGTAGAACCACCGTCCTTCCGCAAGTACACGTAACTGACATTGCAAAAATTGAAAAGCTGACAGAGGTTAAAGGCGCGAAGCGCAATGCACATTGTTAAACTTTGAAAAAAAATGCCAATGTCAAAGCCGATAGCCCTGTTTTCTATGCACACTTTATTAATCCTTGCTGATGTCTGTATGTACATTTTTGACAAAACATCTAAAATTATGTGGTACATCATCATACTCCTCACGTAATAACTGTCCTGTGGCTTCCTTTGTGATTTATCGTCAATTCTCCCAACGTTTTGCAGAACAGGTGCTATATGTCTGGTCGTGAAACTAATAAACCCCAGGTGGCACTCGCTATAATGCTATTTGACTGTAAAGGTTGTTTATTGCGTGCAAATCAAAACGTTGACCATATTATAGTACTGTCCCTTGGACCTTCAATCAGACACAGGTATATCAATAATGCATGTTCTGTATGAGTATGGTTATGTTGTTTTCGCTGTTAAGTTATGTTGTAGTTGCTGTCAAATTATGTCGTAGTCACTGTCAAGTTATGTCGTAGTCGCTGTCAAGTTATGTCGTAGTTGCTGTCAAGTTATGTCGTAGTTGTTGTTAAGTTATGCCAAAGTTGCTGTCAAGTTAAGTTGTAGTCGCTGTCAAATTATATCGTAATGGCTGTCAAGTTATATCGTTGTTGCTGTCAAGTAATGTCGTAGTTGCTGTCTAATTATATTGTAGTCGCTGTCAAGTTATGTCGTAGTTGCTGTCAAGTTATGCCGTATTTGCCGTCAAGTTATATTGTAGTTGCTGTCAAGTTATGTTGTAGTCGCTGTCAAGTTCCAATGTAATCGCTGTTTTGTAGTAACTGTCAATTTATATTGAAGTATAGAACTAAGGAGCCGTCTCAAGATTACTTACCTCTCACCGCTAATGTCGTAGGTTCAAGTCTTGCTCGCTCCAAAAACTTTATGTGCAGAAGGACGGTGATTCTACTCAATCTGAGGTCTTCATCCACCAGTAAAACTGGGTATGCTTTATATAACCTGAAAGATGTTGAAAATGGCGTTAAACCCCATTAAAAATAGTATTGATGGTTAACAAAATGTAAATTAACCTAATTACTATTTCCACGGATCCTGGAATTCATCTCCGCAAGTAGCTTATAGCTGCACCACTTGAATCAGCGGTGAGAGACGAATGACAATGAGACGTGATTTTGTATATCTATTATTCTTGAGACAGTGGACGAGCGGAGATTCGAACTCACGACTCCTGGACTTATAGTCAGACGCGCTACCACCTTAACTAACCAGACCTGACTGGATTGTATTTTAAGAACTCCAAGTATGCTCGTAAATATATGACTTCGAAGAACTTGTCATAACTATCCGGAAAACTTCACTCACGTGGCAGAAGTATAATGTAACCTGTGCCGTAACACTTCATATTAGGCCTACGCTGGTATAAGAAATGGTAATCGCTGTATCTTGTACTCTGCGAAAATAAGAAAATATATCACGTAAAAGTTATTCTTCTAGATAAAGTACAGTTTTGATAAAAGTTATTTTACAATGCAGTATTCATATCACCAATATCATGGATATTATAATAGTATTTTAACGTTTCTTAATTTTGATAGTTACCTTTTTTATAGAGCCTGTATGTCCACGCTGTTGGCAGACAAACTTCTTTCCTGATTCTTATGGGGTTTTCTTCAATAACAGTCATTAGTTCTTTCGTATTCTTTCCAAAATCACTTCGGGCAAAACTCTATAACAAGCATGACGTTACTATAGACTCTGAAACTCTGAAATATCAAATCGTCACCCTAAGCCAGGAAAGTGCTGGACACGTTTAAACAACAGTGAGACCACCTATACGTAACACAAATGAAATATTAAACGAAGGACAAACAGGAACAAATGCGATATATTCTGTAGCAAATAAGGACAATAATGGTGTAGCAAACAGTGTGCATCTTGACGCGGTTGTAGTAACAAATGTAAAGTGCAATCAAAAGGGCGATTTTGACATATATGTGAACAAAACAAAAGCCACAGAAATAAATGAACCTAAAAAATATGGAACTGTTGAAAAATCGGTTCCGTTAAATCACTGTAATGATGGAGAGCACGATAGACGAGTGTCTGCAGACAATAAAACAACTCCAAGTCTAAGAAATAATATATTCAGTATTGGCTTTGTTATGCATATCATCTGGTATGCTATTTTGTTTCTCCGGTTATTATATACCATTGGAACAATGAACTCAAAAATCGAAAAACTTACGCAGGAAGGAAAGAATTCTGGTAAGTGCAATTATGATAATTTATTACTCACTAAATCTTTTGGGACTACTTCTCCTATCAAAATGTCTCTATTCTTTTTATGTCAGCCAAAATAGATTCATCACAAAATATTTCCAAACTTATGCGTCTTGAATAAAGTATACTTAAACACCCTTTACATGGTTTATACTGTCTTTTATGTATGGTATGTTAAAGTGTTACTCATATGTAAAATATTATTTGAAATATTTTGATCATATTGTTTTTAAGGAATTAAACAGAGCAATATTTATAGACAATTTTCTACCCTTTAATTACAACCATATCTTTAAATGTACATGTACATAAAGTTAGAGTTGCAATGACTTGTCTAAGGTCTTCTTCATATAGGCTAGAGGTAAAAAGGGGAAGATGGAAGCAACCGAGTAAACCTTTCCAATATAATATGTAGTACATGGAGTTCCAGATGACGTGTGTCATTTTTACTTGAATGTTGGTTATACAAGGACTATATGTTTCAAGTTATTACTATATCAACCCAAGTATGCTAAAACGTATTGAATTATTATCGCAAACAAAATATAAGAAGTCTGTCTGTATATATATATATATATATATACAGAAATTGAAACACAAGTATATGGCCATTGATAATTATCTATTGTAAATCAAATGAAATAAAACTGATTATAGTCTACACTATCAAAATGCAATATATACTCCCCAGATCCAGATATGTTGACCTTGCATAATTATACCAATGACCAACTATAAAACACATTTTTATCACAGTGTCTTTGTTTAAATTACATCCGTCTTAAATAGGTAAGCGCTGATAATTTGATGCATTTCTTATTTAAAAATCGAAATGAGAATTAATACTTATAGGTAAATATGATAAAGAGAATTACTGTGTTATATGTCAATCAATTTTATATTTAAACTATCTGACTCTTTACCGCATTAAAAGATTAACACTTTTCAAAAGCCTATTTTCTATATAGTAACGTCTGGTATACCCTATAAACAGTACCATACAGACAATACACCATTACCTAGAGGCATGAACAAGTAACAAGGAACTTTTAAAAACACCTTTTATGATCACTTAATCTGCTTACTTTGTTTATTTTTTACCTAACCGAGTTAAATTAACTGTCATTCCGTCGTGTATGCGGTCACCTCAGTAAAACGGCCTTTAACGTATCTGCCTTCATTTTGTTTATGTCGATAAACTTGGTCTTGATATCTTTTATCTTTAAGTCAATATATTTCAGTAAGCTACTACACAGACGTGTTGTCATACACAATGTTTTGTGGCCTGATTAGTTCATTCGGTGCTGGTTTTCTATACGATTACCAAAAGACGTTTTTTCAACGTAAGTATTAATACAGTAATTAGTTATTTGTGTTTGGTAGGATTTTAAATGAAAATGTTACATGTTTTTAGTATTATGTTTTCTCTATTTTACTCATGTTACGTTACTTATAACAAAACCCGATGAAAATCAGTGTTCTTGTTCAAAAGCGTTCGCAGGTTTTAGAAATATGGGAATTTAGATTAAAGTTAAATTTTAACTAAATAAATGGCATAAGTCTCAATGTAACAATATAAAAATGTTAGCATCAGCATTTTGGATTCTGGTATT
This sequence comes from Panopea generosa, assembly GCA_029582155.1. Classification (NCBI taxonomy): domain Eukaryota; kingdom Metazoa; phylum Mollusca; class Bivalvia; order Adapedonta; family Hiatellidae; genus Panopea; species Panopea generosa. The sequence goes on along the minus strand of CM055910.1, from coordinate 44,403,394 downwards.
GAAAAGGCATTGAAATATCAAACTGAAACAAAGACGAAATTAAATCCCATCTTCAAATGACTGCTTCACCAAATATAAACTCATTACTATTGACAGTTATAAACTCATGCAGTTTTTACATATCATGTAGATAATGACTTCAGCTGTATGTACACCCAATACCTTAGTAATAATCAAAACATGTGGACCAAGAACCTTGATTAAATCAAGCACTTAAAGAACTGATGTCGGCGTAACGTGTGAGATGTAAAAAATGTAAAATATTATTTTTGTTATAGACAAGAAGATCAGTTTGCACTGTTGGGAGAATTTCTAATACAAGGTACAATATCTACATGTTCTGTGCAAGGATGACCGCTTTTGCTGAAGAAGGCAGAGAAGGTCACTGTGAATATGTTGCTTTTAAAAGTATATTTGTCTGCTTTGTTATAGGCATGGTAATAACTCGCAAGTTTCGTGGATGTTCAACTCCGAGATATGTGTCATAATGTGATGTACTGCAGTTTAATTAAACTATTTTGTTCAGTTCCAAGTTATGATAATTATTTAAGCTCATCTTGATATTATCTTTAGAAGTGTCACGCTTTCTATCAAGTGTAAAATAATAAAGTTCACATTCACTTTCCATCTTGTTGAAAAAAACACAAAAACTGGAAATGCGTCTGTCGATATAAACGCGATTATTCGGAAACCAACTTTTTATTAAAGATTAAAAATGAGTCTTTATTCGTTTTCGTCAATTTCCGCTACATTCGTCCTTTGAGATGAAGTTAGTTTAACCAGTCTCTTGGAGTCAAATTCTGGTATGCTTTCGCAGATGCAAGCCTCTTTTTATATTGTTTTACTCTTGTAGTTGGCCGTGTGCATTTCTCTCATAACTGGTGACGTAAACTTTAATTGTCATCCAATGCATTTTTACGTTAAAACGAGCCATTTTCACCTATGTTTGACCACTTAAGCATCCAGATCTTTGAATTGTTCAAGATACTCATGCTTGTTTGACTGCCGAACATTGTTTTCTTAAGATGAATGCCTGTTCATGATGAGAATCAAGTTTATCCTTTTCCCATTTTTGCATTTCTATAGACAATAGGATATGAGGTCAGTCAGGAGTTGTGATGGTGTTGATGGTGTCATTTTCAGATTAAATCATGTCAATCAACAGTATTATTAATTGGCAATTGTTGTAAAAAGTTTTCTTTTCTTTGAGTCTAACTTTGAGTATATTACTTTTTTCTGTACAGTTACAAACATATTAATTAGATACTTAGTCCCCTGGTCGGAAACCTAGGACGGACGAATCACGGACAAATAAACGTATAGGGATACTTTTTATCTTCATCATTTTTCGAAAGCGGGAGCATAACAAACAGATAGGATGATTTGTTATATATTCATGGATCACTTTACTTCCTGATCGGAACGTTGATTTGCTACTGACGCAGATTACTATATAATGACCAGGAAACAGACAGCAAGGCGGTGATTTAATTCGTGAATTGGAAAATGTTTTTTTATGCTGCTTCAACAAAAAACGTTTATCGTGCCTTCCCATGCAAAGTTTAATATTGTAGATAATAGTCGACATATACACAGCACAGCTGCAACATTATGTTATCAAATTCTGCAATAGCGAGAAGAGATATAGTATATAACGCGACCCAGAGTTGCAACGTATGACACTACCATTAGTTAACGCTGCTTAATAACACTTCATTGATATTTATTCGGTTATCTGTATGTCGTGTGTAGGAACATTTGTATAACTGCGCGCTGTGCATAATGATGTTATCGTCAAAGGATAAACGTCAATTAATGCTTAATCCATTTTTAATTATATATACTAATTATTTATTTATCTACAATCTATATTTGATTTTGTTGTAACATTTCAAAGCCACGAAACTACGTTTTGTTTGAGGGGTGGTTATAGGGTGGTTATAAGGTTTATAGTAAGGAAACTCAATTATTAAAACATGGTATAAGAAAGTGTGTAAGGTTTGACAGCGGCTGCTTAAGCACCGCCCCCAAATATAATGACAAATTCTTTAGAGCAAATTATCATTACACTTAGATTACCCCTCGTCTCGTATATCTAGATAAAAATAACAATCACAGTTTAATTTGTTTCATATTAAAAATATTTCATATTGAAAATATAAATAAAAGATTTTTATTTTAAGTATTTATTAAATAAGATATGCCTCTGGAAGGTGGTGTTTCTATAAAATAATAAAAACGGTCAACACAGTCACACACTTAAATGTATATGCAATGCGTGTTCCCTCATAAGGTTTCAAAATGTTGAAGCTATTATCTAGCGAATAACAGTTATAGTTGTTCAATCATATTATATCTAGTTGTCTTTGAAATAAAACTTGCCCAAGTATTACGTCGTTAGCTACGACAAAATCGACTCAGAAGTCAGTCAATTGTTAGAACAGTCAAGCCTACTGTTTGGTCAACAATTATAGATATTATGTAGTTAATATGTAAGATAACATATTTTATGTATGAGAATTTATGTTCTTATCAGACTGGTATAGTTCGGCGTCACCTTTAATATATTGGTTCCCGGGCGAAGTGCGCTCTACCCAAATAATAAGAGAACGCGGAAACCAATCAGTTTCTATGTTCTAACTGGATGCTCAATGATACTTGACGTGGCATTTTTTTTGAGTCACCATTTTTAATTTCCTAGTAATTTATATATATATATATATATATATATATATATATATATATATATATATATATATATATATATATATATATATATAAATATATTACGGCGTGTTCTTGCGCGTCAATGTCATCAGTTAGTTCTAAGTGAAAGTCAGTTAATTAACGGCAAGATAGCCTGTCAGATAAAGGGTAGAAATTTACCAATGTAAAATGACAAAGTTATTTCGAATTTCCACATCTGTACTGTGAAGGAATGTTTTATTATCGAGATTTTGCGTTTGAACTATGTTTCGACCACACGTTTGCGATTCGTTCCTTCGCTCGTTGAGACACGAACGGTAAAATGGTGCTCATCATGTACGAGCTGGTTCCCGCGCTGTAACAGTATCCGTTGTAGATGCAGCAATGCTGAGTGAAGGATTTTTTAAAAATATGGAATCAAAGTGCTGATGGTCAGTCTGAACTGCTATGCGTCTTGCATATATGTATTTATGGAAGTGCTTCTTTTCAAATTGGCTATAAGTTATTTCAAATATTTTTTTTTTAAATGCGAAGCATAGTTGACTTCATTATGAATGACCACAGGATTGAGTCATCGACTGGTAACATACTATCCTTATTATAGAACAGGATAGGATAGCAGAGTTCCAGGATAATGGGCAACAATATGTTTTTATTTTGTGGGACACATGTTCATTGGATGTGACCCAAATGAATTAAAACTATTTTTCTCAAGTTGTCTCGTGGGCTGTCAGTGGGGATAGCATGCTCGTTTTTTATGCTCTGACCTTGAAGTTGAGACGATATTTTATTGACTGACGTTTGTTCGCTTTTTATATAATTTAGTTTTGTCATCAGTAGGTTTATTTCTTATTTAACGACATCTTTGAATAAGTATGCATTTTTTCACGGATGACTTGATATTTACAAAAATCAACAATAAGTTTTATAGCCATCGGTTCATTGTGCAGATATATTTCCAAATAGTGATTTTTAAAATTGTAATATCCTTAGGGCAATCGAAAAGCTTGATTTGCCAATAGCCTCTCCTATCATCAACATTTAAAAAATTAATGCACCCGCTAGGTCGGGTAGTGTATCTTCAAATGACTGCTTAGGATAATGGTGGTCATATTTGTATGGTATGTTTTAAGTATTTATGGTGTATGCAATTAATAAGATTGACGTATGCCTTTTCTACTGTGAGCAAACTTGGAAATGATGTCGCCTTTTTACAATTTGTTCAGTAAAGGTATATTTACCTATATATAGTTTGTCTGTTTGGAAAGAGAAGGATAATCTAAGGCTATTGATAATACAAGTGTTTTCAAAGTAAGTGACAAACATGTTTCTAGACTAAGAACGGCACATTACTTTCGTATCTTCAAATATAAAAAATGTTTGACGTTTTGCAATTGTATGTACATGGAAGCTTGATGGAAAAGGTTTTTTCTCATATGCTTGTTTTTTTTATATCGTAGCCGGCATTGTATAGCTTATGACGTATACATTGATCGAGAAAAGACATTGACACGTTCACCGGTACATGGCATACTGATCATTATAGGTTTTGGATCATATATATATTTTGAAGCAGGTCTAGTTAAACATTGTTTCATGTTCAATAGTGTTTGCATAGACATATGGAAAAGATTTACTTAATAAGTGAAATAGTTTACCTCATTTATACGCCTAGATTTATCCATCGTTCTTTGCAGCACACTTTTGTGAATTGTATTTGTTTCTTGCAATACAAACACAGTCTACCCTTTGCTGGACATGAATCCCCCTTGCATGGGTTTTGCTAACAGTTTTTATCGTAGAATGCCCTTAAATCGAGACAAACCTTGGTTCGAAGCCATTTTTATTTTCTCGCTATTCTCACGATATTTCACGGTGCACGCGCCATAAATACGTCATGGTATACTATAAAGTTACCATCCAAACCTGTCAAATTGTTTTAAATATATTCTAAGGAGGTAAGTTATCAAAATGTTTATGGATAGATGAAAATTTACCTTAAAACACTATTCCCAAATTATGGTCATTAAAACCCCTCATTTTTGTACCCAAAATTTAAAATTTAAAATTTGAAATGTCTTCGTCTGCTTTTGTCGCCATTTATCAATGGCGATCACATGGTGGAAATTGAAATATTTATTTAGGTCAAGTTAAAAAATGCGTTTTTCGTACCGATAAACCTTCGCCCCCGTTTTCTATTTTTAACTTTTTTTTAAATTATTTTTAAAGTCTACTCGCAGCCAGTCAAAGCAAGTAGTCACGTTCTAAATTAGATGTTCTGAATAATGGGAAATCGTGTAAACATTTAGGCCCAATGTATTCGCAGCACTTTTGTATTTAGGTTAAAAAGAGGTGAAATATTTGTATGTCCTCTATTTAGCAAAACGGAAAACACATAAGACTGAAACCCCTACCTGTTATGTGTTTAAAAAGACTTCATTGCTTTGAAATGTTGTTTTTTATTTATAAAATTAAAAAAGAAATCATAATTAATAGTATTGAATGTGTTCGACTTTTTAAGTCACGTGATTAAAGTGGCCGTCTGCTCTGACGTCATATCGGCGATTTGAGGTTGTGTATTTAGACTGCTATATTTATATACATGACTGTTTTTGACTGATTTTACATGGTCTCTTTAGTGAATTTATCAATTGGAACATTTTTTTAGAGGGAAGTGAAATTATTCAAACAAGTAAGTAGAAATGTTCTTGTAAAATAACTGAACTCATTTATTGTTTTGAATTTGTACGTTAGCATATCGAACTATGGTACTGCGAGGATACACATGTTTTGCTTCCTTCGTTTTTTTTATTTTCTCTGTTCCGGTCTTATAGGTCTCTCTACATAGTTCAATATTGTTCTTTGTTCTTTTTAAAATAAGGTCTAGGATTTCCAAGGTAAAAAAAGGATTCCACATAAAAATTTTTTCAAAGCAGGAATGCATGTCTACAAAAATGCACAATAACTGGTAGGTTGACAAGGTTGTTTTTTTAAAAAGACTGCAGTGACACTCTGAGATTTTGTGAAAAAAGAAGTCCTCAAATGCTCATAAATACATGCACATGTTGAAATCCTATAAAAGTCACTTTTTAACACCAGTGATGTCTTATTGCAGTATATGCTATGCCAACTTTTGCTCTACTCATCTGCAACAAGAAATCACAACCACTATGAACCATTTTAAAAATATTTCAAAACCAAATTACAGAGTCTTATTTTTAAGCGTAAGAATCATGTTACCGTTGGAAGAAAGTGGCGAACATGTGCATGTAACTGTGTAAATGATGGTTAAAATAACTCGCAACATACAAACAACACAGCGCTTAAAGTATCATTATAACCCACAATATGCATATACAGTGTGTTTATTCTTTATTCATTTCAGCTATCGTTCACCCAATAAGACGAGCCCTTGCGTCGTCGATTATACCACTCTGTGTTACATCCGGGTTAGCAATGATTCTGTCGGGTTTGATGTTTATCCAGAATGAAAATGTACTCTTTGTGTTGCCGATCATAATTACTTTGTTCCGGTCTTTGTTATTCACAGTATTAGCGGCGTTCCTTGTAACCATGTACGTAAACATTGTTTAGTATCACTTAGTATTGTATACAAAGAAGTTCATTAATACAAACATCATCATTATTTCAATATAATGTCGCCATTTAGTAAAAAGAAACCGTACATTAGAGAAACTTCAAGTAAATTCATAGCACGTAACATTCCCATCGTTGATTGGATTGTGAGTATGATTAGATGACGAGGCCACAATCTCACTACAAAAGCACACACACATTTAGATATAGTGCGTACAGTGCATTATTGATTACACGGATATTGACGTTGTTTTACATGTATTACTTTACATTATTAAACATTTAACATTATAAAATATATATAGAAATTTTTTAAAACTTATAAAGAAACAAGACAAAACAAGTGGCATACAATAAGCTAGATAATATATTGCCTAGAGACTCAACTTGTCTTTTATGTACGCCATTGTTTACATTTGGGATCCCTAGAAACTCGCAAATAGCCAAACTCGGGCATATAGGGTGTGTTTGTCAGGGTTCCCATGCCTGAGTCGCACATCGTGTCCTTAACAAGTTGACTAACGTGCACTGATGCATTACCTTAGTGGAATAAAAAGCCCGACCTTGCATCTTCTTGGCACCTATCTCGAATCGCCTTCTATGTGGAACCCGAATTACAAATAATAATATTAACTGTAGTTTACGTAGGTAACATGTAATTCCGTATGATTCTCTGGCTATCACTAACAAACGTCTAAAGTCGAGCCTTTTCAGAGGATAGATCCATTCTGTGCTTCGATATCAAACTTTATTGTTCACTTTCCGGTAAAAAAATCGAACCATATTTCATTACATGTGAAACTATTGTCTATTTAATATAAAATCATATATTAACTATTACCATCCTCGGAATATGTTTGGAGAAGTTTTAAGCACAATTTAACCTTTATCGCATGTTTCAGGGTTAACAGACGGGATACCATTCCAGACAAAACGGGTCAATCCTAACCTGTTAAATATCTTGAACCGTATTAAAGCGTATACCAAAGTTATTTGTCGAACATTTATTCCTTTATATTCCATTACGTATCCTTTATACTTGAATCTAACTTCTCAGTGTTAACAGTACTTTTCTGCCACAGCATAAAAAATAAAATAAAAAGTCCTAATTTCATTTATTTCAGTAAGCATATATATTAAATTCAATACGAGGTATTCCTTTTAAATGAGTTTTACATGATACCGAGATGCTTTATATCAATTTTAAGAAATTTATAACGATGTTTCTTAAAATGTAATAATAATTTTTCTTCAAAACGCAAAGACGGTGAAAAACATTTAATAATTGTATTGCCTCGTATATACATGTAGTCGGAATAACCATAAGAGCCCTAATTATATGCATTTAAGATCGTTTATAATGTTCATATTTTGACAAACGGTGCAATAATTCATTACATATTAAATTCAGCTGAAAGCAATTTATCGCTGGTAATTACTTATATACAGTCTTTTATCCAAACTAATGAAATTGGAACATTAGTTTTCATAATCAAATTTAGCCCGATTGCGAAAAAAGCTCAAAGTCTATATGAAACGCTATTTATGCTCGATTTCATTTCGCACCGCGACGTGTGTTAGTGTGTGTTAATGTCGCACCGTGTCGTGTGTTAATGTCGCACCGTGACGTGTGTTAGTGTCGCACCGTGTCGTGTGTTAGTGTCGCACCTAGACGTGTGTTAATGTCGCATCGTGACGTGTGTTAATGTTGCACCATGTCGTGTGTTAATGTCGCACCTAGACGTGTGTTAATGTCGCTTCGTGACGTGTGTTAATTAATGTCGCACCGTGACGTTTGTTAATGTAGCACCTTGACGTGTGTTTATGTCACACCGTGACATGTGTCGATGTTGCACCGTGACATGTGTTAATGTCGCACTGTGACGTGTGTTAATGTCGCACCGTGACGTGTGTTTATGTCGCACCGTGACGCGTGTTAATGTCGCACCGTGACGCGTGTTATTGTCGCACCGTGTCGCGTGTTAATGTCGCACCGTGACGTGTGTTAATGTTGCACCGTGATGTGTGTCGATGTCGCACAGTCACATGTGTTAATGTCGCTACGTGACGTGTGTTAATGTCGCACAGTGACATGTGTCGATGTCGCACCGTGACGTGCGTTAATGTCGCACCGTAACACGTGTAAATGTCGCACTGCGACGTGTGTAAACGTCGAACCGTGACGGGTGTTTATGTCGCACCTTGACGTATGTTAACGTCGCACCGTGACCTGTGTTTATGTTGCACCGTGATGTTTGTTAATGTCGCACCGTGACGTTTGTAAATGTCATACCGTGACGTTTGTTAATGTCGTACCGTGACGTGTGTTAATGTCGTACCGTGATGTGTGTTAATGTCGCATCGTGTCCTGTGTTAATGTCGTACCGTGATGTGTGTTAATGTCGCATCGTGACGTGTGTTAATGTCGTACCGTGAATTGTGTGTTAATGTCACACCGTGACATGTGTTAATATCGCATGACGTACACATAGCGTGTTATGGTTTGTTTGTTAGATTCCAGTATTAAAGATTTATCAAACTTCTAAAACGAACGATTTTTGTTTATAGTTTCAGTCTATAGAACCTTTGTTTATTTGGCCTTTGTGAAAGTAGACAAACAAAGATATAAATAAAAATGCATTATTTTTAATAATTGAGAACGGGTGTTTGTTTATAAATCAATCGTCGTTTCTTTCCGATAAACACATTCAGCATGAAACGAGCAACCATTTGTACATGTACTAAAACTGAACTTAAAATCACACAATACAACTTACCTGTATTTCTTTGAGGAGTCATTTGGAGTAGAAGCGATTAACGTGTATTAAACATTCACTATGACGAGTTGATGACCATATACATGTATTCGAATAATCAATTAGTGTCTCAATTACATGAATTTAAGATCTTTAATAATGTTCATATTTTGTACAAAGATAACTGTGATAATAATGACGGGGAGTTTTAAAAAAATCCAAAACAAATGCGTTGTTAATCCTATTTTGTAGCAAATTGTAATGATGTTTGTAAAGGTACTCGATGATGGAATTAACCGAATTTATACTATTGTAGTCATATATTTACTCTGTTAATATTTTGGGTGAGTATCTTGAACTAAAAACAGGATCTTCTGTAAGGCGAATGTGTCTTCACTGGATTAAGCTTTGAAACAGTCTAGCTGAAAACTATGTTAAACAATTTTGTTCAAACTATATATTATATAGGTTTTCCTCAGGCTTCTTGCCTTATGATTAGTAAGTTTCGAACAAACAAACAAAATTATTAAATGATTCTAATATTTAGAAATCATACAGACAAATAATCATACCAATTAACTATAAACAGTATATTGTTTCAAACCTAATAGAAATTGAACTAACTGTTGTTCAATACTATTTTAATAATGAAACCAGCTGTTCAGACAAAAGCATCACACTAAACTATTGTGCATGAAACAATTCCCAGTTCCAGCACAATAAATATTTCTATGAGTTTCAAACACAAGCCTTCCCAAAGCCTATTTCTAGAAAGAATCTTTGTCGCAGTGCACTCTTCCCCAACGCAATTAAGCTCCTCCGAGGTTTCAAGTACACTTTGACGCTGAAAATCTCAAGCAGACTTCTTGCGACTTGCGTCGAAAGAAACTAGCTAAATATAGTATTGCTTTATTATGAAGCAGTAAACCGTCCTTCCCTGAACCTTCTCTGACTCTTATATCCAGGTAAACACCTATTTTAAAATGGTGTCCAATTCATAATTCATTAATAACATTTCAATCATTGATTATAATTGTATCGTTTATGATGAATTATCTTTTATAACTTATATCTGGTATAATATTATATAATTATAGCAAAAAATAAATAGAGTTTATTACCTCTTCTTATTATAATTGCTATTTACAGACATTTATGCTATAAAACAACGACATTATTTTGACATACTCATCATCTGCACTCGCCGTAAAGGTTTTACCAATTTCATATCATAATGGCACCTTTTCTTTAATGAGCTTCATATATATCCTTATATCCTTAACTGGATCTTACTCATATAAAGCTATCACTTCATGTATGTAAATTTGCCCACCCTGTCCAGATGTGTTGCATGTAATTCCATAGTAAATAAGTCATGGTCGACACCAAATTTATTGGTTTGGCAGAGGCCTTGATATTGTATCTATGGTTTGCATTGTAGCTAGGCGCACTCGCTGTAGTCTGGTCTGTACATTTATGTCTTGGTTATTCACAAATAATTATCTCCATATATATATATATATATATATATATATATATATATATATATATATTACTATGTATTATCCCCCGAGCGTCGAAAGTGTGAATCATGATTTCCTCATATTGCACCGCAGCGGATATATATATGTCTTAAATACAATTAATAGTTTGATCAATACTGCAGTTAAGTCCAAGAGCATAATATACACTAAAACATGTTGTATAATCCCTTGGTTAAATCTTTATCGAACTTACCAAAATAATTTGCTTCGTTTATAGATTATTATCAATTTTATACTTTACGAATGTTTAGTTCAGCATAACAAATATCTGAGGAATGAAGCATATTTGTGATCCTAATATCTGTCACTGGTTTTAGTCTATTTGTTTCAGGTTTGTCAATATATTGACTTCACATTTGTCAACATATTTAACTTTCTTAAACAGTGAACGAGTTGAATGAAATAACAGTAAAATAACAAAACTAATCAAATCGTTGTTATTTCAATAATAAACATTGACGTAAATAATTGCAACAAAAAATAATGTTGTAGTATCTGTGTCGTTTTAAAAGCTTATTCATCAACTTATTTTATTCTATGTTTTATTATTTACAGGTTTCCGGAATCACAGTTTGAACAGCTTTATGCAATTACGGTTTTTATTTCGAATGTTTTTGGATTTGTGCAGTATGCTTTATTCCAGTGGACGAACGCATATGCTGATGGTGAAAAACAGGTACGTTAGTAATTTTGTACAAGAAAGTAGTATTCAAAGAACGCTTAGGATAATGATAAAATGAATGCCATTTTATCTTAACAGTATCTTAATTCATTGATATTTGCATTTGGTTTTAAGAATATCAATTTGGCTTAACATATAATTGATATTAACATCTGTTTTGTATGATCATTGCAACTAGTTCTTAAATATGCGTCGTAACTGCGGTACATTGCCGGTTCCAGTGAATGTTTGAAAAACGTTAATCATCCTATGTTTTATCAAATTCTTTGTCTGGTATACTTTTGATTTAATCGTTGGTGTTTATTGTCACCTGATGGTGATTCTTAACTATACCCATAGTCTTATATTTATAACTGCCTCGCATTTACTTGTATAGTAATGACTATTTCTACGTTTAAGCAATCGACCAACGTTAAATGTACTTAAATTTAAGTTTTACAGTTTAGTTTTATTCACTGACTGAAAAAATAAAATTTGTGTGCGTGCTGCGACTTTCCGTTTTTGTTTTGTTTTATGTCGATATTAATCGACACATCAGTATCATTTCATCAATAGTTCACATACAAACACAATTCTAATGTATCTTTCAGCACACAATATTTTTGCTTTATAAATATGATTTGAGTGGCAGGCATTAGGAGATCAATCGGTTTTTGTAATATAAGATACTTTGCCTTTGCAAATCATCCAAACAAAACAGATTTAAAAGATATTTAGTTACTTTTAAATCGGTGAATCCATTGCAAACTTAGTTTTACCTTAACAGCAAAAACGTTTAAATAGTCTACTGTAAGCTCTTGGGATTTAATAATATAATAAAATGTCCAGTAGTTCTTAATATGTGCACTTGACACATATAGCATATATTTCAGAAAAGAAACATATATCACTTGTATTTATAGAAATTTGCTCGTAAAAATAAAAAATTTGTGATATCTAAAAATATTCAACCGTTTTCGATTTATCAACCATTAAAACACTATTCAACAAGCTTGCTTTTTATTCAGTTTTATTTATTAAGTTCCGTCTATTATGTTATTTATATATATGTTAAAATATTTAAACAGGCGGAAACAAATGCCCATTACACTATTTCATTTTATTACAGGTAACCTCTTACTATAAATAATATGTGATATAAATCGAATTCAATGAATACTATAAAATTTGTGCTCGCAACAATAATCATGAATATGAGCATAACCATGCAAAATATTATTTTTGGAATAGATCTGATTATTACAAAAGCTTCCGAAAAAGAATTCCTCAACTGATACGTACACTTTTATTCGAAGGATACATTAATGTCTTACACTTTAACATATTTCGTCTTGTATAATAACACTTTTTTTAAATTTCATAACAGGTAGAACATAGTGAAACAAATTGAAACTCGTTTTCAATATCATTACTGTTATATATCTGACGGCATAGTCTTTCATTTCTTTCTATTCCATCTACACCATATCGCCATATCTCAGTTCTCAATAGATATGATGGTATTCGTAATTTAGTAAGAACACTGCGTAACTGTTTAGCACATAATTAATCTATATACTTTATAAATACAATTAATTTTACATTGCTATACAAGTTTATTTGACTCCATCTCTGCCGTCTTATTTTGAATAATGAATGAATGAATAGAGTTTTACGGCGTACCAACACATTATAGAATATTCGACGCCAACAGGAAGTAAGATTCAAGGTTCTCTCTACATGTACAAAAACAACAAATTAACATACAGATTAAAAAATATACATCAACAAATGAATATGCAGAATGAACCTATAATCTTGATACCTGCAGAACTGCAGAGTTTCAGCAAATTCTATCGTATTACCCAGTTTGTCGCTTCTTACGACATGCATAAGCCACAATGATCCTATTCTTGCCATCACTCATGGCTCCCTGGAACCACACAGAGGTTGATAATTTACCACATTAGTGAACATGACAAAAAAGATAAAATGAACATGACACCCATTCGGAGGATTCCTACCCCTCTGCAGAGATCGACAGTGATTTTATTCTTAGCCGGAAACACACGGGCTTGATTTGAATAAACTATCAATCATTCTTTGACAAAAAATCAGTAATACAAATTCATTATTTATAATTGTTAGTTTATCTCCAACATAAATAAAACCATTATTACTTAGGATTGACTGAATTTTTGATATCCAACTGATTAATTCCTTTTCGCACTCTGCTAACGAGCTCTTATAAACACTGCTTGAAATTATATTATTAGATGTTGTTAGTTTAAACCATTATTTATCAATTTTAAAGTATCGAGAAATAATCAATTGATAACGTCATAATTCATCGTAAATTGCTTATTGTTCAGTAAACTTAATTTATAGTAATATACCATCTAGAAAATGTAAACTTGTGTGAATGATTTTGATTTTTTTTTCAGGTCAATGTCACATTTTTACTGCTCTGCTGTCTAACATTAGTGCATCCAATCCGCAACTACGTGAAACAGAGACATCTCCATTAATTTAACACACGTGATAATTGGTGTCCGATATGGAATATAGTTCATTGCTTTTTAATAGATACAGTACAGTGTAGCAATGATAACAGTTTGTACGAAAGAGTAGAACAGCAATATGAACAAATATATGTTTTTTATCATTATATCGGACTAAACTTATTATCAATATGTAACTGATCACTGAAAACTAAAGGTCTCACTACACAGTTAAAATGGTTTTGTTCTATATAAAAATGTCTAGGATTTCCACTGTAAAAATGATTCCACAAATAAGTTTTTTAAAATATTTGTTTCCATAACAGGAATGTATTTGCACGTAAACATTCACAAAAAACTGGTAGGTTGAACGGATTATTTTTAAAAAGACAATGCAGTGACACCCTATTGTCATTAATAGAGAAGGACTCAAATGCTCAACAATATCTCCATCTGTTAAAATCCAATAAAAGTTACATTTTAAACACCAGTAATGTTTTATTGCAGTATACGCTATGTTAGCTTTTGTTCAAAGCATCTACAGCAAGAAAGCACAGACCCTATGGACCATTTCAAAAATATTTCAACCTAATTACAAATGAATTTTTAACATATTATCGTGACAAAAAGGAGGGCAACTGTGTGGTGGGACGTTAAGAGACAACATTAAAAGCGTCACAACTTTAAATAATAATCTGTCCATAAATCTGCAATTAAAAATTGATTAATGTAGATTTTAAGGACTGATGATGAATTTCATTTTTTAGCAATATTTCCAATCTTTCTACATTACATTTCCATAGCTAATGCGTTGTTAAAGTTGGTGGATGATTTTCTTTGAAAATGCCTTTGTAATGTCTTAAAATGTGAACATTGTGTAAATACTGTAATATTTTTGTGTGCTACTCTTTAAATCCGTGTTTTAAATATACGCTTATGTGAATATTGCTATTTCAACAATAAGATTACATAATTTGCAAGTTTCAATATATGCTAGGGAATTTCGTGATTCGGATATATTTAGAAATGAGATGAAACTCATATGCAGTTATTCAATTAAAATTGCAGATGGATTTGTTGTTATCGCGAATATTTATTCGCTAAAATAGTAAGATTGCCGTTTAACTTTCAAGTCAATAACCTAAATAAGAAATTAAAATAAGATACCAGAAAATACAACATCCGTACGATTCTCCAACATATTCGACAAACTTACAGAATACAATGTCAAGCGACAAGTCGCAAAGCATTATCGGCAACAGAGAAACGCACAAATTTTAATAATTAAGTTGATGGAGATAATTTCTAATATCGCAATTCTATTAATCAGTTCAAAGTTTTATATTTACAATGGAGTAAAAATTCTAAGCAACTCTAATAAAGTTGGGTAGCTCACATCAATTTTGATATTAATACCCACACACATATATATCCGTGTTTATTTACTCTTGTGTATATATGTTGAATTAATTTTGTATATAATTGTAAATATGTTAAATAATATTAAAATGAGTTATCTCGTTGATAAAAGCCTTTACTATTATTAGTAGTAGTATTAGTATTAGCAGTATTAGCATTGTGTCTGTCTTCGCAAGCATGAAACTTTTATCGTAAGTTCATTTCAAAGTCTGAATTTAACTATTTATAGTACGAGTATATGCTTACATGCATGAATTAAGACTGCTTTGTTCTTCACATTTTAACGGGAAAATATCACCTTGACCTTTAAGTTATATTCCTGGCCCCGGTTTCACAAAATTTCTCGAGTTGAGAATTTCCTTATCAACTTCAAAGTTATTTTGTTTCTCGAAATTTTCCTCAGTTAAATTTTTTTATATTTCTTAATAAAATGCAAGCAGCTCACAGCTTTATTTTCAACATAGAGATAAAAAGTCGCCTGTTTTGTTTGACAGCTCGCGCAAATACTTGGTAAATTTAAATAACAAATTGTAATAAATACGAGGGGTGTTTTTTTAAATAATGCAACCTTTGCAAAATCTCGAAATACATATATTTATATTTAATGTTGCCAAATGTATATTTACGACACTTAACGTTTTGATCTTATTACGTTTTAGCATTTATCTCACAATGGAGTCCCCGATTTAATGCATTTTCTTCATTCTTCTAATATAAAATATGTTTAATATTGCCATCTTGATTGTTTTATGTAAATAATTTGTTGTTGGCCGATTTTAATGTTGGATGAAATTGGTCTAACTCTTTTGTTATTTCATGTATAAGCAGATACAATAAACTATATTTAAAGTCAAGTGTTATCATTATTATTATTATGATACCTGTTTGAAGCCGTTTTTTTGTTGGAAATTTTGTTTCAGTACGGGAAATGCGGTTTTTGCCTCTAGCTACATATGCATATGTAAGATATTTCAAATTTTCTGAAAGAATGTATCAGGTAACTGTGGCTTGTAAGTAAAGCAAATTATCAAACAACGTCCGAATAGTTCAAATTTCAGTACGGGGTAAAATGCATTGAAATGGTTCATATGCTTTTAATGGATAGTGGAATGTAACGCAATATTTTGTATTTTTGTCGACATCATCGTCACCGTGATCATTAGGGTCATCAAAGTCGTCATAATCATATTCTTTTTTTTTTTTTTGAATGGGGTTTAACGCCATTTTCAACACATTTCAGGTTATATATTGCATATCCAGTTTTACTGGTGGAGGAAGACCTCAGACTGAGTCAGACTGAGTAGAACCACCGTCCTTCCGCAAGTAACTGGAAACTTTCTCACATAAAGTTTTTGGAGCGAGCGGGACTCGAACCTACGACCATAGCGGTGAGAGGTAAGTGATCTTGAGACGGCGCCTTAGACCAC
This sequence comes from Panopea generosa, assembly GCA_029582155.1. Lineage (NCBI taxonomy): Eukaryota > Metazoa > Mollusca > Bivalvia > Adapedonta > Hiatellidae > Panopea > Panopea generosa. Next base: position 44,386,783 of record CM055910.1, on the reverse strand, counting down.
TCGGCCACTTATAATAATGATTATAATTACGATGCAAGTGATTATGATAAAAACGCTGATGATGAAACGGATGGTGATGTTTAGAATTATTATTATCATCATCATTATAATGGTACAGTGTAGTGATCGTGATGATAAATTAAAGTACCTAAACAAAGGTCACGTAGAAATAAATATTAGACTTTTTGTCAGATGTAAATCGGAGTATTATAAAAGCATACTTAAAAAACGTGATTTAGTAGAGGTTACTATGTACAACCCGTTGTTTATATTATGAGTATTTAAAATACGTGTTAAAATACGTTGATTTTTGTAATATTTTCAACATTTACAGCACATGAATAGAAATGGTATTCTCATCAAACGTAACTGTCCATCAATGTTATTGTAATTACATATTGATATTGAATACCGTTAAGCTAGAAAATATGCATGTCATGGCTACCCGGAGCAGTCTTCACTGTCAACAACGTCAAATATTAACAGTCAAATTTACCGGAACTTCAGTTTCAAACGCATTGAATATTGTCAAGGAACAGAGACACAGAAAATTTTAAATGAACGGAAATACATGTATAAAGTGCATCACGGTGGGTGCTTTGACAAGTGATTTGACATGTCATGTTAAACGTCATGCAAACATGTTTCGTAATTGGCGTCATCGGACTGCTCCAGGTAGCCATAACATGTATGTATAATAATATTTCACAGTTAGTTTCTAAGATGATATATAAGTGTTTACATTTAAAACAAGTTAAATACCCAAGTTCAATGTTATATTTCAAGAAAAAATCAAGAACTTTTTCTTCTGTCTTTCATTATATAAGTATTCCCTTTCTTATTATATTTTATTATGCTAGTCCGGAGCAAAACTAATAAATGTCCAAAAGAGTAAGTTGATAGCTCACACATTGATAGAAAACACTTATAGGAAATGCAATGTGTAGAAAGCATAACTCTTTGCAGAATTATTCCCTTTTGTTATTTCGCCTTGTTTGGAGCTTACCTTGAATGTTTTAAAGTGAATGCATTGAAACAGCATAAAATGATAGAGAGCATTGACAGAAAATTGACAATACACGAATTGGCTTCAGCGTGGGGATTGGCCATGTCCAACATGGTTCTTGTTGATTTTGAAATGCTACATATACATAATATCAACCATATAAAAGGTCAACTACAATAAAAATTATAAGCAAAGTAAAGGGAATGGCCGTAACTAACGTAATGGGAATTTGTGGTTAGACACTTTATCTTGATTAATTTGTGTTCCTTGTATGCTTGTTATATATATATGAGTAAACATATCGGCAATACAGTTTGTTTAAACTATATGGACAATTAACAAGCTAATAGATTTTCTTCAACATTGCTATTGACGGACCAAATCGGGATAGCCGGACCCGTTTCACAGAGTCTGACTATGAATTGTGTATTCTTGAGCGGCAAATGTGAAAATGGTCACTTATGTGGTCACAAATGTGAACATGGTCACGAATGTGGTCACAAATGTGAACATGGTTACTAATGCGGTCACAAAAGTAAAGTAAATTTACCACATAAGTAAAAACTTTACACAATTATGACAGTAGTTGTTACAAATGTAAAAATTGACGAAGGTCACATATGTCATAAAATGTCACAAATGTAAAAACAATTTTTAATTTAGTCACATAATGTAAAAGAAATTGCTACAAATGTGAAAGCTATTTTCTCGTAGAAAGCAAAATCGCATATTGTTTGTTGTGCATTCAGAATGTTGAACTGCTTAATCAAAGAAGAACATATAATTTATATTAGAAACGTTTTATTATTGTTCTCTTCCTCAACATTTCTATTGAAAGAAAAAATATCTGTTTTTTATTGTATCAGTGTACTACATCATGTATTATTTCTTAAATAAGAAAAGGTGACATTAAATATTTAGTGGTCATGAAAGTAAACATATTAATATTAATTCAACTCGTACATTATCTGAGATGCTCCATACATTTGCTACATTTTCATTAAGGGTTGGCATTGCATGTTCATTTGCATTCGGATCTATCCACAAGAAATATTATCTGACAATGAAATGTGCCAAACTGTCTACAAAATAAACTTCGTTAGTGAATGCTGTATTACTTACTGACGATCATCCTTTGTTGAAGAAAATAATTGACGAATTTATATCTTTAACCAATTATTGTAACTGAATTTAAATATATTGTTTTCCAATGGACCACAGCTGATAAACTCTGCCTACTGTTAGAATATTTGAATCGAAAGATATAATCGAATGTTGACGCTAAAGAGCACAGTAGTACACGCACACATACCGGTGGTTGAAACTGGCTTTTGAACAGGGACACGTCGTATGCAACTAATTCCTTACAATTGCGGAAAAAAATTTGAAAGGATGTGAAACCGATTCGTACGAACGGGAATAATACGGTGCTGAGTGGAAATCTATTTCAATATAAATGAGACGATAAAACAGATACCTTTTTTTTTATCAGACTTATACATAAATACATCGATATAATAACATATTTACAACATATAATATCACGTAAACTATATTATTAATAAGTACACCATTATAACCGATATATTTCATTACCATTTAGCATATAGTAAAAAAATATTATAAGTTGAATAACAACCCATTGTGGCAGTTTTGCACAACATCATGAACAAGAAACAAAACTGGTATGCAAGCTATTTATATTCAACCTATCCATGTTGTTGGTTGGTCCTTTGCATAATATTATCTTCATGTTGTCTTCAGGACTAACACCACTATTATCTCCCTTCTGTACTCCGGATCTACAGATGCAGGAGGTAGATATTAAGCGTTAATTTTTTTCAGGGCTTTGTATTTCAGTGATTTTGTCCTACCATGTAATAAAGGTTCATTATTTTAGAAATCACCACTGCAAATTTGATGCTGATACCAGCTTTCCGGACAATTTGGTGTCATTTCAAAATTGTTGGTTCGAACCGCATCTTGGGCGAATAGTTGGCGTTATTGACGAACTTATTCTAGAAATAGATATGTCTCACAAAAGCATTGAAACAACCTGGTCAAGGCATGCTTTTTTACTTTATAATTGCATGTCTTGAACCAATGAAGAATTTGAGCCCAGACACATGCTGCAGATTTTATTTTTCACTGTGTTGTTGACATCAATGTAATAGTGATGTGAGACGGAATGCGTTCCATTTCAGTTTCCTTTAAATTATATGCAACATTGCAACGCATTTTGTCCGTTCCTAATGAAATTCGAATTTTAGTAGTTATTACCCAATTCCGTTGCGATAATTTTATGGAAGTGTATCACCGCCATAACTCTAAGTTTGAGATTTGTCGTTTGTTCTTTGTGCAATGGGTGTAAATGTTTCTTTCTTCTTAGTTCTTTGTGGGAAATGAAATATTTCACCTTTGTAACTTTGCTATTTGTCTATCCTACTTTATCCTATCATTGTTAAAGTTACATACTTCCTGTCATAATATAACGAGTTCAGCATAATCACGTGTTTCAAAAGAATTCGAATTGCAAAAGTTAAATTATGCAGTAAGCATGTTGTACAACGCACTAAGGAATATGTAACAATGAGAAATACACAGTTGGCATTGCCAATTATGACAACAGGTGCCGCTAGACGTATATGAAAGAATAAAGACTGGTCCCTAGTGCAATCGGCGTTGCTTTGTTTTCATCGTTGGACATATACATATGGTCGGCTACCACCATTAAAAGGAGCTCTCTGATCGGCTGAAAAATTGATAGGGATGTTCAGGGGATATATTTGGGATATATACTGGCAAATGATCACAATAAAATATACATTTATTATGTTTGTGTCAATAAATGATCAAAATTATGTTTCTGTGACTGACTAAATTCATTTTATCAAGGAAATTGTGTGGAAAGTAAAATAAGTTAAATTTACTTTTTTCATGCTGAAAGTGGGGGTACCCAAATTCAGGGGGCAACAAGTGGCAAAAAGTGATACTTTTGATCACATTTTGGGGTCATTTTAATTTGAGTCGAGGAAAGTACTTTACTCTGATGTAGGACTTTTTGATGGAGCGCGTAATATAGCGGTAGAGCACCGAACCCATGATCGGAAACTCGTGGTTTCAATATACCACGGCTATGTGTGGTGTCCTTGAGCAAGACACTTTTCCGCATGTGCTTAGTACTGGTTCTAACCAGGGAGACTTCGAGCGTGATTTGCCTAAGTTGTGATAACTTGTTACACAGTCGAAGTAAAATAAATAAGTTTAAGCTAAATATTTTGGTTCGCGAATGGTAGAAATATTGAGAATTAGGTCAAACGTTATAATGTAAGTTTATGGAATACGCAATGGTAGTAGCTGACCTAAAAGAAACCTCACACCTTTTGTGGTGAGCTACCACCATTGAGAGGAGCACTCTGATTGGCTGAAATAAGTATAGGGATGTTCAGGGGCTATATTTTTTATAGTAAGGTTATTTCTTGTTGGATGAAAATGTCAAACTGGCAAATGATTACAATAAAATATAAGTTTATTATGTCTGTGTCAATAAAAAATTAAAATTATGTTTCTGTGACTGACTAAAATCATTTTATTAAGGAAACTGTATGGAAAATAAAATTGGTGAAATTTTTTTTTTTTTCATGCTGAAAGTGGGGGTAACCAACTTCAGGGGGCAAAAAAGTGGTAAAAAGAGGTACTGTTGACCCTGTCCAAATACATTCCCTACACTCATTACAAAGGGAGTGAACATTGGAATAAAAATATATTCGTGACTGACTGCAGCCGAAACATATCGAAACATGCATCAAATTCTAAAAATACATTTTACACAGCAAGCAATGTTTAATCTGACACGAAGTGACATGACTTATGTAACGTTTACAATGATAGGATATAGTAGGATAGACAAATAGCAAAATTGCAATGGTGAAATGTTTCATTTCCCACAAAGGACTAAGAAGAAAAAACATTTACACCCATTGCACAAAGAACAAACGTCAAATTTCAGACTAAGAGTTATGGCGGTGATACCCTTCCATATAATTTTGCAGCATAATGTTACTGTTTGGTAATTTGCTTTACTTACAAGCCACAGTCACCTGACACATTTTATCAGAAAATTTGAAATATCTTACATATGTATATGCAGCTAGAGGTAAACAACGCATTCCCCGTTCTGACCCAAAACTTCCAACTGAAAACGACTTAAATCATGAATCTAAATAATAATAATGATAACACTTGACTTTAAACATGGTTTATTGCATCTGCTTATACATGGAATAACAAAAGGGTTAGGCCACAATTCATCCAACATTAAAATCGGCCTTTCTAAACAACAAAATATTCACATTAAACAATATTATTGATGAAATTGATATAAAATAATCGTTTAAACAATTCGCTTTGTCGATGTCATTAAAAAAGTAGTTTTCTTCACCGTGAGCTAATGTTGTTTTTAATGGCGGAATTATTTCACAATTTGAACTATTTTAATTATCATATACGATTCTATTAAACCATCAAATGAAGGCACTATAAACGTACCTTCTAAAATAAGCGACCATGAATCTACTTTATTATTTTTCCCTTTACTGTAATTTAAATTAACGTAAAGTATGGTTTTATAAACGAGGAGATTTTGATCAATTGAATAACACAATCTTGATAATAATTTATTTACAATAATCAATAATAGATATATAGATTCTGCATGTTCGTGCTTTACTGACTTAATTTTTAAATATATGGACGAATATATTCCGTTTCAAGATGTAGCTATTCGACCAAACGCCAAAGCCCGGTACAATCAGAAATTAGAACTAATACTTGTAATAAAATTTGTACGAGTGAGAGAACTGATATGAACAAATCAATATTCCATGAGGCCCTCAAACATATATACAATATTAACATCAATGTGCTAAATAACACCGTCACGTGAAACGCAAAAAAAACCAGTAACATTATATGAAATTAATCATCAATTTTAGGTACACGGATATGAATTATAAATATAGTTTTGACAATGCGTTTCAGCCTCAGTGACCTTAACAGTGACATATCAGAGTAAATTATGAACAAAATGTTATGTTCCTGGAACTTATGCTTTTACCCTCCGAAAATACAAAGTTTTTAAATGATTCACTGAATTTGTATTTTCCCTTATTGGATGATTTTTCCTAATTCCATATCTTCTGAATAATTCTCGATGGTCTATATAGTGGTACTTTAGGTTTGGCGAAGGAATGCCCACCCGTTGATGCGGCAGGTCTTTGACTTCGAAAACGACCTTCTCATACATGATATAGTTTAAACTTATTTATTTCACTTCGAAAAGTGTCTAGCTCAAGCACACCATATATAGCAGTGACGAAGGATCGAACCCATGACCCTCCGATCATGGGTTTGGTGCTCTACCACTGGACCACGTGCTCCATACTATAAGATATACACCCATAGAAAGTTAGGATACATTTTCTTTCGATACACTTATTGAGATAGAAAACAATTATGAAACGTTACTGATCTATGTTCTGGTTTCTTAACACATTTCAACTAACTGAATGCACAAACACGCTTTCAAAAAATATGTTGTTTAACATTTTAGGGTGAAAATCGGTTTCCCATTTTAAGCGATATATTTTTACATAATTATGTGATCAAAGATGATTTCATAAATGTGACATTTTTTCATGACAAGATACGAACAAACTACTATTAACATTTTGACATATGTGACCCTCGTCATTAAAGTTGGTTTCAACATATGTATTCATTCAAATTTACATACAAACAAATCAGGTTAAGTATAAATATGGATTAGAAAAGGAGAAAAATTCAAATAGAGTTCTTCTCCATGACATATATTTATAATGAACAAGTTTGGCAGATTATTAACACTTTTATTTTGTTCGTATCATAACGAATATACTCTTTTTCAAAATAAACTTAATAAAATAGCATTACATATTGTTAGGAATGTTGGTTCTAATATGTTTAAGAAACATCGAAAATGTAGTGAGTAATTAAAAAAGAGAAAATAGATTAAAATGATTATAGTTATGTATATATTACACGGATTAACATAATAATAATAATAATAATAAACATTTATGGACATGATTCGAACGGCATAAACATAACTGAAAGACAGGCTGGCCTCACAACGTAAATTAAAATAGTATTGTTAGTTCTTCAGTTTTAGGAGAAGCGATAAGTAAATAAAATGTATTGTGAACTGCTTCAAATATTTTAACACTTTTGTCATAAGAGAGTTGAGGTTCACAAAAAAAGAAGTATATTTAAATAAACTGCACACTTTACAGTTGTAACAACTGCTTTCAAGATTTTACAGTGTGGTAAATTATTTTACATTAGTGACCATAAGTGACCATAAGTGACCATAAGAGACCATTTTAACATTGGGAAGTCCCACAAGTGTCTAAAATTATCTTTACATTTGGTTTATTTTCCTACCCGCTTTTATCAATCATTTATTTTAGATTAAAAAACACAACATTGGATTGAAAATAACGTAACTGCGCGTTGTCTTACATTTATGACAATTTGTAAATGAAATCCACCGAATATTTTTTTTTTAATTTAAGTCACCAAATATAATCATCCCGTAATAGGTCTGTGGGGCTCGGGTTGGCCCATCTTCCAACAAACCGTACAGGTTATTGACATGCATGTTTTATATATATATTACGAGTACATGTATGTATAACCAAGGAGCAAAAAAAAAACAAACAATGCAAGTCACACAGGGGTGAGTCAGATTCTTTCTATTTGTTATTGACCTTTCTATGAAGAAATAGAGCTTCAACCAAATGGCTACAATCAATGATATTTAATTGCATATAAATATTACTAACGTATTGTTCAAAGTATACACACTACCACACTAATTCTAAATACACTTGGGTTCAAATGGTTCTAATGTAGATATTCTTAATATGATCTCTAATGTTTAAAAGATTACTCAACGTTTTAAAAATGTACAAAGATAAAACACTGTAATTACGTTCTTCCAAATATAGCCCTTTGCTCACTATGATTCGTCGTTAATATCCGCGAGGGATGCTGCTGGATATTTTTGTAAAATCACATTTTTGTTACCATACAGGTCGCCATCATGACGACTTATTATTATACATATACCACATATAATGTATAATATTAAATTCAATACGATGTCACATTATATAATCACGTGTACTCCTTAGGACGTTTTATATATAACATGTAGGTAGACATCTCATATTGTTACCTCACAGGTGAATACAAAGACTTTTTCTCTCTATATATATTATCTATATCATCTAAGGGTTGTTAAACCACATATACTGACGATACTCCAATTATCCATTTACCACCTACAATTATACAAACACACTCTTACTAGAATGAACATTTGGTACACACTTTTAAGATATAACATTTCAGCATTTCAGAGAATAACAAATAGCTACTCACAGTATCTCTCTTTTTGATTCACTTGAATAATATTTATCTGCAAATCTCTCTATCTGACGATAGCAACGATTGTTCGCATCTGACCACTTACACACACTCACTATACATTCAAAGAACATATGAACCGTTTAATATTAATCAGTCTACATTCCCCGTATTCGTAGCTTTTGGTAACAACATTTCTTTTTATTTTTTCTGGGTAATTGTTCCAAAGAAAACTTAACCACATATTTTGTAACAGCTTAACTTGGTCTTCAGGCGGATTTGGTAATGAAGAAAATGGATGATTAAGTTTCGGTAAAGCTAAACCTTTTAAAACCGTAATCTTTCAAAAAGGAGTCAGTAATCTTTTGGACTATGAACGTAACAATAATTTAATTTCATTATTTTATTTTCATAATTTAATTTAATCATACTGTTTAAATTAGTAGACTTAGTAATTCCAATGACTATAAAATCTCCCTGATCCCAATTTAGTTCTTCTTCGGTACATAATTTAACATCTGAATCTTTCTTTTTCCAAAACCATATAATTATAGTTTTTTCAACATTAACCTTATAGAGACCTGAGATTTCAGCATAAAATTTTAAAACTTTAAGAGCATGTGTAAGTAACTGTTCTGTACCATCTTAAATAAGTGAGGTGTCATCCGCATATTGTGGATTACTGTATTCCCCGTTGCCTACTTGAACGCCTTTTATGTTTTTATATGTCCTGACCAATACAGCCAATATTTTCACAGACAAGAGAAAAATATATGGGGATAGTGGATCACCTTGTCGGCAGCCTCGGTATATAGAGAACCAATCTGTTAAACAAAAAATGAGACTTTCATATTTTACGCTGAAAACACCTCGTCAATGTTTCATTTAATAGTAAAATATAACCGGACATTTAGGAAATCACTGTTTCTATAGATCTATATGATTTCAGAACAGTTTGATTCGTGAGATGCAACACGATTGTAAGTATAACTATTAGTGCATACTCTTTGGCGTCGGTATCGTTTCTTTGTTGAAATATATCTACATGCTGTGTCGGGGATGTTCAAAAACCGATGCAGATAACATCTTATGTTTTCTCTCATTCTGAAGTCACATAAATCAAAGGTTTTGCTCGTTATTCAAAGGTTTGTACCGTAGAAAATTTAATGAGATTTTGTATTTGCAAGAAATGGATGGTATTTAATACATTTATTTGAACAATTTTGGAGAATAAAAGGCAATGTACGTCATATTTAATTCATGCATTATTCAAAAAGTTACCTGATTCCATTCTTGAGTTTTCAGTGAGTAGTTAAATATTGATGATAAGTTTAGTCAGATATATTGATTAGAACATCTCAATAATTTCATAGAATCGTTTGAGTTATCGGAGAAATAAAATTATATTGCAGTTTTATTTCTTATAAGATGTTATCAGTATTACAAAGTACAGTATTTGTTTAAAAGCAAATGGTAATGCCATTAGTTCGATTCATTATCAGGCACCATTAACACATGTATAAAATCAACGGAGTCGCCGTTGTTTCACGTAGAGGCGGATTGGGTGTACGAATGTCAGACAGCAGAGCAAAAAGAATGAGATGCTGACCTGAAAAAATACAACAACACGAAATTAATTCACACAAGGTTAAACTTTATACACAATAATTCAATCTTACAGAAAATGTGGACACTGTTTATTTATTAAACGATTTAAAGTCACATTTCTCATTCTTCACTCAGCGTACTTCATTTTCATTGTATTTGTTACGACATATCAAAATATCCAATTGTATCAAAACTGTTGTTCCAGGCCTTGTTCCCGCTAGTTTTTTGTTCCTTTTGAGAGCATAATTATTGAAAGAAAAACTTAATATAAGTATATATAATCTGTAATACGGATCCAGCTCTTCTGATTGGGTCCGTAAAAAAAGAAATTTTGGAGGGGGGGGGTTGGAGGGGGGGGGGGGGGGGTAAATAATCCTGATTCGAAAGATATCAGGTTCTGGGATAGGCTGATATATATATATATATATATGTGTTGAAAAGTACTTTTATTGGAACTCGGTTGAATATTATCTGAAATATCATAAAAGGATGATTTAAATATGCTAATTTCGAGGCGAAAAAATGTAAAATGTATTTTTTTCTGAAATTGACTTAAGTATGTCATGTGCGCATATTAAACAAATAATTAAAGTCTTATCACAAAAGCTAATGAATATTAGAAACTATTGCAAAATTTCTTAACTCTATCTCTATTCATTTTTCTGTTTTAAAATTAATTTTGCTTTAAGATTTGTTTTATTCAGCCGATTTAAACAAAGTAGAATAATGTTTTTATCACTAATAAAATTGATCTCCTGATGTCTGATTTATATACTTGCCACTAAAATTGTATCATAAAAAACCACCCTGAGAGAAAACGATACCTGTAAGTAATGTGTGTCTTTACACATGCTGATGATTATGTCAGAAAACAAGTGTTTGTGTTGTTCATACCAAAACATAAAGTATGACTTTTAATATCCCATGTATTAGTATGGAAAAAGTTCTTATGAATAATTTTCAACTACAAACCAATGTTTGATAAAATTATCTGCAGATGGCAATTCCCAAATCTATTCATAATATAATTGATTTGAGCATTGGTATGTGCTATTCTCTAAATGTTATTTCCGAATGGGTGCCAATTATTGTGACTCTGTTATACTAATCTTAAATGATTAAATAATATTTCACTCTTTCTTAAACAAATGTTTGTAATTAAATTAGATGTGTAAACATGAACAGGGAGGACGACCAATGTGTGTCTAAATTGTCATTAGTGTATGCTTATGGACTATCTTCTATAACTATTTTCATATGAATGACGATATACTAGTTTTCTGAATAATTTAATAAAAGTATTTTTACATCCATTCATTCATTTATATAGTCATACATTCACACTAGTTTCTGTTTATAACAACACCATTGTCCATGATTAAGACAATATAAACAAAAAACAGCACATCTCAAATACATATATTCAGCTATATTCAGCTATTGTATCTTTGTTGCAATCCTTAGTGTAACAAAAACCTTTAGTGTAATAATATATACAATTTATCTGTTTAATATTGATACTTATTGTTTATGCAACCGCCTTGAAATGGCGTGTAGGGGAGGGGAGTTGCGGGGAATATAGTGCTACCAATGTCCTGCCGTCGTACCGTCTGTCTATCCGTCTGTCTATCCCTCTGTCCGTCCGTTATACCTATCAACTGAATAAGATTTTCTTCCACAAATTACATCCAAATCAAATTCATTTTGTTACTCTAAGGGTTGCGATTATCAATAACCCTTAATATAACAACAAATATTTAGTTAGAGATGTTGGGCGTATTTAACCTCTGGTAAATAGTTGTAATTTAAATATGAAGTGGAAAAACGAAAATTTACGGTTTTTAACATGAGTTGGAGATGATATGTGTCTACTTACCTTTCAACATTATTCCTCTTTACAAACAATAAGCGATAATTGTATTAGTAATGTTCCATACTAACAAAATGTCCAAGGTAAAAACACAATAAATTCAGTAATATATTGCGACGTCAGCATACCTTTACAATAATGCTTTTATAAAGATTGTGATACAATGAAGCATAGTTTTAGATCCAAAATAAAACTAGAGCGAGGTATGTCACTTTCAAATGTTGAAAATCTGAGAAAAGGAGAGAACACATGGGAAGTGAAAATTAACAATGTTTATGCATCGTTCTAATTCTAGTAAAATTAATCTTGATTACTTTCTTACTAAACCTACACCCCTTCCTCCAAACAAAATGAGTAATTGTAATTCAAGATACCGCAAATACTAAGATAGACTTATTTTATTTGTAGTATGAATTATCTTGATATAATATAAACTGCAATATGATACGAAGATCCACCAGCTTTTTTTTTTATATATTTTTAAATAATTGAGATAAAAGTGAATTAGATCAATGGAATTCGATATGAAAGTATATTGGAATAACTACGAAACAGAACAGACGGACGGACGGACGGACGGACGGACGGACGTTCTCACTAACGGTTATTAAAGTGGCTTCTTTGCGCCAAGCATATTACATAAAAGTTGTTGTTAAGTGTCTAGAAACAGTCTCATTTTTTTTTCAACTGTTTTTAACCGTCCAAAAAATTACTAACACTAAACCGAGACCTTTAACTATCAATTCGTATATGCGGACAGACGAACATGGGCAACACTATCTAGTTGCAAAGTGAACCCATTTTATAATAAAATATCAGTTCATGTACCAAACATACGCTTAATGTTACAACTGCTATTAGAGATTTATTGCACATAGGGTTACCACATAGTTTCTCCTGGATCATTTTCACTTGTAATTTAATGTGTAAATTGAATTTATGACCATCATGTATATTGTGAATAAAAATATCTCAACAATGTCGTGTATTTCGTGGCAATGCTAAACAGTATCAATCAGATATACATGTACACGATATGCAGATAGGTTGTCATAAACGCAACTCATATACGCTATATAAGTGTATACAGTTTGCGCGGGATATGCTAAACCAAAGACAGGCCACGCTCCTCTGAAGTAAAATTAACCTTTTTTGTGACAGGTTTTAGGTCAAGTCACCATTGAAAACTGAAATAACACAACATAAGGATTAACGCTTATATGCATTAAGATTAAAAGTATATTGTTAAAATATTTCAAAGAAAGAAAACATTTCCAAGCATTTTTGCAAGTCTAATAACAGCTGTAATACAAAGAACGCGACAAAAAAAAACAAATCACAAAGTTTTTTATGCAAGAGACATCGTGAATATGTCCTTGACAGTTCTTGAGAAAAAATCATCGAGATACTTCGTGAAGTATTACGGCTATTACAATAATAGCTCAAATCAGCTTTGTTGCATTTTTATGTATATTTACTCATAAATCTGAATTGACAATGTAAAGCATTATCGTATTTGTTTATTTATGTCTGCTTATTTTGTCGAGCCTTTTAGTTAGCGTTGTGGTATTTTACTAACGGAAAACTTGACATTTTCACTAATGGTAAACAAACGAACAAAAATCGTGATAATTTATTAACTCAAATAAAGTAGCATGCAACTTCTTTATCTTTATATGTGGAAACACATCGAATACATTATTCTAACCGTGTTCATGAATACGACAAACATGTATAAATACTGTCGTAGTTACGTACATGTTTTTCCCCATCAGCATATGCGTTCGCCCATTGAAATAAAGCATATTGCAGAAATCCAAAAACATTTCCGACAAAAAGCACAAATGCATAAAGCTGTTCAAACTGCAGAGCAGGGTATCTATAAAAGAAAGAGAAAACAAAGTTTGAGACACAGAATTAAAAAGAAGAACCACGACAAAAATTGACATCTACCGAAGTGGATAAAATGAAAATAACCATTAATATAAAAATTGACATCCACCGAAATATGTTTTCGCAATAATTCTTTTCAGTTTTTAATTTAAGTTTTAAATAGCAATTGATCAGTTTTGTTACTGAGGAAGAAAATAATTTTGCTTTTGTTTCATCTTAATCCGTCAAAGATGGACAAAAGTGGATAAAATGGACATAGTCACTACGAATAAAGTTAACATCCACCGAAATTTGTTGTTGCAATAACTCATTTTAATGTATATTTTTTTTTGTTTTATATAGAATTTGATTAGTTTTGTTACTGAGGAAAACTAGCGGATTTTGCTTTTGTTTCATCAAAATCCGTCGAAGATGGACAAAATTTGATAAAGTCGACATAGCAACTACGGCAAAAGTTAACATTCACCGAAATTTGTTGTTGCAATAACTCACTGTCAATATTTATATTTTGTTTTATATAGCATTTGATAATTTCTGTTACTGAGAAAGAAAAAATAATCTTGCTTTTGTTTCATCAAAATCTCCCAAAGATGGATAATATTTGAAAAAATTGACATAGCTACTCCGACAAAAATAAACATTTGTTGACTAAAATTTGTTATTACAATGATTCATTTCAATGTTCATTTTCTGTTATAAATAGCATTCAAGCATTTTTTACTGAGGAAAACTTACCACATTTGCTTTTATAAAATCAGTCACATAATAAGAAAGTTAGGGACATATAAAATGTTCAAATGTAAATTTTGCTAAAGGACTTCATTTGTGAATAAACCCACTTTCTCAGCGATGAGAGCTCAGCCGTTGTTAGATGACATCGACTTAATCCGCTCGGCACCCGAATCATCCCAACATATCAGCGATGAGCGCTCAGCTGTCGTTAGACGATATCGCCGTAGACAGCTCTGCCCCAGCATCAAACCCATTTTCTGAGCGATAAGAGCACAGCTGTCGTTAGCAACATCGACTTAGGTCACTTTGCTCCCGAATCAGCCCATTATCTCAGCGATGAGAGCTCAGCTGTCGTTAGATGACATCGACTCAGACCGTTCGGCTCCAGAATAAAACCAACTTTCTCAGTGATGAGAGCTAAGCTGTCGTTATACGACATCGACTTAGGCCGCTTCGCTCCCAAAGCAAACCCACTATCACAGCGATAAGAGCTCAGCTGTCGTTAGAAGACATCGACTAAGGCCGCTCAGCTCCCAAATTAAACCAACTTTATCAGCGATGACAGCTCAGCTGTCGTTAGAAGACATCGACTTAAACCGCCCGAATCAAACCCACTATCTCAGCGACGAGAGCTTAACTGTCATTAGACGACATCGACTTAACCGCTCGGCTCCGGAATGAAACACACTATCTCAGCGATGAAAGCTCAGCTATCGTTAGACGACATCGACTTAGGCCGCTCAGCTCCCGAATCAACCCACTATTTCTGCGATGAGAGCTCAGCTGTCGTTAGACGACATCGCCTTAGACCGCTCGGCTCCCGAAACAACCCCATTATCTCAGCGATGAGAGCTCAGCTGTCGTTAGACGACATTGAATTAGGCCGCTGAGCTCCAGTATCAAACCCACTATCTCAGCGATGAGACCTCACCCTTCGTTAGAAGAAATCGACTTAAGCCGATTAGTTCCAGAATCAAACCCACTATCTCAGCGATGAAAGCTCAGCTGTCGTTAGATGACATCGAATTTGGCAGCTCGGTTCCCGAATCAAAACCTATATCTCAGCGATGAAAGTTAAGCTGTTGTTAGACGACATCACCTTGGGCCGCTATGCTCTCTAATAAAACCAAATTTCTCAGCGGTGAGAGCTCAGCTATCGTTAGATGACATCGACTTTGGCAGCTCGGTTCCCGAATCAAACCCACTATCTCAGCGATGAGAGCTTAGCTGTTGTAAGACGACATCGCCTTAGACAGCTCGGCTCCCGAATAAAACCCACTATCTCAGTGATGAAAGCTCAGCTGCCGTTAGATGACATCGACTTAGGCCGCTTAGCTCCAGTTAAAATCCACTATCTCAGCGGTGAGAGCTCAGCTGTCGTTAGACGACATCGACTTTGGCCGTTCGGTTTCGGAATCAAACCCACTATTTCATTGATGAAAGCCCAGCTGTCGTTAGATGACATCGACTTAGACCGCTAAGCTCTCAAATCAAACCCACTTTATCAGCAATGAGAACTCAGCTGTCGTTCGACGACATCGACTTAGGCCGCTTGACTACCGAATCAAACACACTATCCCAGCAATGAGAGTTCTGCTGTCGTTATATGGCATCGACTTTCGACGCTCGGCTTCCGAATCAACCAACTATCTCAGCGATGAGATCTCAGCTGTCATTAGACGACATCGACTAAGACCGCTTAGCTTCCGAATCAACACGCTATCTCAGCGATGAAAGCTCAGCTGTCGTTAGATGACATCGGCTTAGACCACTAGGCTCCAGAATCAAACCCACTATCTCCGCGATGAGAGCTTAGCTGTCGTTAGATGACATCGAGTAAGACCGCTCAGGTCAAGAATCAAAACCTCTATCTCAGCAATGAGAGCTCAGCTGTCGTTAGATTACATCGATTTAGACCAATCGACTCCAGAATAAAACCCACTATCTCAGTGATGAGAGCTCAGCTGTCGTTAGACGACATCGACTTAGACTGCTTAGCTCTGGAATCAAACCCACTATCTTAGAGATGAGAGCTCTGCTGTCTTTAGACGACATCGACCTCTCGGTTCCGGAATCAAACCCACTATCTAAGTGATGAGAGCTTAGCTGTCGTACGATGACATCGACTTAGACCGATCGGCTCCCGAATCAAACCCACTATCTCAGAAATGAGAGCTCAGCTATCGTTAGACGACATCGACTTAGGCCGGTCAGCTCCGACTTAGGCCGCTTGGCTCCCGAATCATCCTACTATCTCAGCGATGATATATCATCTGTTGTAAGACGATATCGACTGAGGCCGCTTAGTTAGACAACATCGACTTAGACCATTTGGCTACCGAATCAAACCCACTATCTCAGCGATGAGAGCTCAGCTATCGTGGGACGACATCAACTTAGGCCGCTCAGCTCCCGATCAACCCACTATCTCAGCGATAAAAGCTTAGCTGTCGAAAGATGACATCGACTTCGACCGCTCAGCTCTCGAATCAAACCCACTATCTCAGCGATGAGAGCTCAGCTGTAGTTAGACGACATCGACTTAGACCACTCGGCTCCCGAATCAAACCCACTACATGTATCTCAGCGATGAGAGCTCAGCTGTCGTTAGACGACATCGACTTAGACGATCAGCTCCCGAATCAAACCAACTATCTCAGCGATGAGAGCTCAGCTGTCATTGGATGACATCGTCTTAGACGATCAGCTCCAAAATCAAACCCACTATCTCAGCGATGAGAGCTCAGCTGTCGTAAGACGACATCAACTTAGGCCGCTTTGTTCTCGAATCAACCCACTTTCTCAGCGATGAGATATCAGCTGTCGTAAGACGATTTCGACTGAGGCCGCTTGGCTCCCGAATCAACGCTACCCTATCAGCGATGAGAGTTTAGCTGTCGTTAGACGACATAGACTTAAGCCGCTCGGCTAACGAATAAACCCGTTATCTTAGCGATAAGAGGTAAGCTGTCATTAGACACATCGACTGAGGCCACTTGGCTCTCGAATCAAACCGGCTATCGCAGCGATGAGGGCTTAGCTGTCGTAAGACGACATCGACCTAGGTCGCTTGGCACCCAAAGCAACCCACTATCTTCGCAATGAGAGCTCAGCTGTCGTTAGACGACATCGACTTAGACGATCAGCTCCCGAATCAACCCACTATCTCAATGATGATATGTCATCTGTCGTTAGACGACATCGACTTAGACCGATCGGCTCCAGAATCAACCCACTATCTCAGTGATGAGAGCTCAACTATCCTTAGACGATATCGACTTTGGCAGCTCGGTTCCCGAATCAAACCCACTATCTCACCGATTAGAGCTCCGCTATCGTTAGACAATATCGACTTTGATAGCTCGGCTCCCGAATCAAACCCACTATCTTAGCGATGAGAGCTCAGCTATCATTAGACGACGTCGACTTAGACCGCTTGGCTCCAGAATTAACCCACTATCTCAGCGATGAGAGCTCAGCTGTCGGTGGATGACATCGACTTAGACGATCAGCTCCCGAATCAAACCCACTTTCTCAGCGATGAGATATCAGCTGTCGTTAGACGATTTCGACTTAGGCCGCTTAGCTCCCGAATCAAACCTACCTTATCAGCGATGAGAGCTTAGCTGTCGTTAGACGACATAGACTTAAGCCGTTCGGCTAACGAATTAACCCACTATCTTAGCGATAAGAGGTCAGCTGTCGTTAGACACATCGACTGAGGCCGCTTGGCTCTCATATCAAACCGACTATCTCAGCGATGAGAGCTTAGCTGTCATAAGACGAAATCGACTTAAGCCGCTTGTCACCCAAAGCAACCCACTATCTCCGCAATGAGAGCTCAGCTGTCGTTAGATGACATCAACTTAGACGATCAGCTCCCGAATCAACCCACTATCTCAGTGATGATATTTCATCTGTCGTTAGACGACATTGACTTAGACCGATCGGCTCCAGAATCAAACCCACTATCTCAGTGATGAGAGCTCAACTGTCCTTAGACGATATCGACTTTGGCATCTCTGTTCCCTAATCAAACCCACTATCTCACCGATTAGAGCTCAGCTATCGTTAGACGACATCGACTTTGATAGCTCGGCTCCCAAATCAAACCCACTTTCTTAGCGATGAGAACTCAGCTATCGTTAGACGACATCGACTTAGACCGCTTGGCTCCAGAATCAACCCACTTTCTCAGCGATGAGAGCTCAGCCGTTGGATGACATCGACTTAGACGATCAGCTTACGAATCAAACCCACTATCTCAGCGATGAGAGCTCAGCTGTCGTAAGACGACATAGATTAAGCCGCTCGTCTAACGAATTAACCCACTATTTTAGCGATAAGAGGTCAGTTGTCGTTAGATACATCGACTGAGGCTGCTTGGCTTTCGAATTAAACCGACTTTCTCAGCGATGAGAGCTTAGCTGTAGTAAGACGACATTGACTTAGGCCGCTTGGCACCCAAAGCAACCCACTATCTCAGCGATGAGATATCAGCTGTTGTTAGACGATTTCGACTTAGGCCGCTTAGCTCCCGAATCAACCCACTATCTCAGCGATGAGAGCCCTTCTGTCGTTAGATCACATAGACTGAGGCCGCCTGGCTCCCGAATCAACCCACTATCTCAGCGATAAGATATCAGCTGTCGTTAGACGACATCACCTTAGGCTGCATTGCTCCCGAATCAAATCTACCTGATCAGCGTTGAGAGCTCAGCTGTCGTTAGACGACATCACATTAGGCTGCTTGGCTCTCGAATTAAATCTGCCTGATCAGCGTTGAGAGCTCAGCTGTCGTAAGACGACATCACCTTAGGCTGCTTGGCTCTCGAATCAAATCTGCCTGATCAGCGTTGAGAGCACAGCTGTCGTTAGACGACATAGATTTAAGCCACTTGGCTTACGAATTAAACCACTATCTTAGCGATGAGAGCTTAGCTGTCGTTAGACAACTTCGACTGAGGCCGCTTGACTCCCGAATCAAACCGACTATGTCAGCGATGATATCTCAGCTGTCGTTAGACGACATCGACTTAGACCACTCTGCTCCCAAATTAAACCCACTATCTCAGAGACTCTTTTGTAAAGAAAAGTAGTGTGAAATAAATATTTCGATATTTGAATTTTCTTTTGAATTTTCATTGATGATGCTGGCCATTTTCGTGAGTTTGCAATTGTATAATTAATTTACAAATAAATATCAAATTCGTCATGCTTGTTGAAAGATGATCTTCATACGGTCAATAGTTATCGTATTTTTGCAGTGTTACCCATTGTTTGGACAGTAATGTTATTTATCGATGCTTATACTATATAAAACATTATGCATAACGTTTTATTTCACATTTTTGAAATCTAAAAACTCAAATACACATATTCTCTACCTCTGCGATTTGGAAACCGAAAATCAAAAGTCTACGACACGAGGCAATGTTACATCTACATATCTTATATCATTAAGAAACAGGGGAGATAGAATCCATACCAGAAATTGCCAGGATAATAGCCATTAGCGGATGTCGATATATATTGGTTATTCCTTTATATATTAAGTTTTGTTGATTTTTCAAATAAAAGAATAACTTTTAATTGGAGTAAAGATCATTATTCGCCATTGCTGAATCTGATTTGGAATGAACATTTATCTAATTATATCAAACAAAAGGGTCCTACTGTTATGACTTAAGAGATCCATATGATATGCACGTGACTTTTTAAGTTTTAATTTTTTCGTCTGTAATTTGTATAAAATACCTAAATATCTCCGGGATGCATTTGTTAAGAATGTCATATATAAAAGAATGCAATGTTGCTTAATACTACACGGAACAATTCCATATATATATATATATATATATATATATATATATATATATATACGGAAAAACAAAGCTAATGTGTATATCATAAAAATAACCAACTATATGTAATAGGTCTATATATATATTATTTCTGGGATAATCATATTTTATTGCTTTTATATTTGCAGCAATTTTTTATTTTAACAAAAATATAATATTACCAAACAAGTTGCATGTTGCCATTCTATTGAGTCCATCAATATATAAATGTATTCACAATCAAACTAACGATGAATATAATCTAACAATCGTCAATTTGCGGTTTCTTTATGCTTAATTATGGCCACATTATACTGAACAAATCAAAGATTCAATGACGAAATTGTATTGCGATAAGTGTTTATGAACATAATAAACATTTATGTAACTACTGTTTACTTACGTGTTAACAAAGAACGTTGATGATACTGTGTATAACGCCGACCGGAACACAGTTATTGCGACAGGTAATACATACAGAACATATTCATTCTGAATAAACATCAAACCCGACAATATCACTGCTAATCCGGATGTTACACAAAGTGGTATAATGGATGACGCAAAGACGCGTCTCAGTGGGTGAACGATGGCTGAAACGTGCAAAGAACATAGATCATGTATGTGAATATCGTGGATAAAATGCACACTACAAGGCCTGTATTATTTGTATTGACTGTTATTCTTATTATTATTGACAATATTACAATTATGATTTACCTGCTTTTGGTGCTTCGTAAGTTCATTGGTCATTGCAACTTTAAAACTGTTACACCTGTAAGTTTATTTTACAGTGAACTTATATGGAAATCGTTTTATTCATCTATACATAATAATTTTCCTCAAATATTTCTTATAATCTAATCTATTATAGTCTTAGGTGTTGAAGTAAGAAAATGGTCCTTTCTTATTAAACAACCATTGCTTGAAATTTATTCTGTATTATTGATGATAACGACACAAATTGCTTAAACGCATTTTGCCTAATTTAGACTCCTCATAACGGTTCTTCTATAAGGGTTAAGTTAGCCAGCAAGTGCAACACTATGTCATGTTGTATTACATTCACACTTTGATAACGAGGGCGTTATCTTTTTCGGACCAGAAGGGATTGTTACACCTGTACGTTTATCTTGCAGTGAACTTATATGGAATCCGTTTTATTCAAGTTTAAAAATAATTATTATTTATGTAAAATCATGTTTTAATGTACTTGTTTTATCAGCCAGGTACATTTATACACGTTAACCCATTATATCCGCTTTATCGTACATGTGATGACAACTTTATTAACTTATCTGTTCTTGTTTGAAAGCCACCAGCTTTACAATTAATCCATGTGGCTATTATCAATTCAAAACTTGTTACTAGGGAAGTGTTGCCAATATTAGAAAAGACCTGCCTAAATGTATTGTGCTTTAATTGGTTACTATAGGTCACACATGGTAATTTTATTAAAGCGCATTGAACACTTTTAAGTTATGAAATAGGAGGTAACGTGTTAGGAGTTAGTTGCAGAGATCGTACTTTGGTTTCGTTCTTCAGATTTGATGTTTCAACATTCACAATGTATTTCTTAAGCAGTGTAGCGGTTTTGGCCACTAGGCGTGACGTATGGTGCTTAAGTAGGACTTCTAACTAACTCCTATCAATTTTAATTTCAATCACGAACAATTACAACTTCACACAAGTATATTAATTAGCAGTGACTGTTTAATTATGTACTACATTACTATAATGTATATATTGTTATTTACTAAACGGATGTTTATGTTGTTTAATAATGTTTAATAAATATACAAATTGAAATACAATGACTGAACTTTACACCAAGTGTTTGTTTTCAATTACGACCGTCTTCAACTGTTACCGGCGGCACAAACCTTTCATAGATGTTACAAAACAACTTATTCAAGATTTATGAAGAACTGTACATCCGGTTTAAATTCCACTGTTGCGTCTTTTGGTATCGACTAGTCGATGTACGATGTTTTCATTTGTTTCAACCGGTTTATAACAGAATTTATACATTCATTGAGTCCCTTTGTAGTTTGATGGTATTTACAAAAATATCCACAGCAGCGTATAAACCAAACTAATGGGGTGATATCACGAATATTTCGACGCAAAAACAATGTTTTTAATCATTTTATCGTAGTCTATAGAACAAACCCAGCTCTACCGATTGGGGCAGTTAAATTGTTATGTTTGGAAAGCCACATTTAGGCGCCTTGATTAATCAGTTATTTCACCTGAAAGTTTGGATGACGTTACAGTTTAGTAAGCGTTCAATTGCTATGAATTGTGGGACAGGTATATAATTCTCTGCTTTTTCATCGGGGGTTAATAAACCTGATTCGGGAGATGGTAAGTATTATCCATGTAACGTCAATATAAAATAATTACAGATAGGCAGTTTTAAGGTTTGTAAATATATCCTTAGTTACATAACTCTTTTACATAACGAAGAAAACAATATATTATGATAAAAAGTTAAATTAACTTTTTCACATTTTAATAAAAAGTAATACCCTATGTCTGAATTACAGCTTAAGAAATTTTGGTTTTATAATATGTTCGCCGGAGAGAGAACCATTGTGTATACTTAAATACTACTGTTACTTCCTTGTTGGATTCTTCTTAATGAAAAATGGGATCCAAGTGCACATTTCCACAAAATCATATTTCTTCTAACTTTACCATTTCTTCAAATACGCTTCCCTTAGGCGGATATAGGTAAGTTTGTATTTATATGCGGTGAATATATATTTTACGAAATATGGTAAAAACATTACGGTCCATATGAACGATAAAAGAGGAACGATATTAAGTTAATATGCAGAGAACAAGTAAACACACGATGTACAAAATGATTAATAAACACAAACAATAAGAGGTTATTTAAGTGAAAGTAAAACAATTAAAAAAACTGGTTGTTTGTTATCTAACATTCCCTTTACGTTTCTTAAGTATCAACAAATCTATTTTGATAGCATTTATTTATAACAAAACATTACTTCTAAATGTATATTTGTTCATATAGATGATAATTAATATTTTAGGATAAAGGACAGACAAAAACAAAGCTAACAAACTGGAACTTCTCAACGTTGAAATAAATGCAAACACTAATAAATAAAAATGAATAACTTGGAAATGCAAGTTACGGGAAACGGCTTTAGTTATCAGGAATATCATGCTTAATGATAAATACTGCAGAACTAGTCTGTAGAACGAACCCAGCTCTCCTGATTGGGTCTGTTAAATAGCAACACATTTGAGCACGTTGATCGTTAAGTTGTTTATGGGAAAGTTTTAATCACGTCATAATTTGGTAAGCGTTTAAATGTTATAGAATTGTGGGAAAAGCTTTTTTTTATTAAGTGTTAATAAACCTGATTCGGTAGATGTTATGTTCTGTACTGTAGAACTGTTTTAGCTCTTCCCGTTAGGGATCGTGCCCTACATTTACGTTACATAATAGAATAACATTTCATAATATTATACAATATTATATAAATGAATAAGACAAGTTTTTTTCCTATTTACAAAGAAGTGTCAAGCTTCCTTGAGACTGGAATCTCTATAAGCAGACGCTATCAATAAAATTTCAAATTCACAAAATACAACTGCTTGCTTGTCATATGTTATGTATTTACAGTAATCATTTAATACAACTTCTCAATTAAATTGTTTTCAGAGTTATTAAGTTTGAAAATAAGACAATTGAAGAGATAAAATAGTCTTTTTCTTTAAAACCTAAAAATACCATATATACATATAATATATATTCATTTTAAAAAATATATTGTGACTGATATTTATTTTAATAAATATAATATAACATAATATTCTATAATTACATACTATTTAATATAATTGTTGAATTAAAATGAAGGGCATTATATAAGAATATTGTCATACAGATAATACACCTTGAGCGAATTACCAATAGCATGTCTTACATTTGTAAATTAGTTGTATAAAAATTATCAAACGTGCTCTGCTTATTGATAAGCTTACAACATTATCCAAACACATAGATATGATATCAACAATTTGGATCCATATGCACATATACAAACTGTATTAAACCGTGACTGTGTAATAGTAACCGTTAACAGTATTTCACAATAAATTACAAATTATCGAGGAGGAATACGCTCTTAAATCAGGATATATCCTCTTTTAAAAAAGAAACACAAGCATGTTTATTTTTTTGAATATTCAAAGTTCATACCTTTTTATATATAATACTAGGTTAAGAAAGTGTGTGCATTTTGGACTGATACCATTTATTTACTTATAATTTAAAATTTTAAACTCTCGACTTACTCAATATCTTAAAACTGCAAACGCCTAAAAAATACTCACTTTTAGTATAAAGTATAATAGAACAAAACAATAATTTCTATATTATTACTTACGCCGAAAGAACGACGCTTGGTAGTCGTATAGAAAGCCGGTACCAAAAGAACTGATCAGTCCACAAAACATTGTGTATGACAACACGTCTGTGTAGTAGCTTACTGAAAATTGAATAATTCAAAGTTAATATATAATTTTCAACAACTATTTAGAATTTTTAATAAACAGTTTTTAAAGATTAATTTTAATTTGAAATAAAAGATTATTTCAACCATTAAATACATTTTATGTAACACAATTATGCTTTGCAACTATCTTCATTTTAAAACAAAATACGCCGCATACACTATATTCGAAATGTTTGTTTCGCACATTGGATTTCATGAGGAATGATCTTTGATGTTTTCATTCCATGAATAGAAAAAAGTAAAAATCAACAAAAACACAATTCACAATTAAAAACTGGCCAGATGTATTTTGTTATGGTGCTGTTACGTATGAGCAATCACCCTTTATATTGAAAAGTAGACGTGAAAAGAAACAACCGCGAGAATATAACATCGATAACGTGCGGTCACTAATATCTGACAATATATATTAGACGATAAAATGGGAGCAAATCGAGAAGAACGTGTAAAAACTTGCTCTCGGTTTATCTGAGTCTGTGATTTAATATGAAATATAAAAGTTAGACTTATGAAGATTCAAATGTGATAAATGATCAAGTTGTTCGTACTATTAGATCTAGTTTATGCTGAATTATTATGAACAGGAACCAACTTCTAAATCATGTTATATCCGGTTTAAAAAAAACAACGTGAGTATAATTTATGGTGACGGCTATAAACGATTGGTTGTGAAGGCGATTTAGTGAAACAATGACTGTTGTATGCAATATCTAAGGGTTGGGTTACTAAGAGTATATCTGGACACAGAATGTGTGCCCTGACATCATAATACATATCGTGTTGAAATTACATAGTCTTGCAATAAATATAAAAAAAACTAGTCCGAATCTCCCTGCCTCTCAAATCCCACCTGAATCTGCCTAAATTACAGACTTAATTGTTTGTCAATCCAAATTACAACTAAAACCTTAAAGTTGTTCAAAAAGCCCCTGCCTTTCTCTCCGCTTGTATCCTGTACACTTAATTATCAAAAAAGTGACAGCTCATTCACATACAAGTCATGGGCATACTAAACAGATTTTCGCTATCTAAAATTGGATACACGATACCCTCTTGACAAGCCATCACTCACCAGAAGTTTGACCTTTAAGCTCCAATGACTAGCTAAGTACAGACCTACCATGTACTATTGACTACTTGTTGTTGTCTCGCCTTAACTAGGAAATATCCTGCATAAGTATTATATCTTGGGTTTAAATATTACATTATTAAACAAATATAATCAATCAGTTCATGAGAAACTATAAAACAGTTGTTTACTGTAAGATATAATGATCATTGCACTTACCAGATATCTTTTCTCTCTCTGTAAGTTTTTCGATTTTTGGGTTCATAGTTCCAATAGTGTATAACAACCGGAGAGCCAAAATAGAAAACCAGAAAATATGTAATACATATCCAACACTCAAAAAACTATTTCTTAGACTTATGGATGCATCTTTATCTACAGGCCCCGGGGAATGAACATCTTTTATTGAACACTCTAGCGACATTCGTCTACCGTCCTCTCCATTATTGCCACGATACACAAGAACTGACTTTTCAACAGAACCGTATTGCTTTGGTTCATTCATTATTCCTTTAACTTTGTTCTGAGATATTTCAAAATTGCACGTTTGATTGCGCTCTGTATGTGTTACTACTGGTGTTTCATTATGTCCACCTGGTTTAACATAATCATCATTTTCATTTGCTGCAAAAGATATCACATTTGTTTCAATTTGTCTTTCGTTAGGAATATCGTTTCTGTCTCTGTTACTTATAGAAGTTGTCACTATTGTTTGAACTCTTCCATCTTCATCCCTGCTTTGAGTGAAATTTTCATTTTCCCGAGTTGTATTTGCATGAGTTTTAGCTTCATTGTCGGGATTTACAGGAGCATTATGCTCTTTTATGTGCTTAGTAATTGGGAAAAATAGGAAAGCGTTAATAGCTGTTATTGTGGTAAAACCCATTAGAATCAAGAAAGAAGTCCGCCTGTCAACACCTTTGACATACAAGCTCTGAAAAACATATATTAAGCAAAATTAAGAAACATTAAAACAAATATAAATGAGATAATTTAGATGATATATTTTTAAATGTGGTTTAATTCAATTTTCAAAGCATTTCAGGTTATATAGGGCATGTTTAGTTTTACTGATGGAGGGTGACCTCAGAATGAACTTGAGTAGAACCACTGCATTCCGCAAGTATATGGCAATCTTTCTCCCATCAAGGTTTTTGAGCGAGCGGGACACGAACCTACGACGTAACCATTGAGAGGTTGTTGATCTTGAGACGGTGCTTGGGCCCTCAGATTAATATTGCAATGGTTTAAAATCATGTATGTTATAAACACATTAAAATCTAAAGTTCTATTTGTTTCTACACCATAAGGCGTGCTAGGCTTATTGATAAATGTATATAGTGATAATGTTCTTGGAATACATATAAATATATGTAATTATCTTAAGTGGGATACACATATCATGTTCATAAGGAAGTATAGTTTAGCATACTTATGGCAATTATCAAGAATGAAAACCTACATTCCATTAAATAACAGAATAATTTGCAATATAGCTGATGTGCAAACCCATCTTGAACATTATAACGTAATTTGGGATATTACAAAAAGGTCTTATACCGTCGCTTAATATTGCAAAACAGAGCATGCCGTATCATCTTAGATGATCAATATTCAACATTTGCAGATGCTAGGAAGTTAAAAATGCACTTTCCATTGATCAAAGAATATTTCTCCTAAAAGCAAAATTTATCTGCAGAGTTTCAAAGAATAATGCACCTTCTTCTATAAAATATATGTTTAATACCTCTGATATCGTTCGTAGAAATCTACGTTCGACTAATGAATTAAACTTTATCAAGGTAGTTTGTCCTACTCTGGAACTTTAATCTGGAATAGTATACCGGTATATATCAGAAACTGTACTGCAGTCAAAAGTTTTACAACAAATTGTGTTAAATGGTAACAAACAGAATGAACCACTTCATATGCCCGGAATATAATATTTAGTAATAATTAAATAATTATTTTCGCAAGTGCTACAAGTATAACTAAGCGAACACCTTAAATATACATACATATGTCATAACTATACTTGTTGTATTGATGTTGGTGCTTTTTTATTTTGTTGTTGTAACAAATAAAATGATATTCACTATCTTGATTTTTTTATCAAAAAGATTCGAAAGGATTTCTTTAAAAATTTTAAATTTGATATGCATGTAGTTAGTATTTTTATCTTTTACCATCAATTTAAAATGTTTTATTATGTTTTGCTATTGCATTTTGTTAAAGGTATGTAAATGTATCTTAATAGGGTCCCGAAAATGATTATTTTCAAACTTATTGGTCTACCCTCTTTAAATAAAGACATTCGTTCATTTATTAGTATCAACAGATATAGCTTTAACAAGGAGAACTGTTTTTTAATTCGATTTTGTATTTAGCTTATAACGTGAAATGTCCTCGTTATTTCGCAGTGTTCATGTACAATAAAAGCAATTACCATCCTTTAAACACCTGAAGAAATGGATTGTGTTACATGTATATGCAAAGAATGAACACAAAAGTAAACTGATTTTTTAGCAATAAATATCAAAAATGTAATTTTGATAGTCATTGTTGTCAAACTATATGATTTATATAAATCATATATATCCAAACGTATGTTTGTGTAAAGGGGTTCGAAAAATATGCGGCAAAAAGCGGCGATATATGTATCATTTCCATTTGCTAGATGCTTTTTATGATTGATATAATAATCAATGAGCATCTCACCTACGATGGTTTCACTTAACATCCCGAACTGATATTTCCCTAATTCAAAAAAATCAATTTCTGTAAGGGTAACTGGAACTCATCAAACATACAAATACTTAGTTGAAGTCATAACAAATCTTTACTCATTGATAAAGGAAAACATCAAAAATAATCAATGGAAATGAAATAATAGCATTTCAAATATTTGAGTTGAGGAAAATCTCAATTTGAAATGTTCAGTGAAAATGAAGCCAGACCAATGATTTCTTTCACTTATATATTCAATTGGTTGAGGTTGTCTCTTTTTTGCAGGTATAGAACCTTACGTTCTGGTCTGGTTCCTAATATTAAATTAACCTTACCTTGACGATTAGTGGCACAACTGCAGAGGAATCATACATTCCATTAATCAAGCCAATCACAGTAGAAGAGTGTTTCGGAAACAAAACATTAACCTGAAACGAATAAAAAAAATATTGCTTGACATTTTGATCTCTTTATGAAAAACATTCTCATATTGATGTGTTATAGCTGTGAAATAATATATTATTATATATTATTAACAGCACAGTACATTATCAATATATTAATTAGATTGTATATCAGAAAACGGTTAAACCTTAGTCTACCCATTCAAATGTGAACATATAATGCTATATCCCACCAGGATGAGAATAAAATAGCGATTCCATGACACCATTTCGGTATTTAAATTACATTTCGCGCTTTACGTTCCATATCGTGTCAATCGGTGCGAAAACTTTACAAAGGTGTAATCATCCCTGTTTAGATATATAGCAAAATCAACTGAATAGAATAAAATAGATAGTTTTTTTTTCGCGTCTGATCTCATATTTCGTCCAACGAGGTCAAAAATGGCAAAAGCGTGAGCCACACATATGCATTGTTAATGATGAGCTACACAATGCAGAGGCAATAAATAAAAATTGAATTGAAACCTGTTGCTTAAAGTCGGCGATAAATGCCTTCAGTCAATGAAATGGATTTTGCCCTTATAATATATATAATTTGTAATGTTTTATATTTATAGGTTTTATATGCATTTTAAGATTTATCTTATTTTTCTATTATAACTAATCACTATGATAAATCGTTTCAGTATTATCTTTATTGATTATAAACTTGAAATTTTAATTTTTGTTGCTATTAGTAATTTTATTATTATTATCCGGCAATCAATGCTACTTTGTGTGGCGATCAATATTTTGCTATGTAAAACATACCAGATCAAATTCTGCTACAATGTTTACTGTTTTACTGTTATTTACCTGAAGACTGATTATAAAAAATGTTAATCCGAAACCTGTCAATAGTATCCCACCAACACATATAAGCCATGGAAAATCTGTAGAAAAGACAACACAAACTTGATAAGAATGCGCTCAGTCATAGATACACATATAAATATAATATAGTAAGTACATGTGAAGTAACTTCTAGAAAGTCGAATACGATTTCACATAGAAATTAAATGTTATATTTTTAAGTAAAAGTACATATCTTAAACCAAAGACAAAACAAAATAACAACATGCAACTTTGACAAGACAATTAACTATGACAGTAACCTGAAAGCATGCATATATATCGTTTTCTAATCTCTACATGTTAAGGCCTGTAATAACGAAATGTCAAAGCAGGCATCTACCACCAATTAAGAGCCCTATGTTGTCAAATAGTTTTACGTTTCTCTTTCATTATCAATGCCGTTTATAACAGGACGACCAGCTAGGGCAGATCCTACAGTCTATGATAGCATGCACTTCGTAAGATACTTACATTAATAAGTGATTTGTTGAAAGTCGTTACTTTAGTATATATGAAATATGTAGAAATGCCATGTGGAACAAAATTAAGAAAATGTATGTCAAACAGAATAGTTAGCTTCCAAGGGAAAAAAGCCATTACAACCATATCATAGCTCTCGAACAATGTATACAGAACAAATATAACTACAATATTACCATTGTTTGCCATTGCAATTAACAAACAGCCAACAGCGTAGCATATGCTGAAAAAAAGATCATGAAACTTAATCGTTTGACATGTTCTATGCAATTGTTGAAAGTTATAAACTCAATAATGCACAA
Source organism: Panopea generosa (assembly GCA_029582155.1). NCBI lineage: Eukaryota > Metazoa > Mollusca > Bivalvia > Adapedonta > Hiatellidae > Panopea > Panopea generosa. The sequence goes on along the minus strand of CM055910.1, from coordinate 44,355,929 downwards.
GTGGAACGAGTGACATACCAGAGCCTTCTTTTGTTATTCTTTTGTTAGCTTATGATTCCATAATAATGTTAAAATACCGAATGGTGAAAACGTTATGTTGACGATTGGCGCATTCTAATTTAACCATACAGACGTATATATGTTTAAAACAGTATAACTTGCCAATGGTTTAAATGACAGTAATTTAGTTTTATAAGTTTGTTTCATGTATTAAGGAATATTCTATAAACACTATTGGACTGCATATTTATATCGTTTGTTTTGAATGTTTGAATGTCGGCGTCGAAATTAAAAAGGGGGTCTCTGTTATTTTACACAGCTAATATATTTAATAGTGTTGTTCGAATTCTCATTCTTACTTTGCTAAACTGCTTGATAATGATGTTATTCTATTCTAAACTAACTGGAAAGTTGTTCTTACTTTAATGTACACCTTGTTGTTCTGATACACATATTACAATGTTGTTACTCTTACCTCGTTATTAGCCTCGTTGTTCTGGTACCCAACTTGGCGACACAATGTGATGTTACGACTGGAATCATATTTCCAACCAAAATTGAAATGGCAAAATACAAGTTTAATGTTTCGTCCCTTTCTGTGCATTCCACATAGTCATCGTATACATCTCTGTTTATACAATAAAGCTATTAATCTTCATTTATGCATTACAATTATCAATCTCTATTGATACAGTACAACCGTTACTATACCAAACCAATAGCCTACATTTATACAATACATCTATTACTCTACCAAGTAAATAATATCCTTCGAACTCTTTATCTATTTAGTACCAAGCAAATACATATAGTCGTTATATGTATCTACAATTTTACAATTCATCTATTACTCTACCAATTCATTATAAAACGAGAACATGCTTTCGTATTTTACAACTTAGAATACATATATTATTATTGTAATTATTTTATAATTTGCTATCACCAATATTCATGACGTTTGTTTCAGCCAGATGTGTTACATATATGAATGAAATCTTAATTTATACAAATAAATAAAAATATTTAATTTCTCAAAAAACAGAAGAGTACTTTTGAAAATATCGCAAATAATTATTTCGGTTTGCCTTAAATGCAATATTATGAGTTTATAACATTACAAAACCCACACGATATCATATAAATTATGTTACATGTGATAGTTCAATTATGACATCTTGCAATATTTTAACGCTTGCTGATTTGGTATTAAAAATCACTTGTTTTTGTTTATTTTTTAAAACAAAATGCGACATTGTATTTACATGTACCTATAAAAGATGAATCTCTTTATAACGATTGTTTATATAAAAACACAAATAAACAAAACAACCTTTGACAGAAACATGCACCATGAACAATTTTATAAAGGAACTATTCATCAAAGTCAAAATAGAACAAAATACAATTTGACATCATTTCATTCCATTTAAAGTCGTTACATATAACATATCTCAACGGTAACATGATATTTTTCAAAACTTTGTATGGTTAACCAACTGGAGCGCAATTTATGTATAAGTGCAGCAGCACACTGATGATTTAAATGTTTAAGCTTGTTAAGTAAGCTACCCAAGTCAATGTATTTCATATGTTGATCTAATTTTAATTACACAATCTCGTTATATGATATGGAACTACGAAGTAGAGCTGGGTTTTGAAAATTCCACATATACACATTAAACAAAAAGAGTCTTGTTGTAGATTATAAAATAAAGTTGAAATGTTGCAATTAATTATTAGAATATAGTAAACCCGGTATAATCTTAATTCTCAAAAATCATCTTACTTACGTTTGATTTTTTCTACAAAGTTCAGAAAAAAAATCTTCTTCTTTTAGGACAAAAACCAAAGCTCCCCAGCCGAAAATAATTCCACCAAATGACAGAATTTCTATTAAAATCCAAAATAGAATCACGTTACGCCGTATAGAACACTCCATTTCGCTGTAATTTGTAACCAAAATGACCGGCAAAACATAGAGATGTAGAAAGAGTAGTAGGCTGAGGCTCTTTCGTCTATGAGGGGTATTCAGAAGTCCGATGATTACACAAACTTCACTTTTAACTGAAAATAATACAAAATATACAACATTTTGTAATCTGAAGAGCTTTGTAAGATCAATGTTTTCAACTTCAATCAAATTTAGATTTAAATAAAAGACAAACAAATAAGCATTTATATCCTATTCCGGCTTTATAACACAAACTTTAAAACCTTTTAAAATAATATTAATGTTTATCATCATCCTGACTTTGTTCCAGTTTTCATATACAAACGACATTCGTGCATCGTGTATTAAAAAAAAATGCAGCTTCGCCATTATAATTTACCCTAGTTTATATTTGTATGGTTTTCTAAAGTTATGTATTTGGTGTCAATATTGATAGCATTGGCAGGCGTTAATGAAGCGCAGTGACATGTTGAAAAGTATGAAAAACGCTAGAGTTAATATAAGAAATTATAAGAAGAAGATATAAAATGAGATGGACTTCGTACTTGGAAAAGATAATGTCGGAATAATCAGTAATGAAAGCTATCATTATTATTATGATTTAAATATAATTTATTGTTTAATTCACATAATCAGCAAACGGGTTTGGTCGCAAGTTCTAGCAACATTAGTTACGGTCCTCCCCTTTCAATATATAAATCACATTAGAATCGAGATGGCAATTATAACATTCAGAAGGAAATAAACCAAAAAATCAAAGAAATGAAGAGATAAATAAAAAGAAAAAATAATTACAGTAGATGGTAAGAAAAAGAGAGAAAAGACATAACATATGCTGTAATGATATCGTTCTGGTACATTGAAGGGCTGCATAAAACTGGGTATTTGATGCCGAGAGTCAGTTGCTGACAAAACGTTTCGTGTATTTAATGGATTTTTGTATCTATATATAAATGTAATTGTGTCACTGGTATATGTACTCTTACCAAATAAAAGCACTCGTGTACTTAACAGATTAAAAAGGTATGTAAAACGAAACGAACGAAGTCGTTTATCAGTATATATAGGACATTGCATAAATTAGTACTCGGTGTCTTCAATTTCATTGCTGCATCTTTCACATTTTGATCAAGTGTTAAATAATTTAAAAAAGTATCAAATTTAAGGTGACTACATTCCTTTCTCCAACGAGCGTGGAGAACTGATAAAATTCGACTACCAGTAGATAATACGATGTTACCATTTGTATTTTAAAATACATATTTGTTATATGTAAAAAGTAATGGAAATAATGCCTCAGTCATATTTGCTCTACGGCTAGGATACGGCGGCCGCAGCCCACCGAAATCGAAAGATACCCGCGGCGGCAGAAGATGATCTTCTGTGGCCTCAGGGTCACCCTAGGGCGTATCCCTATATTTTATAGGCCGTGAGTCGCCGTGGGATTATAGCGCGGAGCTATATTTTTTCGTTTCTAGGTTCGCCGTAGCAATTAGACACGTGATATGTCCTGATGTGTATGGCAACCCCTCCTTATATACATAGGTGTGTAGCAGTAGCGTTAGTCTGACCGCACGGTCGCCGTATGGTCCCCCTTCGGGCGCCTTGCGGCTACCTTGCGTCGGCCTTGATATTCATCAAAAACCTACTGCCGCTGCAGGGATGCCCTTAGGCGATCGTGCGTCATCACTTCAAAGGCCGTACCGCAGACGCAGTTTTTCTGTCTCCACAAATTCAAATTACACCATGCGGCTACCCTAACACATGTGACGGCTAGAGTATGTGACCGTGGGAATGCTGCGGCGGCCGTATAATTGCTATTGAACGTAGATAATTTAGACTCCAATGCCGCCGCGGAAAATGTGACTGAGGCATACACTTTCAAAGATATATATCATGTCATTCAATATTTCATAGTCATCAAATAGAACTAAACCAAACTTTTCTAGTTTAAGCAGGAGAAGTAAAAGAGAAAATGGGATATAGATATAAGTAGTTTTATGGTCACTTATTGTAATCGGAATTCTAATATTTAAAGTTCCAGAATTGAGAGGTTTATATGTTTTATTATATAAGTATTGGGTCTACCATCGTATATGGATTTAGTTTCAGATACTCTGGTTGGTTTTGTAATGACATTTGTTTGACTATTAATAAGTTTACTATTTTTAAGATGATTATTGTTAATATTTAAGTGGTCCTCGTTAATATGCCTACTAAAACTATACTTTTTGACAATTCAAGAGCGTTTTCAATACAAGTTTGAACATTCGTTTCATTGTTTGATTCGGAGCACACTGTTCCATAAACAAAACATCAATTTAGTGATATAGTATGTAGAATTTAAGTACAACATAAAAAGATATAAGGAATAACTTTTCAATGACCATTAGTGTACTATCGACTTCACAGTAGACATTTTGACAGTACTTTCGATTCGTTTGTGCACATACAACACACACACACACATGCATGTTCATATACATATGTATTTAAGCTTGCTCAACTAGTATATACTGTGCATGCACCCACTCAAACGTACGTACAAAAGCCTGCATAAGGATTATATATTGCACATACACATTGCAACACATTAATGTACACATGCCTACACAATATAGTATATACTGCACATACACACATTTCAGCACATATAACAAAGCTTGAACAAACCATATATATACTACAAATACACACATTGCAACGCAATAATGTACAAATGCCTACACAATATAATATATACTGCACATACACACATTTCAGCACATATAACAAAGCTCGAACAAATCATATATATACTACAAATACACACGTTGCAACACAATAATGTACAAATGCCTACACAATATAGTATATACTGCACATACATACATTTCAGCACATATAACAAAGCTTGAACAAATAGTATATACTGCACATACACCCATTGCAACACAATAATGTACAAAAGCCTACACAATATAGTATATACTGCACATACATACATTCCAACACAATAATTTACATAAACTTGCACAAATAGTATATACTGCACATACACATATTCCAACAAAATATTGTACAAAAGCTTGCACAAATATATATATACTGCACATACACATTCGAACACAAGAGTGTACAAAGTTTTCACAAATAATATATACTGCACATACAAACATTCCAACATATCGACACAGATTTCTTTATATAAACATGTCATCACAATGATATACAAAAACTTGCGTAAATAGTATGTAATGCACATACACAAATTCCAATACAATAGTGTACACACTATTTCACAAATAATATATACCGCACGCACGCACGCCTTACTACATACTCATGCTAGTACGCACGTACGTGCAATGTATAAAATGACAAAGTACACGCACAAATACCAATTCACACATATATCGTTACAGACGAAAATTTATACATCTGCAGTATCTATACAAGTGTTATGCGGCAAATTGCAGTGAAATTTGTTTATAATATTTGTTTTGAATCACAGAAAAAGACGACAAATTTTATTTAAATTTGTTTATGATATTTTTGAATAACTGAAAATTGTGTCGTACGGTAAACTTTGATTTGAGTATTTTGAATAATAAACACGTAATTTTAACATTAGCGATAAACTTTTCTAGTTTGATTTTTGCAATTTTTGAATATATTCGCAGCTTGTCGAACATACTAATCGGATCACTTAATCACTTAAACAAGGGTTCAGTTTTAGCGATAGCGTCTTCACTTAAAGCATTTATCCGCAAGTGTCTTGACTGGAAGAGCTTGGACGGATATAAATAACCAATTTAATCAAAGGTAGTTGATACACGTAAATTGATGTAACAACATGTTATAAATGTACAAAATTTGGGTTTCCTCGGATTAGTTTAAGCCTAATTGCATTCTTTTTATGTAGATGCCCCTTTTTCGTAGCTAATAGGCTATGAAATGATTGGTCAAGAAATCACCCCTAATTAATATACAGCATTTTATTGACTTAAACTGACAGGACACTTTTCATTATATAAGGTACCTTACTCCAGGTTCAGTCACTTAACATCTGTAACTCGTTATATAAAATTGTGTAATAAAGTTTTATTGGACTTGAAAAGGATCTCTTTTTATCTTTTTAGGTAAGTGATCTTTTATTGAAGTTTATTTGTAGATATATGTTATTTTGTTTTAAAATAAATCTTATGTATTACCATAATAATTATACAGTATGAAAGTTTAAAATATATCTTTGGTATATATGAGATTCAATTGAAAGTTAACAGAATTGTATATTCATGAATAGATTTGTTTCGAGTTTACTGATCAGTTGATATGCATGAAGTTCAAGATGGTTTATTCAATTAAGTACTTTTTAGGTTCATATGAACATTATTGTATATGTTTTTCTCTTTAACACTTGCAGTATCTTAAAGAAACAAAATTATCTTATTAATAGTTGAATATTATGTACAAGTTTCTGCAGTACAAAATACCTTTCCAGTCTTTTCGGTATTTGTCTCTTTCGGTTCGATAAGTTAAATTATGTACTCTCGTAAATTGAAGTTGCACAAAACAAAATTTAGAATTGAAAATTTATAAATTGTTTACAAGTTTTTGTTATTATACTTGTTTTATAATTGAGAAATGGATTATATGGTAAGATGTGAATAGTTTATTATTATTTGAATTAATTCAGCTTTTGTGTTAAATTTCAGTCAATTTGGCGTATTGCTTTTACAAAAACAGTCAACAGACTGTGAAGAATTTTATTCATATTCTATGTGAGATTGGTTTTGTTTATAACACCTTGGATATATATTGATGGAAAACACATTGATATTTAGTTTATTTGTAATTGTGTTTATTCTATTCTGTTCTACATCTGTGACTCGTTATATTAAATTGTAAAATAAAGTTTTATTGGACTGGAAAAGGACCTCTTTTTATCTTTTTAGAAATCACCCCATATTCACCACCGAAACAGCACAAAACAAGTATATATGCAATGATTCTTTATCAATACACGTTAGCAAGATTGTTGTATGTGTTTTCGTATTGCAATAAATTCGAGAATAACTAACACAATATTGGACAATTGGCAAAGCCAGCAACATGGTTTTTAGTAATTGATACACAATACCACAGTCAACCAATATCACACACACACACACACACACACACACACACACACACAGTAGAGAGAATAAGCATTTTACATTGCTTAAACTTATAACGAGATATCCTTAGCTAGCTTTCGGCTTTACGCCTTCACCAGAGGACAAAAATAAAAGTAATTATAACAACAAAACAACAACACAAGAATATAAACAATATTCTATATATAAAATACTGCAGACAGACTGAGAAACCTACTGGTAAATATTACAAACTAAAACTCTTCACTATATACAGTACAAATGCGCACGACCACGCAGCCATGACCCATATGACGGTAGTATCCCATACATTTGTTGTTTTAAGAAAAAATGGTAGAAGCATATATTAGCAACAAGTAGTTAAAATTATTGTGACCTACATAACACAGAGGAAGCGTTTACAGGATGAGTCATGTTACAGAATCGCAGAGCGGTTAAAAATAGAATCACAGACAATTGCGTGAAGACGGTTTTGTACGCCGACATTTATTGTGTCTTCACAATTGTCTGCGTTTCTATTTTTAACCGCTCTGCGATTCTGTAATAAGCTAACTAAGGATATCTCGTTATAAATTTTAGCACTGCAAAATGGTAATTCTCTCTACTGTATTCACTATTTCTACCATTTATGTATCCTTCGCGGATCCGGTGCTCCTGAAAGGTGTTTTGTTAAACGTATGCTTCTCCCTATACATACATACATACATACATAACCATGTATATACAACATACATAAACATACACATGTATTAACATTTATACATACTTCACGCATATACATATACACACATTTATATAGATTCATATACTCATACACATATACATGCACATACATACACTTATAAATACGTACATATACATACATATCTATATGGTTATAACAATAAACATTTAAGCAAGATTAGTTAAAATTCAATTAATGTATATAATGTATCAACTGAGCTGTACGCTTCTTGTGTTCTATATTATATATATATTTTAGAAATCACCCCATATTCACCACTGCAACGGCACAAAACAGGTATATATGCAATGATATATTATATAGAACACAAGAAGCGTACAGCTCAGCTGGTAAGAAAAAATGATTCCATTTAAGTAGTACTACCATTAATGATCAGTCCCATATGTGCATCTTACTATTTTACAAATAAATTGTTTGCCCATTAAGTCAGCAACACATACATATACATATACTTTCACATACATATACTAAGTGACACGAATGAACCTTGTATATGAAACCTCTTAGATTGGGTTGTATAAAATACACTAAAGATATCATTACATAATATACTCCATACCTCGCTTTGCGCGGTCTAATAATTTTGTTTAGTTTATATCCTCGCTTCACTTATCGGTAACACTGATGCGGTTGAAATGTTATTGCGACGGATGTGAACTATTTATCGCACACTAGTTATGTTACAACATTTAAAGCGTCTACTGAAACAGATGTACAGAAAAGAAAAAGCACCTGACTTAGCACATAATCCTGACCATCGGACACGGAGTGGATTTCGAAATAGTACATCTGTTTAAAACAGATATATACTAATATTATTTTCCAATAAGGTAATAGGCATTTTATCAGTAACCATATGTTTTTTTATATAACATTGACTTCTGGTTGAAATAGTCTGATTCAAATGAACATTAACTTTTGATGCACCCACTTTTAAAATCACATTCTATATTCTATTAAATATGTCGACTTAAATATGCCGACTCATGCATAAAGTCATAAATATTTTATGACATAGATCCTTGTATTTAAAAAACATCTGTTAACAATTTGCGAGCTCACTACTCATCATATCAACATATCAACTGTGCGTATAAAGTATCACATGTCCGTGATGTTAAATAATGCAGTGTATATTTCAACTGAAATCTTAAATAGTATACATATCGTTATGAGTTCACCCAATTAAAGTTCCTGATCGTATTGCATTTATTAAAAAACTATTATATTGCTTATATGTATATATATGTGGGGATAAGTATTTGTGAACAACGATTAGACCAGACTACGCCGATCGCGTCTAACTACAATGCAGGACACAAAACCATCATATTAAAAACTCAATAGAATTTGTTTCATTTATAATGGTTTTACATGCAACACACATAGACTATTTGGACAATTTACATACAAGGACTGATAACTTTATATGAGTAGGTCTAGGTAATGATTCATAACTACTCACACACTAAATAAAGAACAGACATAGTTAGATCATGTAAATACAATGAAATCAGAAAACAAGATTATAAGTTCATCAAGGGAGATAAATGAAATAACAACAAAGGCATTTTCGATTGTGGAAAAATAGTGTACAGTTAAATATTAAACAGAAAAAAACAACAAGGAAAACATGAGAACAATCACTTTCATTTGTATACACAGAATATTCTGTAGATAGCTTTTTATGAAGAGACCGCGACTCATTCAACAAATAAAATAACTTTCTCAGGCATCTTCACTGTATACACGGAATATTCTGTAGATAGCTTTTTATGAAGAGACCGCGACTCATTCAACTTATAAAATAACTTTCTCAGGCATCTTCACTGTATACACGGAATATTCTGTTAATAGCTTTTCATGAAGAGACCGTGACTCATTCAACAGATAAAATAACTTTCTCAGGCATCTTCACTGTATACACGGAATATTCTGTAGATAGCTTTTCATGAAGAGACCGCGACTCATTCAACAGATAAAATTACATTCTCAGGCATCTTCACTGTATACACGGACTATTCTGTAGATAGCTTTTCATGAAGAGACCGCGACTCATTCAACAGATAAAATTACATTCTCAGGCATCTTCACTGTATACACGGAATATTCTGTAGATAGCTTTTTATGAAGAGACCGCGACTCACTCAACAGATAAAATTACATTCTCAGGCATCTTCACTGTATACACGGACTATTCTGTAGATAGCTTTTTATGAAGAGACCGCGACTCACTCAACAGATAAAATTACATTCTCAGGCATCTTCACTGTATACACGGACTATTCTGTAGATAGCTTTTTATGAAGAGACCGCGACTCACTCAACAGATAAAATTACATTCTCATGCATCTTCACTGTATACACGGACTATTCTGTAGATAGCTTTTTATGAAGAGACCGCGACTCACTCAACAGATAAAATAACTTTCTCAGGCATCTTCACTGTATACACGGAATATTCTGTAGATAGCTTTTTATGAAGAGACCGCAACTCATTCAACAAATAAAATAACTTTCTCAGGCATCTTCACTGTATACACGCGGAATATTCTGTTAATAGCTTTTCATGAAGAGACCGTGACTCATTCAACAGATAAAATAACTTTCTCAGGCATCTTCACTGTATACACGGAATATTCTGTAGATAGCTTTTCATGAAGAGACCGTGACTCATTCAACAGATAAAATTACATTCTCAGGCATCTTCACTGTATACACGGACTATTCTGTAGATAGCTTTTCATGAAGAGACCGCGACTCATTCAACAGATAAAATTACATTCTCAGGCATCTTCACTGTATACACGGACTATTCTGTAGATAGCTTTTCATGAAGAGACCGCGACTCATTCAACAGATAAAATTACATTCTCAGGCATCTTCACTGTATACACGGACTATTCTGTAGATAGCTTTTTATGAAGAGACCGCGACTCACTCAACAGATAAAATAACTTTCTCAGGCATCTTCACTGTATACACGGAATATTCTGTAGATAGCTTTTCATGAAGAGACCGCGACTCTTTCAACAAATGAAATAACTTTCTCAGGCATCTTCACTGTATACACGGAATATTCTGTTAATAGCTTTTCATGAAGAGACCGTGACTCATTCAACAGATAAAATAACTTTCTCAGGCATCTTCACTGTATACACGGAATATTCTGTAGATAGCTTTTCAAGAAGAGACCGCGACTCACTCAACAGATAAAATTACATTCTCAGGCATCTTCACTGTATACACGGAATATTCTGTAGATAGCTTTTCATGAAGAGACCGTGACTCATTCAACAGATAAAATTACTTTCTCAGGCATCTTCACTGTATACACGGAATATTCTGTAGATAGCTTTTTATGAAGAGACCGCGACTCATTCAACAAATAAAATTACATTCTCAGGCATCTTCACTGTATACACGGACTATTCTGTAGATAGCTTTTCATGAAGAGACCGCGACTCATTCAACAGATAAGATAACTATCTCAGGCATCTTCACTGTATACATGGAATATTCTGTAGATAGCTTTTTATGAAGAGACCGCGACTCATTCAACAAATAAAATAACTTTCTCAGGCATCTTCACTGTATACACGGAATATTCTGTAGATAGCTTTTTATGAAGAGACCGCGACTCATTCAACAAATAAAATAACTTTCTCAGGCATCTTCACTGTTTACACGGAATATTCTGTAGATAGCTTTTCATGAAGAGACCGCGACTCATTCAACAGATAAAATAACTTTCTGAGGCATCTTCACTGCATACACAGAATATTCTGTAGATAGCTTTTTATGAAGAGACCGCGACTCATTCAACAGATAAAATAACTTTCTCAGGCATCTTCACTGTTTACACGGAATATTCTGTAGATAGCTTTTCATGAAGAGACCGCGACTCATTCAACAGATAAAATAACTTTCTCAGGCATCTTCACTGCATACACGGAATATTCTGTAGATAGCTTTTCATGAAGAGACCGCGACTCATTCAACAAATAAAATAACTTTCTCAGGCATCTTCACTGTATACACGGAATATTCTGTTGATAGCTTTTCATGAAGAGACCGCGACTCATTCAACAAATAAAATAACTATCTCAGGCATCTTCACTGTATACACGGAATATTCTGTAGATAGCTTTTCATGAAGAGACCGTGACTCATTCAACAGATAAAATAACTTTCTCAGGCATCTTCACTGTTTACACGGAATATTCTGTAGATAGCTTTTCATGAAGAGACTGCGACTCATTCAACAGATAAGATAACTTTCTCAGGCATCTTCACTGCATACACAGAATATTCTGTAGATAGCTTTTTATGAAGAGACCGCAACTCATTCAACAGATAAGATAACTTTCTCAGGCATCTTCACTGTATACACGGAATATTCTGTTGATAGCTTTTCATGAAGAGACCGTAACTCATTCAACAGATAAAATAACTTTCTCAGGCATCTTCACTGTTTACACGGAATATTCTGTAGATAGCTTTTCATGAAGAGACCGTAACTCATTCAACAGATAAAATAACTTTCTCAGGCATCTTCACTGTTTACACGGAATATTCTGTAGATAGCTTTTCATGAAGAGACCGCGACTCATTCAACAGATAAGATAACTTTCTCAGGCATCTTCACTGCATACACAGAATATTCTGTAGATAGCTTTTCATGAAGAGACCGCGACTCATTCAACAAATAAAATAACTTTCTCAGGCATCTTCACTGTTTACACGGAATATTCTGTAGATAGCTTTTCATGAAGAGACCGCGACTCATTCAACAGATAAAATAACTTTCTCAGGCATCTTCACTGCATACACAGAATATTCTGTAGATAGCTTTTTATGAAGAGACCGCGACTCATTCAACAAATAAAATAACTTTCTCAGGCATCTTCACTGTATACACGGAATATTCTGTTGATAGCTTTTCATGAAGAGACCGCGACTCATTCAACAAATAAAATAACTTTCTCAGGCATCTTCACTGTTTACACGGAATATTCTGTAGATAGCTTTTCATGAAGAGACCGCGACTCATTCAACAGATAAAATAACTTTCTCAGGCATCTTCACTGCATACACAGAATATTCTGTAGATAGCTTTTTATGAAGAGACCGCGACTCATTCAACAAATAAAATAACTTTCTCAGGCATCTTCACTGTATACACGGAATATTCTGTTGATAGCTTTTCATGAAGAGACCGCGACTCATTCAACAAATAAAATTACATTCTCAGGCATTTTCACTGTATACACGGAATATTCTGTAGATAGCTTTTTATTAAGAGACCGCGACTCATTCAACAAATAAAATAACTTTCTCAGGCATCTTCACTGTATACACGGAATATTCTGTAGATAGCTTTTTATGAAGAGACCGCGACTCATTCAACAAATAAAATAACTTTCTCAGGCATCTTCACTGTATACACAGAATATTCTATAGATAGCTTTTTATGAAGAGACCGCGACTCATTCAACAGATAAGATAACTATCTCAGGCATCTTCACTGTATACACGGAATATTCTGTAGATAGCTTTTTATGAAGAGACCGCGACTCATTCAACAGATAAAATAACTTTCTCAGGCATCTTCACTGTATACACGGAATATTCTGTAGATAGCTTTTTATGAAGAGACCGCGACTCACTCAACAGATAAAATTACATTCTCAGGCATCTTCACTGTATGCACGGACTATTCTGTAGATAGCTTTTTATGAAGAGACCGCGACTCACTCAACAGATAAAATTACATTCTCAGGCATCTTCACTGTATACACGGACTATTCTGTAGATAGCTTTTTATGAAGAGACCGCGACTCACTCAACAGATAAAATTACATTCTCATGCATCTTCACTGTATACACAGACTATTCTGTAGATAGCTTTTTATGAAGAGACCGCGACTCACTCAACAGATAAAATAACTTTCTCAGGCATCTTCACTGTATACACGGACTATTCTGTAGATAGCTTTTTATGAAGAGACCGCAACTCATTCAACAAATAAAATAACTTTCTCAGGCATCTTCACTGTATACACGCGGAATATTCTGTTAATAGCTTTTCATGAAGAGACCGTGACTCATTCAACAGATAAAATAACTTTCTCAGGCATCTTCACTGTATACACGGAATATTCTGTAGATAGCTTTTCATGAAGAGACCGCGACTCATTCAACAGATAAAATTACATTCTCAGGCATCTTCACTGTATACACGGACTATTCTGTAGATAGCTTTTCATGAAGAGACCGCGACTCATTCAACAGATAAAATTACATTCTCAGGCATCTTCACTGTATACACGGACTATTCTGTAGATAGCTTTTTATGAAGAGACCGCGACTCACTCAACAGATAAAATAACTTTCTCAGGCATCTTCACTGTATACACGGAATATTCTGTAGATAGCTTTTCATGAAGAGACCGCGACTCATTCAACAAATAAAATAACTTTCTCAGGCATCTTCTCTGTATACACGGAATATTCTGTTAATAGCTTTTCATGAAGAGACCGTGACTCATTCAACAGATAAAATAACTTTCTCAGGCATCTTCACTGTATACACGGAATATTCTGTAGATAGCTTTTCATGAAGAGACCGCGACTCACTCAACAGATAAAATTACATTCTCAGGCATCTTCACTGTATACACGGAATATTCTGTAGATAGCTTTTCATGAAGAGACCGCGACTCATTCAACAGATAAAATTACTTTCTCAGGCATCTTCACTGTATACACGGAATATTCTGTAGATAGCTTTTTATGAAGAGACCGCGACTCATTCAACAAATAAAATTACATTCTCAGGCATCTTCACTGTATACACGGACTATTCTGTAGATAGCTTTTCATGAAGAGACCGCGACTCATTCAACAGATAAGATAACTTTCTCAGGCATCTTCACTGTATACATGGAATATTCTGTAGATAGCTTTTTATAAAGACCGCGACTCATTCAACAAATAAAATTACATTCTCAGGCATCTTCACTGTATACACGGAATATTCTGTAGATAGCTTTTTATAAAGACCGCGACTCATTCAACAAATAAAATTACATTCTCAGGCATCTTCACTGTATACACGGAATATTCTGTAGATAGCTTTTTATAAAGACCGCGACTCATTCAACAAATAAAATAACTTTCTCAGGCATCTTCACTGTATACACGGAATATTCTGTAGATAGCTTTTTATGAAGAGACCGCGACTCATTCAACAAATAAAATAACTTTCTCAGGCATCTTCACTGTTTACACGGAATATTCTGTAGATAGCTTTTCATGAAGAGACCGCGACTCATTCAACAGATAAAATAACTTTCTCAGGCATCTTCACTGCATACACAGAATATTCTGTAGATAGCTTTTCATGAAGAGACCGCGACTCATTCAACAGATAAAATAACTTTCTCAGGCATCTTCACTGTTTACACGGAATATTCTGTAGATAGCTTTTCATGAAGAGACCGCGACTCATTCAACAGATAAAATAACTTTCTCAGGCATCTTCACTGCATACACGGAATATTCTGTAGATAGCTTTTCATGAAGAGACCGCGACTCATTCAACAAATAAAATAACTTTCTCAGGCATCTTCACTGTATACACGGAATATTCTGTTGATAGCTTTTTATGAAGAGACCGCGACTCATTCAACAGATAAGATAACTATCTCAGGCATCTTCACTGTATACACGGAATATTCTGTAGATAGCTTTTCATGAAGAGACCGTAACTCATTCAACAAATAAAATAACTTTCTCAGGCATCTTCACTATATACACGGAATATTCTGTAGATAGCTTTTCATGAAGAGACCGCGACTCATTCAACAGATAAGATAACTATCTCAGGCATCTTCACTGTATACACGGAATATTCTGTAGATAGCTTTTCATGAAGAGACCGTAACTCATTCAACAAATAAAATAACTTTCTCAGGCATCTTCACTATATACACGGAATATTCTGTAGATAGCTTTTTATGAAGAGACCGCGACTCACTCAACAGATAAAATTACTTTCTCAGGCATCTTCATTGTATACACGGAATATTCTGTAGATAGCTTTTTATGAAGAGACCGCGACTCATTCAACAAATAAAATTACATTCTCAGGCATCTTCACTGTATACACGGACTATTCTGTAGATAGCTTTTCATGAAGAGACCGTGACTCATTCAACAGATAAAATAACTTTCTCAGGCATCTTCACTGTATACATGGAATATTCTGTAGATAGCTTTTTATGAAGAGACCGCGACTCATTCAACAAATAAAATAACTTTCTCAGGCATCTTCACTGTATACACGGACTATTCTGTAGATAGCTTTTCATGAAGAGACCGCGACTCATTCAACAGATAAGATAACTATCTCAGGCATCTTCACTGTATACATGGAATATTCTGTAGATAGCTTTTTATAAAAACCGCGACTCATTCAACAAATAAAATAACTTTCTCAGGCATCTTCACTGTATACACGGAATATTCTGTAGATAGCTTTTTATGAAGAGACCGCGACTCATTCAACAAATAAAATAACTTTCTCAGGCATCTTCACTGTTTACACGGAATATTCTGTAGATAGCTTTTCATGAAGAGACCGCGACTCATTCAACAAATAAAATAACTTTCTCAGGCATCTTCACTGCATACACAGAATATTCTGTAGATAGCTTTTCATGAAGAGACCGCGACTCATTCAACAAATAAAATAACTTTCTCAGGCATCTTCACTGTTTACACTGAATATTCTGTAGATAGCTTTTCATAAACAGACTAACTTTATCAGGCAACATCACTTCTATCTACAGATTAAACACAGAATATTCTTTAGAAAGCTTTTTATGAAGAGATGGCGACTAGAAAATAGAATATTTTCTAAGGCACCTTCACTTTTATACACATAATATTATATACATAGCTTTTCAAGAAGAGAACGCCGCTCATTCAAAAAATATAATAACTTTTTCAGGCAGTTACACTATATAATTATAATATAAACCGCGATCCATACATCAGTAGCATAACTTTCTTAGACACCTACACTTTTATACACAGAATATTATATACATAGCTTTTCATGAAGAGAACGCCACTCATTAAAAAAATATAATAACTTTTTCAGGCACTGACACTAATATATATTTAATATTCTATGTATAGCGTTTGATGAAGAAACCACGATCCATACATCAATAGCATAACTTTCTTAGACACCTTCACTTTTATACACAGAAGATTCTAAAGATAGCTTTTATGGAGATACCGCGACCTATTTAACACATAGAATAACTTTCTGAGATACCGTCACTTTTATGCACAGAATATTTTATAGATAGCTTTTTATAAAAATACCGCAACCCATTTAACACATAAAATAACCCTCTGAGATACCGTCATTTTTATACACTAAAGATTTTATAGATAACTTTTTATGAAGAAACCGCAACCAATGAAACATATTATAACTTTCTGAGATACCGTCACATTTAAACACAAATAATTTTATAGATAGCTTTTTATGAAGATCCCGCGACCCTTTTAACAAATAGAATGACTTTCTGAGATACCATCACTTTTATACACAGAAGATTTTATAAATAGCTTTTTATGAATATACCGTGACCCATTTAACACATCGAATAACTTCTGAGATACCGTCACTTTTATACACAGAAGATTTCATAGATAGCTTTTCATGAAGATAACGCAACCCATTTAACACATAGAATAACTTTCTGAGATACCGTCACTTTTATACACAGAGGATTTTATAGATAGCTTTTTATGAAGAGACTACTGAGATTCATACAACATTTAGAATACATTTTGAGTCACCTTCACATTTTATACACGGAAGATTCTATAAATCTCGTTTAATGAAGATACTGCGACCCATTTAACACATAGAATAAATTATAGAATAACTTTCTGAGATACCGTCACTGTTATAAACAGAAGATTTTATAGATAGCTTTTTATGAAGATTAAGCGATCCATTTAACACATAGAATAACTTTCTGAGATACTGTCACTTTTATACACAGAATATTTTTTAGATAGCTTTATATAAGATACCGCGACCCATTTAACATATATAATAACTTTCTGGATACCGTCACTTTTATACACAGAAGATTTTATAGATAGCTTTTTATGAAGATAATCGACCCATTTAACACATAGAATAACTTTCTGAGATACCGTCACTTTTTTACACAGAAGATTTTAAAGATAGCTTTTAATGAAGATACCGCGACCTATTTAACAAATAAATACTTTTTGAGACACCGTCATTTTTATACACAGAATATTTTATAGATAGCTTTTGGTGAAGATACGGTGACATATTCAATGAATAGAAAATGTTTTTGAGACACATTTAATTTTATACACAGAATATTGTATAGATAGCTTTCAATGAAGAAACGCAATGAATAAAATAACTATCAGAAGCACCTTCATTTCAATACACAGAACATTCTATAGATAGCTTTTTTATGAAGATACCGTGACTCATTCAACGAATAAAATAACTTTCTGAGACACATCACTTTTTATACACAGAATATTCCATAGAAAGCTTTTTAAGAAGATACCGCCGTGACTCATTCAACGAATAGAATAACTTTCTGAGGCACATTCACTTTTATACACAGTATATTATGTGTAAAAACCTTTTTATGAAGATACCACTATTCATTCAACCAATAGAATAACTTTCTGAGAAACTTTATTTTTATACATAACAGAATATTCTACAGACAGCTTTTTATGAAGATACCACTACTCGTTAAACGAATAGAATAACTTTCTGAGTCATCTTTACTTTTATACACACAATATTCTATAGATAGCTTTTAATTAAGATACCAGGACTCATTCGACGAATTTAATAATTTTCTGAGGCACTTTCACTTTTATACACAGACTATTCTATAGATAGCTTTTTATGAACAGACCGTGACTAATTCAACGAATAGAATAACTTTCTAAGACACCTTCACTTTTAAACACAGAATATACTATTGATAGATGTTTCATGAAGAGACTGCAACTCATTCAACGAAAAAAAACAACTAACTGAGGCACCTTTTATTTTATACACAGTATATTCTATTGATAGCTTTTATGAACAGACCGGGACTCATTTAACGAATATAATGACTTTCCGTGGCACCTTCACTTTCGTACACAGAATATTCTTAAAACAGCTTTTTCATAAAGATACACGGGTAAGAAAAGTTTACGCAAACACGATACAGTTTGCCTAGTAAACTAACAACAATGTGGCATTATCTGATCCATACACGAATAAGGAAAGTTTGTACCAAAACAAACACGATCCAGTTCGACTAGTAAAATCATAACAATGCGGCATTTCGTATCCATACACTAGTAAGAAAAGTATGTACTAACCCAAACACGATTCAGTTCGCCATGTAAACTTATAAAAATGTGACATTATCGTACCCATACACGAGTAAGAAATGTTTGTACCAACCAAAACACGATATAGTTCGCCTAGTAAACTTTTGATAATGCGGTATTATCGTATCCATACAAGAGTTAGAAACGTGTACCAACCCAAACACGACCCAGTTCGCCAAGTTAAATTATAACAATGTGGTATCATCGTATCCATACACGAGTAAGACAAGTATTTAACAATCCAAACACGATTTATTTCACCTAGAAAACTTATAACAATGAGCATTATCTGATCCATACACGAGTAAAGAAAGTTTGTACCAACCCAAACACGATCTATTTCGCCTATTTAACTTAAAACAATATGGCATTATCGTATTCATACACGTGTAAGAAAAGATTGTACTAACCCAAATACGATCCAGTTCGCCTAATAAAACTTTAACAATGTTGCATTATCGTATCTATACACGAGTGAGAAAAGTTTGTACCAACACAAACACGATCCAGTTCGCCTAGTTAACTGTTAACAATGTGTTATTATTGTATTTATACCCGAGTAAGAAAAATTTGTACCCACCCAAACACGATCCTCTTCGCCTTGTAAACTTTTAACAATGTGGCATTATCGTATCCATACACGAGTGAGAAAAGTTTGTACCAAACCAAACACGATCCAGTTTGTCTAATAAACTTTTAACAATGTTGCATTATCGTATCCATACACGAGTAAGAAAAGTTTGTACCAACCCAAACACGATCCAGTTCGCCTAATTAACTTTTGACAATGTGGTATTGTCGTATTCATACCCGAGTAAGAAAAGTTTGTACCCACCCAAACACGATCCTGTTCGCATAGTAAACTTACAACAATGTGGCATTATCTGATCCATACACGAGTAAAGAAAGTTTGTACCAACCCAAACACGATCCAGTTCGCCTAGTAAACTTAAAACAATATGGCATTATCGTATCCATAGACGTGTTCGAAAAGATTGTACTAACCCAAATACGATCCAGTTCGCCTATTAACTTTTAACAATGTGGCATTATCGTATCCATACACGAGTAAGAAAAGTTTGTACAAATCGAAACACGATCCAGTTCGACTAATAAACTTATGACATTGCGGAATTATCGTATCCATACACGAGTAAGAACAGTTTGTAACAACCCAAACACGATTCAGTTCGCCTAGTAAACTTATAACAAGGCGGTATTTTCGTATCCATACACGATTAAGAAATGTTTGTACCAACCCAAGCACGATCCAGTTCCCCTAGTAAACTTATAACAATGCGGCATTATCGTATCCATACGCGAGTAACAAATATTTGTACCAACCCAAATACGATCCAGTTCGCTTAGTAAACTTCAATCAATATGGAATTATCGTATACATACAAGAGTAAGAAAAGTTTGTACCAACCCAAATACGATCCTGTTCGCCAAGTAAACTCATGACAATGCGGCGTTATTGTATCTATACACGAGTAATAAAAGTTTGTAACAACATAAACACGGTCCAGTTCGTCTAGTTAACTTTTAACAATGTGGCATTATCGTATCCATAAACGGGTGAGGAAAGTATGTACCAACCCAAACACGATCGAGTTCGCGTAGTAAACTTTTAACAATGCGGCATTATCGTATCGGCATTATCGTATACATACACGCGTAAGAATAGTTTGTACCAACCTAAACACGATCCAGTTCGTCAAGTCAACTGTTAACAATATGGCATTATCTTATCAATACATGAGTAAGAAAAGTCTGTACCAATCCAAACACGATCCAGTTCGCCTAGTAAAGTTTTAACAATGCGACATTACTGTATCCATACACGAGAAAGAACAGTTTGTATCAACCCAAACACGATCCAGTTCGCCTAGTAAACTTTTAACAATGCGGCATAATCGTATCGGCATTATCATATCCATACTCGCGTAAGAATAGTTTGTACCAACCTAAACACGATCCAGTTCGTCAAGTAAACAGTATGACATTATCGTATCAATACACGAGTAAAAAATGTTTGTACCAACCCAAGCATGATCTTGTTCGCCTAGTAAACTTATAACAATGATGCATTATCGTATTCATTCCCGAGTAAGAAAAGTTTTGACCAACCCAAGCACGATCCAGTTCGCCTAGTAAACTTTTAACAATGCGTCATTATCGTATACATACACGATTTACAAATGTTTGTACCAACCCAAATACGATCCTGTTCGCTTAGGAAACTTTTTACAATGCGGCATTATCGTATTCATACACGAGTAAGAAAAGTTTGTACCAACCCAAATATGATTCAGTTCGCCTAGTACACTTTTAACAATGCTGCATTATTGTATTCATAACCGAGTAAGAAAAGTTTGTACCAACCCAAATACGATCCTGTTCGCCAAGTAAACTCATGACAATGCGGCGTTATTGTATTCAAACCCGAGTAAGAAGGGTTCGTACCAACCCAAATACGATCCTGTTCGACTAGTAAACTTTTAATAATGCGGCATTATCGTATTCATACCCGAGTAAGAAAAGTTTGTACCAACCCAAACACGATCCTGTTCACCTAATAAACGTTTAACAATGTGGCATTATCATATTCATACACGAGTGAGAAAAGTATTCATCAACCCGAACACGATCCAGTTCGCCTAGTTAACTTACAATGTGGCATTATCGCATTCATACACGAGTAAGAGAAGTTTGTACCAATCCAAACACGATTCTGTTCACATAATAAACGTTTAACATTGTGGCATTATCGTATTCATACACGAGTGAGAAAAGTATGTACCAACACAAACACGATCCAGTTGACCTAATAAACTTTTAACAATGTGGCATTATTGTATTCATACACGCGTAAGAAAAGTTTGAACCAACCCAAACACGGTCCAGTTCACCTACTAATCTTTTAACAATGTGGCATTATCGTATCCATACACGAGTAAGAAAAGTTTGAACCAACACAAGCACAAATCAGTTTGCCTAGTAAACTTTTAACAATACGGCATGATCGTCTCCATACACGAGTTAAACACGTTTGTATCATCCCAAGCACGACCCAGTTCGCTTAGTATTTTTTTAACAATACGGCTTTATCGTATCCATACATGAATGAGAAAAAGGTTGTACCAACGCAAACACGATCCAGCTCCCCTAGAAAACGTATGACAATGCGGCATTATCGTATCTATACGCGAGTAAGAAATGTTTGTACAAACCCAAACACGATCAAGATTGCCTAATGAACTTAATAAAATATGGAATTATCGTATACATACAAGAGTAAGAAAAGTTTGTACCAACCCAAACACGATCCAGTTTGCTAATGAAATTTTAACAATGCGGCATTAACGTATCCATGCACGACTAAGGAAAGTTTGTACCAATCGAAACACGACCCAGTTCGCCTAATAAACTTAAAACAATATGGCATTTTGGTATACATATACGAGTAAGAAAAGTTTGTACCAACCCACACACGATCCAGTTCGCCTTGTAAACTTATAGCATTACGCCATTATCGTATCTATACACGACTAAGGAAAGTATGTACCAACCCAAACACGATCCAGATCGCCTAGTAAACTTTTAACAAAGTGGCATTATCGTATCCATACACGAGTGAGAGAAGTTTGTACCAACCCTAACACGATCCAGTTCGCCTAGTAAACTTTAACAATGTAGCATTATCGTATCCATAGACGAGAGAAAAAAGTTTGTACCGACCCAAACACGATCCAGTTCGCCTTGTAAACTTTTAACAATGTTGCATTATCGTATCCATACACGAGTAAGAAAAGTTGGTACCAACCGAAGCATGATCCAGTTCGCCTAGTAAACTTATAACAAAGTGGCATGA